>CM050510.1:13027500-14487500 GCA_027563665.1 Antrozous pallidus
TCCAGCTGGAAATACGGATACCCAGGAAACACACTTATTTGCCGGCTTCCCTTGCTAGATGTGACCCTGTTGCTGAGTTCTGACTAATGAGATGGGGGCCGAAGGATCATGTGGAAGCATCCGGCCATTTTCCTTAAGGCACCCAGGGTCTGTCCTCTGCCTGCTCTCTTCTTTGACCCTTCCTCTGTCTTGCTGCTACCACGCAGATGTGGCCACTCCTGGGGATGACAGAGTGAGAAGACAGAGAGGGTTGGAGCCTCGAGGACAGCAGAGTTGCCACACCATCCCTGGGCTGCCTCCCTGGACCTTTATAGGAGCCTGAAATAATCTCATATTTGTGTTCGGCTCTCTTTGGGCGGATTTTCTATGACTTGAAGTCAAAACTAATCCTCAGGAATACAAAAAAATAAAATTTGGTTCTCTTAACTCATGTACCTTATTCCAAATATTTTTAATCTTCTCTCCTCACTCATTCTGTCCTCCCCACCATCTGTCTCGCATGTCATTGATAATGATCTCTTAAAGTCCTGGCTAGATCTCATCACCTCTCACCTCTTGTAACCCATGTTTGACGTCTTCAGTGTCTTCCCTTTTCCCTCTAACCATGGTGTGCCTCCCCAGCCTGGTCTGTAAGGGCTGCAGTCCACCCTGCCTGTCCAGCCTTCCTGCCCCACTCCCTCTGCTTGGCTTACACAGCCCTCTTTCCTGGACGGTTAATCTTCTCTGTCTCTCAAAGTTCTCCACATTCAAGGCCCATCTGTACTACCCCCTTCTCCAGGCCCAGGAGGGGACCCCTCTCTCCATGCTACATCCACACCACAGAGTCTCTCTCGCCCAACAGTTGTACTCCAGGTGCCCTTTAATTGTTCTGTCCTTGTTTTATTGCCATCCTAGGGAGCAAATTTTGTGAAAACAGAAGATATATCGATTGCTCTGTGTAATCTCTACTGCACCTGTTTAGGACAGAAGCCTAGTAATTAGTTGTGGGGTTGAATGGCCAAGGCTTCTTGGCATAAAAAGAAATCAATACAATTCATGGATGATTGGTTTGCTTTCGATTTTACTGTTCAATTTTTTTTCATATTTTCTAGTTATTCTTGAAACAAAACCCTATACTGTCTTGCATATTTAGTTATCTTCTCTTATTAAATTGTAACCTCTTGATATCAGAGACTTTTGTGTGTGTGTGTGTGTGTGTGTGTGTGTGTGTGTGTGTTTTAAAATATATTTTTATTGATTTCAGAGAGGAAGGGAGAGAGAGATAAAAACATCAATGACAAGTTGATGCTCAACTACTGAGCCACACCAGCCGGGCTCAGGGATTGTTTTAAACTTATTTCCTGTTTCCTCCCTGTCATCTCTCCACCCCTACCTCTAACAGTGCGTACCTCAGTATCAGACTCGCTGAGTTGTTTAAAATACTCATTAAGGAAATGAATGAATGAAGTCAAGTTACCTCTTCTTTGACATTGTTCACATTCCTTCCCCCAAACCTTGTTTTTTCTTTTCCGCATTCTGGGATCCCACTCATTCAGAAGAAAGTCTTCCTTTCTTAGCAATGATGCTAAGGTGCCCAAGCATCATTCTTCAGGGACCATTCCCAGCTCTTTTAAGAACTCCCAGGTGTCGGAGAGCCAAAGAGGAAAAATAAGCCAGCCTTTCTTTAGTCTCCACACAATGAAAAAGTGGTGCAGGACCCAGCGGCTTGAGGTGCTCAATACTGTTTAACAGGCATGACCGTAACACGGGCAGGGTTGTAGATGTCTACATGGATATGTTCAATTTTTATATATATTTAAATGAAAAACTGATATGAGGCCAACAAGAATAATGCCATGCGGTCAGCATGCCAAGATAAATATTGTTTTTATAGCCAATCAAGGTCTGTTCTTGTTTGTTTTTTGTCTGAGCATAGCCTACCACTTTGCAAACTGGAATTAAAAGTAGATTACAATCTGTTCATTGTCTGATTGCAGGCTTTCAAAGTATCACCAGGAAACATGCCCAGGAAGAGATTCTCTCGTTGCTTTGAAACAAAGTTGGGAATGATGCCCAGGACAGCACCCCCAGCAGAGGGTTTATAGCCAGTAGATTCCCCCTGGGTACTGCCAAGTATAAGGATTTTGTTTCCAATGACCACAGTGTTTCCTAGCAAAGTTTTCTCCATCTACTTTCCCTGGCATCCCTCTTGGATGGTGTCGTGTCTGATTAAAACATACTCGCTTATAAAACTCCCAAAAATTAACACAAAAGAGTAACACTACGAATTTGAGTGGCTTCACTATCTGCATACTTTTTCTATACTTCGCCCATAGAAGCAAAGTCACTATGAACAGCCCGGGGGGAGGGAGGGGCAGGAACTCATGTCAGGCAGGCTAGAGTTATTTGGAACTGCAATACAGCCCATCAGTGAGTGAGGTATACGCAACTGGATGATTCTGTCTGAGCAACAGAGCAGCTTTTTATGTTGGAGTGGTTCTGCCAATGCGGCCACCAGAGAGGACTGGGCCATGGTGTCCTCACAGTGTCTTTCAAATTCAAATCCTATTTTTATCAGAGCCTCTTTCACTTAATATATATATATATAATTTATATATTTATATATTTATATATTTATACACACACACACACACACACACACACACATATATATATATATTGATTTTGGAGAGGAAGGGTGAGAGAGAGAGATAGAAACATCAATGATGAGAAAGAATCACTGATTGGCAGCCTCTGCATGGCCCCTGCTGGGGATAGAGCTGCAACCTGGGCATGTGCCCTGATTGAACCGTGACCTCCTGGTTCATAGGTCAAAGCTCCAGCACTGAGCCACACTGCTAGGCGACTCTCACTTTTTAACGCCTGATTTGGGTAGATAGAATTCTGCAGTCCCCCTTGGGTGTAGCCTATCTTCTTGCCAGTGATTAGAGTGAACCCTGAATCCTCCATCCCTCTTTAGGTTATAACTCTGTATCTTATACTTCATTATCTGTTTCATTGTGGCAGAGACTGCCTAGCTCTATTGATCGCCCTTTTTTCTCCTTCTTCCTGGACACACAACTAGATTTCATTTCCCAGCTTCCCTTGCATTTGGGTGTGGCCCTATGAATGACTTTTGGCCAATGAAATATGAGTAGCCTGGCCCATAAAACCAGGCTCCAGCATCTTTCCTTTTCTGCAAGGGTGACACAGAGTGGGAGGGAGGGCAGCCCTGGAAGCTGCTTATTGGAGATGGTGGAGCCACGTTTGACAGGAATCTGGGTTGGATTTGACCGTGGTGAAAAATAAAGCTTAATTGTGATATTCCAGAAATTATATATTTTTATAATAGTTTGTTATCTTAATTAAAATGCCCATTAACCTTTATTTATTATCATTAAACAAACATTCCTAAAGTTGGTGATAGCAGAAAGTTAAGTTTTAAAAATTCATATGCTGTTAGTTAACATTGCATATCCTGAGTCAATGCTAGGAAACATCAAATGAAACAACATGAAATCTGACTCAATTAACTCATTCTTTTCTAATAGGTACTAATGCTGCTAAACTTGTGCCACTTTTTAGATAATTTTTTTAAATAACCCAATACAACAAAAATCAACATCCTACTGACAGTTAAATCAGCTATAATATTTCGTGAGATAAAAATGAGGCTATTGCTATAAATATTCTCAGTTCTATGATCAAACAGAACATTTCCCCCAAGGGTCCAAATCAACAGGAAACTACACGATACAATGGACAATATCCTTAACAGACAACACAGCCTGCCAGCTACCCAGACTCTCTTAAACAGACCACAGGCCCATATTCCAGGAAATAATTTGAAAATGATTAAAACTAGAGATTAATTTGTTTCTAAAAATAGATGTTTCTTTGTCATTTGAAGGTGCATGATTGTAACAACAATCAAGACCAAGGCCCCATTTTTTTCTACTCTGGTTATTTCACACTCTGCCTACGGCCTGTGAGGATGCTGAAAGGTTATGGGTTTCTAAAAGTCTCTTCATGCACCAATAGGCCGCAGTCACAATCTCCCTTTCTCGCTCTCCTGCAGCAGCTCGTTCTGCCACGTGCGGTTTGCAGCTGCCCCAGGAAACACCTTTGTCTAAATGGAGCAACACACACTCGGTTGTGAAATTGAAACTACTCACGAATAGAATTCTTTCAAAATGGGATGTTGTAGATCTTCCCCCCCCCCCGTCCCCGCCCCCCGCAAAACCAATTTAAAACTGAAACTTCCATTAAATTTCCATGAAAAGAACCTGTGGAAACAAAAACAGACTTTACACTGAAATACACAGGGAGAGAGAAAAGAGGGAAAGGGTGGCTATTAGATAGAAGCATTAGAGTAAATATTAATAGCGCTGAGGACGGGTACGGACTAAAGTTCTATCCCAACATTGTTTTAGGTAGTGTAAGCAAGCAGCAAAAGACTTACTAAAAGTGTTTTTAAACAGATAGGGGCTTATATTTCTTACACAATAGAAAGGCTGGCAGTGAGCAGTGGATGGTGTTGAACCATCAGCCCAGCGGGGTGTTCTCAGGGCTAATCGCCCTCAGTTCTCGTGGCCTTTCCTTATCAGAGCGACGTGACTGACTGCCCTGCGGCTGCCATGGCTTCTAGCATCACACCACTCTCCAGGAAGGGGGAAGAGAGACCCGCTCACAACAGCTACATTTTCTCTCCCGTCACAAAAGCTTTCTGTGTGTAGCTGTGTTACGTGGCATTTCCTAGCCTCAAAGGAGGCTGGGAAAGTGAGTGATTGCTGGAGACAGGGAAGAGAATGGCTTGACACTGGTGTGTCAGCCACACGTGCCATAGACTGAGTGGCTTGTCGCGCTCATGCCTTGTTGATCTCATAGGACATTCTTTTTTTTTTAATAATTGATTTTTTTTATTGTTTAAAGTATTACAAATA
Organism: Antrozous pallidus; assembly: GCA_027563665.1. Lineage (NCBI taxonomy): Eukaryota > Metazoa > Chordata > Mammalia > Chiroptera > Vespertilionidae > Antrozous > Antrozous pallidus. Next base: position 13,032,423 of record CM050510.1, read on the forward strand.
GTAGTACATATGTCTCCTTTTTTCCCCCCATTGACCTCCCCCAGCCTCCCCCAGTACATGCCCTCACCTGGCCTGTGGGGTGTTCTCAGGGCTAATCGCCCTCAGTTCTCTTGGCCTTTCTTTATCAGAGCGACAGTGTCTTGTAGCCATTGATTATATTTATATGCATGCGTACAAGTCCTTTGCAGCACATTCCTGAAGCCAAATGATGCTACATGACATGCTTTTCTTGGGCCATGTTCCTGTAAGAACTATGAGTAAAATTTCATGTTTTTTTTATAGAAAAGTAATGCTGAACTTTTCTTACTAATTGTGTCCTGCCATCAAGTTGTGACTACCCGCATTCAAACACTCACAATTCAATCCTATCTAGATTCTCTAAGAAAACAGGCCAAATGACCCAGAAATTTGGGTGAGAAAAAACTCTGATTTCTGAGCATTTAATCTATTCTAAGGCAGCATCTTGAAAATCAGTTAGCAAAGAGATTTCTAGACAGTAACAGTTATACAAAAGAAAATCACAAAATACACAAACATTTTGGATGTCCACTAAAGACATTGGAGCTTTGAACAATAAAGCCATCTTCCCCTTTTATACTGTGACAGGTAATACGTGCATTTAGAATGGATCCAATAGGACCTCTGCTTTCCAAGTTATGGCGTCTTCACGGCTGGGAGATAACTTACAATATGAGGACACACAGCAACTTCCTGCTGAAGAAGAGCAATGGCAGCCCATCTCCCCGCCTCACTCCACCCCCAAGCTCTGAAAAAGAGCAGCGAATTATATTTAGCAGTAGCTGAAACGGTTCTGGTCTACCTCTGATTCCCTGCTGTGTGTGCAGCAGCTAAGTGAACTGTGCTGGAGAAGAGTGGGCTTAGTCATTCTGGGCTACCTTCAGTTACAAGGAGCGGAATGTCTAGCACTAGCAGAATTGCTCCTCTGCGATAGCTTATTATGTTAAAGCAAAGGAATTAATTACAGGACAGCCACCGGCCTGATTGCACCCCTGAGTTGCATTCCTGCTGAAGGCTGGGCAAGCTGTTTATAATATCCTGGCTGAGTTTGAAAGCATGCCCCCCTGTTATGGGGGCCTCTCAAACTGAATAGAAGAAAGAGTGCATACGGAGAGGGAGAAAATTGGGTCCACATGGCGAACTGTATACAATGGAATTGCCTCCTAGAAAAGGGCTGCATGCTCCCCTGCTCCGGTTAAGTTCTACCTCCAAGAAACATCTTTAAAGGAAAAGACTCTTACTGAGCTCTCAGTCTAGAATCTACTTTAAAAAGCCCACGGATGCAGCCACAAGAGGGAATGAGCACTGAGCACGCTACGATGTGGACAAACCTTAAAGACATCATGCTAAGTGAAAGAAGTCCGCACAAAGACCACCCAGCATATGGTTCCACTTATGTGAAACGTCCGCAACAGGAAAACCCATAGAGACAGCAAGTGGGGTGGTGGCTGCTAGGGGGTGGGGGAAGAGGAAAATGAGGTGTAATTGCTAATAGGTACAGGGTTTCTTTTTGGGGTGATAGAAATGTTCTGAAATTAGAAAGAGGCAGTAGCTGCACAGCATAGTGAATCTACTGAAAACCACTAAAACACATACTTTTAAATGGTGAATTGAATGTTTTATGACATATATCTCAATTTTTTAAAAGCTAAAAAAATCTCCCATATGAGAGGATGATAACTGAGAAACAATGACTAAGGGTATCAAAGGACTTTGGTATGCCTCACTCACCATTTTTGTTTTACCAACGTGCATGATAAAATAGTTTATGCTCTGTGATAATAATAATAATTAAGGTGAAAAGAGAAAAGACACCCATCCTCTTGGCGTTGCAGCCCAGCTGGTGAACGGATGGAGGCTGAATTTCCTCACCAGCCCATATGGCAGGCTTCCTCAGGGTGAGGTACAAACAGCACTGGATGTGGTTAAAATTTGTTTCCAAACCTTGCCTCCTGCTGTGATGGACCCACTTTCCCCTGGATATGTTAGGACTTTCCTACATGTGGGACTTTCCTCACACATGGAGCCACCTCTCCATTCTCTGCCAAATTCCTTCCCCTTCAAGAGTCACCTCCTCCTCCTCTCTGAGGGCTGATCATCCCGCAATCAGAGTCCCCCCAGTGGGATATTTGTCCCTCTATTTTAAGTCTGGCTTGTATTATGGACTGATGTGGGCACATATTTCTTTCTTTTTCACCAGAATAATGTCAGTGGTTCCAGGGTTTCCATCTAACTCATATTTCTAATCCTCGCATGGACTAATAGAGTACTAGCTTGTAGGTGCTTCATATCTTCTGGTGGAATAGAAATGAAGGGATAAGTGACTATCTCAAGACAAAACATGGAGAGCCACGTGCAACACAGAAGATCTGAGAGACTTCTCTCCCACATATTCTAGGCAGGAACTTTATCCATTTTTGCTGAGATTATTGACACACAATGCCAACAAGGTGTGTCTCTTACACACCAGGTGTGACTATGAAAAAGACTGACTTTCAGCTGAAACCGGTTTGGCTCAATGGATAGAGACTGAAAGGTCTCAGGTTCGATTCTGGTCAAGGGCATGTACCTTGGTTGTGGGCACATCCCCAGTAGGGGGTGTGCAGGAGGCAGCTGATCGATGTTTCTCTCTCATCGATGTTTCTGACTGTCTATCCCTCTCCCTTCCTCTCTGTAAAAAATCTACTTTTTAAAAAAAGACAGATTTTCATTAACAGTGATTGTAAAAGAGACCCTCCACATGTTGGCATTGGCAGCACTGACTGAATAAGCATGCAATAGTTATGCATTTGCTCCTTGGCACTGTAGAAAGAAATGTCACATTCTTTTAACTTTAAAAATCAAATGAAGTCAGACTCATCTTCAACCTACCAGAGTTGGCAGGTATGGCAAAGGGACCTATACCAATCTGGATATTCAGAATTACTGGTTTTCATTGATAACTATCATAGTCTTCAATAGTTAAGGTAGGTGACAGTCATAACCACACCCTCTCCTTACAATGAATGGGAGTTTCCTGTGAAATCTGCCACACACAGAAACTTATTACCATGCAGGTACCAAAACAGTCATAAAGTTGTTTTGCAGGCTTGGTGAGGTCCCAGACATGGTAATTGTACTTTTCTTTGAGGAACTGCCATACTGTCTTCCCACAGTGACTGCACCATTGGTGAGAACCAATAGTGCCCAAGGGTTCCAATTTCTCCACATCCTTAGCAACATTTATTTCCTGTTTTCTCTGTTGTTGTTAATCCTCATCTGAGGATATTTTTCCTCTCCCACTGCTGCTGATCCCACGCACTGATAGAGCTGGCCCAACTTGCACTTATTGATGGCGTGGAGCAATTGGGGCCAGCACCAGCAGCGGGTGTGAGTGGAGCTGGTGCTGTCAGCAGGTGGGCATGGCAGCTGCTGCCCGATCGCCCCTCAGGAGCAAAGAGAGGTGAAGAAGCCCTCAGGGGTGATCAGGGCCAGCAGCTGCCACTCATACCTGCTGATGGCACCAAGTGTTCAGTACTGCTGCCAGGCACCGTGTTGTTCTGGAGCAAAGAATTTTCAGTAACTACCAGAGGCTTACCCGATGACAATGACCAGTGCTCCACCTTGGTCTGGTGCTCCCACTCACCTGCTCCACCATCCTGCCATGGCCAAAGCCTGCTATGTTCTGCACATGCCCCCTGGTGTTCAGCACATGTCATAGTGACCAGTTGTTCGGCTGTTCTGGTCTATTTGCATATTAGCCTTTTATTGTAGAGGATGTTGAGCATCTCCTTATGTTATTGGCCATTTGTATATCTTCTTTGGAGAAATGTCTATTCATTTCCTTTGCCCATTTCTGAATCTTTTCATTTCCTTTGCCCATTGTTTTGCTGTTGAGTTCTGTGAGTTCGCTATATATTCTGGATATTAATCCTGTATCAAGTATATGCCTTGCAAATATTTTCTCCCATTCTGTGGATTACCTTTTTACTCTGTTGCTTTGTCTCTTTATTTTTCATAAGTCCAATTTTGTTGTTGTTACTTGTGCCATTGGTGTCATATCAAATAAATCATTGCCAAGTCCCATGGGGTAAAGTTCTTGTCCTGTATTATTTTCCAAGAGTTCTATTGTGTTAGATCTTACATTTAAGTTTTTGATCCATTTTGAGTTAATTTTTCCATATGGTATAAGGTAAGAATCCAAATTAATTTTTTCCCATGTGGATATTCAGTTTTCCCAGCACCATTTGTTGAAAGGACTGTCTTGTCCCCATTTAATGGTGTTGGTGCCCTTACCAAAAATCACTTGATCATATAGTATGTGAGGGTTCATATCTGGGTTTTCTGTTCTTTTCTATGGGTGTGTATATATATATTTATGTCAAATCACTGTTTTTATTACTGTATTTTGTAGTAAGTTTTAAAATCAGAAAGAGTGAGTCTTCTAGTTTTGCTCTTTGTCAAGATTATTTTAACTATTTAGTATCCCTTGAGATTCTATATAAATTTTAGAGCAGATTCTTCTATTTTTATAAAAAAATTGTCATTGGAATTTTGACAGGGACTTTATTTAGTCTGTAGATTACTTGGTGAAGCATTGAAAATTTAACTTTATTAAGCCTCCCAATTCATGAACATGGGATGTGTTTCTATTTATTATGTCTTCTGTAATTTCTTTTAGCAATATCTTGTAGTTTTCATTGTACAAGTCTTTCACCTGTTTCGTGAAAGAGAATTTTATTCTTTTTGATGCTATTGTTAATGAAATTGTTTTTATAATTTTATTTTCAGATTGTTCATGGTTCATGTATAGAAATACAGCTGATTTTTGCATACTGACTTTGATCTTGCTACTTTGCTAAATTCATTTATTATTTCTAACATTTTTTGTGGAAACTTTAAAGTTTTGTACAAATAAAGTTATATTACCTGTGAACGGAGATAATCTTACTTCCATCTTTCCAATTTGGTTACCTTTTACTTTTTCTGGCCTAATTGTTCTCGCTAAAACTACTCATACTATACTGAATAATAGTGGTAGAAAGGGACATCTTTGCTTTGCTTTTATCTAAGCTTTCAGTTTTTCAGCAATGCATATGATATATAGCTTTTATTATGTTAAGATAGTTTCACTCTATTCCAAGTTTGTTGGAATGCAAAGATAGTTCGACATACAAAAATGGATCAATATGACCCATCACACCAACAGAATGGAGGGGAAATAATTACATGATCATCCCAATTGATGCAGGAAAAGCTTTTGACAAAATTTAATTCCCTTTTATGATAAAAACACTGAAAAAAGGAATAGTTTATAACTACTTTTGCAAACCAAGAATATTATCTATCATTATAATTATTTTATAAAATTATTTTATTTCCTACTCACAATGGAATATGCCATTTGGGATGGACATATGTTTATTCATTCATTCAATAGGTATTTGTTGAACACTTACTAAGTGCCAGGCACTGTGCTGGATGCTGAGAATACAATGATAAATTAATAAGATGGGCATTTTCCTGTCTTCCTGGAACATCAATCTAGTGGGAAATATGGCCTCATAAAACCAGCAATTTCACAAAATAATCTCAAGCTATTTAAGTACTGCTGTGGAAATGAATCAAGAACAGAGAGTTGAATTGCCAATACACCACTAATGGGGAAGCAGGTCCTTAGAATGGATAAGGAATAGAGTTGGCGGATACACTATGGTCTCTTAATATGTTTTGTACTCTTTCATATGTTTAAAAATATTTCATGATTAGGTAATTTTTTAAAAAATAAAGTAACCTCATCTATTTGCCTTTTTTTCTTTTTAAATCCAATTTAAATCAGATAATGCAACATTTTAGAAATCGATATTGTGTGAAAATTTATTTCCAATTCTACTTGCACTCAGAATCACCTGGAGCAATTAAAATACAGATTCTCATCTCCAGAGATTCTGATTCAGTAAGATTGGGGAAAGGCTCACAAATTCTTTTTAATAAACACCCAGATGATACTGAAGCAGCCATGTAAGATTCTCATTTGGGAATCACCGAAGCAAAGCAAGGGGTATTGGCAATTGTGTGGCTAGCCATATGCGGGTGTGTTGTTTTTTTAAGCTTGCTTTTTAGAGAAGACAAGAAGATAATTTTTATAAGGAAAACTCTAACTAGCCAGTCAGTTCTATGCCTCTACACACTATTGTTTTCAAAGAGTTCCAAGTGTTAAGAAGTTGTCTAGGAGCATTTGTCCAATATAGTAAGTGGCCCCTTCTGCCTCTTCATTATTTTCATTTTAGATACTAGTTTGGATATATTAAAGCATTGCTTTAGTTTGTATCCTTGGCTAGGTGAAGAGGCCTATGAAGTCAAGGGCTCAAGTTCATCTCTTGATGTAATCATGAGTGATGTTGTTTCTCTGGCCATACCCAGCCCAAATGCCCTACAGACACCAAGCCCTTGCAAGCCTTCCTCTGATGGTAGTACAGAGTCCTGGTCTTCTAGAAATGCGCTTTCTGTGCTCCAGCAAGATCCACCCTCTTTCCCCCCTCCCAGAGCCTCCCTCCAAGCAGAAGGACCTCAGAGAAGCTTCCAAAGGACTTTCCCAACCTTTGGCAGATGGAAGGGATAATCACCTCTTATAAACTCAGGCTTTAAATCATTGTGTTATTTTAACACTGCCATTGTAGTTTCGTTATTATTTTTAAATTAGGCTCTTTCGGTCGCTTTTCTTCCTTTTCTTTCTTCTGTAACCAGGAAGCTGAGCAAGGCAGCCTGTCAGGAAGGCCTGCTTCCTGCTCGAGTGTCATTGGTGAGGAAGCCCTGTTTCCACATTCCTGAGAGCTTTGGGGCCCCCACAGGAGAGCCCCCGTGTACAATGGCTGCCTGGTCCCGGAGCGGGCAGAGGGCTGCCCTGAGCTTTGTCACTTTGTTAAGAGGCAGCTGCATATTTGCTGGCCCTTCCTGTCCGGTGGGGAAGGAAGGAAGGAGCACAGTTCTCTTTCTTTCCAGCTGCACCAAAACTCATGACACGTAGGCCTTTCTCTCAAGGTCCGGAGTGACTCAACTTCAGGTGTCAAACTCATTTACCTAATGCTTGCTATTGATTTTAATGATGATGGAGAGAGGAATACTTTTCTAATCAATACAATTGATCGGAAATGTACTATTCTAGATGATCATGTAAATGCTTACCAAGCAGCAGCTGAAGTTAGCCGGGGACACCAATGGTGTTTGACATAATGCTGGAGCAGACACCCCCGGATTCAATGCTTTCTCGTCAGGCCTCTTACCTGAGCCGTTTGCTTAATCTTCCTGAGCCTCAACGTCTTTAATTTTAACATGGAAATAATATTACCTACCTTTTAAGTTTGTCGTAAAGATAAAATAGAACATTATGTGAAAGCACTTAACATGGGGTCTGGGTATTCAACAAATAATAACTCACACACAATGCTACCTGCAGACTTAGCACTTGACCCATATCATTATATTTAGTCTTCACAAGAACTCTGCCAGGCAGAAAGTGTTATGATCCCCACCTTACAGATGGGAAAACAAAGGCACAAAGATGGTAAAGAAGATTGTCCAAGGCTAGACTGCCCTAAGGGGCAGTTAAAACTCGAACCCACGCTATTTGCTCCAAAATGATGTGCTCGTCTCCATGCACACAGCATTCTCCTAATATGCGGCGTCTGCCTTTCCCTTCTGCCCTCATGACTGCAAAATGTACATTTTCATGACTCAAAAAGTAGATGCTTGCTCGGGAAGCACGGCCTTTCTCTCACATTATCTATAAACGCAGTAATGTGTCACAGCGTCTCTTGGTCAAGGCCTAGTAGTTATCCTGACCATCCTGTATTGTGATGCCCAGTGGCCAAGGTCAAGGAGATGTGTCTCTTGTTTTCCTCTTCTGACGCTTCAGACTGCCAGTATCTTCCTCTTCCCCTCTTCCCCCTCTTTCAGGCAGCCATTCTGCAAAAACATATCTTAGTCACAAAAGATTCAGGGTTGGAGTGTGTGGCTGGATGCGTTCAGATTAGTCACTGCTAGAGGCATTTTTATGGATAAAAGATACCTTATTATAGAAAAAAAAAATGTGGCTTCCCTTTCCTGCCACCCAATTCTGCTTACAAAGAAGGGTTTCAGAAAAATCTACCCCATTCACATCATCTCTGGTTCCCTGCGTTGGTTTATTTGTTTCAGTGCCTGTGATTTTATCTATGTGTAGAGGATTGGCATTTGTGTGTCTGGAAAAAAAACTCTGGCACTTATTCCAGGCATCCTTCATCACACCCGGAGTCAAGTGGCAGGGAAACAGAAAGGGATTTGGGGACTCAAAAGGCAGCACAACATCTGGGTATCGCTGCCTGTTTCCAAAATGATGTCTCGTGAAAACTTCCTCTTTTGTAAAATGTCATTATAGCATTTGGTCTGGGGAGGGGCTGAAACAAGGCATATCCAAATTTGGCAAAGCTGAATCTTCATGGCCAACTATAACATTCTAAACTTTAATTGTGAAAATAAACCCCACAGCCTGAAATTTCATGTATGAAATAATAACAAACAACACAGTGCTCATAACAACTGGTTAATGTCTAAGCATTTTGAATGTTGCATGGGGGGGGGGGGATTTTAATGGAAAATTTCAATTAATGCCAGTTTTGAGTTTAATAAAATTCATTTGCTAGCTGCCTAAATTATTAAAACTTAACTTATGAATGGCTTTGGCTTCGAAAAACCTTGTTCCTATTTGCACTCGTACAAGGACAGTTTTTAGAACATTGACTCTTAAGCACTGTGTTTGGAAGTCTTTTTAACTCTCCAAGCCTTCTTATCCTAGGCTGTGCGGCCAGGACTCTCTGTCCTAGCTCACTGTGGGCTCTCTAAGCTGCACTGTGGTACGCTTTACTCTTCACCATTAAGATGAGACTGGAGTTTCTAAGTACCAAAACCCATCTTCTCTGAAATACCCTAATGGGTAATAATGGGAACAACTCCATTGCTTCAGAACAATTTACAAAGTACTAGTACTTCCCATGCCGGATCCAGCAGGGCTCCTAGCGATCATGTCTCATTGTTGGCCAACAAGTAAGAGGTCAAGGAGAGCAGCACAGAGCTCAGTGAGAGTAGAGAACAGACAAAGGAAGCATCCGACTTAAACTTGTAAAACATTCTCCTCGTGTCACTGACCTCATACTCAAAATGAATTGCCATAAATCCTTTTAGGATTGGAAAAGAAGATACATTTTTACTTTTAAGTCACGGTTGTGATTTTTCAATGAACTTCTTCTTCCCAGTAAATCATCAAGTACGCTACACTCACAAAGGGATTCTACATTCAAATGTGAATTTGAGCAAGGCCTCCTTGTCATCACTTGAGTCGCCCAAAACAATTTCTTCCCTTTTGGAGATGGGGATCAAAGTAAACCTTTTCTCTTGTATCTTTATTTATGTATTTTTCTTTTTTAATTTTTTAGCATTAGGGTTAGGGCTAGGGTTAGGTTAGGGCTAGAGTTAGGGTTAGGGCTAGGGTTAGGTTTCAAGTTAGGGTTAGGGTTAGGTTTAGGGCTAGGGTTAGGGTTATGGCTAGGGTTAGGGCCAGGGTTATGATTAGAGTTAGGGTTTGTGTGAGGATTAGGGCTAGGGTTAGGGTTAGGGTTAGGGGGTTAGGGCTAGGGTTTCTTCTCTTGTATCTTTAAAGAAGCACTCAAAACCTATCTTCTCTCTGCGTAAGAGCCTAACCCTTGATGACATGGTGGTGTCCGGTTTGGGGGAGACCCAGACAGAATAGGCTCTAAATGGGGAACAGGCATGTCTGAATGTTCTCATCGGAAAGCATTACTGGGAATCAGTGAGATTTACTTATATCTTGAAGGAACCCCGATATCTTTCCTGTTTCATGCAAGGGGGAAAAACTCCGAGCAATCCCCTGAGAGAGTGCCTCTTTTCAGCACATGAAGTCGGTGCTGTGTACTTTAGCTGCTGGGTAGAGGACTTCCTGGTTCTTGGCAGTTCTTGGTAGTTCTTCCTGGTTCTTGATAGTTCTGCATCAAACTACCGTGTAAGTGTTGGGGAAACAGTCTTTGGTGCTAGTTAGATAAAGATTCAACACCACCTCAAACATCGCTAACTGTGGGCTGGGCCACTTCATCCTATCAGTAACCCCAGTGTTTTTTTCCTCCTCTGTAAGATTGGGGTGAGAGTACTGTACCTACAAACCTCTCAGGGTGATTGTGTCGATTCTATGAGAGACTGGGTGAAGGTGTCTTACAGAGTGTCCATTGTACAGAAGAATCACAAAAAATATCAGTTCTCCTCCCCGCCCTCTTCCATCTAAGCAAATGAGGTGATAGTTTGTGTGTGGGTTCCTTGCACAATGATGCCGGTAAACAGGAGGGTTAAGTTGGCATTATTCAGCCCATGCCAATATTTGCTCAACAAGTCTGCCTTGGAGGCAAAGCTGGGTCGGGGTTGAGTGTCCATTCCTGAACCCACAGCTGGCCAATCACTTTCAAAACTGTATTCCCCTCTGCCTCTCCCGCAACCTGGCTCAGCACAGTGGGGAAGCGGTTGGAGCCCTGGATGTGTCCACTTCAGCCTCCGGTGAACCTGCTCAGGCAGCTGTGTTTAGTCATCAGAACCTCTGTATTCACGTCCAAGTTCTCATCTCTGGGAACCAGCGATGGTGCCGGTTCAGGATCCCTGAGGAGGAAGCTGATAGGACACAGTCATGCCACCAACTTCAGGAGTGTTCCCTGTGGGCCACCACTGGGCTTCCTTGACCGTATCTCTAGTCATTCATTCTCTTACAGACCCTATGAGAAGGCAATGGGGAGGAGGGGGTTCAGTGCCCTGTGACTCAGAAAACTTTAGCCCTGTTTTTCACTGCCACGTAGCAACTAAACGACAGCATTGGGTTCGAATCTGCACTGGCTGGTTCCAGGAGTCAGTGCTCCCAAGAACTCAATGACTGGAGGAATGCAGGGGTGCTGTGGAGAGGGGTCCCCAGGCCCCCTCTGCTGTGCTCCTAGCTGCAGTCTCTGCTTATGTCTATCGAAGTGCTCCTCATGTTGTATCTTTATTATTCATTTTTCTTTTTAAATTTTTATTATTTTTTAAAATATCTTTTTATTGATTTCAAGAAGGAAGGGGGGGAGAGAGAGAGAGAGAGAGAGAGAGAGAGAGAGAGAGAAACATCAATAATGAGAGAGAATCATTGATAGGCTGCCTCCTGCAGGCCCCTTGCTAGGGATCAAGCCCACAACTCAGGCATGTGCCCTTGACCGGAATCAAGCCCAGGACCCTTGAGTCTACAGGCCAGTGTTTTATCCACTGAGCAAAACCAGCGACGGCTATTCATTTTTCTTTTCAAACCCATCTTACTGATCTTTGTAATCAGAATCTGGATGCAATATCAGATTTAGTTGGACAGCTTTATACAAGTAATGTTTTTCCTTTGAGTTACAGAGGGTTAGGCAGGAAGACAGAATCATGCAGCCCATTCCTGTCCCCCTGATGTACCGAGAAAGAATGACATTCAAGGTTCTGTTGAGACCAGTGGTCGGAAAACTCATTAGTCAACAGAGCCAAATATCAACAGTACAACTTAAATTTATTTTGAGAACCAAATGTTTTAAACTTAAACTCTTTTAATGCCACTTCTTCAAAAAAGACTTGCCCAGGCTGTGATATTTTGTGAAAGAGCCACACTCAAGGGGCCAAAGAGCCGCATGTGGCTCGTGAGCCATGGTTTGACAACTGGAACAGAAACCTCCCAGGCCCTGCATTCCAGGCCTGGGCAGCATTTAGCATCAGCTCAGTGGAAGAAGAAAAATATATCAAAGTGTCAGCAATGGTCAGCCCTTTGATAATAAGCCTTTTCTAGAATCAATTAAGCATGAGCACTTGTAAAAATAAAATGGATAAAGATGAAGTCATTGTTCAAGCTCCCATCATTTTCTGCTGGTTTCACCCTCATTAGGCACATTTGCCAATGTTTGCCACGTTATCTCCATTACTGAGGGAAAGTGGGAGGTTGATAGAATGTTTTGAATAACAGGAAGATAGAGATCAGGAATACCTTCTAGGAAATTCAATGAACGGTCTAGGTTTGGGAGCTTGAGCCCTTTGGAGAGCAAACTCCACAGTCTATGCATTACAATCACATAACTTTCAACACACACACACACACACACACACACACACACACACACACACACACGTTTCCCCTACCATAAGAGTAACATCTGCTTGTTGTAGAAGTTTTGGAAATACAGAAGGTGAAGAAAAGACACTGTTACCGATTTGGGAATTGCCTTCCTGTCTTAGCATATATGTTGTAACCACATATGAATCACACGGAAGATATGGCTTTGTAGCCAGACTGCACACTCTTTAAAGGCTGCTGCTCTGGGTAACTGAAGCTCATCTTGTGTAGACATAATACAGATGTGCATGGACTAGCGGGGAGCTCCATCCTTAGGAGTTTGGACAAAGAGAAGGGAAAGCTTAAGTATCTCTTCAAGGTCTTTAATCTTAGTCTAAACAAGAGCTTTCCTGGGTGACTTCACAGCTATGGTGTAACTCAAGCTCCCTAGCAACGATTTCAGGCTACTGCCAGAAAAGACAAGAGCTGACCCAACAAAGCATAGAGAACGCCCGGGAATACAGAAGGACAAACATTTTAGCTAGCACTGATCCACCGGGAAACCCGATTCCTTCCTGCCAGACCTCAAAGGAAGGCTGCAAGTACTCCTCCGAGAGCCACAGCGAGTCTCTCAGCTCCGAGGGCTTTGTTGAGAACAATGAAATGTTATGCGGTTTGGACTTGTGTCTAAAATGCATACTGTCGACAATGGTTCCTCCCCACACTCTATGGAAGTAATTTGTACAAAGATGAGGCTGGAATGGTTTATTAAGTGCATGATTCGAAGCCAGAAGCTCAAATCAGGCCTCTTCTGCTGACTTGGTATGCAGAGCTCAGGTAATCATTTTCCAACCTCTTCTCTAGAAAACGTTTAGAGCTGACAACGTGATCGATTGTGGTGGCTGGGCTTTGGGGGAGAGGGGTTAACGTTTTAGAGTTCACTCTCTCAGAGCATGAGTTCCCCGAGGCCATTGCCAGATAGCATGTGGTCTTGAACCAGCGAAGGCTGAAGCTCATGGCTGAGCGTATGGAAGTGGTTTTGGCTGTGGCTTGAGTCATAAGACTATGAAGGCTCAGCTCAGCGGTGCTCCGCCTTCTGGAGCCTTCCTCCAAGAAATGTGGACTTAGTGTTATCTGGGGAACACTTTGTATAAACACAGAGGCCTCTGTAGCACCAGCCCCAAAGCTGTTCCTATGAGCAGACCTGCCGTCTCCCTCAGACACTTGCCAGCGGAGGCCTCAGATTCTCTTCTCCCGACACAGGCTCGAAGCAGCGCCCACAAATGAGCAAAGACAAGCATCTGCTCTGAGCGAGCGTTTCAGCTGCTGCCGATGATGGGAAATGTGCTTGAGGTTTGGAGCTGGGCAAATGTGTTTCTGGTCGCTCAGCTTCCATCACAACCACATCTGTTATCAGCAGGACGGGCTGTGTGGGTATTAATAGCAGGACTCTCTCAGGCCTGCTGCTCTCCAGCGTGGTGTTCTGGCTGCAAGCATTCCACAGGAAAGGCTGGGGAAAGCCAGCTCTCTGCGCTAGTAATGTTGCCCTGTGGATTTTTCTGGAAGGCCTGCCTCTGGGTCTGAAATAATTTAGATTTTCTTCATTTAGGAACCTAATCTAAAAGTGAAGCAGGATGAAGAGCAGCTCTGTCGTCTGTCCCTGGCTTCTCAGGCATGCTACCATGTTAAACCTATTCAAAACGTCCCTCTTGTCTGCCTTCTCCTGCACAGATGGGCTAGGATTTCCTCACCATCTCCTCAGCCACCATCCTGTGGCCGCGGGGTTTGCGATAATAGAAGCGTCCGGTTTGAGAGCTGGAAGTGACCTCAGGAATTCCCTACCAGTAGCTCTCAGACTTCACTCCTTGGAAGAGGTGACTCTGGGGTCACCAGGGGCAGGGAACACAGAAAAGAACCAAGATTATACCTCTAATACACAACACAACACACATACACCCATATACACCATACCAGCAACACACCACACCACACATAAACCACACAACACACATAACACACACCATACATCACCACCTCCACACACCATAAATGCCCCCACCACACACCCACCATATACCCATACCACATACACCACATAATACACACAACCCTCCCCCACACCATACATATGTACTTCCACTTAGCATATTCAAAGTTAATACTTCATTTGAACAAAGGGTGCTGCAGCTAAATGATGTTTGAAAACCGTAAATTCTACCCCCTAATTTTATTAGTCCTATCTAATAAAAGAGTAATATGCAAATTGAGCATAACTCCGCTACACCCACAAGCCACACCCACAGGCCGATCAGGAGTGATATGTAAATTAACTCCCAGCCAAGATGGCTGCTGCCCAAGGCCAGAAAGCCTCAGCCAGAGGCTTTCTGGCCTTGGGCAGGCCGGGGTTGGGCAGAGCCAGCAATTGGCCCTATTGCAGGGCAGAGCCAGCAATTGGCCCTATTGTTGGGTGCCCAGAGGCTTTCCAGCCTTGGGCAGGCTGAGGGTGAGCCATCAGTAGGACATCCCCTGAGGACTCCCAGTATGTGAGAGGGGGCAGGATGGGCTGAGGGACCACTCACCCCCAGTGCATGAATTTTGTGCACTGGGCCCCTAGTTAAGAAATAAATTTCCAGGAAGATTAACCAACTTATCTAAGGTGCCTTGTTACTTTGTGACAAAGCCAAGACTAGAACCTAAATGTTCTACCTAGCCATCCCCCTCCCTCCCTCCTTTCCCTCCTTTCTTTTTTATTTCATAGATGTTTCCTGTCCCTATATCCCAAAAGACTTATTTAACAATTTAAATGTCACATCTATTTGGGGAAAAAAAATTACTTTCTGTGAATTTGAGCATCAGGGTTACATAACAGATTATCTTTCAGTGACTTAATGAAAGGCCTTTTCTCATTAAATATCACCTTTTTTTTCTGATTGCACTGAGGAGTTTGTGGTAAAGTCCTATTACCATTTAAAATGTGTGGAATATATTAACATTTGCAAATTCTGTTCATTTTAAAGGCATCTTTGTAGTTTATGTTAGTGGGGTCATAGTTGGCATTTATCCCACTACATAATGCCATTCATTAAGTTACTTTCAATGAAGGCAACATTTCAAACGGAGCCATTTCCCAGGAATGTGCTCTGGATGGTCATGACGGCTCGGTCAGGACACGGGCCACACTGTTTTCTCGCTGTCTACTGACGTGTCTCTTCCTCCCAGCAGAACGGGAGCTGCTTGAGGGCAGCGACCATGTCCTACTCATCTTCGTAACCCTCTGAAGGGTGTGGAACAAGTCCTTGGTCAATGTTGGGGGTAGAGGGTGAGCCCTGCACCATGCCTCTCCACACACTTTTTTTTTTCTGGCAAGGGAAACTTTATGAAACATGTAGTCCTATGTTGAAACCAATCCTCTTTTTAAAATACATGTTTTTATTTCAGAGAGAGGAAGAGAGAGATAGAAACATCAATGATGAGAGAGGGATCATTGATCAGCTGCCTCCTGCATGCCCTGCACTGGGGATCTAGCCGACAACCTGGGCATGTGCCCTGATTAGGAATCCAACTGTGACATCCTGGCTCACAGGTCGATGCTCAGCCACTGAGTCACACCCGACAGGCAAAACCAATCCTCGTGAAATACAATACAGCTTCACTGTTCTTGAACAAAGGAGTCTTGTCATTAGCTTTTTAAGACTGAGACCAACCTTCTGAATGAAATCTGCTTAAGCTTAGGGGAGAGGTGGAAGAAGTGCAAGAGGGTTCTCCACTATCTTCCCTTTGTCCGTTAAATATTTTGACTACCAAAAGAAAATTTAGTCTACTCTCTTCTTTAAGGAAACTATGATATATACACACAGTTTTTGGTTTTTGTTTTTTTTTAATGATGGGCACTTTCAAACATGCATAAAAGTTGAGATAATAGAATAATGAACGTCTTGATCTATCAAACAAATTTAACAATTAAAATTTACTATTCTTATTTTATCTCCCCTGCCCCCATGTTTTAAAACTATGTTGAATTAATGTGATAGAACATCAAGGGAACATTAAAAACTACAAATGTGTGAATTATGACCAAACATGGCAATGTTCACATGAAGTAACATTTAGTTACAACCAGCTCAGACCCTTAAGAATATGAAGCTGGAAAACCACAGTTATTGCATCACCTCAAAGACAGACCCTTATCCGAGGATGTAGCCAACTTAGGGAAGGCTGGCCTGGTTGGTGGCGGAAGAGCAAGTCATGCTGTTGGCGACATCATGTAGGCCCAGAGTCAGGCTGTGCCGAAGCTGGTCCGGCCTCTAAGCTAAGTCAGTATGGCCTGCAACTAGGGCCGCCAGCAAAAGTATAGACATCCACTTAAACTTGAAAGTCAAAAACCAAAAGACAGTTTTATATTATATCACGTTCCAAACATTGCATGGGACATAACTCACACTAAAACATTATTCTTCATTTAGCTGAAATCGCCATTCAACTAGATGTCCTGCATCTTTATTTACTAAATGTGGCAACCCTGCTTGTAACCAAAATATATTAGAGATGGATGGCAAAACACAGAGTTGATGAGAGGGTCTGAGACGTCTGCTGTTCTGGTAAACGGGCGTGAGGAGTCCCTGGCTAGGCCACGATGGGACAGAACAAAGCCTGAGAGTGTTGTTACCAGCACTGCTTTCAAAACGGGGTGACTGACACTTGCTCATGTGGGTGGGTGAATGGCAAGAACACTGGGGTCTGAGCTAAGCCGAGGATTAGCAACCACTGGGAAAGCCCAGACCTAGGACATACACAGGAATAGAGATGAAGGTTGAAATGTGGTTGAGACACATCAAAAAACACATTCAGTTCACTTTGTATTCAACAGTTTAGGCAAGGAAAGAGGAACGTGAGGAAGAAAGAGAGAAAGAAAAATACGGATTGAAATAATATGGGGAATGAGTGACCTGACCCCTCTGACCGGGCGAGCATCTCCCCAGGGTGAGTGTAACTCAAGGGTCCAACTGTTTAGAACTGGCACCCAGGCTGCTGTTTACCTGCTGAATGTCAGCCCGGGCTTCGTTTGAGCAATCTTTCTTTGAAACATTGACATTAGCCCTTAACTGGTGCATTGGAGGTCACTCCTTAGTAAATGAGAACTGAGACCAGCGAGCAGAAACCAAGCATCAACAGATATCAGAGGTCGGAGGGCACAGGGCAGAGAGGGGTGGGAAGGGCCGTCAGCACAATGAAAGCTAAAGTGAGTTCAAGGGGCTGGACCAGCAGCCCCTGATTTGCAGTGCTGTGCCCCCTCCTTGGCCCCTCCTGTGTCACCCTCTAGGCCAGTGGTCGGCAAACTCATTAGTCAACAGACCCAAATATCAACAGTAAAACAATTGAAATTTCTTTTGAGAGCCAAATTTTTTAAACTTAAACTTCTTCTAACGCCACCTCTTCTAAATAGACTCACCCAGGCTGTGGTATTTTGTGGAAGAGCCACACTCAAGAGGCCAAAGAGCCACATGTGGCTCTCGAGCCACAATTTGCCAACATGGGCTCTGGGAGCCCTCCCCTATGGCTGACAGCTCTTGCTTCCAAAGTGTCCCAGCCCCGGCTGAGCAGCGGTTGGTCTGGGAAGCTATTTATACCTGCCTGAGCCAGTGTTGCAGATTCCGTCAATGTTTCTCAAAGTAAGTTCCTCAGGTCACCTGCTTCCCAATCAATGGGTATACTTTGTGTTGTTTTGTTTTTTGTTTTGTTTTGTTTCTTTTTTTTAGGATCAGAGCATATTCTTGGGCCCCTTTCAGAATCACTGAATCAGACGCTCTGGGTATGGGGACCAAGAACGATGGTGTTAAGGAGACCCCCAGGTGGTTCTGAAACACACGGAAATCTGAGAATCTCAGGCTCTAGGATCCCCTCCAATATGGGATGGTCCCCTGCTCAGGTCAGAATCTGATTTCTTTGGACCCAAAGAAGCATCGCAAAAATCATTGAGCAACACTAGGAGGAAGATGTTCTTCATAATACTGTTCAGGAACACATACTTACCAGGCAACGTGTCAGACACTGTTTGGGGGACGGATCACTCAGAGATAAAGAGATCTGTCCACCTGGAGCCTGCTTTCTAGGGCGTGGGAGCAGAGGTAACAGATGAACTGTTGGTAAAGATAAAAACAGGTGAGTGACATAGCATGGTAGGTGGTGATAAGTGTGGTGGGGAAAATATAGAGCAAGGTAAGGGGTCAGGATGGAGGAGTGTTAACATTTCTCCTAAATCACATGCACCCACAAAACCAACTAATAGAGTGATTACTAAGGCCTGACAGGTGGGCCCAAAGGCACCTTGAAGTGGACCCGGACCTATAGTAGATTCTATTGGTGCCCCTCCCAGATCCCCTTTAGGGCTGATATACCTCCCCCAACTCCTTCAAACCCTCCTACTTCTCACTCCCCACTCACACTCTTTTGCCCTCTGTCTGTGACTCAGTCTCCGACCTCGGATGGCACCTTGCCTCAAGGTGGGCTCAGCTCAGTGGTGTGATTTTTGCTCCCTGAGCTCCCTCGGGAACACCACATCCTTGCTAGTTTTCCTGCTGCCCTTTCTCCCCTTGTCCTGGAAGCATCTACACTAATAAAAGAGAAACATGCAAATTGACCATCCCTCTGCTATGCCACCAGCTCCAATCAGGAGTGAGTATGCAAATTAACCCAACAAAGATAGAGGTTAATTTGCATACACAGGCACGGAGTGAAAACTGAAAACAGTGTAGAAGGAAGCCAAGTGCTGCAGAAAGGAGTGAAGTGGCGGAGAAGGGAGGAAAGCAGCAGAGACAAGAGGGAGCGAGGCAGCAGAGAAGGGAGCACGCCCGCCAGCTCAGGCCACAGGAAGCCCTATTCTTTCAGGAATCTTCCTGCAACGGGCCTCTAGTTCTCTATGAATCACTTGCACAAGAATCCCTGTCCCAAGTTCTGCTGTTTTTGGCCTAACGCAGCCCAGTTCCCCCAAATAGAATAGGATACTCACCTCAGTGGGGTTCTACAATCACAAAGACTGAGGGTTGTTATGGCTCACTTGCCCCCAAATCTTCACACACACACCCATTTATATTTCCTATTCCGAGTCTTTTGGGGGCCTGGCATTGCCCTGCAGAGAAAAGCAGGCGAGGCACTCAGAGATGCATCCCTGATGTCTGCTCTGACTCTCATTCCTCGACTCCTGCAGCCACAGGCATTTCCCGAGGGCCACGGTGTGGCAGAGACCATGGTGGGCTCGGGGATACAACACTGCACGAGGCCCTTGACATCACACTCTCAGACATACTCCATTTCCTGTCAGAAACCTACTCCTTGAAAACGACCACACTTTCTGTACAACCCGCTGGCTTGAAAATAATGCTCATGTCACTTTCACATCAGTAACGTATTTTTGAAAAATCTGACGTTGACATTTCTGCTCAAATGAATGAACCTTCCCATGTGACTGCTTCTTTGAAGCAGAGACGGTGGCGGGGTGGGGGGGGACGGTGCCAGAAGCATGTTCCAGTGTAAGGCGATACGCACATGTGGGCTCCGGTGGTTTCTGTTACAGAGACAAGCGGCCCCCTTCTCCGTCCGTCACTGGCTCCACTTTTCACGTTCCCCACATCAGAGGTGGCGTTTTTAACGATGGTGATGGATGCTGAAGCAGACATTCCTCACCGTCTGACAACACCGACATTCTTGAGATAGCTGCAAGATTAAAAAATGCTTTGAGGGTTTTCTTTCAAATAAATCTTGTAATATAACTTCTCTTTGTTCCTGCTAGTTGTTGTTGGTGGTGGTGGGGAGGCAAGATCAGAAAAATGAAAGGGGTCCATCAATGGATGCCTGCAAGGGGCCTCCATGATGAAGGTCACCTGCTGCCCATCTCCAATGGCTGGGACCTGGCTGTGCCCACAGGAGGGAATGGTGGGCGCCTTGGACTGGCAGCTCCCGGGAGGGAGGCCTGAGCTGCACCGGAGCAGCCAGCAACCCCCCAGGTGCTTGATGAACGTGGTGTCCAACAGGCAAAAAGCAAACAGTGCTAACGGCAGGGCTCAGGTCATGCACTCGGTGATGTCCCTGGCTGGGCAGAGAAGGAACTGGTAGCACTTGGAAGAGTGATTGGGTGACAGTGACTCACCACCGAAGGGTCATGATTTGAGGAGTTTCCTGCAGGCGGGAAGAGCTGCTGTGTTACTCACAGGCCACTTTCTCCTGCGGCTACTGCTACTCACAACGCTACTCTGCTCGCAGGCCCACAAAGGCCGTGCCTGAGCCCCCCAGGCTCGCCCCGTCACTCCTCCCGCCTCTCGCCTCACCACACAGAGGGGTCTAGCGTGCTGCTCAACCCGTGCGCCCAGGAGAAGCACCAGGGGACCGTGTTAAAATGAGATGCTGTCCACTAGAAGGCTGGACCTCAGGGAGAAGGTAGGGGAGGGAGGGGGGAAAGAGGAGAGATCAAACAGCAAACACGCATCAGTGACTCGGATGCATGAATATAAGCCTAACCAATGGACACGAACACCAGGGGGGTGAGGGCATGAGTGGGGGGAGTGTTGGAGGGGGGTTAATAGAGGGATAAGGACACATATGTAATACCTTAATCAATAAAGAAATTTGGAAAAAATAAAAAATAAATAAAATAAAACCAGATGCTGACTCTGTCACTTGGCCCAGAGCTGAACCCCACGCAGATAGCAGTGACCTAGCCCAGTGGTCGGCAAACTCATTAGTCAACAGAGCGGCAAACCGAGGCTCTCGAGCCGCAGTTTGCCGACCACTGACCTAGCCGGTTCAGACCCAAGCCACAGCGAGGGCAGAAAGTGGCCTCGTGTGGCCATTACACTGAGAAGGGTGCTGTCTTTCTTTCTCTGGTGACAGCAAATGCCCAGTCTCGTTCCTGGAAATGAGCCTGGTGATTGGGTGCTGCTGTCAATGCCCCTCATTTCCCTCTTTACCCATCACAGCCGGCAAAGGCTCTCGCTCTGGGCCCCGTGCTTCCTGCCTCCTGTGCCTGGGCCCGGAGCAGGCCCTCCAGGAGAGCATTCAGGGGACACAGACGTGCAGACAGACTTCTCGCCTCACCCCTCCCCCGGGATGGCAGCTCCAGCCGCCGGGGGGCAGCTCCAGCCGCTTTAGCAGCCGCGGCTCCTCCTCCTCCCTGGCCGCGTGGGCTTGGCAGCAACAGCCACTCCAGATGAAAGGGCCATTTGCTTCAAAATGGCATAAATTGCTCTTTCTTTATTGCTCTCATAACCGGGGCTGCCCTAAAGTGGGGGTGGAGGCCTCCCGGTCTGCAGTTTCTCCTGATTTCCAAGCCTCCCTCAGTTCTCACAGCTCTTGAGAGCTCCCTCGGTTCCAGCCTGCCTGAGTGGGCACCAGAGCAGAGGATGGGGTGGGGGTGGAAGGTGCTAATTAGCCCAGCAGAGAGCAGCCTTGGCAAGAAGCCACAGAAAGGGGAGGGTGAGGAGTGGGGGGAGGGGGGAGGGGAGAGGCCTTGTCAGTTGGAGCACGCCTGAGCAGGCAGGCTTGGGGCTTGGTGAGGATGGTGGGTGGTGACTGAGGGATCACAAGGGAACCTGGGTAAGGTGCAGTTTAGGCAGCAACCAATACCTGCCTCGAGTCACTGATGCGTGTTTGCTGTGTTATTAGAAGGAAGCCAGGAGCCATGGTGATTTCTGAATTAGAGAGAGACCGGTTGGCACAGACATGAACGCTGTCAGGTGGGAATAAGGCGCGTCTGTCAGCTTCGCCTCCGGGATTTCGTGTTCTTTGAGGACGGAGCAGAGGCAGGTGGCTGTTCAGAGCAGCCCAGCTCGATCAGAGTGCGCTCCTGGGTGGGGAGGGCAGTGGGCAGACTGCTTCAGGCCCGGGGGGGCCACCCGTGCTCACCAGGAGGTTCTTGAAACTGTTCGCTCTGGAATTGACTTCTAGGAGGCAGGGCTGGGCTGACAGATCCAAGAAGCGGGGATAGGCCTACCTTTCCTGCCTGGACCCCCCAGGCTGCCCTGCAGGCACGCCCAGAGGCAGAGGTTCGGACTAGGGCCCTACTGGGGGAAAGGGCCTTCAAGTAGGTGGGGGTGTTCACGTGTGTCAAGAGCTCAGGTCAGCACCCAGCCGTGTGGAAAAAATAGTTACAAGGATCAGAAGATCTGATTCCCTCTGGCGGAGCCCTCAAACCCACCTCGAGTTGAATGGCACCAATCTGTCAGAGGTAGCCATCTTTCCCGGGCTGCTGTGAATCAGCCTCCACCACTTTGTCATCACCGATGTACTTTTCTTTTTTTCGGATCTAGGAGTAAACATTTCCCATGGAGTTATGTCTTTAAAGAAAACATGAAATTAGAATGGACTTGGAGAGCTGCTCTCTGGATAGTACAGGAAGTTAGCTGTAGCTAACGCTCTGGGATTTACACATAATCCTTGGCGTTTGCCCGCGATGTGATGACGTAGGTGGTGGTGAGCACGTGATGAGCATGTGCACAGGAGCCACGCCCCCTGGGTTTTTCTCCCGCTCCTCGTGTCACTAGCTGTGGGACCTTGGGCAACTGACTACCTTCCTGACTCAGTTTCCTTATCTGTAGAAGGGGAAATAATAAGAGCCCCTATCTCAGAGGGTCGTGGTGAGGATTCGATATGCTCATGTGTGCAGAGCACTTAGTACAATGCCTGGCATGTGGTTGGCGCTACTGTGTTGCCATCCTTTGGAGATGCTGGGTGCCAGTAAAAAGAAGATGCTAGGTTGTCTGTTGGTTATTCCATCAGTAAGTTGGTCAGTGAATTCAACATCCCCAGTGCCCCTGCACACAGAGAAATTTGGGGGAGGCTCTAAACTGTTCTAGTGTCCGCTCCACAGTGATCTGAAGCAGCAGCAGCGTGTCAAAAGCTCTGGAGATGCAAAAATGTGGGTAGGAAGAAAATCAGTGAGAGCCCTTTGTGTAAGGGTGTTCATTTGTCACATTTCCTGGCTGCACAGCATCTACTGAAAACTCTTCCTGACTTGGAGAAAGCCCTGCCTTTTGAACCCAAGGTAGAACTCTGAAAACATTTTCCCAGGGCCCCTTGCAGCTAAAGCACAGGCACGTGAGCTGGGCTCCACCAATCAGACATCATTCACTCCCACCTGAGCCTTCTCTCTGAAAGTGTCTCAATGTAAGACGCTAGCACCATTCAAAATCTATTTTCCAGTGAAGGTGGAGAGGAAATGTGGGCAAGTGGCAGTGACTAAAAGGTCACGTTCTTGGCACTGCTGAAGGTGGTGGCAGTTGCAGTAAAGTACGTTCCTGGTTTATGGAGCAACATTGCAAACTGTAGCATCCCTGTGTCTGGTGACCATGGTGACAGAGCAGTTCTGCAGTATGGCTGTGAATGCTATTCAACATTCCACCCAACCCTGTGTCTCCTGATAATTCTGTGAGCTACCCAATCTCCTCTGCAAAAGGCCCTTTTCTACCTAGAAAAAAAAAATGAGTAAAAGAAGTGCAAGTTGGTAACCCTGCAAAATTCATCTGTAGGGAGGGCCTATGTCCCTGGAAAGAGAATGAAGACGTGGTGAAATACACATCACATAAAAGTTACCATTTTACGTGTCCACTTAGTAGCATTAAAGTATATTCACAGCATTATGCAACCACCACCAACATTCATCTCCAGAGCTTTGGGCACGAAGATTGTTACCATGGACTCATGTCTTTGGAGAGTCTAGGTTTCAAGGTCACTTTCAATTCAAGTCCACAAGCACTCACCCTAAGTTCTACAGCAGAAGCTCCAGCGTTCTGTTGCTGATCGCTACGTTGCCAGCATCTCTTGGTGCCTGAGAAATATGTGTTAGCCATAGAGTGGGCAAGTGGGATGTTCTCTAGTCCAGTTCTTGTGCGGTCTGAATGGGGTGTTGGCAGGTGTATTCACTGCATGTGGCTGGGTCTTTCTTCAGTGACAAGTGTTTACTGAAGTTGTAAAGCTGCGTTTTCCAGCCTGGGCACTCCTGCTCCCTGGCTGGGGGGGGGGGGGGGGGGGGGGGGGGGGGCGCGGGGGGGCGGGGACTAGAAAGGCTAATGCAGATTTTACTTTTATCTAGGACAGTGGCCGGCAAACTGCGGCTCTCGAGCCACATGCGGCTCTTCGGTCCCTTGAGTTTTTAGTAAAGGCCAGCTTAGGAGTGCCCTAATTAAGTTAATAACAATGTACCTACCTCTATAGTTTAAGTTTAAAGAAATTGGCTCTCAAAAGAAATTTCAATCATTGCACTGTTGATATTTGGCCCTGTTGACCACTGACCTAGGATGAAACTAACAAGGACTGCTAGAGCCCTCCCCTAACCTCCCCCCACCCCCCATCCCCACCATGGCTGGAAATACAACAAATTTATGTGGGTCCATCAGTTAGCTTCCACTTCTTAGAAACTCGGACAGGCTTTCAGTGATTTTTGCAAGAAATATTTGTAATAATTCAATATTTGGTGGTGAATGGGTTGGGGTGCCATTCAGTCATTTATTCAAGAGTATGTATGGAGCTGCTGCTTTGTGGCAATTCTGTTCTGGGTATCGAAGACTCTGACGCAAACAAAACAGACACACGCCTCATATCTAGAGCTGACACACGGATGGGGAGAGGCAGAAAGTAAGCAAATGTCAGATGGATCTGGTGGGGGAAATGCTAGAGAGAAACACAGGGCTGGGGAAGGCTGGAGAGAGTGACTGGAGATGTATGTTAATCTGTCATCACGCAGGCTCGCTGCGAAGGTGACATGGGAGTGAGGACCCGAGGAAGAGGAGGCAGAGTGTCACATGGACATTTACGGAGATCAGAGCTGCAGAGCTCGGAGGTGGAGGGAGCCAGGCAGGTCACAGGAGCCACAGGGAGTTGGGTGGACAGAGCGGGGTGAGGGGAGAATTGTAGGCACGAAGGCTCAGGAAGCAGCTGAGAAAACGCCCTGAGTGAGTATTGCAAGGCACTCAGACGTACCTGCTCCGTCTCCAATGGGAGGTTTTCCTCCAAGTGTCCACCATCCTATAGGGCAAGGGGACCACCAAAGGGACCCTCCCCTTCCTCCCCTGAGGCTTCTTCCTCCCAGGCGTTTTGGTAGTTCCCTCTCTGGAGTCCCAGCTGTCTGGGTGAATCACCGTTTTTTGCTCTCTGCTTCTCAGGCCCGTGCTGGCTTCTCTGCAGGGAGATGGGGACCATTCGTCATCCTCTGTGAGCCCGCAGCCGCCCCTCGGTGCCTGGCGCCGGGCCGGCTGTGCCGTCCGTGAGTGGGATGCGACCCTATCCATAAAGTGAGGACGTGAGTGTGAGAAGAAAGGGAGAGATCTGAATGGAGGGGCGAAAGGGGGAGAGAGAACTCCGGCCCACAAGCCTGGGAGGTGTGGAGGGGTGGAGACAGCGGCACAGAATAGAGTCATTCCCACCCCCACCCCAATGTCTGCGGCCTCGTGAAGATGATTGCTTGTGTTTCTGCCTCAGAGCTTCCCATCACTGCCCTGATCGGAAGTGCAAAGTAAAGACGGCGGGGGGCTGATCCGAGAGCGAGATAAACACAGCGGAGCCCATGTTCCTGCCCCGGGGGCTCCCGCCTGTGGAAGGTGTCAGGTCTGAAACGGGCACGTGGTGCCAGCACCACGCGTGCCCCCCGCACAGCAGAACGTCTGATTAAATAGGAGGGGAACTGCGCTGTTTTCTCTCAGCCTGTTCTTTGCTGACACAGACTGTTCTCTGACAGCAAATGGAAACGATCAGAATTCGCACGGGGAAGGGCCGTTCTTGCTGTCTGGTTTGTACTCACAGGACCCCCCACGTTTCCTGGTCCTTGGTGAGCTCATTTGCTCTGAACACCCAAAAGGAACAGCCTGCGTTCTTGCTCTGTGTGAACTGCAGAAAACCAGTTCCCTCCGGATATGTCTAAAGAGGTTGCCAAGCACGTACATGCCCTAAGTGTTGCTTCTCACATCCCCCCAGCCTCCTGCCCCATGGCACCTTCCTGGGTTCTGCCTACAGCTGTCTCCTCACTCTCTTTCATTCTACTCCTCCCTCTGCTCTGCTCCAGCCCCAGTGTGAACCCTGCCCCTTCCTCTGTTCTCTCCACTGAACTCCCTACCTGAGCTGGTGTGTGTTGTGGAGGCAGGGGTGAGAGTCAAAATATTTAACAACTGCAGTGGCCCAGGCAGTGGCCAGTCAGTCCTAAAGGATCGCTGCTGTGTCAGACATAACTCCTTGGGGTCTGGATCTGGAAGGTTGGGGGGCCTGGGGCTGGGCCAGGCCATGGAGGCAGTGATGGTAGGGATAGGGGAAGAGACTCTTTACCAGAAAGATTCTAATGCCAAGTGCAGCTGGACAGGGTATGATATCCCAATAGTCTGGTGCAACAGATTTGCTGAAGGTTATTGGGGCAACTTTAAAAGGGTCTCAGGTATCACTGTGGGCCCGTCAGGTATGCCCGTCAGGAGCCCCTCCTTGGTGGTCTCTCTCCGTGGGCTGCAGCCGGCAGCCCTGGCTCTGGGTTCTCTTCTCTCCGAATGGAGTTCCTTCTCAAATCTGCTTTCACTCTCAGGCCCAGAACCCTTCCTGCATCGAGCTCAGACATTCAGAGGGAACGCTGGGAATCCCTTCACAAGACCAGTCACCCTGTCCAAGGATGCTACCTTCATCATTTTAGTTCATTCATGCAGAGCGACTTCAGCCAATGGTCCCCTCATCTTTGCAAAGTGCCACTGACTTCCTCCGCGGCAGACAGCTTGATCCCCAGGGTGAATTCTGCCCCGTCTCCCAGAGCCAGCAACCATCTTTTCAAATAACATTTGGGGTTTTCTGCCTTAGGTATGGGAAGCACTTAGCCCAGTGGTGGGCAAACTCATTAGTCGACAGAGCCAATTATCAACAGTACAACAACTGAAATTTCTTTTGAGAGCCAAATTTTTTCAACTGAAACTTCTTCTAACACCACTTCTTTAAAATAGACTCTCCCAGGCCATGGTATTTTGTGGAAGAGCCACACTCAAGGGGCCAAAGAGCCGCATGTGGCTCGCGAGTTGCAGTTTGCTGACGACTGACTTAGCCAGTCCTTGGTAGAAAACAGAGGCTGAGTAAGTGATGTTTTTGTCCCTAACTCTCTAGTCGCACCTCTTGGTGGTTATTGAAGAAATAGATTCATTCCTTCTTCCATCTAAGCAATAAATACGCATTGAGACCCAAGGATGTGCTAAAACAGAGGATAAAACAAACAATAAAAGACAAAGATCCCTACACTTGTGGAACTTAACAATTTAGTGGAGGAGGTAATCACCAAATAAATAAAACACGCAATACGGAAAATAGTAATAAATGCTAAGAAGCTAAAAAGCGACAGGTGAACAGGTAGCGGTGAGGGAACTTAAGTTAGAGATCTTGATTGTACAGAGAGAGATTTCGTGGGATTTTAGAGAATGAGAGAGGATGTTTCAGAGAAGATGACACTTCAGTGAAGACCTGAGGGGTGGGGATGTATGAACTATGCTGATATCTGGGGTGCGATGGAGAAGAGAAACCCATTGCCATATGGCAAGTAAAACCAATGACATGCAGAAATTCTAGTTTGTGATAATGATGGACATAAGGACAGTGCTCTCGGTGGGTCCCTGGGTTTTTTCCTTCATTAAATGAGAAAGATTTACTATTTTAAAGGAAGGAACTGCTTTTCCTCTCTCTCAGTGCTTTTGGCAATCACCACACATTTCCCTCCATCTCACTGAGCTAGAGGAGGGCACATTCAGCCGATGGCCTGTTTATTTGTTCTCTTGGTGCCCTGCATTTTCCCAGTAGGTCTATCGCAGACGGTAACTCAATTGCGGGCTGCTTTTATGAGCCTGAACCAGGTACAGCTGTTCTGAAGAAACTCCCGTTGAAATAGTACAAGCATGAAAGTTTGCTCTCCCATTTCAGAGCATGTCTGCATTGGGTAGTTTCCTTAGCTCACAAACTCTGTTACCTGTAATCAAGGGTTCAGATTTAAGCGGATTGGAGCTATGAGAATGATCAATAGTTAGAGGATTTCCAGGTGAAAAACAGTTCTGCCCTCCAGCAACTCGTGTTCCTGCCACATCTTGTGTCTTTTGCGTTTGGAGGTGGCATTCGTTCGGTTGTTGTTGGTAATCCTCGCCTGATTTTCAGAGAGTGGAAGGGATGGGGAGAGACAGAGAGAGAAACTGAAATAAGGTCATAAGAACATTTACTGGAGTAAAACTGCTGTTTGAAACTTTGGCCACAGTTCACCCCTGCTTGCTTAAAACAAAAGAATTATTGCTTTAGTTTCCAGCTTGTGACCTTGAAGGCTGAAAAACCCTTTGAAGAAACCCTCTAGAACCAGGGGAGTAACCCGGTCAGCGCCAATTATGTAGCCACACCATCTGTTTTGACAAGATGGGACCACTTTCCCATGTCTAGCAGAAAACACAGAAGATAAAGAATGAGCAATAAGGTCATTCATAGTCTTTTGGCACCCCTTCCCCAGATGTGGCCTTAGGGGCTGTTCGCCAAACACAGGGCAATAACATTCATGGTTCAGACCCTTTAAAAGGCCTGCCTGCACCCGGGACAGTTCGGTCATTGAGTGTTAGGTCTCCGACTGTCCTGGACAGTTTTCAATAAATCCTTGCCTGCTTATTACCAACGTAACCGCCTCCATGGTCGTTTGCAATTCGTCGTAGAAATCGCCCCACAACAGAAATATTGAAGTGAGAGAGACACAGTGATTGGTGGCTCCTGACCAGGGCTGGGGAAGGAGCCTGCAACCAAGGTACATGCCCTTGACCTGAATCAAACCTTCAGTCCAAGGGCCGGACTCTAACCATTGAGCCAAACCAGCTAAGGCTGGACATGACTTTTTTTTTTTTTTTTTGGAACAGAAACCACTGCATCCTCTCTCTCTCTGACTCTCCCAAAGGAAGAGGAGAGCGATCATCAATGGCTCGTGGTAGTTGTAAAAGGAACACCAGAACCAGCTCCACACTCAGGAGAGAATGCTTCGCCTCGTCCTCGTGGTTTCGGGGGCTCTCCACGTTCAGAGAAACTTCTCTAGAGACAAACCATAGAAATGATTCCTGAAAGTATAGGCTTTGGGGAATGACATTCTTAATAATAAGGCCACGTGGATTTCATTCTCAGGGCAGTAGAAAGCTAGAAGGAATTTAAACGTAGGAGAGGGCTGAGGTATTTTGGCCACTCTGGCTTCCCTTTCACTCTTCTGCAAGGTGTCCCTGCTCCCTGTCCCTGCCTCCCCCGCACCAGATTCTGAGCCCCTCTCCTCAGATCCCTCGATTTCTAAGGGAACTTGCAATTATACTAGATAAATGTATGCAATGGAAGACTGTAATGGTAGTCAGGGCCTTCAGACAAGGGCTGATGATCTGACTACAGATTTGTAGGCATTGGCCAGGGGTAGGAGAGAACTGATGTAATATTCTTTAATCATGGGCTGTTCTTCCAACTCTGATCACACACCTCACAAAGGATCAGACTGGTCTCAGAGGAATCCAAGCAAACACCTGTGCCCACTTTCCTGCGGGGGGACCCACAGCACCATCCCCAGGTGGAGGGCAGGGCTTGAATCCTAGAGTCTTAACAACAGCAGGGATCCTGGAATTCCCCTGAGCCAGGGCCGACATCACCAGGGTCCTCAGAGGGCAGGCTCCAAGTGCTTCCTTTGTTATTATTAGATCTGAATAATTGGCATCTCTCCCTGTTTGCCATGTCTGATCACCCTCTCGGAGGAGCTAGTGAATGGAGAAAGAGCCAGCAGGGCCCACGTAATCCACGAATTAGACACCTGGTTTTGGTGTCATCAGAGTGGTCTGTGTGCCATTGTCACGAGAAATAAACCTAAACCTAAACCTAAACCTTGAGCTGAGCTGAAATTCATGGCATCATCTCCCTCTTAGTCTTACTACGGATGGGTTTTTCCCTCTCTATCTTCAAATCGCCTCTATATCTTTGAAATCTTATCACGTGGCTGCTGCAACATATGTCTTTTGAGTTACAGAAACTTCAGTGCAACCTAAAGCAGCCAGAAGAAGCTGCCTGCAGGAGTCGGGTATTATCTGGTGCATCCCAGACTGCCCAGGTGCACCTGTCTTTCTCTCCCCCACACCCCCTCCAGTCCCCTTTAAAACATCAGCCTCCACCTGGCACCGTGGGGCTCCTTAAGTCACCTGTGTCACCCACCATTCAGCTCCAGCTGACCTCATTTCCTGCCTGAGCCCGCGAGGCTACAACAGCGAAGTTCCCACCTGCTCTGTAACAACTTAAATGTCACCCTCCGATGTTTACCTGCTTTGAAGTTTCCCGGCTGCGGTCTAGGGGGAAACTTTTCGGTCTCCCTTGCACTCCTCCTCACACCCCGTCTTGTGTGTGCCCAGGCCCTTCTGGCTGTGATTGTGCATGTCTGCCCTCACGTCCAGTCAGTGGTGGGTCTCTTGTTGTCTTACTAACAAAAGAGCAATGATGCTCACCTAGGACTTACTATGATTATGAGTCAGACACCCTTCTAAGCCCATTTGGGTAGATTAGCTCACACACCACCCTCACACTGAGCGTCTGAGGGCATGGCAATCCTGTTTTATAAACAAGGCCACCAAGGCATGGAGGGGTGAAGGAACCCGTCCACGGCCACCCAGCTGCTGAGAGGTGATAACGAAAAAAACCATTGAAACCTGTAAAGAATTCTAGTGAGTTTATTTAGAACCCAAACTGTCGACCTATGCCGGGAAGCAGAACCTCGATGAATGGAGATAATGCTCCCCAGAATGGCGGGTTACAATTGTATTTATAATCAAAGGAGGGACATAGGTGGGTTACATGAAATTCATTGGTGATGGATTTAGGAGGAGGGATAAGCAACTCCACCTGGGATTGGATAAAAAGTAAAATGATGGACACACACTTAGGTGAATGCAGGAACAATGAACATGATAAACAAGGAATTTGTGGCATCCATCCTGGCGCCCATCACACCTGGCTGTGCCCCAGGGGCTCCAGGAAAAGGGAAGCCACAAGTTTCCCAGACAACCTCATAGATATGTTATCTTAGAGGCAGAAAGGCAAATGGCTCAGTTAGAGATCTAAGTTGAACTCTGTCAGGGAAAATACAGGCCCAGAACATGACTACTCATCATAACCTGTTGGTAGTTATTTAATTTTCAAACCATCTTTTGTGGTGACTTTAGGTCTCTGAGTTTGCAAGACCGCCACGCGGGCCTCCCCTGAGCTGGCCAGGTCAGCATGTGGCTCCTTTCCTCCAGAGACAAAAGCTGAAGGACAAGGATTCACTCCTCTGCCTGTCGTTTTCTCCTTCGGCACCTCTCTCTTCTGCAACTGCATCTAACCACCACTTCCTACTCGGTGCTGGCACTTGGGACTCAGGGGTGGAGATATGGAAACCCACGTCCCCGGTCTAGTTGAGGAGACACGTGGGCACGTGATAACCTGGAGTGCTGCACGGGGCAGGGGAGGCCTGCACACGGGGCTGTGGGATGCTGAAGGTGGACACTGAGGGGTGTGAGATCACATGGTAAACAGTCAGTTTCTCTCCCTCTGCCAGATATCTGTGTGTTTTAAAAAATATATAATTTTTTAAATTGATTTCAGAGAGGAAGGGAGAGGGAGAGAGAGAAACATCAATGATGAGAGAGAATCACTGATTGGTTGCCTCCTGCATGCCCCCCACTGGGGACCAAGCTCACAACCTGGGCAAGTGCCCTGACTGCAAATTGAACCGTGACCTCCTGGTTCCTAGGTGGACGCTGAACCACTGAGCCATGCCGGCTGGGCCACTGTCTGACATTTTGTTTGCTTCCTTGTCTCTTTCTCAGTTTTTGAAACTTCCATTTTCTTTACCGCTTGCCCCAGGAGAGCAGTTTTTGGATTTAGCTGTGCATTAAAATCACCTGTAGTGCCAGTGGCTGGCTGGTTTTCGTCCTGGCTATGTGGTTGAACCATTTCTCGCTTCCCCCTTATACTCAGCTGAGGCCAACAGAGTGAGGATTTCCCTGGAAATCCTCAGGCCTCACCTCCCAGGGTTCAGTGGAGGACTCGGAGTTATTCCTCTCTATACCTAGGTCTGAGAATCACTAACCTAGTACATTTGCCTTAACTGTCATCTCATCACCCTTGCTGTCACAAAGTAGTCACCCGGCTTGATATTTCTTGGGGGCTTTGTTTTCATCCTTTAACTTTTCTGTTAGGAAGCACTCCCTCAGCCAGTGTTTGCTGCTAGATGTAGCTGAGCAGATAAGAGCTGTGGGTGTCGGAGGGCCCTAACATGCACTGCAGTCAACAGGAAAAAACAAACACATTTTCTTTTCTTTTTTTAAAAAAAATATGTTTTTATTGATTTTAGAGAGAGAGAAAGGGAGAGAGAGACACATGGATGTGAGAGAGAAACATCCATCAATCAGTTGCTTCCCGTATCAAATGATGCTCACCAACTGAGCCACACCAGCCAGGTGAAAAAGGCATTTTCTTCTCTCTTAGGACTGGAGATATGCGGTACCATGTGAGGGCAGAGATACTGGGAATGGCTCCACCCAGAATAATAAAATAACTAATATGAATCCTATCTAATAAAAGAGTAATATGCAGATGGACCATAACTCCAACACACAAGAGGGCTGCCCCCATGTGGTCAAAGATCCTGCCCCCATGTGGACACAAGATGGCCACCACAAGATAGCCAGCAGGGGAGGGCCATTGGGAGGTTCCAGGCCTGCAAGGGAGGGCAGTTGAGGGCAATCAGGCCAGCAGAGGAGGGCAGTTGGGAGGGAGCAGGCCTGCAGGGAAGGGCAGTTGGGAGCAATCAAGCCTGCAGGGGAGGGCAGTTGGAAGGGACCAGGCCTGCAAGGGAGGGCAGTTGGGGACTATCAAGCCTGCAGGGGAAGGCAGTGAGGAGTGACCAGGCCAGCAGAGGAGGGAAGTTAGGGGCAAATAGGCTGGCAGGGGAGCGGTTAGACATCAATTAGGCTGGCAGGATAATGGTTAGGGGGTGATCAGGCTGGCAAGCAGAAGCGATTAGGGGCAATCAGGGAGGCAGGAAGGTGAGCAAATTGGAGCCATCAGTCCTGGATTATGAGAAGGATGTCTGACTGCCCGTTTAGGCCCGATCCTACTAGGATCGGGCCTAAACGGGCAGTTGGACATCCCTCAAGGGGTCCCAGATTGGAGAGGGTGCAGGCTGGGCTGAGGGACATCCCCTGCCCCCGTGCAAATTTTGTGCACTGGGCCTCTAGTATAACATAAATAGATAAAATAGTTATTATTTCTATAGCATTTAATAAATATACCCATATGTGAATACAATGCTATTTAAGCATCTAGTATATACCAATCACTTTACATGCAGGATCTCATTTAATTCCAACAACAACCTTAGGAAGCTGGCATTATTACACAGGTGAAACTAAGGCACAGAAAGGTGAAATTATTTGCCCATGGTAAGGGAGATGAGCCAAGATTGAAAGGCCGTTTAACACCCAAGCCCACAGGACTAGCCTAGGTCAGGGCCTTCCTGCAGCTGCCCAGGCCCCTGTCCCCCCTCCCTCCAGCGGCTCCTTCTCAATCCTGATAGGCTGCACTCCCCTTGCCCACTGCTCACCTCACTTCCTGTAGTTAACATTTACTCCATTTGAACAAAACTCCCGGACCTGGTGATTCCCCCTGGCTTTCTCCACATAGTTTCAAATGTCCCCGTCACCATGACAACCAAATTCTTGGATGAAACTGGATCCCTGGAGATAAGGGAATGCAGGGACTGAGGGGTGAGCTGTGACGGTCTCCCTGGCTGGTAAGTGGTGTCCTGGGGCGGCATCCACCAGCTGCAGGAATTCTCTCCAGCTTACCCTCCCTCACCAGGGCCATTTTAGCCATTAAATACTCTTAAGGTTCTACTAACATGTTTAAACCTCTTCTTAAAAAAAAAAAAATCATAGGAACTCCAAAGCAGGAAAAGAAAACTATAAATTGAAGTGAATGAAGGTTGGATTAAATGACTACAAAAATATCACATGAAACTTTAGGAATGCATTTGGAATCCATAAAAAATTCAGGGTGCTTAAACACAATAAGGCTTGTTTTTCTTCCCTTGCAAAGCTGTCCTAGTGTGCATAACGGGTGTTGGGAAATCATGGCCATTGGATGCCTTTCTTGGAGGTGAATTATTTCAGAAGCAGAATTGTAAAACTCCTACTAGTTTACATCCAAAATAACAAACAGAGTTGGTTCAAGTTGGCCAGATGTTGACTACATAGCGTGGGGATTGCTTTCTAATGCGCTTGAGATGTGGGGGGTGGGAGGGGGGTTGGGGGGGCTCTCAAAGGAGTTCCTTATCCCTGGGAATCATAACACCTTCCCAAACTCAGGGGCACCCACTAGGATGCAGAGGTAAAGGGGGTCCCGGGAGGAAGGGGCTCACGAGGGAGGTCAGGGATCTTGCAGCTCTTCCAGGACCAGCCACTACCAGGACCCAGTGGCCGTCAATGTGCCAAATCGATTCCAGCTGCCCTGGCTGGCAGCAAGCCAAGAAAAGCCCCATTTCCCCTTCCCCAAGGGGGGAGGTTGGGAGGCTTTATTTTTCAAAGCGGAGGAGGGGAGCGAGGGGGGCTGCTGAGCTCCGTGTTATTCTTTCCTTTCGGGGACCGGGGAGCGCCGTCCTTATCCTTATCGCCCAGTGCTGGCCCCAGAACTCTCGGAGGCATTGCCAGTTAACATGTGTTTTCTTATCAGCGTCCTGGACTGGAGGGAGACCCCAGCAGCCGTGGTCTCCCCCACATCAGGACGGGTGCAGGGAGGGCCCTGCGGTCTGTGATAAAACCCGAAGGCAGGAATTAATCAGGGGGCAGCCTTGGTCCTTTGTCTCGGCCTCCAGCACCTCCTGATAAGGCGGCACAGGGCCAGCGGCCCCTGGGTTCCATGGTGCAAACCTCCGACGTGAGAGTCTGGGACCCTGGTTTTCTCACCTGAAAATGAGGCTAGTAATGCCTGCCACTTTTCCGGGGGGGGGGGGGGGGGGGGGCACAATGGCATTGGATCTGACATTGCCTTAAGCGGTTTAAAGATTGCCGCTCAGTGTGGCCCTCAGACCAGCAGCCTCAGAATCACAGGAGAGCTTGTTAGAAGGGGGGACTCTCAGGCTCTGCTCCAGGCCTGCCCCAGGCCTGCCCCTGACTGCCCCAGGCCTGCCCCTGACCTGCCCCAGGCCTGCCCCTGACTGCCCCAGGCCTGCCCCAGGCCTACCTCACGCCTGCCTCAGGCCTGCCCCTGACTGCCCCAGGCCTGCCCCAGGCCTACCTCACGCCTGCCTCAGGCCTGCCCCTGACTGCCCTAGGCCTGCCCCAGGCCTGCCTCAGGCCTGCCCCTGACTGCCCCAGGCCTACCCCAGGCCTGCCCCTGACTGCCCCAGGCCTGCCTCAGGCCTGCCCCTGACCTGCCCCAGGCCTGCCCCTGACTGCCCTAGGCCTGCCCCAGGCCTGCCCCTGACTGCCCCAGGCCTGCCCCAGGCCTGCCCCTGACCTGCCCCAGGCCTGCCCCTGACTGCCCTAGGCCTGCCCCAGGCCTGCCCCTGACTGCCCCTGACTGCCCCTGACTGCCCCAGGCCTGCCCCAGGCCTACCTCACGCCTGCCTCAGGCCTGCCCCTGACTGCCCTAGGCCTGCCCCAGGCCTGCCTCAGGCCTGCCCCTGACTGCCCCAGGCCTACCCCAGGCCTGCCCCTGACTGCCCCAGGCCTCCCCTTGACCTGCTCCACTCCTGCCCCTAGAAACTGAATCTGCATTTTAAGAACACCCCAGGAGCACAGGTGTGGAGAGCAGCTACAACGTGCGGACAGGTTCAAGCCTCTGACTGACGAGAGGGCACAGTCCTCTCGAGGCAGAGCCCTCCCAGCACGATTACAGCCAAAGGCTATGGCTGTAAGCTTGAACCTATGGTCCCAACAGGTGGTCCCATGTGGCTGGGTAATGTGGGCTTGATAGAGTCCAGGTGCATGTAGTTGAGTAGATTGGAAATCCACGGGAATGTTGTAAACATCTTGACCGCACCCTTACTTTCCTTGTGGAATCTGCTATAAAATAAAGTCTCGGCAACAGGGACCCACCTGCAGTCATGGAAGATCCAAGCAGCGGGGAGCCCCAAGCTTCCAACAGGCCGCCTCCCATCCTGACCGCCCTCCGATCTCAGGAGAACCACTCCTCTCGGGAACATTCTCGGCCTGCAAGCTCCCCATGCAGACACGAGCACTGGATCGTTTCCCCGAGACTACAACCCCCACCCCATGGATCTGCCCTTCCCCATGGGCACAGGGAAGGGGGAGGTCTGGAAGGAACCCCACCCCGTCTGAGTGCTCCTCGTGGTCAAACGACACCTATAGCGTCATAAACAGGCCCCACCATTTTGGAGGGCAGTGTGGTGATGATGACCAAAACACCTCTTTAATCTTGAAGGCATTTATCCTGAAGAAACGATGAAAGCACATACACAAAAGCTACAAGATTGTTCGGCCTGGTGCTGTTTAGAAAGGGGGACTATTGGGAACAACCTAAATGCTGCTATGATGGGAATCCAGTCAGCTGTGGACACTGCTGTAGGATAAATATTGACGCAGAGACATGTTTACAGCACAGCTTTGTGTAAATGTTCCTCCCCCACTTTGCCCTCTTACTGCTGGTCTGAATTTTTGACATTTTTATAATGAATGTGTTTTGCTTTTGTTTATTTTTTATTAAAAATAAAACCCATTGCTCTCCCCTGTGCCACCCAGCTGACTTGGATGAGCTGACCCTGGTTGACCCTCCTGAGGTCACTCCCACATTTGTGTCTCTGGCCCTGAGTTTCTCTCTGAGCTCAGACTCAACCATTCACCTGCCCACTTGGGATTTCCACATGACCAGCCAGAAAGACCTTGAACTTCACATGTCCCCAGATGAATGCTCAATGCCCTCTTGTCCCAAGCCTGTTCCTCCACCTTCCATCTGCTGAGTCATTCTTTTAAATATATATATATATATATATATATATATATATATATATATATATTTCATTGATTTTTTTTTTTTTACAGAGAGGAATAGAGAGCTAGAAATATCACTGAGAGAGAAACATCCATCAGCTGCCTCCTGCACACCTCCTACTGGGGATGTGCCTGCAACCAAGGTACATATGCCCTTGACCAGAATTGAACCTGCAACCTTTCAGTCTGCAGGCCAACGCTCTATCCACTGAGCCAAACCCGTTAGGGCTGCTGGGTCACTCTTGAGGCTTCCTTTTCTCATCCAGACCTGACATCTCTCTGCCACCTGCTATCGTTCTGTCATGGAGTCCTATTGACTTGACCTCCAAATTCCTCACCGTGACCTGCCAGACCTGACGCTCCAGTCCTTCCTCCCTTTCCACCCCTCTTGGTGTGACTCCCGTGCTTGCTTCCCTCAGCTCAGGGCCTCAGTCCAGGGGCTGAGAGGACCCAGCTCTCCCCACTGGGGACCAGGACACCAGCTGTTCCTCATCCTGCCCCTCTGCCTGCGAATCTTCTTCCATCCAGATGT
Organism: Antrozous pallidus; assembly: GCA_027563665.1. NCBI lineage: Eukaryota > Metazoa > Chordata > Mammalia > Chiroptera > Vespertilionidae > Antrozous > Antrozous pallidus. The sequence continues at coordinate 13,070,113 of CM050510.1, forward strand.
CCCACCTGAGAGTCACTTCCCTGGAGAGCTCCTTTCTGGTCCTCATTCAAAAGCAGCCCGTCGGTGATTCTGTGTGAGGGCACGGGTTCTGCTCCTTTCACCCTCTGTAATCACGTAGACAGTGCTGGTGTGTCCCCCAGGGCTTCAGCTCAGATGAAAATCCAGAAGGTTCTGTTCAGTTCCTCTTATTCCTCATCTCCACAGAGGTGTCCAAGTCCCCTTGGTGTAGAGGGACAAGTCCCTGGGACTCTTGACAAGGTGGAGAGTTATGAGGTGGGGGACAAGAAGGGCCCCCACTCAAGGGCAGCCCAGCCACTCCTTTCTCTAGTCCTCCCCATAGAATGTGTCCCTCTAGGACCTGGCTTACCTGGGATCTTAGCTGAGAGAGGATGCAAGCTGTATGCATCTGAGGATCTTCCTGTGGCCCCGACAGTCCTGTTTCTGCTCTGGTGTGTACTGACCAGGTGCCCTAGTGAGAAGGAAGATGGAGGTGGAAACACACAGAAAACAGGCAGACCCATACTTGCCATGTAATCCTGCCCCATCCCTTTTGTGTGTTTATGGGTTTATCATTTGATACTCTGTACCTGATTGAACTACGTCCCCTTCCCTCCCCCACATTCTATCTACCTGGAACCTCAGATTGTGCCCTTTTTTGGAAATACTGACTTCACAGGTATAATTGGTTAAGATGAGGTCAGATTGACTGTGGGTGAGTTCTAAATGCAATGTGACTGGTGTCCTCATAAGAAGAAAGAACTCTGGACACAGACAAGGACACACAGGTGTGAAGGTCATGTGAACACGAGGCAGAGATAGGAGTGAGGCATCCACAGGCCAAGGAGTGTCAAGAATGCCTAGAACTGCCAGCAACCAGCAGAAACTCGGAGGGGCGGGAGGGATTTTTCACTACGACTTTTGGAAGGAGCACAGCCCCTCCAACACCTTGATATGGAGATCTGGCACCCACAACTGTGAGCCAGTACATTTCCATTGTTGTCAGCCACTCGTTGGTGATACTTTGTTGTGGCTGCCATGGACAATGAATACACACCCAACAGACTCTAAGACCCTTGAGGGCAGGAGCCATGTGTATTTTGTCCGGCGTTAAACCCCAGTGTCTAGCACAGTGTCTGGTGTACAAATGGTCCAAAATAAGTGTTTGTCGCGTGAAGGTAACAGCCTGAGCAGGTGCGACTGAAGCAAGAGGGAAGAGCCAGGACCGAGGTGATCGGTTTGGTCCCCTGGAGAAACCCAGCAGCAAGAGAGTGAGAGATTGACCGGGGCTCTCCCTTCCCAATCTCACTTTCAGATGCTGAAAAGACTATTCTTGACGGATGCAAATCATAGCTGTGGCCAGAATCTTCAGCCCAAGGCCACAAGAGCAGCTGAGCCTGAGTTACAGTCCTAAGAGTTTATGTTAAAGGTCACCACACCTGACCTTCAAGCTCAGCGAGCCGCAGACTCAGATTTTCCTGAGGGCCACCCCAGCGTGGCCACCAGTTCCACAGTGGAAGAGGCCCTGGGCCTTCCCTTCCCCGCAGCTAAGGAAGACCGCCCCCTGCCATCTGTCGCCTACAGGCCCGCTGCTTTCTGGCATAGTTGACACCCACAAATCACAAGCTGTTGCTCTTGGCTTGCTCCAGTTTCTCAAATTCAGTAAGTGCAAGCCTGCGGTGCAGCCCGAGGGGTCGGCCTGCTGGAGGCCCGGGCTCCCCCACACAGTGGGCGCTCCTTCTCACCCCGGAGCCTTTGTGAGAAGCAGGAAAGATTTCTTCAGAATTGGTGGACTTTATTATTATTATTATTATTATTATTATTATTATTATTATTATTATTTTGCTTTTCCTGTTCATTGAGCCACAAGTAAGCCGCCACCAGCTGTCCACGGGTACAACATAGGCTGTCAAAGATGTGGGTCCGACCTTGTTTCAGAAATCCCTCTGTGTCCTGGTTTCGGAACACACTTCTCAGAGGTTCAGTGAGGATTCGAGAAAAATAAGGAAAAGTCGTGTTAATCTACGTTTTGTTTTTCATTTTCCCGAGTTGTAGTTTTCTTCTTTAAATCTTTACGTGGATGAAGAATGGCTCTGACACCCTCAATAAAAGGAAGGAGAAAACCCTATTTGTTCCCCAGGCCGGGCTTCCTTGGGAGGCTGTGTGTTTGCCGCACACCCACCACGAGCACTGCCACACCTGTGGTCTTCTTGGGGGAAAAAAAGAAACCGAGAACACCACCCATCTGATTCTGAAAACATCAGGGACCAGGGTGGATTTTTACTGAAGGTTTCGAAGGGAGAGGAGAAAGAGGTCACACACTATGCCACGTGGGGCAATCTTCTTCAAAATTATCTTTAAACACGTCTTTCTTTACCCCGGAGTTTCAGCTCTTATAATGGCTGCTCCATCTCTCTGTCATCTTCATTTTCCCACTCCTCCCTGTCTCTCTCTCCAAACATGTAGCCTCACATGCTCTCCTCCAACAACCTCCTCCTTCTGGCCCTTCTGCTGTATGAGAACCTCCAGCCGTGTGTCTGCCTCGGCCTCTCCTATTTGGCTTCCTCTGGGCCTCTCCGACTGTCCTCTCTTCCTGTCACCCCACACAACCCAGCAGCTGCGCTCACTGAACTAATAGGATGTCCTTCCTTCCTAGAAAGCATGTGGTTTTTAGGAAGGGAGTAGAAATCGACTCCCTCCTGAGTAGAAATCTTTGGTGGATATAAGCAACCACACCTTTTGTTGACTCATATAATACTGGGGCTTTCTTGGCTAGTGCCATTTAATTCTCCTGTGAGGTTGGGGAGATAGAGAGTGTGCGGTAGATAGCATATGGGAGTAGATGGCCAGGATTTCAGTTCCAATTTCATAAAAGGATCAAGAATGTATGAGATAGTCCTAGAGCCATGGTCGCCAAACTGGCTCGAGAGCCACATGCAGCTCTTTGGCCCCTTGCGTGTGGCTTTTCCACAAAATACCACGGCCTGGGCAAGTCTGTTTTGAAGAATTGGCGTTAGAAGAAGGTTAAGTTTTAAAAATTTGGCTCTCAAAAGACATTTCAATCGTTGTGCTGTTGATATTTGGCTCTTTTGACTAATGAGTTTGCAGACCACTGGCCTAGAGGGTGACATAGGGTGTGATAGGGAGGGGGCAAGGGGTGGGCACAGCAAGAAGGTTTGGTGTTGGGCCCCATAAGCCTGGCTGAGATCTGGAAACAGGCTTCAAGCTGTGTAAGCAAGTAGATACAGAAGTCAGGTCCTGTGAGCTGAGCTGGTGGCCAGGAGCTAGAATGGTATGATTTAGATGGGTCCTATGTAGCCAAGATTCAGCTTTCCTCCCTCCTTCCACCACTGCCACCAGAGTTCCTTCTTTCCCTTCTTCCTTCCCCTTCTCTCTCTTCTTTCTCCCTCCTCTCCTCTCCTCTCCTCTCCTCTCCTCTCCTCTCCTCTCCTCTCCTCTCCTCTCCTCTCCTCCTCTCTCTCTCTCTCTCTCTCTCTCTCTCTCTCTCTCTCTCTCTCTCTCCCTCCCTCCCTCCCTCCCTCCCTTTTTCTCATTCTATGTGACAACCCATTTTATAGGCTATGAGAACACCACGAAGCATACAATTTTTGCTCTCATGGAACTTATGGCTTGCAGGCAGGGATAGACACATGACAATGGTTAGTTCATAATGAAGCAATTCTGATTGTGGAGAGTGTTGCAAAGGTACAGCGGTTATCAGCACTGATCAAGCCTGGCGGTGGTGGCGGTGAGGAGGGGCGGGCTCAGCAGACCTCCTTGGAAGTAGCAGGAAGCTGAGCCCTGCAGGTAAGTGAGCCAGGCAAAAGGGAAGAAGGAGATAAGAGAGAACAAGTATTCTACACAGAAGAAGAACCAGTGCCAGGTCAGCAGGGCAGGAGACAGGATCGCATGGTCTGGGAACTTGCTGGGAAGAGTGAGCAAGTGGGGTGCAGTGTGAGACAACAGGGGCAGATGGATGGGTGTAAGTCTGGGGCTCTTCGCAGTGGGTGGGGCTACCAATGACTGAGGAGAGCTGAGTCTTCAACATTAAAACGATAATAATAGCTTCCTCTTAGAAGGTCCGTGCTGCATGAATTCAATCCTCCTGACCCCTCTACGTGCTAAGTACACTTCCTCCCCTTTTTGTTTTGTTGTTTTGTTTTGTTTTGTTTTGTTAATCCTCACCCAAGAATTTTTTTTCTATTGATTTTTAGAGAGAGTGGCAGGGAGGCGGAAGAGAGAGACAGGAGAGACACACTGATTGGTTGCTTCCCACATGTGCCTGGACCAGGGCTGAGGATAGAACCTGCAACCCAGATACGTGCCCTGGCCAGGAAATCGAGCCTCTGACCCTTTGATGCACAGGCCAATACTCTAATCACTGAGCACACTGACCAGAGCCAGTTTCTTCCCATTTAACACGAGGAAAACAAGGACTAGAGAGATAAATGAATGGATCCAAGGCCACACAGCCAACAAGTGAAAAAAACTTAAACTTGATCTATGGCTTTCCTGATTGTAAAACCCTTGTTCTGAAAACTCTCCCCTCCTGCCAGTTGGCATCACCCCCTCCTGCTGAGAGGGGCTGGGGAGGTCCTATGGAATGCTCTGAGAAGCCCCACTGAGCCCTGAGAAGCGTGGGGGAGGGAGACAGGGGGCTAGAAGAGGGACAGGACGCTGGGGGCCCTGGGGGCTCTGGCTGTGGCTGAGAATGGCTGGGGAGCACTGGGGCGGAGGGGCGGGGTGGTGGAGGTGGTGGGGGTGCACTGAGCTTGTTCACTGGATGAATCATCCCAAGGTGAGGATGAGTCAGAGGCTGGCTGCGCTGTTCGGAAGCAGTGGGCTGTTGTGAGGGCCGAGTTTTCTCTCTCACTGTGACGCTGTGGATCAGGGAAGGCAAGTCAACTTTGGGGGTGACTTTTAAGTGGAAAAACACCTTCTCTAATGCTTGCAGGTGACTTTGAGGATTGTGGGAGAGAGGTGTACTTGAGAGAACCTAAGTCCCGATGCGCCCAAAGCCAGGATGTCTAACTGGCGGGAGAACCTAGCACTCCGTCCTGCAGGCTGTTCACCAACCACTAAGCAGGTTTAAAATTGGGAGACGATTTAAAATTGGTGGGAGTAGGAATGTATCTCAAAGAGAAATCAGGAGCTTCTGGGCAGATATTGATGCCTGTGATTCGGGGCGCACTCCAAAGCCACCCCCCCCCCCCGCCCCCAAGCGCATGTCCAGTTGGAAAACACCCAGAACTGATTTTGATGAGGGAGACAGGAACCACTGTAGAATTCCGGAGGAGGAAAATGGCCCCTCTTGGGTTACCACTCCTCCCTTCACTGTACACCTAGGGGTGTGCTCCCTTGTAATTTTCAGGTTGTCTGACCAAGTGGATGGAATGCTTCACTCTAATATTAGTGACCTGGGTGTCATTGCTACCCAAACAACAAATGGTAAACTAGCAAGGGATGTCCATGAATTCATGCAATCAAAATTCCCAAGAATGTCTTAGTAGCAAGCCTGTCTGTAGGTTCTGTTACATGTCATGTAACCGTCCTTGGACTAGACCAAACGTCACAGTTAAGTATAGGAAGTCGTACTAGTATTATATACCTGAAAGTTGCTAAGAGAGTAGGTCTTAAATGTTCTCACCACACACACACACACACACACACACACACACACACACACACGGTAATTAGAGGCCCACTGCATGAAATTCGTGCACAGGGTATGTGTCCCTCAGCCCAGGGACACATTGAACCTTCTCCAATCTGGGACACTCTTCTCACAATCCAGGACTGCTGGCTCCCAGCTGCTTGCCTGCCTGCCTTTCTGATTGCCCTTAACCACTTCTGCCTGCCAGCCTGATCATTCCCTAACCACTCCCCTGCCATCCTGATTGATGCCTAACTGCTTCCCTGCCAGCCTGATCCCCCCTAACTGCCCTCCCCTGCAGGCCTAGTCACCACTAACTGCCCTCCCTTGCAGACCTGGTCCCCCCAACTGCTCTCCCCTGCAGATCTGGGTCCCCCCTGACTGCCCTTCCCTGCAAACCTGGTCACCCCCAGCTTCCCTCCTCTGCTGGCCTGGTCACCCCTAACTGCCCTCCCTTGCAGGCTTGATCACCCCCAACTGTTCTTCTTTGCAGGCCTGATCCCTCCCAACTGCCCACCCCTGCTGGCCATTTGTGGTGGCCATCTTGTGTCCACATGGGAGCAGGATCTTTGACCACATGGGATCAGCCATTTGTGTTGGAGTGATGGTCAATTTTCATATTACTCTTTTATTAGATAGGATTATAGAGGTGTTAGTTAACACGATGGGGGCAATCATTTTGCAATCAAAGGTTAGAAAGTCATCTGGCCCGAGGCTCACAGTTGTTAGCAGCCATCTCTGTGAGTTGCAATAATTGGAGTCCCCTTCCTTCTCTTCAGAATCATTCATTTGGCAAGGCCTGGGCATAGGATACTGCAGAAGCAACCTCTGAGCATGCAAGGGGCTCTGTGTAATGTGTGTGCTTGCGGCCTCAGCTCCAGGAGGCAGTGCGGTCCAGGGCAGGAGTTGGGCTCTCCAGGGCAAACCCGTTGTCCACGTGTGACCTCGGGCAAGGTCCATGACCTTTCTCTCAGCCGAGGCTTCCTTGTCTGAACAACAGGAACAATTCTAACTTCCTCACTGTGTTGCTTGAGGAATAAATAAACAAGATAAAGGGCCAGTTTCGGTGATCTTGTTAATGAAAACAAAAAAACAACAACATTGAAACCTGTAAAGAATTTTTGTGAGTTTGAGCCAAACTGCCCACATATGCCGGGAAGCAGAACCTCAATGAATTGAGATATGCTCCAGAGAAATGGAGAGTTACCTCTATACAGTGCAATCAAAGGAAAGGGACGTAGGTGAGTTACATGAAATCCATTGGTGATAGATTAAGGAGGTGGGATAAAGCAAAGCAAGGAAACCTCTGGGATAGGGTAAAAAGTGAAATGATGGACATGTGTTTTTTTTTTACAGAGATAGATACAGTATACTTTAAGGTAATTAACAGTCGACAATTAACTTGATAACAATAACAAGAGGGAATGTCCCAGTGCCATTTGTTGTGCCCTGAGGGTAAAAAGGAAGTTACAAGTTACCCAGACATCTCATAGATACGTTATCTTAGAGGCAAAAAGGCAAATGGACTCAGTAAAGAAGCTCTAAGTTGATCTTTGTCAGAGAAAATATCGGCCTAGGACATGACTACCCACTATAACCTGTCTGTAGTTAAATATTTAATTTTCAAACCATCTTTTGTGGTTATTTTAGGCTTAAGGGAACTGCAACAAAATGACAACTATTCAATAAGTGCTATTTCTAAACTCTCCCTCTCAGAGAGAAGGCAGGGCATGAGCGGGGCCTGGTATGGGGCTGCCTTCACTGTCTTCCCCTCAGAAGGTTTTGCCAGAAGATTAGGGTTCCAAGACCTGGGAAGACTTTTAAGTTCAACTTGAGCAGAGATCTCAGATCTAGTCCAAGAAAGCAGTTCCCTTTTTTAACAGAAACAAGCCGGCAAGCCAATGCTACTGTCAAGCAGAACTGCAACGTGGGAGATGCTTATGCAAATGTGGACACCTGCGTTCACTATTCCTCACTTGGCTTCTGCAGAAAAACAGCTACTCAAGCACAAAATGGGGATTCTGTCTTCTGAGCTTTTGGCCCTGAGAGTCCATTGGTCTGTGACCTCCTTGCTTTCAAATGTGTCTCCTCGAAGTTTAAATAGCAGATTCCTCTTAGCAAGAGAGCACTGTGTGCCAGCCATGGTTGGAAGTGGCAGGTTTTCGATGCTGAGTGAAAATATTGTGCTGACAGCCCTTTGACTGCTTAAAGCAGCAGGGTTGTTTACTTGGGCTGGAACGCAGGTTTGTGGAGGCAGAGAGCCATGTGGTCTTAGCATCAAGGTTACCTAGCAACAGGTCTACACCATCAGCAGAGTTTCAAAATGGGCTGGGCCCCAAGTACTCATTTTGGGGAATTTCCAGGTGACAGTCTTGTTCTCACTCTGTCATCTCGCTCCTAAATTCTGAGTCACCTACCAAGATGCAAGAGGCATTCTTCAGTGCCCCCTAAAATCCTCTCCTTGAAAAAGTTAAAAAAAAAAAAAAAAGTATTTCTTCATTGCGTATGTTTCTTTGGATACCGCCGAGAGTTGATGACTCGATCGTTGAAACTATCTAATTTTAGTTTAATTGACTATTATTCTGACAAGCCAGTTTAGTATTCAGCAATGTGTACAGTGGTTATTCTATCAACAAAGATAAGGCATTTTTAAAAAATATACTTTGTCATCATATACTAGCATAAAGGTATGTTCTACCAACAACAGATTTGAGGGCATTGACATGATAAAAAAAAAAAAGAGAGAGAGAGAGTTTATTTATAATGTAGTCATTAAGTAAATAGTATGAAGTGACTACCATGCTAGACTGTAACTAGAAAAGTTCACAAAACATTTGCCACCTGCCTTCTAGAGCTTATAGGGTAGCCAGGAGGAGATAATGAAGAAACCTCAAATGTGTGTGTGTGTGTGTGTGTGTGTGTGTGTGTGTGTGTGTGTGTGTGTGTGTTGGGGAGGCAGGGGGAGATCATGAGTGATGTAATGAGTGTTGGGGAATTGTAGCGTGTAGAGGGAGAGATTAAAATAAGGGAGAGAGGGTCTGGAAATTAGAGTATGTGTGAGGAGTGGAGCTCTCCATGATGGAGAGTGATGATGGGCTATGCAGTACACCTTTTATTTTAAATATATTTTATTGATTTTTTTATAGAGAGGAAGGGAGAAGGATAGAGAGTTAGAAACATTGATGAGAGAGAAACATCGATCAGCTGCCTCCTGCACACCCCCTACTGGGGATGTGCCCACAACTAAGGTACATGCCCTTGACTGGAATCGAACCTGGGACTCTTCAGTCCGCAGGCCAACGCTCTATCCACTGAGCCACACCAGTCAGGGCTGCAGCACACCTTTTAGTCTTCCAAGAAACAACTGTCATGCACCCTCTTCCCTGCCAGTAGAAGCTGGGCATAGAATGGCATTTTGTGTAAAATTGTGAGCCTGTGTATCTTTGCGGTGATATCGCTGTTGACATCAGCCCTGTTTTGCATTATTTATGATTTTTACAAGCATCATTGATCTTAGGATAAAGGCACTATTTTTCCTTAGAGGGTTTGTTGACTAATGTTTATTACAGTTAAAGACTCAATGTAGCCACCACTGATTTTGGTCACTTAATCCTTCTATCAAATGTTTTATTAGCCCCTGTGCATTATGCTTTCAGGAACTCAGTGTTAAGTGGATTTATGTTCAGATCAGATTGGAAGACTTGGGTTGGGAATGATGTATTTTTTTCTCTATTTTGGTCTTTAGATGCTCTTTGTGGATAAATTCAGGGTCAGCAGTTTGATGTCAATTTTTGCCAGTTTGGGTCTTTAACCAGAATATATACAAAGTAGATTATTAATATTAATATATTGCCTCTATTGCCCCTTTAAGGGCATAAACAAAATCTTTCCATCTTGCTTTGAATGGTAACTTAGATAAAACCATGGACAAAAGATGGTCCATGTATACCTTTTGTGTAATGATAATGGCATGTTCAGTGTAGCTAATTACAGAGCTATAGGTAATACTAACTAGTTAATGCAAATACCAGCCACATTTGCTGAGTATTTCTAACATTTTGGAGGAAGTCAGGTTTAGGTTTATTTATTTATTTGTTTATCTTAATCCTCACCCAAGGGTATTCTTCCATTGATTTTTTTTAGAGAGAGTGGAAGGAAGGGAAGAGGGGGAGAGAGGGAGAGAGAGAAACATCAATGTGAGAGGGACACATCGATTGAGTGGGTCCCGAATGTGTCCTGACCCAGATGGGGGATTGAGCCTGTGCTCTTGACCATGAGACCTGTGCCCTTGACCATGAGACCCTTCAGTCCATGGCCAACACTCTAACCACTGAGGGAAACTGACTAGGGCCCCTACTAAGGTTTATTTGGAATGTTTGAAATATTCTGTTCAAGATTACAGTTATTCATTTTACTTCCTGTTAGTAATAGCTGGGTAATATCTAGCTAGAATAGGTCAGGAAGCAGAGACAGAGGGGAAAGAATAGGTAAAATAGATATTATGTTAAAAATAATACAGTTGTATTATTGATAAACTTTTGAATAAATTATAATAAATAGAAATCTTGACATAGGTAAGGATAATGAAGAAGTCCAGATAATCTTGAGATAGGTATGGCCTATCAGTAAAATCACATAATTTTATGTTTAAAGTAGAGAAAAATATACATAAATGTTTCTTACTGACTCAATTTAGCCCTGGTTCTTATCTTTGTGTAAGGTTCAAATTTCATAGCACAACATGAGTTCTTGAGATCTGGGGTTTTCTCCAAAATGGATAATCATCATCTGTTTTCTAATGCAATGCCAAGAACATCAACAATTAAAGTTTAATTATTCATTGCCTTTCTTTTTCTTTAGCTTAGTTTCAACTCTGAAGTTGGTTGTCATCCAGAAATGGTATATATTACATTCTTCCTTTAATATGTGATATACCCAGGGCATTAATTTCTCTTCCAAAGATATTTCACCTTATTCTCTTCAATGTATGTGTGCTAAGGGTTAGTTCAAGGTTTCTATTAATTTGCAGGAAAGAGAATCTATCCTCTGCAGGATCCTCTGACACTTGGACATCTTTGAAGCTGGGCAGACCTGGGGTCACGTCAGGTTATACTTTATACTTTTTAAAATATATTTTATTGATTTTTTACAGAGAGGAAGGGAGAGGGATAGAAAGTCAGAAACATCGATGAGAAAGAAACATCGATCAGCTGCCTCTTGCACTCTCCCTACTGAGGATGTGCCCACAGCCAAGGTACATACCCCTGGACCGGAATTGAACCCGGGACCTTTCAGTCCACAGGCCGACGCTCCATCCACTGAGCCAAACCAGTTTTGGCTATACTATATACTTTTGACTCAATACTTTGTAGTAATGTAACCTTGGACAAGCCACTTAACCACCCAAAGCCTTCATAGCTAATATGTAAAGTGAGAAGAATGATGGTACGTCCCGTATAAAACTGTTTTTAAGGATTAAATTCAAGTTGAGTGTTCGGCACAACTCCAAACACTTACTTGGTGACCCTTCAGGAAATGTTAGCGATTGTTGCAGGTACCACCACTAGTATTTTATGGGCTGAGTTGTATTCCCATCCAACGCACACCACATTAGTACGTTGATGTGCTAATGTGAGTGTATTTGGAGTAGGGTCTTTACACAGATAATTAAGGTAAAATGAGACCATGTGCATGGACCTTAGCCTAACATTACCGGTGTCCTTATAAGAGGAGATTAGGATAAGGCAGTGATCGGCAAACTGCGGCTCGCGAGCCACATGCAGCTCTTTGGCCCCTTGAGTGTGGCTCTTCCACAAAACACCATGGCCTGGGCGAGTCTATGTTGAAGAAGTGGCATTAGAAGAAGTTTAAGTTTAAAAAATTTGGCTCTCCAAAGAAATTTCAGTCATTGTACTGTTGATATTTGGCTCTGTTGACTAATGAGTTTGCCGACCACTGGAAAGGGAAGGCCATGCAAAGACACAGGGAGAAGTTGGCCATCTACAAGCCAAGAAGAGAGGCCTCAGAAGAAACCAGTCCTGCTGACTGTGCTGCGCCGGCATGGCCAAGGGGGAACTGGAGAGGGGGCGGTGAAGGATGGAGAAAAGAAAGACAAGAGAAGAAAGCTGGGTCTCGGTGGGACACTGCCTCTCTGATAGAGAGACAGCGACAACGTCCACAAGCCATGTCTTTATTTTATAGCCGATACCACGAGGCAAAGTAAGGGTGTGATCAAGATGTTTACAACATTCTCATGAGTTTCAATCCTACTCAACTACATGCACCTGAACTCTGTCAAACCCACATCACTCAGGCACATGCGGCCACCTGTTTGGACCATAGGTTCAAGCTTACAACTATAGCTATTGGCTATCATTGTGCTGGGAGGGCTCTGCCCTCCAAGCTGGGACCTGCACGTGACTTTGCCGTGAGAGGACTGTGCCCTCTCATCCGTCCGAGGCTTGAATCTGCCCAAACACTGTGGCCACTCTCCACAGCTGATACCCTGATCTTGGGCTTTTAACCTCCAGAATTGTGAAAATTAAACCTCTGTGTTTAAACCTCACAGTCCGTGCGACTGTGTTTGGGCTACTTCTACATTTTCTTGCATGGGGGTGGGGGTAGGGAGTTCTCTTCTCTGACCCTCAGCTGCTGCGTGTGGGATGTGGCTAACCTGAATTAGGCCTCAGATGAAATATGGACCCAAAGTGTGTGTGGCAGTTGTGACCGAGATGCCCCAGAGCATAACATCCACAGCTTCACTGCTTGGCCCTTGTCATGGCCATGCTGGTTAGAGCAGCGGGGGGGGGGGGCAGGGGGGGTGCGGGGAGGGGGGCGGCAGAGGTCACTCACAGAGGGAGCCTCAGACCTCCACGCGCTCCATGGGCATGGCCTGTTTTCTTCGCCAAGTGGAGCGAAAGGTGTTGTCTGTTCATCGAATGTTATTATGGGAACAAGATCATTAACCACCCCAGAGCTCGTTTCCTATAAACCCCATGGGAGTGTGGTTTCACTGGAACTAGGGTAATAACGGCCACACCTATGCTGATGGCTCTTGGCAGACAAGTCCTCGAAGCTGCAGGCGACTCTTTTTTCTTTCTTAGCAATTTGGACTCTGTTGTATTCCTCCTTCCAAGCCCGTCCTTGTTGACTGCTCATCTGTCCTTCGCTCTACTTCCTCTCCTCTGGCGCGGTCCGGGGAGGCCAGCTGTGAGCTGTGCACAGCACTGACAGCAGTGAATCCAAGCCACTGGACTCATCTCATCCTCCCCAGAGACTGGAAGCAAGGACTTCTCAATCCCCCTAACCTCCCCTCCTCACCACCCCACCTCCCGGGGATTTCTGCAGCCAAACTGAAGCCTGAACGCTCCCTCGCTGATTACAAGCAACATGTCTATTGTCATTGGAGGGGGAAAGAGAAACCTATATTGTTCCAATGACTACCTGGGAATGTTCAGGAGGTTGGCTCTCCGTAAGTGAGACTGGGTACATGTGTGTAAGTTGCAGGTGGTAAGTACTGGCATTGAGTCTGAATCTCTGTGGGCATTTCCGTAGCGTGGTGAGGGACAGGGCCCGCAGCTGAGAGTAAGTGCTTCCTTCTGTTTTGCATCTTAGTGGCAGCCCTATGACAGCCATTCCCAGTTGGCAAAGGAGACTGGGGATCGCAGAACCCCAGCCCCGGCATCACAGAGCAGAGGCAGGTTAGAGCCAGAACAAAAGTGTAACACAGGCACCTATGCTCACCCCCTGGTTGAAACCTCAGGAGTGTCGAGCGGATGCCACCATCTCCGTTTACTCAGCTCAGTGACATGCAGAGAGGGCTTGGGAGAGGCACTGGGGCTAGGCCCTCCGTCTTCCCAGTGTCCCGATGCTCCGCTACCCTCAGGTCACACCAGGAGGCAGCTGCCCTCCCCATTGGTCTGCAGCCTGGCCTGAGCCCCTCTTGGTGGAGAGCGTGATGGGGAGACACCACGCCGTCGCAGAGCCAGCCCGCAGTATCGGCCGCGCCAGCCTCTGGCTTCATCGTTCTTGAATGTCGCCACCACAAGTTCACTGAGGGCTGCCAGAATGTCCCCTGCACTGTGTTTTCTGGGGGACGGGGAGCAGGAGGTCCTTTGGCTCTGCCAGCTGGAGGCTCCTGGGTCTCCCGGCAGCGCATCCAGAACAGGAGGTGCAGAGAGCACGGGCTGGGGGTGCAAGTCTCAAGCCCTGAGAGTTCCCAACTGAAAGGGCCACGTTTGCAAAGTGTGCCCTGTGCCCCATGACATTGACCTTTTGCCTGCCTTGCTCTGTAGAACTAGCTTGGCCTGATGGCAGCTACCAGGGGAAAATCTTACAAACTGACCTTGGGCTTGTTGGAGTGTGCATTGATTTTACCCTCTGTGCCAAAGCCTACTCCGTCCTGCCAGCCTGTGCCCTGCTTGCACAAGAAGGCATTCTGCATCCCAGGGTTTGGCCGGCGCAACTGCACCAGGGAAGGAAAACCAAGGCTGATCTTGGTGTTGTGCTGACCTTCCAGTCCATGTGCCAGCTCTTGAGCAACTGTGAGAGGCCAAGTTCAGACGGCAGGCAATCCATGGGGCTTGGAATTCCCCTAGAGGTTCCCGTGGGAGAAGCTGAGAGAGCTGTTCCCCTCACCCCAGGCTTGGAGGGAGCAGGACGAGCCTGTGTCGATGAGGAAAGAGTCAGGGGGCTGATTGGAGTTGGGAGGGTGACCCCAGTGTCTGTCTTGCTGGGGATGAACTTGGTAAGAAAAGCTGCCACTGAAATCTGCCGGGAGGAGTGTGTCCGTGGCCTGTGCCCTCCAGACATTAGGCCTTGGGGTCCTAAAATGCCAGAGGACTGCTCCAGAGGGTGACTTCCCAGCGTGCCATTTCCACCTGTTTGGGCACGCTCCGAGGGCAGCTGTGGTCTGGGCCGGGGGGGGCCAGGGAAGCCTGAGTGGAGATGGCTGCTCACAGGTCCTCCTGCAGGCGCCGGGGAGCCCAGCTGTTAGAACTGTTCGCCGCCTGCCCGCCGGTCCAGCCACAGACCCACAGCCCCTGCAGCCCATGCAGACCCCACCGAGACCCTCACGCTGGAGCGGAAAGGAGGCTGGGAAGATTTCTTGTTGGAAGCTGCCCATAGCCTTCCCTAGCAGAGAGAGGTGGACAAGGAGTCCGGAAGGCTGGTTAACCTTGAAGGCTCTGGCAAGGGTCAGAGCCAAGCACCCATTATCTAGTTGAGGCAAGGGGGTCTGAAGCCACTCCCACCTTTTATTGCTTTTGTAAATCCTTGCTGACGGGCTATCATTGAGCTGTTATTGGAATTGCCTGCCTACGAGCTAGGAGTGGATCCCAAAACCGGGATAAAAGGGACAGCAAGGCCAGAGCAAAGCAGAGTCCTTCCTCTTGAGCTGGGCTCTTGGCAGACAAGTCCTCGAAGCTGCAGGCGACTCTTTTTTCTTTCTTAGCAATTTGGACTCTATTGTATTCCTCCTTCCAAGCCCGTCCTTGTTGACTGCTCATCTGTCCTTCGCTCTACTTCCTCTCCTCTGGCGCGGCCCTGGAGGTGCCTGCCTTAGTTTCCAGATTTATATTTTCTTGTCTAGTCTCTTTCATTTGTGTGTGGCTTCCATCAGAACCTAAACCCTGAACCTGAACCCTGAATCATGCGGGTCATGGAGGGGGGTAGAGGGGAGACACTTGCAATTTCTCAGAGGGGTTCACGCTGTAAGGATCTAAATTCCAGATGAGAGACAGGAATCTGCTTGCCCGGGGGTCCCTGGTGCTGATTTGTTGATTCATTCATTTATCCAAGTCAAGCTCTGGAGACTGCCATGTGCCAGGTTGGATGCCAGGCACCAGAGGCACACAGGTAAGGAGGCCAAGCTGCCGCCAAGCCCACAGCGGGGGGGGGGGGGGGGGGGGGGCAAGTTTGAGCGATCACCATGCAGTGCGGCCAGTGCTGCCCCAGGAGCATTGTGGGCCCCGTGCCGAAGGACACACTAGCCAGGAGGGGACCCTAGTTCAGTCATGCGCACTCAGGGAAGACTTCCTGGAAGAAATGACACCTAAGCTGAGACTTTGGGCTTAGTTCAAACCTGGACCCCACGTGGTCCGTCTGAGCAGCCAACTTCGTATCCTTCCTGCCCAGCCTGGCTTGCCACATGTGCCACGCAGCCTCTTCCCCTCGCTGGTCTGGTCTGACCCCATCCCTGCCTGCCCCCACCACGAGCCTCTTTTGTTTCTGAATCTCTAGTGAGTGTTTACTCTGTGCCAGGCACTGAGCAGGAAGCTTTATAAAGCTTATAGCAACCCCATGAGAGAACGGAGTCAGTCTGCCCGAGTTCACGCCCAGCTCAGACATCGTAATCCATCCACTTTTGGAGAAATTGGTAAACATCTCTGTACCTTCCTTTCTGTATCGACAATGAGCCTAATGATACAACACACTCGGAGTACTGGTGTGAGGGCTGGAGGAGCTCATACACGTAACGTGCTCAGAACAACATCTGGGAAGCAGTAAGAGCCACATACGTATTTGCTAGTGTTCGTATAGCCTCCGCTTTTACAGATGAGGAAACCGAGGCTCAGAGAAGGGAAGGCATTAGTCCAGGGTCACACAGCATGCAGGCAGGATCTCTGCCTACATGCCCAGAGAGCCCTTTGCCTTGACACTTCAGCTATGTCCGCTCTGTGTCTACCTCTGTCACCAATTCTGGTCCAGTTCCACTTGCCTTTGTGTCCACGTTTGTGACCTGCTATGCTGGCTCTCCTGTTCCCCACTGATGGGCTGTAGCAGCCGAGCCTATCCCGGCCTGGACACTGGCAAACTACCTGAGCCCTGTCAGCTCAAACTGGCTGAGCTTGTGCAGAGCGGGGACTGGGTGGCCTGGAGAAGGCTGTGTGGAGGGAAGGAGACTTCAGGAAGACGAATGAGGAGGCTGAAGTGCCTACACGAGAGAGAGATGTGCAGAGGTGACAATGTGGAGGGAGGCTGGCAGGTGAAAGAGGGTTTTGAGTAAGGAGAAACTTTGCTCTGAGGAGGCCTTTTAATGTGACTGCTCAGATTACAACACTGATGAAGGCACTGAGCACTAATGAAGTAGAAATCTCTTCGTTTGCTCTGTAAGTTCTCATAGCAACTCCTTGGGTCTGTGGGAGTCCGCCCTGCGTAGGGTAAGAAAAGTGGCCTCCTGCCGAGACCGGTTTGGCTCCGTGGATAGAGCGTCGGCCTGCGGACTGAAGGGTCCCGGGTTCGATTCCGGTCAAGGGCATGTACCTTGGCTGTGGGCACATCCCCAGTAGGAGGTGTGTAAGAGGCAGCTGATGTCTCTCTCTCATCGATGTTTCTGACTTTCTGTCCCTCTCCCTTCCTCTCTGTAAAAAATCAATAAAATATATTTTAAAAAAAAGAAAACGAAAAAGAAAAAGTGGCCTCCTGAAGGTGGGCTTGACCGGAGGAGCGAGCAACTGGGACTTGGGGTCTCCCAGTTCTGTGCTCTCCTCGTGACCTTGGGACCGAGGCCTGTGCGTCCAGAGCCGGTTTCCTCATCTGGAAACTCAGGGAAATTTTGCAGGTTTCCTCTGAAGGGTGTTTTGAAGAGCTGTCACAGACCATTTTCCAAGTTCAACGTGTCTGATGGACAGAAAGAACACTGCTCTTTCAGAAAATCTGTAACAGTTTTCAAATCTGCTATCACTTCCTTCTAGGGGCATTTTCCTGAAGAGGGGCCCGGTGGGTTCTAACAGGTTCGGTACTGCGTTTATCCACTCCTGGAAAACAGACCAAAGTGATTTATTTATCTAAGTTTTGTTTGAGACATTTCGGCCCGTTATCCTTTTAGCTGGACCATCAGACCTATCCTCAGAAATGAGAACCAGCTGACGAAATAAAGAGTTGCACATGGAAAAGAAGCAAGAAAAATGCCTTTCCAAAACTAATAATATTAACAAACTTCCAAGGGACACATGAGCCATAATTAACATAAATTTGAGGAGAAAAGACATAAAATTTGAATTAGGACTCTGAGAACAGCTTGGTGGCTTATTTTGTTGTTGTTTGTGTGTTCTGTGTGTGCGCGTGTTTTTTGCTAGGAATCTGCCCATCCTTTTTTTCTGGCCTCTTTCCCTTCTGGCAGTACCATTTATTCAAATTCTTTCTGTAACTGTCTTTAGTCCACAGATTTAGATCCTGGGATTCAATGTCTTGCCTGGACTCCCAGAGCAGCCTGTCAACAGGAAATTGTTTTTAAAATATATTTCATTGATTTTTTACAGAGAGGAAGGGAGAGGGATAGAGAGTTAGAAGCATCGATGAGAGAGAAACATCGATCAACTGCCTCCTACACACCTCCCACTGGGGATGTGCCCGCAACCAAGGTACATGCCCTTGACCGGAATCGAACCTGGGACCTTTCAGTCTGCAGGCCGACGCTCTATCCATTGAGCCAAACTGACTAGGAAGGAAATTTATTTTAAAAAACCTCAGTAAGTTATGCGACCAGGTGTAACTGTTTCTAGCTAAACCCGTAGGAAGGATGGTCTTGCTCTCAAAATCAGTTCTCAGGCAAGGATGCCTTTGGGGCAGATTCAGTGACACTGGACTGCACACCAGGGCAGACCCCGATCTAGGTGGCAAGGCCAAGATTCACAAAGCCACGCATGCCTGGGGAAGGGGTTGGATCTCCGGGGTCCACACCTTAAGAGAAACACCCATTCTAGGTCTCAGGATTGTCCCACGTCCAGCGCAGCCCACACAAGGCCAGCGTGCAAGGTGCCATTCACCAGTGTTTGCCGGGCTATCATCCACTCTCTACTTCTTCTCTCCGGTGTGCTGGGGATAGCAATGGCGGACTGATCCCTGAAGAGCCACAGTCTTCATCCAGAGGCTGAAGTCACTGTGGAGAAGCGGCTGAGCAGTCAGGGACTAATTTCTGCGCCCCCCAACCTACCTTGGGTGTTTAGTTCTGTCCCATGAACTATGAGCTTGAATGATGGGGCCCTCTCTGGCTGAGGGGGCTAAGTAGCCGGGTGTCCTCCCTCATCCTCTCCCCACCTGGTGTCACTAAGGGGCCAGGGCCTGGGTCCCGAGTCACTGTGTGGAGGAGGAGGCCAGGAGCACTGCCTGACCAGGGCGGTCAGACGGGAGTTTCTGTGAGCAGGACATAAACTTTGTGTGTTCAGCTGCTCGTGTGTGGGGGTTGTTTATCTTAGCCAATGCTAAGATAGTGCCCGAGCAGCATGTTCTAAAGCAACGTGTCTTCTGATAAACGGGATTTCCCCCAGTTCCTCTCTTTCTCTGTGCAGAACACACCAGGCCTGCCCACCTGCCCGTGGCCTCGTTTCAGTCTCCGTGTGTGTCTGTCCCTCCACCTTCCCAAGCGGAGCCTCTTCTGGTGAGGAAACAGGAAAGCACGAGGAGAAGTGAATGGCCTGGTCTCTCCGTCAGACTGTTCAGGTTCAAATCCCAAGGCCACCACTTGCTAGCTAACAGGTGAAGCCTTCAGCAAGTGGTTTCCCCTTTCTGCGTCTTAAAGTCTCTCTCTGAAGCAGAGGGATGTTACCTTGCAGAGCTGTTATGTGGAATGCATGGGACATTCTGTGTGAAGTACCTGGCACATAATCAACTCGGCAAACACAGCACCTTTGTCCTTATTATTCCCTGAGCCTGCTCCCGGGGAACAGAAATGCAGGCGGACTGAACCGGTCAGGATCATTGCTGTCTCTTCTTCCCTCCTCTTGAGTCCTCACATCTATAACTTCTACCAGGAACTCACATTTCTTTCACGGGCGTTTGCATTCCTCTACCTCTACCCCACCGATGTCACCCTACCTTCCGTTCTCCAGCGGAGGTGCTGTGGCACACGTGGGCATTCCCAAGCACTTTGTAAAATGAGAAAGTGGCTGGAGCCCGAGGAAGTGGGCTCAGATGCATGTTCAATGAACATTAATCTGCTCTGGCAGAGATTTGATCCTCTTGTATGTATTCATAAAAGTATAACCAATGGATACAAGACACGGGAGGTGGGTAGGGAGGAGCAGGTGAGGGCATGTGCTGGGGGGGGGAGGGGAGACTGGGGATAGGTCAATGGAGACAAAAAGGAGGCATATGTACTATATGTAATACCTTAAACAATAAACAAAACAAAAACTACTGTCCTGATGTACCTGCGCTGCTCTCCCTCACCTCCCCCAGGCGTCTGTGTTGCCAGACCAGGTCCTAGGAGCTTTTGTGATGCGGAAAGTGAGAAGGATGGAAGGATGAGAAGCACCCAGACAAGCACTGAGAGGGTCTCTCCCAAGATCTCAGAGGAAAGAGGAGCCAGAGCACGTGTGGTGTGAGAAGGAAACGGACGAGGAGCACAGGAAGGCCGAGCAGTATTGCCCGGACGTCTATGCCCTCATGATGGTCAAGAAGCACAGAGGAAGGACTTACATTGAATGGAAGTGCTCCCTGGTGGCTGCACTGTCTGTCATGCACTGTGGTCTTGTGCTGAGACGGGACTGTGCAGGTCATGGCTTACATAATACGACTTCGCATAGATCGACATTAGTCTTACAGTCGGACTCAGAATTTATTTGAAATTTTAAGTTAACATTTGCGCCTTTTGCTGGGCTGAGCTTCTGGGGCACCAGGTGTGGAAATGGAGCCAGAGAGGCTGGAGGACCCCGCACGGCGAGGCGGCTTTGTTCTTTGCTCTCTAAATACTGAACGAGCCAAGCGGTGCAGACAGCAGGAAGACAGACAGACGTCCTCAACCCAAAGAGCCTGAAAAGTCCATCTTTTGTGATGAACAAGCCATCGCTGTCATCTGAACATCTCAGCTGTTGCATCGGAGCCTGGAGTGCTGGCCCCGTTTCAGGGTCTGATGCGAACTCGGCTTCTCTCACAGCCTGCAGGCTGCTGAGCCCTGCCCGAACCCTTCTTCCAGCCTCTTGGGAAGCAGCTCCGCTGGGTGGACCCTCCTCTGCCAGCCTCTCACGGGGATACAGACCCCCTCCTGGAGGGGCTGCAGATCATGTAGTGCAGCTCCCTTGTCTGAGACAGGAGGAAGCTGAAGTCCTGTGGACTCGCCTCCTCTAAGCCGGGTTTGGCTGAGCTGAATGGCTCCTCTCTCCTGCATGAGACCAAGGGGTACGAAAAAAAGATAATTTCTTAATCAACAAATAAATGCCCCCTGAAAGTTTTATGTCATAAACACTGCTTGCCAGTTTTCTCCAAAAAGATGACTTCAACCTTTATTTATTTATTTAACTGTTTATTTCTGAGGTTTTGCCCAAACCCAGCCACTAGGTTTGAGTTGGAGTTATACCCATTTCAGGCAGAAGCGTCGTTTTAGCTTGCATGGGAGAGCTGAACTGTGCTAGGTAGAGAATTCTGTGGCAGATGACATTGCACTTAGCATTGGTGGGTGGCGTACGCTGGCCTTGTGTTAACTGAGGGTTGAGTGAAGCAATTGCCACGTTTTCTGGCTGTCCAGCGGCTTTTGAACTTGATCTTTGATCGAGTTGGGAAATTCCAGCTTTATGAGCCCTACTTTCACCGGGGAGAATCCAGAAAGCCAGTTCCCAGATTCGTCTGCAATTAGATGCTTATAATCTGGGTGCCAACAGTCCGTCACAGCTGCCACGGAAGTGGGGACTTGAAGGAAAAGGTTCTTGGTGCAACCCATTCTGCTGGGGGACTGGTAGCCCTTTTCCCCTGGCGCGGCAGCCACAGGGGACAGTGTCTCCAGGGCGGTTCTGCAGCATGGATTCGGGTGCTGCTCTACGAGACCGGTTCTCCAGGCTCCCACTGACTCCTTTCTG
Source organism: Antrozous pallidus (assembly GCA_027563665.1). Taxonomy (NCBI): domain Eukaryota; kingdom Metazoa; phylum Chordata; class Mammalia; order Chiroptera; family Vespertilionidae; genus Antrozous; species Antrozous pallidus. The sequence goes on from CM050510.1 coordinate 13,091,554, forward strand.
CTCCGGTACCAGAGCCAGCCTCTGCCGAATACAGTGGGAAGCTCCAGAAGGCTTCATCAATCTCACAGGCACACTGAGCCCAAGATGGACCGCACAGCCATCTCAGCCAGACCTCCAAGAGCTCCCTTCTCAAGCCCTGTTCCTCCCAAATTTCCTTCCTACCTATCAGACCAGGCCTCCCATAGTTTCCTCGTGCACCTGTCCTCTCACATTGCCAAGCTCACAGCCACTTCTCAGGAAATGGATCAGCGAAGAAGTGGTCTGTGAGCCCACATGTGACCACACGAGTCACCCTCACCCTAGTTTCAAAGGCCCAGCCTGTGATGAGAAAGGCTGGGTGCTCCTCAGTGGTTGCCCCCAAGGGAGCCACTTTGGGGATTTCCATTCAGTTCCAAGTGCCTGTTTACCATTTCATTTGTAGAGCCTTTAAGGTCTCCTTGCTTAGCTATTTCACCACCAGGCCATGATGGAATCCAGAGAAGTGCCCAACCAGTTAGGTAATTTCTGCTCGTCTCCAATTAGAAGTATTTACAGAACATAAACTCCACAAGGTCAGGGATATGTGTTCATCAATGGAGTAACCTCAGTGCTTAGAAACGATTCATAGTAGGATGCTCAACAATTATGAATAAGTGAATGAACTTCTTTTTCTCATATATATTGATTGAGTTCAGAGAAGAAGGAAGAGGGAGAGATAGAAACATCAAGGATGAGAGAGGATCACACTGCATGCCCCACACTGAGGATCTAGTCTGAAATCAGGGCATGTGCCCTGACAGGGAATGGAACCATGACCTCCTGGTTCATAGGGCAACACTCAACCACTGAGCCATGCTAGCCAGGATGAATGAATTTCTTTACACAACACACTTTCTGTCAGATAACGCTCTAAAATGCACTGTGGTAGGAATAAATAATGTGACTTATGGAATTTGGTATGTTCTGAGTTTCATACACACACACACAAAAAAATATTTCTATCCATCTATTCTAGAAGCCTAGAGGCTATAGTGGAGAAGAATGGATTACCTCTTTCTGATATTTTTTGGTATCATCCACTAATGAAAATTTGTTGACACTTAAAATTTTTTTAAATATATTTTATTGATTTTTTTTACAGAGAGGAAAGGAGATAGAGAGCTAGACACATCGATACAAGAGAAACATCGATCAGCCACCAACTGCACACTCCATCCTGGGGATGTGCCCGCAACCAACGTACATGTCCTTGACTGGAATCGAACCTGGGACCTTTCAGTCTGCAGGCTAACGCTTTATCCACTGAGCCAAACCAGTTTCAGCAGACATTTGAAATATTTTTATTCTATGTAGCCCCTGCCCGAAGTGGAGTGGTGTGGAGAGAGGTGGATTATTCTATTTTCCCACCCCTTCACCTCATATCCATCAAAGGAAGAATGAAATTTATGGACTTTTTAAAAGATAACAGCCTCTCAGTCCTAGAGTTCTCATAAGCTGTGAAGAAATGATTTTTCAGATGCTTCGAACAGATCAGTAAGTTTGTGGAGAAAATTTCTGACATTGTCCAGAGAGGCCCAGATGTACACTGGACTTCACTGAAACTAAGTTAGCTAATGGAGGCCCCTATCTGAAAGTCTCTTATCTAGATCTCCTTTTCCCACGGGGATGACTTTCTGGGCGTTTCCCTCTGAGAACAGGGCACTGAGAACATCCCCTGGAAGCGAAGCAGGCGCTGACCCGAGCCGATTCTCTGCTGGATGGAGTTCTTGGCCTGGTCTTGACAGTGTTCTCTCCTGCCACCAAGTCAACCTTAAGGACACACACCTGAGTGTATAGCCAACACTGGGGTAAAACAAAACAAAACAACACATTAAAATCATTTCTACTTTGCCAGAACAGGAAGTCATGGCCAAACAGAGAATACAAATGCTTAAGTTTGGTAGAAAGGCCAAGAAAGAGTAACTCAGCACAGTTGGGCCAGATTTTTGGGGGGTGAAACATGCACTTCCCACACTCCCAGGGGGTTGCTAAGCAGAGTATCTCTTTAAATCCTCAGTAATGGGAAGGAGCCAGAGGGGGCTTTCCCACCATCCCGGCTCACCCAGGACACCAGATCTTAACAAAGCCCCTGGTTCCTTTGCCATGTCCACGACAGCATTTTTCCTGGAACTGGAAAACAGCTGAGAGTGTGCAGCAAGGCCTTCCAGATCATATGATTCCCTTCTTTTGTTTTTTGGGGGGTTTTTGGTCCACTTTTGGAAACCTGGGACCAATTCCAGCCTTTCTGCAATTTAGTTTTAGTTTGATTTATCCCCAGGATGGAGTTCAACTAAGAATTTTATAAACACTTTCTGTTTTATAAACATATGAATCTCACAATCTAGAGATCTGGATGTAATGTTAAAAAAAAAAAAAAAAACCATTATCCACCACAAAAACCAGTTGGATCTGTCTGTGGTTACTTCAGCTCCGGTGGCTCCTTCTTTCATGGTTCTGACCTGGTAGCCGTGGGAAATAGCTTTGGACCCCATGGGGCTGCTGGCTCCGTGAGTTAAAGCTACCCCTGAATCATTTCCTTCTTGGCCTTAGACCTATAAGATGAAGCTGAAAGGCCCAGCCCATCACAAGCAGTGGCTCAGCATTCTTCCTTTGGTATGTAACCCACTTGTGACAGTTATTGTTGAAATACTTTTCTTTGGGCCAATTCTCATAAAAACAAAACAAAACAAAACAAAAATGCAAAGAAACCAAACCAATGCAAAAGCAAAGTAAGTCTCTCCGCATCACTTAGAGATCCAGGGCGTATGGGGGTGGGCTTCCAGAATGCCATCCCGCTTGACCTGGCCTGCCATGTGCTCTTGGAAAAGGTTTCCACCTCCCGTACGTATCTTTATCTACCCTGAATATGAGTGCAGATGACAGAGTGGCTGATTCGCCAACACTCTCTAGACAGTTTCTATCTGTTGCTCTAATATTACCCACAATCCCATCACTGTCCATAGCTAATGTTTATTGATCAGTTGCTATGTATACAAGAAGTTGTTAAGGCTTTTCTGTGCACAATTTTATTTAGTTCTCATAACGACCCTATGAAGTAGGTTGGGGGAAGTGGGGGGGACGAAAGAGTAATAGGTAGACGAGTTTGCTCAAGGGCCTACAGCTTATAAATGACAGAACCATCACGAAGCCAGGTGTGTCTGACCAAAACTCATGCCCTGAACCGTGACCCTGAACTGGATGCCAAGTCAGGGTTGGTGACAGAGAAAAGAAATCCCAGTTTTGTAATTAACACTAGTTATGTGACATGTCAGAATGAAACTCACATTTCTGATTTATTCCAAGGTCCCTCCCTGTGGCCCTCTTTCTCCCTTGCCCAGGACACAGGCAAGTACAGGACTCCAATGGGGGCGATCAGAGAGTGAAGGAGGCTTTACAGATGCAGGCAGGGGAAGAGAAGGAGGAGAGTTGAGGCTGGAAAGGAGTTTCTGGGGGAAATAAGGAGAGAGTGTGTCCTCTGAACTGTCTGAAAAATGTCAAAGACTCTGCAGATAGGGCCCGTCAGCCAAGGGATGTTACGCTTCCAATAGGACCAGTGTTCTATGGTGAGTCCCAGAAGGTCCAGCACCCAGCCCCAGACACCTAAAGCAGTGGTTGGCAAACTCATTAGTCATCAGAGCCATATATCAACAGTACAACGACTGAAATTTCTTTCGAGAGACAAATTTTTTAAACTTAAACTTCTTCTAACACCACTTCTTCAAAATAGACTCACCCAGGCCGTGATATTTTGTGGAAGAGCCACACTCAAGGGGCCAAAGAGCCGAACCATTGACCTAAGGGGGTGGGGATGGCAGAAGAGACTAGGCGGATGCCTTGGTCAGTCCTACACTATCCTAGCATTTTCAGTCTCAAAGAGGTGAGCTTTTTTGACTCCGCAGCCTGGTTTCCAGCCTTAATCATCCAAAAGAAGCCTCTCCATCAGTGGATAGAGCCTCAGCCTGTGGACTGAAGGGTCCAGGTTCGATTCCGGTCAAGGGCACATGCCCGGGTTGTGGGCTCAACACCAAAGAAGCCTCTCCCACTGGCTGTCCCTCTGCCACAGAAAGGAATGCAGCAGTGACCAGCCGAGATTGTCGTCTGCAGGAGTCAAGGGCAGGAGGCCTGCCACAGCCAGGTCTCAGGTTACCAAGACCTCTTTGCCTTCGCATCCCCATTCTGCAAGACATTTTTAGTGGCTTATGTGTTTTGGCATAAATAATTAAAACTAGGTTAGCCTTGTCAGAAATAGCCCTGTGCCGCTGAGACAGAATACAATACAGCTTTGGAAGGTCCTTGTGTTTATATTTCTTGTTTGTACGTAAACTCTGAGGAGGTATAAGTCCACCTTCCAGGGGGCATGTGCCAATGTCTGTTGACATAAATTGAAAGCACATTGCTGTCAGCTTCACTCCCTTCAACCATGCAATTACCTGGACCCCGGGGCAAGCTGGCACTGCCTGTGACCAAGGGCTGCTGTGGGCTATAAACCTGTGCAACTAGGTTAATGTTTCCTTATGTTGCTATCTCCCCTGATGGGTGAGTGGCATTTGCCTAATGATTGGGTTTCTCTGAAAAGTTAATCAGTGTCTAAACGAGCGGGTCACAGATCACTGTGGCCCTGCGGTGCAGTTGGACTCTGAGTGCTTGTTCCCAAGGGCACGTCTCCGGGGTCAGAGTCATAGGACAGGTGCAGTGCACAGTGCACGTGAGCTGAGGAGCCCGGGCTCTGCTGCTGATGGACGGTGGTGCACCTAATGCAAAGCTCTAAAGTCCAAACACAAGGGACACACCTCTGGGGCATCGTGGGACCAGGCCAGCCAGCAGCACACCTTCCTATGGCCTTGCTTTCTTCAGACTTTTCCATCACCTCTGTGCTGACTTTACTGGCTTTTCACCTTGAAGTTGTCAGCCAGAGGGCACTTTCATCCCTGTAAAATAAATAAACAAACAAACAAATAAATAAATAAATAAATAAAATATACTGGTATATTTGCACACACACATATTTTAGAGAGAGAGTAAGGAAAAGGCATAGAGAGATAGAAACATCGATGAGAGAGTAACATCATCAATCAGCTGCCTCTTGCACGCCCCCTGTGGGGGCCAAACCAGGCTTGTGCCCTAATAGGGAATAGAACCCATGACCTCTTGGTTCCTGGGTTGATGCTCAATCCCTGAGTCACACCAGCTGGGCCACGTAAACATATGTTGATTGAACAGTTAATTAGGTGCCAGACCTGGGGGATACTGAGAGAAAGGAGGTGGGCCTTCAAGCAGGTAATGGTTGAGAGAAGGAAGATAGAAAAGCGCTTAAAATCTGGTGTGCAGCATGCTACTCCAAGGAGTGACCCCTGAGCACAAACTTGGGGTCCAGGGAGGCCTCTCGGAGGAGAAAAATGAAGTCTGAGCAGAACCCAGAGGGCAGATGGGGGTTTGTCAGGTTAGTTAGTCCTTCAAGACATTCAATCTCCATCACCAGAACCTGAGAATATTACCTTATGTAGCAAAGGGAACTGTGCAAATGTGATCAAGTTAAGGATATGGACCTGGGAGGCTCTCCTGGGTCATCTGGTTGGCCCCGGTCCTCATAAGAGAGACAGAGAGAAATTTGACTTCAGCAGAGGAGCAAGCAAGTTGACCACAGGCAGAGACTGGAGTGATATGCTCTGAAGATGAAGGAGAGCCAAAGCCATGGACTGCTGGCAGCCCCTAGAAACTGAAAAAGGCCAGGGGGTGGTCTCTCCTCAGAATCCCCATAAGGAACCTGCCCAGCCAACACCTGGACTTCAGCCTAGTAAAAGTGATTCCAGACTTTTGACTTCCAGGAGTCTAAGAGTTTTTTGTTTTTGTTTTTAATTATTATTATTATTATTTTTTGGAGTCTAAGAGTTTAAAAACTTGTTTTATTTGAAGCCACTGGGTTTTCAGAAATTGATTTCAGCAGCAATAGGAAGCTAAAACAGCGGGTGTGGTGTTTAGGGACAAGTCGTGGCCCAGGCAGAAGAAACAGCATGGCAAAGACTGGGCATCACCCATCAATGACTATATCTGGAGCATAGGGTTGAGGTCAGGGAGGGGGGAGAGTGGTGTGGTGAGAGCCCAGGCTGAGGAGGCACTGCAGGTCAAGATCCTGATTCTGTAAGTCGACTGTAGAACTGGGATTTCTTCCGAGGGCCCTGGGAGTTACGGAAAGAAACATTACGTGGTGGTTGAGGACCGTCCCTTTGGCTAGTGATAAGAGTCCCAGTTGAGGAGGAGGAAGTGGAGTGAGACACAAGGCTGGGAGGCTGTAGCGGGGGACTGTAGGCAACATTCAACCCTGGGTCTGCAGCTCCAGCGGCTCCCATTGGACTTCCGAGCTCTCCTCTGAAGTGCCAAGGACCTGGGTCAACCTCATTTCATTCAGTAAACACTGAATCATCCCTGACTTGTACAGGAGCGTTCACGTTTGTTCTTTCTGACGATTGCCTGCAAATGACACTGTTTTGAGATATAATGGGGCTGTGCATTCGGCCTTTCAACTATATCTGTGCATCTATAAAGAGCCATCTAAATAACCTGTGAGAGCAGCGGGGCCTGGGTCTGAGGGGCTGGGCTCGGGGCGCACGGAGTGTGTCTCTGTATCTCTGGTGATTATATCCAGGTAGGAATCTACTGCTACTGACGCTTTCTGACCCTCTACTCAGACGCCAATGACTGAGCCCAAACCCAGGGTTTCTTGTACTTTACCAGATGCCCCGAGATGGAACATGCTACAAGGGTTACAAATGCAGATGCTGCAGGAGTCAGTTAAAACAAAAGAGAGCCCGGCCGGCATTACTCAGGGGTTGAGTGCCGACTTATGAACCAGGAGGTCATGGTTTGATTCCCTGTCAAGGCATGGGCTCCGGACTCAATCTCCAGTGGAGGTGTACAAGAGGCAGCCAATCAATGATCCTCCCTCATCACTGCTGCTGTTTCTATCTCTCTTTCCCTCTCCCTTCCTCTCTGAAATCAATACAAATATATTTTTTAAAAGCATAAGAGAGGTTGGTGGTATTTGTCCTGCTTAAAAGTATTTGAATTCCAATGTTTCAAAAAATACATCTCCTGAGGATTTCAGGCCAGCTTTGTAACCCTGATGGAACTAAACCCTTTTCGAAGTCAGCCTTCTCTCACAGCCTCATCAGGGGATAATCTTTTTTAAAGGAAAACCAAGCACTGTGGCTTTTTAAAACGCCGATTGGTGGGATAGAGGAGCTGGAGAGAGAAAATATGAGTGGAGCAAGTGCCAGAATCTTCCTGTTGCACAGGGCTGAGCGATCAACAATACCAGCTCTCACTCCTTGCCACATCCAGGTGGACCAGCTAAGGTTTAAAGTTTAAAGGAAATTGTTAATAACAAACTAAAGCAAGTAGAATAAGTCATTGGTTCAGAATGTGAACTCAGGGCTGGGTTATGTTATCAAGGAGAAAAGCATGTGTGAGAACAGGCTTTCTAATTTAAGACACTGCAAGTGCTGTAGCCCTTCACACAGTAAGGACAGCAAAGCTTCAGAACAGGATTTATTAGCAAAAGGCATGGGGGGTCCTCCCAGCCCAGAGGTCACATGCGGCTGTTTGGCCCCTTGAATGTGGCTCTTCCACAAAATACCACGGCCTGGGCAAGTCTATTTTGAGGAAGTGCTGTTAGAAGAAAAAATTGGGCTCTCAAAAGAAATTTCAATCGTTGTACTGTTGATATTTGGCTCTGTTGACCAATGAGTTTGCCGACCACTGTCCCAGCCCAATGAATGAAGCTTGTGGTAAACTTTATAGGCCAGTTCATTTTACTGAAATAGTAAAGGTAATGGGTGGTGAGGGGAAGATGACAACAGATTAAATTAGCAAAGACCAAGAAGCCTGGAGCCATACCCTTTGACCTCCGTTTATAGTTTGGCATCTTCAGTTTGCATATCTTTGGTAGTGCTAACTTTGCCCCAAACCCTGTGCACCAAAAATTTTGCTGAGATGAGAAATGAAATAATGCCAATAAAACCCAACAAAGCTGGCTTACTTATCCTTTGCCGTGAGCAGGAATTCCTCCATGCTCTTTACATGTTAATTTATTTAAACGCTGAAGCAAATCCGGGAGATACTTTGGATTTATCCCCATTTTTTTTAAGGTGAAGAAAATGAGGCACAAGTATTTTGCACAAAATCACACCATGTCAGAGAATGGATTTTAACCCAAGAAGTTTAGCTGCAGAGTCCAGAATCTTAACTACCACTGCATTTTATAGGCTTGCCAGAAAAAAATCAAAAGACTTGCCCAATGAAGGTCTCCAAAAGTAGTAAAAGTACTTGAGATAGAGTTCTAGTTTTCAGAAATGGTATAATAGCTCATATTGGACTAACCCTCACACAGATGTCACCCAGATGACAATGGTAAACTCTGGACAAAGAATAAAAAGCAACTATGTGAAGCCATTAAATCATGACCATAATCAAGGAGGAGAGTTGACACATGGAAGAAAAAAATGACCCTATCTGAGCTTCCCTTTAAATTTTTAGGGGGGATGTTACCTAATGGTAGACATCCCCCCCATCACCCTAGTCAAGTGTGCAGAATACCTGTAATTTGGAAACAAACTGGAAATAGTATTGGCTTGAGGAATCAGAGAACCGAATTTGGCTGCCACAGCAGCTTCACAGTGAGGGAGAAACCCTGGAAGGCATAGACACAAAAAGAGCGAGTCCCAAATTTTGATGGAAACTCTGCCCCAATCTGAGGCTGGCTGCTGGGCTGCACATGTCTGGGTCAAAATCCAAGCACTTAACCGAAGGCTAAAAGGAGCAGAGAATGCAGCTGCGGCCACTAGGAGGGAGACAGAGTTTGAAGTTTGAGTTCAACCCAGTTGGCTGCCTACGAAAACAACAACAGTAATAAAAACCAACAATTTACCAGAGGACATAATAGGATCTGGAGTCTATACCATGTGTTACTCACAATGGTCAAGTTCAAAATCATTAGATATTTCAAGTACAGGAAGTGCAACCCATATTGAAGAGAAAAGGCAATCAGTGGAAACACATGGAGATGACCCAGATATTGGAATAAGCAGTCTAGGCCCCTAAAGCATCTATTATAATTATGCTAAAGGGTGAAAAGAAAATAAGCTCACGATGAATTGAAAAGATAGAAAACCATAACAGATAAATAGAAACTATTAATAAATAAACTTGAAATTCTGAAACTGAAAAAATACCATTTTAAATTAAAATGTATTTGATAGGCGCAACATAAGATTGGATATGACAGAAGAATGTATTGGTGAACTTAAGGATACAGCAACAAGAATATCCAATCTGATGAACAGAGAGAAATGAGGTTAAAAAAATGACCAGGTGGCCTTAGCTAGTTTGGCTCAATGGATAGAGTGTTGGCCCTTGGACTGAAGAGTCCTGAGTTTGATTCCAGTCAAGGGCACCTACCTTGGTTGCAGGCCCAATCCCTGGCTCTTGTCAGGGAGCGTGCAGGAGGCAACCAATTGATGTGTCACTCTCAACATCAGTATTTCTCTCTCTATGTGTCTCTCCTCCTTCCTTCCACTCTCTCTAAAAATCAATGGAAAGACATCCTCCAGTGACACAGTATAAAGGGTCTTGAAATAGAAGAATTAACCCCACTGCAGACTGCCGATGGAGGGAGGCACCGGGGAGGAGGAGGACCATGCATCACGGTGTCCAGATCCTGGGGCATCATCAAGCAGGAAGCAGTCCAGACACTGGCTCTCCAGAAGGCCAGTCAGGGGAGGGTTCACAGCAAGAGGTTATCATGGGGGGTGGGGGGTGGTGGTGGCGAGGGGAGGAGGATTTTGGGCAGAGTTACAGGCAGGGGGCTTTCATGGTGGAGAGGGCTGAACCTGGAAGTGGGGGCCTTATCAAAGTCATAGACCAAAGACTATCAGCAAGATCTTAAGCCCTAAGACAGTGAGAGGAGGGTGTCAGGACTCACGGAGGTAAATTGGGGGATTAACAGCACAGGGCAGGCCCTGGCTGAGATGTGCTCAGTCAGAACAATTAGGAAGAGAAAATGGAACCATAAGGTGGCAAAAAACTGGGGAGTCTCTAACCATCAGACAGATGCCTGCCTCCAGTTGGACAATTTCCCATGGACCACTGCACAGTTTTTGAAGTGCCACATTTGAGCCCCCTTTTTTCTAGGTCCCTCCCCCATCTCTAAGCTCAAAGTTTACATTATTCTAATAAATCTATTTATATAAAAGCCCAAGCAACCAAACAACCAAATGACCAGTCAACCAGTTGCTGTGATGCTTACTGACCACCAGGGGACAGATGCTCAATGCAGGAGTTGCCCCCCTGGTGGTCAGTGGGCTTCCACAGCCAGCCCGAGGGACCCCACCCAAGCATGAATTTGTGTACCGGGCATCTAGTATCCAAAAAATAACCAATAAATATCCAATGCTCCCCTAAGTCAACTTAGCTTCTATGGTTCCTTCACAGATGGGCAGAGCCAGCCTCAGCTGGAGTAGAGGATAAAGGCTACAGGACCCTGGTATCAGGGACTATATCCCCCAGTCTGGTCTTGTTTTCCATTAGCAATATCACTAAGGCGAGTGTGTCTGAATGGAACTTATCCAAAGATTAATATCACAAGACTGATACTGAGCTCAGAGCTCTGAAATGTATTTGTGCTCGTGGAAGACGTCTGCTAATGTTCGGTTCTCATTTCCTCTGGGGCTGGTCTGTGTCGGTGAGGCCTGGGGATAATGAATAACAGCACGGACAATCAAGTTTAAAACAAACAAAATAACAACACAGAGAACACTGGTGCAGACCAGTGCTGAGACCTGGTGTGTGTCCCTGTGACAGCGAGGACTAGTCCTCGGCGAGGAAATTCTATTATCTGTTCCTCAGAGGCAGTAGGTGGCTATCTCTTGATTGCATTCATTCCTGAGTTATAAAATTTTCAATATGTCACACGGCAAAAGTGACAAATGCGGTGAGAGCACGAAGGTAAGGGAGGGTGAACTTGTGTCTGTGGTAGGAGCTGTGGGATTTCCACCAAAACCCATCTCCCCCTCTGGCTGGGTGGGAGCCAGGCAGTATTTCCCAATCCCTCTTGCAGGTAGGAGCAGCCATAAGACTGACTTCCAGCCAATGGCATGGGGGGAGCTTTTGAGGTAGCAGCCTACTCCCTCCACGTTGTTGCTCCCCTTTCACTGGCTCAAGGCCCGTGGGGATGATGGAGCCAAAGCTGGAAGGAGCCTGGGTCGCTGAATCACCATGAAGCATACAGACACCTGGGACTCCCACCCTGGAATGTTATGCAATCTAGAAATACCCTTCCATTGTATTTGAGTTGATGCATTTGGGGGTCCAGTTGTTAGCAGAGGTTTGGCCTTGGTATTTGAAAGCAGGGCTAATTCAGCATGCCCACCACAGGAGTTCTGGAATGAGAGGGAGGGCTGCAGAAACCTTGCTTTTTTCCTGAGAGCTCACTCCTGGGGCTTCTGGAGAATGGGGTAGAGGACACTGGAGCTGATGGTTACCACCTGGGACAGCAGATATAGGCCCTCTGAACAAAGTAGGGTGGGGAGCTGTCCCTCTCATTGGGTGGGGCTCTTCATGGACCACACCTGGGACAGCAGAAGGCGAGACTTTGAGTGAGACAGTCATTCAGAATGCTCTCTGGAAACTAGGATCTTTCTGTGGAAGGAACCAGAGGTGAATCAAACAAGCCAGCTAAACAAATCAGACACAACAGGCTTCCTTCAAGAGGTTGATAAAAAGGAAAACCCAGATGGGGTATATACATGCAGTGGAATACCACTCAGCCATGAAAAGGATAAAATACTGCCATTGGCGACACTCTGAATATGAATGAAGCTTGAGAGTATTAGAGTAAGTGAAATAAGTGGGACAGAAAAGTATGCTTTCGCCCGTATGTGGTACAAAAACTGAAAAAGGAACCAACATAACTAAACAAAAACAAATTTGTGGATATAGATGGGCAACCGGATGATGGCTACCAGATGAGCAGGGAGGACAGGGAGGCCAAAAATGGGTAAAGGGAGTCAAATATATAGTCACAGATGGAAACTAGACTTTTGGTGGTAAGCACGCAATAGAGTACACAAATACCAATGCAATGTTGCATACCTGAAATTTATATGTTATTTACTAATGTTACATTAATAAAAAAATAAATAAATGAAACCCCATGGGGCAAGCGTCAGCTTACAGAGGATGCAGTACCAGGGGCCCAAGGTCCCCAGGGCTCCTCTATAAATTGGTTCCCAAAAGGCACCATGGTGAAGGCAGAGCCTGTCAGCGGGATCAGAAGCAGCTGGCCTATGTGAGGCCCCACGGGGCCGAGTGTTAAGGCCCCTGCAGGCTGCAGACTCCGTGAGAAAGGCCGGAGGCATGGGGGCTTGGGATCCCAGGATTACACCCTGGAGGTTGAACTCATGCCTTCGATCACTTCCTCCAAGGCTCTGTGACCCAGAGAAGTAAATAGTACATTTAAATATGTATTAAATCATATGTTAATGACATTCCAACGCCATGCATGGGTACATATCTGTAAAGATTGACTCAGTAGAAAAGCAAGTTCAAACTGGAGAGAAAAAAAAGACAAGTTTCTCCAAAATATTCATTTAATAAATATTTACTCAGGTGTTAGAAAGACAAATAAGGCTGCACCCTGCCCTGCTGAGCTAATAAAATAGTGTGATTTTCCCAGGTAGAGGTAAGTATGTCAAGAAGAGGAAAGAACACCTAGGCCGGTTTGGCTCACTGGGTAGAGCGTTGGCCTGCAAACTGAGGGGTCCCAGGTTCAAATCCGGTCAAGGGCACATGCCTGGGTTGTGGACTTGATCCCCGTTGGGGGCATGCACGAAGCAACCAATCAATGATTCTCTCTCATCATTGATGTTTCTGTCTCTCTCCCTTTCCCTTCCTCTCTGAAATCAATAAAAAAATATTTTTTACAAAAAGAGGAAGGAGCAATTCAATAAGAAAAACAACATTCAGAAAGAGAAAGAAGGCAAATGTTTTTAAAATTCAAGAATCTAATGTGTGACAATGAGGTCAATCATATTCCGGAATCATTCCAAAATTTTACTTTTAAATTTTATTGACGTTCTGAACTGTTTAGCTTGACCTAAATAAGACCGTTGTGTACACTCAGCAAGACCTGAATTGTAACTGGTTCTAAAAGCCATGGAATCACGTCTCTGCCTGGAGAAGGTGTGAAGCCCAGCGTGGTGTCTGAACAGGTACACTTGGCAGAGAGTGTGGACGGATGGAGGGACAGAGAGGCAGGACGGAGGGGACGCTCAACCCAGGCATGTGCCCTTGACTGGTAGATTTGTGTCCTTAGGAGGCCTCTTACTCTTATTGGAAGAGTTGCAAATCCGCAGAACAACTTAAGCACTCACCTGAAGACACAAAACATCCAAAGTCAATTTAAGGTGTTACTAAAAGGGGAAAGTGGGGAGGGAAGGTAGGAATTATATGGGAACTCTGTACTTACTGCTAATCTTTTTCAGTCCTGTGTCCTCTGTTTCAGCCCCCAAAGTAAATCTAATTGTTTGAATGGTTAATCCAGATTTGTCAGTGCCGTTCAGAGTCATCCTGAGTATTTCGTTGTGCTGACGAGGAAATTACCACAAGTCTGCACTGATTGGCAGGGAGGAGCGGGAAGCCAGCCAGCCCCAGAATTCTGGCCTGCTGGGCATGCCAGGGGGCATTGCATTCTGGACCTTGGCCATTCAGCTGCCCACATGCCTACTGGCCATGGTTCCTCAGCCCCCTGGCTCTTGCTTCCCCTGGCAGGAGACCAGTGGAAAGAAGCAGGACTGAGAAGGGGGGCTGAATGGTGCAGTGGGAAAGCTCGTAGACTCTGGAGCAGCAGATCTGACCTGGAGTCCCAGGTCTCCCCTTACTCATCTGTAAAATGGGATAATAATAGTATTTATTTTACGGGACTGGAGGGAGCAAATGAGATGCTGGTTATAAGACAATGAGCACCATGCCTGGCATGTTTAAAACATTTAATAAATGTTATATTTATTAAAATAGAATTTATTTTATTAATAATAATAATAATTTATTATTATTAAAAGTATAATTATAATAATTATTGCTATTATAATTCATTTCTCAGGGGTTTTTGACCAATTATACAGGAGTAGAGTTTACAGACAAGAAATGGTAGCTTTACGGTTACAATGTTATATTATACTAGAGGCCCAGTGCACAGAATTCATGCATGGGGAATCCCCTCAGCCCAGCCTGAACCCTTTCCAATTTGAGACCCTGTGGGGGATGTTTAACTGCTGGTTTAGGCCAGATTCCAGGAATCAGGCCTAAACCGGCAGTCTGACATCCCTCTCACAATCCGGGACCCCTGGCTCCTGACTGCTCACCTGCCTGCCTGCCTGATCACACCTCACTGCCCCCGCTGCCAGCCTGGTCACCCCCAACTGCCCCCACCTGCCAGCCTGGTTGCCCCATGCAGCCTGCTGTTCAGTCATTTGGTCGTCCCTCACTAACACCCCCTGCTGGCCTTGTCACCCCATGCAGCCTGCTGTTTGGTTGTCATTGTGATGGTGTCCTAGACGATTTGCATATTCTTCTATTATTAGTATAGATTGTTAATTGTCATGACAGAGCAAAGGACAGAGGTAGATGCTCAAAAAAAAAAACAAAAAAAACCCAACAACAACAAACCCTCATTTGAATTCCTGCTGGGTTCTATTCATGAAGATGGCAGCGCTAACAAAAGCCCTAGGATAAAACAGTTACCAGAAAATCGCATTTGGGTCTGCACTGGTCCTTTGGCTCTGATGGGCAGCTGTCACCTAGGTTACACTCCCAGAGCCGTCTCTGTGGCACAGCCATCGCCCTCCCTGGACGGCTTCCACGGTCCTCCAGCAGAAGCTTCTTTTATGAGTGACAGGCGAGGACCTCACACCAGTAAACATGCAGCCCAGTGCACAGATGGGCTGTCAGACTACAGGAGAGACGGCTGCTTTGCATCCTCACTACTGCGGCCCATCAGGCAGGCAAAGCCCAGGCCCGAGGCCTAAGGCCTCCAGGTGACCAGCTGTGCTGGCTTTTAGCAGATCGAGGCTCCATCCGGCCTCCCCGGGGGCAGAGGTGACCTGGGTCTCTGGCTGCAGCGTCCTCATGTTCCTGCAGCCGTGGAGAGCAGCTCCCTGCAGGCGCCTTGGGAACCCTTTTTAAAAACCGATCCCCGCCCGGCCCGTGTGGCTCAGTGGTTGAGTGTCAACCTATGAACCAGGAGGTCACGGTTTGGTTCCACATGCCCGAGTTGCAGGCTCAGTCTCTGGCGGGGCTGTGCAAGAGGCAGCCGATCAGAGATTCTCTCTCATTGTTGATGTTTTTTATCTCCTTCTCCCTTCCTCTCTGAAATCAATAAAAAATATTTAAAAATACAAAAACACAAACTGGTCCAGGAGTACCATGAGGGGCAGTGCCTCTGGCCCCTGACACAGGTCCCGTTCAGTGGTACGTGCCCAGTAAACTTCTCTGGATTGTTCCTTCCAGACAGCTCAGGGGCCCATGTGTGTGACATGTCAGCCACACGGTTCAGCTTGTACTATACAGATGTACTCAGTGACTGGGCCACCAGGAAGCGGTTGCTGTGATAGACATTTGCAGGGAGTGTTCATGGGAAGGCAGCCCCTACCCGTGAGGAGCAGAGGGAGGCACTATGATTTGCGTTGAGCAGGTAAAACCAAGGTCCTGTCCCTTCCCCAGCACTTTGGTGACTTTCTGCTGAGCAGAGAGGCAGGAGGGCCTGAGTCACCTGGGAGAGACCGAGACTGGGCCTGTCCTGAGCCATCACTTCTCTGCGTGTCCCTCCACTGGAGGCGTGTGACGTGAGCTACATGTCGGCGTGGTAACGGTGGGTGCTTACCATGAGCCAGGAGCCGTAACCCCCATCTGCAGTGGAAGTGAGCAGCACTGAGAGTTAGCGGGTTTGCCTGTAGCAGGCATTGGGGTCTGACCCAGGTACTCTGGTGGCCAGTGCGGGGTGCCTGTTACCCCGCATTGGCCTCTCTGTGATACAGCCCTAGCGTGGGAACCAGCAGGTGCGGGCTCGCCTGGCCTCCTGGTGGGCTCATTCTCAGCATCGGTGTCACCTGTTGTGTGGTGCAGACTGTATTTGTCACGAGCGTAGGGCTGGCGTCCAAGCATCTCTTGAAGCGCTCTAGGAAGCCAGGCGGGTGGCGAGTGGGGTGCAGGTAGAGGTGGGTCCTGGGAAGTCCCCCACCAAGAAGGTGACTTGGGAGGCCTTTGAGCTCCTCTCCGAACTTCACCTCCCAGCACCCTGACTTGTGATTTTCATCTCTTCTCTATGAGAAAGAGAGGCTGCTGATTCACAGTGAAAGGAAATGGCATAGGTTCTGAAACTTCCTGTTTGTCTGGTATCTGCAAAGATATGTTATGCAAATATCCTCCCTCCTGAAAAATGTAGGCGTACACACACACACACACACTGCTTGGCGTGTTGGCCTATGCATGGGGTCTCCTCTGTATTTGGTAAACAGCATTGATCCCACAGACGTGGTGGCCAGAGTACTGGGGGGACCTGTCAGATTGTATGACCATTAGAATAGCAGCTGTTGCATGGGGTTTGAAGAGCTTAGCAGTTGCCTCTTCCACTGCCAGGTGAGGCCTTGCTCTGGCTCACGGCCAGGGCTGGTTTGGCCTCCACCCAGCGGTGCTGGCCGGGAGGGATGCCACAGGAGGAAGCAGGTGTGTGGAGGGGTCCCACCCAGGCCTCAGGCTCCACCCAGCCCAGGATCTCCTCCCTTCAGGACGTGCTGCCACCCACCTCGGGCCCACGGTGAGTGGAGATCATGACAGACGTTGAGCACTTTCTGTTGGGTCATTGTGACCTTTCCCCAGTCTCTCTCTCTCTTCTTTCCAAGGTGGGAACCCAAGCCTGCAGCTTCCCCAGAGCCATGACCTCCGGCCCAGGCCTGCGACCCAGCCTGTGCGCGGGCTGCTGGCCGCCTCCGCGCCCCAAGCTTTGCAACTGCTGAATGCAAGCTTCGATGTTAATGGGTGAAAGTGAAAATGACATGTGACTTCCAGAAAGTTCTCAGAGATTCAAAAGACTTGTTCTCTGTCACGGGTTAAAGAGCACTCTCCAACCAGCTGGGGCTTTTCTCATGCCCGGAGTTGGCCGACTTAGGGGAAATGGAAATAGAAGTTGCTGCAAGAGAGAACCTTCATTCTTGAGTCCCTTCCTGTCCCCACCCAGAGCCCCTCCCCCCCCCCCACCCCACCCCCACTCCTCGTTTAGAAAGTGAGAAGCTGAGGACCCAGGGAAGAGCCCGCCTGGCTCCTAGCTGGATTCTCAGATGCTAGGCCAGTGCTTGTCCCATGTCAGAAGGGGGTGGGTGGCCCAGTGGCAGGACTGTGGGCTGGCCTGGGACCTCTTGGGTTGGCTGTTTACCAGCTGTGTGACCTTGGACAAGGTACTTAACCTTGCCAAGCCTTGGTTTGCTCACCTGTAGACTGAGGCCATGGCGGGGATGACAGAAGACGGTTGTGTATAAAAATGGCCGGTCCAGGCCCTGGAGGGTCCGTGGGGAAGGGTCTCGATGACTATAGACACTCACCACTCTGATAGCACCCCAGTCACTGCCATGGTTCGCATGGGGCCTCGGAGACCTTCAGAGTGTGTTTCTAGAACCTGTCTTTGGGGGCAGAGGGCTGCCTCGGTCTGCTCCTGCCTTAGGGATGCCTATGAGGGGAAAGAGGATGAGGGGTGAACATTTTTGTGAGAGATGTTCTCTCTATGAACTTGACTTGCTGTCTCTTTGCCGGCTCAGGCTTGGAGGAAATGAGAGACCAGCCTTGTGCTTCTCCAGTCCCCACAAGTGAGACAAATCCACAGAATAATGGGAAAATGCCCTCATGCATAACCCATGGGAGGCAACTAAAGACAGAGATCCTGCCCCTTTAGCCACTGCACACTTACTGTGCTCCTACTGTATGCCTGATGTGACGTCAAGTATTGGACAGGCCGAAGCCAGTTTGGCTCAGGGGATAGAGCGTCGGCCTGCAGACTGAAGGGTCCCAGATTTGATTCTGGTCAGGGGCATGTACCTTGGTTGCAGCACATCCCCAGTGGGGGGTGTGCAGGAGGCAGCTGATGGATGTTACTCTCTCATCAATGTTTCTAACTCTATCCTTCTCCCTTCCTCTCTGTAAAAAAAATCAATAATATATATATATATTTTTAAAGTATTGGACAGGGCTAAGAGCAAACAGGGTTTCAGCTGCTCAGGTAGACACTAGTATTCTCGCTTATGGATGAGGCACAGAGAAGTTAAGTTCCTTGTCCACGGTCACACGGGGGCAGGTGGGACCTCAATGCTTCTGTCTCCTGCAAAGTCTGCTTGCCACCAGCGCCCCAAGGCTGAGACGGAGAGACAGGTGCCAACGAGCCCAGAGGAGAACCACAGACAAAGAAGGAGGAGGAGCCCAGGGGGACTTCGTGGAGGAGGTGGGCTGGGGAGGACCAGAGGGGTGGGTAGGAGCTTATCTGGGGAACAGAAGGCAGGGGCAGGAAAGACAGTGAGGAAAGTCAGGATAGCAAACCTTGCGAAGACTGGACTCTGGGGCTCAACGGAGGCCTCTTTCGGTCCCCCTGGAACTGGTGTCTGTCCCGTGATGGGGTCCAGGCCTGCGGAGGCGTTCTCCCTGCTCCTTCCAGCTGGGTGGAGGGAGGGGGCGGACAGTCCGAGCTGGCAGTGCCCTTGCTGTGCTCGTTCATTCTGGGCATCTCACCCCGGGGGACACGCAATGGCTTTTTCCTCAGATGAGCCAGGGAGGTCCAGTGGGAGCGGGGACGCTGCAGAGAGAGAGGGATGGTGCAGGCACTGCCCCTTCTGCTCCCCACCACTCCCTCAGCCTAGGTTGAGGCCGGGACCTCAGAAAGCAGAGGATTAGACAGGCTGGGCCAAGCCTGGCCCAGAGATAGGGGTGGCCACATCCCCCTCCTCTGAACGGGACCCAGCATTGCACGGATGCCTTGCAGGTCTCCAGGCCCAACCCTGCAGGGTCACGCACCTTCCCTGGCGAGGGGTCCCTTTGGGGGTGACACTCTGAAGGGAGTGGAGTTCTGCTTGAGATGGTAGTGACGCGGGAGGTGGGGGTGGAGGCGAGTCCCTGGGAGCTGGGCATTAGTATGACCTACTGTTTGTACAGCCTGGTGACCTCTGGGGTCCCACCTGCGGGGCTGCTTGCAGGGATAAAAGGGAAGACATGCTCCCTCCCTGTAAGTTCTGATATCTTGTTTTAAGTCGTCCCCTTCCTACTGCTTATCTGCCCTGAGGCGGGGACAAACCTTCTCCCAGAGCAGACCAGACCCCTTTCTCGTTCCAGCACCTGCCCCTCCCATGGCCATGGGCGTGCTGCCTTGTATGTTTATACCACTCAGCTCTCCCAGCCAGAGGTCTGGAAAACGTGAGAAGCAACTCCTACCTTCCCAGAACCACCCTGGAGATGGACTTATATAACCTTTACTGTAGGTTCTGGCTGGTTCAGGAGCATGAAATACTGATAAGGAGGGGACGATAGGATCGCCACACCCTTTGGGGCCTGGAATTTCCCCATTCCAGAGCCTGGGGCCTCCTGAGAGGCCACTTCTCCTACCGTGCGGAGGAACTTGAGTTTGGGAAGGGCAGCAGCATGTCCAGTTCTCTGGAAGCGAGGGGCGGCCAGTGAGGAAGAGACATAAAGCTGGGTGGGGCTCCCTATAAACTTCAAGAGAGCTGGGCAATGTGCTCTCCACCCTGCCCCCTACCCCTACCCCTGACCTGCCCCTAGAACACACATGGGACAGTGAGGTGACCTTAAAGATTGAGCCACAATAGAAATGCTCACTCTCACCCTAACCGGTTTGGTTCAGTGGATAGAGTGCCGGCCTGTGCACTCAAGGGTCCCAGGTTTGATTCCGGTCAAGGGCATGTGCCTTGGTTGTGGGCACATCCCCAGTAGGGAGTGTTTGCAAGAGGCAGCTGATCGATGCTTCTCTCTCATCGATGTTTCTAATTCTCTATCCCTCTCCCTTCCTCTCTGTAAAAAATAATCAGTAAAATATATTTAAAAGAAGGAAAGAAAACGCTCACTCTCAATCTTTAATGGAGAGAGAGGAAAAGCAGACCTGACACCTGGTGAGGCCTTCGTGCTGCTAGAAGCTGGCCTAGATGGT
This sequence comes from Antrozous pallidus, assembly GCA_027563665.1. Classification (NCBI taxonomy): domain Eukaryota; kingdom Metazoa; phylum Chordata; class Mammalia; order Chiroptera; family Vespertilionidae; genus Antrozous; species Antrozous pallidus. Next base: position 13,111,817 of record CM050510.1, read on the forward strand.
CTCTCATTGGACATAAACAATCTCCAAGAACAACCAACGTCCCACAAGGCCACTCTACAATGTGCTGAGGTGAGTCGGAACAGACCACTTCATCATTTTGTCCAAGGGAAGACAAAAGCAACCAAAACACTAAAACATCTCCCTCTCCTGGTTAGCAGGTGTGACAGCTGCTTCTTTACCAAGGACAGTATTTGCCTCCATCCGGGCTGCCCTCCTTACGAATAACATCTACTAAGACATCCAGTCACAGTGCTACCTGTCAGGGGGCCGGGCCCTGAGGGGGGCTGCCCAAGGCCAGCCTGTAGCGTGTAGGGTCTTGATTTCACAACGCGAGTCCAGGTGACTATGAAGGCACGTTTCTTAGGGCTGGGGGCAGTGAAACAGGAAGGGCTGAGGACAGGAGAGCCGAGCTGGGCTGCTTTGCCTCACTGGGAGTCAGAGGAAAGAGGGCCTTGGCGACAGGTTCAGGGGGTTTGCCTGGGATGAGCTGCCACTGCCCACTGCTCCCCTGGTTGCAAGTCTTGTGGGAACACTTAGAGGTTAGGAGATGGGTAGCTGTGGAGGAAGAGGAGGAGGAAGGGAATGGGGGCTGTCCCTCCCTCAATAGGGAAAGCATGTGCTGGGTCATTTATATGGAGGGTGTTTTTTCCTCTCTCTCTCTCTCTCTCCCACGTCCAGCGTGGAGAGAGACTGGGTTCAGTTTCTGAGTGGAGGAGCTGAGGAGGAAGAAAAACGAAATATAGAAGAGAAAGACACAGAAGTAGGATTAAAAAGCTGGAGTCAGGTGGGCATCTGTTCTCCCTCTCATGGAGACACAGCCCTGCGCACTGAGCCCACGAAGCTGCGTTTATTTATAGTCCACAATACAAAGAAGATTCTCCAACATTAGAATCAAAGGAGTTCTGGTGTGTGGTGAGGTAGGCCCTATTCATTTACCCATGGGGGGGGGGGGGGGGGGGGATAAGCCTGCATTTACATATCAAGGCCCTCTCCCGAACACCTGAGGCCAAGCTGATAACATTGGTGAATATGTTTTTCCAAGACTGGATTTTTCCAGGCACCTTGAATTCTGCCGGCACAAAGATTTAAAGAATGCTCAAGGTGTCTTGCCTGGGGCCACCCCCCACACTGAGGGTTTCATCTCTCTCTTGCAGGCGGAGAATGTTAGGGAGGGGTCTTAGGGGAGAGTTTCAGCAGAATATTCCTCAGTTTTCCAGGTGTGCCCTTTCAGGGTAATGGTCTCCACTGATTGGTTGGCGCTGGGGCAGGGGGGCATTGGTCATCGCAGCTGGTCCTGGCGTCACCACCTGGCTTTGCTGCTTTTCTGGGCCTGGGGCTGGAATACAACCGAAGCCTCGTGTTGTCTCTGGGAGCTGACTTCGGCTTCTGCCGCCAGTTGCTGGGCCAGCTTGTTCAGCTGTGTCTCGGTTTCCCCATTCTACTTGCCAAGGAATTTCCCTAGCCTCCTACGGCCATGGCTCAACAGGATTGCCCCTTTTCCTGACCGAACCCAATCCAGTGCCAATTCCTCTTGGACTCTTCCCAAATTCACCCGGCCAAAGCCCAGATCCTGCAAGTCCTCTCCAACAGTTCCCCAGGGTGTTCAGTGATGATAAGGCAACGCGTTCAACGACAGGCATTCACATAAGTCCCTTGGGGGGTTGTTATCATGCGGACTGTGGTACCACAGGTCTGGAGTGGGCCCCAACCTGTGTTTCTAACAAGTTCCCAGGGATGCCAGTGCTGCTGGGCATTGGGCCCTGCAGTCTAGGAGTCTGATTCAAATGCCAGAAGTGCTAGCGTTTGGCCCCCGGATCCGCCCCCCCCAAACCTTGGACTGCTTTCCAGAGAAAATACACATGCTTTTCATCTAACCCACTGCTATGTGGGCTCTCTATTACTACCACTCAATGCAATACATTGTCCTCAGACTGACCTCTGGTCTCAGCTGCAGGAGTTGTTGCTGGGGCCAGGTGGTGGCCTGGAGTGTGCAGGCCTAGACTAGGCTTGGGGAATTTTGGGCAAACGTGTTGCCTTGGAGGTAAAATTGTAAGCAGTGGGAGAAAGCATGTCATTTCAGTTAGAGGAGTGCTTGAAAATCCTCAGATGGTCCGACACTGGCTCCACATTGGGCTTGGGGGCCAGAGATGAGAGTTTCCAAACTGTCCCTGCACCTGCCCACATCGCCCTCCAGCTCTGCTTCTCACCACCGGACCCCTAACAGCCCCGGGACAGTGCACCACCAGACCCCTAACAGCCCCCTGCCTCTGCCTCTGCCTCTGCTGCTCCGTGGGCCACGGGTGCCCTTCCTTCACCCAGCTGACCGCTGCCTCCTACTCAGCTCAGTCTCCCTGATCTTCAGGGCCAGTCAAATGTCCCTTCTCCACACTCCAAGTATCCCTTCTCCCAGCTTCCTCCACCCTCACTCTTTCCCAGCTTGTGTTGCATTTATTTATTTTGTGTTCATCTTTTTATTGGTTGTCAGACGAGAGGACAGGAACCAGGTTTTCCTCATCATAGCATCCTCTGACGTAGTCCTCAACACTCAGTGAACAAGAAGTCTAACTACTGAAGGCTCCGATTCCCCCGAAGCCTGCCCCTTTGCCTCTAGCCAAATGAATGAAGGTGGTAAAAATAGTGAGAAAAAGAACCTTCCAGTAATGTGTTCCCTTTTTAGGTTATGTGAAATTGGGGGGTTCCCATGAGCTACAGGCATGAAACTATAGGTCATACCCCCCTTGGAAACTTGCCCCCCAAGAAAAATATAGGCTTTCAGAAAGCCACAGGTACATGAATTAGTGTTTAGTAAATGACAATTTAACTTCGCTAGAGCTCATCTACCTCTGGGCTTCTCATACTCGGATATGCTTATGAATCACTGGAATAGCATATGCATTTTAGCCCCCAGGTGACTTCTACACATGGAGACACCAGCATTGGTGTCACCTGGCCGCAGCTTAGAACTAGGAATTCTGGGAACTCATCCAGATCTACTGAGTCAGGCTCTGGGGCATCAGCATCAAACTCCAGAGGATGAAAGCTAGGTTCCTGCAAACAACAAAAGATGGTTAGTTATAGTAACAACACAACTCTGCCCCCACGAAGGGAACCCATTGAAATGGAGACTGTAAAAAACCACAGGAAGAGAGAAAGGCTGGAGACAGGCTGAAGGATGTTGACGGGGGTAACAGCAGAGCACATGGTGTGCGCTAGGACTACCATCATGGGAATGTGTATGGAGAAACGTTTGTAAGGAAATAAGCTAAAATGCTCAGAGAAGCTGGATTATGAGTAATTTTCCCTCTTCTCTAATTAAAAACAATAAATTTTGTATTAATTATATAATAGAAAGATTCATGTATTCGGTTTTTAAAATGTATTTATTTTATACTGTAGGGGACAAAAAGGGTGTGATTTTGGACAATTCAGTAGGCTCATAACATGGGGATGGAGGAAGAATACAGAGCTTAAGCCTTTCTTGAACAGTGATGAAGGGTAGGGGGTTAGACAGGTATGTGAGGTGGCAATACCATTAGAAACTAAAATTGTTGGGACAGTAGGTGAAACTCAAACTGGACTAAACCAAAATAAGTAGACAAGAGAGAATGAGAGAGAAGGAAGGAGGAAGAGTCAAAGGGGGGGGAGAGAGAGAGAGAGAGAGAGAGAGAGAGAGAGAGAGAGAGAGAAAGGGAATCACCCTATATAATAAAAGGCTAATACACAAATTGACCAAATGCCAGAATGACCTGTCACTATGATGTGCACTGACCACCAGGGGACAAACGCTCAATGCAGGCACTGCCCTCTAGTGATCAGTATACTCCCACAGTGGGTGCACTGCTCAGCCAGAAGTGGGGCTCATGGCTGGCGAATGCAGCCTCTCCCACATCCCTGGCAGCACTAAGGATATCCGACTAATGGCTCCCAGACTCCAAGAGGGTGCAGGCCGGGCTGAGGGACTGCTCTGAGTGCGCAAATTTCAGGCACCGGGCCTCTAGTTTATTATAAGAGAAAACTTACTTTTTGAAATATAGGGAAATAGCAGCAAATTGTATGTTGATGGAGATGATTCAATAAAGAGCAAAATAATTTGCCTAATGAGAAGGAAGGAAGGAAGGGAGGAAGGAAGAAGGGAGGAAGGAAGGAAGGGAGGAAGTTAGCTTGGTTCTATGACTGAAAAGAGCAGCTGGAGCCAGAAGCAACAAGGATGCTTTCTATGTCTATGTCTTAGCTCTGTCTATGTCTTAGCTCTCCTCTTCTCAGCATCAGCTTCATTCCCAGGCAGGCTGTGCCCTACACTCGAGTCTGGCAGTGCCCGCCCGCCAAACTTGACTCTGACTAGCTCAGCTTGGGTTGTATGTCCATCCCTGCAGCCAGAGAAGTGTGCTGTGCTCAGCCCAAACTGGGCCCCGTGCCCCTGCCCCGGGGGAAGCCCTGGCACAGAGGGGGGAAGAGCTGCTGCCCAAAGGAAGACCTAGATGCTGCCATCAGAAGGCGAAGCAGGGCTGGGGAACCAGCGCTTCCTGCTCCGATCCATCAGGTCACTGTGCCTGGGACCCTCTCCCGAGGTCTGCCCAGGCATTTTTCAGACTTGCAGGGAAAGCTGGGATAAGACCCACGCAGGCTTGCAGAGGGAAAAGCTGCCATTGGTGGCGTGGAGGACAGGGGGATTCTTACTCACCAAGAGCAACACAGCGCTCGCTCTTGTCTCTCCTCGGGAGGAAGTGGGAATTTCCACAGGGCAAGTTCCCTTCCTGGGGCAATGAATGACTATCCTGGTGAGAAACCCGTGGGCAGCTGCGGATTGAGAAGACAGAGGTGTTCTCTGAATGAGAGGGAATTTACCACCTTCCTTTCCATGGTGACAGTGCTTCTGGGGGCAGGGCAGGGTGTGGATTGATTCATCTCCAGACACATACATCCGTGTAGACACCGTGCTGCTGGCCTCTGCAAAGCACATGCGTGGAGATCACTTTTCTGCCACCCAGGATATGTCACCTTTGTCACAACCACTCTCTCCACCACCCCCACACCCTGCGGGCCCAGGAGTGTGGGCCTGGAGTTCCCCGGCTGGAGGCCAGGCGACAGGTTTCTGTGTGTAGGGATTGGGGGGTGAGGAGGGGACAGGAGCGGTGGTGGCAGTGGCCTAAGTCCCTTCCAGAACCTGTCCTGGGCCTCTCTCCTGGGCTGTCTCTTCCCCATTGACTTTCTCACCTGGACCTTTAAGGTCTTTCATATCTTGCCTCCCTGCCTGGAGATGCTCAGACTTGCTCTCTCTTGCCCTGTGGCAGCCAGTGGGTCTGGGGGCACCACCAAGGCTGTCAGAAGACAGTTCGCTTCCTAGGGGCCCGCTCACAGAGCTTGGAGACACAGTGAAGCTGTGAGGTCAGACTGGTGGAGGGACATAGCGGGAGGAGGGGGGTGCTCCCCAGCAAAGCTAGAGGTCAGGGGGTACAGGCAAGACAGAATGAAGGGCTGTGTCTGAGGGACCTGATGCTAGGAAGACACAAGAATGGAATGAGGGGCTGGGTTAGGGAGATTCTCTCCTGTCTTCCAAAAGCCTATAATCTTGCTATATTGTTTTCTTATTATAAAAGAGAGGGAGAGGAAAAGGGAGAGGGAGAGGGAGAGGGAGAGGGAGAGGGAGAGGGAGAGGGAGAGGGAGAGGGAGAGGGAGGAGGAGGGGGAGAGAGAGGGAAAAGGCAGGAGGGGGAGGGGAGGAGGAGGAGGAGGAGGAGGAGGAGGAGGAGGAGGAGGAGGAGAGGAGGATGATACACACAAACACATGCATAAAAGAAGCAAAAAAATGAGGGGAAGGGAAGGGAAGACAAGACAAGAGATGTGGACAGAGAGATGGATGCAACATCTCTTGGAAAGCTGCCCCCATATCTAAGCTCTGTGCTGGTCTTTCCTGACAGTGGTGAAGATGTGCATTGGGAATGACACTCAAGTTTCTCATGAAAAGCAAAATGAAATGTCACCCTCTTCCTCACGGTGTAGGCTGTAGGGAAAAACGAAGAGAACACAAAACAGAAAGGATTTACAAGAGGTTGCAAGCTAGAAAGCGAATGAGACATGGAAACAGAACAAAACGTTATTTTTCATTTTCTTTCACAGCAACTCAGAAACACAGATCAGCGAGCCCCTGACGAGGGTGAGCGCTGGAGGCACCGGGGACCGGCGGTGCGGGGGGCAGTTTAGGAGGAGAACCAGGGAAAACACATCCCCAGCCCACTGGCCGCCAGCCCACTGACCGCCGGGATATGGAGTCTGAGCAGAGTGGCCTCTGGCGGCGGCTGCCTGGGAGAGGGGGCAGCGGGGCGTGGGTGGCTGAAGGGGTGGCCTCACTCCTCTTGGGAGGGCTTCTCTCCCCCTTCTCCCCCCCAGGCCATTGTCCGCCCGCATCAGCTGCAGACTATTACTGACTTTTTTCCCCAGCTCGTTTTCTTCACACCCGAAACTGGATCCCCACAGTCCATCGGGACAAACAAAACAGCGTGACATCACTCGCCAGGGAGCTGTCATTTCAGACACCTTCTCGGCCTTTTGTTCCGGAGCTGAGGGAGGGGTTCTGCCTTGTGGAGGGCATCCTGCCCGCAGAGGGGGGGGGGGGCTGCGGAGGGCCGGCCTGCTGGGGGCCTGGACGGCAGGCAGGTCCTGGGAGGGAGGTCGCCGGGCTCCCTCTCCAACTGCAGAGCTTGTGATGTGGCTCCTCGACACAGCTGGGACCGGGACAGCCACCTGTCAGGGACACTGCTGTCTGTGTCCCTTCTCTTTTGGCCTGTGATGCTCAGAGATGGAGGCGGTGCAGAGAGCACTGACCCGCAGGGCAGATGGCCTGGGTTCAGCCCGTCAGGCGTGCAAAGTGCCCAAGCCTCAGTTTCTTCCTTCTGTATTCATGGGGAGGGTGAAAAAAACTCTCAGTTCTGTTAGCCTACAGAGATGCCCTGGGACCAAACAGGAGTATGTGGGCCTGCAGAAACCGGTTTGGCTCAGTGGACAGAGCGTCGGCCTGCGGACTGGAGGGTCCTGGGCTCGATTCCGGTCAAGGGCATGTAGGGTGCAGGCACATCCCTGGTGGGGGGTGTGCAGGAGGCAGCTGATCGATGTTTCTCTCTCATCAATGTTTCTAACTCTCTATCCCCCTTCCTTCCTCTCTGTAAAAAAATCAATAATATATATATAAATTTAAAAAGAGTATGTGGGCCTGGAAAGTAATGCCTGTCCTTGAAGTGTCCTGGAGCCTGCGGTGTTCTCGGGTTCCTGTGGGGAGGGTGCCGGGGAGGCTGGCAGGGACTGTGGTCCGAGTCCTCTTAAGCTAATAATTAAGGTATGATTTAATGAAAGCTCCGACAAGAGCGGAAGCCATCCAGTCATCCGGGAACCCCATCAGCCGGTGCCCGAGGCCTGGCTGATTACAGAACCGGAGCTGTCCTGTCTTTGGGGGGGCGGGGACTGTCACAAGGCGGTGGCTGGCCTCCAGGGGAAGCAATCATATCATTATGCTAATAACTGAGATCGCCAGGCCCTGCACTGAGGCCAGGGACCACGGTGGGTACCCCTGGCCTCTCCACTCTGATTGTAGGCCGGAGCTCCACAGCCAGGCCTGTCCGATGCCGAGGCCCGTGTGTTTAAGCACCGAGCCGTTGGGCCGCCCAGTCACACGCAGAGGGGGTCTGCGAAGCACTGTGCCTTGTTTATGTGGTTTTCATGTGAGCCTGGTCCACGGTGAGGGGGGGACGACCAAGGTGTGTGTTTGCGTACTTCCCTTCGGGGGGCTGAAGGTGGGTCATCGAATCGCTTCCCTTTTTATCCATCCTTACAACTCGGTATCGATTCTGTTACGACTTGTTCCCCCCCCCCCCCAAAAAAAAAATGATTCATAAAAAACAGATGCCCGTAACGATTTTAAAAGGCTGGCGTGGGGAATAAATCAACCGCCTCTGGTGATTCCACAGCGAGGAGAGGGCTATGGGAGCAGTTGGAAGCCAGGGAACCCAAGTCCGGTCACAGTCTGAGTAATAAGGACTCCATCAACCACAATGCAGAATGCCGATCAGCAGAAAGGGGCTTAGCCATATAACTCTGGAACTGGAACAGTTTCTCTCTAACAAGACTTTCTTTGTAATAGAACTTGTACAAAAAGAATCACAATTTGGGGGGTGGGAGCTCCAGGTCCCTTTTATTTATGGCATCCTCTGAGTCAGGCCTAGAGAACAAGGTAACTGCTTGCTTCCCAAGTCTCTCTTCCAACTGAGGCTCACGAAGAGGGCAGGGCAGGCCCTGGGGAAGGGCAGGGCTTGTCAAAGGGAAAGGAAGACGGGACAGAGCTCTTTGGTGCTGGGCACGGGGGCTGCCCTTTCCCAGAACGAGGACTGCAGATTGGCTGGAGGTGTGTTCATGGAGGATCCAGTGTATTCCCATTCCATATGATGAGCACAGACATTTAAGGAGCATAAGAAGTACAGTGGATTTCTAAGCTCAGACATGGAAACATTTCTGGCCCGGCTGGCATGGCTCAGTAGTTGAATGTCAACCTATGAACCAGGAGGTCATGGTTCAAATCCCAGTCAGGACACATGTCTGGGCTTGATCCCCAGTGTAGGGTGTGCAGGAGGTAGCCAATCAGCGATTCTCATCATTGATGTTTCTCTATCTCTTTCCTTCTCCCTTCCTCTTTGAAATATATATATATATATATATATATATATATATATATATTAGAGGCCTGGTGCATGAAATTCATGCACGGGGGGCTGGGGATGTCCCTTAGCCCAGCCTGCACCCTCTCCAATCTGGGAACCCCCGAGGGATGTCCGACTGACTGCCTGTCTAGGCCCGATCCTATAGGATCAACCCTCTCCTTCTGGCCATCTTGTGGTGGCCATCTTGTGTCCACATGGGGGCAGGATCTTTGACCACATGGAGGCAGCCCTCTTGTGTGTTGGAGTGATGGTCAATCTGCAAATTACTCTTTTATTAGATAGGACAGAGGCCTGGTGCATGGGTGGGGGCCAGCTGGTTTGCCCTGAAGAGTGTCCCAGATTAGGGTGAGGGTTCCCTTGGGGTTTGGGGTGGCCTGGGCGAGGGGCCTGTGGAGGTTTTCAGGCTGGCCACACACCCCAGTGACCCAAGAGGAGGTCCTGGTATCTGGGGTTAATCTATGTCTACAATTAAACTTTGTAGCCTGGAGCAGAGCCAAGCCTTCTGCTCACTCTGGGGCGGCAGCCGTTTCTGTTGGAAACTTTGTAGCCTAGAGTGGAGGCCTAGGCCAGCGATGGCAGGCTGAAAGCTTGGCTTCCTCCATTGCCAGGGAAACCCAAGCCTCTGTTCTCTCCAGCTCAGTGGCTGCCGCTATTTCTGTATCTTTTATAATTGAAACTTTGTAACATTGAGTGGAGGCCTAGGCAGGCGGTAAGCTTGGCTTTCTCTGTTGCTGGGGAAACCCAAGCCTTCTTCCTGCTCTCAGTGGTGGCAGCCATCTTGGTTGGGGTTTATTTGCATAATCTGCTCCTGATTGGCTGGTGGGTGTGACCGTGGGCATGGCTTGTGGGTGTGACAAAGGTATGGTCAAATTTGCATATTACTCTTTTATTAGCTAGGAGATAAATATATATATATAGATAGATAGATAGATAGATAGATAGATAGATAGATATAGATAGATAGATATATTTTTTTTGCCTCTGGCAAGGCTTTAGGCCTTGGGCAGGCTAGGATGAGTAGTTAGTAGGACATCCCCTGAGGGCTCCCAGTATGTGTGAGGGGACAGGTTGGGCTGAGGGATCACCCACCCCCTCCACATCTCCTAGCCCCCATGCACAAATTTCATGCACCGGCCCCTAGTGTGTGTGTGTGTGTGTGTGTGTGTGTGTGTATAAAATATTAAATTCTGTAATTAGGCGAGATGATGCCACTATATCTCTGGGGATGTAACAGCACCAACCATAATCACAGATGCAAAAATCATCAGAGAAAAGTGTCATGCTTCCTAAACAGAAAAGCTCAACCAGAAAGAAAATAGAAGCTTCCATAATTCTCATCTGTTCTGTTATCTCCAAGAGTAGTTCTAGTCGAGGAACCCCCTTTAGAAAGAACTTAGTAACTGTGGCTGCCAATACCGGGTCTTTCCTCAGGGATCTCGATGGAGATCGGCCTCTTGAGTCTTACGGGGTGTGCGTTTGACATTTTACAGCCTCACTGGTTACGAAAGGTTCCCGCCCCTTCTCAGGGGGCAGCTCACAGCCATGGACCTGAGCACTTTCCTCCTCCCTGTCACCGGGAGCTCCCTGGGCTTGGAAGGTTCCTTTACCGAGAAGGGGCCCCAGAACTGATGAGATGAGGCCTGGGGGGTTCTGTGGGCCATAATGAGGCTGCTGCTAAGCCAATGGTCGGCAAACTCATTAGTCAACAGAGCCAAATATCAACAGTACAACGATTGAAATTTCTTTTGAGAGCCAAATTTTTTAAACTTAAAACTTCTTCTAACGCCACTTCTTCAAAATAGACTCGCCCAGGCCGTGGTATTTTGTGGGAGAGTTACACTCAAGGGGCCAAAGAGCCGCATTTGGCTTGTGAGCCGCAGTTTGCCCACCACTGTGCTAAGCGGCAGCATGAGCAGGGGTTCTAATTAATAAAGCAGTTATTAAAGCTTCCTCGGCAATTCAGAAATAGTGTGATCACGTTTGAACCATTCACACATTAAAAAGCTGGAGTAAGTCAATAAATCACATCATTTATTCTGCCAAGAAGAGGGAGGACTTACACTCAGCCCCCGCGGAGCACCAGGCAGGCACCTGCAGGTGCGGTGACTCAGCGGGACAGGCCCGCGCCTCCGGCCGCCCGCACCTCGCCAGAGCAGGCCGGCTCTCGGTCTGGTCTACCCACGCCCTCAGGAAGCGGACTTAACTGGTCAAAGCCTTGTTTTCGTTACGGGGATAATGACAATATCAGCCCTTATGGGGCCTGGCACGCACGCACGCACACACACACACACACACACACACACACAGCACTCAGCTATGTGTCTTCCCTCCTCAAAGTCGGGAGCTTTACTAAAATGTGGGAGACTCACCCAAATCCGAAAGCTATAGAGCGAATTTGGGGACCCCCATATTTTATTTTCTCCTAAGTTTGAATCACAGGCCAGCACAGCCTGTGCTGATGGAATTGAACTAAACAGGACTGGCCAAAGGCAGCTCCTGCGTTTTGCCAGCTTTCTGTGCCAGTGACCTAGAAACGACTTCAAAACCTGTTTTTGTTTCTTAGGGGCTGAGATTTCAGTGAAACAGGCCAGTCTTCAAATTTGGAAATTAATCCCCAAAGAAAGGGAATATTGATTTTTATTGCAACGGAAAATAACCTTCTCATAGCCTGTTACAGAAAGAAATAACTAACTCTTCTACAATGCCTCGCTTCCAAGTATTTGCAACTTAGAGCATGAGGATTCGAGAGAATTGGGTTAGTGGTTCTTCTTGAACCTCCAGAAGGAATTTGGTTTAACGACACATAATAAAAACACAGAAGCATTCGGTATGTGTACAGAACGCATATCATACATTTTTAAAAAGAACATAAACGGACACTATAAGGTAATTTGCATTTGCTGAAATACAATCATAAAATAATATATGCACACATTTATTTGTAATGGTTCCAGCAAATAAAAAATTTACCATTAAAAAAAAATCTCCGGCCGAGACCGGTTTGGCTCAGTGGATGGAGCGTTGGACTGCGGACTGAAGGGTCCCGGGTTCGATTCCGGCAAGGGCATGTACCTTGGCTGCGGGCACATCCCCAGTAGGGGGCGTGCAAGAGGCAGTTGATCGATGTCTCTCTCTCATCGATGTTTCTGACTTTCTTTCCCCCTCCCTTCCGCTCTGTGAAAAGTCAATAAAATATATATTTTAAAAAAAATTTTTTTTTTTTTTTAAATCTCCGGAGTAGATTTACGGTTGCAGATTTCCAGAGGAAAGTACCCCAGGTCAGAGTTCATTATTAAACTGACCCACAGACCAATTTGGACATGAAGACATAATAAGCAGGACAAAATGCAGGGGGTATTGGGAGAGAACAACCTACCGAATGCTCCTGAGCGAGAGACTCCTAAGCAGACACAAGGAGTGTCGCCCGGCGTGTGGTCATCTCCTGTACGCACACACGTCTCATTTCCTCTTGGAAATGCTTCCCCAGATGTGAAAAGGGACCCCAGGAAATCCTGAAAAGCTCAGTGGCCACCACAGACCTCTGACACCCCTGAGGACCGGGCGCGAGTGGCCTCGTGACAGCCACCAATCACTTCAACTCCAGGCTCACAGTCACCGAGGGCCTGTGAATGTCATTGGGGTCCTAACTGGAATTAAAGGAGTGAAGCAGACACTGGGATTGAAGAAATACCTGTTTTATTTTGTCTTTTTTAATATATTTGTATTGATTGTTTGTGTTTTACAGAGAGGAAGGGAGAGGGAGAGTCAGAAACATGGATGAGAGAGAAACATTGATCAGCTGCCTCCTGCACACCCCCCACCGGGGATGTGCCCGCAGCGAAGGTACATGCCCTTGACCGGAAATGAACCCGGGACCTTTCAGTCCGCAGGCCGAGGCTCCATCCACTGAGCCACACCGGTTTCGGCAGAAATACCTGTTTTAGTGAGAAAGAGCAGTGACGGAGCGGGAAGAGGTGGTAACACCACACCTGCGAGGGGAGCACCTTAGCCCGCTCTCGACATTCCCACGGTGTAAGGTGTTTTCTGGGGAATGTGTGTTATTTAATGTGGATTTTTTTTTTTTTTTTTTTTTTGAGCAATGTTTATCACCCTGGCCGGTTTGGGTCAGTGGTTCGAGTGTCAGCTCTTGGACGGAAGGCGTCCCAGGTTTGATTCTGCTCAAGGGCACTTCCCTGGGTTGCAGGCTCGCCCCGGCCCCACAGCTGGCACGTGCGGGAGAAACCAATCCATGTCTCTCTCACATCCTCGTTTCTGTCTCCCCCTCCCTACCACTCTCTCCAAAAATCAATGGAGGAAAAACACCCTCGGGTGAGGATTAACAACAAAAAATGTTTTTAATGTTTATCAAGGGAAGATGATAGGTTTGTAGTGCTGTTCCTGTTGACAAACAAATGGAGATTAGACTTACAAAAAGAGCCCTCGGGGTGGATGACAGAACAGCTCAGCGCTTTGGTTAACCATTAAAGTACACAGAACACAAGGGCAAGAAAGTATATTTTCATGCATCTAACACAGGCCACTTGTATTTTAAAATGACATTTAGCAGCCGAAACGGGTTTGGCTCAGTGGATAGAGCATCGGCCTGTGGACTGAAAGGTCCCGGGTTCGATTCTGGTCAAGGGCATGTACCTTGGCTGCAGGCACATCCAAGAGGCAGCTGATCGATGTTTCTCTCTCATCGATGTTTCTGACTTTCTGTCCCTCTCTGTGAACAATCAATAAAATATATTTTAAAATAAAATAAAATGACATTTAGCATAATTCCTGAGGGGGCGGGAGGAGGCCTGTGAGTAGTGGGCAGTGCAGCAGAGGTGAGGCTGGCAGACCATGTCTGGGTAAACACAGCTGTTCTGCCCTTTTCTTCATTGTGGGGCTGCCTTGTCCCCTTTCCTGGGTAACTTCCAATGTCCCTCCAGCTCCACAATTCGGTTACTATAGTCACTCGCTAATGTTCGTGTCTCAGCCTCACTTGAGTGCCTCGTCAGAATGTCAGGAAAACCCTAGACATCTGATTTCCAGAGTTTAGAGTAATGCCTGCTTATTCAGTTGAACTTAATCCTGCTTGGAACAGAGAGAGACATAAATAAGGTGAGCTGACAATTGCAGGCAGGCCAGAAACCACAACTGCGTTTTGAACGGAAGGCAACAAGGTGCGGTTTCCAACTGCAAAAGGTCGATGCGTTTCCTGCTGCCAGCGTCCAGAACTTGACAGGCATCGCCGTGGTGAGCCCAGCGCCTCGCACTCGTAAGAACAACTGACCCATCTAAGGGGGCTTAAGAAACACAGATCAGCATAAATGAGAGCGAGCATTTAGGATAAGAGGATAAGACGGAAGATGACAACATAAAATAAACCGGGAGTGGGGTTCTAATACCAACCACCAGGAAGACCTAAACCACAGCTGCTTCTGGTAGAACCCAGATTTGGCCTGAAGCTTCTCACCAGCTAACGTGAAAGAGGACTTCTACCCGGTCAATTACATAATTCATACAGAACCTAGGATGAAAGCAAAGCTCAGCAGAAATGTAGTTTGTGGTTGCAAGAAGCACAAGTCCCTCCTCAAGGGTCTTCATAACGGGTAACTGTGCCCGCAGCAGCCCCAGGCACTTCCCTTCGAATAGATGCAGTGGTTGGGTACGTACGCGGCGCTGGTCCTTACTTCAAGACCACTGCACCCCAGCTGAGCGGAGGAAGGCATCACAGCAGGACGGGTAGAGGAAGAGACTCTGTTCTTGAGGTGCCTTAGTTCGCATCCCAGCTCTGCCATTTACAGCTATGTGACCTTGGGTGTGCCGTTCCAACCACCTCAGGTACCTTACTTTCCCTGTGAGGTGTGGAAACAACAGCAATCTGCAAAGACTGAATGAATTAATAAGCTCTGCACGGTGTTGCCACTTATTTTATTTTTATCCTCACATGAGGAGTGAGGATATTTTTCCATTGATCCCTAGAGAGAATGGGAGTGGGAAGGGAAGGAGGGAGGGAGAGAAACATCAATGTGAGAGAGACACATTGATTGGTTGCCTCCTGCAAACACCTGGACTTGGGTCGGGGATTGAACCTGCAACCCAGGTACACGCCCTGGACCAGGAATCGACCCCACAACCCTCTGGTGTGCAGGTCAATGATCTAACCACTGAGCACACCTGCCAGCACGTGTTTACTGCTTATTAATGAAGAACTCAGTAGAAGTACTTGGGGCAGGCACTGCTATAATACAGCTCAGCATCTAGCTCCATGCTGACCTGAGCCCAAAGCCAAGGTAGATCGCAGAGCACTGCTGTCCGAAAGCACTCTCTGCAGAAATGAAAATGTCGCCTGTCTGCGCTGTCCTGTCCCATGCTAAAAGGAAAGTTTCCTCGGAGAGAGCCACAGAAGAGATGGTATCTTTCTTCTCTCCATGGTTACAAATGGAAGCGAGGCCAGAAAATCCTGGACTCATCTCAAAACCAGCTGCAGGGTGAAGCCAACAAACGGGAGGGAGGAGCCCAAAGCACCTGGGAACTGAGCTAGATCTGCGCGAGGTCCTCCTTCTCGGCGCTGCCTCCCGAGGCGGCAGCATCTCCACCTGGGACTGGAGGCGGCTGCCCTCGGACCCCGGGTGAAACCCAGGGTTGTCAAAAAGAGGACCGAGGAGTTCATCGACGCGTCAACACATCAACGTGTCAAAATGAAGCGGAACTGGCGGAAACCCAGAGGCATTGACAACAGGGTGCGTGGAAGACTCAAGGGCCAGATCCTGGCCCCCAACAGGGGACATGGGAGCAACAAGAAAACAAAGCACAGGCTGCCCGGGAGCTTTTGCAAGGTTCCGGTCTATAACGTCAGGAGCTTGGAGTGCTGCTGACGCTCACACCGCCTCCGCAAAGAGCCCAAAGCCACCGTGGGAAGAGCAGCCCAGCTCGACATCAGTCACCAATCCCAATGCCGGGCCGCAGCCAAGAGAGGGAACAGACTGCGCACGCGCTGTGATTGTGTTAATAAAAGCATAAAATCAGGCCAAACGAATTAAGTAAACTTGCATTATGTCACCTTGGGGTGCTGATCTCTGGACTTCCAGTTATCTCAATCAGTACACTTCCTCCAGTGTGGGCCCCTTAGGACTTGGATTGGGTTTCCTGCAGCTGAAGGCACTTTGATACATCACGATCTCACGAGGCTGAGACTGCGGCCTGGATGAAACACACCGTCAGGTGAGCACGGCTCCCGGACGCCATGGGAAGCGGTGGAGGAAGCGGTGGAGGAGGCCGTGTGCCTGCCCACGGCCTCCTGCTCTCGGGGGAAGCAGCGTCACGGGGCAGGACCACGTGTGACCTCATTCAAGTGGCAGGCATGCTGTGGGGGGAGGGTTAGCACAGCTCACACCTGGAGCATGCCGAAGGAAACGTGTGGAAGATAGAAGCTGTTTCACCTGAAAAGAAAATACGTAGCTACGGGTGACAACGTAATGCTGTCGGTACTTGCGTACAAAGAGTTCCATAGGATGCACTGTGGACAGACAGGGTAGTAAAACTTGACCAAGTTCCTGCTCTCAAGAACTTACAATCAGAGACAAACGAAAAACAAAATACCTGCTTACGATTATGGTGAACAATAAAGAAATGGGACAGCTGAAGCCGGTTCGGCTCAGTGGACAGAGCGTCGGCCTGCAGACTGAAGGGTCCCGGGTTTGATTCCGGTCAAGGGCGTGTACCTTGGTTTCGGGCACATCCCCAGTAGGGGGTGTGCAGGAGGCAGCTGATCGATGTTTCTCTCTCATCAGTGTTTCTAACTCTCTATCCCTCTCCCTTCCTCTCTGTAAAAAAACCAATAAAATATATATTTTTTTAAATAAGGAAATGGGACAGAAGTGGGCGAATATGGTTAACTATGGAAGCTTTTCTGATCATGCCAGGGGGTTGAGCTTGAATTTTAAAGATCGGTAATATTGGGAGGATGTGGGAAATGGTACATTACAGAGAGAGGAAAAGATAAGTATTTAGGAACAGGAGTGGAAATTTTAATAACATGCTGCTGTGACAGCAGCAGGCGAGATTCTGGATGGCTCCACCGCCAGATTCATGACAGACAGCGGGGTAAGAAAAAGAAAACTTACCATTGGGGATAGAGCCTCAATCTCAAAAACCTGTTTCTCTATACGTCCTAGCTTTGACCTTGGACAAGCTACTTATCCCTCCCTGTATCAGTCCCTCATCTTCTAAAAAGGGGAACATGAAGTGGGGCTGGGGGGAACATAAGGATGAAATGAAATGAGACATGTAATGTGACTTTATAACTGGGAGGTAGTTAAGCACCAAAGTTATTATCAATTTCAAATCCACAAGCAATTCACCCAAATTAGTTTCAGAGCAATTATAAGGCAAATATGTAAATTTAATTATTAAACCACATCTGAAAAAAATCTCGTTTTCTAAACAAATTGCAACTCATTTTTTAAAAAAACAAACCTTAACACAAAACAAAAAAGCACACCTTAAATTAAAAGAAAAACTATGATATATGGAAAATTGGATTGTGATTAAGAGATTATACATACATTTATTGGTAGTGTTGCTAAATTCTGATACAGAGAATAAAATACAAAGAAATCAGAACTTAAAAGGAAACATAAAAGTGCAACATATGTACATATATATTTAGCCAATTTGCATATCTGTTTCGATTTACAAACAAATGTAAAGCTAGTTCCACAGCTTTCATTATGAACATACTTTGATTTCTAGTGTTCTAGTGCTCCTGTTCTAAAATCCAGTTTTCATTGTATTTACATCAAGAAAGGTTTATTTTGTTATCTAACCTAAAAGCAAGACTCTGTGAGCTGGTACAGGCATTTTAAAACAGCTCTTTAAGAGAGAAAAGAGACACAGGAAAGGGAGGATAAAGCCTCCTCAATCTTAGATATGTAAATATAAAAAAGAAAATAACAAGAAGCAATAAGAATCACAGAAATGCCAATTCTATTCTAAACTAAAAGTTCGAATTCTAGCAACAATTCAATTAGCAGTAGCTTAGAAGTCTTTGTTCTAAAAAGTAGAACCGTTAGTTCTTTCATTATAATTTTCTGACTATACTCAATGAACAACGATCAAGTCTTCAAATTCTTTTTTAATAGCCCAAGAACATTTTTTATACATAACAGAATCATTAACAAAAGAGGCCTTCAAACATACTGCTGAATGCTCCAATATAGTTTAGGAGCCAAATTTCAATTTACATACTATTACCATTCATAAAACATTTGTGGCACCCAGTACAATCGTGTTCAGCTGTTAACTCAGAATTACTCCACCGGTTCTGGCCTCTGGAGAATTGCTGACATGGCTGAAATAGTTATGACAATCCTACAGGGCCTCGACAAGGGCTGCAGAGCAAATGAAATAAATACGAACTACAATACAATTGTGACAACATGGCAAGCTTATCGAACTGAATTTTCCACTATCGTAATAGCATTACAAAATTACAGTGGCCATTAAATATCAGAGTTCTTTTTCCCTGCTAACTACTGAACAGAAGTTTTCTGACTATAATTTTGATGAACAGATTGTCCTTGAAATAAACTCTAGGGGAAATTGAAAAGAAGCAAAATGAACTCAAGTTCATTTGCTACCCATATTAACAACAAGCAGAGCAGTTTACAAAAAAAAAAAACAAAAAACCCCACACAAAATTATCCTAAAAACAAATAAATATAAGATCAAATCGATAATTTTTGAAGAAAATATAGCTCACTTTGAAAAGTTCTATTTGGTTTGTGACTAAACTCAAAAGTGCTAAAATAAACCAAACAGATTCAACAATACTGACTTACCACGCAGAATTTGAAAAAAGCACTTCAAGTTTTAAGCTGAATATTTCATTCTCTCCTCTATTCCAAGACTATAAATAAAAAGAGAAAAGAGGCTCTTGCAAAAATAAACAAACAAAAACAAAACAAAACCACCAACCAAAACTAACCACACAAGGAAACCTTTTTTCTTTTTGAACCCGTCACATCAGTTGGTCCTATATTAGGGTTAGGTTTCTATAGCAAGGACTTCCCTTATCCCTCCTTCTTTAGTCATTTCCATGTTTTTATCACACAAGGCTGTGTGTTCCTAAGAAGTCAGGTTGAGTCACAGGTAGCTTTAGGATGCAGTATACTGACTACAGATGTAGTCAATCCAAATGAACATGCCATTCTAAAGGATGACAATCTGTAAAAATGCAAAAAGGAAAAAGTGTACAGACCTCACTGCCTTGCACTGAGAGAACAATTTCGAGAAACTGAGAAATACTGAAGCCAGAAAACAGGCATGTGCCGCACCTGCCATGAGCTCCTTTAATGCACCAGTTCTGGCTGGTTTTCCACGAAGGGTAGCACCCCACTCACATAGTAGGCAATACCAAGAGACAGCAGAGCAATGACAAAGATCAAGAGCAAAACCCTCCAGAAGCCCAGATCCTCCACAAACTCCTGCCAGGTGGTGCGGAAGCTGGACAGGACGCCTTCACCTTGCTGCAGGTTGGGGCTGAGGAGGGAATGGCTCTCCATGGCGCTGTGAAAGACGCAGAGAGAAAAGAAACAGGCATGAAACAACACATTTCACCCATTTCAAAAACAACAGAAACCATTATTTAGAAAAGAGCAACTTCACAACACAATACTCACAAGCAGAAAACTGATATATGTACATATATATCTCACACACTCATGTACTGATTTATGTATTTGGACAAGCTACCTTGAACTATAAGTTGCTAAACTCTAATAATTATGCTTCCTGGATTTGTATCTAGCATAGTCAAAGTTAAAAGTCCTTTTCTAATACAAAGTTCCAACCAGGAGTCTTGAAGTATATCAAATGAGTTGTTTCCAGCAGATACTAAACCGAATTTATTTTAAATTTAGAAGTAGGTCACAACGAAGATTCATAATTTGAGAATTTGTGTTAATGAAAATAAGCAAAGATGGGCAAATCTAAAAAGTCATTTAATACAGTGTATGAAACTTAAAGTTAAAAGAGGATTATTATTTCCTTTAATAATCTTATCAATGAAGGAATTTCTTTTATCTCTAATTCTCTAATAATGGAAGATTACTTCTCAATCTGTTGTACATTTGAACAAGTCTACTCATTAGGAATTCTTTTTAATAGTTTCTTCCCACTGGTTTTAGTTTTAATTTTACAATAATCCTATATAATCCTATATAATAAAAGGCTAATATGCAAATTGACCAAATGGCAGAACAACCAGTCGCTATGACACACACTGACCACGAGGGGGCTGACACTCAATGCAGGAGCTGTCCCCTGGTGGTCAGTGTACTCTCACAAGGGGGGCGCTGCTCAGACAGAAGTCCTGAGCTGGGCTCATGACTGGCGAGCACAGCGGTGGTGGCAGGAGCCTCTCCCGCTTCTGTGGCATACTCCAGAGGGAGGGGCCCTAAGCGGTCAGTCAGACATCCCCCAGGGTTCCCAGACTGCGAGAGGGTGCAGGCTGGGCTGAAGGACCCACCACCCCATCCCAGTGCACAAATTTCATGCACCGGGTCTCTAGGACAGAATAAGATTATTTCTCTTCCACATAATGGCTGCACCTAGTTGAAATAAGGTAATACAAACACCATTAAAGGATTGACTTGGCTTTTAGAACTCTATCAAGGAGAAATATGACTGCTATAAACAGAAAACAGTATATCTGACTTCTGTATCTGAAAGCCCTAACTATGATGAGTTCAAAGATTAAAGGGATTAGCACCCACAATTATGTGACAACATGAAGGCCCAACAGCAGGCTATCATTTAGATTTAAGCCACCATGACCATAATCATATGTTTCAACTATCTATTGCTCAGAACAAGTCATTACTACCCTCCCTAAACTCTTTCATACTCTTCCAACCACCTGGGTACAAAACAATGCAAACAGCACAAAGCTGTGTCTTAAAGTCTGGTTCACTATATAAAATTAGCAGGTTGTTTTTTAATCTACAGCTTCATTTTACTTCTTGACACTCTCAACCAGAGTCCTTCAGCCTTTCCTATTAGAGGCCTTCTCATCACAGAAGCTGACTTCCTACTGAGCCAGTGTGCTTGACACCTACAATTTTTCACATTAAAAGATGTTTACTCTCTGAATGCAAGAAGACATTTTCAGTGGGAATTTACAACAATACCAAAATTTAGCAAAACTGAAGCAAGTTAAAAATAAGATTAGAACTTTAAGAAGGTTTAAACATGTAAAACCATCAACAGATAAAGAAGGTCAGAAGTTAATTCTGACATAAAATGTACTGATTATACCTGAGCTGACATGCTCTCATACTCAAAGATGTTAGATGTAAAATGGGAATTCAGTGAGCCTTCTCCGGGAGCTCCATCACACTCAGCCCATCAGAATTTTCTAAGTGACTCTGTTCAACGAAACGGAATACCCATTTCTAGCATGACGGGGTGTGTGCATGTGAATTTTGGGGTACATTTGGTATCTACACTGTCTTAGTCCATCTGTACCTACAAAAAAAGGAACTAAATTAAACTCAGGATATGGGGGGTAGGGAAGTATTTCTCACCCACTGGATTTATACAGGCCCTTAAGCAATTCCGTTGCCTGGCCGGTGTGGCTCAGTGGCTGAGTACTAACCTGTGAACCAGGTCCCCGTTTGATTCCAGGTTTCGGGCTCCATTCAGGAGGCAGCCGATTAACGATTCTCTCTCATCACTGATGTTTCTCTCTCTCTCTCCCCCTCTCCCTTCCTCTCTAAACTCAACAGGAATATTGTCTTAAAGAAAAAAAATTATGCTATGTCTCAAAGCCGAGGGAAATGGAAAATACTACAGTAAGTGCATTCAAACTCTTGGTTTATTTTCTGCTCTAGAAAAGGTAAACTGTTACACAGCTATGCCCTAATGCCATGTGCAAGAAAATTTATCTTTTTAATGTGCAGAATTCAGTGGTTCTTAGTATATTCACAAAGCTGTACAACAATTTCCATCTAATTCCAAAACATTTTTATCATTTCTGCAAGAACTCCATACCCATCAGCAGTCACTGCTCCCCACTGTCCCTTCCTGCAGCTCCCGGGAACCACTCTTCTGCTTTCTCCTCATCATCTGGACACTTCATATAAACAGAATCATACAGGGCCTTTTGTGACTGACTTATTCTCATGTCGCATGTTTTCAAAGTTTCCCCATGTTGTAGTTTGTATCAGTCTTTCATTACTTTTTAAGGTGGAATAATATTCCACTGGATGAGTAGAAGACACTTTATCTATTTATCATTTGATGGAACTTTTGGGTGGTCTCTACCTTTTAGCTATTTGAATAAGGGTGCTATGAACATTAGTGTACAAGTTTTTGGTGACCATGTCTTCAGTATACACCTAGAAGTGAAACTGCTGGTTCATGTGGTAACACCGTGTAACTTTGTAATGAACTGCCAAACTGTTTTTCATTCCTACCAGGAATGTCTGAGGATTCTAATCTCTCAGCATCCTCACCAACACTTGTTATTGCCCATCTTTTAGAGTACAGTCATCCTACTGGGGATGAAGAGGTATTTCACTGTGGTTTGATTTGCATTTCCCTAATGACTAATGATTTGCCTTTAAGCTTTTTAATTGAAGCTTAATCCACTGCATTTTTATCATGATGCTGAGAATCAGAAGTAAGACAGGACAACCAAGATAGGACAACCAGGTAGAACAAATATTAAAATTCAATTTCTGAAGAAATACATGACTGTATTAGCTTTATACATGATGTAAATAATATAAATTCTCATACTGAAGTGAAATGAAAGATATGTGAAAGAAGCAGAAATATACTGAGCTGCTCAAAATACTAATTACTTCTTAAGTAATCACAACTGAGGCAAAATGAGTTAAAAATCAATTTCTGATAAAGAGGTGCCAACAAACTAGCTATTAACGAAATATACCAAGCAAGGTCTCAAAAATATACCTAGCAAAAACAAAAGCACATTCTTGGAAATTTCTCATGGTAAGAAAGCTTGAAGTAATTTACTACTATTTTATAGAAAGATGAAAATAACTTTCAGGTTATTTTGGAAGAACATAACCTGTAACAAATAATAGATAATAATGTTATTAAATGGTTTGTGGCATTCTGACAGATCCAAAGTACACAGGTGACAGAAAAGGGCCTTGTAAATGCTTCTCTGACTTCCTGCTTATTTTATCTACTTGTCAGCTCCCAGCGATAACGCATGAGAAACATGCACTATTCTAGAAGTAAAACTCTCTCACCTCTTTGACAACAATAAGTATTTAAAAAGTATGCGAACAACACAGTCCTAAGCCAGCATATGAAGAGGGAAGAAAGCAATCATGTGGACACAGGAATTACAGGGTGAACTATGCAAAATAGAAAGAATTCCATGTAGAACTCAAAGAAACAATGATCCTAATGATCTAGGTGGTCAGCAAACTGCGGCTCACAAGCCACATGCAGCTCTTTGGCCCCTTGAGTGTGGCTCTTCCATAAAATACCACGGCCTGGGCGAGTCTACTTTGAAGAAGTGACATTAGAAGAAATTGAAGTTTAAAAAATGTGGCTCTCAAAAGAAATTTCAATCGTTGTACTGTTGATATTTGGCTCTGTTGACTGATGAGTTTGCCGACCACTGGTCTAGGTGGTCTGTATCATCCTAAATCCACCTCTGATCACTCAGCTACTGGTTAACACCTGATGAGGGCCCTTGAAATACATTTCACTGAACATTGTGGGGGAAACTATTTAAGGCCCTCGTCCTTCTTACCTGGTAAAATCTAGAAGGCTTACACTCCATGGTGGTCTGAAAGGGCAGAGCGGGACTGCAAAGAACGATTTAGTCAGCTGCCATTTTGAACTGTGTAACTTAGCAGCCACCATGTAGGCTGAGCGATTTGTAAACTTACCTGGGGGTTGCCATCTTGAAATCACAAAGACCAACCCCTCCCTTTGAATTAGCCAATCGTGAAAGACTGTGTGCTTGCACTCCAATCAAGAGCAAGGGCCGGACAGGACATGTACGTTAGGGATTATTTGTGTCGTCACTAGCCCCAGCCCTCACCCAACCAATTGGAATCGGCCAACTCAGTGGTTCGCGTCTGGCCCCACCTCCCTATAAAATCGTCGTGCTCCGGATATTCTTCCTCTTTTGCGTCCTGCCACTGCGTTGGTGGGAACAGAGAGCCAAGCTCGAGCTTGTAATAAAGGCTCTTTGCTTTTGCATCGGAATCGGCTCCCTAGTGGTCTTTGAGGATCATGAAATCTGGGCAAAACAGTCAATGAAACTACAAGCTAGCACAACAACGTCTAGCTCACTGTCTGCTGAGCCAGTGAGGCCAGGAGGAAAAATGCTGTTACCTTTTCGGCTGTGATCTGATCTGCTTCGAGATGAGAAATTATGAGACTTAAGACTCAGTCAGTCACTGTCTTAGCTTCAATTACCCACAGGAGCCCAAATTTTATTTGTTCCAACTCACGGAAAAGTCACTTTCACATTCCTGAACTGTGTACTTGTTAAATTTATCTCCTTTCTGACACTCCATTCCTTTTGTGATTGTAACCCCTCGCTTCCCTCACCTGCCGTTCTAGCCAGCTCTGCTCCCTGGCGCTGCCCCCTGCACGGAACATTATGTGCCTGGGGCACACAGTGCTTTCTGTTATCAGCCTTCAACTGTTATCGGGAGCCGCAGGGACCCCTACAGAATTCAAAGGAAGTATCAAAGCTCTGTACTTGAAAGCAAATAAATAGAAAACTCACAAAGTTGTCATAAAAGACCCAGGGACTTAAAGGGACTTGCCCATTAAAAAATTACATCTTAAGTACCTTTCACTCTCAGCTGTCTGCATGGTCTCCAGTTTTGAGTGGGTTCCTCTGTTAAATCCTTTCACTTCCTGTTCTTCCAAAGATTCCAGTAATCGGATGACATCTTTATTCACTCCCCTGCGCTTTGCCAGAACTAAGGGTGTAGCACCTTGATGATTGCTAAAGAAAAGGTCAAAAAAATAAAGAGGTCATCACAGTAGCTGTACTTCGTTAGCACCTGCTAGTGTAGATAGGCCCAATTAAGCCAACATGAAAACCCAGAGCAGAAGCAATGATCAAGCTGAAACCTGAATTCTGAGTTAGGGAAAAAGGAAAAGGGAAGTATAGGCAAAAGAGTGAATAAATGAGAATAAATAAGAAAAAGAGGGCATCCTCCCAGAAATTGGCCAGAAGAACTAATTCTAGATTCATTTTCATTTGACATTTACATTTTATGGGAAGGATGTTTATATTCTTTAAAAAGTCTAAAAATTAGCCTGGCAGGCATGGCTCAGTGGTTGAACACTGACTGGTTCAATTCCTGGTCAGGACACGTGCCCAGGTTGAGGGCTTGATCCCCACTGTGAGGCATGCAGGAGCAATGATTCTCTGTCATCACTGATGTCTGTCTGTCTCTCTCTCTCTCTCTCTAATAAATTAAAATATATATTTTTTTAAGTCTAAGAATTCAAAAAATCCCAAAAACAACCAAAATAAACTGCTTTGGTTTACCTGGCTATTTACTAGTAACACTAACAACAGGAAGAGCCTGAATAACTGAATCCTGTAGACAATTCCCACCACATACTGTCTTTATAGTAGCAGAACCACTTACTTGTCTTAGTCATACTTAGAGACACTAAAGCACCAATAAATTAGGGTAACATGTAACTGTGGTCAAGCTCAGCTTTAAAGGTCAAGCTCAGCTTTAAAGGTGGCCAGGCATCTTTCCCACTCAAGAAGGAAAGTATCTCTAAAACAGATAAAGACTCAGTATAAAAAGGACTCTGAGCCTCAGAGAGATTATGAGCTGGCATAGAATGTTATGTGATAGAAGGCAAACAAGTTTTGGAATCAGGTGGAACTAGGTTCAAATTCTAACTATGTGACCTTTGTTGAGTCATTTAACCTTTCTTGTCACAACTATTTTATCTGTCAGATGAAGGTAATACCTACTACAAGAGCTATTCCTTTGGAGCTAACATAAGTAAACAGAATACCCAGCCCACAGTAGATTTTCAACCAATTTTAGTTCTTCCTTTTTTCTTGTCTTACAATACACAATTAATAGCAGAACCTAGCCACTATTTTCCTAGAAGAACGTATACTGCTTCAGCATAAATCTAAAAGTCAACCCCTAGTTGCCTCATTCTCCTAACAAGATTCCATTGTTCTCAGTGCCCTTCTGAATGTCTCCCTACAGCTGATCAATGAGGAAACAAAATCAACAGACTCCAAGATTAGCCCACTGGGTGGAGATTAATGGGCAGAAACCACAGAGAACTTACCAAATATCAATTTTGAGTCCATTGGAAACTAAGAACTGAATAGTATCCACATGGCCACAGAGGTGAAGAGCTGTGTTCCCTTGGTAATCCGTGGCCAGGAGGTCGGCACCAAATTTATGCAGCAGCTGGCAGATGTCGACGTTCCCGCGGGCTGCGGCCAAGTGAAGGCCGGTTCTGCCCCTGCTGTCGCGGATATTGGGGTCAAAGCCACTTTCCAGAAGCCGCTTGGAATAGTTGAAGTCCCCGTCAATGCAGGCTTGTAGCAAGGGCACATTAGTCTGAGAAGAGTCATTTACAAAAACGTACGACATTGTTCTGAGGTGGTGGGTGCCTGTAATGAAATATGAGGTAAGACTGGGTGAAGCCAAACTAAATCAAGACAATGAAGTCATTTAGAAAAGCACTTTTTGTTATCCTTCTTGGCCTCCTCCGCCAATGAATTATCTCTCCAAACAGAAACAAAAACCACGTTATCAGTTACATTTTATTTCCCATTAAAATGTCTTATTTCCTTCATATCTGCTGGGTCAAATTTACAATGAAATTACTATAAAGCTTTGTTTTGCCTTTCACCATGCAAAAAAGATTAAGCTACTTTTAAAGTTAAGCAAGATATAACTGCTTAGATTTAAGTTGAGAAAACAAAGATACATGTAGAAAGATGCATTTAGAAAACAAAGACACACATCCTTAGACTTTGCACACACACACACACACACACGCGCGCACACACACACACATGCAAGCACACACTCCTCATAGTCTTACTTAAAACAAAGTAATTCCTTCATAGATTTGCTTCTTATTGTATTTGAGATATTTTATACGGCAAACAGATCTGCTCAAAAGTTAACTAATCAGCATTAAAAAAAAAAACACAGCAAAATCAATACCCAATACATTCCTGCTAACTGTTGTTTATAGCACAAACTTCACATTTTAACAGAAAGAGAGAAGCTAAGAAAAGCAACAAACTCAATTTAAACATTGAAAATATCATAAATCGTTTCAGACTGTCCATCTTTTTTCGGTTGTGAGCCTCTTCCCCCCTGTTGAGTGGTTGTCTGAGCGTCTGGTCTCCCGCTGGCCGGGGGGTCGGGCTGGGCGGTGTCCTGGGAACTGAAAGAGTGCTAGCTTCCTCCCCGGCCAGGGCATTTGCCCGGGTTTGGGGCTCAGTCCCCAGTAGGGGGAGTACAGAAAGCCGCTGATCAATGTTTTACTCTCACATGGATGTTTCTTTCTCTCCCGTTTCCTCTCTAATTTTTTTTTAAAAAGCCCTAGCTGGTATGGCCAAGTGGATAGAGCATCAGCCAGCAACTGAAGGTTCCTGGGTTCAATTCCAGTCAAGGATACATGCCTGGATTTCGGGCTTGATCCCCAAAGAGGAGCATGCAGGAGGCAGCCAATCAATGATTCTCTCTTGACACTGATGTTTCAATCTCTCTCCCTCTCCTTCCCTCTCTAAAATCAATAATATGTAATTAATAAATACATATTTTTAAAAGCTGTAATTAATTAATATCTAACTTTACCAAACTCCCATTGTCTGAAGACTGAGAGGAGGAAAACCAGGTCTGTCCAGGAACAGAGAGGTGGGACAAAGGCAGCAACCAACCCCATCTGGTTCCTCTCCAATATTTCAGCCACCTGAGCAGCGCAGCTTCACCCGTCAGTTTGTCCCCCCCTCGGTCATTGATACCTCCCTCCCCCAGTGGTTTCCCTCCCCCACCTCTCTCCCTCCCTCCCTTCCTCCTTCTCTCTCTCTCTCTCTCTCTCTCTCTCTCGCTATCTCGCTATCTCTCTATCTCAGTGTCTCTCTCTTAACCCCCTCGTGGTTCGTGTCAGTCTAAGGATGTGCATCTTTGTTTTTTTAAATTGAGTTTGTTGCTTTTCTCTTTCTATTAAAATCTGAAGTTTGTACTGTCAACGACAGTGAGCAGGAACTTCTTGGGTACTGACTCTGCTGGGGTTTGAATGCTGATGAGTGAACCTGTGAGCAGGCGTTCTGTTTCCCGTACAGAACTGGGGAACTGAAGAGAGCAAACCCGAACACGGGGACAGAAGGGACGACCCCACTCTGGGCTACTGAGCTGCCGGAGATGGGCTCGGCTTGTCACCAGTCAGCCAAAGCCTTTCTTTCCGGAACACGAACGGAACCGGATGCACGACCAGTCTGTCCCTGTGCCCGACTCCGGCCTCCGGGCACCAGGAGAGCATGGCTGTGGTTTATGAGCTTCTGGGCTCCTGCCCCTTCCAGCCGGCGCTCCCAGCGGAGCCCCTGTCCCTCTAGTCCCGGCCCTCTCACCCTGGAGCTCTGCTGCCGCCATAGGATCTGTGCAAAGGGAAAGCACGAACAGACACTAAGGCCTGGGCCGAGCCAGCCGCTGCACTAGAGCTTCTGACCGCGTTTCATTTAATGTTCCGGCGGCTCCACGAAGAGTTATTGTTCCCAAATTTAGTAAAGAGTCACTGACAACGGCACGGGGGTCCGTTGTATTAGTCTCTCAGAAAGATGACTGAGTTGGCAACAGGGAGCACTTAGACTGGAGGGGTCAACACTGGAGACAGGGCGTCAATCAATAGGTCGTGGCAGAAACCCAGACACGAACGATGAGAACCTGGTCTAAGCAGCGGCAGAGAGAAGGGGGAAGACCGGGGAGGAATATATGAGATAGAATTAGCACAACTTATTGACCCGCTGGATATGAAGAGGGAAGTTGTTAAAGATAATCCTAAGTAAGGGGAAAACCTGCTTATGATTAAGAATTATAGAGATCAAAACAAACTTCATATTATGACATCATATAATGCTTTTTAAAGAAACTAACCCAACGAGAATTACTCAATAAAATTGTCAAGAATCTTCTTTTTGAGGATAATCTCCCTATTTCCCCCTACAGCAGTCATTGGATTGGATCATGAAAACAGACAATTCTATCACAAACTTTAAAAAAAAAAAGTGCTTTTTAAGATGTAATGTGTTTTGGTTAAATTATGTATGAATAGATGCTGAAAAACAATTCACTTGGTGTTCTCTTGTTAGAATTCTTGTGGTTTGCAGACTGGGATTCTTTTGAGTGTTGGCCCAGTTAATGAAAAAGAGAAAAGCCTTTCTGGTTTGTGTTTTTAAGAAAGAAAAGAGTGGTGTATCTTGTGAGTTCCTGTGTGCCCTTGAGAAACTGCTGCCTCACCCCAAATTCGCTGAGCTCAGTGACAGATAACATTCCTCATGCCGGTCCAGCCTGACTGTCTTAAAGCAAGGCCACAACAGAAAACATTAGGGCTAAGCCTTAAAATTAGGTCTTTTCCCAGTGGTCACCTGGCAGTTCTCTGCATTCCTAAGAAGGTTCAACAGCATGTCCAGAACTGTACCGGCGAGATCTACAGTAAACGGAAATTCAGTTATAACCGAGGTGTGGTGTGGGAAGACTGTGCTGTTCTCTTAAATGCAGACAAGCTAGTTCGGCCTGTAGGGGTCCCCAGAAAATCTATGGGTACGGCACCAACCTATGCGGCAAGTAAAGTAACTGACGAGCAATGAAGTAGTGAAAAGGAAGAACAAACAGGAATAAAGTGGTGAAAAGGAAGAACAAACAGGAATAAAGTGGTGAAAAGGAAGAACAAACAGGAATAAAGTGGTGAAAAGGAAGAACAAACAGGAATAAAGTGGTGAAAAGGAAGAACAAACAGGAATAAAGTGGTGAAAAGGAAGAACAAACAGGAATAAAGTGGTGAAAAGGAAGAACAAACAGGAATAAAGTGGTGAAAAGGAAGAACAAACAGGCTCGGTTGCCCACAAATAAGAAAAAGTGTCAGAAAGATAAAACCAAAAGAATAAAATATTGTGTTATCAGCAGAGAAGACACTGCGCTCCCCAAATTCACTCAGAATGCCTATTTTTCATGTCGGTGGTGGCCAGCTGGCTTCCCGATTGTCTTCCCTCTTCTTTTCGGGGTGAAGGAAAGAAACCCTGGCTCAAATCTCTCTGCGGTCTCCCCCCCATGGCGGACCCTGCACCTTCACGCCTTCGCTGGCACCAGGCAGGGGCCCCCCTGCACACAGATGTTTCGAGAGAACCGTCTGTCCCACTGTTCTCCCGTCTCGAGGGGCTGTGGCGGAGGGGGCTGTGGCGGAGGGGGCTGTGGCGGAGGGGGCTGTGGACGGCAGTGGCCCATGAGAAACGACAAGAGTCTGTGACGCAGACATTTGCTGCACACGTGGCCGAGATGTGCCAGGACCGTGCTGAGTGGTGGCGTTTGGAGCCCAGGCTCTGGCTGAAATCCAGGTCAGCCTCACCCTGGTCGTTCGTGGTCGCCGTCCTCAAACCCCTTTAAATACGCCTGCGCAGAGAAACAATCAGCGGTGCTTGGTGAAGCTGCACCTGCGATGTGTAAGTCAGCCTCCATCACCAGGGCTATCAGGGCCGGGCTGGAGGGGACCAGGCTGACAACTCTATGTGAGGGCTAGTCGCACAGCAGTGTCGACAGGTAACGCGGCGACTGAGCGACAGAACATCCGCCCTCCTCGCCGTTTCCTAGCTCTCTGCGATCTCTAGTGCGGCGTGGACGAGCTCCCTATCACAGAGCCACCGCACCGATTTTCTCCAACAAATGCTGTCCCCCAAAGCCTGTACTTCCCTTCCCCGTCCTGAGCCGGGAGCCGGTCTCTACGGCTACAGCCTCTCAGTGACACACAGTCTGGCTTTAACTTTCCCTGTCAAAGTGGTGCGGGGGGGTTACTCTGAAGCGGGCAGGGCTCCCATTATGAGAACAAGTTTTGCTTCTTGTTTGGAGATAGAATTGTGGATTATAAAGCCACCCCTGTCCATAATCTTAGTGTTCCCTTAAATCCACAGGAAGACATTCCTGCCATTTTCTTTTGATCTGACTCGGCCTCATAAGAAAATACACTTGATCAAATTACAGATTTATGCGATGTCAAACAATATTATACAAATACATTAGCTCTAATTCCTAGAAACCTGCCAAGAAAATGTCCATGGCTAAAACTGGTTTGGCTCAGTGGCTAGCGCATCAGCCTGCAGACTGAAAGGTCCCGGGTTCGATTCCGGTCAAGGGCATCATGTACCTTGGCTGCGGGCACATCCCCAGTAAGGGGGCTGGGGGTGTGCAAGAGGCAGCTGATCAATGTTTCTCTCTCATCGATGTTTCTGACTTTCTATCCCTCTCCCTTCCTCTCTGTAAAAATCAATAAAACATATTAAAAAGAAAATGTCCATGACCCCAATTAAATCTTAACCACTAGAAATCTATTCATAGCTTCCTCAAGAAGTTATGGAAGTGAATAAAATCAGGAAGATTGTCTTAGAAGGGCCAGGGAAATACTAAATTATCATAGATCATATGGCTACAATTCCAATTTTTAACCTTTGAGTTATCTAATCAAAATAAAGGCACAAAATAAAATGTGAGTATTTGAGTTCTTAATGTAAAAAAAAAATTTTTTTAAAGGTAGACCTCTTTCTGAAAGCATGGTACTAAGTAAATTTAAAAAGGAATTGAGAATACTGTCCTTTCGGGATATGCCAATACTATGAAGAACATTTGAAGAAGGAAGTATATAAGTAGAATCTTCTACAGTTTACTTCCAAGGCTCAAAAAGCATTACTAGATGTTCAATTAGGAGTAATTTTTAGATAAAGCTAGAGCCATCATGGCAGATACACTTTTACTTTATTTCTAAATCTGTGGAGAATTCACATTTTGTCTTATTTCTAACAGTTTAATCTAATGTGACCGAGTCTAAAACTCTTAACTTTATGCAGTAAAGATGAGGTTAATGTGAAATGTGTGAATTACAGAAAGCTACTTTAAGAAAGGCCAGTTCATTATGTTTAAGTTCAAAGTAGGCTAATCACATATTATTTAGTAGAGGTTCTTAGAAATTGAAGCTTAATAAAAAGGGAAAAAAGAATTTGTATATCTGCTATTACTATGCAAACAACTGTTTAGCAATATCTGAGATACATAATAGTTAACTTTATTAAATTATTATACTCCAGGTACTATCTAAGTGTTTTTTTCTTATAATCACTGCTATAATCCTCATAAAAATTCTGTAAGGTAAGTACTAACATTATCCTCATTTTATGGGTAAAAAAAATTAAGTCATTTAGTTTGTTTTCATAACATTCTTTTTAATATAATAAATCCATTCAACAAATCTTTTTATCAAAGATTACATAAAGGGAAACATTAGTTCTAGGCCACAAATTCTGAATTAACTCCTTACAATTATTTTATCGAAAATAAACTTCTTTTTACACTGGGGAAAAACAATATCTGGAAATGTTTCTTACTTTACAGGAAACATCAGTTCAGCTCATGTATTCTGAATCAACTCTTTGCAATCATCTCACATAAATAAAATTTTAAAAGTGTGAAAAAACAACAATAAAATATTTGGAAATGTTTCCTACATTACAGAAGTGACTAAATTCCTGAACTCATTATTTTCAAGTTATTTCTTATTCATGAAGTAGTGAGAAAACACCTAAAATTTTCCTTCACCATCAGGAAATTTTAAAAAATCAAAAAAGGATTTCTGATATGCATTTCCTACAATATTTATATTACTTTATTACTTGTTTGCATTATTAAAATGTAGTTACAATTCAAGTTCTTAGAAAGATATTGGCTTAAAATAAATCAGAATTAAATTTTCACAAAAGGAATATTGATATTTTATTTCACTCTAATACCTTTCAGTACTTTCCAAAATCTTTACTGTGTAATTTTACCATATTTAAAATTCTTAATAAGAGACTTCTCCCATTGAAAATTTTCAGTATATAACTTGTCCTATCTAATAGAGTGAATATGCTAATTGACCATCACACCCTCACAAGGATGGTGTCACCCACAGCCAATAAGGAGAGACTATGCTAATTGACTGCTATGCCCTTAAAGATGGCGGCGCCCAGTCCCTTCAGCCCTGCTGGGGTGACAGTCACATGGCACAGCCAGGCCCGCCCCCACTCTGCACACCTGCCTTGGGAGTCCCCCCAGTCCTCTCAATCCCCCAGCTTCCCAGGGCCAGCCCAAGGTACAGGCAAGCCTCGGATGGCATTTGCCCAGCTGACACCCAACGTGCAGGCAAGCCTCATATGGTGGCTGCCCAGCTGCCTAGGGCTGGCGTGAGGTGCAGGTAAGCCTTGTATTTGAGCTGCCCAGCTGCCCAGGGCGGGCCCAAGGTGCAGGCAAGCCTCGGATGGCGGCAGCCCAACCACCCAGGGCCAGCTGAGGCCTGCACTGCTGGCAGTGACAGCAGCAGAGGTGTGATGGGGGAATCACCTCCCACTGAAGGCCAGGTTGCCTCCCGCCCCTGAGGACTCCTGGACTATGAGAGGTGGCAGGCCAGGCTGAGGGACCTTCCCATCTAGTGCATGAATTGTCATGCACTGGGCCTCTAGTAATTATGTAATAAAGACATTAAATTAAGCCGAAACCAGTTTGGCTCAGTGGACAGAGTGTCGGCCTGCGGACTGAAAGGTCCCAGGTTCAATTCTGGTCAAGAGCACATACTTGGTTGCTGACACAACCCCAGTAGGGGGTGTGCAAGAGGCAGCTGATCGATGTTCCTCTCTCATCCATGTTTCTGTCTTTCTATCCCTCTCCCTTCCTCTCTGTAAAAAATCAATAAGATATTTAATTTTTAAAAAGACATTAAGTTAAGCAATGGGAGGTCAATTTGCAGTCTTTCATGCACATATAGTGCTTCTGTAAAAGCCTATTTGACATTTTTAAAGAAAATACTTTTTTCCCTACAGCAACACTTCATTTATACGGCCTAATAGTGCCACCTTGTGGTCTGCCTGGGCTTTAAGTGCAACTTGAGCATCTAGTCAAGATAAAGCGCAAGAAGAGCGCCACTGACGTGTCTCATTCCAGTCACTTACAATCCTCACTAATTCTGAATTTGTGAAAACTTAGAGTCTGGATGAAGTTAAATTTTCCTTTTAAAAAGTTTACCAGCCGAAACCGGTGTGGCTCAGTGGATAGAGCATCGGCCTGCAGAATGAAGAGCCCCAGGTTCGATTCCGGTCAAGGGCACGTGCCTTGGCTGCGGGCACATCCCCAGTAGGGGGTGTGCAAGAGGCAGCTGATCAATGTTTCTCTCTCATCATCGATGTTTCTGACTCTCTATCCCTCTCTCTTCCTCTCTGTGAGAAATCAATAAAATATATTTTTTTTAAAGTTTACCAAACAAATTAATGTCATAAACATGATTCCAGGCCGATTCCCGAAATCTAAACCTCACTGACCCCACGTCAGCTGATTTCATTTACACAGAATTAAAGTGCTACAAAAATGGCATTCTTGCTTATTCATTTATTTGGTGTTATTTAAAAATATAGGAATTACAACTTTTGCAAAGAATTCCTGATTTTCTAAATGGTCCACAAAATTTAAACCATGTTTCACCTAAAATAGTTTGAAGGCACACAGGATTGTGCTTGTAGACGAAACTTAACTATTTCCATGAAAATCAGAGGTGGAATGGTCATCTAGGATCTGACCTGACCGACCCCCTTAGTTGCAGATAAGGATACCAAGAACCAGAAAGGCTATAATTTTTTTTTTTTTAATCCTCACTGGAGGATATGTTTGTTGATCTTCAGAGAGAGAGGAAGGGGAGTCGGGGAGGGACATGATGTGAGAGACACACTGATTGGTGGCCTGTGGCACACGACCCCAACCCCGCTGGGGATGGAACCTGCAACCCAGGTAATGCGCCCCTGGGGAGGAATCAAACCCGACTGAGACCCTTCAGCACCTGGGCCAGGGCTCTACTCACTGAACCACCCCAGCCAGGGTGCAGAGAGACATTTCAATGAAAGAGGCAGTATCATTTGGTGATAGGAAAAGCTGACTGATATTAGGACTAAAAAGGCCACCAAAGTTAAAATGCCTAGATGACCTGCCCTAACAATGCCACGCTTAGGACTTAAAAAAAAAAAATCATGTAAGTTCCAGGTATTCATTATTCATTTAATATCTGTACACTCTAAAAGTAATCACCCCTGGCCCAAGCTGGCGTGGCTCAGTGGGTGGGCGTGGACCTATGAACCAGGAGGTCACAGTTCCATTTCCGGTCAGGGCAGGTGCTGGGGACACGGGCTCCATCCCCAGTGTGGGGTGTGCAGGAGGCACCGATCAATGCTCCGCTCTCATCATTGATGTTTCTAACTCTCCCTTCCTCTCTGAAATCAATATACATATATGCACATACTATATATGTGTATATATACCAGTATGTATATGTTGTATGTATATGTGTGTATATGTGCGCATATGAGAGAGAGAGAGAGAGAGAGAGAGAGAGAGAGAAAGAGGGGGGGGGGAGAGAGGCACTGTGTTGGAAAATCTGGAAGTGAGCAACCTGCCTCTCAGCATCGCATGCTAATTACGGGCAAATGCTGGGTTTTGTTTTTGTTTTTGTTTTTGTTTTTTTACCCCGGGCTCCGGGGCCAGGGGCCGTTCTGGGCATCCATCCATCCACTTCCATCCCGGGGCTTCTGTCTGGCCCAACTGCGGGCTCCTCGCGACCGACCGCGTCCCGTGGGCGCTGACGCGGCTGCAGCGCTCGCGTGGCCCAGGCCCCGGGCGGAGGCCGGCTCGGCGGCTCGGCGGCTCGGAGGCTCGGCTCCGCTCAGCCCTCCGGGTCCCCGAGCCTCCGCGGCCGGCGAGCGCAGGCGGACTCCCTCCCAGACCGCTGCAGCCTCCCCGCGAAAGCAAACCGGGCGCCACGGCCCCGCAGGCCTCCCCCGGGCCTGACAGCCGCACGGCCACCCCGTCCCCCCACCGCCGGCCCGCGAGGACCGGTCCGATGCCCCGCGGCCGCCGCGGACGTGCGGGAAGCCGGGCGGCCTCGCCCCGCAGACCCCGCGGCCAGGCCGGGCCGCCTCTCTCCGGTGCTCCGGGGCTGGCAGGGCAGGCGTCCGCGGCTCCCGCGCTGGGCAGCCCAGGGCCCCCTCCCAAGGTACCTGGGGAGGATCGTCGAGCAGCAGTGACAGCGGCGGCACCTTCCCGGCGGCGAGGATGACGGCGGCGGCGGGGAGCGGCGGCCACCGAGTCCAGCGGAGCCCGGCGGGGCCAGAGCGGCCTCACGCTGCGGCGGCCGCGCGCCCCCTGGCGGCAGACGGCGCGCACGGCGGCTCGGCCGTCTGTCAATCAGAAACTCATTCATTTTCCTCTGAATTAAGCAAAGCACCCAAACTGCGCCGTCGTGGGAGAAGGGGAAGGAGGCCTAAAACCGTTTTCTCCGATCTGAGCCCGGGAGCATTTTGCAGCTTTCACGTGCTTCCCTAAATGTACGCCCTACCCTCCCAGCTAAATGAAGGCCTCCAAGGCAAGGACGGTTGTATGAAGGTGCATAGGCATCAATGAGTTGCTGGCCGCTAGGTAAGTCCGCCCTATAAACCCAAATAGATATGTTAGGGTTAGCAACTAATGACGGAGTGCTCTAACTCTGCAATAGGACCTTGAGTTGTTCTTTTTTCAAATACATTTTTAATTTTTAAATATTTATATCCCATTTTGTAGGATTTCCAGACTAAATGCAATATGCATGTGTAAAGACAAAACTAAAAATTGGGAGGGGGGGAGTTCATTCACTGAAAACAATTTTTTTTTCTTTTAGTTTACCAGCTCCGGTCCTACCGCCAAGACTTCCCTCTGCACAGTGGTCATCCCTCCCGGGCTCAGCTCTGGCATACTCGCCCACCCATGCCACCCTCATGCCCACCCGTTCACGGACTGTTATTCAGTCTAACAGTTTGTTCTTGAAAATGTCATGTAACTCTTTAGGATTATTGTCAAATTTGAGGAAACCTCTATCAAGTTTCTTTCATGTAAGAATCATAAGATTTCAGGATATTCCACATTTTCTTGTGCAGTGAGTGACTAATCACAAATATTATTCTTCTAATCGATGACACTTATAAGTCAATTTGTCGTGAGCGTCCTTGCGATTGTGTGTTAAGTTTATAATATTTTCATTGATGCCTGTTCATTATGTCACATCAGCCAAGAATTTCAACCTTTCCCCAAAGTGTTCAGACCATTCACTCTTCTTCGTGAATGGGTCTATTAAACAATCTGAGAGTCTGTTCACTACTTCTGTTCAAATGTATCTCTCCTCTCCTTCATGAAGAACTGTTTTTGTTTGATCTGGAAAATGTAGGAACTATGCAGACAGCCTCTTTCCTTGATGAAATTAAGGGAACGAATTGCATGCTACACATATTTTGTGACGCCTTCATATCACCACACCTGGGGACTTTAGCACGACGGGATGGGCGGGAGGACTGTTGACGGAAGCCACTCCCACCCCCAGCAATGAGTTAGCACCTGGTGGAAGCGACCTTGAACCACAGAGTCTTATCCCACTGACTACAAACCAGAGTATCCCCAACTGCACTTATACTCAGCCAGAATGTCTGCAGCTACTCCATGCTACTCAACCAAAGGAGAGGAGAGTCTTGGAGAAGTCTGAGTCTAGAGACAGCCCCCTTCATGCACTGCAGTAGAAACATGTTAATTTTTGCAATTTCATCAGAGCCTGTGAACAAGCTCCCAGGGTTCCCGTCAGCCTCTTGGAAGGGGCTTGCACCAGGGAGGCTGTGCTAGTTCCCTTGTGTCCCTGTGACAAATGACCACACACTTAAAGACTGGAAACAACACTGATTCTCTGACAGTCCAGGGGGTCGGAAGTCCAAAGGAGTCTCACTGGGATAAAACCCAAGTGCAGGCAGCACTGCACTCCTTGTGGGCTTTCCGAGGGTGTCCAGGTCCTTGCCTTCTCCAGCTCCTAGGCTGCCCACACTCCCTGGCACAGGGCACCTTCCCCTGTCTTCAAAACCAGCAGCGTCACATTTTCTCTCTGACCTCTGCTTCTGGTCTTGCATCTTCCCTTAGTTTGATCCTCCTGCTTCCGGTAAGTACCTTTGGGTTATGTCTGACACACCTGGATAAGCCAGAATATTATTTCCAGCCCAAGGCCTTTAACTTAATCACATTCGCAAAGTCCTTTTATCGTGCAAGATGACACAGTCCCTGGCTCTGGGGGATTAGGACGTGGACATCTTGGAGGGGATGTCATTCAGCCCACCACAAGGACCCTGCAGCTTCAGCTCCATTTCCTTCTTCCTCATTACCCAAATCTAGTTGGTGTTGAGTTCTGATTGGGAGAGTCCCAACGGGAAGGAACACCTATAATTACACCTGGGACGAGGGCTATGGAGGAAAAGAGAAGAGATGCTGGGAAGGTAAAAAATATTCCAAAATATGGGGCCTAATTTAAACGGAAGGGCATCAATGTCTCTGAGGAAGGAATACATCTGAGATGCAAAGGATGAGGAGTTAATTATGCAATGGACAAGGGAAATGCTCCAGACAGAGAGGACAAGCTGTGTGGCCTGGGAAAGGGTGATGTCAGAGGGTCAGTGCAGCGAAGCTGTATCCCATAGTAGGTGATTAGTAGTTCTCGCCACCATGAATGGCACACAGTAGGTGATTCATAGTTCTCAACTCTGGCAGCACATTCCAAGCAACACAGGAGCTTAAAAACACCAACATCCAGGCCCTAGTCAAGACCAAGTCAGAATTGTCTGGAAGTATAATATAGCCGAGTATCTGTATTTTTCCAAGCTTCTCGGAATCCTGGTGCACAGCCAGGGTTCAGGACCACTCTATTAGATACAAGTAAATGAGTGGATGGATGCATGCATTTGATTGGGGTAGGATCTTATTTTAGGAGGTTTTCTTGTGCGTAAGGAAAAGAAGGATTTTGGCTACACTGGATTACATTTTCCGAAAATGCAGGAAAGACTTTCAAAACTATAATGAAATGCTCATCGGAAGAGACTCAAAATGATCTAGCAACCATCACAGTGTAACCAGTTGTCGCTGCATAGAAGAACTGTGTTGGAATGGGGAGGTGTTTTTTAAGAAAGCATGCCTTATGTGCAAAGGAAGGGGCACTTGATGTTAAGCTCTAGGGACAGCCCAGAAGGCATTTGGGTTTTTGGTAGTGCTGACGAATGACCATCAGAGGGAGACACGCTCTGATAAGTGTTTTCCACGTCTCACACAGCACTAGTGTCAATCCGGTGTTTCCTGAGTTGGTGGGATCTCAAGGCAGGACCATTAAATGAGTAAGTCTCAGGCTATGAGACAAGTGGCATATATTTATCTGCACCAGAGTTAGATTCATTTCAGTTCTCCAACAGTTTAAACAATCAAACCACTGAGGGTAGGGGTTGGGGGTTGGGGGGGGGGGGGGGATGAAGTGTGTATGTGTGCCAGCACTGTATTTGCAAAACTAAGGGGAAACTTTGAAGACTTAGACGTAGAGAATCATGTTTTCCTCCAACAACCAGCACAACTAGAAATTAAGTATTCAAGCAAAACCCTCTCCCTTTGTTAATCTATAGCCTATCTAATAAAAGGGTAATATGCAAATTGACCATCACTCTAACACACAGGATGGCTGCCCCCATGTGGTCAAAGATCCTGCTCCCATGTGGATACAAGATGGCTGCCACAAAATGGCCAGCAGGGGAGGGTAGTTGGGAGGGTCCAGGCCTGCAAAGGAGGGCAGTTGGGGCAATCAAGCCTGCAGGGGAGGGCAGTTAGTGGTGACCAGGCCAGCAGAGGAGGGAAGTTGGGGGCAACCAGGCCTGCAGGGAAGGGCAGTTGGGGGGGACCCAGGCCTGCAGGGAAGAGCAGTTGAAGGGACCCAGGCCTGCAGGGGAGGGCAGTTAGGGGAAATCAGGCTGGCAGGGGAGTGGTTAGGGGGTGATCAGGCTGGCAGGCAGAAGTGGTTAGGGGCAATCAGGAAGGCAGGCAGGCAAGCAGTTGGGAGCCAGCAGTCCTGGATTGTGAGAGGGATGTTCCATATTGGAGAGGATGCAGGCTGGGCTGAGGGACACACACCCCCAGGCAAATTGCTCTAAGTCTGCTCATTTGTTTTAAGGCAAAAAGAATGAGAAAAGACTTACAAATGATCATGTTTCTTGAAGAACCTGAGAAATGTATTTTACGGTCTATCTTCCAAGCTTACAAGGCACATTTTTTAAAAAATGGAGTTAGTTGCTTTTAGTTTTATTTTTTACCTGTTTCTTTGTTTTATCAATAATCCAGTAGGATTTTTTTCTTTTTTAAAAAATATATATTTTATTGATTTTTTAGAGAGGAAGGGAGAGGGAGAGAGAGATAGAAACATTGATGAGAGAGAAACATCAGTTAGCTGCCTCCTGCACATCTGTTACTGAGGGTGTGTTCACAACCAAGGTACATGCCCTTGACAGGAATTAAACCTGGGACCCTTCAGTCCACAGGCCGACACTCTATCCACTGAGCCAAACTGGTTAGGGCAGGATTTTTTTTCAAGTCCAAGGTAAGGGAGTTTGCAACAGGGCTGTAAGATTTTAGGACTTTTCTACAGTTAATTCGCTAAGATCTCAGCCCATCTTCATAGTTACCCCCAGATTGCATGTCACCAGCTTTAATTTTGACAAAAGGAAAAGAGGAGAGGAGGTAAGAAAGAGGGGAAGCCACCCATAGTTCACTGCAAAAGACTAGCAGTCCTTATATACATAATTGATGGAAATCCAGTTACCTGCAAGA
Source organism: Antrozous pallidus (assembly GCA_027563665.1). Classification (NCBI taxonomy): domain Eukaryota; kingdom Metazoa; phylum Chordata; class Mammalia; order Chiroptera; family Vespertilionidae; genus Antrozous; species Antrozous pallidus. Next base: position 13,152,504 of record CM050510.1, read on the forward strand.
ATCTTAGATTTAACCACTATCATATGATACTCAGTCGATACAAGAAAATAAACTCTGAAATACAATCTTCTTACCCTGTTTCCCCAAAAGTAAGACAGCGTCTTATATTAATTTTTGCTCCCAAAGACGCGCTAGATCTTTTTTTTTGGGGGGGGGGGTGCCTTATATTACAGCGAGTAGGTCTTATTTTCTGGGGATGTCTTACTTTCAGGGAAACAGGGTATTTTTCTTCCATAACCTGGTGCTATCCAGGGGCTGGGCAGGGTCTGCTTTCCTTCTGCACAGGAGGTGGACTTGTTGGCCTGGGAGCTCCTGAAAGCATGATGCTCCACCAGGGTGCAGACTGGGCTGAGGGGGACCACCGCCCCGCCCCCCAACCTCTGTCCACCAGCTATTGTGGAGCAAAGTCTGGAAATCAGCTCTGCGGTTAACTCGGTTTTGATCAGAACTCGTCTCCAAGCGGGTGCCTTTTGCAGCGTTTATGCTGAATAACTGCCATTTCCCTGGTTTCACTCCTCATTTTTGTTCTGCTGAAAACCAATGTCTGCCCTTCCCCTTGACTGGGACCCAGAAGCGGCAGATTAGCATCATCTCTTCCTCTGCACACCAGACCCTGTTCCAGAGGATTGGGGCGCCCCAGCAATGCTGCAGGGCCCAGTTCCCAAGGAGAATCCGAGCACGCATGTGCACAGCAAAGCCAGCTCACACGTACCACTCTCAGCCTGCTGCTCTGGCATCTCTCCCCCACCACCTACCCCCCCCCCGCCCCGCATCCACCCAGACAACTGGTGCATCGCAGTGTGTGCTCATGGGGACAGATGGGAATCCCATTAGGAAACACAGCCAACTCTGTGTCCCCACCTTTTTCAGCAGAGAAACCACATTCCACGCAAGAGCAGTGCAAAAGCCTTAGTGTCGGTGCCTTTCAATCGACTGAATGTCTAACCTCTTCCAAGGTATTACACAAACAAAGCCCATGGGGTGAGCTAAAGACTTTGCCCTTCAGAAGAGAACCTGGGTCAGGCAGGGCTGGACCAAGGACCCAGGTTCACTGGGTACTTTCGTAAAGCTCTAATTTTTCTTGCCTGGAAAATCATTATACAAATGACTTATTTCTTAAGACTACAACAACAACAATAACAAAGAATACAACAAATAACTATTATAAAGTAACTTATATGCCAAGTGCAGTTATACCTCCATGAAGTGTGTGACATGTAATACCTGAACAGTAAAGATTTAAAAAATAATCCTATATGATAAAGGGGTAATATGCAAATGAACCCTCATGCCCTCACATGATGGCTGCCTACAACCAGGCTGGAAGGGGAGTTAGTGAGGAATGACCAAACGACTGAACAAGCAGGCTGTGTGGGGCAACCAGGCCGGCAGGAGGGGCAGTTGGGGGCAATTAGTCTGGCAGAGGGGGGCAGCTAGAGGGGGAGACTAGGCTGTTGGGGGGGGGGGCAGCAAGGGGTCACCAGGCAGGCAGGCAGGTGAGTGATTAGGAGTCAGCAGTCCAGGATTATGAGAGGGATGTCCCAGATTGGAGACAGTGCAGGCTGGGCTGAGGGGACCCTTGCCCGCCCCCCGTGTACAAATTTCATGCACTGGGCCTCTAGTTTATCTATATAATGAAGATAGTACCTCCTCCTCTGACTCGTATGAGGGTGCTATAAACATCGAATGATGTAACGGGCATCAGTTACCCGCCCCATACTTTTTGTAACTTAACTCAACACATCTTATTTTGGGATGATGAGAGCCGCCAAAATACACCTAACTTCTGCCCCACTGGTGTGGCTCAGTGGGTAAGTGTCAAACCTGTGAACCAGGAGGTCACTGGTTCGGTTCCCAGTCAGGGCACATGCCCAGGTTGTTGGCTTGATCTCCAGTAGGGGGTGTTCAGGAGGTAGCCAGGTAATGATTCTATCTCATCATAGATGTTCCTATCTCTTTCACTCTCTCCGAAATCAATAAAGACACATTTTAAAAATTACATCTAATTTCTTACCTTTTTTTTTCTTTCTGGGATCACTGAGGACAGGATTGAGATCAGTCTAATACAGGAGAGACATTCTTTTCATTCCATTTCCCGCCATCCCCGAGTCCTTGGCAGCCTGGTGGACCACTGGCCACACACTGCAGGAGGAGCGATGACCGAGAAGCATCCGGAAAAGCAGAGGGGGCTCCTTTGCTGAGCTTTGTTTTGTTTTGTATTTTAGGATTGACGCGGCCACTGTTTTCTCACCAAGGCTTGGAACCTATTTGGTTTTCTTCTCACAGTTACCCTGAGGGTGAAATTCAGGTGATTTCTAACTTAGATGTGTCACCTAAAATGTTCTCCCCCATCATCCGTGTGGGGATGCGTGCAAGTCATACACTTACCGCAGACTGACCTTGCTTTGGCAGTTGTGTCAGATCCTCAGAAAAGCCTGCGGGTGCTTCCTGCCACAGGAACCAAGGAGCTCAGGCCTTGGGCCTTCCCGCAGTTCAATCAGCTCTGCCCTTTATTCTCATTATGGTTCTTGTGAAACTTTCAAACTCAAGCATGTTTTTCTACGGGCCGAGAGCTTGTGCCAGTTTGTTTTAGGGGTGTGAGCAGTGGTAGAAACGAAGATGCATGATGTGGAAGATGTGAGAGAAGTGATGCTGGTGCGTGTAAATGTATCTGGAGAAAATCTGGCTGGCTGGGGACCATTTTGCAGGGATAATGAGGAGGTGATCTATAGACTTAAGGCTATACTGGCAATTTCCCAAGCTGTGCCACACCCCTTAAGTGACTTAAAGGATTTCAAGAGTTGCCTACCTTCTTATTATTACTACTAGTAGCCCTGCGCACGAATCCGTGCACCAGTACCTCTCCAGTATCTCGCTGCCGTCCTCCAGGAGCTCTCCGCCTCCTGCCCTGCCCCCCTGTAGCTCCCTCCATCCCCGCCTCCCCGGTCATAGCTTGCCGCCCTGGCCCCTCCTGTATCTCTCTGCTGCCCCACCCTCCTGCTGATCCGTGATCCAGTCCTTACAGGGTCGGTCGTTATGGCATAACGGCCATTTGCATATTACATCTTTATTGGACAGGATTTTAGGTTTTGGTTGTTAAACTATTTTCCCACGGAGGGTATTTTCCCATTGATTTTTGGGGAGAATGGGAGAGAGAGGGAAAGACAGAGAGAAACATCGGTGTAAGAGAAACACATCGACTGGTTACCTCCTGCACGTGCCAGGACAAGGGTCCAGCCAGAGAGGAGCCTGCCACCAGGGCACGCGCCCTTGACCTGAACGGAACCTGGGGCTCTTTGGTCTGCAGGTGGACGCTCTACCCACCGAGCCAAAGCGGCGAGGGCCCGGGTGCCTACCTTTACGAAGGTCACGCGCTGCCTGATGTCTTCTGTGCGGTTGGGAAGGTCACGGCCCAGCGACACCAGCTGGAGACTGAGTCCTCCCCAGAGGAGCGAGGGGCGTCCTCTCCCAGGGCCTGCAGCGGAGAAAGCACTCTGGCAGATTGGAGGTCTACCCAATAGTGGTGTGTGCTGGCCCAGAAGCGAATCCGACTCGACAACTCCTCCTAGGTGAAAATCCCAAAAGACGCTCCCGGCCCTTCTGCTCTCACAGAACTGTGAAGGAACGTGTGCCCTTTTGCAAAGCAACTCTCGAATTGTTTTCCACTATCCCAGTCCCTTTATTCTTCACAGAACAGTCGGTGAATGCCCTTCCTGATTTGTATTTTCTTCTCATATTTCTGATATATATTGATGATACTCTACACGTGTTAAAAATTTTTTTAACAAATACAATGCTTCTGTGTTTGCCACCTTCAAATAAGGGATAAACGGCTTGACTTAAGTGATGAGGCTGCTGCATTCACGCAGGCACACTAACGCCCCTTCCTCTCGGCATTATCTCTGAACTGCTCCCCGAACTTAGAACTTTGCTAGCACGGGGCGGCTCATTCTCCCGCTGGTGTCTACCTTTTTTTCCCCCTTTCTGTGTGTGCCCCACCTCTGCCTCCTCTTGGCTACACTCTTTCGTCAAAGACCCCGTTCCCCTTGGGCTTTCTTGACCATCCCCAGTTCCCTCACACACAGGCCCGCACTCCACATCGGACCCCCAATTCGCGCTGCCTGCGCTTCCTCACTTTTCTGTGTCAAGTTGAGACACAACCAATTGACAACATTCCACTGTTTTTTTTAGCTCCACAATAGCAAGTGCATGTAGTTCAACCTACTTTATGCATCACCTCACCCCCCATACAATTTTTCTTGACATTCCCAGTGTCTACAATAGTCTCTTACACAGAGTAGGGGTTTGCTTGGCTCAGTGGATAGAGCATCAGCCTGTGGACTGAAGGGTCACAGGTTCGATCCTGGCCAAGAGCACATGCCTGAATTGTGGGCTCAATCCCCAGTGGAGGGGTGTGCAGGAGGCAGCCAATCAATGATTCTCTCTCATCATTGATGTCTCTCTCTCTCCTTCTCCCTTCCTCTCTGAAATCAATAAAGAAATATTTTTTAAGAGAAGAATAAATAGGCTTCAACTATTCTTAAGTTAGCCAAATGGTAGATAAGTTTCCGTTTTCATCTTAAAATGTATTCTAACCCCGTAATACACTTACCACAGATGATGTGGGGTGTTTATGATGCCCCCTGCCAAAACTTCCTGTCTAAAACAGAAATATGAAACTTTATGGTACTAGAAGTTATGGCTAGAGGCATTGCTTTGTAAATACTATGGGCTTTAATAGATTCTATATTTCAAAATTATTATTCGGAAAATTTCCATCAGTAAATTCTATATTCACTGAAATATATTTCATATTTATTGCATAATTAAGTTACACAACTCAGTTAGAAAAGAACATCAGAATATGACACTTTGTCTGGTTACATTTCATAGATTCTTCTGTCCTCCCTTATGGTGGTCATAATTCTATATATATATTACATTAATTATCATCATAAACTGAAACTGGATAAGGAAAAATCTAGTGAATAAGTATACATATTTGTAACGCTAAGAGGCTTACAAGGTATCTGATACTGACACCCACTGCTTTCCAAAATAAAAATAATCAAAATAGCATGATGACCACTGAAATGAATTTAGTATTCTAAGGGCAGAACACAGTGACAAGAATGGGGAAATGGAGAACTCTGTGGAGTACATCCACAGCAGTAGGCTCAGAATTACGTAAGGAAATAAATCAATAGTCCCTCCCCTCCTTGCTCTGCTGCTGCGGACACATCAGTCAAGTCCAAATTTCCTTTTTCCATTGTTCCACTTCTTAGAGCCACCGTTTCCTCAGCTGATGAGTCATCTTCAGAACTTACTTCCAAATGTGTGCACGGTGCTTTACGCTGAGCCTTTCCCTCGTGTTGTGTCTGAACACATAAAGCACGTCACGGAGCCGGGTAAACATCTCTTTTAGGGGAATGGAGGAGGAGCAAGCTCCTTACTCATTGATTTGGATTTGCCACTTGTCATTTATGTGTCACTAGAACAAACGGGATAGCTTTGGCTCGCATTTCTTTTTCATCTTGAGTTTAGAAAAGCTCTGAAGGCGTCTTGATGAAGCGGGCCCATCTTAATGTCACAAGCACAGAAATGGGTCAGATTTCTTTTATTGGCGGTAGGAGGCACACTTTCAATGCTGAAGCACTGTCTACACAGCCTTAGGGGACATTTTAAAAAGTAAGTGAGACTTTCTCTTCAAAGACCTTCTTCCTCGGTGGTCCCCGAAACACAGTCATCTTCGGCTACCTTAATCTTGCTTGTTCTTGGCAGAAAACTAGAATAGTCTTTCTGCTGTGAAGTAAACAGAGAGGTCAGAAATATATATGGGAGGAAATAACTTTCATAACAAAAATAGCAAAAGTCAAAGATTCTCATATTTGAAGGGCAACAGAAAGTTACATCTGTTTAAGCAATGGTTCTTTTTAAAGGGTTTAGAACCTACACTTAGGGCCGAGAGCGCCCCCTGCTGGTGTGCCGAGGTAGCCCTTGCCAGCGGGACCCCAGGCACTGGGATGTCTCCAGGAAACCCTTGTCTTTCCCCCCCTCCCTTTAGAGCCATGTGCCTTTCCACTTATAACTTCACCCCAAATCTTTACATTTTAAGAGGTTCTGGTTGCTATAAGCCATTAGTGAGTGAGAAATCAGCCTTCAATATTTTATGACATCTCAAAGACAGGGGCCGCGGGGAACATGCTTTGGCCCCGGAAATAAACACTGGCACCTCAATGGGAGAGCAGCTGAAATTCATTTTCTAGGAGGCCAAGCGGTTAAGGGAATAAACTTGGGTTTGAACATTGGGTTTGAACATGGGCTCCACCATTTACCAAGTTACTTAAGCTTTCTGTGGGTTTCCAGTTCCCTCAGCTATAAACCAAGGATAATAAGCCCCGGGCAGGTGCTCAGTTGGTTAGAGCATCATCCAATGCGCCAAAGTTGCAGGTTTGATCCCTGGTCAGAGCACATACAAGAATCGGCCAATGAGCCCTAACCAGTTTGGCTCCGTGGATAGAGCATCGGCCTGCGGACTCAAGGGTCCAAGGTTCAATTCTGGTCAAGGGCATGTACCTTGGATGCGGGCACCTCCCTAGTAGGAGGTGTGGAGGAGGCAGCTGATTGATGTTTCTCTCTCATGGATGTTTCTAACTCTCTCTCCTGCTCCCTTCCTCTCTGTAAAAAATCAATAAAACATATATTTTTTAAAAAGAATCAACCAATGAATGCATAAATAAGTAGAACAACAAATCTTTCTCTCTTTCTCCTTCCCTCCCCCTTCTCTAAAATCAATCAGTCAATTTTTTAAAAATTAAGGATAATATTAAGAGTACCTGGGCTGTTATGACGACTAAATAAATTATATATGGAAAATAATTTTAACAGTGCCTGGCTCAGAATAAGCTCTACAGAAAGGTTTGCTATAAGGCATATCCATGTCTAATCACTATGCTATAGTCCTGTGAGTAATATACTATTGTATGCCAACTATACTTTAATAAAAATGTGTAAGTAAGTAAACATAACAATGAAGAAGAAAAGAGAAAGGTTTGCTGAAATATGTTGGAATTCAGTATGGCGGGACACCAGTCCCCCGTCCCCATCTGGCCCTGCCCAGAGCGTGAAGGGGGCTTGCCTGTTGGCACTGCTGTTCATCGGAGAGGATAACTGAATTAGCACCGATGCTGATCACAGTTGTGCTGTGTGTAGAGTTGCCTGTTGTTCTAGGACAGTGGCTCTCGAATCTGAACATGTAAGATTAAATTGCAGGGTTTGCTAAACTCAGGTTGCTGGTCCCCAGGCCCAGGGTTTCAGATCCAGCAGGTGTGGGGCCTGAGAATTTGAATTTCTACTAAATTCCCCAGGTATGCTGATACGCCGGGTCCAAGGACCCCACTTCAAGAACCACTCTCCTAGAGCGACGGTTCCAGTCCTGGCTGTACATTAGACCATCTGCGAACTTTTAAAAATTCTGTTGCCAGCCGAAACCAGTTTGCCTCAGTAGATAGAGCGTTGGCCTGCGGACTGAAAAGTCCCAGGTTCAATTCCGGTCAAGGGCATGTACGTTGGTTGCAGTCACATCCCCAGTAGGGGGTGTGCAAGAGGCAGCTGATCGATGTTTCTCTCTCATCGATGTTCTTGACTTTCTATTTCTCTCGCTTCCTCTGTGTAAAAAATCAATAAAGTATATTTAACAAATAGATAAATAAATAAAAATAAAATAAAAATTCTGTTGCCAGGCCCTAGCCAGCCATCATTGGTTTTTAGGTATGCCCTGGTGATTCCGATGTGCAGCCGAGGCTGAGAGCCACGGCTCTCCACTGTTACTGTGGCGCCGAAATGGATTGCCCCACACGGTCTTCAGTTAAAGGAATTGAAGCTTTTTGGTGCAGCGTTTCCCATGGAAGTGCTTGTTATCCACTCTGATGCAGGGCCCCTACCCCAGACCTATTGCATCAATATTTTGGGTTGAGGCCCAGGAGTCTTCACTTTAGTAAGTACCTCTGGAGCCCCTATACACATTTTTTGTCTTTTTGTTTGTTTGTTTGTTTGTTTTTGCCTGGAGGCACACAGTAAGTGATGGAGTTCTTATCTCATGTCTCTGGTCTAAGCAGCCAGAACTCTATATATATAAAAGCCTAAGAGACTGTTATGACTGGCACGACCTGAATGACTGGTCAACCAGTCGCTATGACGTGCACTGACCACCAGGGAGCAGACACTCAACAGAGGACCTGCCCCCTTGTGGTCAGTGTGCTCCCATAGCCAACCTCCTGTGGCCCTTCCTCCCCACACCAGCTGGCCAACCTCTGTGGCCCCTACACCCCCCTCCCCACAATTTCCTTCTGGCCAGCCCTGATTGGGACTGGGAGAGAAGCTCTGATCAGCCCCAATCACTGGCCAGGTCAAGGGAACACACCCAAGCACAAATTTGTGTACTGGCCTCTAGTTATGATAAAAGAGAAAGCTTTCCATTTCATCTGTTTTAAATTTTCTGGGCTTATTTACTCAAGAAAGGACCTTCTATACCTATAAATACCATCCCTATATACTAAGTATTTTTAAAAACATCTTTTTATTGATTTCAGTGAGGAAGGGAGAGGGAAAGAGAGAAACATCAATGATGAGAGAGAATAATTGAATAATTGATTGGCTGCCTCCTGCACATCCCCCACTGAGGATGGAGCCTGCAATTGGGCATGGGAGTCCAACTGTGACCTCCTGGGTCATAGGTCGACACTCAACCACTGAGCCGAGCCAACCAAGCGATCCCAAATATTTTTTATATACACAGCAGGCCTTGTGACAGGAGCTGAACCAATAACAAATTCCATTCAAATGCTACTAAGAGGTCACCTTTATTTCATTCTGGAGTCAGATGCCTACTTCCTTCCACCTCACTGATTACTGTGCAACCTGGGGCAAGCCATGTAACCTCTCTGATTGACAAGATGGTGGGGAGGATGAATGGGCTAATCCGGCAGTCGCCAACGGGTGGTCCTAAGACTACTGATGGTCTGGTTGGTGACTGCTGGTTTAAGGGAAACTTCGGAGCAGCGGTCACCAACAATAAATAGGCTATACTTGTTGGCCTCCCCTACACGGAAGAGCTTCTGAAAAGGAGAATTCTGGCTTTTTATTAAAAGTAGAGTGACTTTGGTTATTTAAAGGTGAGGGGGAATGGCAGATTTATCAAAATGATAATGTCTCAGTTACATAATTTTACTCACAGACCCGGCTTTGTTGACTGTGGTATTTTTTACTTCTGCCTTGCTCCGGAACTTCAATCTGCTAAAGAGATTAGGAGAATGTCGGTCAGTGCCGCCTGGAGAAGCAAGCATACAAATAACCTATTTAACTAGCACATTCCCCCTCCCACAACAATCCTCTTAAAGGCTCCGGGGGCTGCCAGGCACACCTACTGGTGATCTGCAAATTCCCTCTTTATTTGCAAGTGTCTAAGCGATACAGTAATTGAGTTGCCAACAGGAAAGTGAAGCTTAATGTTTAACATTGGTAGTTGCCTATGGACATTGTGGCTTATGAAGGGTCTTCACCTAAAACACAATGAACTTCTAGTCCTGAAATAATTCACAGGGCTCCAATCCAAATGCTGAATCAAAGCCCAAAAGGGGCTCTGATTAGTTGAAAAGACACCATTAGTCAAGGGAAGAATCACACTGAAGTTCAGGACACTTGAATCTGCTTCATGTTCCTAAGGTAAACTCAATGTAGCAGTCAGGGTCCGAGCAGAATACAGATGGTGCCCCTTTGGGGGTGATTGAGGAGAGTTTTCAAAAGGAACTATTTAGTGGAGGAGTGGGAAGGCTTAAAGTGAAGGGATATTGGAGTCCTGGGGGACTAGGGTGTGGGGTGACTCTTCCCACCTCTAGGCCTGAAGGGACAATGAGAGCAGGTGGTACTGGCAGGGGAGTAGTAGGGAGGAGAGGCCCCCCACAGGAGCGTGATCCTTGGACAGGGCTGTGCCAGCAGCGGAGACCCAGTGGGGACAGAATGGATAAATAAATCCCCCAATCTCACTTTTCTCCCACCCCTCACGCTCGCTGGGTTTCCCCAGTGGTGATCATGATCCAAGGTCGGAGATCAGAGGGCAAGGTCACAGTACACAAAGGTCAGCCTCCAGGGCATGGAGAGGTTGGAAGAGAGTGAAAAATGAACCTGGAATGGTAAAGAGACTGTCTGGCAGAACCAGGATACTTGACCTATCCAGGGTTTGGAAGAAAGAGTTCTTAAGCTCATAGGAAAAGGAGAAAATTACTATGAAACAATGATGTATATGTCTCAGCTCATCCCTCTGTAACTGTAAAAGTCTTTTTACTAATTGCCTTTCTCCTCCAACAAATAAACTCCCTGATGCTAAATCTTCAGTTTCTAACCACTGCGTGGCAAACACAGGCATTCAGAAAGAATAGAATGAGGGGTGATTTAATTAAGTTGTTTGTTATTGCTTTTTTATTCATGAGAATATAGAGCAGGACATTTCCAACTAAGTGGGATAAATAACATTGACACCACAGAAGAACATTATTTGTTAACTATGGTTAACTTAATTTTGTTATAAAATATATTGCTTTGAAATATGCATAGGACTTAGATTAGTATTGCTAATAGAAAGTTCATATATTTGAGGCCTATTTCAGCAATTTTAAAAATCAGTTATTCAGTTGCAGTAATGAGAAATTAATGCTCTGACATTGTATGTGTTTTACTATTATGATTATTATTCTTTTACAACATTACATCATAGCTTGTAAATGATCTTGTGCAAAGAACTACAGAGCTGGGGGCAAACTCAGAATTGTTCTCTCTCCTAGTCTCATTCCCCTCTCCCTCCCTAGGTAAAAATAAATAAAATAAAGCCCACTACAGATGTTAAGTGATTTCTGATATAATCTATTTCCTTATTTCAATAAGGCTTTAAATATCTTACATCCTAGGAGGAAAGCTAATTCTTTTTCATAAGGCAGTATTCCTGCACTTTCTCCTTCAACAACAGAGTAGTTTCTATTAACAATCTAACCCGTTACTCCTGCATCATTATTCCCACTGGCTCTCTGAAACTGTGTCCTCTGTATATTCAGCCCCTTCTCATGACCACTGTGACTTGTCTGTACTTTGTTTTCTGAATTGGACGGGCAATTCAAAGGCTGGCATCGCTGAGACATCAAACAGCACTGCCCCTGGTACATTCCCTCCTCACCACCTGCCGGGAACACACTTCAAAGCACCCAGCTCTGAGCCCGGCAGCCTTTTCCCCAAGATGAAAGAGAAGTGGAGAGAAAAACAGCATATATGTGATGGTAGTTTGGGAGTGGGTGAGAGGTCTGAGGCAAGCAGGAAGCAGAAGGCCGTCTTAGTCTCTGCCATTTCTCAGAAAACCAATTTAGAGAGTCAGGCACATTTTAAAGTGAACAAACTAATAATAAAACAATCTACATATGGATTATCACAAATATAAAATGTTTTTTGGGTAAATATTTTTAAAAGTTGATTTTAGAGAGAAAGGAAGAGATAGAGAGAAACATCCATCTGAGAGAAACATCCATCGGCTGCCTGCCACTGGGCCACGACTGGGGATTTAACCCGTAACCCGGGTATATGTCCGACCAGGAATCGAACCGGCTACCTTTTGTGAGTGTATCGGATGAGGCTACAATGGGGCCGCGTTGGCCAGGGCAATGTTTTTTATTTCTTTTTTTTAAATATATTTTTATTGATTTCAGAGAGGAAGTGAGAGGGAGAGAGAGACAGAAACATCAGTGATGAGAGAGAATCATTGATTGGCTGTCTCCTGCACACCCCACTCTGGGGATTGAGCCTGCACCCGGGCGTGTGCCCTGGTCGGGAATTGAACTGGGACCTCCTGGTTCACGGGTTGATGCTCAGCCAACCACTGAGCAATGCCAGCCAGGCCTGTTTTTTAATTCAGAAAATTATTCATCAGTATGTTCCTGATACCACTCATCTATTCAGATTATGGTTCAATACACAAAGTTGAGAAACTCCTTAGGAACACATCTACTGCAAAAAATTCATGTATCCTTTTCTCGGTGTCTTTCACACATTTTATAAAGTTTTTTAAAAATATATTTCATTGAAAAAATGTATTTCATTGATTTTTTACAGAGAGGAAGGGAGAGGGATAGAGAGTTAGAAACATTGATAAGAGAGAAACATCGATCAGCTGCCTCCTGCACACCTCCTACTGGGGATGTACCCACAACCAAGGCACATGCCCTTGACCAGAATCGAACCTGGGACCTTTCAGTCCACAGGCCTATGCTCTATCCACTGAGCAAAACCAGTTAGGGCATCAAACATTTTATATTTGCTGGTAGCTTACTCCATTATCCATTCTGTCCTTTCTTAGTAATGTGGGATTCAGAAGGAATACATCTGCTGAGAAGGACTCCTTGCGATTAACTGAGCTCACCTTCATAATGAGAGTCTAGGACTCGTTGCTTACAGAAGTTAACACACATACTGCACATTAGGGAAAAGCCACAGACTGAGCCGCCAAGTCTCCCCCTGCACTGCATTTTCTGCAGTCTGAGCCCACACTTAGAGAAGACTTCCTGGAATCAGATTTTGACCAATGAGCTGAGACCTGTCCTGTGCAATTGGAGCTGTGAAGCTGTATCCTCATTTGCATCTTTAACAACAGATCAGAGAGGCTCCATAATAACCAATCTGTTTGTACAGTTCTGGCCAATCAGAAGAGTGCTATTTGGACTAATCACGGTGTGAAAATTTAGATCCCTCATTTGCATAAAAATGAACCAGCAGGGACCAGGACTGGCCTCCCCTTTGCTTTGGTGGAGAGCACTTTCAGTTTCCACTGGAACCTGCATGTCCTTAGTTTGCAAACTGTTCATCTACATAAACTCTCTGCACCTCAGGTTGGGAATTCCTGCTGGCATTCGATTGGTGACAGTGACCTTTTGTTGATAACACCTGAATTTATTTTGAGAAACAACAACATACCCTACAAAATGTCTAAATAACCTAGCTCCTTTGCACCTAGGTGTGGGTGTGACTAACCCTTGGCCAATGAGCTGTAAGCAGAATTTTGTGGGAGGCTTCTAAGATGAAGTCTTAAAGAGAAGAGATGGGTCCTGCTTCACACTTTCCTCAGACTTGTTGCCTGGAATGTGGAGGTGAAAGCCACTGCAGACGGCAGAGCAGAAAGGTCTCTGGTGAAATCATGGCGCCACCATATCAGCCTGCACTGCCTGCCTCTGAGCCTCTTTTGGATTGAGAGAGAAACAAACTTTTCTTTTGCTAATGATACTTGTTTGGTGTGACGTGTGCGTGTGTGTGTGTGTGTGTGTGTGTGTGTGTGTGTGAGAGAGAGAGAGAGAGAGAGAGAGAGAGAGAGAGAGAGATGCAGCCAAATCTATTCCTAATACACTCTATTTTCAAATAAAATAATCCTTGAAATTCTGTTCTAGCTAAAAGTAGCAAATATTAACAACATTTCTTTAGGCATTAGTGTAATTGCATTTTTTTTATTCCTTCTGGTTTGCAGTTAATATTGCCTTTAAGAGTTTAACGTGACTGTACATTTCCACTGGTGCGTAGCTCTAAGGAATGCAGTTAGTGTGGCTGCTTTTCTTGAAAACTTTAAATAGACGACTACCTTCTCCTATTATCGAGCAAACTCTCCAGCTAGTCATTGTACACGTATTTCCTTGGCATCGAGTAGCTGACATTTTATTCACCCACACTTGAGGGCACTTGTCCCTTTCAATGGGACTACTTCAGCTCATTATTTTTCTCTTTCTTCTTCTCCTTTTTACATACATAATAATTGGAGCCTAAATGGCTCGATTTTATTACTCTCTGAAAAAGAGCATCCTTGATTCTTTTATTCCTTCGCTTTGCTACTCTAGTACATTTTGAATTGTTAAACACCAATAGGCAAGCACATTTTTATTTTCCCTGGGAAAACATTTTCCGTTCTGAAAGAGAAATAAAGGTAAAATGAATCTATTTTCTTAGAAAAAAAATCTTCAGTAGAGAACAAGCAAGATTAAACTGAAAGTGTCACCCACCCTCTTATAAAAGACTACATTGAAATGAAAACATTAGAAAACATTTCCAAGTGCTCTCTGTTGTATTTTTAAAGGTCGGGGTAATATCCTGCAAAAAGCTTTTTCTTTTGTTTATAAATGTCAACCAGGCATTGGTATTTGTGAATTAAAAAAAAAAAAATCAAACTCTCCTGTCTTATTAGGAGGCATCCTTAGCTCATAATGTGACAAAGCAAGTAGAAAAGTAACTCTATCTCAGGAAGCCCTTTCACAGCCGGCCGCCAACCCTTGCAATGAGATGTCAGGCCTTTACTAAACTTGCAAAACAAAGTTTAATTTCCCATTGAGAAATGCGATGGGCTCGAGAGCTTGTTTACTCGATGTCTTCTCCCAACGGCTGAGGCATTTGAACTTGGCGCCAGGCGTTTGAACTTGGCACCGTGGACGTGTCGAGTGGCTGGGGTTCCTTTTAGGATCATTGCCGCCGGGTTATAGATCTCTCAAGACTCTGTCTTTATCATGTGGCTTTTACGGAGAAGGCAGAAATACAAGGGTTCAGCGTAGAACAGGGATGGGGAATGTCCGGCCTGCATAAGAGCCATCAAATCACTTGGTCTAGCCCTGCCAAGGCATTAGGGGTGAGCTCATTAAGTGTTTGACCAAATATAGCAGGCTCATTTTTAAGCGGATAATTTTGTATGGCCCCTGAATGATGTTATAAGTATCCAAATGGCGATTGGCTGGGGAAAAAAGGTTCCCCACCCCTGGGGTAGAGAGTTCGAGAGTTCTCAGAAACCCAAGAATGACTCTTGTTGGGAAAATGGCTTGCAGGCTACAGCATGAGCCACCAGAAGGCAGAGCTCACTGCGCCAGTCCTCTCTCCAGGCCCAGGGAGCTGATCGGCAGCGTTTAGAGTCAGCAGATGGTTGGAACTTAAAGTGAAAAACATACACAGAGCAGAGCACTTACCATTTCGGGATTCTCCGCAGCTAGCTTCACCATCTTCTCTGAGATCATTTTTTTCAAGCAGCTACTCAGCAAAAAAGCCTGAGAAATCCAGAGAGAAAGGAGTCTCTCCGTGAATGAGAGCTTTCTCCTCTTCCTTCCCTCTTCACACCACTGGGCAGGTTTTGAGCTCTGCCCTTCCATAGTACGAATTTATATTTCTTTTTAACTTCCATGAATTTGCATAAGATGTAATTAACAAGTCACAAACCATTTTCTCAATATGTAGATATATTTAGAATATTTATTTATTTATTTTTATAGAGAGGAAGGGAGAGGGATAGAGAGTTAGAAACATCAATGAGAGAGGAACATCGATCAGCTGCCTCCTGCACACTCCCTACTGGGGATGTGCCCGCAAGCAAGATACATGCCCTTGACCGGAATCGAACCTGGGACCCTTTAGTCTGCAGGCCGACGCTCTATCCACTAAGGCAAACCGGTCAGGGCTAGAGTCCATATTTTAAAAGACAGGCAAAAAATGGCCAGGATCTCATTGCTAATCATTTTCCCTCTTAAAACTTACCCCTCACATCCCATTTTCTTTCCCTATTACTTTGCAAGCATCTCAATGTTTTTACAATCAACAAATAGTAAAAACTACTTTTTATTGTAACCAAATGAGCTGAAGTTGGGCGATCTGAAGGGTAACTGTATGCATAGTAGGAGGCCTACATAGCCACCTTCTCTTTGAAAGAATACATTAACATCCTATGGCTTTTTACTGAACTAAAAAAGATTAACTGTTTCTCTTCACTTTCTTATTTTTCTGGTACCTTTCATTATTCACTTTCAACACAGACAGCTGTCCCTAATATCACCTGGGGCTTTGCTGTTGGCTTTTCATGATTAGTCCAAGACACTTGTTACATATCGAGTTGCACAAAAGCTGGGGTTTCCTGGTTACAGGATCCTCACCCCCATTTGCCAAATGCAAGGTTCCCTGTGATTTTCCCTCTTGCTCCGTTCCCACTGATCTTTTCTCTCTCCTGTCCTGCTCTCAGTTCTCTGCTTGCTCTCTTTTCTTTTGGCCTTCCAAGGTCTGAGACAAGCGAAGCCCCAAGCTGGAGGTTATAGGACCTTAGTCTACATTTGTGCTCAAGGATGGTCACCTTACTTGGGGTGTGGGGGGGGGGGATGGAAGGATGACAGAGAGGAGGAAAGAGAAAGAAAACTCAGGTTAGCGTAGCAGCCCCTGTAGAAAACTCTGGGGGGATAGTTCATAGAAATACTTAGAAGGAGAGTGAGCTACTTAGAGGGTACAACCCAAAGTCTCGCAGGACTGTGGAGCATGATGGGAACTCATTGGATTTTAAAGGGAGAGAAAGGTGGGAAGAGAGAAGAAAGGCACTGGCACTAATAAGAAAGCCACTCCTGGTTTGGTAAGGACTAACCCTGTTTATCTGCACACAGCTGTAACCTACACAAAATCAGGGCATGGAGTAGCTCAACACCCCCTGAACTGACGCAGCCTGGAAGGATGCTTAATGGAGCCCCACAGGTCCGGACTGATTCCGTGTTACTATACAATGTACACAGATATGTAGGTTAGGACTCTGCTACACACCCGGTAAGGTTTACTACATATCAAGGGGCTGAGCTCTTGTTTAAGGACCTGAAGGAGATTTGAACAGAAATCCTCATTTGTAGTTAGTTACATGTAAGGAATGCGAGCCACATTTCCGTCTTTTGCAACAGTGGTCCCTGAGTGGGTATCAATAAACCCACACTCCAAAGGAAGCAAGCCTCGCTAGGGGTCCTTTAAACGTTTATTGCCCCTCTCTATGGTGGTTTAAGCTCATTTGCGACAGCCTAGATTAAAAGACCATAAAAATATTTAACTTAGCCTTCCAGGGGAGGAAGGGTGGTTTCCCTACCAAAACCTCTGTCTCTCCAAGTGACTGCAAATCTTGCCTCGGCAAACACCCTGTCTTTTCCCGGAGAATGTTTCGCATTTTTTGAGTAGTTGCAACAGAGGCCGAAGGGACCTCAACAACCTAAAATATTTACCATCTGGCCCTTTTGAGAAAGAGCTCACTGACCCCTGCTTTAAGCCACTGTTAGGCAGGGGTGATGCACGTCTGGTCTGGCCCTGCCAAGGCACGGGAGGTGAGTTCATTAGATGTTTAACCAAATATAGAGGCTAATTTTTAAGTTGGACATTTTGTATGGCCCGTGAATAACGCTGTAAAGAGCCAAATGGCCCCTGGCAGGAAAAAGGTTCCCCACCCCTATACGGCAACTCAGTTCATTTCCAATGGAAACGAAGGCTGTGGTGACCAGCGAAAGAAAACAAAATTTAAAAACAGAGTGCTACAGCCCTAAGAGGAGCGCACAGCACACTCTGGTGATTAGCAAGGCTTAGGGTGATGTGCTGTGTCCGCCCCAGCACGCAAAAGGGCATCTCAGCACACATTTCATGCGCCTCAGTGAGAACTCACCTGTTTGGTGTAAAGGACAAACCACTGCCAGCGACTGTCCTCGCTGTACTGGAATCGGAGCTCCAGGTTCTGGTTGAGGGTTCGCTGGGGCCCATCCATATCCAGCAGAGTCCCCTACGAAGGAAAGACTGAACCTAAAACCACGATGAGATATCACTTTACATACATCCAGTGGTCAGCAAACTGCGGCTCACGAGCCACATGCAGCTCACGAGCCGTGGTTTGCCGGCTCCATTGACTAATGAGTTTGCCAACCACTGGGATGGGGGCTTAATCACAAGGAACAACAGCAGCCTGTAATTACTGGAATCGAGAGTGTAGGTCAGTGGTCAGCAAACCCAGTAGTCAACAGAGCCGCAGTTTGCCGAGCACTGCATTAGGCTGATTATGATTTTAAAAGTCAGACAATAGCAAGTATTGTCAAGGATGTGGAGAAACCAGAACCCTCCTGTACTGCTGGTGGGGATGTAAAACGGAGCAAATGTTTTGGAACTTCCTCAAAACCTAACTATAGAGTCATTACCACTAGAGCAAAGTTACCAGAAATTCCACTCTTAGGCATAAACCCAAGAGAGAGGAAAACATGTGTCCACATAAGAGTCGTACACGCAGGCCCATAGCGGCATGATTCCTAACAACCACAGGATGAGTGGACAGCCCGCATTTGTTACATTTATACAATGGAATATTATTTGACCATAAAAAAGAATAAGGTGCTGATGCACACTACAAGGATGAGCCTTAGAAACATGTTAAGTGAAAGGATCCAGGCACAAAAGCTTCCATTAACATGAAATGCTCAGAAAGTAAATCAATGGTGTCTCAGGGCTGGTGGGAATGGGGGGATAGAGAGGTAACAGGTAAAGGGTGTGGGGCTTCTTTTTGAGGGGATGAAAGTGGTCTGAAATTGATTGCGGCGATGGTTGTACAAGTCTGAGAATATGAGAAATGCCATTAACTTGTACATTTTATATGAGTGAACGATACAGTATGTGACTTACATCTCAATAAAGTTATTACAAAGGGAGAGAATGATTGTGTGGTATTGATGCAGGGAGAGAGACATACGTCAGTGGAACAGAATAGAGAACCCAGAAATAGACCCACACAAATATGCCCAACTGTTGTTTTTTTTTTACAAAAATATAAAAGTAATTCAATTGAGGAAAGGTAAATGGTCCCGGAGCAATTGGACTTCCAGCAGCAAGAAAAGGAACCTTGTTCTATGATCTACACCCTATACAAAAATTAACTCAAAATGGATCACAGACTTAAATGCATAACCTGTAATTACAACACTTTTAGGAATAAACTCCAGGAAAAAAACTTCAGGATCTAGAGTATGGCAGAGTTCTTAGACTTGACACCGAAAACACAATCTATAAAAAGAAAAACTGATGAATTGGACTTCATCAAAATTAAAAACTTTTGTTCCACCAAAGATCTGTTAAGAGGACAAAAAAGAACTACAGAGAAAGTATTTGTAAACCACATATATCCAACAAAGGAATAACAGCTAAAATTTATTAAGTGCTCTCAAAATTCAACAGTAAAACAATCCTATATAATAAAGGCCTAACATGCTTTTGGATTTGTCAGGTCATCCTGTTGGTCGTTCAACCAATCGAAGTGTAATGTGCTAATGATATGCTAAGGCCACTCACCCACTTGCTATGATGTGCACTGACCACCAGGGGCAGACACTCTGACTGGTAGGTTAGCTTGCTGCTGGGGTCCTGCTGATCCGGACTGAGCAAGATGGGCTGGACACACCCTGGAGTCCTCCCGAGGTCCCTCCCTGGCTGGTCAACCACCCCCATCCCTCCCTACCCTGATCAAGCACCGGTGGCGTCCCTCGGCCTGGCCTGCACCCTCTCACAATCTGGGACCCCTCGGGGGATGTCGGAGAGCAGGTTTTGGCCCCATCCTGCAGGCCAGGCTGAGGGACCCCAGTAGTGCATGGATTCATACACTGGGCCTCTAGTCCAATTAGAAAATGGGAAAAGGATATGAAAAAAGATAACACAGATGGCAAATAACCACATGAAGAGATGTTCCACATCACTAGCCTTGAGGGAAATGCAAATTGAAACCACAATGAAATACCATTACACAGTTATCAGAATAATTAAAATAAACAATAGTGACAGCGCCAAATGTTGATGAGGATGCAGATAAACTACATTACTTACACATTGCTGGTGGGAATGTAAATTGGCACAACCAGCCACTCTTGAAAACGATTTGGCACTTTCTTAAAGAAACTACACATACAACTTTCACATGATACAACCATTGCACTCCTGGGCATTTATATGAGAGAAATAAAGACTTATGATCAGACAATAACCTGTACAGGAATACTTATAGGTGCTTTATCATAGCAGCTAAAAACTGGGAACCACCAATACCTTTCATTGGGTGAATGGCTAACCAAATTTTAGCCATTTCATACCATGGACTACTACTCAGCAATAAAAAGAAACAAACTACCGATATATGGAAATTCACTAACAACCTGGGTGAATTTCCAAAGAATTATGCTGAGTAAAGAAAAGCCAATCCCAAAAGGCTACACACTGTAGGATTCCATTCACCTAACATTCTTAGCTTTTATATACATTTTGACCTCCTAAGAATAGTCTATTTCTATTATTCACAGTAGTAAAGTCTATAAAGTCACTTAAACTAAATACTGAATCATGCGTAGCCCCAGAGGAAATACAGGTTTAGGTTCCTGAGAACCTCTGATCTCATTTTCATCCACTGATCAAATACATAGCCTCTTTTTATGTGCAATTTTTTAAGATTTCTTTATTGATTAAGGTATTACATATGTGTCCTTACCCCTCTATTAACCCCCCCACTCATGCCCTCTTATTTGCAATTTTTTAAAAAACAGATTATTGATGCTGCACATATTTAATGCATACAGCTTGATGAGTTCAGACACATGCATACATCCATGAAACCACCCCCACAATCAAGGTAATGAATATACCCATCACCTCCAAAAGTTCAATGTCATGTTCTTAAAATGACACACTATGGAAATGGCATACAGATTAGTGGTGGCAAGGGGTTATAGAAGATGTAACTATAAAAGACCAACATGTGGGATCCTTGTGACAGAAAAGTTCTGATTCTTGATTGTATCAATATCGATATCCTGGGTGATGGTGCTGTACTACAGTTTTGCGAGATAAAATAATTGAGAAAAGTGGCTAAAAAGTACACCGGGTCTCTGCACTACTTTTTACAATTGCACTTGAATCTATAATTATATCAAAATGAAAAGTTTAACTAAAAATAATTGCTTAAAGCAAAAATAATTATAATGTAGCATGAGGCTTATATGTAGAAATGAAGTATGACAAGAGAGACCACAAATGACAGAAGGGGCAAATGAAAGTTCCTGTAGCCCAGCCAGTGTGGCTGAGTGGCTGAGAGTCAACCACGGTTCAATTCTTGGTCCAGGCACATGCCGGGGTTGTGAGCTCGACCCCCAGGAGGCATTTAATCACCGATTCTCTCTCATCATGGACATTTTCACATCTCTGACTGGTAGGTTAGCTTCTCTGAAAACAATAACAATATTTGTAAGCCGAAAACCAGTTTGGCTCAGTGGACAGAGCGTCAGCCTGCGGACTGAAAGGTCCCGGGTTCGATTCCAGTCAAGGGCATGTACCATGGCTATGGGCACATCCCCAGCAGGGGGCGTGCAAGAGGCAGCTGATCGATGTTTCTTTCGCATCGATGTTTCTGACTTTCTATCCCTCTCCCTTCCTCTCTGTGAAAAATCAATAAAATATATTTAAATACATATATTTTAAAATTTTTTAAGTTTACTGTTTTTTATACTTCATGTGAAGTGGTAGACTATCATAAGATAAAGATGTATATTAACAACTCCTAAATAACCATAAATAATTTTTTAAAAGATACACCTAATAAAAACCAATGGTGTAAACAACTGGAATCATAAAATAAGACAAGAAAAAGCTGATAAAACTCAAAAGAAATAGACAAACCCTCAGCTATATTTGAGGATTTAATACTCCCCTCAATAACTTATAGAACAAGTAGAGAGAACACGCATAAGGAAATGGATTTGAACACTATCACCCATGTGACATAACTGACATGTATAGGATATTCCATCCTACAGGGGCAGAACACACATTCATTCAGGTGTGCATGAGACAGTTGCCACGATAGACCAAGTTTTGGGCCACAAAACAAGTTCCCAAAAGTTTAAAAGGACCGACATCAGTGGGGGAAGGGTGGGGCCAAGAGAAGGGTTAGGAGGCTCTTGGGTCCATCTAGGCGAGAATGTTGAGCCAAGCTGTGAGGGTGGACAGCAAGGAAGAGCTTGGAGGGATAGCAAGGTGGCAAAGTGGATAGGACTCCACCAGCAATTAAACATGTAAGGGAAAAGTCAGAGATAATGTCAACATTACCGGGTTGGCAATTAGGGGGCGGTCCCATTTACCAAGATAGGGAGGGGAGAACCCCAGGGTGCGCACAAGAAGGACAGATGGGTCTGCTGTGGAGAAAGGCTGAATTTGACATGTTCATGAGACACCTGGTGAAGATGTCCAGGAGGCTGATGGGAATACTGGCCCTTTGAGAGGGATCTTGAGTAATTGATTTCAGAGAATGTGTAGAGGAAAGATGCTAGAAATAGAACCCCAAGAAACAACAGCATTTTAAAAATGATCAAAGGGCCCAGCCAGTGTAGCTCAGTGGTTGAGCATCGACCTATGAACCAGGAAGTCAGGGCACATGCCTGGGTTGCAGGCTCAATCCCCAGTAGGGGACGTGCAGGAGGCAGCTGATCAATGATTCTTTCTCATCATCGATGTTTCACTCCTTCCCCCTTCCTCTCTGAGATATATATATATATATATATATATATATATATATATATATGAATTTATCAAAGGGAGAAGTGCCCACAAAAATAGGAGGAGGTGGGGAAGAGGAGGGAGAAGTAGAGTATTATGCCGGATCAGAAACGGCCTTGGGTTCTGTGGATTTAATAACTGGATGCCATAGCTGCTCTA
The DNA here is from genome assembly GCA_027563665.1 of Antrozous pallidus. Taxonomy (NCBI): domain Eukaryota; kingdom Metazoa; phylum Chordata; class Mammalia; order Chiroptera; family Vespertilionidae; genus Antrozous; species Antrozous pallidus. The sequence goes on from CM050510.1 coordinate 13,175,073, forward strand.
CTAGAGTCTGTCCTCTACTAACGAATCTCAGTTTCCTGTGTGAAGGGGATAATTCCATTTAATTCACTGAGTTCTTCTAAGAATTTAATTAAATAATAGATGCAGCAACGCCCCGCCTAGCACCGGTGCAAAGTGGGCACCCACCCAATCTGGTCACCAGGGTTTCTCTAGGGAGGAGATGGCAGTGTGGGTCTGATGGAGGCCAGGGATGCCTACATACAGCTTACTGCTCAGCATCCACTTTTCTTTCCGAGGGAGAGGTCCTGTCAGGGCTAAGGACATGGTAAGTGCTCTAAACACGAGAGCTGTCGTTTCTATCGCTCTCATTACTGCAGCCACCCTGCCATTGGAAGGCGGGAGGCTGGGCATCTCCGCTGCTCTGGGTGGGGAACCTGTACCAGGCGATAAATACGATTGACCACCGGGTGATGTCTACTGAGGCTCAGATGTTCCTTCACTTGAGGTAGCGATTCAAATGGCAGACCTGTCTCCATGTCAACGGTGTCATCGAGAGACAATAGGATCTGGCCCGAGCTGGTTTGGCTCAGTGGATAGAGTGCTGGCCTGGGGACTGAGGGGTCTTGGGTTCAATTCCGGTCAAGGGCACATACCTCTGGCCCGGATACGTGCGGGAGACAACCAATCAATGTGTCTCTCTCACATTGATGCTTCTCTGTCTCTGTCTCTGCCCCTCCCTTCCATTCTCTCTCTAAAAATCAATGGATTAACTGTGTGTGTGTGTGTGTGTGTGTGTGTGTGTGTGTGTGTATACTGAGTGGCTAGATTATTATGATCTCTGAACCCACTCTATTATATATATATATATGAGTCCCAGTGTATGAATTCATGCATGGGTGGGGTCGGGTCAGCTGGCCAGGGGAGGGAACATGGGCAGTTGGCTGACCTGTCTGCTGGTTGAACTCCTGGTCGAGGGGACAATTTGCATATTAGCCTTTTATTATATAGGATATACACTAAGTGGCCAGATTATTATGTGTTCAGAGATCATAATAATCTGGCCACACAGTGTGTGTGTGTGTGTGTGTGTGTGTAACACAATAGGGTCTTCAGTCACAAGTAGAAACGTTAAGTCATGGGTGAGGCAGTGCCCGATACTCACCAGGAAGGTGACCTGCCAGCACTTCACTCTGCTCAGCTGGAAGACGACCTGCTGGGTCTGGCTGTCGGGCAGGGTGATGCAGCAGCTGATCTCGTTGTTGCCCACAGAGAGCACCGCCCCGCAGCCCGGTTCCGGGTAGTCACAGGTACACGGGTCCAGCTGCAGGGAGCCATAGTGCCGCACCTCCCGGCACAGCTCCAGAAACTGCTCCACAGGGAGGTGTGGGGCGGGGGGAGGAGGCAAGAGACCACTTGAAACAGAGGCAGATCTCATGGGGGAAGCACGGCCACCCCAGTAGGACACGAGCCACGGAGGGGCCGGAGGGTACCTTTTCCTGTTGCACAATGGGAAGGAAGACCCTGCCCCATGTGCTCGCCGACAGCAAGGCCAGGGAAGGCCATGGTGCGTCCTGCCAGGGCAGGGACCACTTCTGCCTCATCCACCCTGTGTCCCTGCTCAGTAAGGGTAGGAATGGTGACTGAGGAAGAGCGACTCGACTGAGAAGATATAATTCTATCTCAGCAAAAGAAGCCAAATGTGGTCATCTTTTTGAGGGCGGGCTAGAAGGAGTGGTGGGGGGAGGATACATGTAATACTTTCAACAATAGAGATTCAGCCCCACTGGTGTGGCTCAGCCCCACTGGTGAGCATCAATCCAGGAACCAAGAGGTCACTGGTTGGATTCCCAGTCAGGCCACATGCCTGGGTTTCGGGTTCAATCCCCAGTAGGGGGCGTGCAGGAGGCAGCTGACCCATGTTTCTTTCTCATCAATGTTGCTCTCTCTCTGGCCCTTTCTCTCTCTCTCTAACATTGATAAAAATGTCTATTTTTTAAATGTTGAGGGTCTGTATTAATTAACTTCATAGAGGACTCACCGTATATTATCTGTATTTTCCAAAATCTTTAAACAAAAAGCCTTTATTAATTTTATAACCAGAAAAATCAGTAAAAGTGTTCTCATTTTGTAAGATTGTTTTCAGCGCCTGGTGGGTTTATAAATTAAAGAAACAGTCCCACTCCACTTGGCGTCTTTATGTCCCTCCCAGGGGTGGTTCCTTTGGTGCCATATTTGACCCACCTTGGTTTGCTCGTCTTCTTCCTGGAGAGCCTCCAGTGTCTGCCTCTGGGCCTGTGTGGGTTTGGCCCATCCGCTCTGAATGTCCTGGATGGCCTTAAAACAGCATAAACTGCAAGCTTAGAAGAAATGAATTCATCCGACAAGAACACACTCGTGTATGAAAGGCTAGAAAAACAGACCCAACTCTCCCCAGTATATCTAGAAAATTATTACTTCAGAAAATTAATTTCCATTTGCAATGCTAACAGCAGGACACCCATGAAAAACACACATGGTGTCAAAATAAGCCAAAGGAAAATGATTTGGGCAAAAATAAAAAGAATCCCAAGTCTAATTTATAGAAAAGATTCATTTATTAACTTTTGGTCGAGAATATGTTTGCATATTTTCAGAAAACAGTTCCCAGTTTTAAAAGTTGCTCTTTAAATTAGTAGAAAGAGGTTGTGCAGTGGTTTGGGGACAACTGGCAACACTTGGAAAAGAGAATAAAATTAGTTCTTTCCCCACACCACCCATCCAATAAATACAGATACATTAAATATCTACATGTAGAAACCATAAAAGACCAGAAAAAAAAAATAAAGGTGACTGTTTTCTATCTGATCTTGAAGTAGAAGATAACTTTTTAAGATACAAAGAAAATGTCATAATGAAGAAATATGTCCTATGTGAAAATATAAAACTTCTGCCTATACAAACCACATAAAACAAAACCAACAAGTAAATATCAAACCAGGGAAAGTGAGTGTACCATATGAGGCAAAGAGTTAATATTATTTATATAAATCTGTAGAACCATTGTGAGCCTCCTTAGTAGGAACATGGACAGAAGGCGGGCTAGAAGGAGTAGTGGGGGGAGGATACATGTAATACTTTCAACAATAGAGATTCAGCCCCACTGGTGTGGCTCAGCCCCATTGGTGAAGGTATGGAAGGTATGGATCAGCAATTGACAGCATGGAATTACAAATGACAAATATACGTTTAACCTCGCTAGCAATTAAATATATTTTTGCCTGTCAACTTGGCAAAGACTAAACTATATGTCATATTCAGGGTTGACAAGGGTTAGGGAAACGGTTAAAGAGAGGCTACAGAGTGTACCAGCTAAGAATCATACGGGATAAGAGTCGCCTGCAGTAAGTATTGCTCAATTCCCTTTCTACATCTTCTATAGCCAAGCCTACTCTATCCTTCATCTCTGTGTCTCTCCTTCGTACAAATGTGGAGGTTGTCAACTGCCTTGCAGAGTTATGGTGCAGCATCCCTGAAACAACACATTTAAAATAATCACAGGGCTCCATGCCAATGTTATGCCAGGGACAGTTATAGTCTGGGAAGACAGCAGTGAGCCAACCAATGCCTGCTTTCATGGAGAAATCATTCTAGCCAGAAGGCGATATTAAACAAATGTTTTTATTTATTTATTTTTATTTTTTTAATTGATTTTTTACAGAGAGGAAGGGAAAGGGATAGAAAGTCAGAAACATCAATCAGCTGCCTCCTGCACACCCCCTACTGGGGATGTGCCCACAACCAAGGTGCATGCCCTTGACCAGAATCGAACCTGGAACCTTTCAGTCTGCAGGCTGACACTCTATCCACTGAGCCAAACCAGTTTCAGCAACAAACATTTTTAAATACATATATAAACAGGTATATATATGTGTGTACATGCGTGTGCGTGTGCATGTGTGTGTGTGTGTGTGTGATGATGGAAAAGCTATGGAGAAAATAGATCAAGTATGGCAGGGTTTTTGATGTGGTCTGAGTGAGAGGAAAAGAGTTGGGAGGGTTTGAGCAGAGCGAGAATCAGGCCGGCCCCCTGCTGCTGAACTGAAAGGAAGCCATCCCTCCTCCCTCCCAGAACTGGGAAGCTGGGCCTTGGGAAGGAGCAGGCCTCCCATGATGCTGGCCTGGTGACGGGAACACTCGAGGGGAGCTGGTGACCGGAGGGAGAGCCGAGATGGGGGCGTAGACGTGCATCCTGCAGGCAGCACCTGCTGACCGCTCTGCTGCTTAGCAGAGCCTTTGCTCTGTGAGTTGGGGAAAGAAAAAGAGGCCAGACTATTTTACTTTTCTGGGAGTTGAGGAGGAGGGATAGGCCGGGCCAGCTTCATAGTTTGCAGGGCTCATTGCAAAACGAAAATGCGGGGGCCCCTTGTTCAAACGTTATTAAGAATGTGATGAGCCTTAGCTGGTTTGGCTCAATGGATAGAGCATTGACCTGCAGACTAAAGGGTCCCGGGTTCGATTCCAGTCAAGGGCACATGTCCGGGTTGCAGGCTCGATTCCCAGTGGGCAGTGTGCAGGAGGCAGCTGATCAACGATTCTCATCATTGGTGTTTCTCTCTCTCTCCCTCTCCCTTCCTCTCTGAAATCAATAAAAATACATATTTTTAAAAAAGAATGTGTCACGATAGACAGCAGAGCATTAAACAAGACTGAGGCCATCAGAGCCCAGGCCCGTGCGGCTCCTCAGGCCACCTGCCCACGAAGCCGATGCCGGGCAGCTACGCTAGTCGTTGGCTCCGGGAAAAAGACGGTAAATGCCAAGATGTAGGAACCATTAACTGTAAATGATCGTGGATGCCCCTCCCAGGCTCGTGGAGATTAGTCTCTAGACCAGTGGTGGGCAAACTCATTAGTCAGCAGAGCCTAATATCAACAGAACAACGATTGAAATTTATTTTGAGAGCCACATTTTTTAAACTTCTTCGAATGTCACTTGTTCAAAATAGACTCGCCCAGGCCGTGGTATTTTGTGGAAGAGCCACACTCAAGGGGCCAAAGAGCCGCATGTGGCTTGCGAGCCGAGTTTGCCGACCACTGGTCTAGAATGATGAGTGTCAGTTGCAAATTCAGACCATGATGGTGGAAATGGAGGTAGGATTCTTTCTCCCCTATAAAGTCTTCCCCTTCCTCCTCCTCGTGGTAAAATACACATAACACTTTTCACAGGAAACACTTGTAAGTGTAAGATCCAGAGACACTAAGACATTGACAGTGCTGTCACCATCACTACTCTCTACACCTACAATGCCTTCATCATCCCTAGCAAAAATCCTGTACCCTCAAGCGGTAACTCCTCCCCTCCCATCCCCAGCCCTGTTCTACTTCCTGTCTGTGAATTTGCCTATTCTAGGTAGAGAGGTAGAGTTCTTCTCTACATTTTTTTTTCTCATGGTTTAAACCCAACGGGCCTATGATGTTCCCGGGTACCCTCACCTGCATGTAGATCAGATTCACCGCCGCTCTGCAGTCCATCAGCATGGAGTCGAGGGATGGGTCCATGTACCTGCATGATTCAGGAGCATTAAGTTAATTCAGTGGTCGGCAAACGGCGGCTCGTGAGTCACATGCGGCTCTTTGGCCCCTTGAATGTGGCTCTTCCACCAAATACCACGGCCAGGGTAAGCCTATTTTGAAGAAGTGGCATTCAAAGAAGTTTAAGTTTAAAAAAATTGGCTCTCAAAAGAAATTTCATTCGTTGTACTGTTGATATTTGGCCCTGCTGACTAATGAGCTTGCCCACCACTGATAATTCACAGGACATGGTGCAAAGGCCCTCTTCCTTCTGAACCAAGGCCCTTTTTCTGGCAAAGCCCCACCCCTCTACTTGCCTGGCCTTTAGCTTGCCCCTCCACCTCTTCTGTCCCCTATTTTCTTTATTCTGTAAGCTCTTGGTGGGTACTGAGAGCGAAGGTGCAGACATGTAAAACTTCAGGGGGATGGTGCGTGCCCTTGTTCACACGCAGCCCCACTGCGGGTCGCCAAGTCCTGCGTGAACGTTCCCCACCCACAATACCTGGCACGCTCACTTGCTGGTACCCACACCCGGTACCCACAACTGTCTGATTCCCAGTGCCCAGGCCACCCTCCTCTCTTGCCTGAGCTGCTCTGCTAACCTCCTCCCCAGACCTTCTGCCTCAGTCGTGTTCCCTCATCTCATGCTCCTCATTCTAACAGGAGTGGTCACTCCTGGGTAACCTTTCAGACCCTCCTTGCCAGAAGTCAGGTCATCTGTCCTGCTCCCCTCCAAGGCCCTCCATAAGACCCCCACTTTCATTTCCAGCTCCAGCTCTTACCCCCCTCCCCGACCCTCTCCAGCCCAACCGCCTTTTTTCTCCTCTCCCTCTGCCTGGAGGGCCATTCTCACCAACCTCCATCCCTGACCCATCTGCTCCTCCTGGCGAGCCACGCCCTCACATCCCCTCCTCTGTCCTTTCTCAGCACCCCAAGTTCATCCTGAGCACTGCTCTGATCAAACTGATCTTGATATCAAGTGTGAGGACCCTTGAGCCCAGGGCCTGGGTCCTTTTCAGGGTTGCCCCTCTGGGCCTTGTGAAAGTGACTTGCAAATAGTAGGGCTCCATGTCTGACTAACGAATCCGGTGTCAGCAGGATGAATGGAAATGACAGTCACTGTATAAGCACAGTCGCATGCTAAGAATCAACAGGAAGTCAGAAAAGGGTGAAGGCAGAGGTGAGCAGAACCACTCAGATGTGTAGGGTGAATAGACGATGGGATTGGCTTAGACTAGGAAAAGGATGACAATTCTAGTTGAAGACCAACTTCATTCTGGGGCATGGGACAAGCAGCTGAAGCATTCCTACTTATAAGCTACTATTTCACCCATGCATCCCGGGGGCAACTGTTACATCACAGAGTCAGAGAGCCCCCAGACCCTTCCCAAATTGGGGCTCAGAGAGGCCAGGGCAGGCATCCTCTGGTCTGGAAGGGACCATATCCTCCTTGGAGAGGTGCACCAGGGAATTCATGGGCAGAGGAATATCCCTAAGACTCCAGTGATTGCTGGGAATCCCACAGCTCGTGGCAATGGAGCTCACCTCCCTGCCCCGATCCTGGAAGACTCCACCCCGCAAGTGGACAGGGACCTTGCAGGATCCTGTGCCAGGCTCCCTCCCTCTCCCAGACTGGTCACCTGATCCTCACCTCTAACAGCTGAAGTGAGACCTTCTTTCCTCCCAGTTCCCATGAACAAAGGCAAATCTGCCCGGATATGAGATGTTGGCTTGTAGGTAGACATTTTTTTATCTTGCACTTAGGATCGAGAATTGACCAGTTTCATGAAGACATAGGCAAAGCCCAGCGTTCTGTTCAAGCTTCAAGTTGAGAAGCAGAATCTTCATCTCTCCTCTGATGTCCTGCTCTCTGAAGAGCTCATAAGACACAAGCCTAAGCCCCAGGGATTGTGGTGGCTGTTGTTGTTGTCAACATTATTATCCTCAAGATAACAATAATAAACAAGGCCAAAGTGCATTGAGCACATGGGATCATTTTATTTAACCCTCCCAATAATTCTGTGAGGTAGACTCCATTATTATTATTACTCCCGTTTTACAGATAGAGAAACGGAGTCTTAGGGAGCGTAAACAATTTGGCTAAGTTTATTTGGCTCAATCCTAAGAGAGTTGAGACTTAGATTCTCACACTGTGACCCCAGGAGTAACTGTGCTCAGCCACTCATTATACTGAGCAGCTTCCAGAAGAACAGCTACTCTATAACCCTTAGATGGAACTGCTCAGGGTTTTTCCTTTTCCCTTCTCAGCGTTCCAGATTTTGACCGTCTCTCAGAATACTTCTGAATAACCGTAAATGAACTTCTAGCCTTGCTGGGAATAGGTTTCCAAAACTCAAAACCCGCAGACCAGAGTTCTCACAGGGCATCACAAGGTCAAGATAACTGCTATTCCTAGATTTCAAAATGTCTTTCTTTCAAACTTCTGTGCTCAGATTACAGAGTAGCTGAGCTGGGAGAGAGTGAACCGAAGATGCAATCCTATACAGCCTTGGTAATGACTACAGGTTATAGGCTATGTGTGGAGTGGGTTAGGGGAGCGTCCTGCTTCTTTTTTTCTTTCTTTCTTTCTTTCTTTCTTTCTTTCTTTCTTTCTTTCTTTCTTTCTTTCTTTCTTTTTCTCTTTCTTTCTTTCTTTCTTTCTTTCTTTTTCTTTTCCCTCTCTGTAGGGCCCTCTGTTTCTGGAGGAAATGGTAGTACTTTCTGCCAGGTGCCCTATTGATCTCAGGAACATGGCTGGTCCTGGTATATATGCATTTATTGTTGAAATCCTTTGGAACTGTAAGCCGACCACTTGGAATTCAGATGCTCTGCAAGTTGGCTGAGTCCACCACCGTTCAACAGATGAAGTGATCTGATTGCAGTCCTCAACAAATCCCTTCAGTCAATGCAGCCAGTAATTTCTCACCATTACCTGTTTCATTCCCAACCCAATGGCCCTTGTTCAAGCTTGACCTTCAAGGCCACCATCTTCATGATAATACCCCTCTAGTATTTACTTGAAACCAGTGACAATCACCCTCCACACCCTTCCTTGAGGACAAATCGCCTTGTCATTCCCCTCTCTGTCTTCTTTGCTGTTTTCCTCTTCGCCTTCCCTCCCGGCCTCTGGCTAGCTGCTGGGCTGTGAGATGACAGGTGAGGAGGGCCAGTTCTGATCAGCCGTGGTAGACAGCCTCGAAAGCCCGCCGTCACAATGCTTACTCACCACTTCCGGAGTCCGACCTTGCAGTTTTCCAGTTCAGAACTTCGGAGACTCACATAAGGGAGTTCAAAGTCCGCTAGTTTTTTCATGACTAGAGAGAGGGGAAGGGGCATCTTATTAGTTAAGAGAGCACAGGTAGTTTGTTTTATACCCAGGACTTTCAAATGAGAACATAAAGCATTACAATTGCAAAGAGTAAAGTATAATAATAATAATAAATATATTCTCTTGCATTTGTGTGTAATTTTTAGCTTTCTGAAGTTAATTAAAAAATAACATTTTATCTTCATAAAATATGAGCATCTTGAGTGAGCTGTATGTTACACTGGGAGGTGGATGGAGAGACTGCAGTCCAGAGAGGCCTGCTGCCCTTGCCTGCACACCACAATCCCAGCGGCCAAGCCAGCTCAAAAGCCCTTATCTTCACCTGTAAGCCACCTCCCGCAGCCTCTTGAGGACAAATGTAGAGAACGCTGAGATAATCTACAGCATTTCACAACTAAAAAACTTGCAGTGTCTAGCAATGCACTGTAGAGAAAGCAAAAGCTATGGGAATGGGACTGTCACCTTTTGCTATCTTGTTATATCTTTTTTAAAAATCTGAGAGCTTAGCTATGTCAGCTGAACTTTTTAGCAAATATTCCTTAACAAGGAGAAATGATGGCATGATGAGAAGTCCCGATGCCTGGAGTCCTGCGCTCCATTCAGAAGGGGGTTCTGGGGTGTCTTGAGGTCAGCACGGGGCGCATGGGTAAAGGTGAGACAGACATAGGGTTGGGAATGGGGCAGGCACTAGAGGAAGTCCAGTCACTGGAAAGACCCAACTTCCTGCTCCTGTCCCTGCCACCTCTCTAGGGCTACGTGACTCCAGCTCACCCTGAACACAGACACCACCTCTCACCCCCAAACTTTCCATCCAGGAGTGGAGAACAGCGGGGGAGGGGGGGACCGCACACTGGGACTTCCCCTGAGGGTTGCCCGCCCCTCAGCTGCGCTGCTGCATCTCTGGGCTGAGCACCTGCCCGAGTGGCATTCCCTCTGCCCTTACCAGACAGCTTGCCCTCCTTGCAAAACCGAATGAGAAAGAGGCCGAAGTAGCCCAAGAGCTCCCGACACAGTCCGATTTTGTGTGACACCACCTTTAACCGAAGACAAGAGAAAGGGGTACAGGTTAGAAGTGTCCACCATGTTTCCTGGGATGTGCAGAATTTGAAATTGCGTATAAACACAATAGAAAGCTCTGTCATAGGCTAGCAGACCTTAAAAAAAATATTTCCTGAACCTAAAGTGGTATATACTTGCCCTAGCCCATTTGGCTCAGTGGATAGTGTCAGTCTGCGAACTGAAGGTCCCAGGTTCGATTCTGGCCAAGGGCACATGCCGGGTTGCGGGCTTGATCCCCAGAAGATGGTGTGCAGGAGGCAGCCAGTCAGTGGTTCTCTCTCATCATTGATGTTTCTCTCTCTCTCTCCTTCTTCTTCAATAAAGAAATATAATAAAATATTTTATAAAATAAAATTTTAAATATTGTAAAAATACAATGGCATATACTTGTTTTAGAAAATTTAGAAATTTTAAAAAAAAAGTGAAGAAGAAAAAATAAATCTGTCCCCCCACAATGGATACTGGCTGGCCTCAGCTGAGGCTGGTTGTCCCATCTCAGCCATGGGCGTGCCTCCCAGATTATTTTTTGGACTTCATTGTCCACTGGAGGGCAGCACTAATCCTCCACCGACATCTGTCCTGGGTCATTTCCCTTCCTGTGGGCTGAATTACCAGATATTGAGAAAAGGGATAGTCCCCACTTCTCGGCTGTCACACAAAGGTGTATGAGCTATGAGTCTTTGATCCCCCAGGCCTGCTTCTCTCTGACATCTCCAGTGAAGTTCAAGTCTAATGTGCGTGGTGCTTGCCCAGTGAAATCCTCAGATCCCAGGCAAGAGCTGCCCTCATTTCATATTCCTTTTTGACCTTAACATCAAAGGGCGTTCATGTCAACACCAATGGGTGCGTTTTTACCAATGGGTCTCAAGGCCGCAACGGTCCCTTCCCAGGAACTTCCATCCCCACGCACCCAGGCAACCCACTGCCTCCATAGGACCGGCTCCTGAGTGACTTCTAAACACACCCCGCCTGATTCCCTAGGTCACCTCCAGCACCCCAGGAACCTCTAACCCGCCTTCACAGCACCGTGTGGGAGCCGACACTTCGGCCACGGCTCCCGGTTCTCACGGTGGAAGTGGCAGATACCAGGCTCAGAGAAGGACTTTCCTCACCAAACCTCCCATCAGGCGGCAGTCTGGTGAGGTGGACGGTATGAACGGTGTTACGAATGGGTGTTCTCCATGTAGCTCTGCAAATGAAGAGCCTGGGCACTTTTCACAACATCTCCCCAAGGCTTACTCCCATTCACCCATTCATTTTCCCTTCTCCCTCTCTGTCTTCCAAAAAACACAGGATTCCTGTATTGGGGGCGGGGGGGGAGAGAAGGGGAGAGCGTGCTGGTAACAGGTTATATCCTCCTAAAGTAAGTATGACCCATGTCCACTCGAATTCGATTCCTCTCTGATTCACTCGGTGAAAACACAAGCTTATACGCCTTCGCAGAGGAGTGCATCAGGAGAACAGGGCAGCTTTTATAACTTAACCGGGACCTAAGCACAAGCATCTTTTTGAGCAGAGCGAGCAGCTAGAAAAAAAGAAGACAGTATTTCTGTGGAGAGCGGCCAGTGTTTGGACAGGTCCACGCCTCGGACTGACGAGAGGGCACAGTCCTCTCGGGGCCCCATGCAGGTCCCAGCTTGGCGGGCAGAGCCTCCCAGCACAATGACAGCCAACAGCTGTGGTTGTCAGCTTGAACCTGTGGTCCGAACACGTGGCCCCACATGCCTGAGTGATGCAGGCTGTAAGTAAACAAAGCTTGCTCAGATGCATGTAGCTGAGGAGGATCAAAACCCACGACAGTATTGTAAGCATCTTGGCCACACCCTTACTTTGCCTCGTGGCATCGGCTATAAAATAAAGACACGGCTTGTGGGCATCATCGCTGTCTCTCCATCAGAGAGGCAGCGTCCCACCCAGACCCAGCTTTCTTCTCCTGTCTGTCTTTTCTCCATCCTTCACCGCCCCCTCTCAGGCTCACCCCGGGCCGTGCTGGCGCGGCACCCATTTCCATCTCGGCAAATGTTAACGACGCTCCAGACCACAAGCGCCAGCTATAAAATGACAACAGCACAAATGCATCAACAGCAAAAACAGCCTTAAAGGGCCCAGGACAGTGGTCGGCAAACTGCGGCTCTCGAGCCACGTGTGGCTCTTTGGCCCCTTGAGTTTCCAGCTTAGGAGGACCCTAATTAAATTAATAACAATGAACCTACCCATATAGTTTAAGTGTAAAAAATGTGGCTCTCGGAAATTTCAATTGTACTGTTGATATTTGGCTCTGTGGACTAATGAGTTTGCAGACCACGGGCCCAGGAGGATGCAGGGCGGCGAGTGCTCTTGAGAAGACACAGACGGTGGTTTCTAATGACAACATGTAAACGACTCTTCCTGTCCAGCGAGAGAGCTTCCAGCCCCGGGAAGAGAAGACACCTTTCTGCCTGGCCAAGCGCCCCCTCCACCTGTGGGGGGAGCTCCACCACCGTGAGGGCAGGACCTCCTGGGGGACGTTCCTGAGGCCAATCGCGTCCGTACCATGGGTTGGACTTCCTCACAAGCCCATGTGATTGGAGAGAAAGTGCATTTTTCTGCGACCACAGATGTATCTAGTTCAACATCTGCTGTTCGTGACCAGGGGAACTGGACGAAGCAGATGAGATGGTGGACTCCTAGTCTTCCTGCCCAAGTCGATACTTATTCACCCTGCCTCTAATGTCCATAACACCAACGACCCTCTGTAGCCAAAGCCACCACTGTCGGTGGAGCACGAGCTGTTTCTAGAATTACTTAGACACTGCCTTGAAAGGTTCAGTGACTTCCCCAAGCTCACACAGCTCCGACGTGACACCACTGCCATGTGAATCCAGGACTCGTCCTCACTCCAGCACCCACAGGGGAGACCCGCAGGGCACCCCTCCCCGCCCTCCATCGCCACCCCAGCTTCCCCTGCCAGCAGCCATCTCCAGCTGCAGGCATGTCTAGCTTGGCCTGGGAGCCCAGCGTGTGAAAACACGTCCATAATGACGTTGGCAGGCACGACAGGTGCTCCCCAGGACTCCAAAGGCCCAACCACTTCCAAATCATCTTAGCGCTGAGGCTGGGCCTGAGTTACCTGCCCGGCCCCAGAGGTGTCTGCCTTCTTAGTCCCCCGCCCTCGCCACTGCCCTCCTTCCTTTACAGACCTGTCCCCCATTGTGTAGGTCCTGGAAGAGCAATGGAGGGAACCATGGTTTGGGGTTGCTATCAATTCTCTCAAGCATTAAGTATCACGTTCTTTGATGCTGTTTAGGAAGATCATTCTGGAAATCTGTGCAGAGGATGAGCAGGGAGACTATTTGGGGGGCGGCGGTGCTATAGAACGATGAGGATGATGAGAACTTGAACTAGGGGTGTGGAGGTAGAGAAGAGAAAACAGGAGAGGGGGCTGACTAGGAGAAGCCACGGGTCACTTCTCAATGGATGGCCCCAGCCATTAGGTGGGTGCCATGAGAAGGTTGGGGTGGAGTGTGTGCAGTGACCTTAGTAGGAAGCAATGTCCAAAATGATGGGGCCAGGCAGAGCCAAGATCTCCTGAGGCCAGGAGGACACGAACAGGCTTAAATCTCCGGGCTAGAAAGAGTCATGATGTGGAGAACTTCACACATGTACACACTCACTCATGCACACTCATGCACACACACACATACACACACATGCACACACTCACTCATGCACACTCATGCACACACACACACACACACACACACATACACACACATGCATGCACACATATGCTCCAGGTCTTAGGTAAAGGCCACCTGAGAGCTGGGAGCCCAACAGGGGGCACTTCTGTCCATTTCAGCTCGGGAGGCATCAGATGCCCTGATCCCAGCACAAGCACGCCCTGCCTTCGGCTGGTTGGTCCTAGAAACTTCCCACTCCCCCTGCTGAGAACTGTATAATCTGTGTGTACGTTTCCCTGTGGGATTAGAACAAAAGCCCTCCAAAGAAAAGGGGGGCCTGGGACAGTGTGGGTGTGAGGAGACGGTGTCCCCTCCCCAGCCCAGCTCAGAGGGAGGGCAGACCCCGGGCAGAGCTGAGCACAGCCACACCTGGCGGAGGGGCCAGTGCTTTCTGGGGTTCACGCTGGAGTCCTCATCGAACTAGGACTCGGGTCTGGCTCAGAATCAGGCCTGCTGGGCCGTGGGCATCGGCATGTTCGCTGTGAGGCAGGAGGGACGACTGGTTTTGCCTTTGAGAAACCAGAGACTCTCTTTCCCGGAATCTGTCGCAGCTCACCTGGGGGCGGCCTGTTTCAGCCTCATCTGGGCCCACTATCCTCCTGTCCCCAGCACGGAACACCCCGTAAGGAAGCACTTAGCGGGTCCCCGGGGTACATCCCCGGCCGAGTGCCAGGGCTCTGACAGCCGGTGTGGGAAGGCCGAGGGGACGCCAGAGAGTCGGTGCCCACCGAGCCCGGGTGCAGGCTGGAGCTCGGGTTCTCGGCCAGTCTCCCAGAAAAGCCCTGCATCTCCACCGGCCGATCACCCAGCGTGGAAGGGTAGGCGGGAAGCTTCCAGAAGGTGACTGCATCCTGGTCCCTGCCTCCAAACGGTGCTCCCGGGCCGCAGAGCAGGTGCCGCTTACCTCCAGGACCCTGTCGGCGGCGTCCGAGGTGAGGATCTCGAGCTCCACGCTCCTCCCGTCGGGCAGAAACACGGCCAGGGGGGCTTTCGTGGCGGCGATGCTGAAGGTGTCCTGTGAGCACGGGGAAGGCACGGTCAGCGCCCGGGGCCGGGGGGGGGGTCCTCACCGGGACACAGCGGTGTCCTCTCCCAGCCCCGAGGGTCACACCCAGAGGCACACGAGATCCCGGGGCAGAAATTCAGGGCATGGAGTTGGGGAGCAGGGGCGGGGGCAGAAGAGGGGTTAGCAGGGGTCTGGAGAGGTGCCAAGGCAATGCAATGACACGGAATTAGAATGACTTCCAAATACACAAGACATCCATTTTCGGGGGGAAATCATCCACATGCCCTGGGTGGTTTCAGATTGTAACTCCCGCTTTTAATATTTGCAGGCATCCCGGAAAGTCCATAGAACACGATCAAGTGTGATTCTGCGACAGCAAACCTGAGTGTGCAAGCTGAGGCCGGGGTGTGGAAGCAAGATGCCATCTGTGCATGGGACCCGCTGAAGACAGGGAGCCACTGAGGACAGGGAGCCACTGAGGACAGGGAGCCGCTGAGGACAGGGAGCCACTGAGGACAGGGCACCCGCTGAGGACAGGGACCCGCTGAGGACAGGGAGCCGCTGAGGACAGGGCACCCGCTGAGGACAGGGACCCGCTGAGGACAGGGAGCCGCTGAGGACAGGGAGCCGCTGAGGACAGGGAGCCGCTGAGGACAGGGAGCCACTGAGGACAGGGAGCCGCTGAGGACAGGGAGCCGCTGAGGACAGGGAGCCGCTGAGGACAGGGAGCCGCTGAGGACAGGGCACCCGCTGAGGACAGGGAGCCGCTGAGGACAGGGACCCGCTGAGGACAGGGAGCCGCTGAGGACAGGGAGCCGCTGAGGACAGGGAGCCGCTGAGGACAGGGAGCCACTGAGGACAGGGAGCCGCTGAGGACAGGGAGCCACTGAGGACAGGGAGCCGCTGAGGACAGGGAGCCGCTGAGGACAGGGAGCCGCTGAGGACAGGGAGCCACTGAGGACAGGGAGCCGCTGAGGACAGGGCACCCACTGAGGACAGGGAGCCACTGAGGACAGGGCACCCACTGAGGACAGGGAGCCACTGAGGACAGGGAGCCACTGAGGACAGGGCACCCACTGAGGACAGGGAGCCACTGAGGACAGGGAGCCACTGAGGACAGGGAGCCGCTGAGGACAGGGAGCCACTGAGGACAGGGCACCCACTGAGGACAGGGAGCCACTGAGGACAGGGCACCCACTGAGGACAGGGAGCCACTGAGGACAGGGAGCCACTGAGGACAGGCACCCACTGAGGACAGGGAGCCACTGAGGACAGGGCACCCACTGAGGACAGGGAGCCACTGAGGACAGGGAGCCACTGAGGACAGGGACCCGCTGAGGACAGTGCCCCAGCTCAGCGCAGCTCTGCCCAAGGCATGCGGGCCGCTAGGGCAGAGAGCAGACCGGGGCCCTGTGCGTCTCCTGGATGGAGGCCTCTAAAGTGTCAAGGACACACCAGGGGCACCGAGGCCCTGAGGGTTTAGGGAAGTTGGAAGATGAGAGTGTCTGGTGCTCAGTTTCTTTTTTTCTTTTTTTTAAATATATTTTATTGATTGTTTTACAGAGCGGAAGGGAGAGGGACTGAGAGTCAGAAACATCGATCAGCTGCCTCCTGCACACCCCCTACTGGGGATGTGCCTGCAACCAAGGTACATGCCCCTCACCGGAATCGAACCTGGGACCCCTCAGGCAACAGACCGAGGCTCTATCCACTGAGCCAAACCGGTCAGGGCTGGTGCTCAGTTTCCATAGACAGAGGCCCTGGGAGGAGGCACAGCCAGGGTCTGCCCCGAGGGGTCCCATAGGGTGGCTGTACCTGGTGGGGCGCTGTTTCTAGCGCCTCCCAAATGGGCTCCTGTCAATCACACAGAGCGGCCTCGTCTCTGGGGAGGCCGACCCAGGTCACAGACTCACATGCCGGTCCTCTGACAGGCTGAGGCCCTGACCCCTACCCTCCAGCTCTGCAGCAGTTCACGCTCCCCTAGGCCTTTAGAATGGCCCTGTCATGGCGAATCCTCCGGAGGACCAAGAGCCCCTCAAACCACACTGGGTGTTCAGAGCCTCCTCTCCGAGCCAGAGGATTGGTAACAGCGATAGGAACCCGGCGGCGGAGTGGGAGGGGTGATCTCATTTTAGTGACTAACTTGTCCAGCCCAGGTCACCTTTCTTCTTGGCATCAGGAGAGGAGCCCAAAGGACCGTCTGAATATCGTTCGGACATCACAGAACGGGGGCTCAGGTAGGCTGAGCAGGTGAAACCCTCCCCCCTAACAGGCAAACTCCCCTTTCCTGCACCCGCCCCACCCCCACCCCATCCACAGACACAGCAGGTGAGACAGCCAGCTTTGTTGGGAATGGAGGAGGGATCCAAAACTCAATCACATCAGTTACCTCCAGAGTCCAACCCCCCCACTGGTGACAGGCTTATTGTTCCTAATTTTGTTATCAAAGGCAAGCTTTGACTTTAAATTTTAACTCTCCTCCTTCACCCCAATACTTGCAATTACTAAGTGTCTATGAGTCTGAGCCTAAGTACTTTAGAAGAGAGAATCTACTGTTTTCCAAATTGGAAGATGAGATCCCCCGCCCCCCAAAAAAACCCAAGATATATTTATGTTTTGTTATCCTCACCCGAGGATATTTTTTTCCATGGACTTTTAGAGAGAGTGGAAGTGAAGAGAGGGTTTGGAAAGGAAGAGAGGGAGGGAGGGAGGGAGGGAGGGAGGGAGGGAGGGAGGGAGGGAAAGAGAGAAACCAAATGGGTAGGAGTTCCCCCAGGGCAGATGGTCCCTTTCTAGGTACACCTGGGTTCTTAAAGGCTCTGGGCCTATAGCCACAAACATCTCTTACCTCAGGGGAAAACCACTCACTGCTTTTTGATAAGATTCTAAAGCTAGCGTTCATTTAGGTTACCTCAAGGTAACTCCCAAGGCTAACCAGATAAGTTAAGTCCCAGTAAGACACCTAAACTATAGGAAGAGTTGAAATTATATGAATGCACGCACATCTTGGTTCAATTCTCTTGCAAAAAATAAAAAAGCGAGGAAGCATTTGGATTGGTAGAGCGAGGCCAGCTAGGGGTGGTCCTGAAATCAGGCGATGGAGGGTTTTGTTTAAAAGGCACCTGGTGGTTCTGGATAGACAAGGGGAGGGTGGAAGGGCAGTTACAGGAAGGTTTGGCTGGCAGCGGTGAGAATGGGCTGGAGGAGTCTGGAGGTGGGGGAGGCCAAGAGGTTGGCTGTAAGCACTGAGCGTCTGAGCAGGACCACGTGGCTCAGAAGCACCATCTGCACAGCAGATGCTGGGGTCGCCAGCTACCTCCTGCACACTGCATGCAACCTGCGTGAAGCTGGACCGGGTACTCCCTTGTGTCCCTCTTAGCTCTAAAATAAAGTTGTGGGCTTGATTCCCAGAGGGGGGTATGCATGAGGCGGCCGGTCGATTATGTTTCTCTCGTTGATGTTTCTCTTCCCCTTTCCCTTCCTCGTGCTCTTACAAAAAAAAAAAGCAACATGACAGAGCCGGTTTGGCTCAGTGGATAGAGCATCCGCCTGTGGACTGAAAGGTCCCAGGTTCTATTCTCATCAAGGGCACATGCCAGAGTTACAGGCTCCATCCTCAGTAGGGGGCATGCAGGAGGCAGCACATCAATGATTCTCTCTCATCATTGATGTTTCTCTCTCCCTTCCCCTTCCTCTCTGAAATCAATATATATATATATATATATATTTTAAAGCAGCGAAAACATTTTAAAGATAAATAAAATGCTAGATCATAATATGAGGAACGGTAGTTGATGGTTTCACTGCTACACACTGTTAGGCCCTTAGGGCAGAAATGAGACAGAGTTCATGACTGAACTTCAGCTCCTTCCCAAGCACAAAACCTTCAAAACTGAGGGACTGCCTGGGAAGACCAGGCCAGGGACCTGGCAAAACCCTGAAATAAAGGAGGAAAGAAACATGACCAACTAAGGATAAAACATGTATCCACAAAATGATGCCACCAAGGAGATGAACATGATGGATGTATTAATAAGAATATGGCTTCTCTGAACTCAGATCTCAAAGAACAGATAAAAGCTTCAGAAAAGAGGCAAGATAGTGAAAGGCTATAAAAGCCAACCAGCAAAGCTCACAGAAGAAATGAAAGGGGAAATAAAACCATCGTGAACATCTTATCGGAAGAAGCAAGAAGAGACGTTGCTGAACGCAGCTGGAGCACAGGTTTTGGTGGAAAGGTATAAAGGGAAGCACTGGGAGCCAAACCAGGTAAAAATCTTTCAGGTTACCTGGAAAAACAGGCACTCAAAACAAAGCTTTCATACCCTGGAATAATTTTTTAAAACCATATTGCACACACAAAACAGATGATAGAATCAAGACCAAATATCCCTCTGTGTACTAACAGAGAATGATTTGCAAGATGTAAGTTCTAAAATGTAAGATTCAAACAGTGCATAGGTATGTATGACTATTTGTAACACAAAAACAATATACGTACATGTGAATGTTTGTATGTACACAGGAATGTGAAGAACACACATTAAACTGTGTATCATTCTTCCCCAAGCTAGGGACCCAGTTCACTGCTACCACATCATTGTACAACTAAGCCTTTCAAAGTTTTTCCATTCAGTCAAGAACATATCTTCAGACAGAAAGATATGCCCATATGTACAACTACAAGGAGTTGTGTGCTCAACAACGTACTTGGGAAAGTTTCCGCCTGTCTCTGTGTACTAACATAGAACGTGGTCATGTGGGCAGTGGTTTAGCCCACCCAACAAAGGAAAGTGAGCTGCTGTATGTAACTCTGTTCAGATGGGTTTTCTCTGTGACCCACTGGTAATACAAGTAGTGTTCACTCTTTCTCGCTCTTCACCCTTTCTCTATAAAAAAGTGTCAACCAAATTCACGATCGACAATGACATGTCGAAACACACATGTGCGATTGGCTCCAGCGAGAGCTTTCTATGCATCGTGCATATGGGAGTCCACTTAGCCTTTTATATATATAGAGAGTAGGAGCAGACAATGCACAAGTAATGGTGGCATGGCCATTACTGCTGCCCTGCTGGCTCCACATACCACATTTGGGAATTTCAGCTGCAGACGTGGCATCCCGCCCGGCTGGCAAGGCTCAGTGGCTGAGCGTTGACCTATGCGCCAGGAGGTCACATTTCGATTCCCGTCAGAGCACACGATTGGTTGCGGGCTCGATCCCCAGGAGGGGGCTTGTGGGAGGCAGTCGATCAATGATTCTCTCCCATCATTGATGTTTTTATCTCTCTCTCCCTCTTCCTTCCTCTCTGAAAGCAACAAAAGTTTAAAAAATGAAAAACAAAGAAGTGGCATTCCTGCATTTTCATGGGGCCCTTCATGATGCAAGGTTCTCGGACCAGTTTTGAGGTGTACAATTCTTAAAAAGGTAGCTGCTTTATTAAATAAGTGAACAGTGACACACTTAATTTTCCATCCAGAATCTAAACGTCCAAAAGAACGAAATAGGAACCATCCTCCAAAGTGCTCCAAGTGAATGTGTGTTACCCGAGCCCAGGCTCTGTGGGGCTGGAAACACACGTGTGGTTCACGTAGAGACCTGTTCGGCAGTGAAACAATGACCTTAGCAAAGAAGAGCAAGCTTACCAGCTGCACCCGCTTTAAAAAATCAACGAAGACATCACTTCTCAACATGTTTGGGTCCACGGTTACTGAAAAACACGGACATGGAGCCCGGTTAGCATGGGGCTGGGATAACTTCCCTGCTACACTGCTCTGACCTTCAGAAAGCCTCCAGGCCTTGCTGCCTCCTTCTGGAAGGCAGTAGAGCATGTGACCGCTCAAATACATCGAATCTGCAAAGCTTGCTTCCCCCAGGCAGCCCTGACAACAACACAAACCCATCACAGCAAGCCCAGGCGACCGTGTCCAAGAATCTCACTGTATTCATGCACACCCGAGTTGCTCACTATCCATCTGCCGAAGAGGAGGCACGGGGCACGCTGATGCTATGGGTAAAGGCCAGGGGGCACGCTGATGCTATGGGTAAAGGCCAGGGGTCACGCTGATGCTATGGGTAAAGGCCAGGGGTCACGCTGATGCTATGGGTAAAGGCCAGGGGTCACGCTGATGCTATGGGTAAAGGCCAGGGGTCACGCTGATGCTATGGGTAAAGGCCAGGGGTCACGCTGATGCTAAGGGTAAAGGCCAGGGGTCACGCTGATGCTATGGGTAAAGGCCAGGCCTGCACACTGACCCCGTAAGCGCTGTGTGCATCTGTGAAAGGGCAGGCGGTGAAAGGAGCATGTCTCTAAGATGTAAGGAAGGAAACCAAGAGAGGATGAAAATTCAAAAATTACTACATTTTGAGTTTGAAAGAGCTTATTTAGCAGGTCTGAAAGAGAGTGGTATATTCTCCATTACAGAAGACAAATGGGAAATAGATGACTTCTAGACTTTTTTTTTTTTGGCAATGCTTAAAAAAAATGTGCAGCCGAAACCAGTTTGGCTCAGTGGATAGAGTGTCGGCCTGTGGACTGAAAGATCCCAGGTTCGATTCCGGTCAAGGGCATGTACCTTGACTGTGGGCACATCTGCAGTAGGGGGTGTGCGAGAGGCAGCTGATTGATGTTTCTCTCTCCCTTCCTCTCTGTAATAAATCAATAAAATATATATAAAAAATGTGCAGCCATGAGAAATAAGAAAATAAATGCCTGGCCTAGAATGATCTATAAAATATATATTTTAAGAGGGAAAAACCAGCATACAGAAGAAAAAAAACCTGTTTTTCTTTTGCTATGAAGGACATCAGTGGGGTAGTTGGTAAGGTTTGAATAAGGTCTCTACATAACATTACTGTAGCACTGTTAATTTCCTGATCTTGATAACTGTACTGTGGTTATAGAAGGGAATGCCCTTGATCTTAGGAAGTACACACAGAACTATGTAAAGGCAAAATGTTTTGTGTGTACAACACAAATATCTCAATAAATTATACACAATACTAAACTAAAGGCCTGGTACATGAAATTCACACACTTGGGGAGAGGGGTCCCTCAGCCTGGCCTGTGCCCTCTCGCAGTCCGGGAGCCATCAGCTGGGCATCCTTAGTGCTGCCAGGGAGGCGGGAAAAGCTCTTGCCACTGCTGCTGCGCTCACCAGCTGTGAGCCTGGCTCAGGGCTTCTGGCTGAGTGGCTCTCCCCCTGTGGGAGTTCACTGACCAGCAGGGGGCAGCTCCTGCATTGAGCGTCTGCCCCCTGGTGGTCGGTGTGCATCATAGCGACTGGTCGTTCCACTGTTCAGTCCACTTGCATATTAGCCTTTTATTATATAAGAAGATACATGAATATGTAGACACACGTAGAGGGGAGTGAGAGAGAATGATAAGGCATATGTAAAATGTTAACATTTGGGAAGTGTAGGTGAAGAGTTCACAGACATTTTTGCTTTACTTTTTGCAACTTTTCTGTAAGTCAGAGAATCTTTCAGAATAAAAAGCTTTTAAAAATCAGATACAGATAAAGGTATAGAGTAAGTTTCAATTAGTGTTGGACAAACCGAGGTGTACACCACAACAGTATACACACAGATGGTTTCTGAGGAATACACAAGCCACTTGTAATAGCATGTGCTTCTAGAAGTTTGGAGGCCTGGGGTGGGAGGACACACCTTTCATTGTATATAGTTGACCCTTGAACAATGCAGGGGTTAGCCCCTGCAGTCGAATATCACAGTATAACTTTTGACTCCCCCCCAAAACTTAACTACTCATATCCTACTGTTGACCAGAAGCCTTACTGGTAAGATAAACAGTCGAGTAACATGTATTTTGTATGTTATGTGTATTATGTACTATATTCGAATATAGTACATAATGCACATATACATGTATCATAATGTAAATGGTCGTAGGCTCTGTAGCAGCAGTTCTCAACCTAGCAGGGTCGCCTAAGACCATCGGAAAACACAGATATTTACATTACGATTCGTAACAGTAGCAAAATTACAGTTATGAAGTAGCAACGAAAATAATTTTATGGTTGGGGATCACCACAACATGAGGAACTGTATGAAAGGGTTGCGGCATTAGAAAGGTTGAGAACCACTGCTAAAAAGGAAGCTGGAGAAAAGTATTTTTAAAACAAATACAAAGGTCACATATTGCATGATTCCATTCATCGGAAATGTGTCCAAAAGAAGTAAAGCTATAAAGACAGAACGAGTATACTAGGTGACGGGGACTAGTAAGGAAGAGGACTAGGGGATGACTTATAATAGGCATGAGTTTCTTTCTGGAGTGATAAAAATGTTCTCAAATTAGACCTTAGTGACAGTTGCACAATCCTGTAAATATAACCACAGAACTGTACACTTTAAATGAGTGCATTTCATATTGTGACACCTACATCTCATTAATTCTATAAAAAAAAATCCAAATACCTACCATTTTGCAAATAATGTTCCAACTGGTCCCTCCTCTCATTAGCCATAGATGTGGTCATCGCGAGGTAGTACTTTGGTGGAAAGGGAGGCAGGCAATTTCCAAAGACCCGTCTCAGCTGAAAGATCCAGAAAACACCCATTTATGGCAAAGAGCCTCCATTTCAAGGTTGGTGGGATACCAAAGATGCCTCTTAGGGCACATCTCATTCCAGCACTTTCCTTACAATTAACTCTTCCAAATGAAGCAAAAGCAAGCAAGCAACCAAGCAAACCTCCTAGATAACGGTATGGTGATTACCATATGGAAAGGGGGAGAGAGTGAAGGGGGTGGGAGGAGGTGAGGGTAAAAGGGAATAAATGGTGATGGAAGGAGACTGGACTTGGGGTGGTGAACACACAATACAATATACAGATGATGTGTTGTAGAACTATATCCTTGAAAGCTGTATAATTTTATTAACCAATGTCACCCCAGTAAATCCAATGTAAAATATTTTTAATTAACTCTTCCTGATGGCCAAAGGAAAGAAACAGGGATACTTGGATTAGCTTAAGGAGGAATTTATATCAGTGTAGGTTTCTAGAGATACTATTACACATATCACAGAGTAACAACTCCAGTTTGAGTTTGGTAGATTTGAGGTACATTTTAATTTTTCATTTGTTTTTACAAGATTGCCCACGACTCACATCATACAGTATTTCTTTAATTCATACCCCAGTAGTATCTGTGATATCAATGACAATGGTTAGGAACTTAATCACTCCATTCCCCACTTCCACCAAATCTGAGGGTAACAGCAAAGGTTTGCAGCTGTGCTGATATGGTAGCTGGTAGCCACTAGTTACCTGTGGCTAAGGAGCACTGGAAATGTGACTAGGGTTGAAATGCACCCAAGTATAAAAACACAACCCAGATTATACAGACTTAGTCTCTTGCTAATAATTTTATATTGATTCCATGTTAAAATGATAATATTTTAATATATTGGATTAAAAATAAAATATATTATTAAAATTAAGTTCATGTTTCCTTTTATGCTTTTTTAAATCAGGCTACCAGAAAATGTTCAGCCCTAGACAGTTTGGCTCAGTGAATAGAGCACTGGCCTGTGGACCATAGGGTCCTGGGTTCAATTCTGGTCAAGGGCACATGCTCAGGTTGTGGACCGGATTCCCAGTAGGGGGCGTGTAAGAAGCAGTAGATCAATGATGCTCTCTCATCATTGATGTTTCTATCTCTCTCTCCCTCTCCCTTCCTCTCTGAAATAAATTTTAAAAATAAAATAAAAAACATATTTTTAAAAAATCATTTAGGAGATGGGGAAAAACCCAGATGAAACGCAGATATAACAAAATAATTTAACCATATTACAAATGTATGAAACATTGCAACAAAGGAAAAGAAGTACCAACCTAAGCAACTTAGCAGATGAGTGGAGTCAGTGAAACCGAAGGCAAAACAAAGGGTACATAAGGACTCTACTCTAGTTAATAAAGTTGTTTGCCAGGGGGGTAGAAGTTCATTTTAATACTGCTCTATGTGTGGGTAGAATCAAACAATTTAGTAAATAGATGGCAGGTGGTGGGAATCAGGTTTCTCATGGCTGGAGTGGGAGTTTCCAGAAAATCAGGCGAGTAGGCTATAATGGTCCATGTGGTAATGGATTGTAGTTGGAGATATTGGTTTGATCTCATGTTTGGTGTAATACAGAGACAGACGTTACATATTGAAATATCTATAGTTGTGCTATACACACATGCATTCCTTACTTTGTCAGCTGAGGGCCTAGAAACAATAACATGGCAGTGTCAAAAAGCACACGTAGTACCTGGATCTGGGTTTCTAATACTGTTCTCCAATACTGTTCTACCAGAGCTCCAAGGAGGAATGGCTGATCTGGGACTGAGGCAAGAAATGCACAAGCTAAGTCTGAAGCATCTTGTAGCACCAGAAAATAGGGAATTCCTCAGGAAAAAAAAAAAGTCAGCAATTGGGATATATCAAAGAGACACAGGAGCAAACTGAAAGAGTTCCCATAGGCCCGAGCTGGAACAAGTAGAGCAACAAAATAAAGTCGTGCCAAACCGGTTTTGCTCAGTGGATAGAGCGTCAGTCTGCGGACTGAAAGGTCCCGGGTTCGATTGCAGTCAAGGGCATGTACCTTGGCTGCAGGCACATCCCCAGTTGGAGGTGTGCAAGAGGCAGCTGATCGATGTTTCTGACTTTCTATCCCTCTCCCTTCCTCTCTGTGAAAAATCAATAAAATATATTTTTAAAAATAAATAAATAAAGTCGTATTGAAGTACAGCCCAAAGAATAAAGTCACTATCCAGGAGTCCATACAAGTATAAATGATCGAAGAAATAAATAAATAAACAAACAAACCCTGTCTAATAAAAGAGTAATATGCAATTTGACTGTCACTCCAACACACAAGATAGCTGCCCCCATGTGGGCTTGTCCCCACTGCCATGTCTGATGCTGGCAGGAGGTTTGCAAAGAGGCAAGCATCCTTTCACAGAGTTCAGTATCACACAGACCGCCTACACTTGGCAAAATGAACCAGCTACGTGTTTTCTTCACAGATTTCATTTGCAGGGGCCTGGGCAGAGCCATAAATCACACTGACTTTATACATCTAAAGACACAGAAGAACAAAGGGGACATCTGTAATACTTTCTATATATATATATATGTATATATATATAATACTTTCAACAATAAATATAATTTTTAAAAACAGATACATGTAGACAAAAGGAGCCACATGCTAACCTGACAAGCTCAGGGAAAGCCTGCTTGGCGGTCTTGCAAACTCAAAGACCTAAAGTAACCACAAAGGATGGTCTGAAATTAAACTTTAAAAGCAGTTATGGTGGGTAGTCATCTCTTAGGCCAGTATCTCCACCGACAAGGTCAACCTTTACCTTAACTGAGCCTATCTGTCTTTTTGCATCTATGATAACATACTCTTGAAATGTCTGAGTAACTTGTAACTTCCCTTTTTCCAGACCATGTTAATTGACTGTTGGCTATCCTGCACCCACCTAAGTGTCTACCATTTTACTTTTATCCATTCCCAGAGGACCCTCAACCCCCGCTTTGCTTTCTCCCACCTCTCTAGTCTATCACCAATGGGTTTCATGTAACCCACCTACATCCTTTCCTTGGATTGCAATGGTTAAAAATAGATGAGAAACCCCCTTGCTCTGGAGCATTATCTAATCTGTTGAGGTTCTGCTTCTCAGTAATTGTGGACAGTTTGGCTCAAATAAACTCACAAAAATTCTCTACAGGTTTGAATGTCTTTGCGTTCCACATACAGAAGTCAGGCAGTTCACATGGCAGAGAAATGGGCAGCATTCATCAGCAGAGGGGCAGGCTGCCAGGCCTCGAGGGAGCCTCACTTGAGGACAGGACTGTGAAAGGCCAGGCCGAGGGACCCACCGGTGCACAATCAGGGCCAGGGGAGGATATGGGAGGTTTGCCAGCTGGGAAGGGAACACGGGAGGGCTCCAGGGTATGTCTGGCCTGTCTCACTTAGTCCAATCGGCAGGACCCCAGCAGCAAGCTAACCTACCAGTTGGAGCATCAGGTCACAACCAACATCTAACCAGTCGTTTGACTGATACAATTCATTTTGCCAACTTTGGTCAAAAAAGACAAAAAATCGAATGGGTCCAAGCAATTAGAAAGATAAAATCCTGCCTCTGACATTGACCAGCAGTATATATACCCCGGTGTTCCCATCTGCTGAGTGGGGCTATGATCCTCGCTCATAGGACAGTCGTAAAAATTGTAAGCACGCAATTCCATGCAAAGCTCGCGGGCATCACTAACTGCCTACTTGTTATTGTTTCAAATTAATAATAAATACCAGCCCTAGCCGTTTTGGCTCAGTGGATAGAGCGTTGGCCTGTGGACTGAAAAGTCCCACGTCCAAGGATCAATCAGGTCAAGGGCACATGCCCGGTGGGGGGCATGCAGGAGGCAGCCAATCAATGATTCTCTGCCTTCATCGATGTTTCCCTTTCCCTTCCTCTCTGAAAACAATAAAAACATAATAACAACAACAACAACAACAAGTACCAATAGCCACCTAAGATCTAAATAGTTTCTTTAAAATGGAATTGTTTCTAAAGAAAGGGGTGTGGGCTCACAGAGTTCTGAGCCCCCGATCACCCACAGCCGGTCCTCCCCACCAGGCTGCCGGGCAGATCAGGAGCCTGAACCGCTTTCCGGGCCCGGAGCGCACCGGCCTGTTCCTCACCTGCGCCCGGCGGCGGGGACCGGGCGGCCCGCCGGGCCGCGCTCACCTGTTCGTTCCAGCGGCGCAGCTGGCTGTAGCGCACCCTGCAGAACAGGAGCCCGTCCAGGTACACGGAGTACAGCTGCGAACAGACGCGGTGCGGTCAGCCCCGCGGCCGGCGAGCCCGCCCGCCACCGCCTCCCCGCCCGGGGGACCCCGGCCCCGCGCACCCACCGTGTAGCGGCCGCCCAGCGCGTCGGGCCGCTGCTGGGACATCGGGATGCAGAAGTGCGTCTTCATGCTCCGCGCTCCGGGTTGGGTCGCTGCGGGGAAGCCCGGCCTGCGGTCCTGGCCTCTGAGCCCCGAGCGGTGGGCGCAGCCGGGTGGCCACGCCGTCGGGGCGGAGCCCTGCTCCCGCTTCCCCCGAGCCCCCGACGTCCGCAGGTGGGGCCGGGGCCCCGGCGCCTCCTCCTGGTCCCCGCCCGGCCCTGACGGCGCCGCTCGGGTCCCCGGACCGGTGGAGGGTGGAGATTGTCTTGTGGGCAAGAGCTGAGCCCGCAGCACCGCCCCGCCCCGCGCCCCCCGCCGCCCGGGGAAGCCAGCGCGGGAGGCAGGGCTCCCAGGTGCCGGGCAGGGCCTGGCACGGAATTCAGGGTGGAGAGACAGTCATCTGAGAGGGTGCCAGAGCCTCTCTCTGGCCAGGGGTTCCCCCACACACACACCTTGGAGTCTGGAGGCTCCTTGGGGGGAAGGGGGGAGTAACTGTGTGGATGAGTGGGTGGGGAGATAGAATTCCTCTGGGGAGCAGGTCCAGGGTTTCTATCTGACCTTCAGAAACAGGGGGGGGGGGGGGGGGGGGGGTCAGAAATCGTTGCTCCAGCTGCAAAGATGCCCTGAACACTAACTACTTCCCATCGGCCCCCAAATCTCAGAGTTGGCTACTTGCTGGAGGTTAGGGGTTCTGGGAGGCCCAGAACCACCTTCTCCAAGCGTACCCTTCAGGGCCCACTCTCATCTGGGGCTTGCAGAATGTCCAGCCCCCCCCCCAACCCCCCAGACGATGGGTCCCCCATGAAAGACAGAGCCAGAGGTCACGTGCAGACCCACCCTCAGAATACAGATGTCCGGGGGCCTTGAAAACAGTTTTCTCCCATCACCCGCCAACACTGCCTGCAAGGCACTATGCATTACCATTTTCTCAAAAAATGCATAATTCGAGTCATTACTCTATTACTGCCACAGTTACCTTAGGTTCAGCTGTTTGTGCTAACATTTGTTAAATATAACTCAAAGATTTTTTTTAAAAAAAATCCGTGTATAGTCAAAACCGGTTTGGCTCAATGGATAGAGCGTTGGCCTGCGGACTGAAGGGTCCCGGGTTCAATTCCGGTCAAGGGCATGTACCTTGGTTTCGGGCACATCCCCAGTGGGGGATGTGCAGGAGGCAGCTGATGGATGTTTCTCTCTTATTGATGTTTCTAGCTTTCTGTCCCTCTCCCTTCCTCTCTGTAAAAAAAATCAATAAAATATATATTTTTTAAAATCCGTGTATAAGTGAACCAATGCAGTTCAAACCCACCTTGTTCAAGGGTCGCCTGTATTTGGGCTGTGAGATTGGGAACCCAAGTTTTCCAAGGGCTGACCCTTTATACCTGGATTTTCAACTGTGAGGTGAGTCGGTTGAGGTGAGTTGCTGGTCAAAAGTCAACTGTATTTGTTATTACCCTGCTCTAGTATTTGTTAACCACTAAAAATTTTTCTTTAAAAAAAAAAAACCACACACAAAACAACTTCTTTTTTAGAAATTAATGATGAAGATTTTTTCAAGGGTCTTAGGGTTTGCAAAGTGAAAGCACAGCGAGGCAATCCCCAGGATGTTCCTAAGAAAAAAGAAACGCTGAGGGTTCTTACAATAAAAAGTACGTTTTTGAGAAAAATGGGTCCCGCATGCTTAGCCTCCAGGCTGGTCTGAGATGGCAATACTTGAATGTCAGGTGGTCTGGCTCCGCGCACATGCTTTCCTCGGGCCTTTGGGGGGTGCCAGGGGCTATCTGGAGGTTTGATGTATAGCCAGGCATTGCTGCAGGACCGGAAAGTTCACAAGTTGAAGTTCCCAGGCTTGTTAAAGTGAGGATGGTTTCCTTGTGCCTTACGCTACAATATTTTTGCTAATTTTGCAGCTTGACTATAGCGACTCCATTTTATTTATCTCTTTCCTCACAGGCCAGGCCTTGCTTAGTTACATAACCGATGTTGGCTGTTGGAATTATCATTATTTAAAAAGTTTAATGTTGACATTATTGTAGACTGCCCTCATCCTCCCAGCCCCCCTTTGCCCACCTCCCCCTCCCCCCACCTCCCACTTTTGACCTTTGTCACACTGTTTTCCATGCCCATGGGGTACGCATGTATGTTCTTTAGCTAATCCCTTCACTTCTCCAGGCATCCCTCTTCCCTCCAGTCTGTTCCATGTGCCATGCTTCTGGTTCCATTTGTTCCGTCAGTTTATTTTGTCCGTTAGATTCCACTTATCAGTGAGATCGTATGGTATTTGTCTTTTGCTTTGATGGGCTTATTTCGCTTAACACAGTACTCTCCGGGTCCCTCCATGCTGTCGCAAAGAGTAGGAGTTCCTTCTTTTTCCATAGCACGTAGTATTCGATTGTGTAAATGTTCCTTTTTTTCCCATTAATATACCAGGAACCTCATTAAATGGAAGAGGCTTGGGCCTCTCTTGATCCCCAAGAAGCCCTGGTTTTAAATAGATCTCAGCAGCAGGTAGCTAAGGTCACAAAAACCCTTTGTTCTCTGGACTAAGCATCCCAAATTCTTTCCACAATCTCTCATTTTTTTTCATTGATTCTCTCTCTCTCTCTCTCTCTCTCTTTTTTTTTTTTGAGAGGAAAGGAGAGGGAGAAAGAGCCACCTCCTATTCTGTTTGAGGTCTTTGTGTGTGTGTGTGTGTGTGTTTAAGATTTCACATATAAGTGAGATCATAGAGGATTCATCTTTCTCAGTCTGACTTATTTCACTTAGCATAATGCCCTCAAAATCCATCCATGTTGTTGGAAATGGCCAGAGTTCCTTCTTTTTATGGCTGAATAATATTCCATTGCGTGTATGTATAGACCACGTTTCCTTATCCATTCATTCTCTGATGAACATTCAGGTTGCTTCCATGTATTGGCTACTGTACACAGTGCTGCAGTGACCATGGGGGTGTATATATATACACAGATATAGATATAGATATAGATATAGATATAGATATAGATATAGATATAGATATAGATCTTCTGGAGTGAGTGTCATCTCCTTTGAATAGATATCCAGAGGTAAAATTGCCAGGTCATATGGTGGTTCTGCATTTTATCTTTATTTTTTAGGACACAAAGTATCTCGCCCTGGGTTATACCGGCTGCACCCCCGGCCGGGATTTGCCGTTTGACTCCGTGGGTTCTGCAAGGACATGGCAGAAGCCGTGAGGCAGGACAGGGGGCACGGCGAGTGGACTCTGTGTGGGCACACGTGGGAGCTTCGGGGAGCCCCCACACTTCTCAGAGGTTCTTTGCAGCGGGTCCAGATCTCTGCTGAGCGCGAACCAGCGACAGCTGCATCATCAGCCTTGGTGGGGCCGCTCTGCGCCCACTAGCGCAGTGGTCGGCAAACTCATCAGTCAGCAGGGCCTAACATCAACAGCACAAGGATTGAATGTTCTTTTGAGAGAGCAATTTTTTGAACTTCAACTTCTTCTAACGCCACTTCTTCAAAATAGACTCGCCCAGGCTGTGGTATTTTTGTGGAAGAGCCACATTCAAGGGGCCAAAGAGCCGCCTGTGGCTCGCGAGCCGTGGTTTGCCGACCTCTGCACTAGCTGGTGGGTTTGGGGGGCTCAGGACACAACACAACTGCTTTCGAGCTGAGCGGTACAGGCAGAAAACATGTCGATTTAACAATTTATATTCATGGACGGATTACAGGGCGAGCTCCGGCGATAAAGGACACAAAGAGGCATGGGGAGGTCAGTGCCCTCTCATTGTGTGTCAAGGGGCACAGCAGGGCCTCCCGGAAACCACCCGCTGGCCCCGCGCTCCCAGACCCATGTCTGAGCTGGCAGGTCCCACGGGGGCGTGAGGCATTTTATTTCTCTGTTTGTTTGCAGCCGATGGTTATCACTGTTGGTTAGAGGTAGCAGGAATGTTTCTTACTTTCTGGAACAAAGGTAGCAATTCCAACACCAGAAACACTGTGGTTTTGGTTTTTAGTTGTTGTTTTGCTTTTGTTTTCTTATTGCAAAAAAGAAAAAAAAATGATACCCACTCATTGTAGAAAAAGTAGAAAATACAGATAAGCCAAGGGAAGAAAGCGAAAAGCTTCCCCCACTCCCGTCAAAATAACCATGGTTAGTGATTTGGTTTGTACTCATGGACATCTGATACCATTTTAGTTTGTATCTTTCTAGTCTTTGGCTCTGGGTGTATGAACTCCCTCCAATGCCCAAAATAAGGTCCATTGCCTTGTTTCCTGCAACCAGCAAGTCTCCAATGAGACTAGGCCAGTGGTCGGCAAACTCATTCGTCAGCAGAGCCAAATATCAACAGGACAACGATTGAAATTTCTTTCGAGAGCCAAATTTTTTAAACTTAAACTTCTTCTAACGCCACTTCTTCCAAATAGACTCTCCCAGGCCGTGGTATTTTGTGGAAGAGCCACACTCAAGGGGCCAAAGAGCCACATGTGGCTCCCGAGCCGCAGCGTGCCCGCACTGAACTAGATCATTTCTAGAGGTTAAGCCAGCCCCAGCCAGCCACCCAGCACCAGGGCTTTAACTCATGGAAGGGCAGGGGCCTGAGGTCGGAAGGAAGAAGCTTCTATAGGTGGCAGGCTTTCTGCCTGGGAAGTGCCTTTACACAGCAACCCCTGCAAAACCCTGTCTGGCCTCTCCAAGTGCCCTGGTCTGCATCCCCCGCAGACTCAGTAACCCTCAATCCTTCCCCCCACAGACCTGGGTGATAAATCGCAAAAATGAGCTAACCATGGTGTTCATGCAGAAATCACAAATCTGAACCAGATTTAAAGAGACGCTGCTTTAAGAGGTACTTCGTATCAAGTTCAGCTGGCAGACTAAGTCCTGGAACACACATTGAATATTTGAACTCCTACATCATGTATCATCCCCCTTACGTTTGCCCAACACCAGACAGTGTTTTAAAGCATTTCTGCTGAACAGTCAAGCATTCAACCTTCACAACACTCGAGAAATGCAGGTTGAAATTATAATTTCTATGTTACTGGAGAAAAACGTTGAGGCTCAGAGAGTTTCAGAGACTTGCCTAAGGTCAGAAGACCAGTCAATTATAGAATCACTAGAGGCCCAGTGGATGAAAATCCATGCACTGGAGGGGGGGCGGGGTTCCTCAGCCTGGCCTGACCCCTCTCACAGTCTGGGAGCCCTCATGGGTGGGAGGCAACCCAGTAATCAGGGAAAGGTAATATGCCAATCATACCTCTGCTGCTGCCACTGCCGGCAGCGCAAGCCTCGGCTGGCCCTGGTTACCTGAGCCTCAGGAGGCCCTGGCTGGCTGGGCAGTCGCCATCCAAGGCTTGCCTGTGCCTCAGGCCAGTCCTGGGCAGCTGGGGAGCTGAAGGGACTGGGAAACTTTGGAGGCAGGTATGCAGAGCAGCCAGGCCTGCCCCCAGGCCTGCCACATGCCTGCTGTCCTGGCGGGGCTGAGAGGACTGGGTGCCACCATCTTGTGGTTATGGGCACTACCATCTTTGAGTGTGGGGCAGCAATTAGCATATTCCCTTCTTATTGGCTGTGGGCGCTGCCATCTTTGAGGGCAGGGCAGTCAGTTAGCATATTCTCCCTTTATTGGCTGTGGGTGCCGCCATCTTTTGTGACGACATGAGAGTCAATTAACATATTCCCTCTTTATTAGATAGGATAAGTTTTCATAAGTGGGAATCAAAAGACTTATCTGACCAGGGAACACCAATAGGACTAGAATTGTGTTGACTCTGATGCAGTAGTGATTACCTGGGGAAGTGTGTTAATAAGGATGGGGTAATCGTAATGGCTAACATTTTTTAACCTCAACAGTTTTATTGAGACATAATTGACATACATACAACAACTCATAATTAAAGTATACAACTTGGTAAGTTTGACATATGCGCACACTCATAAAACCATCACCACAACCAAGCTAGTAAACATATCCATCATCCACAAAAGCTTCCTGCTGCCCCTTCATAAGCCTTCCCTCTGGCCTCTCCCTGCCTCCCAGTCATGATGTGCCTTCTGTCACTATGGGTTAGTTTGCACTTTTAAGAGTTGTATGTAAATGGAATCATGCCCTATGTACTTTTTTGGTATAGCTTTTTTTTTTCACTCCACTTATTTTGAGATTCATCCAGGTGTTGTATATGTTAACAGTTTTTCTTTTCATTGCTGAGTAGTATTCCATTGTATGGATATACCACAATTTATCTGTTTTCCTATTGATGGGCACTTGGTTTGTGTCTAGTTTTTGGCTTAAGAGTTTACTATTTCTTGTATTTACTTTGGGCCAACACACCTCTAAGAGCTTTATATATGAAATCATTTAGTCATTCTGTTATAGAGAACCAGAATAAATCAAGCAATGCTTGGAGAGTTTGGAGTTACATTTATTACGCGCGGGTCCAGAGGAATAGGTCTCTCAAATTCTGGGCCCCAACATGCAGGAATTTTTCCTATTTTTATGTTTTTACCTTCTTTGGCTCCCAAATATGGGGTGTTTCCAGCCTCCTTTGCAAGTTCTTAAAGAGCCCCTCAGCCTGAGCCCTTGAGACCTCAACCAAAGGCCTAGCCTGGTACCAGCACTGATAATTTTGTCCAGAGAAGGTTTAATGGCCTCTCTGAAGTGGGAGTAGTCTCATTTTCCTTATTATTTAAACAAGCAAGCATTTACAGAAGCCAAATAGCAGGGTTAACATTTCAAATGGCAGTTTTTATAGAAGATGGATGCTTCTATTTGGTCAATGGTATGACATTATACCATTAGGTAGTTACTCTTCCGCTTCTTTATTAATGAGATAACTTGAGCACTGCACGGTTGAATAAACTACCCAAGGTCGTGCCGCTGTTAAGTGGCAGAGCCAGGATTCAAACTCAGGCCGTGTGATGTTAGAGCCAACATTCTCAACTGTGCTGCTGAACTGCTTTGTGTAGCAATGCCTATCATGGGCGGGGCTGGGAAGGTGGCAGTTGTACCATGTGTTGGCAGTAACCAAGCTCTTTTTTTTTTTTCAATCCTCACCTGAGGGTAATTTTTCATTGCTTTTTTGTTTTTGTTTTTTAGATAGAGTGGAAGGGAAGGAGAGAGGAGAGGAGGGAAGAGAAAGAGAGAGAAACATTGATGAGAGACACATTGATTGATTGCCTCCCACAACATGCCCCAAACTGTGCTGGGAAGGAACTTGCAATTCAGGTACACGCCCTTGACCAGGAATTGAGTCTGTGATGCTTGTGTGCAAGGGCTAGCACTCTAACCACTGACCCACACAGGCCAGGGCTGCAGTACCCAAACGTTTAATAACTGTCACCATTTGACATCTACACTGCCCTACCACAAATCTAATTAACAAAATAAACCGATGAACGGGTGGATCCAGAGACATGTTAGCATGGAACAGAGTGGGGAATCTCAGAGGGAAGGCAGGAGAGGGTATGTGGGAAGTAATCAACCAAAGAATTTGCATACATATATGCATAACCCATGGACACAGGGTGGTGAAGGCCTGGGGCAGGGAGTGGGTGGGGGCAGGCTGAAAAAGGGAACATATGTAATACTTTCAACCATAAAGAATTAAAGAATACATAAAATGTCCTACCATATGTTTAATTTCCCTTGTAAGATCCACTTCAGCTGTGTATAGAGTAGAGATCATTTCTAGGTATGAATTTATTCAGCACTAGAAATTTCTATCCCAACAACAAAGTTGGCCTTATTTCTTTAAAAAATCTATTTTTTTTACTTTTGAAAATAAATCAGTGTAAGTTGGAGACACATGTCTGTCACTAAGTAGTATCTTTGTATTTGAAGGTTTTAAAAGAGAAATCACTGCACAGCACAAATGGGAATGACTCAGCCGCCCCTTTGCTGAGTGCCCAGGGTTTTTGAGAAATGCTTTTCAGAAAAGTCGTTCCGTTTGATTTTGGTTCTTTCTGGCTCCCCTTCCTCTATCTCAGCTGTGAGGATGCTGTGTGAATTGCAGCCACACCTCACGGCTCTGAAATAGAGCGGGCTTTCTTTGCCACTTGTAACCCTGTTGTGTAACGGTTTATAGAAAGACTTTGTTCCTTGAACAGAAATGAGAGCCATCGCTCCATGGCTGGGGATAAAGAAAGGGCATTCCTAGCCATGCCAGCACACACCATCCTATATCATAAAAGCGTAGTGTGCAAATTGTCCCCTCGATCGGGAGTTCGTCTGGAAGTTTGACCAGGGGGACAGAGCTGGCCAGGGGAAAAGGGAGGGAGGCCCGGCCGGCAGCCAGCCGCTGTTAGGGATCTTATCAGTACATGAACTTCATGCACTGGGCCTCTAGTAAATAATGACACGCCTGGGTTTGCCCCACCTGCTGAGCCTGTCCTACTCTTCAGCTATCAGACTTTGATTTCAGTAAATCAACATGAACTTGAGGGCAACCAGCTTCTCTGCATCCCTCGTTAGGGAGTCGTAGTAACAAGGTTGAGCTGGCAGTTCCGGCAGTGAGCTTGTCAGACAAGGTGGACTGGTATTCAGCCGAGAGGTGGGAGAGTGGTTAGTGCAGTGGTTCTCAACCTTTCTAATGCCGCGACCCTTTCATACAGTTCTTCATGTTGTGGTGACCCCCAGCCATGAAATTATTTTCGTTGCTACTTCATAGCTGTAATTTTGCAAATGTTATGAATCATAATGTAAATATCTGTGTTTTCCGATGGTCTTAGGCGATGCTGCTAGCGGTTCTCAACCTGTGGGATGCCTAAGACCATCGGAAAACACAGATGTCTACATTACAATTCATAACAGTAGCAAAATTACGGTTATGAAGTAGCAACAACAACATTTTGTGGTTGGGGGTCACCACAACATGAGGAACTGTATGAAAGGGTTGCAGCATTAGGAAGGTTGAAAACCACTGGGTTAGTGGATATCTGCTGTGTGTCTGGCCCTAGGCCTGGGCTGCGGGCACTGTGGCGGACGAGCCAGAGGCCCCTATGCTCAGACAGGGTCATGGGGAAGCCAGATACTCAGTGGGAAAGAGTACAACTGGAGCAGACTCCAAGCGTGAGCCATTCCGTGGAGGACAAGCATGGAGTGCAGAGCACGAAGCATGTGCTGGGTTGGCGTGTGAGTCAGGGAGTTGCTCTGAGGGCACAAGGGAGGCTTATCTGGACCAGGACCATTTAACTAACACCTTATTCCTATAAGTATTCTAGTTCTCTTCTCTTATCAAATCAGATCACCAGGAAGCCACCCGGCAGGGAGAGGCAAAAGGGTGAGCCGTCCCCTGCAGAACCATCTCCGGGGCCCGGGACTGAGCGTGCAGAGATCATGTGTAGCACTTGGCTTCAATCAGAGCTCAGGCAAGAAAGGACTCCAGGTTTTCGTATTCAAACGGGCTCTGACCCTCATCAGCTGTGTCTTTTTAGTTATATTTGTAGCGTCTTTCTCTCACCTAGCACCAAACAAGATCAATAGATTTACTCATCTGTTCAATTCTACAATAAATTTGTTTCAGAATAACTATACCCAAACCACGATTAACAATAAATCTACGAATGTGTTAAGTCAAATTCAGGTTTTCTTTGCAGTTCTTTTTGTCCTTTTATCTTCGGGCTGAGGGTGAAAGTACTGTAGCTAAAAGTTATTTGGATTCCTTTCTATTTTTTGTTAATATAGTTGTTACCTATTTGATATACAGCTAACTTCATTTGTTTGTTTGTTTCCAGCTTTGAAGTTAAAATTTTTTTGTTGATTTAACTTTTTACATATTAATTATGTGTCTTGAGGTGGGCCTCTTTGGGTTCTTCTTCTTTGGGACCCTGTACTTCCTGGACTTGGATGTCTTATTTCCTTCACCAGATTGGGCAGGTTTTCAGCCATTATTTCTTTAAATCGGTTTTCTGTTCTTTTCTGTCTCTCTTCTCCTTACGGGGCCTCTAATTACTCAAATGTTGGTACTCTTGATGTTGTCCCAGAGGCCTCTTAAGCTATCCTAATTTTTTAAAGAACTTTTCTATTTTTTTTTACTGTTTTGATTGGGAAATGTTCACTACCTTGTCTTTTAGCTTGCTGACTCATTCTTCCGTATCCACAAGTCTGCTATTGATTCCCTCCAATGTGTTTTTAATTTCAGTTATTGTAGTCTTCAGTTACGATGGGTTCTTTTTGATATTTTCTCTTTGTTGAAGTTCTCACTGAGCTCATCTGTCCTTCTCGCATGTTACTGAGCATCCTTATAACCAATGTTTTAAATTCCTTATCTGATAGATTGCTTGTCTCTGTTTCATTTAGTTCCTTTTTCAGGTTTTGTCCTGCCCTTTCATTTGGAACACACTTCTCCATCTCCTCATTTTGCCTGTCTCTCTGTGTTAGTTTCTATAAGTTAGGCAAAACAGCCACCAGGCTTGAAGGAGTGGCCTTGTGTAGGAGCTTCCGCTATGCAAGCTGCATGTGCCATGTGTTGTGGGCAGGCCAGCTGGAGCTAGAGCAGGTGAGGCAGTGGGAAGGCACAGGGGTAAGCCACTCTAGGGAAGCCAGTTGGAGTTGTAGTAGAGTGTGCTCAGGCCTCTGGTAGTCCTAGGGACAAGCCACACCAACGCCTGGAGCTGAAGCTGGCATGGTGCAAGCTGCAGGGAGCCCCAGGGGTAAGCCACTGGAGCTGGAGCTGAAGTAAGTGTGGTTTTCAGGAAGTCCTGGGGACAAATTGTGCATGGACTGGAGCTATAGCTGATGTGGGTGCAAGCTGAGGGGAGTCCTGGGAAATAAACCATCAAGCTGCTATAAGCCTGGGGCCCAAGCCACACTGGGACAGCCTTGGCTTGTGGTTGGAGTGCCTGGATAAGCTCCTGCCCATGAAATTGCTGGGGAGGGGAGGGCCATAAATGGTGCTCTGGGGCCTCTGATATGACACCAGAGAGCACAGCAGAGGGAGAATGCTAAGATTGCATCCATCCTCTGAGTCTCTAGAGAAGATTACAGCAGGCTTAGATGTGTGTTTAACTAGCCTCCCCATAGGTTTGCAGCTAAGAAGTAAGCTAATAGGCCACAGAACACCTGGGCTCCTCAGTATGTCGTCTCTCTGCTGCTCTCGACAGGTGTGGCAGCTGGAAAAGAACACGTTCTCTATTTGTTCCAGTCCTGTGGACACACAAGTCTTAGCCCCACTGGCTGCCAGAGCCAGGTGATCTAGAAGAGTTCTCTAGGGGCAAACACAAAAATCGGGGGGCCAGGCAAGTATACAAACTCTTTTCCAAGAGATACCGAGACCTGGAGCAAAGCAGATGGACAATGCAAAGGTGGCATCCCCCGCCTCTGTCCCCAGAGAAAACCTCAGTAGGCCCCTAGAGGTATTGCTTAATTTTAATGTACATTGAATTATTCATGAATACTACCATGTGTAAAGTGCGGAGAAATTGTACTCTCTTTCACTTCAAATTTTAACAAGGGCTGTTCACTATTTCAGATTACCACATCACCATTGGTCACGAATGGTACTGGAGGGACCATATAGGTCACCTACACACAGCTCCGTCTGCCACTGCCACCTCATCTGGTTATGTTATTATGTCCTCAAGTGTAGGT
Organism: Antrozous pallidus; assembly: GCA_027563665.1. Taxonomy (NCBI): domain Eukaryota; kingdom Metazoa; phylum Chordata; class Mammalia; order Chiroptera; family Vespertilionidae; genus Antrozous; species Antrozous pallidus. The sequence continues at coordinate 13,214,223 of CM050510.1, forward strand.
GGGCCCATGCATTTATATATTGATGCATTATTAACTTATTCTAAACTACTTTTGTTATGCTCTTTTTATAAGCTATTTTTATTTCTTTTAGCCTATTGTTTTTCTAATGACATATTATCTCTGAATTCCCTTTTAGTATATTAAAGGGATAATAACAAAATAACTGCTTATAAACAGGAAGTATTCGTTCTAAGAACCACCGTCTTAGGGAAAGGGCAGAGTGCTCCCTCATAACGAGCCTTGATGTGTCAGCTCATAGGGAGGACCCTGATGGTCTAGGATGGGTCAGGACCCACCTCTGGACCCAGGCTCACTGTGACCTGGCGAAGTGCTCTTCTTGGCTAGCCTTGGTGAGCTGGGCACCAGGGAAAAGGAGGGCAGGAGGCAGGGGAGGCAAAACTCCAAGTTACCCAGCTCCACTAGGACCACCTGGAGACGGGGAGGGGGTCCCACAGTAAAAGTGGAAAACGCTTACTACATGGAAGCAGAAGGGAGGTTTCACTGGCTAATGTGAGTTACCCCCAAAGACCAATACACACCCACTTAAACACTCAAGTAAATGGAAAAGGGCTTCTGGAACCTTCTCTACCAGGGCCTGCAGAGCTTACAAAACAAACCCACAACAAACCAGACGGCTGTGGAAAAAGAGAAAAGAAGGCTGTCCTTAAGATGCAAGAAAAACTGCAAAAGAAAGCCACGAGCCACTCTAAATGACAGTGATGACGCAATGATAACAAAGCTTCCACCTACCATTGGCAGGAATTCCGACTGTGCTGCGCGCACACACACACAGCGGGAGACGGTAACACCGGGAGCAGCGACTGACAGCCTGCTCCTTGGCTGAATGTTAAATCAGGCCCCAGGAAACGCTAGCAAACCACTAATTTTGGAAACCCTTGACGGCATATAAGCAGTTGTACATAATAACGGCACTCTCGTGAGAGCCACTTACTTGTGAGCACCAAGAAAAAGACTTGCATTGTTCTGATCCATTGGAGGCCCATCTGACGTTCCCTCCCGTGGGCTGCAGACTATTTTCATAAAACAAAGCCTCAGGAGAGCTCCATAAATGTCACAGCTCCCTGTTGGGTTTTGCATGGAACTAGGAGGTGAAAGATTAAGTTTAGGATACTGATATTCTAATTTGCTGATGGAGGAGCCATACTTAGTTAATGATTCATTTTCCTTTATTTAAGAAATGCTTTTGGACATAGTCCATGGCCTGACGCGGTGCCTAGGGATACCAAGACCTGAGCCTCAGACTCCAGTGGGAGATCACAGTCCACAAACATGTGCTGGGCGGCACTACGGGCTCCTCCTCCGAACCCCCCTTCACTCCACCCCGTGCATCCTAGTCCCCTTCTTCCTGGACCAAGCAGTCTTCTGCCTCAGAATTTTGTGTGTTGCTGTTCTCTCATCCCCAGGTATTTGGTGGATCCATCCCTCTCTTCTTCAGGTCTCTGTACAACTGTCACCACCTGGGACCGCCTGACCACCTCAGTTAAAATAACAATCCTCACCTTCCCACCCATTCTTTTATTCTCTCACTCGCACCTCTTTTCTCTCCCAGCTGTTTGGTTTGTCTTCATAATAGTTTCCGTATTCGATGTTAAAATAATGGTTGAAGTTATTGCTTTCTGATCTTTTAGCCAAATACCTCAATTCTTTCATGTGATTGTCAGGTTACCTGTCTTAGATATTAGATACAGAGCACATCTTAGGCCTTAGTTCAAGAAGGCTCTTCCACCTCCTCTCTCTCACTTCTTCCCCCAGACCTACTGAATCAGGTTCTCCAAGGGTCAGGCCCTGAGAATTGGGCAGGTGTCAAAAGCTCCCCCCGCCTCTGTCCCCAGGTGATCCTGATGCAACTGGCAGCTTCTCCAGTATTTGAGAATCTCCACCAACCCTATTGCTCTCCCCAGTCTCAGGCTGAGGGACAGACCTTTTTATTTTTTAAAATTTATTTTATATAGAGAGGAAGGGAAAGGGATAGAAAGTTAAAAACATCGATGAGAGAGAAACATTGATCAGTTGCCTCCAGCATACCTCCTGACTGGAGTATTCCCACAACCAAGGTACATGCCCTTGACCGGAATCGAACCCAGGACCTTTCAGGCCACAAGCTGACGCTCTATCCAGTGAGCCAAACTGGTTAGGGCATGACAAGCTTTTAAAAATATATATTAATACATATTTATATCATGACGTAGTCGTCATATTACACTAGTTTTATATAACATGATTCAGTATTTGTAAATATTGCACCATGATCACCACAATAAGTTTAGTAATAGCTATCATACATAGTTTCAAAAATGTTTTGTATATGATGAGAACTCTTAGCAACATTCGCTATTAACCGTACTTACCATGCTGTAACTTGGCATCCCCAGGACATTTATTTTATAGCACGAAGTCAGTACTTGTCAACCCCTTTCACTCATTTCTCCCACGCCACACCTCCATACCTCTGGCAACCACCAGTCTGTTCTTTGTGGCCATGAGGTTAGGCTGTGTTTGATTTGGTTTGGTTTCTTCAGATTCCATAACAGCTAAGTTGTGATTGCCCACTAGGAATCTGATTGAGACCGTGGCTTTGATTTGCATTTCCATGATGATTGGTGATGTTGAGCACCTTTTCATGCACCGACAGGCCACTTGTGTGACTTCTTTAGGAAGATTTGTATTCAGCTCGTCTGTGCATTTTGTTAATTGGATTGTTTGGGTGTTTTTTGTTTTGTTTTGTTTTGTTTTGTTTTTGCTACTGGTTGCATTAGTTCTTTATATATTTTGCACAGTAGCCATTTATCAGACATATAATTTGGAAATACTTTCTCCATTTTGGTAGGCTGTCTTTTCATTGTGTTGAGGGTTTCCTTTGCTGTGCAGAAGCTTTTTATGGGGAAAAAAAAAAAAAACCTTTTTAGTTTGATAGAGTCCCACTTGTTTGTTTTGCTTTTGTTGCCTTTGACCTTTTCAAAAAGATCAACTCTAACTTTCCAGTCAGGAGAGGGATATACATTACCAAAGACCAGAAAGGATCCCCATTGAGAAAACAACAGAGTTGTCATTTGTCTGTGGATAGTTGTTTGTGATTTTCAGGTGATGCAATGGGAAAATCCACAAATTGTGATTTGGTGTATAATGTTCCCCTGTAGACTATTGCAACAAAAAAATCTCAGGGCTTACATTGCTTTCTGATCTTTTAATTAATTCTTTCATGTTACAGTCAGGTTACCTGTCTTAGAGATTAGATACAGAGCACATCTTAGGCCTTAGTTCAGGAAGAGAGAACACTCCTTCAAAGGTAAGACTTACAGAACTGGTGCAAGTTCAAGGACAAAATTCCTCGAAGTAAAAGAAATCTGGTCACATCTTCTTTTGGAGGGCCGGGGTGCCACCATGAGGGGATCTAGCTACATCACTCATCGGGCATCCTTCATCAGCCGTTTTCAGTTGGTGATGAGGATGTGGTCTGGTGAATATGGTGGGTGGGTTGATACTTCCCAGGCAAGATCTTTTAACATGTCTTTAACTGTTTTGGAAGTGTGTGATGGTGCGTCATCATGAAGCAAAATTACTTTGCCGTATCTTCTGGCCCATTCTGCTGGTTTTCTGATAAAAGTGTGTTTCAAATTGATTATTTGTTGTCAGGAGTGATCAGTATTAACAGTTCCAACTGGTTTTAGAAGCTCAAAATACACCACGCCTTCCTGATCCCACCAAACGCAGAACATTGTCTTCTTTCCGAAGCAATTTGGCCTTGCAGTTGATGTTGATGGTTGACCTGGATCAACCCATGATTTTGTGTGTTTGGGATTCTCAACATAAATCCACTTTCATCAGCCGTTACAATTCGATGCAAAAGACTTTCTTTAATGCCGATGAAGCAATATTTTACTGATGACTTCTTGGTTTTCCACTTGTCTTTTGTTCAGTTGATGTGGCACTCATTTTTCTTCCTTTAAAATCTTTCCCATTGCTTGTAAATGATCGGAAATCGTTTGCTGAACAACGTATAATCTTTCTGCATGTTGTTTTTGAGTTTGACATGCATCTTCATCCAATAATGCTTGTAATTGTTGGTCTTCAAATTTTGGGGGGTTGTTGTTCTTTGTCTTTCACATCGAAATCATCACTTTTAAGGCATTTAAACCAGCGTTCACAAGTATCTTGAGATGGCGCATATTCACCATAAGCTTCCCAAAGTATACGATAACTTCCAGCATCACTTTTCTTCAAAATAAAGTAATAAGTTAAAACTACCTGCAAATGCTCTTTTTTGGGGCACGAAATTTGACATTTTTAAGCATAAAAATATCTATGATGTTAACATCTTCAGAAAATTTGACATGTTGTTTTGAAGCTTGCTGTCAATACAACAAAATAGCATACATATCAAATCACATATATGTCAACATATGTGTAACTCCATCTATTGAAAAAATCCACCTTATTAGCCGGTACACCGAGTATACAGTTGTTCAGGAGACAGATGGTAGCAGCGGGGATTAGGATAATAGAAGAGATGGACAGGAAGGAAATCTAAGAGTTCCCAGGGAGCCCCTGACAGCCTGGATATAGCAGGTAAGGGAGAGGTTGGTGTCCAGGATGACCTCCAGCTTCCTAGCTTACTCAACAAGGATACAGCACTAAGAATGACCTGGTTGAATCATAATATTGCCCCTAACGACAGGATCAAATACTGTGGCTTGTCAAACCCACTGGATTCACCTGGAGTGGAGGAGAAATTTCCTGAAGAAAAAGGGGTCCCAGTAGCAGGAAAAGAGAAATGGGAAAACCAGCTGAACAGACCCAACTGCAGCTCCCACAGGCCCCTGCAGAGATAACATGAGGGGTCTGGTCTCTGACCTTCATGTGACACTGGCAATAAGCATCAGGCAATAAGCATCACCATTAATCACCAGTCTGCATATGTCATCAAGCCAGACAGACACTGGGAGACACCATCCTGCTGCTTAGAAGGTCCCTGAGACGGTCAAATTCACTGCCATCTGCACACACCTGTAGGGGGCACTGTTACTCTTCTTACTCACTTCCCTGGTCCCTGCAGGAGCCAACCAGGTGTCACTTTACCTTAAATCAGAGGTTTAAAGGGCAGAAGAATCCGTTCCAACAGCCTCAGCCAAACTGGGAAGTGGCAGAAGGAGCTAAGGTAGCGTTGCTGTACGGAACATTTAGTCCTAGTTTCGCATAAACACGCACAAAGACACACACTCACGTGCTCCTTCGCATTCCTTAAAGCTTTTCCCTCGGGTCAAGGGGATATGAATCTCAGGAAGAAAAAAGAAAAATGCTCTTTGTTTATCCGAGGTATTTCTTTCATTGGTACCTGGAAGCCTTTGGCAAATATGTTAGAATTATAAACCAGGATGATAAGCCAGTGAGGAGGTTAAAATAACAAGAACTAGTCTTTCAAGGTCCCCTAAGGTACTCAGCAAACCGGTTGTATTCATGACAAAGTAAAAGAAGCCAAACTGCCCAGGATGTTTGTCTAAGAAAATGATAGTGTGGCCTTTCGCGTATCCAGTGGCAGATGTGGACTTGCCAAGGTTCGCTCAGTCCTTGTCCGGGGACCGTGGTGGCTGCGGGCTTTACTGTAGAGAGGAAGTGGGCAAAGTGCTGTCACTAGCACGTTGGCTCTTTTGGTTTGTTTTTCTTCTTTTTAGTACTGTTTTTTAAAATGTGTTGGAAGCGTGTCAAGTAGTCAAGAAGGGAAACCAAACTCGGGCAAAGAAAAGACACTGTGCCACAAAACAACAACAGACAAATCCTGGGTATTTGTCACAAGGGTGTTGAACAGTAAACAAAGCTGGTTGCAATATTCTCTAAACGGGTGGGACTGTCGGGCTGAACGTATTAAGTAAATCAGTGTTGCTTCTACGATGGTAGTTTCTGTGCTTCTTGTGCTTCTCTGGGCCCAAGTCCATGGTCAGGGTTGCAGCCGTCTCCAGAAAGGTGGTACCTTTGTTCTTGGCAGCTCTGCGCAGTGGTAAGAACCACTGTGTATGGAAAGCTCGGGATGGGCCAGTGCTCCAAGAACATCTCCTGTGTTATTCCCATTACATCTTCACAGTAGCCTGGTAAGTAGCCTTGTACTTGAACATGAAGACATTGAGGTCTAGTGAGGCTTTTCATCAGTAGGTTAACTTACTAAAAGTTCAAGTGGCCACAATTAACTGAAAATCCAAAGTTAGTAAGTGATGGCACGAGGACTGAAACCTGGGAAGTCTGTGTCTAGCCTCTGCCAGCTCCCCTAAGCTGGCAGGCGGACATCCCCCAAGGGGTGCCAGACTGCGAGAGGGTGCAGGCCGGGCTGAGGGACCCCCCCAACCCCCAGTGCACAAATGCTGTGCACTGGGCCTTTAGTTTTGTTATACATCTAAAACTGCTCTAAAACAGTCTTTTTGAAAATAAGCAAATGTGGCAAAATGTTAAATCCTGGTGAATATAAATATGTGAAAATTCTCAATCTCTGCAACTTTTTGTATGTTGGGAATTACTTCAATTAAAAGTAAAAAAACACAAAAGTATGCCATCTTTCTAGTAATTAGTTTCTAACTTTAAAAATTCATAACCTGAGCCGAAACCGGTTTGGCTCAGTGAATAGAGAGTCGGCCTTCGGACTGAAAGGTCCCAGGTTCGATTCTGGTCAAGGGCATGTACCTTGGCTGCAGGCACATCCCCAGTGTGGATGTGCAAGAGGCAGCTGATCGATGTTTCTCTCTCATCGATGTTTCTGACTTTCTATCCCTTTCCCTTCCTCTCTGTAAAAAATCGATAAAAAATATATTAAAATAAATAAACTTAAAAAAAATTCATAATCTGAGAAAAAATAGTATTTGATGTTTGAACCACTCATCCAACAAGCATTTATTGAACGCTCACCATGTGCCAAGCATTAAAGCTACAAAGAACACTCAGTTGGGACCCTGCCCTTAATGCTGTGCAGAGAGATAAGTCTGATTCTAGTACCTGCTTTTTCCACTCTGTTGAGTCACCTCCGTTCCAATGTCATGTTGTTGTCACTCTCCTTATAATCCACTTCTTCAAATAGCAAAAATCCTTCCTCAGAACTGAAATCGACCTGGCTCAGTGATAGAGCATCGGCCTTCGGACTGAAAGGTCCCAGGTTTGATTCCAGTCAGGGGCATGTACCTTGGTTACGGGCACATTCCCAGTAGGGGGTGTGCAGGAGACAGCTGGTTGATGTTTCTCTCTCATTGATGTCTCTGACTTTCTGTCCCTCTCCCTTCCTCTCTGTAAAAAATCAATAATATATATATAAAATCCTTCCTAACACTGGAGAAAAGGTGAGTAAAGAGAAAAGTTACATGTAGGTTTGTTGAGTCATAAGTAATAGTAATAGCATATATTTCAAGACATTTCATTGTAGCCTACCCGGTTTGGCTCAGTGGATAGAGTGTCAGCCTGTGGACTCAAGGGTCCCAGGTTTGATTCCGGTCAAGCGCATGTACCTTGGTTGTGGGCACATCTGCAGTAGGGGGTGTGCGGGAGGCAGCTGATCGATGTTTCTCTCTCATTGATGTTTCTAACTCTCTCTCCCTCTCCCTTCCTCTCTGTAAAAAGTCAACAAAATAAAATAAAGACATTTCATTGTATTAATACACAAATCGTCCACATTTTAAGACTCCTGGCTTTTGCAGAGCTTTTGATTTGCACCTTTGTTTGGCGAATCAATATGAAAACATCTGTTGTACTGCAGTTATTCACATTAAACTGCATCTGAGGTTTTGGCTTGTTCCAAAGCGCTGAACCAAGTTGCAGATTGCTCGTGGCCTTAGTAGAACAATTGTCACTGCGGCATGTGATACCCCACTTGCCACCTTTTCTGCGGTGCAGGGCCTCGACACAAGCCTGTTTTTTCATAACAGTCAGATAGAAAACTCAAGTTTCCATCAACAGCAGAATGGGCACGTTGTGGTATATCCGTAGAATGGAATAGTATACTGCAACCGAAAGGGCAAACTACTGCTGTGCACGTCAATGTTAGATCTCGCAGACTAATGTTGGACAGAGACCAAGCACAAGAGTCCATGTTGAGTGAATTCATTCCTACGAAGCTCAGAACCAGCTAACACAGTCTGTGCTGACAGACGCAGGGAAAGTGCTCGCCCCTGGAGAGGGGTGAATATTTTTAACAAGTGCAGGCACAAGGTTAGCCTCCTGGAGTGCTGAAGATATTCTGTATCTTGATCTGGTAGTGATTACATGGCGATTATAACATTGGCTAAAAATCACAAAGCTGCACTCTTTAGATTTTTGTATCCAACTGTATGTAAATACTTCAATTTTAAAATTAAATAGAATTGCCCTAGCTGATCTGGTTCAGTGGATAGAGCGTCAGCCTGTGAAATGAGGGGTCTTGGGTTCGATTCCGGTCAAAGGCAGTTGCAGACTCAAACCCTGGCCCTGGTCCAATGATATTGGGACCAATATTTTTCTATTGCTGTCAAAAAATGTCATTGGAACTTTAGGAGGGGTTGCACTGAATCTATAGATTGCTCTGGTTGTATGAGTATTTTTTTTTAATCCTCATCCAAGGATATGTTTTTATTGATTTTAGAAAAAAAGAGACACATTGATTTGTGAGAGAAACATTGATCAGTTGCCTCCAATATGTACCTCGACTGGGAATCAAACCCACAACCTAGGTATGTGTCCTGACCAGAAATTGAATAACTTTTCTGCCACTTTCTCTTTTTCTTCTTTTGATACCCCAAGAATGGGAAAGTTTATTGGCTTGATGTTATCCCATAAGTCCCTTAAGGCATCTTAACTTTTTTTATTCTTTTTTTCTTCTTCTTCTCTGATTTTATAAGTTCCACTGCCTCGTCTTTGATCTCACTAGTCCTTTCTTCTGCTTCATCTAGTCCAGTGATCGGCAAACGCATTACTCAACAGAGCCAAATATCAACAGTACAACGATTGAGATTTCTTTTGAGAGCAAAATTTTTTAAATTTAAACTTCTTCTAACACCATTTCTTCAACATAGACTCGTCCAGGCCGTGGTGTTTTGTGGAAGAGCCACACTGAAGGGGCCAAAGAGCCGCATGTGGCTCGCGAGCCGGTTTGCCGACCACAGATCTAGTCTATTGTTGAACCCCTTTAGTGTGCTTTCCCGTTTAGTTACTGTACTCTTCAGCCCTGTGACTTCTATTTCGTACTTTATATTTTATATCTCTTTCCTGGTGTTCTCACTGTGTTCATCCATTCTTCTGAATTCAGTGAGCATCTTTATGACCATTATCTTGAACTCTTTATCAGGTAAATCATGTATTCTCATTTCATTAAGGATGTTCTTAAAGTTTATCTTGTTCTTTCTTTTGGAACATATTCATTCCTTTATTTTGACTATGTTTGTGTCTATATATTAGATAAACAGTCCTTCATTGTGTGTGTATATAATCACATTTTCTTTACTCATTCACGTGTTGGTAGGCACTCCTGGAGAAGAATTAGAAAAGAGGTCCATTTGTTGATTGTTTCTTTTGCTAGTCAGGCTGTTTTCATATGATGTCTATTAACATGTGAATGTGTTTATCTTTTAGATAGCCTGTTTTCAGTTCTATTGGGCATATGCTCAGTTATAAAATTGCTGGATCATATGGCAAATCTATTTTTGATTTTTTTACGAACCTCCATGTTATTTCCCACAGTGGCTAAAAACAATTTTATTCCCATCAACAGTGTACATACAGGGTTCCCATTTCTCACATCCTCACCGACACTTGTTATCTCTTCTCTATTTTATAATAGCCATTCTAACCTGAATGAGGTGATATCTCATTTTGGTTTTAATTTGTATTTTTTGATGATTACTAATGTTGAGCATCTGTTCATATAACTGTTGGCCATATAAATGTCTTCTTTGAAAATTTTTCTGTTTTTGTTGCTCTGCCCATTTTTAAATTGGATCAGGTTTTGTTGTTTGTTACCTGAGTACCTTATATATTTTGAATATTAACCCCTTATTCAATATATGATTTGAACATTTTTTCTCCCATTCTATAACTTACCTTTTCTTTATTACAAATATTTTCTAAAATATATTTTTATTGACTTCAGAGAGGAAAGGAGAGTGAGAAACAGAAATATCAATGATGATAATCATTGATTAACTGCCTCCTGCAGGCCTCCCCTCTGTGTCCTTCTATGAGTTTTCTGGCGCCAGATCTTAAGTCCTTGATCTATGTTGAGTTGATTTTTGTGTATGGTGTAAGATAGGGATCCAATTTGGGGTTTTTTTGGTACGTGTTTTCTAGTATTCCCAGCACCACTTGCTGAAGAGGTGTTCTTGGCTCCTGGTTAAAAATTAGTTGACTGTATATGCAGGCTCTCTATTCCATTCTGTTGGTCTATGTGTCTATTTTTATGCAAGACCACACTGTTTTAATTACACACTGTAGCTTTGTGTATACAGTTAACCCTTGAACAAAGTGGTCTTGAACTACAAGGGTCCTCTTATACACAGATTTTTAAAATCAGCTGTGTTGGGGCCTCTTTTTCATGGCGCCTCAGAGGCTGTTGCCCCCTTCAGATGAAGCTCAACATCTCTTTCCCAGTCACTGGCTGCCAGAAACTCTTTGAAGTGGACGATGAACGCAAACTTCGTACCTTTTATGAGAAGCGTGTGGCCACAGAAGTTGCTGCCGACGCTCTGGGTGAAGAATGGAAGGGCTATGTAGTTTGAATCAGTGGTGGGAACGACAAACAAGGTTTCCCATGAAGCAGGGTGTCTTGACCCATGGCCGAGTCTGTCTGCTGCTGAGTAAGGGGCACTCCCATTACAGACCGAGGACTGGAGGGAGAAAACGCCAATCTGTTTGGGGTTGCATTGTGGATGCCAATCTCAGTGTTCTCAACTTGATGATTGTGAAAAAAGGGGAGAAAGATATTCCTGGTCTCACTGATACCACTGTGCCTCGTCGCCTGGGCCCAGAAGAGCCAGGAGAATCCGAACACTTTTCAATCTCTCTAAAGATGATGATGTTCGAAAATATGTTGTGAGAAAACCTCTAAACAAAGAAGGTAAGAAACCTAGGACTAAAGCACCCAAGATTCAGCGTCTTGTTACTCCCCGTGTCCTGCAACACAAACGCAGGCGTATTGCTCCGTACTAAGACAACGTACTAAACATACTAAGAACAAGAGGCTGCAGAATATGCTAAACTTTTGGCTAAGAGAATGGAGGAGGCCAAAGAAAAACGTCAGGAGCAGATTTGCGAAGAGACGTAGACTGATCTCTCTGAGGGCTTCTACCTCTAAGTCTGAGTCCAGTCAAAAATGAAATTTTGTAACTAACAAATAAAGGAGAGCAAATGTCAAAAAAAAAATCAGCTGTATTTTATAATTTGTGTTTTATTGATTTCAGAGAGAGGGAGAGAGACAAAAAATGATGAGAGAAACATCGATCAGCCACCCCTGCCCACCCCTACAGGTTCCCAACCCAGGCACGTGCCCGGCCAGGAATCAAATGACAGCCTCCTGGTGCACTGGAGGGGCTCCCCCACTGACCCGCACCAGTGGGCAGCAGCTGTGTTTGAACCCACAATTGGGAACAGTGAGTGCAGAGGCTCTACATGTCTTTACTGTGCGCCCCTAACCCCTGCGGTGTTTAAGGGTCAACTCTAGTTTGAAATCAGCAAATGTGATGCCTCCAGTTTGTTCTTCCTCAGGATCGCTTTGGCTATTGTCTTTTGTAATTCCAGACATTTTAGGATTTTTTTTTCTTTTTTTTTTTTTTTTAAGAATGCCACTGGAATTTTGATAGGGATTGAATCTATAGATAGCTTTGGGTAATTAAAACATTTTAATAATATTAATTCTTCTGATCCATGAACATAGAATTTCTTTTTGTGTCTTCAATTTCTTAAAAAGAAAAAAAAGTCTTACTGTTTGTTATACAGTCTTAGTCTTAGGTTTTTATTTTCATTATGAATGGGATAGTTTTATTTTCTCAGATCTTTCATTATTAATATACAAAAATACAACTGATTTCTATAGGTTAATTTTATATCTGCAGGTTTAGTGTTTTTGATCTTAGAGAAAAAGTTTTCAGTTTCCCACCACTGAGTATGAAGTTAGCTGTGGCCTTGTCATATACGGCCTTTATGCTGAGGTATGTTCCTTCGATACTCAATCTGAGGATTTTTATCATAAAGGGATGTCAGCCATAATGCCACTGCCCAATCCTCTGACACCATTCGTTTTTCTGTATCTGAGTCTATTTGTTTTACTTGTCACTTGTTTAGTTTTTTAAAGTCCCATCCATAAAAAAGCGAAATACAGTATTTGTCTTTCTCTGACTTAAGTTACTTAGCATAATACCCTCCAGATCTATCCATGTTGTCATAAATGGTATGATTTCATTCTTTTTCATGGCTGAGCAATACTCGTGTGTGTGTGTGTCCTTTATCCATTCATTTGTGAACACCCAGGCTGCTTCCTTATCTTGCCTATTGTAAATATGCTGCAGTGAACATAACGGTGCATATCTCTTTTAGAATTGGTGTTTCATTTTCTTCAGACCAGTACCCAAAGTGGAATTACTGGGTCCTTCTTTATCTCTGGTCATAGCCTTTGTTTTAAAGTCTATGTTGTCTGATAGAAGTATTGCTACCCCAGCTTCTTTTTTATTTTCATGAAATAGCTTTTCCATCCCTTTATTTTCACTCTGTATATTTCAATCTGGAGTCTCATGTAGGCAGCATATGTGTGGGTCTTGGTTTTGTTTTTTTATCCACTTAGTTACCCTGTTTTTCCAAGAGAGCACTTAGTCAATTAACATTTAAAGTAATGAGTGAGCCCTGGCCGGTTTGGTTCAGTGGTTAGAGTCAACCCATGAACCAAAAGGTTTTGGGTTTGATTCCCAGTCCAGGGCCTGTACTTCATTTGCAGGCTCGATCCTGGGCCTGTCAGAGTGCATGTGAGAGGCAACCAATCGGGGTGTCTCATATTGATGTTTCTCTCTCCTTCTTTCCTTCTACTCTCTTATTGCCATTTTAATTGTCTTCATACCAGATTTATAAATGGTTGGTCTTTCTTTAATATAAGGTGTCCCTCAAAAATGTATACACACTTTAAGAGCTGGTATCTCAATTTTGAAAAGGAACTGTATTTTAATAAATGCTGCCTTTATAATTATTCAAAGTGTATGTATACATTTTGGGGGGATACTCTAAATATGTTTGCCTTTACTAGTGACATTTTCCCCCATATATATATATTTTTTAAATATATATTTATTGATTTCAGAGCAGAAGGGACGAGAGAAACATCAACAATGAGAATCATTCATCAGCTGTCTCCTGCCCACCCCCTTCTGGGGTCAAGTCCACAACCCTGGCATGTACCCTTGATTGGAATTGAACCTGGGACCCTTCAGTCAGCAGGCCGATGCTCTATACACTGAGCCAAATCAGCTACAGCTCTCCATATATTTTGGCCTTTTATTTTCCATGTAAAGAATTCCTTTTAACATTTCTTGTAATGCCAATTTAGTGATAATGAACTCCTTTACCTTTTGCTTGTCTGAGAAAATCTTGATCTCTCCTTGCTGGATAGAGTATTCTTGCTTGTAGGTTTTATCCCCTTTCATTGTGTTGAATATATCATGCCATTCCCCTCTGGCCTGAAAAGTTCCTGTTGAAGTCAGCTGAAAGTTTTATGGGCATCCCCTTTTATGTAACTAATTGTTTTGTTCTTACTACTGTTAGATTCTCTTTAACTTTTAACAATCTACACTAATAAAAGAATAGCATGCTAGTTGACCATACCTTCGTGACACCCACCAGCCAATCAGGAGTGAGTATGCAAAATAACCCACAAAGATGGTAGGTACCTGCATACAGAGCAGCCAGGGGCCAGGGCAGGACGCTTGCATCGTCACCATGGTGATGACACGGGCATTCGGCACCACCCCAGCTGCTCTGGGCCTCTGGGCAGCGTGGGAAGGCGGGAAGGTGGCTCTGGCCAGAGGGAAGGCAGTGCTGGCAGCCAGGGGAAGGAAGGCCCGTTCTGCACAACCTTCGTGCATCGGGCCTCCAGTTTAATTATAATCTTTCTTGGTGTGTCTCTTTGGATTTATCTTGTTTGGGACTCTCTGTGCTTCCTGGACATGGATATCTATTTCCCTCACCAGGATAGGGAAGTTTTCAGCCACTATTTTCTCATATTGGTTTTCTGTCCCTTTCTCTTTCTGCCTTCTTCTAGGACTCCCATTAATCGAATATTAATGCACTTAATGTTGTCCCAAAGGTCCCTTATGCTATCATTCTTTTTTCTTTTTGATCTTCCAAATGGGTGATTTTCACTATCCTGTCTTTCTGATTGCTATCCATCAGGAAGACAGGATAGTGGAAATCATTGATCGGCTATTGATTCCCTCTGGTGTATTTTTCATTTCAGTTGTTATGTTCTTATTCTTAAGTTCTGATACATTCTTTTTAAAAAACACACGAAACATTTTTATCCCTGTCGAAGTCACCGCTGAGTTTATCCACTTGTCCGGAGAGTTTGGTGCACGTCTTTATGACCGTTACTTTGAACTCTTCATCTAGTAGACAGCTTACCTCAGTTTCACTTAGCTTTTTCTGGGATTTTGTCCTGTTTTGTTGTTCGCTTGAAACATATTCTTTTCTCTCCTCATTTTGCCTGTTTGTTTTCTATGTATTAGGTAGGTCAGCTCAATCTCCTGGTCTTGGAAAAGTGGCCTTATTTAGGTGTCCTGTGGAGCCCAGTGGTGGAGTAACTCTTGTCACCAGAGCCAAGTGCTCCAGAGGTGTTGCCAGGTGGACCAGTGTGGCCTTCTGTTGTGGCTGGCCACAACTTCTGTGGACACACACCTACAGGTGAGGCTGATGCCTGGCCCACCGGCTGTAAGGCCTGGCCCCAACTGTTGTTTAAGCTCACTGGTGTGCAGGACAAGCCTTCAGTGTGGCTGGCTGAGAGGCCCCACCATGCTGTTGCAGACATGCTGCTGTGCGTGGGTGCTGACCGAGGTTGCTGCCCACTGGTGTGGCAGGGCCTGCTTTGGAGGGATGCTAGCTTGGCTGGGTCCTCAGGGAAATGCCAGAGTGGGGTGAATAGTGCTAACAAGGTTAATGGAGAGTGTTAGACATGGCACCTGCCAGTGTCAGACCAGCTAGGTTAGAGAAAGGGTGCCTGCCAGCACCTCTGCCTTAGCAGAAAGTTCCAACAGATGCCTGTCCTTTCAGTACACATCCTAAAAATTAATCCAGTGTATCACCTTCATGTATGACCTAGGTACTTTTCAAACTGCTCTACGCTGTCTCAGAGCACAACCTACAGCCCTTTGGCTCCCCCAGATGTAAGCCCTGCTGCTTTTGAAAGCCCGATGCTATGGGGGCTCTACACCTAGTTCAGGTCCCCCGGTCTAGAGCTCTGAGCACTCACTCTTCAGAGACAACCTCCACATTTGTCACTGAGTGGGGAAGTCGGGGATGGGAAGGTGGGGACTAGACTTACGTCTCTAGCCCTCCTACCTGTTTCAATGTAGCTTTCTCTTTATATCCACAGTTGTAGAAAATCTGTTCTGCTAGTCTTCGGTCCTCCTCAGAGAGCTGTTCTATATGTAGTTGTGGTTTTGGTGCCAATGAGAGGAGGTGAACTCAGGATGGTGAACTCTGCCATCTTGAACTCAGAGCCAGGAGCCTTGCTCTTGAAGGTGCCCGTGAAATGTCACTCCTTGTTGTTGGTGGACAGCCCCTGCAACAGAGGCGTCTCAGGACAGGATTGGAGTCGCTCAGAAAACACTCTGATTTCGAATGTTAAGCTTAGCCTGGTTAAAGACCTCCTTTTTCTTCTATAGAATGACTTTCTCTTAGATTTTGACTGCCATAAAATGTTACAATAGAAAGGCATTTTTATGTTTTGACTTACTATTGTATGCTTTTAAATAGCAGTCCACCTCCCACCCCCCGAGACTGAAGGTAGCCCATGTACCTGGGATTTCATGGGACTTCACTTTTTTCTCGTTGTAGTATAGAGGCAGAGTATGTTTCATTGAGCCTAAGAGCCTGAAGGGTAGAGCCTGTAGGTCTGGGTTCAAATCCCATCTTCACTACCACTTACTGTGATGCGGGGCAAGTCACTACACTTGTTGACCAGATCATTGATCCAGGCTCACAGGGTGATTATGTGGTGCATGATAAGTAAACATGTAGTACATGGTGAATACTAGCATTTACAATTATTGATCCAAATACAGGCTTTCTTTCGTTGTAAAGAAAAAAAATTGTGACTTTTAAAACAACACATGCCTCCTCCTTCAGAATCACTGCTCTAGACAGGCGCATACGTACTGTCTCTTTTTAGTAAGCATGCCCTCTGTTCCTCGGATGCTTATTTCACAGTTTTCATTACTGACCATAGTTAAGGTGTCACTAAGTTATCAGTGCTTCCTAATTGGAATTGTAAACAAGTCACCAACACCTGAGATTATGTAAACGTTAGATCCATTCAACAAATAAGTTTAAAGGTAGAAAAGATAGGTCAAGCATACAGTTTAGCATCTGACTCATTTTACATTATAACTTTTTATGCTGTTACTTTAGAAATTAGTCAAAATGTCTTACTTTATTTTCAATGTTTGCCAAGATACTAACATTTGGGGACGGAGCTGGGGGACAGGTGAAGGGTCTATGGGGATAAATGGTGATGGAAGGAGATTTGACTTGAACACACAACAGAGTACAGATGATGGAATTGTGCACTTGAACCATGTATAATTTTGTTAACCAGTACCATCCACAAAAAAGGGGGAAAAACTACTGGGGGACTGATAAAGTACTCTTTCATGTCAGACTGGCACATGCACTTGGCAGTTTGAAAATAATCACAAAATATTTCAAGAACCATACCATTTCCACTTGGAGGGGGGTTGTTAAGTAAAAACCTTTTATCTAGTTCCGCTCGCTGGTAAATAGCCATCTGTTATCAAATTGCCTGTCTTGAATCACTGTGTTTGTGTCAAGTAACCCTTACTTTAGTTAATAATGGTCCAAAAGCACAAGAGTAGTAATGCTGGCAATTAGGATATGCCAAAAAGAAGCTGTGAAGTGCTTCCTTTAAGTGGAAAATATGAAAATCCAATGTTATCCATGGTTCCAGGAATCCACTGGTGGTATTGTAATATATCCCCTGTGGATAAGAGTGGACTCACAAACAGAGAGTGTACTCATTAAATACAAGTATCCAGGTCCTCTTCAAAGTCATTTACTCATTGCAAATGCATAATCTGGGGCCATGATTTTACATCGAAAGAACAAAAAAGTTTCTAAGTATTCTCTAAGACAGCCGTTGCCAGCCTTTTGGACCTCAGACCACCAGCGGAACCCGGACCACCGGCTGCAGGCCGCTACTGTCATGGGCTGCATAGCGACAGGCCCCATATACAACAGTGGTTCCATAAGGTTATAATGAAGCTGAAAAATTCCTACCGCCTAGTAACATCACAGACATTGCAACATCACAACATAATGCATTACTAATGTGTTTGTGGTAATGCTGGTGTAAACACTTATGATGCCAGTCATATAAAAGCATACAATTAAACAGGACATTAATACTTGATAATAAATGTTACTGGTCCATGTATTTGCTATGCTACATCATTATTTTTACAGGCTATTTATGAAAAGGTTTGCTGTGAAACAGTATGCTGTATGTCAGCAGCAGCCTCATACATCTTGTTTAGCATGTCTCTTGATGAAACCAAGCACAAAATGATTCAGCCTCATGTTTTCTTCATCATGGCCCGACAAAATTTACTAATCATGTTGCCAGTAAGAGGGCGTGTCTAGTGAATGATCCGAAAAGAAAAAGTGACGCAAGGACTACGAAGGTAGAAAATCAGTCATGGTTATTGCTGTCCTGCCCAGTGTGACCCATTCCACCTTAGTAACTCTTGAAGAAAAAGAACGAAGTGATGGAAACTTCAAGGACCTGCCTCTTGAAGGCATGGAGACGAACAAAAATTCAAGGGCCTACATGAGACATGGAGAAACCTGCAGTGACTTGACTGAAGACCAGACACAGACGCATATCCTTCTCCGCTCCAAGATGATCATGGCAAAAACAAAACTCGTTCTCAATGTTGAAAGAAAAGGTCAGGCCGGACAATGAATTCACTGTTAGCTCCAGGGAATTTAAACAATTTGAGAATTGTTATTACATAGTGCAAAAGTGGTGAATCTGCCAGTGCTGGTGTGAAGGCAGGAAAAAAAGTAAACTCTAGAGAAGCTGACTGTGGAAAATTACTTGGCATAGCAAATATTCAATATAGATGAAAACTCCCTATTCTGAGACTTCCATCCATGAGGGGAGGAGTAACCACCGACTTTCCACCTTCTAGTCCGGAGTCGCTTTTGTTTCAAGGCTTTTAAAGGACAGGATAAGTCTTGCTTGGGGCAGTGTGGCAAGCTACAAATGTCAACCCTTTGTGATCTGGCACAGTGGCAACCCCAGGGCCTTCAGGTATTGTCAGCACACACACACACTGCCCGTGTCCTACAGAAGCAATAAAGTCATGGGCGACCCAGCTCCTCTTCCAAGATGCCCTTCTGAATTGCTATGCCCAACAAAATCAAGTACCGTTCGGAGAGTAACATACCTTTCAAGATTTTGCTTATTGTGGATAAAGCTCCTGGGAATCCTCCTGTTATTGGTGATGCAATCCTGAAAGGATTACATCTGACTGCATTGAGAACCTTGCTTAGGCTTGGGGCCATGTCTTCTAGAAGACACAAGGTTGGGTCTAGGACTTTCAAAGGAGTTGCTGAGGATGAGATTGTAAAAATCAACAAGGCTGAGGTTGAGCCCAGGCCGGTTTGGCTCAGTGGATAGAGCGTTGGCCTGTGGGCTGAAGGGTCCTGGATTTGACGCCAGTCGAGGGCACATACCTGGTTGTGGGCTTGATTCCCACTATGCAGGAGGCAGCCGATCAATTATTCTCTGATCATTGATGTTTCTCTCTCTCTGAAATCAGTAAAAATAAAAAACAGAACAAGGCTGTGGTTGAAATGGCAAGCAACTCTAACTGGGTGTGGATGAGGACGCTGCTGCTCCTAGAAGTGGTGCCTGAGGAACTGAGTTGTTAGGGCTGGAATAGGAACACAACTGAAGAGGAAAAAGGAAACTGCAGAACAAGAACCCCCAAGAATACTCAGTAAAAGTGATTAGCAGCTTTTGCAGATCTCAGTAAGGTCCTTAAAGTTTGAAAACACCTACACCTAATAGGTTTTCATTAATAGAGAGGAATGTTCAAGATGCATTACGTGCTTATAAGAATACAACAGAAAAGCCCAGCAAAACACCATGGACAAATTTTTGAAGAGGAACAGCCTCAGGAATAGCCATAAGGCAGGTCCTCCAGGAAGTGTTCAGGAGGCAATGTTGTCATAGGAGATGACAGCTCCATGTATGTTATTTCCCCTGAAGACCTTCCAGTGGAACAAGATATGGAGGTAGATGGTGGTGATACTGATGACCCTACAGGCCTGGGCTAATTGTGTTTATGCTTTAATTATTAACGAAGTCTAAAAATTTTTTTTTATTTCAATAGGAAAAATGTGTAATTAAGGACATAAACATTTTTGTACAGATGTACAATGTGTTCGTTTTAAGCTTAGTGTTATTATAAAAGATTTAAAAAATTAAGATAAAGGTAGGAAATTCAGTAAGCTAAGTTTAATTATTGAAAAAAGCTTATAAATTTCATGCAGGCTAATTGCTGTCAGTCTACTGTAATGTCCTAGGCCTTCCATTCACTCAGCATTCACTGACTCACCAAGAGCAACTTCCAGCCCTGCAAGCTCCATTTGATTAAGTGCCCTGTACAGATATTCCATTTATGCCCTATTTTTACCAAACCTTTTCTGTTAAGATATAAAAATACCATTGTTACAATAGCCTACAGTATTCAGTACAGTAAAATCCTGTGTATGTTGTAGCCGTATGTGTAGTGGGCTATACCATCTAGGATTGTATAGTGCACAGTATGATGTTCACACAAATTGCTATTGATGGATTTCTCAGAACACATCCCCAACGTGTACTCCCTTTGTTAACCCAGCCACATAACTGTAGCTTGATGGGAAGCAAAGCACAGTCATGTACTGAATGACATTTTAGTCATTAACAGATCCCATGTATACAATTGTGGTCCCATCCATATAAAAGCCTAAATGACCAGCCAGCCGACCAGCTAGTAGCTATGATGCGCACTGACCACCAGGGGGCAGACACTAAATGCAGGAGCTGCCAAGCTGCAGTCATTTGGCAGTGGTGGTTCTCGAAGGACACACCCAGAACCAGAGAGGGAGCCAGATTCCAGGGTGCATCACCAGAGAACTGCCCTCTCGTAATTTGGGACCCTTTGGGGAAATGTCAGAGCCGGTTTCTGCCAGATCCCCACAGGCCAGGCCAAGGGACCCCACCGGTGCACAAATCTGTGCACTGGGCCTCTAGTAAGATTATAATGCGAGCTGAAAAGCCAGTTCTAGAAAAGTGCCATGTAGCTTTGTGTTAAGGGCATTCTATGATGTTCACATAAGACATTGCCTATTGTTAAGCAGTAAATGACTTGTATAATCAATGACAAAATACTGTAAATAAGATACATTCCTTTAGCCAAACTTACCCAAGCACCTCAGTATAAATGCAGAAATGGAGAAAAACTTCAAGGATAAAAAAGCAATTTCAATTAGCCAGTCTACACGTAGTACCCACAAAAAAATGTCACCTATCAACTTAGTTTTAAAACGTCCAATAGAAGCAGCCATACTTTTGTGAGATGAATTTGCAAGTAAAGAATCAAACAATGAGAATGGAGTAATGGAGTGCAAGTCTTTTCTTAAATCAATTCCTGTCAGATCAAACTTTAGATTGTTGGTTCCAATCCAAGCAGAAGTTTGCTTCATTAGAAAATGAAGGTGTTTGCAGAACAGATGGAGATGATTTATATGCAACACATAAAACCATATAAAGCTACTGTCTGCTAACTTCTATCTGCAATTCTAGATTTTAGAATAGTTTTAAACTTCAACTGTGGGAAGTTTATAGATAGAACTTCTAAGGTGTCTCAAACTAAAGTCTGCTCCTTTAAAACCTCAAAGCTTGAACCATTTTCTTCTCAAATTTTGAAAAATAGGAGACTTCTCTACCTAAACTGTCCCTTAGGAGGGTAAATCTATGGTTAGGCAAAATACAAAATAATCATTAGAAGGCCTATGTGGGGGAGGGGGTATACTAATTTAAACCATGGGATACATGTTTTTTTTTGTTTGTTTCAAAACAGGAAGCCAAACGAAAAGCATTCCAGGCACAGAACATTATAAGGCTTCATGAGGCAGAGAAGGCTGATATAGGAATGGTTTTACTCGGATTTATTTGTTCCCAAAGGCAACAGAGCTGGCACTAAAACCATTCTCAAAAGGACATTTAAATTGCCAGGGAACCTGTTGCACACAGATGTCTTGGGCCTTGGCCCGATCTTCTAAAACCCACTCACTAGCCTGACTGGTGTGGCTCAGTGGTTGAACGTCAACCTATCAATCAGGAGTCATGGTTCAATTCTGGTCAAGGACACATGCCCGGGTTGTGGGTCCGATCCCCAGCAGAGGGTGTGCAGGAGGCCACCGATCAATGATTCTCATCATTGATGTTTCTATTTCTCTCTTTCCCTCTCCCTTCCTCTTTGAAGTCAGTATTTTAAAAATATATTCTTAAAAATAAGGCTTAAAATGAATTCTTGTTGACATTTAATATAAAAACCATACCAAAACACACTCCTCTATACAGAGTAACTATTTACTTGTCTTCCACCATATAAATGAAGGCTTAAGCTAATTATCTCTCAGCCTAGGAACCTTAATATTCAAACTGGCATCATCTCAAAAAAAAAAAAAAAACGTTAAGATCATTTCAACAAGAGGTTCTTATGCTAGTTCCAACTTATCACCTACTTACATAAGCCAAGAGAAATAAAATAGCATAACATCACTGTTTACTGTTTAAGGAATTTTTATTAAAGCAAGAATTTTATAATCCAAATTACGTTTCCTTGCTCAGTTATCAATTCCGTTACTTAAAACAGAAGTGACAGTCTGAGCTATTCCACAGTAAAGAATTACAAAATTAAAGAAAGGAATGCTTTAAATTTTTGTACTTTGCTGAAAATTCTTTTTCCCAGGGTCTATAAAACATTAATTTGTTTTTATATTTTACTATTTTTTTGTAGGTTTTTTTTTTTGTTTTTAAATCAATAAGTAATCTAGGACTAGCATTATTTTTGCTAGACCTGGCATTTGCTCGGTACATAAGGTCCAAAGTTTCCTTTCCTTTTTTTATTTATTTTATATTTTGCAATGTTTTTTTTTTCCGTAATATTGTTTTTCGATGTTTAGATATTTTTCTTCGGTGAAGCACGAGTTTCTTTTCGTGGTCCCTGATCAATCTGTAAATGTGGGGGGAAAAAGATTATAATCATAAAACTTGCTCTGAGACTAGATCTTAATTATTCCAACCACTAAAAAAAGTATCATTACATAAAGTGATGGAGGTACTAACCATTGCTACAGTGGCGATCATATCACAATATAGATATGTGTCAAATTATCATGGTGTGCTTTAAATTTCACCATTATGTATCAAATATACTTCAATAAAACCAAAGCCAACAAAAAAAGGTAAGACCAACACAAGTACTTGTCAGCAAATTAAACTGGTTGACCAAATTCAGCCAGCCACCCACATTTGTTTACATATTGTCTATGACTGCTTCCACACTGTAACAGAGTTGTTACTGCCAACAAACAGCGAGGGCCACAAAGCCCAAAATGTTTCCTGTCTGGTCCTTTTCAGAAAAGCTTTTCCAACCTCTGGCCCTGGCTGACCAGCTACATTACAGTACTATTTCTTGGGGAGTAACAAAGGGCAATAGTAGAGGCCTAAGAGCAACTGTGATTACTGCCGCCCAAGAAAAAGCGTAAGCTAGGAAAAGCCTGGAGTAAAGCATGCGAAGGGCCAACCCGTGTTAAAGGCCATGTAACCGAACTCACTCTATGGAATGTTCAATCCTGCTTTGATTTTGAAAATTCAAGTTAATAGGGTAACAGGCAAAATTTCTTACAACTCCATTTCTCTGAAAAACTATCAATACACTTGGATTTTACGGTAAAATTAATTTGTGCTGTTTTAAAGTATGCTCCAACCATCATAAGAGACTGAGAAAACAAGCGGACCACGCCCACGAGGGAGAGCTCACTTTAAACAGCTGGAACGCCGGCGGCGCTGTTCACCGCTTTCTGGGCAGCCTCTTTAGCTTGGTGGGCTTGTAGTACGGCTACAGCTTCATCAACCTAGAGGAGGAGAACAAATTAGCTCTGGAAAGGAGTAATTAGAAGAATCTCCACTTGACCATTCACAAATGTCATCAAAGATGAAGTGTAAAGAACTCATAGTTCCAAAAAACATTCCAGCTATTATCCATTATCTTTTTGAGTTCCACTCCACCACTATTCCAAAATTATGAACTCATGTACTTCTTACCAAAAATCCTCCAAAATTGAAAAGTAATCAAAATATCACTAACATTACCAAAATTACCAAATATCGCTATGGCGAGCATGGGCACAAAGTTAAACTGACTGATGGGAAACCATGCTCGCCACTTCCTAGCTTTGTGAGCATTGGGGAACTACTTAACCCCTCTATGCTCGTCTCCCCACTTATAAAATGGGAATAGCAGCAGCACAGGTTATTATTAGAACTCACAATTACTACTTGTAAGACTCTTAGAACAGTGTATGGTTTGTAGAATGTCTGTTTCTTGTACGCACAACTATAAACCTACTTTTGCCCACCCTGTATATAGCACTGTAAAATGTTCTATGAAATTAAACTGCTACAAAAAGCCCTAAAATTTTCATAGTCTAAGTTGTTAGATATTATAACAAATTTAAATTACTTTAGAACGAAGAGATTCTGGGGACTCAAGCATATGAAGAAGTTCTGAATTATCGATCTCCAACAGCATGCCAGTGATTTTACCAGCAAGAGTAGGGTGCATGGCTTGAATGAGAGGAAACAGCCGTTCACCTATGGACAAGAACATTTCAAAGACTTCAATAATAATAATAAAAAAAAATCCTAAAAGCATCTACTATATTAAAACTGGGATTTAAGAACCTTTTGTATATAGCAAATAAATGAGCATAAGCTATTTTACTATATTCAATTGTTAAATCTATGCTCAGGCAAAGTCAAAGTTCGTCCCTCTTTTGGTTCAAATTCCCTCTTCCAATGCATGGCAAGTAGGGGTGTAATGCCTATTACCCTATCCATCAAAAACAACATAGCGATAACTTTCTGGGCTTTAAATTAGTTAGGCAGACAAGCTGTGTTGTCATAATCATTCATGCCAATTCAGATAAATCTAGCTGTATTTATTAGGCGCAAAAGAGGTTTTGGTGTCTGTTTTCTAAGACAACGGTACTTACCCAACATTTGCTTTTGCTCTTGAGGAGGGGCAGATGCCAACATGGAAGCAGTCAAAGGCTCCTGACCTTGTACGTGAACAGCAGGCTAGATATGCAATAGGAAAATTCCCAAGTTTAAAGTACAGAATGACAAGTATAAGCAACAGTCACCACTGGAAAATCAGTGAAGTGATGGACTACAATCTGAACAAACAGAAGCTGAGTAAACCAGAAACACACTTATTTGTTCAAGTATTATGACCACATGGGATATTTCACTTTTTTTTTTTAAACCTGGAGTATTCTGTGGAACCAGGGGTAAGCTACATCTCACAAACTAAACTTGATTTTAGCCTTTCTTCCTTACAGCTGTGCCAAACAAAACTCAAGTCGCCCAATTAAATTAAGAACAGGAAATGCAGAACGCTTGTCTAATTCCTATACACATGCAGATAAGCCATTTTTTCTTTCTATCAATTAATGGGACAATTAACAAGATGTTCTAGACAGCCTAAGCTCTCCTATATCATACAGTTGTCGTCAATTTCTGATTGCAACCAAGGTTCTCTCGGCTTTATGAAGAAACCCTAAGGCCATACCTGCTGCATGGTAACTTGTGGCTGTGCATTAAGATGTTGTTGAGGATTGCGAACTCCCGCAGCGTATTTATACTGTGGAACGGTGCGGACAGCAGGAGTAGCTGCAGCAGCAGCCGCTGCAGGACGAGGACCCATTGTCTGTGTTGACGTGTTAGCTAAAAACAAAAAGATTATTTTGTGCATTTATCTTGCTACTTCAAACCGGAGCCCGATTTTCACAGGCAGGGTTAAGACTCACCGACACGCTGTGTGGACATGACTCGTGGAACCTGTGAAGAAGCTGGTCTCATGGTACTGAATGGTGGTCTGGGAGCGGCTGGGCGGATAGCACCGGGCATATTTTGGAATGCTGCATTTAAAGATAGGAACACATTAACTTGGCAAACCTCACTGAAAGTGTTCATGCTGCCAAAAGGCTAAAAATAAATACCATTTTTTAGTCTCACACCTGCAATTTCCCCAAACTTACCAGAGCATCAGTAAATAAACATTCATTCACACAACAAATACTTATTAATATCTGAACATCACACACAAACCTCATTCCAAGTGCTCCTACAATACAGTACTATTCTACAGACAGGATGAGGCCAGAGATGCCAGGCCCTGGTCCTCACACAAGTAACAAAACCGTTAAAACTACCCCAACCAAATATGGAATGAAAATTAGATCCTGCCCAGCCCGTGCAGCTCAGCTGGCTGAGCATCGTCTGTGCCCTGACTGGTCACCAGTTCGACTTCTGGTCAGGGAACATACCTAGGTTACAGGCTTCATCCCTAGTTGGAGTGTGTGTGGAAGGTAACCGATCAATGTTTCTCTCTCATCAATGTTTCTTTCTCTCCCTTCCTCTCTCTCTTAAAAAAAATTCAATAAAAACATTATTAAAATAAGTTAAGAGAATAAAGAGTTGGATCCATTCCCAAACTTATCATAAAGGAAAAAAAAAAAAATCAAACCAGCATAGAAATCACTGTCTCAGAGTAATGAAGCATTTTATTTTTTTTTAATAAAAAAAAAAAACCAATAGGAGAAAAAAAAAGGGACACACGTAATACTTTCAACAGAAGACTTTTAAAAAAATCCTATAGTAAAAGCCCTGGGACCAAACGGCAGGACAGGGGCCCCTTTCCCCGGTGGGGCGGGGCTGGCTGGACCCCACCAGTGCACGAATTTGTACACTGGGCCTCTAAGTAAAAAATAAAATAAATTCCATAAGCATGACCCAGGGTGGGAGAAAAAAAAAAAAGCCAGAATCCCCAAATAAACACTGATAACCATATATTATGAAAAGCAAGTTAACATATCACTGAAATGTAACAGCTAATTGGCCCATATATTTTTTTATTCCAAATAACCCATCCCCCCTGAAGAAAAAAGAGGAAAAGCTTACGATGAGGTCTGGCACCCTGAGCAGTCCAGCGAGGACTTGGTCTTAGTTGAGCAATTTGGCTGGGAGGATAGTATGCAGCACGGTTCTGAGTCTGTAGCAAGCAAGCAAATACATCAGCAAAAGAGTAAAAGCAAATAATGCAACTAGCTATATACTCTAAACATACACCTGCAGTATTCTAAAGGCAGGTTCTCAAACAGAAAAACGTACCTGTGGGATAGCTGCCATGAAGTAACCTGAAGGAGGTGCTGGCTGGTAGGGGTTGATTACGGGGTTGGGCACAGCTCTCACACTTGCCATTCTCTGCATATACTGGTTAGTGAGGTGGGCCTGGCGCTCTTCTTTGCGCTGAGCTAAAGCTACGTACAATGGTTTGGTAGCCACAATTCTACCATTCATTTCTGTAACTGCTTTAGTGGCTTCTTCTGGGGAGGAGAAACATACAAAACCAAACCCTTTGCTGCGACCACCCTCCATCATAACCTATTGAAAGAAAAAAAATATTAAACAAGGTTAATGCAGTGGTAGAATGGGGTACAAATGGAAAGCATTATTCAGTGATAGCTACTGACTCAACTAAATCCTGTTAACAATGAAAGATTCCCACCCCCGCAATTTTTCCTTAGTATAGAAATATTAAGGGGCAACCTGAACACGTGCATTATCCTAGCCAAGCAAAGGCGGAAGTAAAGGGGCAAAGGTACAACAGCAACTTTTTAAAGATATTCAGTTATATTTTAAGGTTTTCAAAATATTAAGGGTTAAATAACTAAATTCCAGGCTTACTAAATTTAAACTCTTAGCACCACTGGAAATACCTAATTAAAATCACTTTTCAAGCCATTGAAGCTAACAAAATGCTTTACTACTCTTTAAAGAGGAAAGGGGGGAGGGAAAGCAGTTGAATCTTATAATACGCGTATTTTAAAATAAAAACTTCACACTCAAGACCAGAAGGGCCATGGATATTGGGGCATAAACAATATTCAGGTAACTTTCACTGACTGCAAAGATCTTTGCAACAAGCAATGAGGAAATGCAAAGAACTCCTCACTAGCCCAGATATATATGTAACCATGCTATCCACCTACATTAAACAGGAATAAACAAAATGGCAATGAAACAGACACCAATCTTACTTATATGTGGAATCAAAACAAAACACGAATTTGAAAAAAAAAACTCCTGAGTTCCTGGATATAGAAAATAGACGAGTGGGTACCAGAGGGGCAAAGGGTGGGAAAACTGGGTAAAGGGGTTTAAACAGTACAAACTCCTAGCTACAAAATAAATCAGGGAAATGGAATGTACAGCATCTATAATAAAAGCGTAATATGTTGACTAGACTGGATGACCTGCTGGACAAAGCTGGGGCTGTAAGGTAAGCCTACTCTGACACAAATTTCATGCATTAGGCCTCTGGTAGTTAATAATACTGTACTGTATACTTGAAGGTTGCTAGCAGAGATCTTACAAGTTTTTTCCTTACAAGACAAATACTTTTTGTGACTGTACGGTGATGAATTGTCATCTGTCCACAATATATTCAAATACTGAATCACTGTGTTGTAAACATGAAATTAATGCTATGTCAATTATATATAAATTTAAGAGTCCAGAAATATACCCATGCAATTATGGCAATTTAGTATGTTAAAGTTTACATTTTAAAAATAGGGGGCAAAGGATGGACCTTGAACTATGTAGTATACGACACTGGGATAATCCCAAAGAATTGTTAGACCTCTTCTTCACATCACATTAAAAAATAAAATTGCCAGATTCTCAATCTGAACATAAAATGTAAAAATGTAGGAAAAATGTAATCTGACAAGATCCTAAAGTACAAAGTGAAAGGCTGAAAGAAAACATTTGCAATATCAAATGAAGGGCTGACATACTAATAAAGACAACCAATGCAATATACAGAGTTGCCAGATTATTATGACCTCTGAACGCATAATAATCTACCCAGTGTACAGCCTATATAATAAAAGGCTAATATGTAAATTGTCCCCTTGACCAGGAGTTAGACCAGCAGGCAGGTCAGCCAACCACCCATGTCCCCTCCCCCAGCCAGGCTGGCCAGACCCCTCCCATGCAAGAATTCATGCACTGGGCCCCTAAAAACACACACACACACACACACACAAACACACACGAGTGGCCAGATTATTATGGGTTCAGAGATCATAATAATCTGGCCACTTAGTGTAAAAGTATGCAAAGAAAGGCAAAACTAGTAAACACATGAAAAACATGTCACCATTTGAAAATATTTATGTAACGTATATATTGCTTTCTACTAATTTGATAAGACTAATAGAAATTTGTTCAGCCCTTTTGGACATTTTTGTTGTATCAATTTTAAATACACACTCACAAACTAGCATTATCAACCTAGAAATATACTGGTATGTGTACAAATATATATACGAATAAAAATAGTTTTTAGAAAGCTGGATTTAACTTTGGAAACATGCAAAGCAACTGAAATGCTTATCAATACAGACACAATAAAATAATTCGACACATCCATACCATGAATATTTAACTATTACCAAAAAAAGTGTAAATGCCTGAAATAAGTATGTATTTAGATAAATTGTTAAATGAAATAGCAAACTGCAGAATATGCAGGGCATAATCCTGTTTTCTAAAAACTATACATATAGACTGGACAAGCATGAAAAATTATCAACTCCAATCTTTTTGGAGACTAAAAATGGGGGATGCAGAAGTTGCCTTTCACTTCTTGTCTTATATGTTTTTTCCAGCAAGCATTATTAAATCAACATACTGTCCACCTCCCTCCAAAATAAATTCTTGCCAAACTTTTCACCTCCTTACAAATAGTGATATTATAATCCACGAAGGACTTTTAAGAACTCTTTGTAAAACATGCATGTGAAACACATTTAAAAATAAATGGATGTATATTCAGTTTAAACAGCTTTCAAGGAATACACCGAGGTTAATTAAAGACACTCAGAAATAAATTCCACCACACTCCAGATACTCTTACAAAGGCACAGGCTGTAACACAAGACATCCAACCACATGCCTTGCTTTCTTATTTGTGTTCATCTACTGTGTTCCTAACATTTCCTCACTTTCACAGAAGCTTCCTCGATCAATGGGTTTGCCAGGAAAAGCTGAGAAAGATGAGGCACAGATCATTTCAGAGCACTGAGCTTTAATTTCTCCTACACTCCAAAATTCCAGAATTTAATATAGAATCCTGTTTTTAGAGTTTGACTCCTCAGAATGACTAAGTGAATACAGAATAGCCCAATTGTTAAAAGGTATAGTCCCCTAATAAACTGACACCTTAACCAGGAAAAGCACTAGTTTAACAAAGTGTAGACTAGTACACATCATTGAAGACCAATCAATGTAACTATGGTCAGTCATCAACTGCAGCCTTCCCCAGGAAAGAATGCAGAACTCTCCATCTGCAAAAATAAAACCATGGGGCTACAACATCCATAACAAATTTGAATTTGTTTTGTTTTTTTAAGTAATGAAGCAAAAACTTGATTTCCAAGAAAAGGGGAGAAAAAGGTTGGGGGTAGCTGGGCCTCGTTTGCAAAGTGGAAAAAGAAGTAAATTGATGTGAAATTAAGTACATATAACCATGCAATTTTCCAAAATCTTAAAAAAAATAAATCACATGCTTACCTTTGCGCTAGTGATTGTACCGAACGGAGAGAACTCTTTCCGGAGACGTTCATCATCAATACCATCATCAAGATTTTTCACATAAAGGTTAACACCCTAAAAACGAAAAAAGAAATACGAGAAAAATAAAGAAAACCGTGGTGGTACTTAAGCACACTTCCTACTGTTTTATCCCATGTTTCTTTTCCCTTCTCAAATCAGTAAAATAGTTTCCTCATCCCTGTCTTTGTTTAGCTTGTTCAATCAGAAACGAACCCGGCAGCCCAGCCGGCGTGGCTCAGAGGCGAGTGCAGACTATGAAACCAGGTCATGGTTCGATTCCTGGTCAGGGCACATATCTGGTCTGCAGGCTTGCACCCAGTAGGGGCTGCTCAGGAGGTAACCAATCAATGGTTCTCTCTCATCACTGATGTTTTTTCTGTCTCTTTCTCTTACCCTTCCTCTCTGAAAAATTAATAAAAATTTATTAAAACCCAAAAAACAAACCTGGTATCTGGTGATCCTATCTTGCTTCATCTGTTCAAATTTTCGCTTAAGTTCAGTCTGCCGTTCCACTTTTTTCTGAGCTCGGCCAACGTAAATTTGTTTTCCATTGAGCTCCTTTCCATTCATCTCATCCACAGCCTTATAGAAATAACAGAAACTTTAATTACTAACTTGAAATATGGAAATTCATTTCTTTAACAATAAAAAAAGTTTATTACGTTATGAATGCTAAAAATAGACCCATAACAAAAACTAAATTTTGCTGTTTGGGGAAATGCAGGTTCCCAATTTATGTCAAAATATATAAAATCCAAATAATAATAATAAAAAAAAACATGTAAAGATGAACATGTAAAATAGCCATTGGTATGCATGTAAATTTCAACATAATAGCAACCCAGTTTTATATCTCTTTGCAATAAAACACAGAACACTTAGTGCCTTTAGTTAATATATTTAAGTCTTACTTTCTGTGCATCTTCATGCCTTTCGAAGCTTACAAATCCAAAGCCTTTGGATTTTCCACTTTCATCTGTCATTACTTTCACACTTAAGGCAGGTCCT
This sequence comes from Antrozous pallidus, assembly GCA_027563665.1. Lineage (NCBI taxonomy): Eukaryota > Metazoa > Chordata > Mammalia > Chiroptera > Vespertilionidae > Antrozous > Antrozous pallidus. The sequence continues at coordinate 13,245,487 of CM050510.1, forward strand.
AAAAAAAAAATTTAATGACTCAGATATTCCATACAATATAAAGTCATGCATGGGCACTAAATAGTCTCTTCAAAGACCCTTTATTTCTACTAAGAAGTAAAACTGAAACATTTCTACTTCCGTTTATGGAGGTATATTTTAGACAATTGTAAAAAATGAAGTTTTATTCTTAGCAGAACAGATTTGTTTTTTTTAACCCAACAATTTGGTTTTCTTGACATCAGAATTAACAAATAAGAATTTCTTAAGCCCTGGCCCACTTTATTTCAACAGTCAGTGAAGGGAATACAGTGTCTGACATTTAGGAAGACAAAGAAACACCTGGAGGTGGTATGTTTCTGAATTCACATGCCCAATCCCCACCCACTCAAGTAAAAATGACACTTAACTGAGGCGGGTATTATGTCAGGTAGGTGGGACAAAGAGACCAAAAATCACATTTAATTAGAAAATTTGCAAGATGTATGAGCACAGATTGTTACTTTTGAATGTGCTTCAGTTCTAACGTTATACTTTCAATCTCTGCTATGCAAATTTACATACTGGTGATCAACTGACAGCATTACTTGAAATAATGCTTGAAATAAGTGGTTAACAATATCCAACCAAACTTTAGAAATAGCTTCTAATCTCAAAAGACAGATGAAATATACAATTCCAGCAGGAACAATTGATATATTAGGCTTACCTATATTATAGACTAGAGGTTCAATGCACGAAATTCATGCAGAGTTGGGGGAGTTGTCCCTCAAACCAGCTGTACCCTCTCCAATCTGGACCCCTTGAGGGCAGTCAGACATCCTTCTCACAATCCAGGACTGCTGGCTCCAAACTGCTTGCCTGTCTGCCTTCCTGATCACCCCCTAACCAGCACTCCCCTGCCACCCTGATTGATGTCTAACTGTTCCCCTGCCAGCCTGTTTGCCCCCAACTTCCCTCCTCTGCTGGCCTGGTCACCCCTAACTGCCCTCCCCTGCAGGCCTGGTCCCTCGCAACTGCTCTCCCCTGCTGGCCATCTTGTGTCCACATGGGGGCAGGATCTTTGACCACATGGGGGCAGCCATTTTGTATGTTGGAGTGATGGTCAATCTGCATATTCCTTTTATTAGATAGGATTACCTTGCAGTATAATAGATGATCAGTAGCTTAATCCAAAAAACTACAAATTATTTTAAGTATCATGTATCATTTATTTTGGTAAAATTAGGCAAAACTAATATTGAGCAACTAGAGGCCCGGTGCATGAAGTTCGTGTGCATGTGTGTGTGCGCGCGCGCACATGTTCCTCAGCCCGGTTGCTCCTTAGCAAAACTGCAGAAGTGGGAGAGGCTCCCACCACCACCGCTGCACTTGCCAGCTGTGAGCTCAGCTTCTGGCTCAGAGGCACTCCCCCTGTGGGAGCGCACTGACCACCAAGGGCAGCTCCTGCATTGAGCGTGTGCTCCCTGGTGGTCAGTGTGCATCATCAGTGACCTATTCTGGTTGTTTGCCATATGGGTCACATAGGCTTTTAATACAAAGATTACTCAAAACTTTGTAAAAATTTAATTCAGACACATTACCAAACTTGCCAAAGAGATCCTTAAGGCGCTCATCATCCATGTCTTCTCCAAAATTCTTGATGTAAACATTGGTGAACTCTTTTGCCCTAGCTCCAAGTTCTGCTTCTCGTTCTTTACGAGACTTAAATCGCCCAACAAATCTAAAAGAAAAAAAAAGACTATAAAATTTAGTTTCAACTTTATGAAGTTCAGATTAAGCCTGATGGTTGATTTTGTAAATGTGACTCATAATTTCAGAATCTCTAATAAAGAGCACACTGTAAAACAGAAATAGAGCTTCAATGACAGTCTAAAATATGAAATTCATAATTACAATCACACACACACACAAAAACCCACTTTTCTTTCAATTTATTCACTTTTAATGAGGGGGGAGGCAGAAAGGGAGGAGAGACAAATAAAGATTTATTTGTTGTTCCGCTAATTCCTTGGTTCTTGTATGTGTCCTGAGCAGGGGTTGAACCTACAACCTTAGTATATTGGGATGATGCTCTAACCAACTGAGCAACTTACTCAGCTTGGGCAAAACAAAAACAAAAAACTTTTTAATACACACTTCTCTCCCTTCTGTGGAGCCAGGGTTAGAGACCACATCTACAGATGAAAGGACTTAAAAACCCTGGCCAGGTGGCTCAATTGGCTGGAGCGCTGTCCTGTACACCAAACGGCTGCAGGCTCAATTCCAAGTCAGGGCACATGACTAGGTAGCAGGTTAGGTCCCAGGTTAGGGTGCACACAGGAAGTTACCAACCCTTGTTCTGATGCTTCTCTCTCCCTCTCCCTAAAACATACACTCCAGTGAGGATTTAGGAAAAAGACAAAGGCTTTCACAGCAGCTGTTTCAAAGTGGCTCTTACACTTTGTAAATTAAAATGTAACTTAATTCTATATTCTTAACATATAATAGCCCTGCATAATTTTTTATATCATCAACAAAATGTTTTTAAATTCATTTTCCCCTAATATAAAAGTAGTACAAGTGCCACTGAAAAATAAATATCAAACATTTCCTGCCCTAACCGGTTTGGCTCAGTGGATACACCGTCAGCCTGTGGACTGAAGAGTCCCAGAGATTTCAGTCAAGGGCATGTACCTTGGTTGCGAGCACATCCCCAGAAGGAGGTGTGCAAGAGGCAAACATCTTGTCGATGTTTCTAACTCTCTATCCCTCTAGCTCTCTCTATATAAAAATAAAATATATTTAAAAAAACATTTCCTATAATCCTACGCAAACATCTACCCTACCAATGATGAGCACTTTGTCACCCTTGAAGCACTGCTGACAGGCAAACTATGTTTCCATCTGAGAATACTAATAATGCTGAATATTTCTCACTTAAATGTACTCAAAATTCAAACAGGTAATACCATGAGCATAAGTTCTTCATGTACAGACTGATCACACCACTTGACGCACTGGTTTATGAGCACACCTTAAGAGTGATGCAGTTGACTTACAAGCAAACCCAATTTGTATGCCATCATTAACTGCACAACCACATAAACTCACAACTCATTTACAGTATGACCTCCCAGCTGAATTTACCCAGATCCACTGACTGAGGAGAAAATACGGATTTGCCATTTCTTTGAGCTCAGAAAATCTGTATTCTTACAACCTATAGTAGAAATAGTCTTACACAGGTTTTATCAGTTATTTATTATTTTTTAAAATGTTTATTGATTCTAGAGAGAAGGGAAAGCATTTATGTCGAGAGAACCAATTGGCTGCCTCCTGCATATCCCACCCCCTCCTGGGGATTGAGTCCCAAACCCATATGCCCTGACCAGAGACCCAACCACTGACCTTTCGGGGCACAACCAACTACGCCACGCCGCTCAGGCCATCAGGGTCATTATTTAATTTTTAAGAACAAGTTTATTTCAGAAAGATCAACCATAAAGCCTTCTGGTTTAATTCAGCTTTTTTCTCTCAAGAGGTGGATGGGTTTAAAAGTTGGAGGGAAACTTTATAATCCCTCAATAAATTGCAGCAATATAACCAAGTAGAGTCACCCTGGGCTCAGAATTTAGACCACTGGGCTTGTATTCTAGCCCATCTGTCATGCCAGCATTTAATTACAGGCAAATTATTTTAGCCTCAGTTTCCTCAAATAGAAAATGGGCTAATTACTACCTCAGGAATTACAATTAAGCTTCTGTCTGGCTTCTTGTTGTTGAACTATGCACTTAACTTTTATGTAGGTTTGTTAATTTTCATTCAAATTGTATTTCTTTATTAACAGCACACATACATTCATTTATAAAATTAATGTACTAATTGGAACTATTAAAGAGATCTGAAGTATAACTAAATTTTTTTACTTACACTTTACGATCATTTAGAAGCATCCCGTTCATTTTTTCAATAGCTCTTTCAGCTGCTTCCTGTGTCTCAAAATGTACAAATCCATAACCCTTGGACCCATTTTCATCACAAACCACCTAGGGGAAAATATATAGCGGTTTTTCATTACATACATACTATTCAGTCAGCATTTCCCAGTATTCAGAAGTACCACACTGCTGGCCAATGCTGAGAGGATGGAGGGAGGCTTAGGGGAGCCGGCACCCAGCAGTCAAAATCTACATAGAACTTTTGACTCCCCAAATAAGAACGTATCCCTCAAGTAACCCCACCAATACCAAAATCTGTGCTACATAGAACACTGTAGAACAATGCACAGTTGGCCCTCTGTACACATGGATTCACAGACAGAAAACACATAGATATGTACTGAAAAGAAAATCTGCATTTAAGTGGGCACACTGTTCAAATGTCAACTGTAACTTGTCAGTCACCTAGCTGGGTATTTGAGAAATAAAGATGCCCATTAGTAATAGTATGGTTGCTATTTTTAGGAGTAAACCTAGTAAATATGTTTACCTGTCAACACTGTTGCTTACCTTACATGAAAGGATGTTGCCAAAAGCAGAAAATGTATCATACAGTGCTTTATTATCGATGGATTTGTCCAAATTTTTAATGAATATGTTGCCCACTCCACTTTTGCGAAGTGATGGATCACGCTGAGACCACATGATGCGAACTGGCTTGCCCTTTATAACATCAAAATTCATGGTGTCTAAAGCACGCTCCGCTGTAGGAAGAATTTCATAGTGAATTATTACTTCAAAACTTTTACAGGCCACTTAAAATTTTATGAACTCTGTGGGAGGCCCACAATCTATTTCTTCAAACTTCAGGATGGCTGGACCTGACCTCAACCAAGTTGAGATTTAAACTGTGTAACACATGAAGAGGCTAGCAGAAGCCCCAAATTTTCTACCTGTTAATTAATGAAATATCACTGATAATGTATTTCTAAAATAATCTTTCCCTTTACTTGCCATTATGTTTAAAAGCACCTTTTTGTTCCTGATCAACATAAAATTAAGATCCCTTTTCACATAAAATCTGCTTAATGAGCAATATAAAAGACATTAGGCAATTAAAGATTATCCACAGGCTAAACATAGTTTATGAATTTTTAAGCATTTGTTTCTTCCCTATGGCTTGCCAAAATTGGTCCTTTCGTTGGCAGCTTATCAGTACCAATATTAAGCAAAAACCAGTCTATTTTCTTAAAAAATGAAAAATCCCTGAATTTTTTTTTTGGGGGGGGGGGATTTCAGGGATTCATGGCACAACTTCATATTGCCATGTAAACAGAAAAGAAAAGACTATTATCTATTCAGATCAAGATGTGAATCAGGCCTTCAAAAACTAATGTGAATTTGGGTATACTTAGCTGAATAATACATAATTTGGTCTACAACACTCACAATTAACCTTTTCTTGAGATACAAAACCAATGTTATCTTAGATCACTTTTGTACTTAATAACTGATAATTTAACCAATTATTTCTGGATAGTGCTATAAATTTTCAAAATCCACCCTGTGATTTCAGGAGCTATGAAGAATTATGTACATCAAAGAAATGCTTATTAGATAAGTTGAAACTAAATTTTAAAAAATCCTAAGTGAAAAAGACTAGACCCTTAAGAGGAGAAAAACGGTCCACTTTAAGTTCTATACCATGTTTCACAAATTCCATGCCAACATAACTGTAAAGTTATCGAGGACAAATTTCTAGCCACTTTTTATATATGCAAGTTTCATTTTCTAGAAGGTAGTGATGATAGATAAGCTGTCAACTCATTATCAATTGGCCACACCTACTCAGCTCCCCTGGTTTTTTAGCTGACTTTGCTTAAGCTTCTTTTGAATGAGTCACTTCTTGCTAAGTTAGAAACTGGTCACTTTCAGAAGTTATTCTACAAGTTTATCCATGTAGCAATAAATAGGGGGGAAAAAAAACCACTGAAAAATCTATCAGGGAGGATAGTAATTTGTACGTTTAGAAAACAAATAAGTGAAAGATGGAAAAATGCTATCTTCTGTTGAATAGTCCTAGCAATTCTATTGATACACTGATAATACATATGGTATATTTTAACATGGTAATTAATTTTTTCCCAAAATCCCAAGAAATTAAAAAAGTTGTTCCTTTGGATTTCAAATGGTTAAGCTTAGAAAAAACAAAAGCCACTTTTCAAGTCACCATTTTCTGGTCTCTAGAATTTGTCCAAGTTTTCTCTATCAATTCTTTAGACTGTGATTACCTGAAACAACCTTAGGTTCCCTAGTATTACTTATCTTCTCTGCAGCGATGAATCGTGCCCCGAGTCGGGAAGAGCTGCTATGCTGGAGGTACTGCTCACAGAGCAAAGGGGCAGGAAACCTCCAGTGCAGTTTTACAACTTCTGGTTCCCTGTCACGATAGTCTGCCTGCCCCAACCTCCATTATTAACTTTACCCACTGAAAAGCCGACTAAGTGAATTTACTAAAGCTTTAAATTCTACCCTTAGGGCCTTTTCTACAAGATTAAATCGACTGAAGCTGACTCGGAATTCAATTGATCCAGATAGAAAGAAAAAATCCTGGCCACATGCCATCAGGCCACATATCCTTATCTACCAAATTTTGGTGTTTTTTTTTGTGTGAACAAAATAAAAACACAAGGTTAGCAATATACTTCCCCATAAGTCTCAAGCTAATTAGAATCTGTTATTCAAAACTCATCATTCTTCATGACTTATGGGTATTCTGGGCTACTTTTAAAAAAGAAACCTGAACTGTCCAATGCCACATAGGTAATGGTGAGCCATGCCACACTGCGCTCACGAGGAGCACTTCCCAGGCAACATTTGTGAGCGCATTTTTAAGCCCCTCAGAATCATAGGAACTATTTTAGAAGGAGAAAGCAGTATTCTGAACAAATTACCAGCATTACGAAACTAACCTGATTACAAAAATCTAAATGATCTAAATCCCGGAGAAAGCGATAGCCTTCAACGGGGTCATCCTGCACATCCCCTCCTCCAACCCTGCTGCCACCGGGAGAAGCGCTGGACCTCGGGGGAAACCCCACCTGCAAGGCCCCCTGGGAATTCACATTTCTGGGGCCCTCGATCCGGCAGGTTGTTAAGGATGACATCAGAAGCCCGGGGACCCCCGCCGCTTCACCCCATTAACTTTATCCCAGGGCCCCGTGGCTTTCCCCGGGCGGTGGGGCCGGCCCCAGAAGCAGGCCTCGGGCCTGTGGGGTTACGGGGGTTCAACACGTGGTATGTTCCCAGCCCCGAACGGCACTTCCTCCCGGGGCCGGGGCGCCGCCGGCGAGAGACTGGGCGGCTGCAGGCAGCGCCTCTACCTGTTTCCGCAAAGGGGGGCTGCGCGCTCGGCGCCCCGGTGGCACCCCGCGGCTACGGGCGGAAGCGCGCCCCGGAGAACCCAACCTCACCGCCCCCCCAATCCCCCGGGCGCGTCATCACCCTAAAGTTTGAGCGGCTGAGGCCGAGAAAATGGTTGCAAAGGAGGAAGTGGCCAGGCGTGCCGGCTGCGCGTGTTCCCGCTGGCACGCGGAGCCCCGGGGTCCGGGCGCCCCAGCCTCTCCCCGCCGCCCCTCGGGGGAAAGAGGGTGTGTGACATGCCCTGCCGCCCCCTCCCCCGGGGACCGCCGGCCTAGCCCGCCCGCCGCCGCCGCCGGAGCCTCATGGCCGCCCGCCCGCCCGCCCGCCCGGCGCTCACCGTCCGCCGGCTGCTGGAAGTTCACATACGCGTAGCCCAGGGAGCGGCGGGTGATCATGTCCCTGCAGACCCGGATGGAGAGGATGGGCCCGGCCGGGCTGAACTTCTCGTAGAGCATCGCCTCGGTCACGTCGGGGTGGAGGTCCCCCACGTAGAGCGAGGCCATAGGGTAGCTGGGGGCGCTGGGGTTCATGTCGGCACGGCTGCCCGCGGGGGCCACAGGCCGCGACCTCTCCCGTGGAGAGGAAGGGGGAGCGAGTACGGGGCCGGGGGGCGGCGCCGGGGGAAGGGGAGCGGGGGGCGAGCGCGGAGGGACAAAAATCAAGCGGGATCGACAACTACTCAACAGCCGCAGGACGGGTCGGTCCGCCGCCGCTGGCCGCCGGCTGCCGGCTGGGAGCGAGGTGCGCGGTGTCGGGTCCGGGCAGCGAGAAGGCCTCGGTCTCTGGGTTCCTTCGTGGAGCTGCTTGCGGGGCCGCGGGCGGGTCGGTCGGTCTCGGCTGCTTCACCGGGTTATTTTTGTAAAAAGGAAGAAAAAAAAATAAAAGTCTCCGGCGGGGGGGGAGACGCGGACTTTTTTGTTAAATTTTTTTTTTGGGTTTTTTAAAAGGTTTTTTTAGATTTTTTTTGGGTTTTTTTAATAATAAATGTGTGTTCCGAGCCCGGAGCACACACTCCGCACTCTCAGCTCTAACCGCCGGGGAGAAGGGGAAGCACCGCCTCCTGCGCCCTCTACTTATACCCGCACGCGGCCCTCGCCCCGCCCCGGCGCGTCTGACGCCAGGGCCCGACGTGAGCGTCTCGGCGCCGGAGGAGGAGGAGAAAAGAGGGCGAGAGGGCGGAAGGAAGAGAAAACAGGAGGAGGAAAGAGCGAGAGAGGAAGGGAGAGGCGGCGGGCGGCGGCAGCGGGTACGGGGGCGGGGCTGGGGCGGCAGGGCGAGGGGTTCTGCGCACGCGCGGCGCCGGGGGCGGGGCCTACGCTGCGTAGGCCCGTGGGGGAGGGGCGGCTCCAGGAGTCGTCGGGTGGGACCGCCCCGCCTGCCACACTCCCCGCCCCCACCCCGACCCGGGACAGGCGTTAACCCGTCCCCGCCGCGGTGGGCGGTGCGCGAGGCTTCCGGGTTCCTCGGCACTAACCACCCCCCACCCCACGTGCGCGGCCGCCCCGGCCTCTTCCCGCCTCGGCCAAGCCCAGTTTCGTTCGCCCCCGTCCCCGAGGGACGCCTGGCACCAGGGGCCCGGCGCGATCCCCTTCCAGACCCAGTTTCCGAAACGTGGCGTGAAAAAGGAGCCAGGGCTGGCTTCCCCACTTCTCCTACCCGGACCGCACTACCAATCCCAGCGGGCACCGCCGCCCCGCGCCTCGGCTCGCAGGAGCGGTGCCTGCCGGGAGCTGGAGTCCCCAACGGCCGCGGCGCCCGCTGACCCCCAACTGGCCGCGGTTCCCGGCGCCCCAACCGTCCGTCGGGGCGCTGGGCGCCGGCGGCCGCCCCCCGCGGTGCGCTCAGCAGAGGGGGGAGGGGCCCGGGGGGCTCCCGGCCCTGGGGTTTCCGAGCCGCAGACGCTCCTCAGTTGTCGTTAGACTGGTCCGTGGGTCAGTGGCTTTTATTGGGGAAAGCTGTTTTGGGGTCTTTGTCCCCTTCCCCTGTTAAAGGATGGTGGTCAGTATTAACTTAAAACGCTAGATCAGAGTCATCGATGCATGCTCTTCCTGCCAGAAATTTCCTTGGGGCAGAAGACAGGACTCGAGAAAAATGTTCTTCCTTAAAGTATGAGCCTGTCACACTTTCCCAGGGCACCGCACCGCACACCTGCAAATCTGGCACATGGAGGAATAAGCCTAAAACTGCAGCAGTTACGTGCTTAGAACCATTTCGTGCATTAGTTACGGCCTTCAATAAGAATGCTCAATGTAATGAGTTATTAGGCATGGAAAATGCCAGTCAATAGGAATGACTGTATCAACTCACAAATTCCCACTTTAAACTACTAATGCATTTAATAGTTTTCAGAGGCCTTGCATCAACATCCGACCATCTGTTCCCTACAGCAATCTTGTGTGGGACGTGGAGCAAGCAGTAATAATTTTATTTTACTGTGAAGGGAACGGCCTCCAGTGATTGCCCAGTGCATTCTTCATTCCAGTAAACTTCAGTGCATGCCAAACGTATTGGCAGGTATGCACCGGGCGCTGCACTGTCATTTAATTAAAATTTAAGCCGGCAGAGTCCCACGTAAGTGCTCTTTCACCCCTAACTTGGTAGGAAGAAAGATGGTATTTCCGAAAAAACATGTTGCTTCATGTGCTTTATTATTAGGCAAAAGAGCAGGAAAAAAAAAAATTTAGGACTGTGCCTTAAGAAGACACATCTATTCCTAAATGATAAATCACAATCTATTAGAACTCTGGTTAAAATCGATCCATCAATATATAGAGTGCCTATCAAGGGGAGAGTACTATCTTCCTAAGGAAGACGGATGGCAGACAAAAACAAATTCCTGTCCTCAAGAGGGTTCCTTTGGTAGTCATAGATATTGGCATTGAATTCAGTACAGTAAACATCCAAACCGCAGCATTTTATCTATGACAGTTTTCTATTAGATTCTAAATTTGTTTTCTTGAAAAAGAGGGTAAAAGTTCCATTATTATACTTTAAAATAAGACGTGACTTTATTTTAGTATTTCAATTAAATCATTGAACAGAGACAATATATAAAGTCAAAGAGGGATTTAAAAAAAAGAGTTGTACTCAATAGAGCAGTGAAGGAAGATCACTCCTAATAACTTGTAAATTAAACTACACCCAGTTTAAACTACCCAAACCATGCATAATTATCAGGATTATCTACCCAGGGGATTTTACATATACACTAAGTGGCCAGATTATTATGATCTCTTAAGGCATAATAATCTGGCCACTGTGTGTGTGTGTGTGTGTCTATGTATGTGTATGTATATGCCAGCCTGGCCAGGGGGAGGGAACATGGGCGGTTGGCTGGCCTGCCTGCTGGTCGAACTCCTGGTCGAGGGGACAATTTGCATATTAGCCTTTTATTATATAAGATATACACTGGTGGCCAGATTATTATGCGTTCAGAGATCATAATAATCTGGCCACTCAGTGTACTTCTGGTAGAGGAAGATGAGGATATAGTTTCTGGTAGACTTCACTAAAACATGATTGTAAATACCAAAGGTGAAAAAAAAATGGTCTGCTTCAAGTCTAGAAAATTTTGTCAAGGGAGAGAACAAGAGTTTGGCCAGCACCGTCTAGGGTGGGTTTGAGCACTCCCGTCACTGGAACGAACTTCCTACTCAGGTTTCACTAGAGTTTGCATTAAATAACACTCCAAAGACTTCTCTTTGTTATGAATCCATTTTGAACCAACAGCTTCCCGATTAATAAGTCCAATTAATTAGCTGAGCTTCCAGAGCACCTTGACACAGGAAATGGAAGCCCCGGACGTGGAAGTATTCTCGTCACTGGAAAGTTATGCCAGTTCTTTGTAGATCAGTAAATACTTGGAGAAGGAAAGTGGTCATCAGGATTCTTAGGCAGCTGTAGTCGTTGGCATCCAGGGCACGTCCTTGTCATATCTGAGGGAGGTGCAGTTGAGTAGGCACAGGGAAAACTAGAAGCAAAGCCGGTCCCTGAGGAGAGGGAGTTAGCTGACTCAGGAGAGGGAGTCAGAGCTCATCTCAGGAGGAAATTGGAGGGGGATCGGAAATGAACCAAGAACCTGTTCCGATGGTCCATGAAGCAAGTCACCTCTTTCTCGGTATCTCCACCAAGCTCATTTCTCTCAGGAACCTTTCTGATAAAAAAAAAAAAAATCAAAAACCCAAACTCTCCCTTAATCACATGGTCTCTGATGTACTCTCTTTTTCAAAGCCAAACTTTTTATTTCCACTTCTTGTCTCCCCTTAATTCCTCAACCCCTCTATGATGCAGGAACCTTAATGGTTTCACCCCTGCACGGTGTCCTCAGCTTTGGAGATCCAGAAACTCCTTTTATCCAGCAGTCCTGGTCTGTCCTTCCTTGCCCGGCTCTGGATACTAGAAATCTCCTGCCTCCAAACACATGACTGAAAAGGAGTGCCCACCTCCACTCAGACTGCCCTCTCAACAGTCGTCAATATTTCCTCTCCTGTTTGACAAATCCAATGCACTTTCTTCTGGTTAATTTTGTTTGACATCTGTAGAATCTGACCTCTCTCTCTCTCTCTCTCTCTCTCTCTCTCTCTCTCTCTCTCTCTCATATACTCTCTTGGCTTCTGGACTACAAGTCTCCTGGTTCTGCCCAGCTTTCAGACTATTCCCAGCCTTCTTGTCACCCTCCCTGACCACTCGATTGGGCTTTACCCTGACCACTCCTGCCTCTACATTTACCACATTGTTTTTAAATAGTCTGCTTATGAAATAACTTGTAAGCTCTAAAATAGAGCCAGTGTTCTATGTGTCTGTATTTCTACTTCCGGTCATAAAGCCTGGCACATTGGAGGGAGTTTTTGGTTTGTTTGTTTCTTAACCAGAGGGAGAAGGCCAGTCGGGCTTATGTGCTGACCACACAAGGATGGGGCTTAATCGGAGGTCGCAACCTGAAGTGCACCTGGGCACCTAGAGCCGTGTTCAAGTCCAAGCCGCCTGGTCGCCTGGCACTATTACTAAACCCCACAGCCTACTGGAGGGAGTATTCCTAACACACTGGCTGGGCACTCCTTTTCAGCCATGTGTTTGGAGGCAGGAGATTTCTAGTATCCAGAGCCGGGCAAGGAAGGACAGACCAGGACTGCTGGATAAAAGGAGTTTCTGGATCTCCAAAGCTGAGGACACCATGCAGGGGTGAAACCATTAAGGTTCCGTCAGCCTTCAGGGGCTATCAGACTGCCTCCCTTTTTGACCTTAGCTGTATGATAGCTTCTCATAGAGGTAGTTAAGATTACAAATAAAAGTCAGAAGATGTAATATTTGTCTATTCCCTTTGGCCTTTTGATTCACTACTCTCATTTTTCTCGTTTCTTTTTGGTCTTAAAAATTGTGTTGTCTGTATCCATGTGTTTTTTTTTTTATCTGTGTACATCTAATTTTAGATCACAAAGCTGTAGGACAGAATAATATGTATATATATAAAAGCCAAGCGACCGGAACACTGGAACAACCAGAACAACCAGAACAACCTGTCTCTATGACGTGCACTGCAGCCCCAATCGGCCCTCCCCCACCCTGATCGGCGCAGGGCCTCTTCCCCCCAGCTGGCCCCGCCTCCTGTTCTTCCCACAACCCAGATATGGGGCGGTGCCAGCCAGCCAACCTCCCGCAGTCCCCACCCTGGCTGGGGCGGGCCAGCCAGACCCCACCCATGTACGAATTCGTGCACTGGGCCTCTAGTGTCTTCATATGTGCAGCATCTCACTGTCAGTGCCTAAGAATGTTTAATGACATCAACACCATTCAATTAACATGTTTTAGCCAATAAAAGGTAGAATTCTCTAGAGAACTTGTTCACTTAAACTTCACTAGAGATTTATAAATAATTTTCAGGCTATATTCAGAATATATCTAGACTGTGCTGTTTCATCTAATGTATAACAAAGTTGACTGGCCTTATGAGATCTTAGGTATTATTGAGATATTTGAGGTGAATAGTAAGAGAATATAGCTGTCTCCTCCCAACTGAAAGGATATACCTTATGTAGATCCTTAACATAGAAAATATTAGATAATGTTCATGGTCCAAACTACACTGTGCTATTTGCTTCATTAGATTTGTGGATTGGTGAGGAACACAACACCTATACAAACATGTAAATTGTCATGCCATGATCAGAAGGATTTCCTATAATAAGGGTCCCCTTCAGATGTTATGTTTTCTTCCATATGTATTATAAACATATTTTCCTCCTACCAACCAAGAACAAAGAAAGGAATTTATAAAAGAGTCTTAATAGATCGGTTCTGACAATGTATGTCAGATGATGTAACATCACAGTTCTGAGAAAATGACTGCCAAGTAAGATCTTGAAGCAGAGACCTACTTAGGATCATGTGCATAGAAACATTATTGGAAGAAAAGGGTAATTAAAGGCTTTATTGTAGAAGAGAATAAAAAACTCAGAGAAATCTTAGAACTTGTAGGTTTCTTACAAAGTGCTCTTCTTTTTTTTTAGATTTTTAAAATTGATTTTAAAGAGGAGAAAGAAACATGGATTTGTTGTTCTGCTTACTTATGCCTTCATTGGTTTCTTCTTGTATGTGCCCTGACCAGGGTCAAACCCGCAACCTTGGCATATTAGGACATCGCTCCAACCAACTCAACTACCCTGTCAGGGCGTAAAGTGCACTTCCAACGCCATAGCCGTCTGTGTGTGTTTGTTACAATAGCAATAGGGCCCCCCATGAGCAGGTGTCGGGGCCATGGGCTGGTGTGGGGGCCATGGGCTAGTGTAGGTTCTATACAGGGATACTAGAACAGGCATACCACTACTTACCTAACAAGATTATTGTGAGACCTGAATAGGAAACTATATGTGAACTGACATTATATCACATACAGTGTGCTACCGTTTATTGAATAACTCATTTCTGTAAATATAACTGCACATTGACTTGGCAGATAGTAAATTCAAATTCATGGCAGAAGTATTAAACAGATACTACACAGTTCTAAAAAAAAAAAAAATACAAGTTACTGCCCTAAACTAACTTGAGGGACAGAAAAATACAATGGCTACATTGAGAGAATGTAAATATTAAATGAATAACAGAAAAAAAGAAAAACCTAATTTAAAATATTTTTATTGATCTGAGAGAGAGAGCCAGACAGACAGACAGACAGACATAGATGGCTGCCTCCTAAATGCCCCCAACTGGGGATGAAACCTTCAACCCAGGCATGTGCTCTGACCTGGAATAGAACCAGCGACCTTTTGGTGCATGGGACAACATGCAATCAACAGAGCAGAAAGACCTAAGTTAAATCAACTGCCTTTCTATGGTGTGAAAATGTAGGAGGGGTCAGTGTGAAAACTTTGAAATGTATTATACTCTAGGACCATGGCTTCTGAGGCACAAATAAGTACATAAGTATAAAAAATAACAATACATTTAAGGTAAATAGAAGAAATTTTATAAACTGTTCAATTCTCTTCTATCTGTGGGTTTTTTTTAAAAAAAATTTTAGTGAATGGGTTGCAGAGTTCTCTAGAATTAATCTAGAGATTTATAAATAACTTACAAATAATTTTTAAGTTACTTCTCTTTAGAATATACCTTACATAAGTTATTTATAAATCTCTAGATTAATTCTAGAGAACTTTGCTATCCATTTACTACAATTTTATAATATATCTTATTATGTAGGCAAAATCAGAGTTGTCTGATTTAAGTTTAAGTCTATCTAATGTGAAAAATGAGGGAATATTGCAACTCCCAACTGAAGGGGTAAACTTTCTGGAAAGCTCTATAATGATAGAATGTTACATGTAGTACAGTCTAATGGGGAGACAGGCATGATTACCAACAATTACACACTATTGGGTATAGTAGGAGGTGCCCTGGGTACAAAGGGCAGGTGTAATGAACTTGGCTTTGGGTGTTTGGAACTGGAGGCATGAGAGGAGCAATCAGGCTGAGTTTTCTAATTTAATAACAGCCACCATTTAGCAAGCTGCTCTGGAGAAGGTCAGCACACAGCTGGGCCCCGGGTGCAGACCCCTCGCAATGCCCTCAGTGATGCACCCCCCCCGCCCCGGGTTAGGCCCTATAGAGCACTGCAGCAGCTCGAGTGAGGCGTTCGTGACCTACCTGTTCCATTACACGAGGGAAATCAGTTCTGGTTCAGCAAGAAGCTGTACTTTTGCTAAATGGCGGGTAACTGCCCTCTGTCCTCACAAGTGCACGTTGTGTGGTTTTAGTGACAAAATCATATGTTTAAGTACCTGCCCGATGTGTCTCTGACTTGGGAAATCTAGAGTTATATAGCCTAGAGTTTTTTAAATGTATCTTTATTATTGAAAGTATTGCAGATGTCCCCTAACCCCTCCCCCCACATTGGCCCCTTCCACCTCTCCACCCCTTCACCTCACTATTGTCTGTGACCAAGGGTTTTGCATATTCATGTAAATTCTTTGGATAATCTCTTCCCGCCCTCCCCCACTTAGTCTAGATTTTTAAAATTTTTTATTTATTGATTTGAGAGAGAGAGAAACGTTGACTTGTTGTTTCACTTATCCATGCGTTCATTGGTTGTTTCTTGTATGTGCCCTGACTGGAGATTGAACCCTCAGCCTTGGCTTATGGGGATGATGCTCCAACCAACTGAGCTATCTGGCCAGGGTATTGTCTAGATTCTTTTTTTTTTTTTTAATATAATCTATTAGGATTACTTAAGGTTTACCCAGTAATACCATTTTCTTTTCACTAATAACTTTGACCATTGTCCATTTCTTTCCATATATAAATCTCTTTTTAAAGGATAATGTGAAGATAGCCTATTGGCCATTTAACTATTGGTGAGTAGTTTGCATTTGGAAAAACAAAGTCCTGATTTCTCCGAAGGTAAAAGCGAGAAGCTGAAAGACACTGCATCCAAAAACCAGACGGGCCGGTTGTCTCTGCCGAGGCCTCACACGGACGAAGACAGGAGGAGTGAACCATATGCTTGTGAGTAGTGAGCAGATAAGCCTACAAAACGAAGATTTATTACGAGCAGCAAATTAATTGACTGGACAGCCTGAGCGAGATGCATTCTGAGAGGAAAAAAAGCAATTTCACTATTAGTATTAATATTTGTAGTAATATTTTATGCTTTTATTATCAGATCAAAGAAATATCATAGTATGCTGCGTTAAGAATTAAACATTTTTATTTAGTGTGATAATTATTTCATTGAGTTATGAAAAGGGAAATATAATTTAGATAAAGAATTTTAAAATTGGCCGAAAGGTCCCAGGTTCGATTCCGGTCAAGGGCATGTACCGTGGCTGCGAGCACATCCCCAGCGGGGGGGTGTGCAAGAGGCAGCTGATCGATGTTTCTCTCTCATCGATGTTGCTGACTTTCTATCCCTCTCTCTTCCTCTCTGTGAAAAATCAATAAAATATATATTAAAAAAAGAATTTAAAAATTGAAGAACCATACTGTAGTGTGAGCACTAAGTTGGAAATAATAATATAAACCAACATCATTTAATAAAATATGTCTTTTCTAGCTCTGTTCAACGAAATGGCCACGGAACAATATTACTCCATGAACCTGATTATATGCATACCTAATGCCTAAATTATGGAGCCAAATACTATTTTTCACTTAAAGAAAACAATATACCTTGGAAAAATGGTTGATTGACGTCTGGGTCTGGAAAGGTACAGGTGAATCTTAGGATATTTTACTGGGCCAGAAAGCAATACTTTTTCCCAAAAGTAATGGTTTTGCATGGAAGAACACAGAAGCCAGTTTAAGGGAAAACCCATTGGCTAAATTCTGTCAATTTGAGTATCAAAAGGCAAATAATGACTATGGTTAGTTGAAATGTATTAATATGTAAAAAGCTGAGTTCATAATGATAGCCAAAATGAAAAAGTTGGCAAATTGTACTAAAGAAGTCGAATACAATTGGACCTCATTACTTATACTTAATGAGAAGCTGAAAGTACTGTTTGACTCATATTATCATGCTAGTACTATTTGACTCACTGAATTGGTACAGAATATCAAATTCAGGAAATGTCAAGTATGTTAGTTTTACTTAAGTTTACATTTAGAAGAATAATTGTTAACTCTTAGTCTGTAACTGCCAGTGTCTATACTAGTGCAAACTATTTTTTTTTTTTGTAGTGACAAAATCACATCCTTAACTGCCTTAGAAATGTAATGTTCGCAGTTTTGATTGCACCTAAAAGTGCCATTCTAGTGAGCCATTTTGGAAAAATTAGTTTTGGAATATTTGAAATTTTGTACTCCCGAGTCTCCATGTATTGATCAGCTAAACTTTGTTGTTGTTAATCCTCACCGAGGATATTTTGTTCCCCATTGCTTTTCAGAGAGAGTGGGAGGGAGAGAGAAGGAGGATGAGAGGGAGGGAGGTAAGGAGAAACAAAGGGAGGGAGAGAAATAATATTCATGTGAGAGAGACACATCTACTGGTTGCTTCCTGCACACACCCCAGTCAGGGCAAGGAGTGAACCTGTAGCCCAGGTAGGTGCCTTTTACCCGGAATCAAACCTGAGACTCTTTGGTGCTAGGGCCAATGCTCTAGCTACTGAGAAACATTGGCCAGGGCTCAGCTAAGTTTTAAACGAGTTCATAAACCTGGTCCTATTCTGCAGAAGACTCTAGCAGGCTGTCTGGTAGAACTTTCTGTGATGGGGAAATGTTCTATGCTTGTGTGGCCCAATAGGTAGCCATTAGTCACATGCAGCTAATGGCTATTGAATATTTGAAATTAGCTAGTGAACTGAATTTTAAATTTTATTTATTTAAGTTCATTTAAAGTTATAGACACATCTGGCTCATTGGACAACATAGATCTTAATCTTAAACCTCCTTTTAATTATATGGAATAACTTTAGGTTTACCTAGCAATACAAGTTCCTTCTGACCAATTCTGGAATATTGTCCATTTCCTTTAAGATAAGGATCTAGACTGAAAAAATGGATTTTAATTTTTTTGAATAGGTAATGCATTTGAGTTGTTTAAAATATTAAAAAATATGAAAAAGTAGACAGCAAGAATTCTGTCCCTCTCTCTTCCCCAGCTACTCCAAGGTATGACCCAGGCTATCCGTTTCTTATGCATATGTGAGTATTGATAGCAGGTCTTCATTGTGTGCAAGGGGTTTTCCTCTGAACTTATTTTTGGGATCCCTTCATATCAGCACACCAATAGTCTCCTTCTTCCTTACTCATGTCTTCAGAACCTATTTAAAGGATACCTGAAGGTGGCCTGTCTGCCATCTTTTATTTATTTATTTATTTGTTTGTTTGTTTGTTTGTTTGTTTATTTATTTCAGAGAGGAAGGAAGAGGGAGAGAGAAAGAGAGAAACAACAATGATGAGAGAAAATCATTGATTGGCTGCCTCCTACAAGCCCTCCACTGGGGATCGAGCCCACGACTCGGGCATGTGCCCTTGACCGGAATCGACCCTGTGACCTTTCAGTTTGCAGGCCGAGCCAAACTGGCTAGGGCCTGTCTGCCCTCTTGACAACTGATGAGACAGCTTGCGTTTGAAGGTAAGAACAGCAGCAGGTAGAACCTACTGATACAGCTCCTCCTCTTGCACCCCACCTGTGTGGGGGATGCCCAGATTTAAAAAGGCCGAGTTCTTTTCTTTTATACTTAGATTTTGAACTAAATCATGCTAAGCTTTGTGACGTGACCCAAGATATTGTATTATGGGAACACTGATTTTGTTGAAGTATAATTATAATCTCAATAATAGGTAAACCCATTTAGCCCCATTTCACCAAGGCCTGCCAGGCTTTGCATGCTCTGGCTCCAGACTGCTCTTTAATCACTACGGCTCCAACCACACAGGGCTCTGATCACAGCCAGCCCTTTCCTGCCTCGGGGCGTGTGCCCTCCCTCCTCTCAGCCTGGCATGCTTCCTCCTGGGCTTTCTGTGGCTCTTCATCCTCCGACCTCAGCTTAAATGTCATCTCGTCCTGGATCTTTCCTGAACGTGCCATCTCTAGTGCACTCTCACCCAGACCTCGCCACTGCTGTCCTCAGAGCATTTATTATGACCTGTAGTCGTTTCGTTTCCATGTCTTATCCTCCACTGGAATGGAAGATCCCTGACAAAAAGGACTTACACTGTCTTTACCAGAACCTAAAACAGTGTTTACCCTTTCAAAAGCCCCTCATAATTAAATAAACATAGTAAATTACTCTAAAAGAAATACTGTTTTTATACGAGATTTTTTAAAACCGAAGTCCTATTTACGTCTATAAATAGGGGACAGTCAGTGCGTGTGAATCACGAAAGCGACTTGCGTTGGCTCTGAGACGCCATCTATGAAGTGATGCTGCTTATGCCACAGTGGTATGTGCTCCCTGTCTTACAATCTTTTCGAATCACGAAGACAGGTATTGGTCATTATGTCAACATTTATTAGCCAGGTGCTTACTTTGTCATTACTGAACAATATACACTTATATGATGCTTTAAAGTTTGTAAAAAAGTTTTTATTTATGTCAATTTCTTTGATCTTCAAAACCCCCTCTCTACCCTGTAAGGCATCTTATGGCCGTTTTACTGGTGAGGCTACTGGAACTGAAGGAGGATTAAATTTTGCTTATAAAAATATAACCGATAAAAGATAGAGTTAGTAAGGGAACTCATCTCTTCCAAGTCACACTTCTAAGTCCAAATCCTTGACTTTTCAGCCACACCGGTATTATTCCACACAGTATTTGAATGAAAACTTGGTGGTTTACAAAGTACTTCTACATAAACTATTTCTTTTGATACTATTTATCACCCTTGTGGCGGACAAGGCTGGTACAATTCTTCCCCTGAAGAATTTCCATAGTCTCTTTAAGGAAATAATACATGTCCAAAACTGAAGACATTGTTACCGAGTAATATAAATACATGGAAATTAATTATGGAAATGTATTCAGATGCTAAAGAGACTGTGTACTGTATATAGCATTGTACCTAGCCAAAGGAGATCTATTAAAAGCCTGGGAAGAGGTGAGTGCTAACAGGATTTGCAAGAAGAGGAGGAAACCAGACTCAAGGGGTCAGAAATGAGGGATCCTGCCTTCCATATACAGGCAACGGGCTATGCAAAGATACAGGTGCATGAGGGCACAGTGTCATACATGGAGAATATGGCCAGCAAATCAGCTTAATAACAGAGAGTGGCTTCAAGAGATATGTTTAAAAATTATGCTATCTGCGGGGCTATTTGCAGGATGGGTGAGTCAGATGACTCCATTCTCCAACTGGCCAAGGCCGATGGCATCGTCTCAAAGAACTTCTGACTGAACTGACTGAAGAGCATCACAGATGAAGTGAAATTTCATCACAGTGAAATTTGTCATAAATAAATAGTGAAAACATAAAAAAAGAAATATTTAAAGCTGAGGATGCTAGGATGAGCATTTCTAGTTCGCAGAAGACCTTGGGCGTCAAGTGGAGTTGGATTTTATTTTACAGACAGTGGGGGGTTGTTTAAGACTTAGGCAAAAACGGAAGAGATGAAAGCAAAGTCTGATGTAGCTATCTGTAGAATGAATCACAGCAGGGGACTGACACAGGCTAGGGCAGTAATCCAGGGGGAAGGTGACATCATCATAAACTGTGGTGGCCACTGAGGGAAGTGGGCTTTTCAGGGAAAGGCTCAGCAGGACTGGATGATGGATTTAGGATAGGGAGGAAGGAAAGAGGGTAAAATGACCAGGTTTCCGGCCTGTTGAACTGGGCTGATTGTGGTGCAATAAACATGTTAATTCTGAAGGGAAGGGTTTTGGCTGAGGCCTAGAATAGAGAGGTGGGGATAAAGAAGTGATGAACTAAGTTTTTGAAATGCAAAGTTGAAGGTGGTGAAAGGATGTTTAGTTGAAGTGTAGACAACCAGAGAAACAAGTCTAGAAAGAAGGTGAAAAGTCAGAGTTTATATTGTGTCATTTTTTTCAACCTCTGACTCTCTTTCCCAAACTGCACATTCACTGCCTACTCACATAGCCTCAAATGCTCTTTTGTTGGCAATTCACTATTGAGAAGAATTCACATTTATAGATTTCATATTTCCTTGTGAACTTTCTCTGTGGTAGTATAAAAAATTATTTTTTTAAATGTATTAATATTTCTTACCCAGAAATGATTATTTAGAAGCTACTTTGGTTTTTAAAAATTAATATTCATTACTTTTAAAATTTGTGCTTAAGCTTTTATATTAAATACTAGAGGCCCAGTGCACAAAATTTGTGCATGGGGGGTGTGTCTCTCAGTTCAGCCTGCATCCTTTCCAATCTGGGACCCTTTGAGGGATGTCCGACTGCCCATTTCTACCAGTAGGATCGGGCCTAAACGGGCAGTCAGACATCCCTCTCACAATCCAGGAGTGCTGACTCCCAACTGCTCACCTGCCTGCCTTCCTAATTGCCCTAACTGCTTCTGCCTGCCAGCCTGATTACCCCCTAACCACTACCCTGCCAGCCTGATTGCCCCTAACTGCCCTTCTCTGCAGGTTTGGTCACCCCTAACTGCCCTCCCCTGCAGGCCTGGTCCCTCCCAGCTGCCCTCTCCTGCTGGCCATTTTGTGGTGGCTATCTTGTGTCCACATGGGGGCAGCCATCTTGTGTGTTGAAGTGATGGTCAATTTGCATATTACTCTTTTATTAGATAGGATACAGGACTGATGCAGGGGTGGGGACCAGTTGATTTGCCCTGAAGGGTGTCCTGGATCAGGGTGGGGGTTCCCTTGGGGCATGGGGCGGCCTGGGCAAGGGGCCTATGATGGATTGCAGGCCAGCCATGCCCCCTGGAGACCCAAGGGGAGGCTCTGGTATCTGGTATTTATTTATCTTCTATAACTGAAACCTTGTAGCCTTGAGTGGAGGCTAGGATCGGCCAGGGTGGGTTGGAAGCTTGGCTTCCTCCATCGCCAGGGGCAACCCAAGCCTCCTGCTTGCTCCAGCTCAGTGGCCACCACCATATTTGTTTGGTTAATTTGCATACGTGCTCCTGATTGGCTGGTGGGCATTACTTAGAGGTGTAGCGGAGGTATGGTCAATTTGCGTGTTTCTCTTTTATTAGATAGGATATCCATTTTAATTCCATTTATAAATCTAGCAAATTAATGTCTATCCACCTGGTTAGTCATTTTAAACTGTATTTATTAATTTCATAATTTGAATCTTTTGAAACATCAATTTCCTGTTTAACAAACCCCTCCAAATTCTTAAGTAATTCTCATAAAACTAATAAATTAAAAAATACCTGTGGCAAGGGGCTGGACCCTTCCATGCATTTTGAAATGCAGACAGTTTGATTTGCTGAAGATGCTAGACACCTGGGTCAAGGACAAATCCCATTAATGTGACCTTATTCTCTAGACTGCCTGCAGGTCAGAAAGTTGATCTTGGACTTGGCACTATACAATGAGTTGCTTGTCTTTATTTATTTTTTAAAATATATTTTATTGATTTTTTTACAGAGGGGAAGGGAGAGGGATAGAAAGTCAGAAACATTGATGAGAGAGAAACATTGATCAGCTGCCTCCTGCATGCCCCCGACTGGGGACGTGCCTGCAATCAAGGTACATGCCCTTGACTGGAATCAAACCCCGGACCTTTCAGTCCGCAGGTAGATGCTCTATTCACTGAGCCAAACTGGTTTCGAGTTGCTTGTCTTTAAAGTGATCAGTTTTATTTATATTCTACATTCCTAAATCTTTGACAGTTGTGCATCAGTGTGCTTTAAGATAGCTGAATTCTATGGCAGCTTTCAGCCTCCTGTTACTGGTGTTTTTGCTTGTTAGGACTTGCCAGCTACAGGCAGACTCCCACCATCCACCAAAGAGCTCATTGTCAACCCATAGCCGAGTGCTGACTGCAAAGTGACCCCAGGTTTTTGCATATCTTGTGAGATCGCTATGGGAACACAGTCATTACGATACAGCGTTTCTTGTCTTAAGTACTTTAGATAGTTTTATTTTTTATGGCTTCATTTCCTATTGATATGACAGAGACTCTTGATAACCAAATATAAATATATCCACAAATGCCAGGTTCCCTGCTTCACATGTGAGCATGACTTCATACTCTAAACTGAATAAACCCAAATCTGTTATGAAGGTGTGTACTCTCGAAACAGGTGAGTCAGACAGGACTCCGTCAACTCTGGCACATTGGATGACCCTGAGAATGCAGTGACTTCTTATGGCATTAAACAAACCAGGTTAGTAACTGCCAGCAGAAACAGAGTAAATACTATTACTGATTCTAAAACACACACTGAACAGGTTCACACTTCACTTTCTGCCGCTACCACCGAAGTCCAAGCCATCGCGACACCATCACTAACCTGGACTATGATCAAGCCTCCCTGCTTCCATTCTGACCATCCCCATTCATTTTCACAGGGAAGCTGGATTCATCCTGTAAGCGAACCAGATCATGGCACTCATCTGCCTAAAACTCATCTGCCTCCCTCTCGTCTCACAATAAAATCCAAGTGCATCCTCATGGTCTGTGAGACCCCATGTGATCTGGCCCTGCCTGACGCTCCCATTCCTGTTTCTCCGGCCCAGGACCACCACACGCAGCGGGCACAGCTTCACTCCAGGAAGGGCATTCGGCAGGCTCCAGGGGGCACGACGACCCCGGAATTGTGCAGCACAGCAGCCCAGCTCATACACGCCCAGCCCGTTCCCAGGGCAGACCTCGGCACTGCCCATCCTCTGCCTGGTACATCCGTCTGCGGGCTCTGTGCACTGGCTCCTCCTCGTCACCCACGGGGGCGCCGCTGTGTCTCACAAAGCGCTGCTCTGTGCCGGGCGGGACCGACTGCCTCATTTGCAGGACCCCAGGCAAAATGGAAACCAGAACCTCTTGTTCAAAAAGCATTAAGAATTTCAAGATGGTAACAGCAGAGTATTAAACTAAGCACTGGCCCTTCTGAATGTGGGGTCCTGTCTGACCACACAGTTACCCCCAGGAACTTGGCCCTGACCTCAGACTCAGTTTAAATATCACTTCCCCAACTACCCAGACCAGTGTGTGAAGGCGAGCTAAGGACTCACTTTTCTTTCCAGGTAAAGTTGTGGCATTTGAAATGACAGATGAAACAAGGATTTTTGGTTCCACTAGCACTGTGTTTTTAAGACTGAACATCCAGTCAACATAACAGGTTTTGTGTTTCTTTTAAATGAGGTCTTGGATAGATTCTCATTTTTCAATAAATTGTCCTAAAGGCAGTGACAGGTCTAGTAAGCTGAGAACTTTGGTGTGCAAAGATCAAAAAAGACCCATTAAAGTATTATCAACTTGAAAAGAATACTATGGTTGGATTTTTAAAAAATAAAAACCATTTTATTTTTATGGAGCTAAGGATTTTATATCTAACTAGAGGCCCAGCATCCCTCAGCCTGACCCACACCCTCTCACAGTCTGGGACCCCTTGGGGGATGTCTGCTTGCTGGCTTAGGCTCACTTCCCATTGGAGCTAAGGGTTTTATATGTGATAATAAATTCAATTGTATTTTAAAGTTCAGTAGAAATTGCAGTTACTAATTTGCTAGCTTATATTTCCCTCTTCCTATGGAAGTTCAAATTTTTGCTTTGATGAACTAAAACAAAATTATTTAAGGATAATTTCATCCTTGAAAAGTCAAAGTTTCATTGTGTTGTAACACTGTGAAGTTTCTTATTTAAAATACAGTTGGTTCAAAATATTATTTATTGCTTTCATTCATAAGGTGTTTATAAAAATTGAATTATAAAGTTCCACATAAGGTATTTGACTGAGAAAGCAGAGATGCATAACACAACTTCTTTAAATGTAAGCTCTCGCCTTGTTATGGGTTTCTCTCCTACTCCCAAGAATCCAATATTCTCATTCTAAATAACAGGGTAGCAAAAAGTTCAAGAATCTGCAAGAGGCAGATAAGACAAGAACATGTAATTTCTAGAGTGACGGCCATTCCTGCCACCGTCCTCTGGCTAGACAAATGCTATCTGGGGGCTTCAGATATGGGTTCTGTAGTGGATTACCCTTGGGTTACTGCCAGGAGCAAAGAGGTTGTAAACATGCAACTTTCTAAAAGCACTTGTAACCAAGGGAGAAAATAAGTTTCTGCCCCAATTTTT
The DNA here is from genome assembly GCA_027563665.1 of Antrozous pallidus. Taxonomy (NCBI): domain Eukaryota; kingdom Metazoa; phylum Chordata; class Mammalia; order Chiroptera; family Vespertilionidae; genus Antrozous; species Antrozous pallidus. Next base: position 13,270,967 of record CM050510.1, read on the forward strand.
GCTCATTTTGTAAACAATCCTTAGAAAAGAAAGAAGGAAGGAAAGAAGGAAGGAAGGAAGGAAGGAAGGAAGGAAGGAAGGAAGGAAGGAAGGAAGGAAGGAAGGGAGGAAGGGAGGAAGGGAGGAAGGGAGGAGAAAGGAAGAGAAGGAGGGAGGGAGGGAGGGAGGGAGGGAGAAAGGGAGGGTGAGAGGGAGGAAGGAAGAGAGGGAGGAAGGGAGGAGAAAGGGAGGGAGGGAGGAGGAAGGAAGGAAGGAAGGAGAAAGGAAGGGAGGGAGGGAGGAAAGGAAGGAAGGAAAGGAAGGAAGGAAGGAAGGAAGGAAGGAAGGAAGGAAGGAAGGGAAGAGAGGGGGCAAGAGAGAGGGAGGGTGGAAGGGAGGGAGGAAGGAAACAGGACTAAGAATGATATGCATTTACACTAGTGTAATGTAAAGATTGGAAGCAAAACTAAACAGGCGTAAGTATCTCACTGAAGGAGTCTAGTCCTAGACTACCAGTAAATTATGAAAAAGCAACCCTGACTTCCTCCCGTCCTGTCCCAATTGCTCTCAGAAAACGAGCGGATAAAATTTGTACAGTACAGTACTAAGGTATGAGTGACTAAAGGGATTAAGGAATTATTTTCTACAGGAGTATTTGCTTTAGAGCAGGGAAAAAATGTCTCTTTTCAAAGAGCTGAAAGTTTTAGTGGTAGAATTTCAGCAGAGCCCAAAAGTCACCCACAGACAAACCATTCTCTCTCCCTTCCTTAATCCTTCCTCTCTCTGTTCTTTCTGTTTTGGAATACTTTTAGGTTTACAGAAAAGTTGCAAAGATAAACAGGTGCTTCCTACATCTCTCACCTGTTTATTTCTAATCTTAACATTTTATGTTACTACTAGAGGCTCAGTGCATGAAATTCATGCACTGGGTGGGGGGTGGCAGGATCACTCAGCCCAGCCTACACCCTTTCCAATGTGGGACCCCTTGGGGGGTGTCCAACTGCCGGCAGTCAGACATCCCTCTCACAATCCAGGACTGCTGGCTCCTAACTGCCTGCCTGCCTGATCACTCCTAACTGCTTCTGCCTGCCAACCTGATTGCCCCCAACTGCCCCCCCCCCCGCCTGCCTGGTTGCCTCCCTCCCCTGCCCTGCTGGCCTGATCACCCCCACTGCCCCCCGCTGGCCTGGTTGCCCCACACAGCCTGCTATTCAGTCATTTGGTCATTCCTTACTAAACCCCTGCTGGCCTGGTCACCCTACGCAACCTGCTGTTGAGTCCTGTGGTCATCCCTCACTAACACCCCTGCCGCCCTTGTCACCCCAGGCAGCCTGCTGGTCATTACTGTTACTATGATGGTGTCCTGAGCAATCTGCATATTACTCTATTATTAGATAGATGGCGTATTGGTGAAGACCAAGAAACTAACATTGGTACATTCAGTGAACACCAGACTTAATTCAGGTTTTACCGGTTTTCCCACTAATGTGCTTTTTCTGTTTGATCCAGTCCAGGTACCACACTGCATTTAGCCCATTCTCTCCCCCCACCCCCCACCCCCCCAACTTTCAGACTTTCATCCTGAGAACGGCATAAAAACAACTCCCACAGTCATCAGTAGCCACCACGCTGCCAAATCCAGCATGTCACTGGCTCCTTCTGAGAACCCTCTTTGCAGCTCTCTGAGACACCCCTTCCTCCCAGCTCCTCCCCCATCAACAGATCTCTTGATGGTTCCTCCCATTCTCCCCTAATGCTGAGCGGTGGAGAGACCCAAGGCCCAGTCCTATCGACACTCCCCAGGAGTGCTCATTGAGTCACATGGTGAAAAAGTTACCAGTAATGACTGGATTTATGTCTCACCCTGATTCCTCTGCAGAAGCTGGGACTGATAAAGCTACAGCTGCCTGCTCAACATTTTGCTTGGTTTCCTATAGGAGTCTCACACTCCATACCTCCCACACTGAACTCTTGACTCACCTTAAACCTGCTTCTCGTCAGGTTTTCTCCATCTCAGAAAATCACAGCTCCGTTCCACCAATCACTCAGGCCAAAAACCTTAGAACCTCTCTCGACTCCTCTCTTTTACGCTCCACATTCAATCGGTCAGCAGATCCGACCAGCTCTATTTGTGGAGCTCTCCTGAGTCTCACCACTTTTCACTGTTTCCATGGCCATAATCCTGGTTTCAGTCACTATCCGTCAACCTGGATGACTGCATTAGCCTTCAAACTGTTCATCCTGCTTCTGCCCTTATGCTGCCTCGACCTACCCACCACCCAGTTTATTCTTAATATGGGGATACTTTTAAAATGCAAGTCTGACCGTTACTCAAAATCCTCCAGTGGCTTCCATTCTCAAAGTACACAGAATTCAAAGTACATAGAATTACGAGGACTGCAAGGTACTACCTGCCCCTCCCCCAACTCTATCTTAATTTCCCTCCACACTTTCATTTACCTGCTCCAACCGCACTTGCCTTCTCGCTCTTACTTTGACTTCCCAAGCACGGTTGGCCTCAAGGCCTTGCACCTGCTATTGGCTCAGCTTGGAACACCTTGTCCCTAGATAGCTTCCTGCTTTACAGGGAAGAGAGATAAGATAGGTTGAGCAAGGGAGGGTGACCAATTCCTTCATGTTTTCCAGGGACTATCCTTACTTTAAAACTAAAAAGCCCTCTATTTCAGGCATCCCTTGAGATCCTGGCAAATCGGGACACTTGATATCGAGCAGGGGTAGGTGAGTGTAAGGGTCTGCAAACATTTGACATGGAGGTCAGAGCAGGCCTCGAGGACAGGAGACATTTGAGCAAAGGCGTGTCAGAGGTGAGGGGTTGAGTTTGCCACTCCTTGTTGCTGTATGATTCCTGGGTGCCTGTCTACAGAACCTGATGATACAGATACAGGAACCCCCAGTGACTATCAAAAAACACTTACGCCCTGGCTGGCGCAGCTTGGCTGGTGCACGGGGAAGTTCGATCCCCAGGGGGCACGTTGCAACTGATCAATGTACCTCTCTCTCTAATTGATGGTTTTCTCTCTCTCCCTTCTTTCCTCCCTCTCTAAAGATATATATATATATTTTTTTAATGCTTTTTTAAATAATTGAGCTCTACAAAGAATAGTGGCCAAGGAAGCTTTGGAGCCTTGCACATTTGGAGTCTTGGCTCTGCTGTGTGACTTGAACAAGTTGCCTGTTTGGTCTCATTTGTAAAATGAAGATTATAAAAATCTTAAGGGTCATGTGAAGATTAAAGGAGTTATTTTATATATATATGTTTTGAACCACTCTGGCACATAACAAACACTCAGTTGTGATCTATTATTGTTCTTCTCTCACAGGTTTTGGGTGGGCCATCAATATTACTTAACCTAAGTGCTGTTATGGGCAGGACACAGGGCAAGCAAGACCTGTGCAAAGGGAATTCAAGAGAAAGAAGGCTGTGAAAAAGGTGGCCACTAAACGTAAGAGTTAATTTAGATATTTACTTCTAAATGATTTTTATTTTGAGATAATAGTAAGTTATGTGCAGTTATATGAAATAATATAGAGATCCCATATCCCTTTACCCAGCTTCCCTCAATGGTAACATCTTGCATTCTGTCCCAGCCAGGAAAATGATACTGATACAATCCATAGTTGGCACTTAGTATTTTCATACAGAAACTAAGATTATCCCTCTTAATGGGATTGAGTGAGTGGTGCTACCACTCTGGGAGGGTATAGGAGGGACAAGAGTGTAGGCCAAAATCCTTACCACTAAAGTGCTGGCCTATGGCAGGGAGTGCCTCATCTGCTTTTTCTACTCCAACTCCAACCTGCAGTCAAACACAAACGGTGCTTCCATAGGGTCACTTCTTAGCAGTGTTCTGTGTTGCCTTGAGCATAATCAAAGCTAGCATTTTCCGAATGGTTACTATGAGCACAGGCTCTGTGCTAAATATTTTTCATGCATTATCTCAATCTTTACAACTGCCCTAAGGGGTAGGTGATAATATTGTCCCCATTTTATAGATGAGGACTGTAAGGGTAAGCAACTTGCCAGGTCATATACCTAGGAAGTAGGGCATCTGGGATTAGGATGCAGGACCACCTGATTCCAAGGCTGTTCTTATCCACCCACATGTCCCCCTCATGCTCATAGCCCAGAATCCTGGAAAGGGCCTGGATTACCTGTGGCCCATGATACGTGTTTTCTTTTCTTTCTCAGTAAGTTCACAATTGAGTTGGAGAAGCAGAATATAAACTTGTAACTGATCATTTAAGGTAGTATATACACTGAGTGGCCAGATTATTATGATCTCTGAATGCATAATAATCTGGCCAATCTGTGTATATCTTATATAATAAAAGGCTAATATGCAAACTGTCCCCTTGACCAGGAGTTCGACCAGCAGGCAGGCCAGCCAACTGCTCATGTCCCTTCCCCCTGGCCAGGCTGGCCAGACCCCACCCATGCACCAATTCATGCACCAGGCCTCTCTATATATACACACTCTGAGTGGCCAGATTATTATGCGTTCAGAGATCCTAATAATCTGGCCACTCAGTGTATAAAACAGCCATCCAGGGTGACCTGGGAACCTAGAGGGTAGAGTAGTTGGGAGAGGCTTTCTGTGGGAGGCAGATGAGGTAGAGATGATCTGGATCTTGACTGTAGGGCTGGACTTCTACATGTGAAAAGTCCACGTCTGGTAGAGCGCACACTGTTAATGACACTCATGTCTGGTTTCACCCTGCCTTCCCATGTCTCCTTCCCCTCAACTAAACAGATCAGTGGCAGACTTTCTTCAGAATACATAATATTCCTAACAGCCAACATGTATGAAGTGCTTGCATTGTGCCAGTCACTGTTCCTAGTGCTTTACACATGCTAACTCATCTAATCCTCACAACAACCTACAGCATAGGTATTATTAGCCCCACTTTACAAAGGGAATTCTGAGGCCCAGAAAGAAGCAGGGTCTGGAAGGAATCAGTTGGGTTTAGACTCCCCACTTTTGAGCTCTATGCTGTGATGTAATTTTTGTTTTCCAGCACATACATCTTTGTAGAGGCCCCGCTCTCTACTTTGTGACCCCTTTTCACACATCTCTATTGACAAAACCTCATTCAATAAAACTCAAGCTAAATAGCACAATAGCAGTCGCCATTAGAGAAGCCAGCACTTTCTGAACAACAGCCTTCTGTGATTGGCCCTGGGCCTAGTGATTCAAATTTCATTTTCACAACAATTATGCAAGGTTTTCATAAATAAGGAAATGGAATCTCAGACACTTTAAGTAATTTGCTCAAGGACTGAGATGCCCACACAAAATCTATGCCCTGCCCTGTAGCTCATGTCTCAAACCCCTCCTCACTGAAGTCTTCCTCTCCCCCTCGCCCCCAGCAGCCACCCACCAGTCCCTGCTCTGCACTGGCCACATGTGTCCTGGACCGATTTAGGAATGTGCACACATGGCCTTGATGGTCCTCTCAGTCACATGCCTCTCCAGCCACGGGTAGAGCTGCAAAGGTCAGGAGCCACAGGACACTCTGTAGGGCTTATAAAATCTTAAAATTCTCGAGCTGGAATGCACCCAGCAATGACCAGGCCTACTAACTGTCCCAGGCAGGGTTTCCTTCTGCAGTGATCACCGATCACTCATTCATTCAGCAATGGCTGTCTAAGCAGGCCTTAAGCCACGGATATAACAACAAGCAGAATAGGGACAGCCCTTCATCTACAGAAGGGAGGCTGACAATAAACAAGATAGAGTAAAATAGCCCTAACCAGTTTGGCTCAGTGTATAGAGAGCGTCAGCCTGTGGACTAAAAGGTCCCAGGTTCGATTCTGGTCAAGGGCATATACCTTGGTTGCAGGCACATCCCCAGTGGGGGTTGATATTTCTAACTCTCTATCCCTCTCCCTTCTTCTCTGTAAAAAGTCAATAAAATATATATATATATTTTAAAAGATAGAGTAAAATATATAGGATGGCAGGTATTGATATATAAGAGGTGGGGGAGAAACAGAGAGAGAGATCTTAGGTTGGCCCAGGGTGGCGTCTTTTAGAGGGCTTCTCCCTCAAAGTCCGTCACTCACCACTTGTTTGTCCAACTACAGAAAGGTCATTCCCTTAAAGGCACTCATTCCATTTTTTAAAATATATATTTTTTATTGATTTTTTATGGAGAGGAAGGGAGAGGGCTAGAGAGTTAGAAACATTGATCAGCTGCCTCCTGCACACTCCAAAATGGGGATGTGCCTGCAACCAAGGTACATGCCCTTGACCAAAATCGAACCTGGGACCCTTGAGTCTGCAGGCCAAAGCTCTATCCACTGAGCCAAAGCGGTCAGGGCACTCATTCCATTTTTAATAAGCTGATTGTTCCAAAGTTCAACAGATCTTCTTCCAGGGACTTGTACCCCCCTCCCTCCCAAGTTCTGCTTTCAGTTGGGACACCCAGTATGCCTGACCCACTCTCCTAGAACAGACAGCCCTTCACCTGTTGGAGGACAATTATGTTTCCTGCTAGTAAGTTTCCCCCAAACCCTAACATTCTAGGTTCCTTCAGCTATCTCCTGAAAGACATGGTTGCAATCCCTGTCACCCTGTGGCTGCCCTCCTTTCGGGGCACTGTCCTTTATCAAAGAACAGAACATTTTACTCCGCAGTGGCTTGATTGGTGCAGAATATTCCAGATTATTGCTTCCTGGTTATGGACGCAGAACTATATATATGCAAACATGTCTTAACCCTTCCCAATCAGCGCTCAGTCCTCACTTCAGGGAGCCAGTCTAGAATCTTCAGAACCTGGACGCCAGGGGAGATACTGGGGTCAGTGGAGGGGTAAGCCTAACCTTCCTTGGGGGATCCTAGAAGAAGGCAAGAACCCAGGTGAAGAGGCAGCATGAGGGACATCCTGCCCTTGACAGTGAACCGGGGTCCTGGCAAGAGGACGGCACTGCGTCGAGGAAGGGTCCAGAAGCCAAAGAGCTGACTGTAGTTTTGACCTCTCTCCTTACTTCATTTCTTATGAAAGAGGTGGAAGATCTTTTCAGATGTTCAAAAGCAATTTATGTTTCTTTTATATATCCTTTGCAAAGCTGTCAATTAGTTAAGCTTCTTTTCCTTGTTGATTTATAAATCTTTATATATTAAGGAAATTAACCCTTTGTGTTATATGATACAACTACTTTTTTTTTCCAGTTTGTCATTTGCCCATTCACTTTGTTTATGTATTTTTTTTATTTTTATGTAGAAATGTTTTTTATTTTTTAAATTGTCAAAATTATCAATCTAATCATTTTGGGCTTTCCCCCTTCTCCTCCTTCACATATATCATACGTAGAAAAGCCTTCTCTATTCTTATATTATAAAAATAATCTTCCATGTCATCTTCAACTATTTTTTTACTTCACTTCTTACATTTAAAGCTTTGATCCACCTGCAATTCATTCTTGTGTACCACTTATTGTGCATTTACTGTATGTGCCAGGCATATTGCTCAGCATTTTACATAGATTACCTTGTTTAGCAGCAATAATTATGGCAACCTCTGTTTTGCCGACGAGGACATTGAAGGCCAGCAAGGCAAACAGCCAAGACCATACATACATCCAGTAAGCTTCAGAATGGAAGCCATGTCATCCTGAGTTCACTTTTTAAAAAATATTTTTATTGATTTTAGAGGGGAAAGGAGAAGGAGAGAGAGAGAGATAGAAACATCAATGATGAGAGAGAATCATTAATCGGCTGCCTCCTGCATGCCCCCTACTGCATGCCCCCTCCTGCATGCAACCCAGGCATGTGCCCTTGACCAGAATCGAACTTAGGACCCTTCAGTCCACAGACCAATGCTCTGTCCACTGAGCCCAACCAGCCAGGGCTGAGTTGACCTTTTATACTCTTCCCTGTAGTATCTGTAAGAGAGGTAGCCGGTGTTTGGAAATCCCCGACTTAGTTACCATGCATTTCAGAGAAGACTGTTGTTGAGTGTGTGATGACTACTGCCCGTGCCATGGGGTGTGAAGAACTAGATGGCGCATTGAGGTGGGACCAGTGTTAGCCAAAGCCACTCTCCAGCTCGGTGACTGACTCATACCCCGGCCTGGAATCTGAGGATTTGAATTCTTCTCTTGCCAAATTATGGGCGAGTAGATTAAGTTACACCAGAGTAGGCAGGATGGTGACTATTAAATCCTTGAACGTAAGAGTCTTGAACTTCTGTGTCATGGGGCAGCATAGATGCCGAAGTTTGGATGGGGTTTGACGTGCAAGTAGAGCATAATTACTGAATTTTTTTAATGCTTAGATACGTATCTTTCCCATTTAACTTTTCTGAAATTGGGATGCTTGTTCTAATTAATGGTGCTTTATAATTGCTATTGGCCATTTGACAGATGAGATGTAGCAGTGGCTCTGCAATGTGCCAATGTGCTTTATATTTCTGCTGGCACAATGGACAATGGCAACCCATCAATGTTTCATTCAGCAAATAATCTAAGGACCGTTTCAGGAGGTAATATAATCTTGGTTGTGTTCTGAAACCTCCTTTGACACCCGAAAAAGTAAGAAGTGACCTGCACTGGGACTTGTGGATGGCGGGGAGGGGAAATGAGTCACTGGCTTAGAAGAAAATCGTTGAGAGAACTGTTTAAAGCAATAATTGCATAACTGACATTCCTGGAGGATGATTGTGTTTGGAAAAACAGAACATGTATACCCAGTTCTGAAATGAAACACATTTTATAAGACTGAACTCTGAATAAGGGGTTTGGGGAAATACTTTAACCTGTTTATTTCTCTTATATTATCAGCATTTCTTGGAGGAGGCAGAGCTTGTGAAAATGCACATTCCCAGCCTTCTCTCAGGGACGGAGGCTTCGTAAATTTGAGATGGGGCCCGGGAATATACATTTTAACCAACACTCTGATGTACCACCCTGTGAGAAACACCTAAAACAGCACGGGACATAATCTGGTCATTATTTCTTTCTTATAATCTGTTAGCATTACACATCTTTCCCAAGAAATGTATCCTCGTTCTACTTGATGGGTCTTTTTGGTCATCCAAACATAGCTTGTAAAAAGCCCTCTTGTTGAACATTTCACAAACCTCCAGCCTTCCTGACACTCCTCACAGCGCTTAGGCCTTTAAAAATAATTGCTCTGATTATGGGCCATTCCTGTCCTTGTTAGTGTGTGTGAGCCCTGCATCGGCTCCTTCAGATGTCCACACACACCCGTGGCATTCAGCGAGGATTCGTTAATAATGAAATGAAGACTGGATGACAGAGAGAAAAGCAATATGGGCTACTTCTTAGGATGCTTTAAGAAATCAAAAGCAAAAAACCTGCGTGTAACACACCACTTGGCATGTAATAGGCTTTCAATAAGTATCTGTTGCACTTAGTCCAGGATAACAAATATCTGACAGGCCACAACACTGCCTCTCCTGTGTTTCCTCATAACAGGACTTTCCATCAAGCCATCTAGAATTGGCATGCAAAATGAAACTTATTTGCCAGTTCTAAACAAAACGAACGCCCTTTCCTCCTACAGCTCGGTTGTTAACTCCACTTGTTAAGAAGAAAAAAAAAATTACAAATATACACTAATACTTAAAAAGTCAAGTCAGTATGATAGATACTAAGGGGAAAATACAGGGAATTACACTAAGGATATGAAGGAGCTAGCATCTCACAATAAGCAGGTGTCTGGATTTTCCCAGCACTTGAGACTCTAGAATGGTACTAACAATATAATAATGAAAATGATACTAAATCCCATCATCTCATCTCCTGAGATTAGCAAAGTCTGTAACCTTTCAGATAATTCCAATACCACAGACACAGGGCCCGCATTTCAGCTGGACCCCAAATCAATGGGTAAGCTAAGAGTCCTGCCTTCTTTTCTTTTTTAAATATATTTTTATTGATTTTTTACAGAGATGAAGGGAGAGGGATAGAAAGCCAGAAACATCGATGAGAGAGAAACATCAATCAGCTGCCTCCACATCAATCAGCTGCCTCCTGCGCACCCCACACTGGGGATGTGCCCGCAACCAAGTACATGCCCTTGACCAGAATCGAACCCAGAACCTTTCAGTCTGCAGGCCGACGCTCTATCCACTGAGCCAAACCGGTTCTGGCGAGTCCTGCCTTCTAACTCCTCTCAGGAGGCAGGGATGGTGTTATATGACCAGAAAAGGAGATAAATAAAAGCAGGGCTCTCTGGGGAGCATTTTTTCCCTCCCTCTCCCTTTACCTCTCCTTCCCCAGGAACCCTCGGAACCCCGATCCTTATCTGTCACTTCATGACCCTGACATTTCTGTTTGCGCTGATAAAGTTCTCTTGTGTGTCTGCATGAGCTCTGAAGCAAAGCCAGACCCTTCTGATTCTTTCGAACATGGCCAAGCTAGTTGTTATCGCCTAGACTGGAAGCTAGAGACTAGAGGTATATTTAGGGCACTTATAAGCTCCGAATTTCCTGGAGTCAGTCTCAGAGGGAAATTGAGTGTTAGAGGCTATAGTATAGAAATGTGTATTACTTGGACCCTGCTAGTGAATGAGATTCTCTAAATGAGAAAAAATTTTTTTTACCATACCTTCATGTTTAATTTTACTTATAAATATAGAAAATGGATGAAAGGCATTACATACCTCTCTGCCTTCTGGTTTGAAGCTGCCACAAGATCAGTGATAGATCCTCCCTCCTTCCCTCCAACTGATGGACGGAATGTGAGGTAACCTTCACCTGCGGCCTGGACATTTCTGAGCACCTAACCAGGCACCTTATACAGACTGTACATTGAACCACCAATCAGCACCTGCCAAATACCCTAAGCCCCTGATTCCTGAGTACCTAAGTGCCTAATCATGTGCCTTATGTGAAACCACCAACCAGTACCCTAAGCCCCATCCCTTCCCGTTCCTCCACAAAAGGCGTGTTCAGCTCAACGTGCTGCTCTCTCCCCTTGGGAGACAGCCCGGCAGGTCCTTCTCCGCTAATAAAGCCCGAAGTCCCGGTTTTCGGCCCCTGTCTCATCTTTCATTCAGCACCGAGAGCACAGCTGCTTGTCCTCTGAGCTGTGCTGGGCTCAGTGTCTCCAATGTGCCTCTTGAGTTTTCAGGCAGATTGTCACAGGGTACTGTCTGCTCTCACCCCTGACGCTTACAATGAACCCATCTTTCAATGTGCATGTCTTTCCAGTTATCATTTCTAAAGGCTTACGTTCTAGAAACCAGAGAATGAGGTTTCTCTGAATTGTGTATAAAATAATAGTTAAGCTCTGAATGGGGCCTTGGGGACTGTCTGATGAATAAAGTACATTAAATTAGATGAGGAACCATTTGCCATCTAGTTAGACTACGTAGAGTCATTTTACACTTAACTCTTGGATTCTTGGGTAAAGTTTGTTGGAAACGTTCATTTCTGGATAACGTGCTGCAATTTTAACATAATTTAGCAGTGGTTAGAAAATTAAAAATTTTTGGAAAACATTTCCTGGAAAAATTCAGATATATTCCTGAAAAGGTTTTCAACTTTTTGTAGTATATTTAAGGGAGCCTTGCAATCACCCCTTTCCTTAAAAACATGTGCTTGCTTTTCATATGATAACTTGCTCAGAGCAGAAGGTCATGTTGGTTTTTTCATTTCTAAGTGTACAGTTTGACCAAACCCAGGAAGATCACAGATAAGCCTCCATTTCTAGGAAGAAGGCAGGATAGGGATCAGTCCAAACTCTCACCAGAAACAACCAAAAATGCTGCCTAACCATTTTTTATTTTTTATTTATTTATTTTTTGACGTCTTAACAGCACCGAAGAACTAGCAAGATGGTAAGAAACGAAAGTCCAAAATCAAAGGAAAACAAGATCTCTTTCAGTGGCATCTTAAAGCCGTTTTTGAACTAAGCACATTTGCCAATTTGGGCAAACTTGACTTTTGGTTCTGAGGGCTTCTCAGGCAGGACAGGGGGCCAGAATCAAAGCCCCGGGCACACGCCTCCATCACTAATAAGGGTCAAACCCTCAGGGCAAGGGTGAGACAGTAAATGTGCCTCTATCCTCAGGCCCAGGAGATGAGGGAGGGGCGGGAGTTGCCATTATAATGCTCAGAGCAGGAGAGGGGGAAATGGTAGGAAACTGCCCTGAAAAGTCACCACTGTGAATTGGTACTTTCACAGCTTCCAAATCTATATTGCTTTGGTGATCAAATAAATAGCATTAACAAAACTATAAAACCATAAAAACCTGTCAAGTTGTGAATTTAGTTTAAAGTAAAGGGAAGTTCTTTCTGGAGGAAATGAGTGTCATCCTGGGCTTCAAAGAATTCCCCTAAATAAAATTTCAGCAACAGTGAGCTGCTGGGCTCTCTCCCCAGGGAGCTTGCCTGTGCCTTTCCCGCCCACTCTCCTCCCCCAAGGGCCCATCACCTCTACCTTTCTCTCTCCTAAGCTGCAAGGGCCCTTCTTTTGCCCAAGTAACTTGTTTCCTGAGCCCATTTCTTCTGCAGCTCACTTCTTCTGTCTCTGTGACTTTCTAAATAAACTTTCTCTGACAGTTTGGAAAAAAGAACAACGGGCAGCATACAGTAAAAACAAAAAAACCCAAGCCTACAATGACATAAACCATCAAGAATAATAACTAGAAAAGAGACCTTCAAAGACTTAAGGTTTTGAAATTACTAGACAGAGTGTATAAAAGCAACTATGCTTACTTAGAAAACATCTTACCTAATAATAGACAAACATGTAAATTGACCATACCTCCGCTATGCCCATAGCCAATCAAAGTGAGTATGCAAATTAACCCAACAAAGATGGTGGTCAATTTGCATACATAGGGTCCAGTGCCTGTGTCCCAGGAACATCTTGGCACCCGGGTCACTGTGAGGTAAGCCATCAGAGTCAAGGGGGCAAGAGCAGAGCCAGCGATCTGAGGGGGCTGAGGGTCCCCTGCCCAGGCCGAAAGCCTCTGTAAGCTGTCAGTAGGACATCCCCTGAGAGATCACCCACCTTCAGTGCACGAATTTCATGGACCGGGCCCCTAGTATGTACATAAAAGGAAATGATAAAAGTGGCCTAGCAAGTTGGAAAAAGAACCCAATAGAACGTCTCAAAATAAAAAATAACCAAAATTTAAAACTGAGTAGACATGTTTAAGCTGTTTAGATACAACTAAAGAGAGAACTGGTAACTAAAATATAGATCAGAGTAAGTTATTCAGCATATAACACCACCACAAATATAAAAGAGAGGCTAAGAGACATGGAAAACAGTGAAAAATTTTAGCTTTCATTTAATCAAATTCTCAGAGAGAAAAGAGGGGCTTGGATAAAGATAATATTTCAAGAGATAATGCCTACAAATTTTTAGAACAAATCATCTTATTTATTAAAAACAGGTTTTCGCTTTTACAGAATGTTTATGGGTTGTTTGAATTTTTTTAAAATTATTTTTATTGATTTTTAGAGAGGAAGAGAGAGGGAGAGAGAAATAGAAACATCAATGATGAGAGAGCATTATCCTGACCTTCTGGTTCAGAGGTCGACACTCAACCACTGAACCACGCCGGTCAGGCTACCACCTCTGTTTTAATTTCATTTATCCATCCCTCCCCACCCTGCCCAAATAATATTTATGGAACACTTACCTTATATCAGACCCTTTGCTAGGCTCTAGGAATGCAAAGACAAATAAACCATGGCCCTATCTTCAAAGAGTGCTTAATAGAGAAAACAGGTGAAAAATATATACTTTTCATGCAATGTGTTAGCAGCACAATTAAGGTATAAACAATGAGCTGAGGCATTTCAGGGGAAGGAGTCTCACCTGGGCATGTGGTAGAGTAAGGGGACGTGACAGAGAAGCCTGCCCAGAGATTACCCTTGAACAAAGTCTTGAAGGATGAGTAGAAATCTTCCAACTGGAAAAAATGAGGGTGTTAGAGTATTGAGAAGGGAGATAAAATTGGAGCTATCAGCTGCGGTCAGAAATCAAAAGGCCATATTTACCATGTGAAAGAGTTTGGTCTTTCGCTAGGCAGTGGAGGGCTATTGTAAGCAAAGGGTAGGATGACCTAGGCCGTATTTTAGAAATGTTGCTCTGTCTCTGTGCAGATGGATGGGAAAGATTCTGAAGACCACTGCAATAGTCCAGGTGAGAGGGCTTGAAATAAGGAAGAGGCCTTAGAATGAGAAAAGGGGACAGTTTCAAGAGACATTCAGGAGGTAGAGCTGAATGGACTTGGTAATCTGTTGATTCAGGGTTGAGGTAATTACCAGATTTCTAGCACCTGCTAATAATGATGGTGGATAATAATAGCATTAGCCAAGTTTGAGGAGACCAATAGAGCAGGTTGTGAGGTAAAGATATTGGGAATTTTATTTTGATTTACTGAATTTGAGGTACCTTTGGTACATCTAGGTGGAGATTTCTAGTGGGGAGATGGAAATTTGGTTCTGAAACTCAGAAGAGAAATGAGATGTGGACATGGGGATTGTGGAAGCCATACAAATATAAATGGAGGGTGAAGCCAGAGGAGTGTGTGAGATGGCCCAATAGATGAATATGTTTGCTGAATCTACTTGAAAGGAATGAGTATTATGCTCACCAAAGTGCCATTTTCCTTAGCTATATTTTGGGCCTACATTAAAAATGTTTCCATAAAATATCTTCCTTTATCCAAAATCATATTGATCTCAGAGTAATCATTAATGACTTGAGTCCATGTAATAGCTTCAATTTGGAATGTCAGATTTTACCGAAGTCATTCAAGAATGAGAGACATGTGGAACATTTATTAGAGTATTCTGACAAGCAAATCTTGTACCTGGATACCAATTAAGTAAAGAGTTTGCAACAAATATTTAATGCAATGGCAAGAGTTCTGAGTATGTCAAAATGTACTCTTCTCAGATAGAAATCCAGGAAGCAACCTATTAAAATTATCAGCATAAATAAAAATTTCTGATGTTCAAATTTTTTAAACTATTTTTTTTTATTGATTTCAGAGAGGAAGGGAGAGGGAGAGAGAGATAGAAACATCAGTGATGAGAGAGAACCATTGATCAGCTGTCTCCTGCAGATCCCCAACTGAGGCCCACAACCCAGGTCTATGTGCCCTTGACCGGGATCATACCTGGAACCCTTCAGTCCACAGGCCAACACTCTATCCACTGAGCCAAACCAGCTAGGGCTGATGTTTACATTTTTTATCTAATATTGTGATTTTGAAAAAAAAAAACTTTGGATGTTTAAGAGCCTTTGAAGCTAGAATTATAGAATTTTTAGCCCTGGAAGAAACCCTAGAGGTAATTTAATCTAAACCTTCATGTTTTCAATTAAAGACTAAAGAGAGAATGCCATGCCATGGCCACTCAGCCTGGAAGAAGTGGCCAGGTCTCTCGATCCCTTGAGCATTCTTTTCTCTTCACATCCTTCCACCAAACTTGCTGAAGTTTCAGGATAAAAATGACCTAAACTTCAGCTGTCCAAATGAAAGCTTTTAATTTACTTATGAATTTCGTGCATATCTGTGACACTTGGAGCTAGATAAGAATAAAAAGCCAAGTCTGATTAAAATTCTTCCTTTGCTTCATTCTTTCTCAGGCTTATTGGCAGAATGCATTATCCATATCCCACAAGAACAGAGGTGGGGGATAGGACAATGACAAGTAATGATGCCAGATTTAGCAAATAAAAATAAGATGATGTCCAGTTAAATTTGAATTTCAGATAAATTATGAATAATTTTTTAGTGTAGGTATGTCCCATACAATATTTAGGACATACTGAAAAATTATTCATTGTTTATCTGCAATTGAAATTTAATTGGGAGTAACTTGTTTTATCTGATAACTTTAATCTTAAAGTTAACAACACAGACTTTCACGCACTTAGATATGAGTGAGGCAGATGAAGTTAGACCCACTACAGATAGTTGATGTCTTACAAAATTGCAAATTTCAAGTAATCGCAAAACCTTTAGCTAGATTCACCAAGAAAAAGAGACAGCTCAAATAAATAAAATCAGAAATGAAAGAGAAGTTATAGCTGATATCACAGAAATACAAAGGACCATGAAAGACTACCATAATCAATTATACACCAACAAATTGGACGACCCAAGAGAAATGGATACATTCCTAAAACATACACTCTTCCAAGCTTGAACCATGAAATAATAGAAAATCTAAATAGATCAATTACTAGCACGGAGATTGAATCAGTAACACAAACCTCCCAAAAAAGCAAAAGTCCAGGACCAGACAGCTTCACTGGTGAATTCTACCAAACACTTAAAAAAAATTTAATACAGATCCTTCTCAAACTGTTCCAAAAAACTGAAGAGGTGGAAAGCCTTCCAAACTCATTTTGCAAGGCTAATATTATCCTGATATCTAAACCAGATAATCACACACACACACACACACACACACACACACACACATACCAACATCCTTGATGAACATAGAGTCAAAAATCTTCAACAAAATGTTAGCAAACTGAATTTAACAATATAGCAAATGGATTGTACACCATAATCAACTGTGATTTATTATAGGGAATGCAAGTGTGGTTCAATATTTGCAAACCAACAACATGAGGCACTAACAAAATGAAGGATAAGAATATGATTCTCTCTATAGATGCAGGAAATGCATTTGACAAAACTCAACATCTATTTATGATAAAAAAAAAACACCCACATTTGCTACAGTAGGTACTGCAACATAATAAAGGCCACATATAACAAACTCGTACTAACATGAAATTCAACAGTGAAAACCTGAAACTTCTCCTCTAAGATCAGGAACAAAACAAGCATGACCACTCTTGCCACTTTTATTGAACATAGTATTGGAGGTCCTAGCCAGAGCAATTAGGGAAAAAATAGAAGTAAAAGGCATTCATTAAAAAGAGAACTACCATATAACCTAGCAATTCTAACAATTCTTTTTCTGGGTGTTTAAGGAAAGAAAACAAAAAATTTTTTTTTAGATAGACTGCTATATTCATTACAGCATTATTTACAATAGTCACGGTATGGAAACAACCTAAGTGTCCATTGATGAATGAATAGGTATACATATATATCATATAAAATGGACATATATGTATATACATGCAATGGAAATATATATGACTATTACTCAACCATTAAAAAGAAGGAAATCTGGGAGAAACCAAGATGGCAGCATATGTAAACACTTAAACTGCTGCCTCACACAACAATTTTAAAACTACAACTAAAAGACAACACGGCACCATCCAGAACCACAGGAAAGCTGGCTGAGTGGAAATTCTACAACTAGGAGAAAGGAGAAAAGCACATTGAGACTCAGAGGAGCTGCAAAAGGCTGAGGTACGGAGATGTGCACATGTATGGAGAGGACTGGCAGCTGAGTGCTTGGCTGGCTTTCTCAAGCAGGAGGGAGAAAGAAGCTCCCGACTGCACCAAACTCCAGTTCTGGGTGAGACTCTGGTAACCCAGACTCATTTGGGGAGAAACTGGACAGACTAGCAGTTGGCAAAACTCAAGGGCGGCTTCTCTCAGAGGTGCTTGCTGTGATTACCGGGGACACTGAGACCCAGGAGCCTAATAGGGCAGGGCTGATGGGAAGCCAAGGCTGTCTGCTCTGCCCTGAGACTCTGCCCCATCCAAGCTGAGCACAGAGGCTTTTTGCAGTTTTGCAAGTCTTGTCTCATAAGGGTGTCTCCAGCACAGAAGTTTTCCCAGTGTAGACCCAGCTGACCCTCACAGCCAGTTGGCCTGGAGGTCAGTTCCTCCCAGTGATACCAATAACAATCCAGACTTAACTACAACAAGGCTATGCACACAGTCCACAAAGCAGTGCACCAAGAGTGTCCACCTCAGGAGGAGGCTGAGCCGCTGGGCCCTGTAGGACACCTAGCACACAAAGCTACTCTACCAACTCAGGGAAGCAGCAAAATGCAGAGACAAAGAAACAGATCACAAATGAAAGAAATGGAGGAAAACAAATGACTGGATATAGAGTTCAAAACCAAGGTTACAAGGCTTTTCAAGTATTTCCCAGAAAAGGATGATAAATTTAGCAAGACCCTTGAGGATATGAAAAAGGACCAACTAGAAATTAAATATACACTGACTGAAATAAAAAATATTATACAGAGACCTAACAGCAGACTAGAGGACTGCAAGAATCAAGTCAAATATTTGAAATACAAAGAAGCAAAAAACGCTCAACTGGAAAAGAAAAAAAATTCTAAAATTTGAAGATAGTGTAGGGAGCCTCTGAGACAACCTCAAGCGTACCAACACCTGAATAATGGGTGTGCCAGAAGAAGAGAGAGAGCAAGATGCTGAAAACCTATTTGAAGAAATAATGACAGAAAACTTCCCCCACATGGTGAAAGAAATAGACTTACAAGTCTAGGAAGCACACAGAACCCCAAACAGAAGGATTCCCAAGAGGATCACACCAAGATACATCATAATTAAAATGCCAAGAGCAAAAGACAAAGAGAGAATATTAAAAGCAGCAAGAGAAAAGCACTTAATTACCCACAAGGGAGCACCCATATGATTGTCAGCTAATTTCTCAAAAGAAACTATGCAGGCCAGATGGGAGTGGAAAGAAATATTTAATGTGATGAATAGCAAGAACCTACAACCAAGATTACTCTACCCAGCAAAGCTGTCATTCAGAATTGAAGGTCAGATAAAGAGCTTCACAGATAAGAAAAAGCTAAAGGAGTTCATTACCACCAAACCAGTATTATATGAAATGCTGAAATTCTTTAAGAAGAGGAAGAAGAAGAAAAAGGTAAAGATAAAAATTATGAACAAATACATATCTATCAACAAGTGAATCTAAAAATCAAGTGAATAAAAAATCTGATGAACAGAATAAACTGGTGAATATAATAGAATCAGAGTCATAGAAAGGGAGTGGACTGACAATTCTTGGGGAGAAAGTGGTGTGGGGGGTGCGGGAAGAGACTGGACAAAAATCGTACACCTGTGGATGAGGACAGTGGAGGGGGAGAGGTAAGGAGAGAGGGTGGGGTGGGAACCGGGTGGAGGGGAGCTATTGGGGGGGGAGGAACAATTGTAATAATCTGAATAATACATATTTATTAAATTTTAAAAAAGAGAAATCTTGCCATTTTTGACTCATGGATGGATCTTGAGAGTACTATGCTAAGTTGAATAAGTAAGACAGAGATATTAGTGAAATCTACCAAAACAAAACAAACGAATAAACCAAAGTGTAGGTACAGAGACCAGACTGGTGCTTACCAGAGGGGAATGGAGTAGGGGGTGGGGAATATGGGTTAAGGGGGTTAATTGTATGGTTATCGATGGTAACTAGACTTACTGTGGTGACCACTTAGTGTATATAATATTGAACTATGTGGTATACCTGAAACTAATATAATGTTATAGGGCAACATTAACTCAATAAACTATTCCTCCAATCATCCTCAGATCTGCTACTGTTTTTGCAGAAGGGAGGTGGTGTCTTGCAGTGCCATTGCCGTTCCCCCGCCCCGCACCATGTAGTATAATGCGACAATGCTATTCCACAAACTTAGCAGGAATGGTGGTGAGAGGGGCAGGAGGTACGGACACAGTCTCCATCGCTGCTCTCTAAAGCAGCTGTGCTCTCTCCTGTGTTCTTAATAGCGCAGACCGATTTTGCAGGCACAGAATCACAATTCATTATGTAATCAGTGATTACAAAACCAAAGCTAAAACGTAGAACAATGCAGTGTTTCACGACAGAAAGCCATGGAAAAGAAGCCTCTGCAAGACAGTGTCTCGTCCTCACGTCCCCGGCGATGGCCTGCGTGCGAGCCTCCTTAACAAAAAGGCCGAGCGTGAGAGTCTCGCCAGGCAGCGAGGAGACTCGTCACAAAACCAGGGCTGATGAGGGCCATGAAACGCCAGCCGTGTGCCAGCATGCTAGCCGAGTTTGGTCACGTGGTCAGTGGCAGCAAAATGTCGTAACGATACCAACGCCGTGAGTAAACTGCAAGTCCGGCCACAGTGGCCATACAGCAAGGCCCAAACCAGGCCGAGTGCAGGTATGAAATGACCTCCCCACATGGCTGGGTTCTTCAGTTGGAAGTGGCGGGAGTGATGGCAGCAGTGGCAGTGGGAGTCAAAAACTGGATTCAGGCCCTAACCGGTTTGGCTCAGTGGACAGAGCATCGATCTGTGGACTCAAGGGTCCCAAGTTCGATTCCGGTCAAGGCCATGTACCTTGGTTGCGGGCACATACCCGGTGGGGGGTGTGCAGAAAGCAGCCAATGTTTCTCTCTCATTGATGTTTCTAACTCTCTATCCCTATCCCTTCCTCTCTGTAAAAATCAATAAAAAATATATATATATATTTTTTTTTTAAAAAAACCTGGATTCAAGGTATGAATGAATCTTACTGACATCTGTGTTTTCACAGGTCACCCTGTAATCCTGACCTGATGTGTGTGTGTCTTCCTTTGAATCATGCATAGGGTCCTAAAAGCAGCCCCGATGAGAAGAACCCAGGTCACTGCGGGCTTTACGCTCTTCACTGAGAGAGAGCCCTTCTGCTTGGCCTCTTGGCCTCTTTTGCAAGAAAATAAGGCAGAAAGCTTCCCGCTTTATGGAGCCCTGGTCCATTTAGGGCAAGACAGGACTGTATTTGGTAGCCACTCAACATACTGGTGTGTACATGTGTCTGTTTGCTTGTCCCTTGTTGAGTGCCTCCTACCTGCCAGGCCCCATGCTGCATGCACATCACCACGATGGCAAAACTTTCAGGTTGGAAGCTGAGAGCCAGGCATTTCCACCAGGGCGGGTGGAGCTGGGACTGAGTGAGGCCTCTCTGGCTCCAGAGTTGAGCCCTCCTCCATCAGGCCTCCCCACCTTCGGGTGGGAGTCTGTCCAACTTCAGACCTTCCAGCCCCCATCCTTGTGACACTGTACAGTCAGAACATGTTTCTCGGCGTTAGTCTCTGGGTTTCCACTCCACAGTGCCAGCAGCAACATGGCGCAGAACCTTCCTACCAGGACCGGCCGGGGGGGAGCAGGAGCTCTCAAGTTTGGCACTTTCCCTGGGTGACGGCCCAGGTGACAAGAGTAAGAGCAGAACTGCTCCTTGTCGGTGTAAGAAGGTCCAAGCCTGTAGAGAATTGTTAGGAGAGTTTACTTGAGCCAAACTGACAACATATGCCGGGGAGCAAGATCTCAGATGCCACAGAGACGAACAGTTTTGTAGTTTCTTGGATGCATGTGAAATGAAGGAGGGGATATGAGGATATTACCTGACGGTGGGGGACGGCAAGGCAGGCATTGGATTCCAGGATGAGGAGGGGCTGAAACAAAGGCACTCAGAGCTGTGTTGATCCAGTTGCATAGGAAGAATGGACGGGGCCTGCTATAGGCCTGTGGTGTGACCATCCACATGACCTGCCTGCTTAGGAATTTACGATCAGATCGCCCTGAGATGTTGCTTTCTGTAGATTCCCCCTTTCGTCCACACTCCTTATTCAAGTGTTTTTATTTTTATTTATTTTTTTAAATATATTCCATTGATTTTTTACAAAATACCCAGGCTGTGGTATTTTGTGGAAGAGCCACACTCAAGGGGCCAAAGAGCCGCATGTGGCTCACGAGCCGCAGTTTGCCAGCCACGGCCTTATGTGAACCCAGTGCAAGAGGCACCTCCTCTCTGTAAAAAATCAATAAAATATAGTTTATTGATTTTAGGGATAGAAAGTCAGAAACATCGATGAGAAAGAAACATCGATCAGCTGCCTCTTGCACACCCTTTGCACTGGGGATGTGCCCACAGCCAAGATACATGCCTTTGACCGGAATCGAACCCGGAATCCTTCAGTCCACAGGCTGACACTCTATCCACTGAGCCAGACCGGTTTCAGCTCAAGTGTTTTTAGTTATAAATTCTAGTTTGAGTTTCCTGAGCATTTACAAAGTGCCAGGCATCATTGCAAACACTGCATACACTTGATCTGCCTTAGCGCTTCCAGCAGCCCCCAAAGGCCCAGGTCCCGGGTCCCTCACCAGATTTCACCCAGGTCCTGCAGGCTTCAGAATGGCCCACAATTCTGAGACAGGTCTGTGCACATATTGCTTTATTCATAACACCCCCCGCCCCAGCAAGGTTTGGGACGGCATCCGTCACCAAATATGTTGACGTTTCTGAGGCAAACATATGGGTGGGTAATCAGGCTTAATGAGGTAAATAAAACCATATAAAATTTTGCGTCAGGTTTTGCCAGCAAATGAATTTCCTGCAAGCTTAAAAACCGTTCATTGCGCAGAGCTCTTTGGATTCCAGAATTGCCAGTAAGGGTTATGGATCTGGAATGTTATTATTCCCACTGTACAGATGAGAAGATTGAGGTTTAGAGCTATTAAGAACCTAGCCAAGGTCAACCTGAAAGGGGTGGGACCAGAATTTAGACCCAATTTGATTTTGTTCATACCATCATGTGCTTTAACGCCTGCTTTCACTCCAAACCTCCACCAGCAGGAGATAAAAAGACTCAGCTCGATCTAGTTCATTTCCATGAAAAACCATTCACTGCTGACATTCAAATACATTTACACTGGAAATCACTAATAGCTTGTCTCGTAAACCGAAGGCTAGAGAGGTTTGTCGAAGAGGTTAACAAAACCCAGTCATGTTGGCGAGGGGAGGGAAACGGTGTGTGGCTTTCTCCCCACGAAGCAAAGACACTACTTTTCTATTCTTCCCAATTCTCGTGCTTTCTTCTGTGGCCCCTCTTCTGCTCCAATGGGCCGGCGGCCTCCGCTCTGTGCTCACGTGGGCTCAGGAGCGGTTGGTGTCTCCCGTGCCGGCTTCTCCTGGGCCTGCTGTGCCTTCCAGCCGCCTCCTCCTTCCTCAGCCCAGTCTCTCCCTACGGTGCCGTGCCATCGGCCCCACTGTTCCAGGTTCCCGCCAGCCCTGTCACCCACTGATTTCCTTATGTGAACCCAGTGCAAGAGCCACCTGCTCCCCGAACTGCAAGAAATAGCATCATTTCACCTGAACATCCTCCGTCTCATTCTGGAGCTTAGACGTCTGTCATTTCAGCTGAAGTCAAAGAGGCTGATGCAGGGGATTGCAGAGGACTGAAGTGAGGTGTGTCTGTCAGTGTGTGTGTGTGTACGTGTGTGTCAGTGTGTATGTGTGTGTGTACGTGTGACTGTCAGTGTGTGTGTGTATGTATGTGTGTGAGTGTCTGTGTGTCAGTGTGTGTGTCAGTGTGTATGTGTGTGTGTGTGTGAGTGTCAGTGGTGTGTGTGCATGTGTGTCAGTGTGTGTGAGTGTCAGTGTCAGTGTGTGTGTGCATGTGTGTATGTATGTGTGTGAGTGTCAGTGTGTGTGTCAGTGTGTGTGCATGTGTGTATGTGTGTGTGTGTCAATGTGTGTGTGTCAGTGTGCATGTGTGCGTGTGTGTGTGTCCGTGTGTGTACGCGCGCGCACGTGTGTGTGTGTGTGTGTGTGTGTGCGTGTGTGACTGCTGTTTTGCCACAGCTCCTGCCTCCTCCAAGTCACCAAGAATGTGAATACCTGGCCAGCTACTCAGCAAGACATCAGATTCCAGGGATCTGAGCAGAAAAACAGGAGTGACTTTTGGCTCTGGAATCTCTGCCCTTCCGGCTGGGGCTGGGCCTTGACTGAATTATCCTCACTGGCCACCTGCTCTGCATAATGAGGTGTGAGACTGTGAGGAAATGCCATGCGCTTGGTTGAGTTTGTCTTTATAATTTTTCAATTAAGTACATGTCCTTTGGATAGATTTGAAGCATATCAAACTTCCGTGGGCAGAGCAATTGATGGTATTAGTTTTTGTTGTGTGGAGTCTAGGCCTGGGGTGGGGGGTGGGGTAGCGGGGTTCGGGGGGTTGGGAGAGGGAGGGCGTGTGTGGGAAAGCAACCCAGAAAACTGAATAGAAAGTGCATCTGTCCTGTTTTAAAATTTTGTTTTTCCTCAGAGGTCTCTCTGCTTGTGAAATCCTATTACCCCTGATGCTCTTATGAAAGATACTCTTTTGTTCTTCAAGTTATAAGAAAACAACCCCTGGAGAGCAACGGAACCCACTGATTTTCATTAAGGGCTGATGGATGCTTGGGCCAAATCTCTTAGAGATCAAAGGAGAATAATGCATTTAAACTCAAAGTTCTTTTTTTTCTTCAAAAGGACAGACCTCAGTGAAAACATGTATTTCCTAACCCAGTAAAGAAATCTGACAATCTGTCCTACCAGCTAACTCACTAAATTTCATGTTTGTTTAAATCACAGATGCTGTGGTGAGTCTTGCCCTCCTTGCGTTTTTCAGAACTCAAGCCAGTGAAATACCAACAAGGGTGCCTGTGGGCATGGTTGCTCCGGTCAGGGAAACAGCCCCTTATTTCTTCTTCGTGTTCTGAGGTAACTGCGTACCCCCACACACACACCTCCCCTCATTGCCTCTCTTCCTTGCCTTTGACTCCAGCTCATGTTTTCTACCCTTGACATTGCAGACTCGGTGACTCGTGGTTTCATTCTCAGTTTCCCTGTTTTCTTACTCTGGACACTGTCACTCTGCTCACCCGTTGTTATGATTTGACTGCTCACCAGGGACCTGGAGACCTCCCTGTATACCTGCCCCACTGAGGTCCAGAGCTAGGAACTCCACTGCCTCCTCTTGCCTTATCTGTTGGAATGTCCCACAGGCACCTCAAACTCAACATGTCCCAAAGCGCACTTACTCTGCATGCCCACCCTTCTTCCTGCCATCACTGCCCCCCCCTCCTCCTCTGCCTCAGACCGACTCATTCTTCAGGCTCCACTGGTGAGCCTGCCATTCACCCACCTCCCCAGCCAGTCATCCACAGGTCACCCTCTGTGACTTCATCTCTCCAGGCCAGTCAGGCATGCTGTTCTGTCACCTCTGCTTCCCATTCAGAGGGAGCCTGTCCTCTCCACACCACCCCCACTGTGCTAGTGCCGGTCCTCTTCCTTTCTCACCTGCATCAACTCCTTCAGCCCTGGGTTCGCCTCACCCCCATCCACACTAACCCTCACGCCCCACCACCCTTCACACTGTGCTCTCCGCTGGAGCTAGCTTTCTCAAACGAAAATCTGATATTTTCACTTCCCTAAAACTCTTCAAGTGCTCCCCTTCATTTACAAAAGAAACTCCTGCCCCCTTCATGCTCTATTCAAGCCCTACTCTCCAACTCCATCCCCATCTCCGCCCATATCCTGATCCCACTCTCTACCTTTTAAATCATCTGATCCTTGAACATAGCATGTAGCTTTAAATCTTTGGGCCTCCATACATGAAATGCCTTCTATCTAGGTCAGTCTTTACCCTTCTCCACCTACAAGGCACCTACAGGGCTATTCATGTCAACAAACATTAATCAAGGATCTACTAGGTCCCTTAAGACTGCGCCAGATAGTGGAGACAAAAATGAGAAGGCATAGCTCTTTCCCTCACCACCCAACTGAGACATAACTTCTTGAAGCTCTATTTAAACATCCCCTCTGCATCTCTACCACTCAAGAATAATAGACCAGTATTTTCTTTCTACTTTGTACATACTTTTTTTTTCATTGCACTTACATGGTATAACTGTTAACCAATGCCCATAATCTTGAAGAGGAAGTGAGTAGTTTAAGGACCATGTGGATACTGATGTCTGTGTGGTAGGCAGACTTCTAGAATGCTCTCCCAAGATTCCTGTCCCATGCATGCCTCCTCATGAATGCTGGCAGGACTTGTGAATATGATGGGGTTGTACTCCAGTGGGTAGGGAGAGATCTGAAGCAGCACAGATGATCTCCTGTTGGCCATGAAGTAACACCGCTGTGCTGTGGAGGGAGCCACAGGGCAGGGAGCAGCGGGAGCCTCGAGAGCCCGAGGGCCTCAGCCTCACAGCAATAACAGGATCTTACAACGATGACAACATGGAAACTTGGAAGAGCACCCCAGACCTCATATGCAATCCTGGCCGACGTCTTGATTTTACCCTCATGAGACCCTGAGCAGAGAGCCCAGCTAACCTATGACCAAACTTCTGACCTAAAGAGACTGTGAAACAATAAATGGAGATGGTTTTAAGCCGCTAAGTTTGTGGTAATTTGTTATGCAGCAAGAAAAACAAGCAAACAATTGTAATCTGATAGGCAGATGCTGAATTCCTGCTTTCTGGTTCCTATCCTATCCAGATGCTGAATTCCTGCTTTCTGGTTCCTATCCTATCCAGATGCTGAATTCCTGCTTTCTGGTTCCTATCCTATCCAGATGCTGAATTCCTGCTTTCTGATTCCTATCCTATCCAGATGCTGAATTCCTGCTTTCTGGTTCCTATCCTATCCAGATGCTGAATTCCTGCTTTCTGGTTCCTATCCTATCCAGATGCTGAATTCCTGCTTTCTGGCTCCTATCCTATCCAGATGCTGAATTCCTGCTTTCTGGTTCCTATCCTATCCAGATGCTGAATTCCTGCTTTCTGGTTCCTATCCTATCCAGATGCTGAATTCCTGCTTTCTGGCTCCTATCCTATCCAGATGCTGAATTCCTGCTTTCTGGTTCCTATCCTATCCAGATGCTGAATTCCTGCTTTCTGGTTCCTATCCTATCCAGATGCTGAATTCCTGCTTTCTGGCTCCTGTCCTATCCAGATGCTGAATTCCTGCTTTCTGGCTCCTGTCCTATCCAGATGCTGAATTCCTGCTTTCTGGTTCCTGTCCTATCCAGATGCTGAATTCCTGCTTTCTGGTTCCTATCCTATCCAGATGCTGAATTCCTGCTTTCTGGCTCCTGTCCTATCCAGATGCTGAATTCCTGCTTTCTGGCTCCTGTCCTATCCAGATGCTGAATTCCTGCTTTCTGGCTCCTATCCTATCCACGTGCCATTGGGCTTAGTCTCTCTAAGCCTCCTCTTCTTCAGCTATAAAACGGGCACAGTAACACCTTCCTGACGGCACATCTGTGAGGGTTAAATGTGCTCGAAACACTGCGGTACTCCCCCCAAAACTCAGTCTTTTGAAGGTAGGGGTCATCGTGTCTCTCCCATGTCTTTGACACCTGCCAACATGCCTGTGCATGGGAGGTGTTCAGTGCATTTCAGTTGAATAAATGAACAATGCTCAGACTCTTTAGAGAACACGCATAAACCTAAGCCTTTCCTTCGGGATTTTTCCCTTAATTCAGTGCCCACACGGTCCTCGTTCACGCATACGTGCGATTTGGAACCATCCAGAGGACCGTTGCCTTCTAGTTGCAAATTCTGTGATGCCGATGAATCTTGAGATAAGGTCCTGGAATAACAATCTGGAATAACATTACAAAATCATTAGCATTCTTAGAAAGTAGTTCAAAGGAGGAATTTGTTAATAAGCTGTTCTCCTCTCTCAAGCCTCTCTCCTGAGCCAGTCACTAGCCCCACCACAACCAAGTATTAATATCCAGATGTCTGCATTAGGATTGGTATAATTCACATCGTGTTTTGCTAGGTGTAAGTGTAAAATATTTTTGATCAAGTGATAAAGACAAATTTGAGTTTCTTACTTGAATATTAACATAGTAACTCAATCAACCATTTTAAATCCCAAGTACTAAGAGGGCTATTATGACTTAAAAGTAGAAATAAAATACTTATACTTAACAGGTAATGACATTTTGTTTTATGGTGTTTTTTAAATCCTCACCTGAGAATATGCTGACTGATTCTAGAGAGAGGGGAAGGAAGAGAGATACATGGATATGAAAGAGACACATATATCGGTTGACTTCCGTACATGCCCTGACTGGGGATCGAACCTGCAACGTAGGTATGTGCCCTGACCAGGAATGGGACCCCACAACCTTTTGGTGTACAGGACAATGTTCCAATCAACTGAGCCACTCGGCTGTTTTGCTCTGAAATGGCATGAAAAATTTGGTCACTGATTTTTGGCCAAGGGTAGCAATAAAGGATCCTGCTGTGACTGATGCTATTATAGTTATTGCTATAATTTGTATAAGAATATTTATATATATTAAATTACAAATATGATCATAAATATAGACTTACCACTGGGATGTTTGGCAACTGTGTTTTGTCTAAGATCCCAGAGGGCATGCTTGATTACTATCTAGGGATCTAATAGAATGCTTTTTGTTTTTAATATATTTCTTTATTGACTTAAGAGAGGAAGAGAGAGAGAAAGAGAGAGAGAAATATCAATGATGAGAGAGAAACATTGATCGGCTGCCTCCTGCATGGTCCCTCCTGGGGATCAAGCTTGTCCAGAATCGAACCTGGGACCTTTTAGTCGGTAGGTCAGTGCTCTATCCAGTGAGCCAAACCTGCTAGGGCAAAATGTTTAACCTCAGAGCTGCATTTCAACATCAAGGGATGTCCCTGGCTGATGTCACTTAACAAGAGGCAACAGTAAAATGCCTTCTTAAAGAAGTCAGCCTTGGGTGAAGGGCCATGGGCAGTCTTGTGTGCACAGCACTCTGAGCCTTACTCTTACATTCTACTTCTTACTTCAGAGCAGAAGACTGTGTTCTTTCCCAAGACTCCTCTGAAAGCCATACCTAATCAGAACAACAGTCTGTGCGGAATGAGACCCGGAAAGAGTGACTAATTGTGTGTGTGTGTGTGTGTGTGTGTGTGTGTGTGTGTGTGTGTGTGTGTGTGAGTGTGTGTTGTATTTCTGTGCCTCTGGGTGGGAAGGAGCGTAGGTTAAGAAGTTTACCAACTCTTACGTGACCCACCCCTGCTCCCAGCAAACACATACCTGGTTCACTTTGGCTGTTCTAGGGTGGAGCTGGGGTGGCAGGGTTTTGCTAGGATTCGGATTGTACAGGAGGAAAGGCCCTATGTCAGACACAATGGCATAGCCTGGTTTCCTGGAAGGGAGAGGAACTGATGGGCCTGTGCAGGTAGTAAAGAGAGAGCTATTTGTGATCATCCAGGGAGAGAAGGGAGAGGCTGAGTGGTCTTAGATCCCTAAAGATTTAGGGGCCTCTGAGAGGCTGCAAACCCCATGCTTCCCCAGGGGTGACTACGGCAGAACAGACCAGGAGACTGTAGCCCTCCATTGCCTATTGTTCCAACCACCGGGTCAGACACCAGACCCAGGCAAACAGCAGGTCCTGGGATAGCCTTGGTTTGTGAAAGTTGTGCCCTTTCCCCTTCACAAAGGGGTACAGCATGGAGTAGCATAGGAATTGAGTCACTTGTAGAGTGCTTTACTGTCCCAAAGAGCCTTTGTATGCGGGCTCATTGAGTTAGCACTATAGCCCCATTAGATAGAAATTGTATTCTTGCTGTGATCATTGTGCTATAGAGGAGAATATTAAATCTTAACACAATTGAAGAGTTTCACCGGGACCACATAGCCATAAAGTAGTAAAGATGACCCCTAAGTCAGGCGTCTACAGCTTGGTCGTTTCCTAATCCTGTGCTCTGTATGTCTGATGTCCTGGGGTAGGAAAAAGAAGCCAGAGCAGGGATGGACCTCAGGAACCTCCTCCTCATCACACCTGGGTATTTCTGTGGGAAGAGAAATCCCCACCTCCCTCTCCTCTAGCCTTCCACAGAGGAGAAGGGAGATGCTTAATTCCAGCCTCCTCCAGTCCTCCTGTCCTACCTGCTATGAGGAGAGTGCTGAAAAGCATTTGTCAAGTTCACAGTCCAGAGGCATGGGCTCACTGAAAGGCCGTCTATAAACACCATCCCTACCTTTGCACCTCACCACCACTCCACTGGAGTCCTATTCACAGCAGTTCCTTCTACCCACTACATTGATGCCCAGCTACCAAGAAAAAAATGGCAACGCATAGCCAAAGACAAAACACAGCTTGAAAGGATGAAGAAAGCACCAGAACCAGACTCAGTTATATAATGTCATTAACTAAGGCTATCCCAATATATTTCATTAAAATCACAGATTATTAGGAATGGTTGCTCAAAGAATGTGAGGAAGCAGAAGTGTGGGTAGCAGACTATTTATTAGGAATCATGGAATACAGTAGTTAACAGCTGTTGAATATTTACTATGTTCCAGGCATTGCACTAAGAGGTTTACATGGATCTTCCCCTTAAATCTTCAAAACAGCTGGATAAGGTTGACTATGGCCCAACCCATTTTCCAATGAGGAACTGAAGGCTTAGCGAGGTTAAGACCTTGCTCAGGAACATCCAGCTAGTGGGTGGCAGGGCTGGGGTTCAAATCCAGACCCCAAGACCTAAGCTCCTCACTCTGTTGTCTGGAAAGTTCACATGGGGTTTATCAGGGGTTTGGGATTCCTGCACATCATCACGCTGTAATTCCTAGATGATGGCGAGTCTTCACTGCTCCCCTCTTATTCCGGGGAGATATGGAATGGCTTGGCAAACCTAGGCTCTTCCAGGGTCTCAGAGCCCAGGATAATTCCGTCTGTTGCACCAACACCCATGTCCCATGGGGTTAGAGGCCCTTGGCAGGGGAGATAGGGGATGAAGGAGCAAGATGGCAAATGGAAGAGCAGAGGCAGGAGGCCAGCAAGGGAAGGCGTCCATACTCAGCAGAATCTCTCCGCACTGGCTTCCTTTTACTGAATTGTCGTGCTCTTAACTAACGCAGCATCCTTCACCAGGCTGCTTTACCGTGTACTTCAGAAAAATTAAAATGCTTTTTTTTTCATTCATTCGTTCATTAAATAACAATTGAACAGCTACTCTGTACCTGGCACCTAAATAATAAATGTAATGACCTAGATCAACAAGAATAATGAGGAAAGAGGCTTGAGAGCACTGGGGAGAGAGGGAGAGGAAGAGAGTGAACACTGAGATGGCTCTTATGCGCATGTCAATAATTCAGTCTTTCCCTAAGACATGCCTCCCTGTCCCTTAATTCCGCATTCTGGATGAAAGTAGAATAGAAACCTCCCCACTCTACTTGGGTAAAGCCGAACACTTGGCTACCCTACCCATCAATAAGTCCCAAATATATTTCCCAAGGTGTCCTGTGATAACAGACAAATGTCACACACCTCATTTCAGTGTTTATTTCTGCCATACTGCAGCCATCTCGTACTGGCCAGCCGATGTGAATGCTACTGAAAGCTCGTACCTGCCAACATTTTGGCTCTCACCAATGTTAGCTCGACTCTCTGACCCATCCTTTCAGAATATGGCGCCGTACCCCTGCCCAAGCAGAGCTTAGTCCATTAGAGCTTAAAGCTCAGAATCCCCTTGCTCACCCTTCTGCTGGCTGCCACTGTGCTTATCACTCATGGACACATGCAGTCCTGGAACTGACTTAGGAGTGGTTTGACTAGGCTACGTTTTTAGACTTAGTTTCTGTGTTTTTAAACATAGATTTGGCAGGAATGTGCCTGCACACACACACACACACACACACACACACACACACACACACACACACACATGCACGCACACGCCACTCCCGCATGAATTACATTCGGAGCCAGTCTCCTGGATTACCCGGAACATGCCCCATCCACAGCTCCCTGGACAGGCTGCCGGGAGCAGGGGGCTCTAGGATGAAGGACAATGTTAGCCGGAAGTATGTCTCAGCTTTCTTGAATGCTTGTCCAACCAAAGAATTCTGACCATCTTTCCTTATATCATGAGATGCCTCCTTCACTGTTGTAAACAGGTATATGACATCATGACCCTATGGCAGATCCTATTGATAGCAGCCTCGTGCCTAATAACTAAGAGAAACAAACTCTCTTGCCCTTTTGAGGAACCTTTCGGCAAAGGATTTCAGGGAATTTTACCAAACAAACAGCCCCACCCCCTCCTCCCATTGGACAGGTGGAGGAGCTGAGGCACAGGAAAGCCCTGGAGAAGAGAGTCAGAAGGTGAGTCAGCAGCAGAGCAGGGCCTGGTCATACCTGCTTTCTCACCTGTGGCTTAACCCCTGCCATCCCAGAGTTGTGGGGCGGCATAGCTCACAGGTTCTTTACGGCTTATCTGTCGAGTAAACCTTGCTATGTGCCTTCAGTGCTTCCCCGGGGTCGCACGAGGTTGCCTCTGAGAAGGAATTAAGCTTTGTACTATTCAAAGGGCCGCTTGGTCAGCACTGGTTTCCCTGTGCAGGTGTATTCACCGTCCTCAGAACCCAGCCTCTTCCTCTGGCGACCGGTTGCAACATAGTTCCTTGGGGAAGAGGACAGTCCCACCATGCCACATCCCTTTCCCCACCCACCTCCTACCCCAGTTCGTGGCAGAAAACGACTTGGGGTGGTGGGGTCATCCGTTTCCCCTGCTGTCAAATCATCCCAGTTCCATGAAGATAAGCTCTGGGGAACTTCCACTGGCCATGCTGCCACAGTGTTTGACGTCTGGATTATTTTTCCCCGGGGGGGGGGGGGGGGCGGGGGACTGCCTGTTGTGGGCTCACACAAAGAGACCATTGGAGCAAGGACATGCCCCCCGGTACCAAGAATGAGACCTAGAACTTGTCAAGAGCTCACAGAATGAAGGGTTTTGTAGAGAAAGAACGGAGAAGTGCTCCCAAAAACAGGGAAACAGAGGGACTGCCTATTCCACCACAGCGACCATTACTTTAGACTCCAAAACAGCAGCTCCTGTGGCCAACTGGTGACCACGCCTCCCCCTCTTCACAGTCAGAAACTGTACGGGTGTGTTTTCAAAAAAAGGTAGGTGTGAGTGAAAGCAGGTTTGGTTTCCATTTTTCCTTTGCTAGAGAGTCAGCCATGAATGCTTTCTTTAAAAATAGTTGTGAATTCGCCCAGAGGTTCATGACAAATGAGGACACTTGATGCAGCAAATAATGCCAGCTTTGTGAGTCCCCTCCCGCCCCCCCTGAAGCTTTGGAAGGTTGGATCCTAAGGTGGAGTCATGTTCTCCAACCGCCTAAAAGGCTGCAGAAAAAAGGCAGAAAAACTCAGTATATGCTGAAACCGGTTTGGCTCCGTGGATAGAGTGTCGGCCTGCAGACTGACGGGTGGTCCTGGGTTCGATTCCGGTCAAGGGCATGTACCTTGGTTGCAGGCATATCCCCGGTGGGGGCTGTGCAGGAGGCAGCTGATCAATGTTTCTCTCTCATTGATGTTTCTAACTCTCTATCCCTCTCCTTTCCTCTCTGTAAAAAAAATCAATAAAATACATTTTTTTAAAAAGAAAAAGAAAAACTCGGTATAACCTGCAAAAATAGTGTTTACAAACAAATAAAGGAACCACTCAATCAGCTGCAGATGAATGAACCTTCAGAGAAAATCATAGTCAGGAAAAAAACCTCTGAGCCCCTGAAACAGTTGTGACAAAGGCCAAGCACATAAGCATGCACCTACAAGGCCTTCTGATCATCCTCTGGGCCTTATTGATGCTGAGTTCACACACATCTCTCCAAGACACGGTGCTCTACTTCTCAGACCTCAGTCAATAGAAACAGAACATTTGAAAAGGGAGATTGGAGCAAGCCGGGGTCAGATAACAGAACTGACAGCCAGGGGTGAGTGCTCGAGGAGAGACAAAAACAATTATGTTAAAGCATACTTGAGAAGTATGAGCCATAACCATCGGCATGTTTCATTAAGAAAAAGTTAGGCCGTGTTCATCGTCCTCCATGTTGTAATCCCTTTCAGGTCTTCTATCCAAGGTGGTTCCCAGATGAGCTGCACGGTGGAGTTGCACCTTGCTCAACAAGGAAAGAGTCGAGGGTTTCCCCACCTCCTTCCTGCCGTGCTAATGGCCTGGGCAAGGTGCAGGCTTCCCCCCTGACTCACTGTCTGTTTACAGGCAACTGCTGGCTTCTCAGACGCTTCCCCTCCCGTAAAAAAAGGGGGAAGAAGCTCAAGAGTCGCTGGTGGGGAGCCTTGGAGACCTTTGATGACAGGTTTTAAAACGAGGCCCACCTTCATAATAGTGCAATGACGCTCTAGGCCAGTGGTCAGCAAACTCATCAGTCAACAGAGCCAAATATCAATAGTACAACGATAGAAATTTCTTTTGAGAGCCACATTTTTTAAACTTAAACTTCTTCTAACGCCACTTCTTCAACACAGACTCACTCGCCCAGGCCGTGGTGTTTTGTGGAAGAGCCACACTCCAGGGGCCGAAGAGCTGCATGCCGACCACAGCTCTAGGCCTATTGGTGCGCAGATGCTGTAAAAGCATCTTTTTGGAACACAGACAAAACGCAGCACGAGAGGTCTGTGTTCAGCAGTAAGGTTACAACACTGAGGAAGCCCCGGGAAACCTGGAGATGGCGTGAGAGAGGATTTTGGGCGCCCACCCTCCACAGCATCCTGGCAGGGGAGAGGGGAAACCGAGACGAGGCAGCTTCCAGCGACCCCTTCCGAACTTCTTTGTCCATTGACTCTCCCTTCCAAGGAGCTAGCAGAGTCCAAGCACCTGCCAGACACTGTGGGGCAAGCATCTCAGACATAGTCAAAGCAAAAGACTAAAGTGCAACGCGCGGCCAATTCCCTCCACACCCCACCCCTGCCGCTCACATCCTGACCACCCTCCCGCCTCCTTCCCGGGGCCATACTACTATCTTCCGAGCCAAGTGTCAGATGCTGGAGATGCCAACAGGAGGTGGGAGGTGCCATTTTTAATCACCAATGGAAGTGTTTCTTTCATTTCCTTGCTCTAGTCTGCACTGTCTAACAGGAAGCCACCTGCCACCTGGTGGCTACTGAGCACTTGAAATGTGGCTAATGCACCTGATGTGCTATGACCCTAAAATATGCACCAAAATTTGAAGGTTTGGTGCAAAAAAAACGATCTCATTATAACTTTTTCATACAGATTGCACGTTGAAATAATATTTTGGCTATAGCATGTTAAATAAAATATTAGAATTCATGTCACCTGTTTCTTTTTATATTTTTAAACTAGAGGTGTGGTGCATGAAATCTGTGCACTTTGTGTGTGTGGGGGGGGGGGGTCCCTCAGCCCGGCCTGTACCCTCTTGCAGTCTGGGACCCCTCAGAGAGGCCCCCGCCCCTGCTGCTGTGCTCACCAGCTGTGAGCCTAGCATCTGGCTGAGCGGTGCTCCCCCTGTGGGAGTGCACTGACCACCAGGGGGCAGCTCCTGCACTGAGTGTCTGCCTCCTGGTGGTCAGTGTGCATCACAGTGATTGGTCATTCTGGTTGTTCCACCATAAAGGTCCCTTAGGCTTTTATTATATGGAAAGATATAGGCTTTTATTATATAGACTAGAGACCCGTTGTAGGAAGATTCCTGCAAGAATAGAGCTTCCTGCACCCTGAACAAAGCTCCATCCCTTTTCCACTGCCTCGCTCCCTTCTCTGCTGCCTCCCTTCCTCTCATCTCCTCTGCCTCACTCCCTTCCTTCCTCCCTGCCCTATTTGCTTACTTCTCTGCAGCTTTCCTCCCTCCTGCAGTGCTTGGCTTCCTTCTACAGTGTCTTCTACATGTGGATATGCAAATTAACAGCCATATTGGTTGGGCTAATTTGCATGCTCATTCTGATTGGCTTGTGGTCATGGCTTATGGGTGTAGCAAAGGTATGGTCAATTTGCACATTACTTTTTTATTAGATAGGATAAGGCTACTAAAAATGGGAAATGATATGTGGCTTGCATCTGTGGTTCACATGAAGTTTTTACTGGCCTACAGCTGAAGGTGGCTCCACCCCACACAGGCAGCTCAGCCCCATAGTCCTTGGCTGACTGCCTCCCAGAGGAGAGGGACCTAGAGGAAAAAGCACTTTTATGGCCTTGCTGTTTCAATAGTTTGGGTTTATGGGGAACAGGCAGATGTAGGAGAATGATCCATGATGATATATCAGTGATCGGCAAACTGCAGCTCTCAAGCCGCCCTGTTGACTAATGAGTTTGCCGACCTCTGGGCTAGGAGCTTAATCACAAGGAAAAACAACAGCCTGTAATTATTGGAATGGAGAGTCTAGGTCAGTGGTCGGCAGACTCATTAGTCCACAGAGTGGCAAACCACGGCTCACGAGCTGCAGTTTGCTGACCACTGATATAGAGGGAAGACTCTCCAGCTGCCACCCTGCACTTGCTCTCCCAGGTCAGGCGTGCTTGCCTCAGACTGGTGAGGAATAGAGAGGAAGTTGGCTTCTGGTGTGTCCGTGAGGCGTGGTAAGGGGTCAGCCACACCAGAAAGGTGTATTAAGCACCTGGCACGTATGCCTAAGGCACTGTTCTAGGCACTGGGGTTCCTACAACAAAGAGTCGAGTCCCTGTTCCCAGGGCATGTGAAGCAAAATAGACATGTGAACAGATAATGAGCAACCTTCCAGGCATTGCTAAGGAGAACACAGACCTATGATGGGTTACTAGGACTAGGGAGCATGTACCACTTGGGCCCCTTCTGTTAGTGAACTTTCTAGGAATGCCTGTTCCTAGCCATCTTAGGACTTTGTATTTATTTTTAATATGGTTTTCTTGATTTCAGGAAGGGAGAGGGAGAGAGAGATAGAAACATCAGTGATGAGAGAGAACCATTGATTGGCTGCCTCCTACACGCCCCCTACTGGGGAGCAAGCCTGCAACCCAGGCCCGTGCTCTCACCAGAATCAAACCTGGGACCCTTCAGTCCACAGGTCGACACTTTATCCACTGAGCCAAACCGGCTTAGGGCCAGAGCATTTTTTAAATAGATTTTTCTTTCTCAAGAAAACAGTTTTAGGTTCACAGCAAAAGTAGTGGAAGGTGTAGAGCTTCCTCATATACTCCCTGCACCCCCTCCCCCATGCCCAGCCTCCCCCATTATCAACGTCCTCCACCAGAGTGGTACATCCGTTACAATTGTGGACATACATGGACACATCATCGTCATGTAAACTAAAGTCCATGGTTTACATTAGGCTTCCCGCTTTGTTTTGGACAAATATGTAATGGCAGGTAGCCACCAGGATAGTATCATACGGAGGAATTTCACTGCCCTAAAAGTCCTCTGTGCTCTGCCTGTTCACCCTCTATCCCCCCGGCCCCTGGCAATCATGGATCCTTTCACTGCCGCCATAGTTCTGCCTCTCCTCGACGTCATGCAGTTTGAAACGTTAGCCTTTCACTTCGGCATCTTTCACTTGGAGATACGCTTATCAGGTTCCTCCGTGTCTCTCTATGGCTCGATGGTTCCTTTCTTTTTTTTAACACTGAACACTCTTTCCTTGTCTGGACGTACCACAGCTTATCTACTCATTTACTGAAGAGCAATTTGGTTGCTTTCAAATTTTGGCAATTATAAATAAAGCTGCTATAAGTAACTATATACTGGTTTTTGTGCGAATATAAGTTTTTAACTCTCCCGCAGTGACTGCACCATTTTGCATCCCACCAGCAATGGGTGAGAGTCCCGCTGTTCCGTATGTCTCCAGGGTTTGGTGTTGTCAGTGTTCCAGATTTTTGCCATTCTAATAGGTGCGTAGGAGTATCTCACTGTTTTAATTTGCATTTCCCTGATGATTTATAACATAGAGAACCTTTTCATGTCCTCTGTGGCACCTGTATATACCTTTGATGAGGCGTCCGTTCAGGTCTTTGGCCGTTTTTCAATCAGTTGGTTTCCTTATTGTTGCGTTGTAAGACTTCTTTGCGTATTTTGGTAACAGTCCTTTATCAGATACGCTTTTGAAAATACTTTTACCCACTCTGCAACTCGTCTTGATAGTGTCTTTCACAGAGCAGAAGTTTCTAATTTTAATGAAGTCCAGCTTATTAATTATTATTTTCGTGTGTGTGTGTGTCTTCAGTTCCCTATTCAGTGGTTGGCAAATCGAGGCTCTGTTGACTAATGAGTTTGCCGAGCACTGCCCTATGTTATCTTTTAAAAATTTAATAGCTTTGCATTTAAAAAATATGTTTTCACTGATTTGTAAATATTTATTTATAGTTTTTCATTTGTGCCGCTGCACACAATTTCTCTTTGGGGGTTTTCGCTAACGTGCTACCTTGTAAGCTTTACCCATCATTTAGGTTTTCTTGCTATAATTAAAATTTAAAAATGTGTTGTTTAATCCGCCTTGCGGAGAAGCAGAAACACCACTGGAATTCTTAAAATGTGCTGTAATCATCTAGTTAGCTTGATATGCGAATTTTCCCTTGTGTTTATACTTTAGATCCCCCACCCTCCGAACTTTATTTCATTATGGCTGATTATATCTGCTATACAATACTAATTAATTTCTTGGCCTTTCTTTGTTTTGAAGTAACACAGAGCTAAGTGTTGTACAATTATTATTCATTCCCCAGAATGATGTCAAACTGCCCCAGCTTCTCCCAGTTCAAAGCCAGGAGGGGCATCTGTGAGGAAGAACAGGTCTTCAGGGCTTTGCTGGTGGGAAGTGGGGCCTCTCCTCCACCAATGCTCACAGCGTGAGCATGTCCCCAAGCACAGGGACGCTTACAATGCTTGGTCCTTGGTTTCCAACCTGCCAGGCGTGACCATCCCATTAGTTAGACAAGCCCTGAAGAGACATAGAACTTAGTGTCTTTATTGCAGGAGAGTGAGGGCCAGAGGAGTGACCTGAGGTCTTTCCACCTCTCATTTCTACCTCCAGGGAAGCAGAAAATGTACCTAATGGAGCGTGTACCTAATTGTTTTAAGTGAGACTTCTGTTCATGGGCTCATGGGAGGAACTTAGTCATGTGGCCACTTAGCTGCATGGGAGACTGGGTAATGCAGTTGTTGTCCAGGCGGCTATAGACTCAGCTAACCCCTGTCATTGTGAAAAGAAGGAGAGGGTGGATAGAGGGACAACTAGCTGTTGGGCACAGATATTAAGAACCATTCTCAAGCAGAACTAGAAACCCAAAGTCCAGGAGGCAGGAACCCAAAATGATAGCTGAGAATAGACAATTCTCTGCACATCTGCTACTGCCTCCACCACATTGCCCAGTGTCATCTTAAAGACAAGGTGTGGCTCCGACACTGTGGCCACTGGAGGGTTGTTACTAGGAGTCCATGGGGGCCACGAACATGCTTCTTGCCGAGGTTGCTGGAGGAGTTACATGCTCGGCATATCTTAGGCTTTCAGCACACTCGATGGATTTTAGGTGGTCTTCCTTTCCCTGCAATGGCCTCGTTTTTAGAAAAACAGAAGACATGAATGTGCCCTGTGGTTGGATAATAAAATACCCGCAAAGAACTAGCACATATGATCACCCTGCCCACGCTCACATCCTGTGTCCTCCTCCTGTGACAGGCCAATGGAGGGGCCTTTGGGAATCTTCTTTCTCATTTGAGTTAGTACGACATCGCTCACACTCCTCCACAAGCTGCTCTTGTACAAAAACACATGGCATGCAAGCACAGAAGAAACAATAGCTGCTTAAAATAGATTGCGTCCCAATGAAAACTTTCACAAGGCAGCCTAGAATGCATCCTTTCCAATACAAAGAGAAAAGGAAAACGCTGGCAAACATATCTCCACAACAGTCATTCAACAACACTGTCTGGAATAAGACAAAGTTGGAAACATTCAGCAATAAAGAGCAGAGAAGAAACCCAGACAACTAACCAAAGATAAATTCTTATTAGTGGACTGCCCATAATAACATTTTCACAGATGGTAAAACAATCAAAACTTCATTGTTTCCAGCCTTCTGTAGAAAAAAAAAATTCCATACTTCTAAAATTGGTATTAAAGGGCCTTCAGCCCTGACTGGTTTGGCTCAGTGGATAGAGCATTGACCTGTGGACTGAAAGGTCCCAGATTCAATTCCAGTCAAGGGCATGTATCTTGGTTGCAGGCACATTCCCAGTGGGAGGTGTGTAGGAGGCAGCTGATCAATGTTTCTCTCTCATTGATGTTTCTAACTCTCTATCCCTCTCTCTTCCTCTCTGTAAAAAATCAAATAAAGTGTATTTTTAAAAGGGGGGGCCTTCAAAGTTAAGATCCTAATGTCATTTATGAACATAGGTGCAAAAATACGAACTAAAATACTTCACAAATAATGCATTATGACCAAGTAAGTTCAATTTTAGGGATGTAATAGTGGGTCAATATCAGGAACTCTATTAATACGATTGAATATGTTAATAGGTTAAAAGAAGAAAGCTCTTTGAGAATCTCAGTAGATGTTGAAAAGCTTTTGATTAAATTCAATGCCATTGCCAAGACCTGTTTGGCTCAGTGGATAGAGCGTCGGACTGCAGAGTCCCAGGTTTGATTCCGGCAAGGGCATGTACCTTGGCTGCGGGCACATCCCCAGTAGGGGACATGCAAGAGGCAGCTGATCGATGTCTCTCTCTCATCGATGTTTCTGACTTTCTATCCCTCTCCCTTCCGCTCTGTAAAATATCAATAAAATATATTTTAAAAGAAATTCAATGCCATTGCTAGGAAAATTCCTAGTAAGTGCAATAGACAGAAACTTAGCTACTGGAACACACAGCAGACATGCTACTCAGTGGTGTAAAGTAGTATTCCCACAAAGACATGGAAAAGATGTTATCTGCTACCTCTGCTGCTATTCTGGAGTCTACTAAAAGTCTTACTAAACCAATAAAATTGGTACAAGAAGAGTAGTATAAGGATTGAAAGGAAAGGTTAACCGTCATTATTTGTAAACAGTATCATCATCCAGATAGAAAATTCAAGCAAGTCAAATGAGAAATCATTGGACTTATAGGAAAGCTACAAAATCAACAACCAAAATTCCATTCATTACTGCCACACGCTGAAAAATACTAAAATACCTAGGCATAAATATTTCCAGAAGCATGTAAGATATGAATAAAACTGTCAGTTTATTGAAGGACATAAAAGACCTAAAGAGGTGAGCCATTCTAGCTGCTGAACAAGGTTTGTAGTTATAAACATGTGAATTGTCCCTCAAATTAATCTATAAATTCAAAGCAATCTTAAACAAAATTTTGATTGGATTTTGGGGGTAGAGCCTGATCAACTTATTTTAAAGTCATACACATGGACTAGTTCTAGAGGAACGGATAAGAAACTGGTTTACATCAGTTGTGTCTGAGGGAAAGTTGAATGATAGCATTCAGGGGAGAGCGATTTCTTTACTCACTGTTTACCCTCCTGTGTCTTTCATATACAGTACCATGTGTGTTTATTCTCTAGAATAAACTAAAATGAAAACATAGACTTCAGTCCTAACCGGTTTGGCTCAGTGGATAGAGCATCGGCCTTTGGACTGAAGGGTCCCAGGTTCGATTCTGGTCAAGGGCATGCATCTTGGTTGTGGGCACATCCCCAGTAGGGGGTGTGCAGGAGGTGGCTGATAGATCTTTCTCTCTCATCCATGTTTCTAATGCTCTATCTCTCTCCCTTCCTCTCTGTAAGGAATGAGTGTGTGTGTGTGTGTGTGTGTGTGTGTGTGTGTGTGTGTGTGTGTGTATATATATATATATATAGACTTCAGGTGGGAAAATCTATTTAAATCTTTTTTTTGGGGGGGGGGGAGGTGTAATGAAATCATATAGAAAAATGTGCAATAAATAAAGCCATGATAAAAGGCTTTGGCATTGAAATAGAAATAGTTGAGCAAAAATCAGTGGAGCAGAAGAGACAGTTAAAGAGTCATGTATATATGGCAATTCACTGTGTGCTAAAGGTGGCGTTTTAAATCAATGGGTAGAAGAGTGGACTAGTAAATAAATAATGAGCCTCTCAGTTTCTTCTCAGTAAATAGGTATAGCAACTTCATAGGATTCTTAGGAGGATTAATTGAATTGATGTGTGTAAAGTGTTAGGCAAAGTGTCTGACTTAAGACAAGCTACTAGTAGTGGTAACCATAGTAAAGGTGTGACTGGAACGATCAATACAAGATAAAATGGTTTAAAAACATGGGGCACATTATTTTATAGTATTTATAAGTCTAGGCTGTTGGAAGATTTCAACAAGCTCAGAATATTTAATGTAGTCTTGCATTTCTACAGTGATTTTTGCTTCTATAAGGCACTTTCCTACAGTTGATCTCATTTAATCCTCTCAACACCTGAGCAATTTTTTTAAAACCCTGTAGAGGATCATAAACAGTGCATGGATGGCAAGTGCTCAGGGTTAGCAGGGAATAGCTTTAACGATGGCATCTAGTATGATAACATCAATTCCTTTACCGTTTTTGCTTAAAGACTTTGCCAGGAAGTCTCTGAAATTGCTTTTTTAAAGGTGGAGATGGGGTAGAGAAAGGGCCTACGTGGTTATCATTTTAAGCAGCGTTTGAGCTGCCTCCATAAAGAAAGCAAGGTGAGCCCCAGCCGGTTTGGCTCGGTGAACAGAGTGTCAGCCTGCAGACGGAAGGGTCCCAGGTTCAATTCCGGTCAAGACCACATGCCCAGGTTGTGGGCTCGATGCCATTGTGAGTTGTACAGAGGGCAGCCGGTCAATGGTTCTCTCTCATCATTGATGTTTCTATCTCTCCCTCTTCCTTTCTCTCTGAAATCAATAAAATATATTTTAAAGAGAAAAGAAAGCAAGGTGACCAGAGCTGGGCAGAGACAGGCCCCGGTGAGGGTGTTGATGGCAAAAACAGTCGTGCGAGTGGGTGGGTGGGTGGGGAGCAGCTCCAGGCCACCCCCGTCTGAGCAAGGTTGTGATGATCCGTTAGCACGTGGGGCAGGGGAAGGAGGAGAAAGAGCGGGTTTTTCTTAGGAAGGCTCCTTTCCTGTCAGTTGTTTATATCATCACCCTCCCCCATGACTCAGTTTCCCTCTGGACACAGAGCGTCTTTGCCAGGGTCTCTAGGAACGGGTGAGGAGCAGAGGACAGGCCCTTTCATGCCCGTACTGACCTTTCTCCTGGTGGAGGGCCCTGTCCACTTCGTGCCTATGGCCTCCTTCTCCATGCTCAGCGTCAGCTTTCCCAAAGCCCAGCTCCCACCTCCCACGCTCTCTCACTCTTGGCCAGCTCACAGGCAAGGGCCCACCGACCCTGGCGCCCCTCCCGCCTCTGGAAGGAGGAGGGTCGAAGCTCACAAAGGCTCTCTGGCCACGCGTGTTTCGGGGTCCCGGGAGCTCTGGCCTGGAGCGTTTCAGCATGGCTTCGGTGCTCACGAACCCAAAAGCCCTCGGCTGTGCTCGGTTTACGGCGGGGCGGGGAGCCACCAAATAGGTTTGTGACATTCTCAGCCTGAGCAGGGAGTTGAACTAAACCCAAAATAGGAAACGGATACTTTAATTTGAATCGAAACTGAACTCAAATAACAATATTGCTCTCCCTTTGAAGTCTAAACTGGATCTGACCTGGACAGAATCCAGAAAATTCCTTACCCTATCTCTGCTCTCCAAAAACAAACCCCAAGACTAGCCTAGATGACTCTGAATTCTGAACCTGCCTCGCGTCTTGTGTTTTTCCAACTGAGCAGAGTAACGTGTGACATAATTTTTAATACTGTTTTTGTTACCGTGATAGAAATATGGCCTTCTACATACAGATTTTATTTTTGCTTTTGAAAGAATAATACACTGAGTTGGTAAGACTAAAGAGATTTTTAATCACAAAATTTAAAAAAAATTGTTATGAATTTTATTGGAAGCTCCATAGTGTATCTCTATCCAGGGCATGTGACCTGGCCGGGACTGAACCATGACCCCTGGCTCAGAGGTCGACACTCCACCACCGAGCCACATCGGCCAGGAGGTGTCTAACTCTTGTGGGCTTTCTTCCCAGGAACGAATCCAAGCAGCTACACAGAAAAAATAAATAAATTTTAACTTGGTGAACGCTATGCTGCCATCTTTTTTGCTAGGT
This sequence comes from Antrozous pallidus, assembly GCA_027563665.1. NCBI lineage: Eukaryota > Metazoa > Chordata > Mammalia > Chiroptera > Vespertilionidae > Antrozous > Antrozous pallidus. The sequence goes on from CM050510.1 coordinate 13,314,610, forward strand.
CTCTAAAGAACTCCTGCAGGAGAGGGTAGGGTGGTAGTAAGTGTGGATTCCCTGAACCACAGTGATGCCTCCTCAACACCTTTGCTCACGATTGGGAACAGAGCTGGAGCTCGGTACCTGCTTGAAGGAAGGAATCGGGAGAGGCCCTCAGCTTCTGTTCAAGGACAGATCTGCTTCTGTTGCTTGGTAGCCTTTGGTCTGGATTTCAGACTGGTTCTCAGTTCAGTCTTCTAGTCCCCCGGGCTCCTGGCACCTACGGGTCTGTATTTCAGCACTGCGCTCACCTCCTTCATCCCTATGAATATGTTACTCATTTTCCCCCTGACTTGTTAATTTAGTGTGTGTGTGTGTGTGTGTGTGTGTGTTCAGTTCCATAGAGCTTATCTCTGTTTTTTGCAACCTGAGAGCCCTGAGTGGCACCCCTTATGCCTGTGGCTTCGGTGATCTGGGAAACTCCTCTGCTTCCCCCTTGTTGTGCTTCACCCAGGACTCCGAGGTAGCCCCTAGACCCGTGTGGGTCCTTCCTCCTCAGACAGGGACTGTGGGCCTCTTACGTTCTCTTGCTCCAGCCCCGTTCCAGGTGCTGAGCACCCAGCTCTGCCTTGGGGAGATGTGGCACGGTCCCTATTGGTCCCGTCGTCTGCTCTGACTTTGGGATGACAGGGTACAGTTCCCTGCCATTCGGGTCGGGACTCTAGCCCAATTCTGCTTAAATCAACAGAAACCAGCTGAACCAGAATGAGCACCTCCCACCTCCCTTCCTTCCACCTGGGCTCTCTGACAGCAGGTGACCTTTGGGTGAAGTTGATGCGAAGCATCGGGCGATAGGACTCCTAGCTGGATGCCCTTGTTGGCACAGAGCAAGTCTTTGTGAGGCAGCATAGCGTGGAGCTTTCTCCAGGAATGTCAGGCATCTTGTCTGCGGTGGCACTCTGCCAACCTCCCCCTCCCTCTCGCCTCCTTCCTTCTCGGTCTCTATCTCTGTCTCTCGGCACTTCAGCTCCCGCTGCGGTGCAATCCCTGGAGGTGATGTAGGGGGGAGAACGCCCAGGACTCCTCAAAGGTGTCCAGACACAGCCTTTCTCCTCGGCTCTTAGCTGGGCCTGCTCGATGCGCTGGGTGGCCCTGGTCAGGCAGCTCAGGTGTTGAGAGCAAACAGCACAGCGGGGTGGAAGCTTCTGGAGGAGGTCTGGGTCCGGGTCCTCCCTCTGCCCGGCTGATGGGAGGCACAGCTGACCACAGTGCAGCAGCGTCCACACAACCACTTCGTTTTGACCCCCGACCAGCACTAGGACACAGGAGTGACGTAAGCCACGGGGAGAGGAGAAGGCTTTCCCTGCTCCCAGAGGAGGAGGAGTCGAAGCCAGTGGTGATGGCAGGACCCTGGGCCCAGACAGATCTGAGCGTGAGGGCCACTCTGGTCTTTAGCTGTTCATTCAGGCAAATTCCTCCTGTTCTCGGAGCCTCAAGTGGAGGTAACATGAATACCTATTTCCTAGGATTCTGCGGCAGTGAAATGAGACAAAAATGTAAAAGCCTCTGGGGGGGGGGGGGGGGGAGTCTGGCCTGTTAGCAAGAGTGCCATAAACATTACCTACTAGGGGCCCGGTGCATGAAATTCATGCACTGCGGATGGGTGGTTTCTCAGCCAACCTGCCTCCTCTCACATACTGGGAGCCCTCAGGGGATGTCCTGCTGACGGCTTACTTTTGCCTTGGGCAGGGGACCTCGGCCAGGGGACCCCCAGCGCCCTGTGATCGATTGATCGCTGACTCCACCCCTCCCCCCTTGGCTCTGATGGCTTACCTCTCAGCGACCCGGTGCCAGGATGTTCCTGAGACACAGGTGCTAGGCGCCTAGGTATGCAAATTAACTGCCATCTTTGTTGGGTTAACTTGCTAATACTCACTCTGATTGGCTATAGGCATAGCGGAGGTACGGTCAACTTACATGTTTGTCTATTATTAGGTAACATGTGTTTTTTAAATATATTTTTATTGATTTTTTTTTTTTACAGAGAGGAAGGGAGAGGGATAGAGAGTTAGAAACATCCCTGAGAGAGAAACATCGATCAGCTGCCTCCTGCACACCCCCTCCTGGGGATGTGCCCGCAACCAAAATACATGCCCTTGACCGGAATCAAACCCAGGACCCTTCAGTCCGCAGGCCGACACTCTATCCACTGAGCCAAACCGGTTAGGGCAACATTACCTGTGTTTTAGTTAGTCGTAAAACCATTAGTAATTCGACGGGGAGAGGAATGAGCCTCCAGCCAGCACTGGGACCTTCTGGGAGCAAAGGCTCTGCGAGGGCCTTTCCAGGGACCCAGGCCTAGAGACCACAGTGGGGGGACGCCACCCCACCCCGCCCCACACCGAACAGCGGAGGCCCGCACAGGCCAGACCAACACCACAAGGAGTTTGCTCTTCCCGCCAGCACCAGGCTATTGCACACGCCCTGAGGTGCAGCACTCCCCCTGGGGAGCGGGGAGCAGGAAGGGTGAGCGCTGTGGTGACGTAAGTCTGTGCGTGGGAAGTGGTCTTATTTGCTTCACCTGTAAAGGTCTGTCCTGGCGGAACTGAACGGGTGCCTGTGGAGCGAAGCAGCTCACCTCCACCTGCACCTTGCTTCCCTCAACACCAGCCTTTGCCTTCACCCTCGCCAACGTAAGAAATGTTCAAACCGGTGGAGAATTTTTTATGAGTTTATTTAAACCAAACTGACAGCAACAGCCAGGAAGCAAAATCTCAACGGTTGAGAAAATGCTCTGGAAAATGGTAGCCTTACCACTTATCTTAAATATATATTTCTTTTTTTTTTCATATCTGGTTTATAACTTGCAGTATAAAAAAGTATGCAAAATCTTTAAGGATCTAATGTGTAAACTTTACATTTGCCCTTAAATAGCCAGTAGTTTATTTTTATAATTTTGGTGCCTATACTATTTGCAAGAAGTATGTTTCTTAATTATTGTGGAGAGAGAGGAAGGGGGAGGGATAGAGAGATGGAAACATCAATGATAAGAGAGAATCATTGGTGCTTCCTGGATGCCTGCTACTGGGGATCAGGCCCACAACCAGGACCTGTGCTCGGAACAGGGATCAAACTGTCAACCTCCTGATTCACAGGTTGATGCTCAACCAGCCGTGCTCACTCACTTCATGTGTCAGAATCCAAGGGGAAGATGTAAGGGGGCTTCGTGAAATTCATTGGCGGAAAAAAGCAAAGCGGAAGATCTCTGGGAGTGGATAAAAAGCAAAATGAATGGACATGCTTCTTTCACATTTGTGGATGTAGCATAGTTAGCAGCCAACAATGAGGGTGATAACAGTAGCAACGAGAGGGTTTGCGGTCTCTGCTCCGGTGCAGGGCCTGTGCCCTGAGGGGCGGTGGGGACGGGGAGGGGACAGGAAGTTACCCTCACATTCCAAAGGTATCCCAGATGCAAAAAGATACACAGGCTCAGGGAATGTCAAGACCAATCAGGGAAGATACTGGCCTAAAACATGACCACCTGCCAAGACCTGCTGTCAGTCGGAAAGTTTTCATTTCAGACCACCCTGTGTGGTCACTTTTGGCCTCTGAGTTTGTGAGGCGGCCACACAGACCTCCCCTGAGTCAGGGTTATAGAGGGTCCCCTTAGGTCCACAACTTTCCCTCCTAGATGGAGGGACAGAAGTCCGCTCAGAGGCAGGGTGGGGCGCTGGCCATTCAGACACGGGGCACTGGAACTCTGCACGGGATCCTGAAGGTGCTCGAGCAAAGCCTGGCGAGGCGGTGCTGGCGGATGGCCGGCTTGCCGGCAGGGCTCGGCGGAGCTTGGTAATCCAGGGCAGGGCAGTGGAGATGTGAGAGGGTGAGGTGGGGGTGAAAGGGATAAGTGGCTTCTGCAGACGTGGCTGAGTAAAAGCTGCAGAGAAAGCGCAGAGGAGGAAGTCAGAGAGGACGGGGTTTTGTGCTGGGTGGCTGGGACTGAGGATGCAGAAATGGAGATGGCAGGAGGAGGGGTGGCTTGAGGGTGAACGGGACTGATGAATACGCTTTTGGTCGAGTTGAGCTGAGGTGATGATGGGGTGTCCACGTGCCAGTGCCAGGAACAGACTGGAAAAGTGATTGTAGGTCTCGGGAAGGGGCGCTCAAACCTTTGGTCTTGGGATGTTTTTACACCGTACACAGCTAGGAAGGACCTGAAGAACTTCTGTTTGAATTTATCCGTCCCTGTTTACCATGGTAGAAATTAGAATGGAAACCTGGAAAATAGTTAGTAATCAGTTTAAAAGTTACAGTACCAGCCCAGCCAGTGTTGCTCAGTGGTGGAGCAATGGCCTATGAACCAGGAGGTCACGGTTCGATTCCTGGTCAGGGCACACGCCGGGGTTTTGGAACTGATCCCCATTGTGGGGTGTGCAAAAGTCAGCCGATGGACGATTCTCTCTCATCATGGATGTTTCTAGCTCTCTCTCTCCTCCTCCATTCTTCTCTGAAATCAATACAAAATATACTTTTAAAAAGTCACAATAACAAACCCATTACACATTAACATAAATAGCACTACCATATTTTCCAAAACAAAATCTTAGTGAGTATTTGGCATTTCTGCCGATCTATTTTGTTTTATTGTTGTTTTTTTAATCCTCACCCTGGATATTTTTCCATTGGTTTTTAGAGAGAGTGGAAGAGAGAAGGAGAGACAGAGAGAAATATCGATGTGGGAGATACACATCGATTGGTTGCCTCTTCATGAGCCCCGACCAGGGTCCAGGCCAGGGAGGACCCTGCAACCGGGGAAGCGCCCTTGACCAGAATTGAACCCGGGACTCTTCGGTCCGAAGGCCAATGCACTACTCACTGAGCCAACCGGCGAGGGCACAAACCTCTTTAATGTCTGGCTGGATTCTCTAATCTGCTTCTCCACTGTTTGTTATGACACACTGCTTTAGTTTGACGCATATGAAGAAAATTCGGGTTCACATGGATATGCAGTTGCAAAGGGAGGATCCTATGGCCCCCACTCCATAGGGACCCTGGGGCCATAGGCTGAGAACTGCTGGCCTAGGGAAAGGGCAGGGCTTTGCACGCACGTTTTGAGGGACATCTGTCTGATGTGTGGGAGAGGTGGGCTCTTGTTGGGAGAAGAGAGAGAGGAAAGGGCAGAGAGCCGAGACCTGAGCTTCGCTACGCTGGTGCAGTTGATCTCATTCTTCACCAATTCCATATTTGCAAGTTTGCCTACGTGCAAAAATCCGTTCGTAACCCCCGAGTTGCTCTTTCGGGGTCATCCCCAGACCTGGTGCTGACGGTGGAAAATGGGAGTCCCCTGGTACACGTGTTCGTCGCTGAGGTCACGCAAGGCGAGAACTGCCCTCAGGTGCCAGTTCTCATCCTGACGTGTGTCTGCTCTGCTGCGTATTCGGTGCCGTTTTTTCACACTTTGTGCTCTGGGCTGGCGATGGCACCTCTGCACGGCCCCGAGTGCGGTTCCAGGTGCTGCCCAGCCATCCTCACGCAGGAAGAGCGTGAGGTGCCTCAGGGAGGAGATATCTGCGCTGGATAAGCTTCCTTCAGACCCGAGTTCTAGTGCCGCTGGCCGTGAGTTCAGTGTTAATCAATACATTAAATGTAAGTAAAGCAATGTATAAAATCCTATAAAACAACATAAATCAATGCATTGAACAGTGTCTTTGGACAGAAATACCCATAAAACCCGGTCCTGTATTGATCCATTGATGAAAATGCTCCCAGAAAACCCACTTGCGTTTCCCCGGGTGCCAGGGTTCAGTATCCATGGCAACTTTATGGAACGTAAACACGGAATAATCTATTGCACTTAGGGGGAGGGGAAATCAGTGAAGAATACAGAGCCCAAGTAAAGTCATTCACAAGTTTCCAGATACAGGTCCTGGCCCACCTGTCTGCCCCAGCAAGGAAAGGAAGGAGGACATGGCTGGATGCCCTGTCCCCATCACACCCTGGCCAGGTCCCCAGCACCTCCTGCTGCACAGGTTTCTTGGCGCCTTTTGCAGGCCTCTCTAAGGAAAGAGAGCCTGGAGGCTTGCCCCAAGCAGAACATGCATGCCTTCCGAGGACAGTAAGGAGAGGGTAAGGGCAAGGGGGGAGTAGAATACCGGGTGGAAGATGACAACGATGAGTTGATTGGAAAAGGCGGGTTCTGAGGGCTCTGCACTTTCGAAGTAAAAGCCTTGCTAGACAAGCAAACATCTTTCCGTGCACTCCGGGTTGCACCTGGCTACAAGGAAAGGAAGTCATGACTCTCCCCGCTTTCCCCCTTTTCATGGAATTTTGGGGGGGGGAGTCGCTGGCTGATTTGGATGCAAGGTAAATGCAACGTCTCTGCCGGCGGCAGCTGTGCTCACGGCACACTTGCGCCACCTGGTGACCAGGCACTGAAATTGCAAGGCCTGACTGCGGGAAGCCAGGGAAAAACCTTTGGGTAAAGGAGGAAAACTACTTCAATGAACTTACTAGCATGCAATTGCCATTTTTTAACTAGAAATGGTAAATTGATGATAAGTCTAGATCAGCCTAGAGTGCCCACTCTTCTCTGGATTGTTGTATATTTTGCTGGTGTGTTTTATCACCAATAAACTGATCTTGATTGGACAATGGATGCTGTACAGTAGGAGCTAGAAGCGTTTTTCTTCCTGGGCCCTGCCCTCCCAAGAAGAATTTGTTTTGGCTCCACTGGTGGGACCCGAAAAGCCAAGGAGGTCTGTCCTCTGAAGTGTCCAGAACCATGAAAGTCCTGCATTAGGAACAAACCCTATTTCCTTTACTAAACGCTCTCTTTGAAGAGGGAGGCACCCCTGTGAAGGGTGCGGGCTGTTCAGTCATTAACACTTTAGTGCGAATAACTGTCTTCGCTGTGTTCCTAGAGGGTCCTGGGAGTGGAGGGTTAGGAAAAGGGCCCCCAATGGAGAGAAGGCTTTAGGTAAGGTTTCCGATTATTGTGGGGCCACAGGATGGCGGGGGGTGGGGTGGGGGCGGCAGGGACTAGTGAGAGCCTTGCACAACTTGCTTTTTACTCCAATCTAAGAAGCTTGAAAAAACCCACATGGCCAGCCTGCGGAGGAAGGAAATGCTAAGGAAGACTGAAAACCACAGGATCCCAAGGGGGGAGCTAGGTCCTGGGGGGCGGGGGGGCGGGGGGGCGAGGGAGGACACTTGTTTCTTTAAAGCAAGGCTTGCAGACCCAATCCTCTCCACAGACATAAGTTGTTTTGATGCCAGAGGCGTCCCAAGAAGGCTCTTGGCTCTTCCCAGGAAAGAATTCAAGAAGCGAGCCAGGCAGAAGGTTAAAGCGGAAAAGCAGGTTTTGTGGAGCGGAGCGCACAAGCAAGGAGAGCCAGTCCGCAGACAGAGGCGGACCCCCCCCCCCCCTCCCCCGGGGGGGGGGAGAGAAGGAAGAGGCTGAGCTGCTGTCTGTCTGTGGTTTCCTGGGGAAGCTGCCGGTGCAGGGAAAAGGAGAGTGATAAGGGCTGGGATCCACTTTAACCTTTCCTGCGGAAATGTCAGTCTGCTTTCCTTTTATGGGATGGGGACCGCTGAGGCAGGGCGAGCAGCGATTCAGCAATCTCCGAGGAATGCTCTCTGCCCGGGGCCCCTCTGGTCTGCTGGTCTGCGGTCAGCTGAGGTCATGGCCGAGTCCGGTCAGGCAGCAGGAGCGGCCGGACTGGCCTCCGGCTGCAGCCGGTTCTGTCGTTCTCACGCCCCTCTCCCAGTTCGTTTGGTCCTCAGCGTTTAAAACAAAGGTTCTCACATAAGAGTCTGGATGTCCAGCTTTTCCCGAAGGGGAAAGAAAAAAAAAAGAATGAAGATACCGATGAGAGCCGCCTTTTCCTGTCGTGGGACTTGCTGGAACGGCCTGGGGTGCTCCGCTTATAAAAAGGTTTTCTTTTTATCAGTCTAATTTTTATCAAAGTTATCTGTGGTCGTAGAGTCACAGACAAGGTTTGCTGCAAAAAAGTAGCAGATCTCTCTCACTCCATTTCCTGATCCCAAAATATGACCATTTTCAAATCTCCAAATAACCATCTTAGACCAGTGGTCGACAAACTCGTTAGTCAACAGTACAGATATCAACAGGACAGCGATTGAAATTTCTTTTGAGAGCCACATTTTTTAAAACTTAAACGTCTTCTAACGCCACTTCTTCCAAATAGACTCGTCCAGACCGTGGTGTTTTGTGGAAGAGCCACACTCCAGGGGCCAAAGAGCCGCACGTGGCTCTCACGCCGAGGTTTGCCGACCGCCGTCTTAGACTATAGATCTTATTTATCAACTTCTTACCATGGAAGATAAGGATTAAGCTCTTCTCTTCCTCTTTCTCTCCAACTTCCCATCCTCCCAAAACAATCACATCCATTCTGGTTAGCTAAGCAATCCGTGTTTAAGTTGATCAAGGTCTACTCAGGAGATAGAAACCACCAGTCATTCATAAAGGGAAAGTTTAATATACATGATCAGCTACAACATAAGGTTCTCTTACAGGAGAAAGAGAACTCTAAAGAGTACACCGGAGATGAACAAGACTGTCCCTCCCTGAGGCTGGGGTGGCAGAGAAGTGTAGCGAGTTGCTCCAGGCCAGAGCTGGGCCACAGTCACGGGACAAGCAGGACACTCTGCTCCAGAGCGCAGGTGGGTAGCAAAACCATGGCCTGGCCGGGCAAGCAGTAACCCCCTTTCTGGAGAGCTGAGACGCCAACCTCCGGGGTGCCAGCGCGAGTCACTGGAAATCCAGTGGTGAGAGTGCTACGGACTCTCAGAGACGCTGCTGTAACTTAATGGGGGTGAATGGCCCTGGATGTCCCCCCAGCCTACCCACTGCTGGCACCCCAACAGCAGGAGCAAGAAGCAGCAAAACAGGAAACTGGAACCAGGGAAAGCCCCTTCCCCGTGCAGTGTCCCTCCAACGCCCTCTACTGGCCATTTGACATCATGTCAACTGCCAGGGAAAAATACTTAAAGGACCCTGATCCATTTTCACAGGTCAGGCAACGAGGGATGAATTTGGAGCCTAAAAGCAAGGAATGGCTCATGGAGACAGTTGTTTATCTCTTATGGTTGTAAAAATTGTATTGACAGTTGAACCATGTAGCGTACTATCGTCACTGCCCCCTCCCAACTTGACTTTTCGTTTTCTCTCGAATTCGTAATTGGACTTTTTGTGTAATTATTATCAGTTCCCAAACTCTTCCCTAGTTATGTAAATCCCCCTTCCTATGGGGGAGCAATAGTCTCAGTCCTAATTCTAGAAGCATTTGGAGCCTGGACCACCAGTTAGGTGAGGGAGACACGGCAGCAGGGATCTATGAACCAGGAGGTTCTGTGCTGAGGACTCGATTCGAGGTCACAGTTCGGTTTCCGGTCAGAGCACACGCCCAGGTTGTGGGCTTGGTCCCGGTGTGGGGTGTGCAGTCAATTAATGATTTTCTCTCGTCACTGATGTTTCTCTCTCTCCCTCTCACTTCTTCCTGAAATCAATTTATAATAATAAAAGCATAATATGCTAATTAGACCGGACAGCCAAATAACCTTTCAGGTGTCATTCTGGACATCCTTCCAGATGAAGCTAAGGCAGTGGGGGCTGAGGCAGAGGTGGTTAGGGGCAGTCACCCAGGCAGGTGAGCTGTTAGAGGCAATCAGTCATGCAGAGTGGTTAGGGTTGATCAGGCTGGCAGGCTAGTGGTTAGAGGTGAGCAGGCAGGCAGGTGAGTGGTTAGGAGCCAGTGGTCCCAGATTTCGAGAGGAATGTCTGAGTGCCAGATTAGGCCCAATGCAGGACTAGGCCTAAACCGGCAATTGGATATCCCTGAGAGGTACCGGATTGTGAGAGCATGCAGGGACCCCCTCCCCCACCATATGTGAATTTCATGCACTAGGCCTCTAGTAAAAATATATTTTAAAGATAATAATAAAACATTCACAGTGATATCTCTGGGTTAGGGGTGGGGAATGTTCAGCCCAAGGGCCATAGAAGGCCCTTGAAATCATTGGTCTGACAATGCAGAACCCAATTAGGGTTGAGTTAATTAAATGCTTGACCAATATAGCAAGCTAATTTTTAAGTAGATAATTAATTGTAACTTATGTTAAGATGTTATGTCATAAACATCCAAATAGCCCTTGGCAGAAAGAAGGTTCCCCACCTGCTCTGGGTTATGGAATTAGATGAGTTTTACTTTGGTCTTTACATTTTCTTTTCCTTTTTTTTTTTTTAAATGAATACATACTATTTTTATTTTCATATTCAGAAAAGAAAATCTGGTTATAATTTGAATAATGAGCAACAAATGAATGAATGTCTAGAATGTGGGGGAAGGGAGAAAGTGAAAGAAGGGTTGCTGGATGGAGGTAAGCAGAGAGGGGGAGGGCGAGAGGGAGGTGGTGACATGACATAGAAGCAAATATTTTGGATGAAAAAGCTTGAACAAAGCCATTAGTGTTGGATAGCTTCCATTTGCCCAGCTAACGCCTATCTCTCCCCTTCTCTTCTGCTCTGTGCAAAAGTAGGTTTACAGTGGTAAAGTACATGAAGCGCAGAGTTAGTTCCTGTATTATTATTTATTAACTAGAGGCCTGGTGCGTGGATTCGTGCACATTGAAAGGAAATTAATTAGAAGAAATATTTTAGAGGCTGGGGAGGGACCAGAGGAGGGCTCCAGGGTGTGTCTGGCCCATCTCACCCAGTCCAGATTAGCCAGACCCCAGCAGCAAGCTAACCTACCAGTCAGAGTATCTGCCCCCTGGTGGTCAGTGCGTGTCATAGCGACTGGTCGAATGTTGAACGTATGGTCAGATACTTAGCATATTAGGCTTTTATTATATAGGATTATTGTATTCCTTTCCATGAGGACAACTGTGCAGCCTCTTCTTTAGGTCTTGCCATGTCCTTAGTTAAGGTTCTACCTGGATCCTGGCACAGGTCCCATGGCCATGCCCACTCTGACCTTCCACAGCCTCTCTGACCAGTACCCAGGTTTCAGCAGTGGGACGCCTCCGCCCTCCCCGTTGGAGAAAACCAGCCGGGTTTGCTGCTGCCCGCCCTTTACCACTCGCGTGCGCACAGCTCCAAACCTCTCTCCACGCGTATCTTCAAGGCTGCGCTCCGCCACTCCTCTGAGTCACAGTGTCCTATCTTTACTTTTATCTGTGGGATTTTCACTCAGCCAGCTTTCCGGTGATTCTGGATGATGTTTGTTTTGTTGTTAAGTTGTAGTTTTGGAATTGTTGTGTGGGGCAGCAAAATCGGTGTTTACCTATGCCGCCATCTTGGTTCCTCTCTAAATTTTTTTATTCTTTAAAGTATTACAAATAGTAGTACATATGTTTCCTTTTTGACCTCTCCCCAGCCTCCCGCGCCCCCCAGCACATGCCCTCACCTGCTCCCCTCCTTCACCCCAGTGTCTTGTATCCATTGGTTATGCTTATATGCATGCATACAAGTTTTAAGGCAAATTTGATAGTAAAATGATGAAATAGGAGCAAAACCGAATCACATCAAGAGAGTTCAGCATCATGGCAGGCGGCTGTAGAGAGGCTATTAATAGAGCCCTTCTATCCTAATTTTCTCTTTCAGCCACTAACTTGTGTACATTTAGCACTTTGGGGAGAACAGGCTTACAGTGGGTTTATGGCACTTTTTTATTAAAGACAATACTGCACCTCCACAAATGAAAAATGTATGCATTCCTTTACTTCGAAATAACTGAGTCCACAGCTTCCCAATGTGAGTATGTACACGTTTCACTAGTTAGAGCTTCCGAAAGTCACTGAACGGGAGCTGGGCCAGGCCTGCGGTATAGTTTTCTGCCACTAGATGTCTCTGGGTCTTAACGCAGCACAGGGAAGAGGCTTCTGGCTATTTATAACACCCATCTCCCACCTCCCTGTGGCCGTTTCATAATCCTCTTATGTAACGCTGGGTCGTCAGCGACAGTTAATCATCAGTTGGGAAATGGGCAGGCGGGGACCCCAAGGGCTCAATGTCCCAAATACAAGGCTGGCAGTGCGGAGAAGGCTCTGTTCCAGGGTGACCCCGAAGAACCCCACAGCTCTGAAGTGTCCCCATGCATGTGTCCATGCAGTGAAGGCCTGGGCCGGGGAAACATGTGACCAGGTGGATGCAGAGACCAAACCATCCTTCTTCTGACAGTTTGGACCCAGCAGAGGAGCTAGTGGGCCTCGGGAACCTGTCTCACCTCTCAGCTCTGAGTTTCTCCCCTGGCTGCAGGCACCGCTTACACCCTGATACCATCACCCCTTTCCCCCCAGGGAAGCCAACAGCCATCAGGAGCCACAGAATTCTCCCAGACTGCTGCAGCACATCCCCAGAGCAGGTCATCCTCTGTTCTCGGTGATGTCTTCATATCTGTGTCTGTCTACCAGCCCAGACAGGGACTCCCCAAGGGCACCGACCACGGTCGTTCAACTCTGCACTCCCTGGGGCCCTGTATCCAGTGCTTTCTACACAGGGGGTTCATGGTAAGTGTCTGCTAAAACCAAGGTGTGGTCGTGGAAAGTGTGAGGAGACTTGACGAAATTATTCATCACTCGTGTTTGACTAGTAAAAAAAAAAAAATAGCTCAAATCCTCCAATAACATAAATCACCTCTAAAAAATGGCATATGGAGGCTGATTGATGCAGCAGCCTAAAGCCTGTCATTTCAGGGCAAGGGTTACGTGTGTGAGCGCGAATGAGATGGTTGGGGATAAAATTCAGCCCCAGTGGTTATGAGTTCTGTGGCCTTGTGGCCGAAGATAGGCGAGCTCTCGACCGGGTTTGGCTTCTGTGAAATGGGAACAATCGTAACACTCATTTCACAGGTTTGTGGTGGAGATTCCACAGGCAGTGCTCACAGCATGCTCAGCACAGCGCCTGGCACAGAACAGCTCCTCACTAGTGGTCAAGAGTCAGGGGCCCAGGGGAGAACGCCCCAGTGCAAATCTTTATCATTTGGACAAGTCACGTAGACGCTCCAGGCCTCGGTCTCCGCATCTGTGAAGTGGGGATGACACCACGTCACCGCACAGGGTTGGTACGGGGAGTAAGCGAGAGAGGGAGCTACCAGCGCCCACTGGCTGTCGTCACGAGTGCCTGTCAGCACTTGTGGCGTGGAGTGACAGCTGGTGGGTAGGTTGCTCAGAGATCCGGGATCAGTCACTACACTAACGTTCACTGTACTGGCAAACTCCTAGCTTTCCCTTCAGCCCTTGCTTTTGTACCATTTCGTAAAATTTTTTTACAGGTGTTGTTTCATTTGGATCATACGACTCCTCGAGCTCATTTTAACGCAGAGGTTGGCGGTGACGAGCGAAACGCGCGGCTGCAGTCCAGTCGCTCACCCCATCCACCTGGGGAAGCCTAGGATGAAGGCGGGCGGGCGGGCAGAAGGGAGGAGGGGAGGAGGGAGAGGTCGGAATGGACTTGTGCGCTTTATCTAAGCCTGTGGCTCCCACCCTTTTCCAGTTGGTGGGGTTGTTTGCGGCTCTTTTGAAAATGCGATGGAACCTATGACTGCTCACCCAGGAACCTATACACACACACAGCATCTTCGTATAGTTTGCACAGGGTCCCGTTGAGATCTGTTGCAAGCAAGCTATACGTTCGCATGTCCTTCAAATACGTTTTTAAAAACCCACGCAGACAGTACATGATATTTATGAGTAGTGGCAGAGAAGAACTAACTTTATTTTTTTTCTTAATTTATTTTTTGGCAATCCTCACCCGAGAACATTTTTTCATTGGTTTTGAGAGAGAGTGGAAAGAGAGGGAAAGACAGAGAGAAATATTGATGTGAGAGAAACACATGGATTGGTTGCCTCCTGCATGAGTCCCTGACCAGGGTCCAGGTTGGGGAGGAGCCTGCAACCGAGGTATGTGCCTGTGCCCTTGACCGGAATCGAACCTGGGACCCTTCAGTCCGCAGGCTGACGCCCTACCCACTGAGCCACCCCGGTCGGGGCCCACTGATCTTCTTAGTGCCCCATCGTTTCGCCTTTTCCAGAATGTCTCGGGTTGGAATTCTACCGTGGGCCGCCTTCTCCCAACGGCTCCTTCCACATAATAATACGTATTTCCGTTTCCACCAAATCCTGTTGCGGCTTGAAAACTCCCTTCTTTTTCGCGCCGAGTCACAGTCCGTCGTCTGCCCGCGCCACCGCGCTTTCTCTCTGGCCCACGGAGGCCGCGGCCGCGGCGCTTGACCCGCGCGGCCGAGAGCACGGTGGACATCGCCGCCCGGCCGGGTTACTGGCCGGCTGGGCGTCGGTGCCGCCGCTCCCGCTCGCCGGGCGTCGGTGCCGCTCCTCCCGCTCGCCGGGCGTCGGTGCCGCTCCTCCCGCTCGCCGGGCGTCGGTGCCGCTGCCCCCGCTCGCCGGGCGGAACTGATGCCGGTGCTTAGTAAACGGATCGGCTGGTTTCAGACAGGCTTCGGCCCACGCCGCCGTCGTTCGCCCCGGAGGAGCTGCCTTTTGCTCATGGTGTCCGGTTGCTTCAGGCAGAGGACAGGCCTCACGGGACCCCCGTTCCCGAGCGGCCAGCGCTGGGGCTCGGCCTCCGCTCGGAGCCGGGTTTCTGTGGACGCCGTCGCTGGAAATGCAGCTGCTGGCCTTGTCTTCCCGGGTGGACGTTGGTGTTTAGGTGAATCATTTCTTCCAGAACAAGGCTTGGATCCAAAGTGGATGCAATAGTTCACCTTGGCTCAGCCCAGGCCGTGTGGGTGCTGACCACCGCCCTGCGCGGGCCTCCCTCAGGCGCTGGGGGTGCCTCCCCCGGCAGGGCGGCGTCCGTGCCCACCAACGGCACAGGCCCGCGGGAAGGAGAGGGATGAAATGACCCCTCTGAGAACCGCTCTCCGCCACCCGCTCTTCCCCGACCGCCACTCCCCCCCCGGGCGTCCGGGCAGAATTTCTCATTCAAATCCCTTCCGGGAGGGAGATGCCCATCTGATCCCGACATGGACCTCGTGATGCTGCTGAGAGCCAGGTCTGCCTGTGACGTCTCCAGACACCGAGCGTGGTTTCACTCGCTGGGCAGCCTGCCGTCCTCTCCCCCTCCAGGACGGCCTGGGTCCGGCCCGCCTGGTCCGGGCCTGGTCATGTGCAGCTTTAAGGTGGTGAGGAGGCAGCTCCCACCCCCTCTCCCCAGCCACACACACACATATACACACACAGACACACACAGAGACACAGACACATACACACACACACATACACACACATACACAGATACACATACATACATACATACACACACACATACACACACACACATACACACAAACACATATACACAGAGACACACATACTTACACACACCCATACACACACAGACACACACAGACACACATACTTACACACACCCATACACACACATATACACAGAGACACACATACTTACACACACCCATACACACAGAGACACACACAGACACACATACTTACACCCATACACACACATATACACATACACACACATACACATACACACAGACACATATACACATATACACAGAGAGACACACATGCTTACACACACATACACACACATACACGCATATATACACGCATATATACACACATACACATACACACATACACACACACATACACATACACACATACACACACACATACACACAGACACACAGACACACATATACACAGAGACACACATACTGACACACACCCATACACACACACAGACACAGACACACATACTTACACACACCCATACACACACATATACACATACACACACAGACACATATACACATATACACAGAGAGACACACATGCTTACACACACCCACACACATACATACACACATATACACACACATACACACACATACACAATACACATACACACACACAGACACAGACACACAAACACATATACTTACACACACCCATACACACACATATACACATACACACATATACACACACACACACACATACTTACACACACATACACACACATATACACATACACACACATACACACAGAGACATACACACGTACACACACATATACACATACACATATATATACACACATACACACATATACACATACACACGTACACACATACACACATATACACATACACACGTACACACATACACACATATGCACACATGCACGCACATACACACATACACATATATACACACAGACATACACACAGACACACACAGAGACACATACACATGCACACATGCACACATGCACACATGCACATACACGTACACACGTACACACATACATATACACGCATATACACATACACGTACACAGATAGACACACATGCACACAGAGACATATACACATACACACATATGCATACGCATACATGCATACACGCATACACACATACACACGTACACGCATACATACACACATACGCATACACATACACAGATATACACACATGCACACAGAGACATACACACATACACATACACACATATACACATACACACACACACTTACACACACCCATACACACACATATACACATACACACAGAGACATACACACGTACACACACATATACACATACACATATATATACACATACACATGTACACACATGCACATATATACACACATGCACGCACATACACACCTACACATATATACACATACACACATATACACACAGACATACATACAGACACAGACACACACAGACACACAGAGACACACATACATACACATGCACACATGCACATACACGTACACACATACACATACGCGCATACATATACACACATATACACATACACAGATATACACACATGCACACAGAGACATACACACATACACATACACACATATACACATACACACATACACATACACACATACACACATATACACATACACACAGAGAGACACACACAGACACACAGAGACACACATACACACACATACAAATTCACACAGAGTCACACAGACACACAGAGACACACATATACACATACACACATACACATACACAGACACACAGACACACACACACACAGAGACACACACATACACAAATACACACATGCACACAGAGACACACATACACACATACAAATACACACAGAGACACATATACACGCACATGCACACACATGCACACACATACATACACAGAGACACACATACATAATACACACATACACACACACACATACACACACACACACACACGGCCCTGGCCGGGCTCCTGGGGGTCCCCGCAGACGGAGCCCCTTCCCCAAGGTGACCCGACAGGAGGAAAAGCCCAGCAGCCCGGCCCGCGCCCACTGCTCAGGCTGATGGGGAATCGGGGGCTCAGGTTCCTCTTCCCTGGTCACCGTTACCCTCTGCACGGTGTCCTTTTTCCAGTAAAGCGCATTCCTTAGTCTAGGCCAGTGGTCAGCAAACGGCAGCTCGTGAGCCCCATGCGGCTCTTCGGCCCCTGGAGGGTGGCTCTTCTACAAAATGCCACGGCCTGGGCGAGTCTATTTTGAAGAAGCGGCGTCAGAAGAAGTTTGGGTTTAAAACATGTGCCTCTCGAAAGCAATTTCAATCGCTGTCCTGTAGATAGTTGGCTCTGTTGACTCATGAGTTTGCCGACCACTGGTCTATGTCACGTGAACTGTGAAATTCACCCCAACCCGGGTGCAGGTCAGCAGGGGGGCCCGGGAAGGGACCCGGGTGCTTAGCATCAGGGCAGGAGGCCTGCCAGTGCCAGGCTTGGCTGTACCCGAGCAGGCTGTGCCCTGAAAGGGACCCTCCGCTTCTGCTCTTCCTTCCAATGGGGACGCAGGAGGGGACAGAATAGCTTCTGTGAGCAGTAACACCTGGGTCTCGGCCGCCATGAGAGTGGGCTTGCCAGCAGAGAGAGGCTTCTTGGAGTCGATCCGAATGCGGCCAGCCCCAGGCCCCCGCGGGAGGGTGAGGCCCCGCACAGCCCATCACAGAGGAGGGGAAGCCCCCCTACCCCCCTCCCAGCCGCCTCAGTGCCAAGCAATCTGGATTTGCACCTGGCCACCAGCAGGAAATGCCGTCTTTTCTCATCCATCTCTCCCCGCCCTGCAGCCTCAGAGGCAGGTCTCACCGCCCCGACTCGTCCTACAGAGGAGGGAGCTGAGGCACCGACACGGAAAAGGCTTGTCCCAGGTCACTTGGCTGCAAATGATCAGACCGGACTTTAAATAAGACGGTACAGTCGGATACCCTTTTTCTTTATACTGCGTGGCTTTACTAAACACACGACTGAAGAACTGTCAAGTGCTGGAAACCAAGATCAACGGGAATTAATCGAAATGGGAGAAGTCTGGCAGACTGCTGACCTGGGCTTCGCTTTGAAATTCACAGAGTGAATTTCCATTTCATGACCTACTGCTGGTTCAATGGCCTAAAGCACACCCCCCAAACCCGACATAATCTTACTGTTTACTATAAACATTACCATTGATATGTCTGTTTGCATTCCCCAAAGGCAATTGTGTGTTCTAGTAAATAAAAGCAGCTGGGTAAAGGAACTTGGCTGCCCTAGTCAAGCTCGCCTCTGGCCTCCCCCCATATTAATCAAAATTAATCTTGTCTTGTGTCTATCATTTGTACGTCAGCTCTTTCTCCAAGCCTTTGAACCCGAAAACCATGCTGGCCGTGGGCTTTCAAAGTCAAGAATGCATTTTCTGCCAAAACCGGTTTGGCTCAATGGACTGAAGGGTCCTGGGTTCGATTCCGGTCAAGGGTATGTACCTTGGTTTCAGGCACATGCCCAGTAGGGGGTGTGCAGGAGGCAGCTGGTCCATGTTTCTCTCTCATCGACGTTTCTGCCTTTCTATCCTTTGTAAAAAAAAAAAAAAAAAAAAATCAATAAAATATATATATATTTTTTTAAAAGAATGCATTTTCTCCTCAGAAATCGGGGAGGAATATGTCCTCTGGAACTAGAAAATGAGTGAGTGAATGAACGAATGAATGAATGATCTCGCTTCACTTTTTACAAATAGAATCATCATCCACAGCCTCTGTGTGCTTTCTATGTCCTCTTACCCAGCTCATGAGGAGTTCTGGCAGTCTCCATCCTTGGGGGGAGGGGGGGAGGCTAAGAGGGGGGAAATGGGGTGCCGGGTCAGTCTCTCCCTCTCTTGGGCAGTACAGTGGGGGAGCCCTGAAGAGGGAGTTAGAAACCCGGGTTTTGAGGCCCAAGACTTGAAGAGCTCAGGTGCCTCCACTCTAGGAGTGAGTGAGAGGCGCACCTCCAGAGGTGCTGTGGGGTGCAGATGAGGTGGAGGTCTGCCCGCAGCTTGAGAAGCACGCAGGGTGGCCCTAGATCTCACCGCAGCCAGGGACCCTGCCCTCCATCGGGACAAACCTCGGGAGGACGGGCCTCGGGAGGACAGACCTGGGCCCTCCCCTCCGGTGCAAAAGCCTCCGCAGTTTGACCCGCGTGTCCTGTCCTCTCATCTGGCCTGCACGTCCGTCCTCATCCTGACACGTGACTGAAAGATGAAACAGAAGGAGCAGAGAGAGAGAGAGAGAGAGAGAGAGAGAGAGAGAGAGGAGAGAGAGAGCAGGGTACCAGGACACAGACTTTATTGAGGAGACCCTTCCCAAGGGAGAAAGAGCTCACGTGTGGGGTGAAGGCAGAGAAACCAGGGGAGGGGAGGGGACCCAGCCGGACTGCCTCCCGGACTGCCTGGGAGAACAGTCCGGGAGAAAAGGTGCCACGTGGCGCACCGAGACACCCTTTTGAAGGCAGGGGTTGGGCCCAGGGCGGAATGGGAAGGGGTGGGACACAGGGCACTCTGGTATGTGATTGATTGGTGGCTCAATGTCTCTGAGGCAGATGTCAATTACATCATAACTCCGCCCACCAGTTAGGAGGGGGATACCTATCAATGACCCCCAGCAACTGTGATGGGTTTCACAAAGAATTCAGAAACACAACCGCGGAAATTTGCCCCGGTAATGAAATACAACTTGGCTTTTATCCTCACTAGGGGGTTAAGAGAGAAATTCATCGTAACCTCCAAGTCTTTCTACTTTCCCACCAGGTGGTAGGACATTCATCTTCTTAGAGATGGGAAAGCTGCTTTCCCACCACCCAACAACCCCTTCTCCCCATTTTCCTTACTCTGGGCCAATGGTCGGCAAACTCATTAGTGAACAGAGCCAACTATCAACAGGACAACGACTGGCATTTCTTTGGAGAGCTACATTTTTTAAACTTAAACTTCTTCTAACGCCACTTCTTCAAAACAGACTCGCCCAGACCGTGGTGTTTTGTGGAAAGGCCACACTCAAGGGGCCAAAGAGCCGCATGTGGCTCTCCAGCCACGGCTTGCCGACCACTGCCCTATGGCATGACAGAGGCTGGCGAATTGTTTCGGATAGTGAGTATTGTTGGTTTCGTGGCACGTTCTGTCTCCGTGGCAACCCCTCCAATCTGCGGTAGCAGGAAAGCAGCCTATGCCGTATGGTAATGACTACAGATGCTAAGACTGGACTTTAAATAAGACCAGTCCCACACAACACTGCCCCAACAACTGAACCCTGCAGAAACAGGGGTATTCGCTGCCCCTTGATCGATGGTGGGAACCCTGTGATGTCAGTCTCGAGACCTCAGCTTTCGATGCTGAGGGCCAAGCATTGAGGATCCAGGACACACTTCTCTCCCCCCGGCCCTGCTCCCTGCACTAGGGGGTCATGGCTTTTACGACGCATTGCTTTTCTGAGAGGCACTTGTGAAAGTCTCCCTCCAGGTCAGAAGCCAAGAATTTGACGACTTGCTCTTTCAGTTTCTGTTCTCCATCCCCTGAAATCTCCTCCGTGAGCGTTGTCAGAAGGCCCTGCTATGAGGATGCAGCCAGGAAACAATAACTCGAAGCCTCTCAAATCTTACCCCACGACAACCTTGGTTCTCACCGTGTGGTCCCCAGGCCAGCAGCACCCGCACCCCCGGGAGCCCGTTGGACACGCCAGTGCTGGGTGAGACACCAGGCGAGGCTGGTGGTCACAATCTCTCCAGGAAAGCCCACTGCGCGCTAAGGTTTGAGAGCCACGCTCCGGCTCTGTCCCCTGCACCTGTTTTTTCCTCACCTTCATATCCTTGTTCAGGCTATTTGCTCCTCCTAGGTGCTCCACACGGGTCTCTGCCACCCTTCCTCAAACGAGTCTGCCTCTAAAACTCACCCAAATAGTGTGTAGTGCCTGGTGACATGCCCCGCCATATCTTCATTGCTATTTATTTCTTCACCTTTCAACCTTCTGCATGTTAATGGGTGGCCTCTGTCATGGACCAAGAAGCCTTTTACAAATCAGGGCCGTGTCTGAAACATCACCTAGCAAACTTTTCTGTCTCTTGTCAGTTTCCTGGGAGGGATTCTAAGAAGGGTCTCAGAGCCTGGGACATGCGGAGGGGGAGTCCTAAGGGAGTGGGGGTGGGGTGGGGGGAAGAGCAGGGAATAGAGAAGGGGAAATGCTAAGCGAGACTGTGGCTCAGGAAAATGTCTGCCAGGAATGTGAGGAGCGTAAACCACACCCCATTTGAGGCAAAGCGTTGGCACCTTGAACCCCCTGTCAATCAGACATGGGCTGTGGGGCACCCACTTCCTGGGCGAGGAGGCGTCCGTTAACCAAGGTCACGCGTCCAGAGAGGGTGGCAGCTGTGAGCCATCTGCGCCTTCAAGGAGAGCAGTCTGACCAGGCGAGGGGATCGAGGCAGGGCTCCAACACCTTTTCTGCTGTATACAGAACAAGTGTTCATACACATGTGTGATCAATTGACTTCTTCTACTGGTCCCATTGCTAAAAGAAAATTCTACTGCCAAAGAATACAACTCTCACCCTGGCCGGGGGGCTCAGTTGGTTAGAACACTGTCCCATATACCAAAAGGGTTTAAGGTTTGGTTTCTGGCCGGAGAATGTACTAGAGACTGGACTCTCTTCTCTCTCTCTCTCCCTCTCTCCCTCCCTCTCTCTCTCTCTCTTCCTCTCTACCTCTCTCTCTCTCTCCTTCTCTACCTCTCTCTCAAAATACTTAAAGCAGCCTATGTCGTATGTAAATGACGGGTGTGGCCGTGTCCTCTGGTCCCCATGAAGTGTCTTACAGACACGGTTGTTGAAGGGACACCAGATTCATAATGTGGTGTAGCACAGGAGTGGCCTGGAGACCCAGGCCTCCCTCAACATGGAGGGAAGTGTGAACAAGGGGGTGCAGAAAGAGAACACGGACCATCTGGAGCCCTTGAGAAGCAGAAGGAAAAGTGACAGTCCCAGGCATCACAGCCCTCCTTGAATAAGTGCGATTTCTGTGTTTCATCTGGACTCTGAGTCATTTCCCACTTGCTTCCCCTCAGCCCCCCCCCAAAGTCCAAGTCAACCCAAAAGGATCTCCAGATGGCTCACCCACAATCAGGTCCTCTTTGATTATTCCAGGAGGATTAATTAGTCACCACCGCCAGGATGAAGACTGAATCAAGAGACAATGTGGCAGCGAAGGGGAGAGGGCGGGAGGTACGCCTGCCGACGAGGTGAGCACAGACGGGCCTGTGGATTCACAGATGGCGTGCCATTCAAGAGCTCCTTTGAGAAATGCCAACGTCGGTTGGACTAAGTGCGTTAAACAGTCCAAGCCAGTGACTCACAGTCCTGACCGCACACTGGAAGCACCGGGGAAGCCTTAGACATGCTGATGCCCAGGCCCTGCCCCTGAGATGCCCTGTGAGTGGGCATCAAAGCCCAGGACCAACACTTCTTTCTGTAAAGCTCCCCGGATGGTGTCAACATGCACTGAGTGTTGTGGACGCTGTTGGAGCACTTGCTACTCATTTGAACTGCAGGTCAGGTTTATGGCATCTCCCCACGCATTCCTTACACGTCTCCACTCGACACTGCAAAGCGACCAAAGAAACATGGTGCCGAAAGGAGCAAAGGATCTGGGACGTCAAAGGGGTGGGGTTCCAACTCCAGCTCTGCTCCTTCCCAGTCGTGTGACGGTAAGGAAGTCACTTAAGTTATCTGGTCCTCAGTTTCTCACCTCTCGAATACTGGGCCCAGCTGGGGAGAGCGGCTACAGCACTTGGACAGGTTCAAGCCTGGGACTAACGAGAGGTGTGGAGAGCGCCCTCGGGGAGCGCCCCCTCTGAGAGGGCAGGCCTTGGCCCCTCTGCTCTCTGCCCCCCAGGAGAATAAATACCTTCAATTGTAGTTTAGCAAACAATACTGCCTTCCAGCACATAACATTGTAAATAGCCAAACAGGTCTATGGGATAATGGGAAAAGATTTAGGTGGCATCTTGGATGGACATATAGCCTAGGGAAATTAGTTAAGATAAGGGGTTTATGGGAAAACATGTTTACAATAGAATGTAGCTTTGTTGTTTGGGGAACAAGGAATTGTGTAATATGTCACCAGAACTGTTTAAAAGAGCGGAGTGAAATAAACTCTGGGCCGCAGTCCTAAAGAGGGCTTTGCGGACCTCCTGATCCCATATCTTTTGTTTCTTCTTTATTTCTATCTATCTTTCTATCTCTGTCTTTCCGTAAGCCTCACCCCCCTTTCAGGGACTGCTCCACTGATGCTGGCTGGCCCCGGCAGAGAGGGCACGATCCTCTCCTGGCAAAGCCATGTGCAAGTCCCACACAATTACAGCCAAAGGCTACAGTTGTAAGCTTGACCTTATTTATGGTCCCAACCTGTGGTCCCACATGGCTGAGTGATATGGACTGCAGGAGGTGCAGCAAGGAAACAAAGCTTGATCAGGTGCAAATAATTGAGTAGATTCAAAACCCATGAGAACATTGTAAATATGCCCTTACTTTGCCTGGTGGAATCCTCCTATCTAATAAAAGAGTAACATGCAAATGTGACTGTACCTTAGCTCCTGATTGGCTATGCTACCAGCCAATCAGGAGCAGGGGCGGGGCCAAGTGGCACGAGTGCCCAACCCTCGGGCACTGTGAGGGGAAGTGGCGGTGAATGCCCAGCCCCTGGGGCCAGGTGGTCACAGGCAGCTGGGGCTGAGCTGAACAGGGTGATGGCTGAGTGATGGCAGGCTGGCGGTGAGCCATCAATTGGACATCCCCTGAGGGCTCCCAGTATGTGAGAGGGGGCAGGTTGGGTTGAGGGACCACCCATCCCCAGTACATGAATTTTCATGCACCGGGTCTCTAGTCTGGTTATGAAATAAAGACTCAGTTTATAGGCTGTGGTGCTGTCTCTCCATGAGAGAGGGCAGCGTCCCACCTAGCCCCAGCTTTCTTCTCTTGTCTGTCTTTTCTTAATCCTTCACTGCCCCCTGTCAGGCTCACCAAAACTGCCTGTGCTGGTGAGGCACATATGGTACCCAACATGGGGCTGAGTATGGGGAACAAGGGCCTGAGCTTGGGGAAACTGCAGGCTCAGCCATGGCTGTGTTGGCTCACCTCACTACTGAATACTTTCAGAAGACTAGTGGGAATTTTCTCGGATCTTGTCCGCCAGGCACCTTCTCCTCCTAAGTGCATGCCTACTTCCTCCCCTCTGACTTCTTGCATCCTATCATTGATTAGTTCTATTTGGCAAGTTTGTCTTTAATTTCCAGTCCCCTCTGCCAAGTTCTTCGCTTGTCAGATGAGCAGGAGGTGAGGACAATGATGCGTACGTCCACTGGGGATTCTGGAAAAGAAGGGGCTTCCCAGAGATTGCGTTTCCGTGATTGCTACAGCCTTTCTCTACTCGGGGCTGTTGGCTGCTGCTCCCAGCCCTGAACTGGGAGAGTCACGTTTACTCCATCCGTTGAGCCTGCTCAGACCCCATTAAAGGAGGAGGAGACATGGTACTTCCTAATCAATGATGCCTTTATTAAAAATGTATACCTCGTAAGCTGTTACAGGGTTTCAAGCAAAACCAGCATGTGATGGTTACAGGGAGAAAGGAAGAGCTGTCTCCAAGTCTTGCCTGTCAGGTTGAATCTTCTGAGAAACAGTCAGAAAGAGGCAGAGCAAAATGCGGTTGGATATGCCTGAGAAATGTTGAGGACAGTCCCTGTGCCGGATAAAGGGGAGGAGTTGGGCTTGGGCAGGGAGAGGCATCCCACCACAGTGCTAGCCTGCCTCCTGGAAAGGACAGCGGGAAGGAGTGCTGGAAGGAGGAGCCTCTGACTGCAGCGCAGCTCTGAGGGAGTCCCCGAGCCCGTGATGGCGAACCTATGACACACAGGTCAGCACTGACACATGTAGCCATTTTCAATGACATGCGGCTGCATGCGGTCACATACAGAGAAGGATGGGCTGAGAAGGATGTTTCATCCTCGGCTACTGCACCTGGCCGTGCAGTAGCCGAGGATGAAATGTTGTAGGTAAGTTAAATAATTCGTTTTTTTGTTTATTAAATACAGTTATATAGTTCAACGATACATTTTTGTTATTTAAACTATAAATATCGTGAAATTGTGGGGGTTTTTTCTCGAAATGACACACCACCTGAGTTATGCTTGGTTTTTTTGTTTTTTTGGTTTTTTGGCAAATTTTGACTCACCAAGCTCAAAAGGTTGCCCATCACTGCCCCCAAGCAAAGGTTACCACCGAGGGAGTCCCGCTGGGGGGCAGGGAGGGGCAGACACACTCAGCTCCGTCTCTGCTGCTCAGTCCTTGGCTGGGAAGAGAACTAGCAGGCGCCCTGCAGAACGCTCAGGCTCTCTCTCCAAATCAAGGTCAGAACCTTGGCTCTCACGGCGTTCATCCGGAGAGTTCCACAAAATACACGAAAGCCTCGACCCTGTTCTTAGTGACTCGGACTTAACCGGCCTCAGCTGAGAAACTGAATCTATAGATGGCCAACAGCCAGACCCGTATGACAATAGGACTCTGACCCATCCCCTGCAGCAGCAGTCAGCCCAGGAAACCCAACTTGCTACCTTTGTAGCAGCTGGCCCCAAACACACAGGTTGCATCAAGTCTGCCAGCTTCCCCGATTTTATCCCCTGCTTCCAACTGAGGGCCAACCAGGGAAAGTTACATGGGCACCCCTGACCAACCACACCGGATGTCCCAGAGCTTCCCCGTACCAACACCCCTCAGTCTAGCACACCTGGATTTCATTCCACTCCCTTTCATTTCACCGCAAAGCTTCCCCCTCCTCTGCCCGCTTTTGAATCTCTCCCCAAAGGCAAGTGACGCCTGCTAGTTCTCTTTCTAGAGCCAGCTCTGAATAAACAGACGCTTATCTTATTTGGGTGTCATTCATTTATTTCCTCAGGGTGCAGCTCAGGAGCTGGGCGTTTTAACAGTCCCCTGAGGGCACAGCCAAGGCTGGGAATCATGGCTGTCAGTCAGTGGTTCTCAAAGTGTAGCCTCGCCTGCTGGGAGAGAACGTCCAGTATTGCCTATGTTATTTTCAGCTAACTTCCTTCTCTTTCTGTTACGTTGGGAGCTTTTATCAGGAAAGGATATTGCATTATGATAAGCACTTTTTATGCATCTAGTGAGATAATCATGCAATTTTTATCATTTATTCTGTTAATGCGATGTATTGTTGTAATTGTTTTCTATAGGTTGAATCAATCTTGCATGCCAGGAATAAATCCCACTTGATCCTGGTATATTATTCTTTTAATATGTGGTTGAATTCACTTTGCTAGAGTTTCATGGCGGATTTTGCATCTCTATTCATCAGAGCTCATGTAATATTCAGGGGTGAAAAACTAAAAGCTTTTCCTCTACGATAAGGAACAAGGCAAGGAGAACGCCCACGCTCACCACTTCTATTAGAAGTCCTGGCCAGGACAGTGAAGCACTTTAAAGGTTGGAACAATAGGACTTGGAGGCTGATCGAAAGTGGGGCTGATTTCCTGGTTTCCTGCTAGTGAAACGGGGAAGATGACGGTGTTGCTAAGTGGGGCAGGAGGGAAAGGAAAGGGGAGAACTAAGAAGAGACATAAAATACGGTGTGTTGTAAAGAGCTGCTATAGTGTTTGGACAGGTTCAGGCCTGGGTCTAATGAGAGGGGACGATCCTCTCGAGGCAAAGCCACATGCGAGTCCCAGCAAAATTATAGCCAAAGGCTTCAGTTGTAAGCTTGACCTTAATGTTCCAAACCTGTGGTCCCACATGGCTGAGTGATGTGGGCTTCTGGAGGTGCAGCACGTAAACAAAGCTTGATCAGGTGCATGTAACTGAGTGGATTCAAAACCCAGGAGAACATTGTAACCATCTCGACCATGCCCTTCCTGTGCCTGGTGGAATCCTATATAATAAAGAGCTGATATGCAAATGGTTTTTGTGCCTTTGAGCTGGGGCCAGGGGACCTGAGGCTGCGCCTCTCGCCCAGTGGGGATTGATGGGAGACCTAGGCTGCACCTCTCGCCCAGCGGGGCTGATGAGGGACTTGAGGCTGCACCCTTCATATGGAGGGATTGACGAGGGACCTGAGGCTGAGCCCCCCACCCAGTGCCAGGTAAGGGGACCTGAGGCTGTGCCCCCAGCCCTGTGGGGTTTGGTGGGGGGAAGGCTGGCAGGGACTGGGTATTGCGTAATTTTGAGGTGCATGGTTGGGCATGGACTTGAGTCTGGGTCCTGTGGTGCACCCCAGGCTCTTTGTTACAGGAGGGAGATTTTCATATACGTTTTACTAATTTTCTTTCAACTCTGACACTTCTATTATAGGGAAAGGACAAATAGCAATATTAAAATATTTCCTCTAATTAATTCCCTTTTAATGTGCATGAATTTCATGCACCAGGCCACTAGTCTGGCTACAAAATAAAGACTCGGCTTGAAGGCATGGTGCTGTCTCTCCATCAGAGAAGCAGTGTCCCACCCAGCCCCAGCTTTCTTCTCTTGTCTGTCTTTTCTTAATCCCTCACTGCCCCCTGGTAGGCTCACGGAACCTGGCTGTGCTGGCATGGCACATATGGAGCCCAACGCGGGGCTGAGTCTGGGGAACAGGGGCCTGAGTCCAGGGGAACTGCAGGTTCGCCCATGGCCATGAGGCTCAGCACTGTGTGTGGGAACTTGAGGCTTACTTAGAGCACAATGAATTTGACCAGATGAACAAATGGGTGGATCCAGCCCCCTCTTTCTTTCACCAGACCCTCTTGAAACAAACTGTATTGCTCATCAGACCAAATTAAGAGGTATCATAAAATGATTCTCATCTTCTTAGCGGGCATTGTGAAACCAGGAGGAAGCTGAGTCTAGAATACAGGGCATGGGCTGTGGTATCAGTCAATGTGTGTCGTCATCAGCTGTGTGATCTTGAGGAAATTACTCAACCTCTCTGATTCTCAGTTTGCCCATCTGTGAAATGGTGTATCAGGCTGATCTTAGAGGGTTGTTGTGAAGAATACATATATGTGATAGTGTCTGCGGAGGCCTTATAGTGTAGAAGCCCCTCAGCAAGTGGCCACTGTGATCAGTCCTGTTTTTCTCCATCACATGAAGGGGGTCTCCGCCCTGTGGCGGGCAGAAATACGCCCCTGCCTCCGGCCTGAAGCTGGGTTTCCCCGAGAAGCAAGCTCATCCATTCCCTGCCACACGTGCCTCTTGAAACAATTAACCAAGCCTACGTGTTATTTAATGGAACTCTTCTCTGCCATAGCAATTACATTCTAAAAGGATCCAAAATTGGGGTTTGTACTAGCAATCAAACTAACTGAGCTAACGGATGAATTTGACTCAGTAGTGGATCCCATTGATGGTGAAGACAGCTCCAATAGCCATCAGTTGGCAGTTTACTGCATGTTGGGCACTGTTTTGGGACTTTACAAGGCATTAAACCCCATAAACAACCCTACAAAGTCAGCCCTGTTGTTAGTATTTCACCCCTAATTTACAGATGAGGAAACTGAGGCCCTGGATGTGAATAACCTGGCAAGATTTCTGGACTGCAGCAAGGCCAAGATTTACTCCCAGGGAGTCTGCCCCAAGCTCGCTGCTCCTCCAGGCACCAAGTCTGCACAATCCACATTCCTGCTTTTCACTGCTTTCCAAAGGACACCCCACTGTCCAACGGAGCATTGGTCCTCAAGTCTGCCTCAGCTTGCCCTGGCTGGTGTGGCTCAGTGGATAGAGTGTTGGCCTGCAGACTAACAGGTCCCAGGTTCAATTCTGGTCAAGGGCATGTACCTTGGTTTCGGGCACATCTCTAGTAGGAGGTGTGCAGGAGGCAGCTGATCCCTCTATCCCTCTTCCTTCCTCTCTGTAAAAAAAAAAAAACAATAAAAATAAAAATAAATAAAAGCTTATTAAAAAATTTTTTTGCCTCAGCTCAAAGTGCAGCATGCTGGGAATAATTTCATTTAAGATGGATTTTCTCTTTAAAACCAATAGAGCAGTTAGCTCTTTCACTCACTCTCACATGCATTCAAATATTATATATATATTTTGCTTTTCTATTTTTTAATCTTTATTGTTGAAAGTATTACAGATATCCCTTTTCCCCCCATTTACCTCCCTCCTCATCCCCTGCACCCTCCTACCCCAGACCTTCACCACACTATTGTCTGTGTCCATGTGTTATGCATGTAAGGTCTTTGGCTGATTACTTCCCACACACTCATCCTCCCCAGCCTTTCCTCCCAGAGTCCACACTCTGTTCCATGCTTCTATATCTCTGGATCTATTTTGTTCATCAGTTTATTTTGTTCATTAGATTCCACATATGAGTGAGATCATGTGATACTGACCTTTCTCTGACTGGCTTATTTCACTTGGCATCATACTCTGCAGCTTCCCCCCCCCCCCCCCCTCCCCCCGCCCCATGCTGTCTCACAGGGTAATCTTCTGAGGAAGATAGTGACTCCTACTAAGGGTGCAGAGATAGTTATGGCACTTTGGGGCCATCCTGGTGCTCTGTGGTGTCCCCGTTGGAGGTGGGGCGAAGTGTCAAAATCTGAACACACCCATGGAGAGTAACCTTCAGGGAAGGCCACCTATGATGGTTGTCTCAGAAATGTTCGATTAGGTCAAGATTCTTAACCTTTGAGGGGTCAAGGACCCCTTTGAGAATCTAAAGAAAGCTGCTGCCTCTCTCCTCATAAAAATGGACAAGCAACACTCTGTATAAAACACTATATAATTTGGGGGGGGGGGTGTAGGCATGGATCTCCTGAAGCCCATCCCTGAACTCCAAGTGTCAACCAGGAGACAGACTGATCAGGCACTTTAACCATCCCTCCAAATTCAGTCTCAGCTTATTAATATGTAATGCAACTCCCTGGAAATCTCTCCATTATTTTGGCAGTCATTACGCTTGCTTACTATGCTCTGCCCTTGAGACACCTGTGGAATTGGCTGCAGAGAACAATTTGGGTGGGTAGGCACCGTGTCTCACCTGACGTGGCATTCGGTCAAGAGGTATGCCCTGTCTTGCCAGCCTGGGGGACAGAATAAGGTTGTATTTCTTCAAAGATTCAGATCAAGTGAGTCTTAGCCCTCATCTTGATTGTAATAGAAACTCTATTCTTATTACCAGATTCTCTTCCTCTAAATATTTTCTGAGAAATGGTCACATAGTCTGTAATGAATCCTTCCAGTTGCCCCTGGAACCCAGCCCACCACCTTTGGAGCAGCTGCTGTGTTGGTCAAGATATGCAATGCTCCAGGCACCCAGACAATCAGCAGATCAATGAGGAGTTCTCCCCAAATTCCTTACGTGGAAGAGTCACCAACAGCTCGCCCTATGAGGTGGCAGCAGTCGAGCGTGGGGTCGATAATAAATGCATTCGTCTCCATTGGCCACTTCTAACTAACGCATTGCTTCATGTGTCGCTCAAGGGGTGGATAGTAAATGCATTCATTACATCAGGAGCTACAGGAATGCAATTGCTCACAAACTCACCACTCAGCAACGTAAGTGTATACTCTCAATGTATTTATTATGCATTAAACGGTTCCAGTGGCAGATAAAGAACTATCCGTAACTCATTACAAGCAGCATCCATTACACGCATTTCCTCCAGCCCTTCCCAGCAGGGCAATTCTAGTCTCCAGATTAGGCAGGCAGAGGTCAGGCATCAGGCAGAACAGGAAGGGCTTGGTCCAAAGATATCTCCCTTCCACCCGTCCCCAGAGCCCGAGTTGAACAAGTGTAGTACACATGTACCCCAGGGGAGGGCACGTAACTAGCTGGATAATCGCCTCACTCTCTGCTGTGAATTTAACTAGACAGCTCTCTTCCCAAGGGCTCACAAGGGTCCCTCAGAGCTGAGGAAATGGGGAGATGAGTGGAGGGCTGGGAGGAGGGCCTACTCAGAGCTTGGAAACCGGGCAGGATTTTCTGGGGGGTCAGAGGTCAGTGAGTATCTGGGGAGTAAGATTCCCATCAGATGGGAATGAGAGAGAAAGGAGAAGGACAAACCTCACCTTATTTGTGATGAATTAGGCCCAGGGCCAGGGCCACTCTGCCCAGACTCACCCCAGAGGCGCCTAAGCTAATGAATGCCTATTTGTACCTGGGTCAGATGAAACTTCTCCCCCCACAGCTGGCTGTCACTGGGTCCTGCCTGATTTCTTCTTTTGCACACAGGCCTGCGATTACATGCTAATTCGCAGAGTCATTCTACAACCCTTTGCAAAACAAACCACCCCAAAGCTTAGTAGCTTAAAACAGCAACCATAACTGTCTGGGGTCACTTTCGAATAAAGTATTTGGGTCATTTACCTTGAGGACAGAAACAAAAATTATCTGTAAATATTGAACTCAGGCCCATAATTTTTGTTTTCCTGCAGAGGTAGGGGTTAACAATTTAGAAACTACTTCCTGCATATTCTAGAATTAAGAAAATAAGACAATATGTCATGAATAATAGGAGCTAGGTTTTTTTTTACTGGTGGAAAAGGAAGTTATAAATATGAATAAGGAAAGAGAATGCAGCCCAATTATATTGGATTGGAATTGGATATATCAGTATGATTTGGACTAATGATTTTTAAGGTAGATATAAAGATACATATGAGATAAAGTATACATACAAAATTTTCTATGTCTGTCTACTGAGAAGGTAAAAAAGCAATGGCACCCAATAGCAAGGAACATGCCCAGCACCCAGACCTTGGTTTCCAAATACCCTTCTCCACTAACCAAAACCAGGGCCCCTTCGGAAAAATGGTTGATTCCCAGGCAGGTGCAGGGATTGTGCAAGATGAACCTGGAATAGCATGTGCTAAAGAAATACCGGAGTGCTAGAGAATGATGGGAAATTAGGGCAGGTACTAAGAGCCAGTTAGAAGAGACTCCCAAGGGCCAAATCCGGGACATTTTAAGCACCAGAATAAGTCACAATAGTGACATCCTCCTATCTAATAAAAGAGTAATGTGCAAATTAAGCATCACTCTGCCACAAAGATGGCGGCGCCCAGTCCCCTCAGCCTCGCAGGAGTCCCCCAGTTCTGGGGGGCTGCCACTGAGAGTGGGCAACATGAGCATCCTGGTGGAATGCTTGCTTCATCACCATGGCGACGAAGACATCAGGTAAACCCACACTGAGGGACAGTCTACAAACTCACCAGCCAGTGTCTTTTAGAAGTGTTGATGTCATGAAAAGCAAAGGGGGGCGGGGAACTGGTCCGGGTTAAGCGAACGCAATGTGTGATCCAGGATTTCCTTTTGCGATAAAGGATGTTTGGGGATAATTGGCAAGATATGAACAACCGGTCTGTAGATCAGATGAGAGCATTATAAAAACGTAATTTTCTGATTTTTAATTATCTTTTGTTTCTGGAAGATAATCTTCTGTTTTTGGAGATACAGATTGAATTATATAGGCATCATCTCTTACTTTCAAGCAGCTGAGAGTAGCTGGGGGGGGGGCAGGGTGAGGGGGAATGTGAATATTTGGGTGAAAGGTATATGAGATTTTTGGGGATACTATTTTTACATCTTTTCTCAAAGGCCTTTGAAGCAAGGATTTGGTTATTCCCCCTGTGTCTGTGTGTTGGGTCTTAGTTGGTCAGTTTTTCCTCTGGTCTTCCTTGGGAAGCTGGGGCAGGCCCGTCCAAGATGACTCCCCTCTCCTCCCCTCCTCTCCCCTCCCCTCCCCTCCTCTCCCCTCCCCTGTCCTCTCCTCTCCCTTCTCCTCTCCTCTCCTCTCCCCTGTCCTCTCCTCCCCTCCCGTCCTCTCCTCCCCTCCCCTCCCCTCCTCTCCCTTCTCCTCTCCTCTCCTCTCCTCTCCCCTCTCCCCTCCCCTCCTCTCCCCTCCCCTTTCTTCTCCTCTCCCTTCTCCTCTCCTCTCCTCTCCCCTCCTCTCCCTCCCCTCCCCTCCTCTCCCCTCCCCTGTCCTCTCCTCTCCCTTCTCCTCTCCTCTCCCCTCCCCTTCCCTCCCCTCCCCTCCCCTCCCCTCTCAGGCAGGCCCAGGCTTCTCGCTCTCCAAGCTTTCCCACCTGGTCCCCCCAGCAGGGTAGCTGGACTTCTTACATGCGGCCTGGGGCCCCTAAAAGTGCCAAAGCAGCCGTGGCCAGGCCTCCCCGAGGCTTAGGGCCAGCGTGACTTCACTGCGCTCTGCTGATTTCAAAGAATCACAGGGCCCCGGACGCAATGCTGGGCGCCCTCATAGGGTACAACTATGGGGGCGCCGACTGAGCGGCCAGGTCCGGAAGCCGGCTCGGCGACAATGATCCCAACAGAGTTCCATCGGGAGCAGACCCTGATGGCTGGTACAGAGTAAGGCAGTTGGAGATGGGCCATCCTGGCACAATGGCGGGAGAACCGGAGGGACGGGCGGCTGGGAGGGGCTGGGAGGTCCGGGAGAGCACCGGTGTGGCAAGTTAAGTCGGAGGGAAGCTGGGAAGCCAGGCTCGTCCAGCTGGAGGGATCAAGGAGGCTCTCAAAGGAAATGTCAGTCGTTGTCCTGTTGATATTGGCTCTGTCGACTAATGAGTTTGCCGACCACTGCACCATCCACGCCCCAGGACTGGACAACAAGAACCCGTGTTCACAATGACAGACGTGCCTCGCCAGAGGCTTTTGTTTGTAATACATTGGTGTCCGATTCAGTCGGCCAAGACGGGCTGAAAGCCCGCCATGCCGGGCACCGGGCGAGGTGCTGGGGTTACCACGGCAAGTGCGAGTGACCCTGAGCCAGACCCTGTTCTGACCCAGACCCTGTTCTGACCCAGACCCTGTTCTGACCCAGGCCTTGTTCTGACCCAGGCCTTGTTCTGACCCAGGCCCTGTTCTGACCCAGACCCTGTTCCGACCCAGACCCTGTTCCGACCCAGACCCTGTTCTGACCCAGGCCTTGTTCTGACCCAGACCCTGTTCTGACCCAGACCCTGTTCTGACCCAGACCCTGTTCTGACCCAGGCCTCGTTCTGACCCAGACCCTGTTCTGACCCAGACCCTGTTCTGACCCAGGCCTTGTTCTGACCCAGACCCTGTTCTGACCCAGACCCTGTTCTGACCCAGGCCTTGTTCTGACCCAGGCCTTGTTCTGACCCAGACCCTGTTCTGACCCAGGCCTTGTTCTGACCCAGACCCTGTTCTGACCCAGGCCTTGTTCTGACCCAGACCCTGTTCTGACCCAGGCCTTGTTCTGACCCAGACCCTGTTCTGACCCAGGCCTTGTTCTGACCCAGGCCTTGTTCTGACCCAGACCCTGTTCTGACCCAGACCCTGTTCTGACCCAGGCCTTGTTCTGACCCAGACCCTGTTCTGACCCAGGCCTTGTTCTGACCCAGACCCTGTTCTGACCCAGACCCTGTTCTGACCCAGACCCTGTTCTGACCCAGGCCTTGTTCTGACCCAGACCTTGTTCTGACCCAGACCCTGTTCTGACCCAGGCCTTGTTCTGACCCAGGCCTTGTTCTGACCCAGACCCTGTTCTGACCCAGGCCTTGTTCTGACCCAGGCCTTGTTCTGACCCAGGCCTTGTTCGTGGAGTGCAAGTGTCTCTTTGGCCAAGCCTAAGCTGGGGACACCATGAGGCGTCTAATCACAGGCTCATGTAGGTGCCCTAGGGTGAGGCAGCCATCATTGGTACCATGTTCCCCACAAACGCAGGAAAGTATACATTTTCTGGAGAACGTTTTGCCGAAAGGGTTAAATTCTTTTTGAAACCTCTGGTACCCAGAAAGCCAATTACTAAAAACATCTCTGCTCCCAGACTGCCTCCCTCCTGAGCCCCAAGGGGTGAGCTCCCACATTCACCCCCCCTCTCCCCCTGCCCCCCCCCCCCCCCCCCCCCCCCCCACGTTTCTGACTCACTCTGACCGGCTAATTTGCCCTTCTCTTCTTAACACTACTTTCACCTGCTGGGTTTGTTTGGCTCCCAGACCTCCTCCAGCCTCAGTTAACAACACGCTAATTATAGAGATTAAAGAGAAAATTGGTAGTTAGCTACTGATTAAGTAGCCTTTTCTCAAAAACACTGAAGACATTTTAAAATTATACGTAGCTACCTCCCCATTAGGTCATGCGGGCCTGGGAAATAATGAGTGGTTTTAGATCTCTCCAACGGGGAGCATGAGTGGAAAATGTGCTGTTTAAACCAAAACAACCTCTCTTGTGCCCTAAAAGCTTCCTGTGGTTGGAATGTGCCTTCCTCACCAGCAGCACCCTTCCTGGGGGAAACGGAAGCTGCATGGGCAGCCACTGCAAAGGCCTGAAACACACAACAAAGGGCTTTTTGTGAGTGACGGTGGCCTGACGTTAAGAGAACAGTGATTTGTTCGGGGTGTTGTTTGCCTTGGGGGTTGCACTTGGAGGAGGTGAAAATATAAGGAAGCAGCCCTGACCAGTTTGGCTCAGTGGATAGAGCATCGGCCTGCGGACTGAAGGGTCCCAGGTTCGATTCTGGTCAAGGGCACGTGCCTTGGTTGTGGGCATATCCCCAGTGGGAAGTGTGCAGGAGGCAGTTGATCGTTGTTTCTCTCTCATTGATATTTCTAACTCCCTAACCTTCTCCCTTCCTCTCTGTAAAAAATCAATAATATATATTTTTTAAAAAGAAAATATAAGGAAGCAAAAACTTCATTTTACTTATTTATTATTTTAACTAGGGGCATGGTGCACGAAAATCGTGCACTTGATCCCTTACCCAGGCCTGCTCCCACCTGTGCTCTCTTGAAGTCCAGGAGCACTCAAGGGATGTCCGACTGATGGCTTAGGCCCGCTCTAGGGAGCAGGTCTAAGTCATCAGTCAGACATCCTTAGCATTGCCATGGAAGTGGGAGAGGCTCTCTCCACCGCCACTGCACTTGTTAGTCATGAGCCTGGCTCAATGCTTCTGGCTGAGCTGGGCTCCCCTGATGGGAGCACACTGACCACCAGCTCCTGCATTGAGCGTCTGCACCCTGGTGGTCATTGGGCATCATAGCAACCAGTCATTCCACCATTCAGTTTATTTGCATATTAGCCTTTTATTATATAGGATTCTCACCTGAGGATATTTTTTCCATTGTTTTCTGGAGAGAGTGAGAGGGAGGGAGGATGGGGAGGAGAGAGAGAGAGAGAGAGAGAGAGAGAGGAACATCAATGTGAGAGAGACATCGATTGGTTGCTTCCCGAACTTGTCCCTACCAGGGCTGGGGAACCTGCCACCGAGGTACTTGCCCTTGACTACGAATC
This sequence comes from Antrozous pallidus, assembly GCA_027563665.1. Lineage (NCBI taxonomy): Eukaryota > Metazoa > Chordata > Mammalia > Chiroptera > Vespertilionidae > Antrozous > Antrozous pallidus. The sequence continues at coordinate 13,351,171 of CM050510.1, forward strand.
AAACCAGAGACCCCTTCAGTCTGCAGGCTGACACTCTAACCATGGAACCAAACCAGCCAGGGCAAAAACATCATTTTAATAGATTATTTGAGTTGTTAGCAGTCATTGGGTCTAATTCATTCCATACAAACAGAATTTTTGTATTCTCAAATTTAACACTAAAGAATCTCACATTTCTTTAAAAAAAAAAAAAAAAAACATGTGCTGTGAATGTGTCCCTGCAAAATCTGTATGTTTGAAATCCTAACCCTCAAGGGGATGGAATTGGGAGGGGATTAGCTCATGAGGGTGGTGCCCTTATGAATGGGATTAGTGTCCTTATGAAAGAGACTCCAGGGTGCTCACTGACCCCTGTGGCCGTGTGAGTTTAGCCATCGTGAGGGGACAGGCTCTTGCCAGACACCGAATCTTCCAGCACCTTGATCTTGGACTTCCTGGCCCCGGGAACTATGAGAAATAAATTTCTGTTTATAAGCCACCCAATCTACGGCATTTTCTTATGGCAACCTGAATGTACTAAGGCATGAAATTTTCAAAGCATGCATTAAAGACTCACCAGTTAAAAGTTCTGTCCCCGAGGTTGATGGCCCAGAGTTAAGTCACTTAATGCTAAGTGGGGCGAATTAGCCTCCCAGAAACCCTTTCTCGAGGTGGCGGCGTGGTTCTTAACTATGCCTGGATCGACCCTCTGGAGTGGTGCAGTGACGTCACCCATCTATCTGCCAAGTCCTGCTGTCTTCCTGGCGGGGATGGTTTTGCTCCCTTGCCCCTTGAAATTAGGCTTGGCTACTTCACTCGCTTTGGCCAATGTGGGTGCTGTCTCAGCCACCGGTTCCCGGCCTGTCAGGGCAATGCATGATGAACCCAGAGCTTCACAGAGTCCCTGATAGACTCGGCTCCCTCAGCTCTGGCCTCCCCCCCCAAGACCTCTGACCCGCTCACGGTGAGATGGGAAAGCCGCACACAGTGGATGTCATCATCGCCCCTGACCCGTTCTCCCAGCCCCCCTCTTCTCCAGTGGCTGCTACACTGGCCCTCCCACTGGCTCCTCTCCTCTGCTGCTCACCACCCAACAGCCCCCGGGCAGTCCCTGGGTCCCCAGGAGCCATCAGACCGAGTGCTGCTGGCAGCCTGGACAAGATGCCCAGTGTGAACAAATCATAAGGATCTTGGGGGAAAAAAAAACAACAAGCAACAAATAAAACCTGATATAAAAGTCCTGATACATCAACGAAACCTGTTAAAATAGTGGAAAACTAGAAGAATTCTTAACTATGTCTTTCCTCTTAGACCAGTGGTCGGCAAACTGCGGCTCGAAAGCCATATCCGGCTTGTGAGCCTCGGTTTGCCACTCTGTTGACTAAAGAGTTTGCCGACCACTGCCTTAGGGAAAAACACTTAAAAAACATTTTAATCATGTACTAATGTCTTTAACCTGAAGTCAAAACTTCTGGGTAAGGGTAATGCCTTATGCCCGTGGTCAGCAAACTGCACCTCGGAAGCCACATGTGGCTCTTTGGCCCCTTGAGTGTGGCTCTTCCACAACATACCACGGCCTGGGCGAGTCTATTTGGAAGAAGTGGCATTAGAAGAAGTTTTAAAAAATGTGGCTCTCAAAAGAAATTTCAGTCGTTGTCCTGTTGATATTTGGCTCTGTTGACTAAAGAGCTGCTGACCACTTCATAAGGCAAACTCATTAGTCAACAGAGCCAAAGCAACTCTTTAGTCAACAGAAACAAATATCAACAGTACAACTGAAATTTCTTTTGAGAGCCACATTTTTTAAACTTAAACTTCTTCTAACACCACTTCTTCAAAACAGACTCGCCCAGGCCGTGGTATTTTGTGGAAGAGCCACACTCAAGGGGCCGAAGAGCCGCAGTTTGCCGACCACTGTCTTAGACTGTTGCCTCTCCACTCGTGTTGGACAGTAGGATTATAGGTGCAGGAAATTCTACAAAATCTGGAAAGATCCACAGCTGGTGACAGGGAGCAACCCAGAGGAAATGGGCAAAGCTGAAAATGACGGCAGAGGGGAAGGGAGGAGTAATGGGGAGGCTTCCAGCCTGGAGCAGATTCCCGGGCGAGGCTCCCAGCGCCCGCTTAATAATGAATGGAGCTTGTCCCTCCCCGGGCACCCCTGGAGCCCCTGCTCCTGAGACGGTTGAATTATTGATGGAAAGTGTATGATGCTCTGGCCATAGCTGACAGCTGCAAGACAAGCCGATTGATTCTACCCCCAGTAACGTGAAGGCCACTCTGGTCTTTGGAGAGGCGCCAGGCTGCTGCGGGCAGACAGCGAGGAGGCCGGGTGTCCAGTCCACGACTCTCCCTTAGTTCCCGAAGCATCCCGGGCTGGCGTCCCCAGCTTTTCTGGGACAAATCCTGTCTTCAGGCTCCTCACTCTTCCCAGCTACCGCTCACTCATTCTGGTGTGAATACACCCACTCTCTGCAGCTGACTCAGTGTCTAAACCACGTGAAAGTCTAGCATATAAGCACGGCCCCACCCCAGGAAATTTTCCCAAAAAAGGGGAAGGTCCTTAGGACAGCACTGGGGTGGTATGCTTGTTGGGAGAGGGGGTGTGTGTGTGTGTGTGTGTGTGTGTTGGGCGGGGGGATTCCAAGAGACCAAAAATATGTCTGGGGTAAAAAAAAGTAAAATTTTGGTCCTCCCTCTACAACTTCTTCTTGTCCCCCTCACACCCTCCAACATGGTCCCCCTTCCCCACCCTGGGATAGAAAAATGAGAAGATGAAATACCTACTGGCCCTAACCGGTTTAGCTCAGTGGATAGAGTGTTACCCTACAGACTTCAAGGGTCCCAGGTTCGATTCCAGTCAAGGGCATGTACCTTGGTTTCGGGCACATCCTGAGTAAGACCGGGGTGTGCAGGAGGCAGCTGATTGATGTTTCTCTCTCATCCATGTTTCTAATTCTCTATCCTTCTCCCTTCATCTCTGCAAAAAATCCATAAAATATATATATATTTTAAAAGAAATACATACTGAACAGATAGAGGCAAAGGGAAACAAATGGCCCCCGAATTTAACAGAGTTCTGAAGACATTGTTTTCTTACCAGAAAAAGGAGAAAATCTCAGCAAAAGAGAACTGGGAAACTCGAACCTTCCCGCCTCTGCTAAACCTTGCACAACTGGCCCAGACTCTGCGCCTTTTAGAGTTGCTTCATCTGGCCCTGGGCTCCATGACCTCCCTGCTTGTCTGGATAACTGCCCCCAGGCAGGGGTAGGGTGAGAGGGTACAGCTTCACTGCAGGAGCAGGTTTGCAGGCTCAGGACCAGGTGAGCTGCTGCTAAGTGCTAGAGATGCAAACATGGGAAGGCAGGGGCTCTGGCCAGCAGCAAAGGCTGTCCCAGGCCCCGCAGGAATGAGTTCTTATGTCTACGTGGGGGGATCGGGGTGCCTTCACAAGAGCGCTAAGACTGGAAGGATCCACAGGTATTTGTCAAATAGAAAAAGAAGGTATTTGTCGAACAGAAAAACAAGGGCAGTCCAGGGAAAGGGAAGCGTGTGTGCAAAGGCACAGAGGCTGTAGGTTCCTGAACATCTTGTCAACCAGAAGTAGTTACATGTTGGTGGACGGCATGGCTCAGGGTGAGAAGACGCAGGAGATGAGGTCGGGCTGAGGTGCGGATTGTGACTAAAGGTGCTGAATGAGCACCCCGGGGTAGGGACGCGGTGAGATCCCTCGTCTAGATAGAGCACAAGATTGTACAACCAGGAAGAGGAGGAGCTGCTCTGGTCTAAATGTGTGGGTGTCATCCCCCTTGTTCCCCTACTGCCCCAAATTCCTGCATCGGATCCTAATGCCTAATGCAGCGGTTGGCACACTCATCAGTCAGCAGAGCCAAATATCAACAGTACAACGACTGAAATTTCTTTTGAGAGCCAAATTTTTTAAACTTAAACTTCTTCTAACTCCACTTCTTCCAAATAGACTTGCCCAGGCCGTGGTATTTTGTGGAAGAGCCACACTCAGGGGGCCAAAGAGCCGCATGTGGCTCTCGAGCCGCAGTTTGCCGACCACTGGCCTAATATAATGGTATTAGAAGGTGCTTAGGGCTTGAGGGGAGAGCCCTTATGAATGGGCTTAGTACAAAAGAGACCCCCCACAGAGCTCCCTCGGCCCAGGTGAAAATAGTAGAAGTTCAAGGAGAAAAGAGGGCCCTCACCTGACCACGCTGGCACCCTGGTCTTGGACTTGCAGCCCCCCAAACTCTGACAAATAAGTGATCCGTTGTTTATGAACTACGCCGTTTTTGGTAAGTTGTTACAGCAACCCAAATGGACTAAGACAGGAGCCAAGAAGAGAATGCAGATCTAGAGAAGAATGATTAAGTGGGGGTCAGGGGCTTGGTGGTAGATAACACCTGGCCATTGGACAAGTCCCTTGATTTCTCTGTGTCTCTCCTGTGAAATGGGCATAATAGTCTTCAAGGTGATGTAATGATGAGAAATAATGCTGGTACCTGGCTTTAGCAGAGACCCTCCATGCATAGAAGACCCGAGGAGCAGAACAGAGGAGACCCACTGAGTCACAATAAGCCTGTTACATGCAACTGCTATATTCAGCACCGCACCTCCAACGCCCCCCCCCCCTTCCCTCTCCCCCGCTCCCAACACCGCCACCAAGAAAAAGTGCAAGAGCAGAAAAGGACTTCATTGTAGTTACTGTGGTGCTTTAAGGATGGCCACAGATTCTTTGACATCGTTAGGTGGAATCTGGGTGCCCTTCCTTTGAGTTTAGGCAGGCTCTGGGTATCCATGGCATGGGATATTATGCAGCTGCAAAAAGGAGTGACGTACTGATACACGCTACAACATGGACGGACCTCGAAGACACGATGCTAAGTGAAAAAAGCCAGACACAAAAGGTCACACAGTCCGGGATTTCATGAAGACGAATATGCAGAACAGGTAAATCCATGGAGACAAAGCAGGTTGGCGGTCGCAGGAGCCGGAGGGAGAGGGATAAGGGGACTTCCTTTCAGGGCGAAGCACTGAAGGTCACTGCAAATGATCAACTTTATGGTCTGTGAACTTTACATCAAAATAAAAGAAAGGTGGCTGCGTCTGTGAGGCATGGAAAACGGTTTATCGTAATTCGAGGATGTTCTCCCTCAAAGCATTTTGCATTTGTCAAAAGTGACGCATGCTGGCCTGTCCCAGAGGACCGAGTGCAGACTAAGGGGATGAGCCTTTTCTTTCTGGGTTTTACCAAAACTCTAAGATTATTTTCATCATATTAATTATTGGAATGTACCATATAGATGTATATGTATTCCGTGGGAAAACATTCTGAGTTTGGGGGTTCCACTAAAAACCCTGCAGAGAATTGTTCCTCATTAGGAGCACTGGTCGAAGGGGAACATGGTGAGGAACAGGCCTCCCACATGGATGCTTTGGGGAGAAAGTTGCTAATGGAAACAGGGAAGACATGAATTTGCTTCTGGAGCTCAGTGTTTCGTTTAGCATCCGGAGTGTGATGATGGGTTGGGCGGGAATCAGAGGGAAGGCTTTGGCAATGAGATGCGTGAGTTGAGGAATTCTGGGGAATGGGGAAGCCATGTGTGGAGCTCAGAGGCCTGGTTGTTATGGTTTTGTGGGGGGGGCTTACACCCCAAGGAACCAATCAGGGAGCCAGGTGCTGGTGCAAAGCTTTGAGGGGGATGTGCTGCCCTACTTCCTAGAGAGCTGGTGTCCTGGGGAACTTAACCTGGATTTGCTGTCCGTTTCTGGAGTGAGGCGAGGGCTCTCAGAAATGGAACTAAAAGCCTTCTTCAAGGATTCTCCTAGCATTGGGGGAGATCATCACAACCCAGATTATGAATGCAGGAAACATTCCAATTCAGGGTCGGGGGACCGGTTTACAGGCCCAGTCATCCCTGGACTCTCCGGGCCACCCCAGAAGCCCTCGCCAGCAGCCAGCTGTAACTAGCATTCTAACAAGACCACAAGCATAGTTCTGCTATAAACAAGACTAGCGTGGGGTGAGCTTGTTTTATACTCTATAAAAGCCATGCAAAGGTGAGCAATTTTTACTGGAAGATGAAAACAACTATATACATTTAATTCTCTCAAGCAACAATCAGATACGAGGCACCAAAACTCAGTGAGCCCTGCCCTGGAGGAGCCTAGAACCAGGACAGGGAGACAGCCAAGTGCAGAGACTGTTGAGGGCTAGGGTGGGGCCCAGACAAGGCCTGAGGGGACCAGGGTAGAGTGGGAAGGGCTGGGTCATTCCTCTCTCAAGAAGGTACATTCAATCCCAGTCTCAAAGAAAAAAATTGCAGGCGAGGCTTTTTTGGCTCCGAGGAATAGAGGTATATTCAAACTAGTTAAGGATGAGCAGAAGCGTTTACTCTAAGACTTGAGGCATCTCATGGAACCCAAGCTCAGGAAATGAGTTCTGTAGCCCAGGGTCATTGACATGAACACTGAACAGACTGGAGGGCCCACTGTGGCTCCGGGTCCTTTCCTCTCTCTCCATCTCTCTCTCTCTATCTCTCTCTCTCTCCATCTCTCTCTCTCTCTCTCTCTCTCTCTCTCTCTCTCTCTGATTCCTGATATGTGTGTCTCCTTTTTCTTCAAAGATCAGCTTCTGCTTGCTCCTCAGCTTGTGAAGAACCTCAAAATGCCATCACAGACCCCCAAGGCTGGACTCCAGATACGTGTCTGGCACAGTGCCATTTTTCGTTTTGCGTTATTTCTTGTTTTATCAGTACCTGGCCACGGTTCACAGAATGACTTCAAACGCCGGAAAGAAACAACAGTCTGATGGACCCAGCTCATTTCCTCAACCCAGGACACCCAAGTCCGGAGCCAGGTCATGGCTAGCTGTTCTGGGCTGGAGTGCCCATCTCTGGCCCGATCGGCAGTGACGGAGCATTTTGTGCTCTCTCTTCCCAGGGCTGTGGGCGGGGCAAGTTACAGAGGAAAGGTTGGTTATTTATTTTTATTCTTATTTTATTTATTTTTAATCTGGTGGAGGAGAAACAGAACGAGCAATGGAAAGGGATCAGAGCCTGCCTGGTAAGAAAGCAAGCAACCTGGAAATGGGAAAGACCCTGGGTCAATGGAGGCACCTGGAGGGGCTCATGGAAGCACACCTTCACCCACAGCTGCTATTCAGGTAACAACGTTTAACTGGGATGGCATGGGCGCCAGCCAATCGGAACAGGCCGGCGCTGTGACCAGCCCGACTGGCGGAAATGCCTGAACGTAAGCCTTTCTTATAAAAGCTCCTTGTGTGTGTGTGTGAAGGGTGTGGCCCTCTCATATTAGCCTTCTGTGACGTCACTTCCGCCACCAATCGAACTGGTCTAAGGGTTGGGTGTTGCCTCCTGGCCACCTGTAGAGTGGACGACACAGTTGTCCCTTCCGGTAGGCTGTTTGGGTTGGAGACGATCTGCCCGAGGGGGTTAGCTAGAAGCTGCTCTTCCCTCTCCCAGCCTTTCTGAGAATGAGGAGGGAGAGGAGGAGGAGGAGTGTTTGAGCCCCACTGGATGGAGGCTGCCGAGAGTTGTAGGTGAGGAAGCCCTAAACACACGGGAAGTTTCTGAGAAGCGTTTCTCAGCTGGGGACACTTGGGCCTGGCCGGGCAAGTCACGGCCACGCTGTGCGTAGAGATGTCACCCGAGGGTCTGTCCCTGGAGGGAGGAGCTGGCCGAGGTGCAGCGTGCAGGCGGGTGGGCGACAGGAACTGATCCGAAGCATCTCGTGTGTGCCAGGCATGGTGCTCTGTCACGTGCATCGTCCCGTTTAATCATTCTAAAGACCGTGGGGCTGCGTCCTGATGCTCTGGCGCCGGGCTCCCCATTTGGATTCAGCAGGAGTGATATGTCGACTGATAATTTGATTTTCTGGAGCAGCATTGTTGAATAGAAATACAAGGTGAGCCACATAGGTCATTTAAAACTTCCTACTAGCAACGCTTAAAAAAAAGGCAAAATTAACTTTAATCATTATTTTATTTAACCCAATATACCCCAAACATTATCATTACAACATATAACCAGTAACAAAACTGTCAAGATTTTTTTTTTTACACATTCGTTTTCTCTAACCAGGTCTTCCTAATTTGCGTGCAGTTTATTAATGCACATCCCCGCTTAGCCCGGAGTGCCGCAGCCGCCGTGGCCGGGGACTACGGTATAGGCTGTGCAGTCCCACAGCTCCTAATCCCTGACCTGCTGTCAGGTGTGGTTCTCAGCCTTGACTGCCCACCGGAGTCCTCAGGGGAGCCCACAGGAATGAGGCCAGACAGCGACACCCCGGAGGCCTGAGCACTGCCAGGGCGTGAGGAGTTCTAAGTTCCAGGTGATCCTGATGGGCAGCCCAGTGCAGGAACCACTGCTCTGGAGCTCTTGCTCCAGCCGAGTTATCAGGGCGGGAACAGCTGGATGCTGTTTTGTTCCGTAGCTGCTCTTTCCAAATCAGAGCTGGCAAACTTGTAGGTGGGTCTGTCTCCGTTTCTTCGTCAAACACATGCACTCACACACTCACACAAACCACCACCGCCCCCAGGGCCCTGGAAGTGTTACATGGATTGCTGCAAGTTACCAGGCAAATGTGCTCCAGTCCCAGCCTGACCGCATCGCACTGGAAAGATGAGCTCTACAAGCCCAAAGGGAACGCAAGACCATGGGACCAGGAGCAAGCAGCAGGCCCATTTCTGGTAGGTGAAGGCAGATAAGACACTCTGATTTTAGGTTCCAAAGAGCAAGAGAGATCTCGTCGAGATCAGGGAGCAGAAAAGGACATGATCCAGAGCTGACAGGTGTAAACAAGAGCAGCCCCACCAGCCCTCGGGACAGACAACTACAATAATGTGGAGAGCGGCTACCGCGTTTGGACAGGTTCAGGCCTGGGACACCTGAAAGGGCACGATCCTCTCGAGGCAAAGCCACGTGCAAGTCCCAGCACAATTATAGCCAGAGGCTCTGGTTGTTAGCTTGAACCCATGGCCCGAACCTCTGGTCCCATGTGGCTGAGTGATATGGGCTGCGGGAGGTGCAGCAAGTAAACAGAGCTTGATCAGGTGCATGTAATTGAGTCGATTCAAAACCCACGAGGACCTTGTAACCACGCCCTTACTTTGCTTTGTGGAATCCGGCTATAAAATAAAGACTCGGCTTGCAGGCCTTGGCGCTGTCGCTAGTTCTCCATCAGAGGACAGCATCCCACCCAGACCTAGCTTTTTTCTCTCGTTTTTTCTCAATCCTTCACCGGCCCCTCTCAGGCTCACCGAACCTGGCTGCGGTGGCGGGACACACAGTAATGCTGACCTTGGGCTGGAACGGCGGCTCTCAGCCGGTGGGACCCACAGGTTGAGAACCGCTGCTGGAGAGCCTATCGGGAAACCGATATTTACATTATGATCCATAACAGTAGCAAAATTAGTTATGAAGTAACTTGGGGGTCATCACAACATGCGGAACTGTATTAAAGGGTCTCGGCATTAAGGAAGGTTGAGAATCACTGGGTTAGAACCATAGAAGCTAGGTACATCTGCCTTCAGCGTCCCTTCCAAATTAACTGATAACGCAAAGTGATACTGCTCTTATCAATATTCCTTGATACTTTTTATAATATTAAAAAACAAGCAGTTGTTAAATACAAAATTTATTCTGGAAATAAGAATGAGAGCAAATGACCACAAGTGAGAGACATTCTCTCTGACCCAACATTTTTTGAGCACTTATTCTAAATCACTAATAGGTGTTTGCAAAGTCAAAAAGGGGCATCTTTTTGTTAGCAAAGATGCCAGAAGGTTGGGGTTAAAGTTCATTCACAAATATTTGCTACCACTGTGTGCTACCAAAAGTTCTTGAAGATTTACCTGCTCCTTCCAGAGCTGTACTTTTCATTTCAGTGTTTCATGCTACAGCCCACCCACATCAGTCCATCCTTTGACTAAGCCTCCAGATCCTGCTCCCAGCTCCTTCATTTAAATGGAAAGGAAGTGAGACAATGGTAAGATGCACTGAATAGAATAGCAATTTTTAAATTGAATAGAAAACTCAATTTCATTGAGTTTTGAGTGCTGTTTGGTGACCATTTGCCAATCCTATTTTTACCATTCAAGCAAGACTTTGACTCATGAATGTATTGGCTCACCATACTTTTTTTCTTTCTGTGATCTCCAAAATCCAGAACTGATAATTCAATTTCATCCCTTTTCTAAATGCGTATTTGTGAACCCACCACCTCAGTCCCAAACTGATATAACATTAGCAATCTTACATTGACTTTTGTCCTCCTGCCCTAGCCTGTTATAATTTTTAATATATTTTTATTTCAGAGAGGGAGAGGGATAGATAGAACATCAATGATGAGAATCATTGATTGGCTGACTCCTGCACATTGGACCAAGCCTGTAATCCAGGCACGTGCCCTTGACCAGAATCAAACCTGGGACCCTTGAGTCCACAGGCCGATGCACTATCCATTGAGCCAAACCAGTTAGGGCCTAACCTATTATACTTTTGACTTGTCATTTAGATTCTTGGTAGAGGAAAAAGGGATTTTATCATATATACAACTCCCTAAGCAAAATATTTAATTGAACTTTATATCATATGGTATCATGTAGTCTACAGGGGCTTTATAAAAATCAACATTTAAAAAATATTTTTATTGATTTCAGAGAGAGGGAGGGAGATAGAAACATCAACAATGAGAATCATTGACTAGCTGCCTTCTGCATGCCCCACACTGGAGATTGAGCCCGAAATTGGGGCTTGTGCCCTGACCAGAAATTGAACCGTGACTTCCTGGTTCACAGGTCAATAATGCTCAACCATTGAGCCATGCCAGCTGGGCAAAAATCAATATTGTTATTAAAATTCACCCATGATACCAATTGGGCTGTAGTTGATTCATTTTCAATAATCTGTCACTGGATAAATGTCCATTTTTCTTTAAATGAACATTTGGATTGTCTTGTTTGCTAAAAACTTCAACAGTGCAGCTATGAATATTCATTTCACGCAAGTGTTCTAGGATACACACCCAGGAAAGAATTGCTCAGATGTAGATATGTTCAATATACAAGAGAATGCCAATTGTTTTCCAAAGGGGTGTATTAATTTACACCCCCATCGGCAGTGTGCAAGACATCCGAGTCCGTATCACAGCCAACATTTGGCCTGACAGTTTTCAAGTTACACTAACCAATAGGATGAAGTTATCAAATTGTGGTCTTGGTTTCCCATTTCCTTGTATATTGGTCACATACTTGCTCTATGAAATTGACTATTCAAAATCATTAACTTCTTTTATCTCCTTTTCTTATATTTTGTTTTATGCGGTTTCAGTTGCTTATCTTTTCACTCCCAGATAAGGTACGTCCTCTCAAACTAAACCAGTCATTAATGTGAGAAATCTCTTGCAATAGGTAACCTTTAACCTTTTTGCTTGGGAAACAAGATTTGCTGAGCAGATCCACAAATTGTTTTGTAAACTGTTGTTTTAGAAACAGCTTTTGGCTTGAAAGTTTTGCACAGCCGCTTCCCCATGCATTGTATATATTCACCCCACCCCTGCAGACTTCAGCAGGACTGACCCCAAATCATACAGCCCAGGGGATTTCCCAAAAAATGCTTATTCCTGGGTTTCCAATCTAAGAAATTATAATCCTTGAGGCTTGGTGCTGAGAACAGGCATTTAAGACAAGTTCCCCTCAGATGACCAGCATTAAACGTGAAAACCCTAGTTTAGATAGAACGTAACCAATTCTATCTACACTGAACCCCCACTTACACCTTCAGGGAAGTTGTCTAAGTTCTCTTGATCCCTTTGCACATGCTGTCACCTCCATCTGGATCCCATTCATTCGCCAAATCTTGACTCAAACACAAATCTTCTGAGAAATAGTGCTGCCCCAAACTAACACCCAATAACAAAAAAATTAAGCACCTAATGAGAATATTGGTAGGTTTTGAAGTTTGGGAATTGGAAACGGATTTCCTATTGACAAGTCTTTAACGTTAGACTAGTGTGGGCTTTCAAAAATTTCATGGAATGGACTCAAGCAACCATCTAAGTCTGCCATTACCTAGGACAGTGGTCAGCAAACTCATTCAACAGAGCGGCAGCCATGGTCTGCCCACCACTGTCCTAGGGTATTAGCTCTGCCTAAATATACCCATTCTCTTAACGTGGTTTCTGCTCCAAGACACACTTGCTTGTCTAACATGAGATGTCTTCCAAAGAGTTGGCTTTATCAAGTTTTGCTGTTGCAGTAACTTTCAAGTTCTGAAATATGTGGGGGTTGACAAGTCACATGTCTTCAAAGTACCCAAGGGAGCAGCGTTAGCAGACTTGGATGTACACAAGCAATAGTTTAAGGTCAATTTTTAAAGCACATCTACTGTGACGAGTTATTGAACAGTTTTGTCATCCGAGTATCATCCTTCTTAGAGGACTGTTGTCAAGTTTCTTTACATACTCACCCCGACCCAGAAATACTTTTAGGTCACTAGTCTTTCAAGAGGAGCCAGAGTTAACCGACTGCTATAAGATACTCAACAAAAGTATTTCACTGGTGTAATTTCACATCTAGAAAGATCCAAATCTAGCTATTTTACAAATCCCCAGGCTTAGCCACCAAACTTTGGGTATTTTTCTTCCACTACAGAAATTTCCTATGAGGTATGAATATAATAAAGCTATGTAAGATGTCACCTTTCCCTTACAGGGGACATGTAAAACTATTTCTGAGCATACAGCATATTAGAAACTCTGTGCAGTGACTCTCCGGATATATTTGCATTCAAATAAAGTACTATTCTCCCAAGATGATATAAACCATTTAAATGATGCTGTCACTGCTGGAATATCTCCATGTATCTGCATTCAGTCTGTGCAAGATTTTTAAACATCAAAGTCCTTGAAAGTCTATGAAAGACTTTTAAACATCTCACCAGAGAGAATTCCAAATTAATCAAGGTCACACTCTCAAGTTAAGATATATGGCTACAAATAGTCTAAGAGTGCAGGCTCCACTTGGCCTTGACTAATTACAAATATGCTTTGGGCCATGGCAGCATTATTTTTCAGGAAAGACAGGAAGGGGGGAGAAATTGAGCCCCTATAGTTAAAGCCACTTGACATACATTTATTTCCATGATCCTTGTAATACAAACAGCTATTTTAAAAAGCCAGGGCCAAGGCCAGAACTGCAGAGAAGTCCGTACTTCCAACCTATCCCACTGCTGCTCTACTGTCGAAACACAACCCTAAAGTGGACCTACATGTATTTCTCAGCAATTCCAATACCACACACACAAAATATGCTGCCTCCTCCAAATTCCTGGAACTACTTAACAAAAACAGACATGAAGCCTGGATTTGGAACAATTCAATAAGTTACAAATATTTTATTTTTCAAATCCACGGCCAAAAATAAAAAATAAAAAACAAAAAAAAATCCCAGGTTGGAAAGTATCATCACAATTTACTTTGGAATCTAACTAGCTTAGTAGATGACTGGCACACATAAATGGGCAAATGTGACAAGCTTTAGATTTTACTTATACTTCAATGAGATCCATCTTCTCAGTCTAGCTACATTTTCCTACGCTATGGATTATATATATAATGTCCTTGGCCTGGGAGTCAGGAGAAAAAACACACAAGAGCTGTGAGTGAAAATGCATTGTTGTTCCAAATTCATGAAATCTTTTTTCCTTGGAAAGACCCCAAGGGCTCCATTGCACTTTTATTTGAATGTAATATTTGGGACAATTGTCCAAAGGGCTGATAGTTCCTAATTGAGGTCATCATAAAACAAGCAATGAAACACTATTTGGGATTTTGGTTTCTCCCCCTTATCATCAAGACTCACTGCCTCCCATCATCAATATTTATTGAGCATTTACAGTGTACTAGGCACAATAGAACATACAAGAAAACATTGTCCCTGCTCTTGAGGAGCTTACATTCTAAAAGAAAAAATACACCTCTTTTAAAATGGTATTTTTATTTGGTGTTTGCAAGGTACTTAGGAAATAGTCTGTAGGGCGAGCTTTGAATAACTTAGCCCTATTATTTAAAGAAGATAGGAAGAAAGATTTGAAAGGCAGCCAATGACAGACCATTCCAGATAGAGAAGAGTTTCACAGGGAGATAAAACAAGGAGACATTTGCTGCAGTAAATAGGATGAGGGAAACAGTTTATGGGATGCAAGCAAAGGAGGAAGTAGAGTATCCTTAGACATTGAGTGGAGCCAGAAAGATCATGCGGCCTTTTCCCCAAGTACATGGCCACCAAGTAGTAATGGATGGTGACAGACAGAAGGCTGAAAAGACAATCCTGTGTGCACCTGACAAACAGAAAGAATAAAGGATCAAAGTTGAAGTCAGGTTGTAAGAGTATAAAGAAATTCTTACAAACAAAAGCAATTTGGAAGCACAAAACTTAGTTAATGCTACCCAATGTCATGATGGGTCAAGAACATTGTGGCTTCCAAGTTAGAAAATGCCGTAACTAAAATTGTAAATGGAACGTCTAATTTTTTCCAATCAATCTCCACACCTCTGAAAACAAACAAGCCCAATACCTTTTTTTTTCTCCAGGGAGTTTGGGGGGCTGGAAGGATGGGGAGTTTGGGACGTGGTTGGGAACAGTAGTTCTGTTAGTAGTATTTTGTTATGATAAACTTTGTATTTAAACTTTGTAAAAGCCCATTAGCTGCCAAGAGGGAATGAGGAATAAATTTCCAAAAATGTACAATTTCCTTTAAATTTCAGAACCAAAACACTAATTTACATGAAAAGCTGTAGAGAAGTAGTTGAAAAGTCCATTCATAAAACTTTTATTCCACTTACATGAACTTAATACACGTGTTCTTAACAATTATGCTTAGATTGTTCATGAAAATTTCATAAGACATTAAACAAAGCTAGCCATCATCTCAAGTTATTTCCCTGTTAACTATTTTTACAGCACATGCATGTTAGGCAAGTATCAAAAAAAAAAAAAAAAAAAAAAATCACAAAAGCAAAAAAAAAAAAAAAAAAAAACTAAAAAAAGTTAAATACATGGGTTTTTTTGTTTTACTGCTATGCTTGATATACATGAAGTAATGGATACCAAGCAATTCATTTTACTGCATCTTTACTTGTACATTTGTTCTTAGGTTGCCTAAAACATTTAAATACAAATAAAATGAGTGTAGCAAAAATAATGAAAGCAAACAGCAGGTAACTTTACAAATAATGGAATGTGAACCGTTTCTGCCCTTATCCAGAGTTAGCTGGGTCACAACTAAAGGAACACTCTGCAGCTGTGGTCGAAGGTGTGCGCACCGAGACTGAGTGTTCTACAGACACACACAGGGTTCACCATGGACTGCCCATGGGACACCCACTTCTAACACAGCACTCTAAGCGCCCCAAAACTTAAAGTACCCACAACTACACCTGTGACTGGAACCAATTATCCCTTTTATTCCCCACCAGGACAAACCAATATGTAGGCAGTTTTCTTTGCTTAGACATGGAAGCAATTTTAACACTGGCCCTGTGAAGCCACAATGTACCAAAAGTACTATACCAAACATTTATAACTCGTATAAAAATTCCACATCCCCATATTGGCCACCTCAAGATGAAAACGTAACTCCCTAAATGTTAACTGGCTCTACTCCCCTAATATTAAACATAAAAACCACATGGGAAATATAGAAATTCAAATAGAAGTAACATAAACCTGTCATAAATCGTAAACAAAAAACTATTTGTGGGACAGCATGGATGACAAATGGTCTACTGTGTAAATTTTAGAATGAGGCAGACAAAAGTTTGAAGGCCGGTTAATTTTCTCCCCCTTCTCCTGCTTCAGCTTCATCTCCTTGGGTATCCGATGTCCACAACTGGTAAAAGAAGGAAAGATTTTTAGCTTGTTTCAGTTTGAAAAAATTATTAACAGATATGTCAAGTAGAAGTAAAATGTAAGAAATTCATGGTTATTCATAGAAAGTAAAGAGAAAGTAGAAGAAATCATAGAAATGCTAAGTATCAGTAATTATCAGAGTATTAGATTGTCTGAATAGCTCCAATGGCAGGCAGATTGGATGCATACATTTAGTGCAACTAAATCAGAATCATCTGATTTGGCTTATGCACAAGGCCCTTTCCCCTTTTAAAACTTACACTCCAACTCCAAGGAGAATCCCACACCCCATGAGTTCAAGAGCCAGGACACTAAGTAAAAATACAAGTTTAGCTTTTCTAGTATTTTTAGCTTATAAAAACATACCTTTATGAATTTAATTCAAAATAAATAGCTGAACACAAACCAGCATGGTCAGAACCAAAACTTCTAGGAGGAAAAACCTGAATTGTCCAATAGTGGTAAGAATTATGGATTCTATTAATTTTTTTCCATGTGTTAGTTTTTCAGCAGGTTAAAAAATTATTTCAGGTGCTTGAAATATTAGTAATTTTTTAAAAGTCCTATTACTATGCTATAATTTTAGAAGAGTCACAGACCAGCTGCCTCCTGCATGCCCGAAACTAGGGATCGAGCACACAACCACTGAGCCACACTAGCTAGGAAGCTTCGATGTTTGGAAGCATCCATCATTCCATGCACCAAAGGGTGATGGCTAAATTCTCGGTCAGGGTACATATCCAAGTTGAGTTCAACTTCTGGTCTGGGAGTGGTGGGAGAGGCAATCAATTGATGTTTCTCTTCCGCTCTCTCTCTCTCAAAAAAAAAGTGATGACAACACAACATAGTTACTAGCTCTCAGGGTCTACCTTTCAGAATGACAAGTTCTCATCACTTCACACAGAAAAAAATACAAAAAATTATATTAAAATTAGCTAGCAAAATCCGCTTTTATCCTATCCTAAATAATAAACCTAATATCCTAAATGTCTGTTCACCGTTTGGCTGTTCAACCAATCAAAGCATAATATGTTTATGTATGTTAAGGCCACTCAACCGCTTGCTATGACATGCACTGACCACCAGGGGGCAGATGCTCCAACTGGTAGGTTAGCTTGCTGCTGGGGTCTGGATGATTGGGACTGAGCAAAATGGGAGACATGCCGCAGAGCCCTCCGATTGGCTTGGCCTACAGCCTCTCATAATGCAGGACCCCCAGGAGGATGTCCGAGAGCTGGTTTCAGCCCAATCCCACAGGCCAGGCCAAGAGACCATGGCTTGTTCTCTTGATTAAAATAAAAGTCTCACAAGCTTGTAGGTAGTTCCCTAATTACACTTTTTTTTTTAAATATATTTTATTGATTTTTCACAGAGAGGAAGGGAGAGGGATAGAAAGTCAGAAACATCGATGAGAGAGAAACATCGATCAGCCGCCTCCTGCACACCCGCTGCTGGGGATGTGCCCGCAGCCGCGGTACATGCCCCTGACCGGAATCGAACCTGGGACCCTTCAGTCCGCAGGCCGACGCTCTATCCACTGAGCCAAACCGGCTTTGGCCCTAATTACACTTTTAAAAATAATGTTAAGTGCCTGGCTGATCTGGCTCAGTGGATAGTGTGTGACTGAATGGTCCCAGATTCAATTCCAGGCAAGGGAGCATGCCTGGGTTGCAGGCTCGATCCCCACTTGGGGAGTGTGTAGGATGCAACCAGTCAATGATTCTCTCTCATCATTGGTGTTTCTTTCCCTGTCTCCCCCCTTTCCTCTCTGAAATCAATAAAAATGTATTTAAAAAAAATAATTTTAAGTGTTTAATAATAATAAACAAGTACACAAGACTGCTTAAAAATCTCTGTGAAGAAATTCAACACTAAAATGTAGAACTGGTTTAGGAAATTAGCAGTGGACTGAATAAAGCTGGAAGAAATAAAATGATTTAGTCCCCAAGAGAAAAGGCCCTAAAGAAAGGCCCAAAAGGCCCTAAATCAGTAGCACTAGTCAATAATCTTCTCCCCTAGCTCTTTACCTGGCACACCAGCAGATAGATATTTGATAATTTTTCACCTAACTTCAAATTTAATATTTATCTGAAGGAGAATGGGAAAACCTATGGGACCAAAGAGACATATTAAAAAAACACTGCAATGTATAGACTTTATCTGGATTCCAATTTGGATTAAAAAAAAAAACTGTTGAAAAAAAAAAAGAAAAACTTCAAAGAAAAATAGAGACAATGAGAATTTGACACTCCTCCACTATTGATATATTTAACATAATTAAGAAATTAATTTTTTTCAGTGATAATGGCATGTGGGCTTTTTTATTTGGGGGAAGGGGTAGTCTGGCATATTCCAAGGATAATCATGACCTTTTAAACTAAGAGCCTCAGCAAAAGAGATGAAAAGAAAAAAAAAATGGCATCACCCAGGTTAGAATGGAAAATAAAATGGCCTACGTGTTTGAAATGTAAAAACCATGGATTACAAAATCATTTTAACAATAGATATGTAATTAATGAAACTCAACTTTTTGTTAATCCTCAGCTGAAGACATTTTCCCATTGATTATTATTATTAGAGTGGAAGCCGAGATGGGAGGAGCGAGACATCTATGTGAGACACACTGATTGGTTGCCCTTGCACCAACCCCAACTGGGGTCAGGGAATGAACCTGCAACCCAGGTACATGCCCTAGACTAGGAATTGAATCCACAACCCTTCGGACAGCAGGTGATGCTTTATCCACCGAGAAACACTGGTGACAGTGAAACTGAACATTTTTAAGTCTTCGGTTTAATATTTCAGTTTTAACAGTATATTTTCTTCAGTTTTAACAACAGATAGGATCTTTTCCTTAATATTAAAAACAGAACAAAAATATTCCTTGTATAAAACAACCATCTCTTCAGCCACATTAACTATTAACTATGTACTTACTGTCAAGTTGTCTCTCAGTAACTGCATTATTAGTGTGCTGTCTTTGTATGACTCTTCACTTAATGTATCAAGTTCAGCAATGGCTTCATCAAAAGCCTATGATTTAAAAAAGTACATTTCAATGCTCAAACAATAAAGATCACTGTATTTCCATATAACAGGTAAAATACATACTGTCTTTGCAAGAGAGCAGGCTTTCTCCGGGGAGTTCAGAATCTCATAATAGAACACAGAGAAGTTAAGGGCCAGACCCAATCTGATAGGATGTGTTGGTTGCATTTCCTTTTTGCTGATTTCAAAAGCTTCTTGGTATGCTTGTTGTGACTGGTCCACAATCCCTGGGTAATAAAACACACAAATATATTGATAAAACTTGTACTTCATCTTCATCCCTCAATATCCAACTAAATATCATATGAAATATCAACTTGTAGCAATCTTTTATTGAATGAGGTTCTTTAATATAAAAAATAAGCTTCTCCTGGGATACCACACTACCTACTGGTCAATGTCAAGACAAAACCGACTCTAATGATCTCAGTATTATATTTTATTAGTTCACAATGTTCTACAGTTATGCTGTGATCACTATTTCTTAAAACTGAGGAAACACACCCCTATGCACAAAATTGGCTTTTAGCCAGATACAATTTTAGAATACCAGTATTAGGCAGTCTATATTCTCAGGACTAAAAAAAGAAAAAGTGCATTACTGTCCTTCATTTAATGCTCTAAGCAATTAAAGAAATAAAAACAGCCCTAGCTGGTTTGGCTCAGTGGATAGAGCATCGGCCTGCGGACTGAAGGGCCTCATGTTCGATTCCGGTCAAGGTCACATACATGCCTGGCTTGCAGGCTTGAGCCCCATTGGGGGATGTGCAGGAGACAGCCATTCAATGATTCTCTCTCATCACTGATGTTTCTAAAATATGTATTTTATTGATTTTTTTTACAGAGACGAAGGGAGAGAGACAGAGAGAAACATTGATCAGCTGCCTCCTGCACACCTCCTACTGGGGATGTGCCCACAGCCAAGGTACATGCCTTGACAGGAATCGAACCTGGGACCCTTGAGTCCACAGGCCGACGCTCTAGCCACTGAGCCAAACCGGTTAGGGCAATCATTGATGTTTCTATCTCTCTCCCTTCCTCCCTAAAATCAATGTATATTTAAAAAAATAAAAAAGCAAAAACAACAAAAAACTGTGTGTACTTTAGAAATTTTTTTTATACCGGTTGAAAAATACAGCATACCTTTCTTGTCATCCCCAGCAGCAACCTCAGCCAAGTAACGGTAGTAATCGCCTTTCATTTTCAAATAGAAGACTTTGCTCTCTGCTTGTGAAGCATTGGGGATCAAGAACTTTTCCAAGAGAGACTTGGGGAAGAAAAAAAAAAGTCATAATAAGGATAAAACATTTACAAAACTGAAGGAACTTGCATTTTTTAAAAACACACTATAGCCTAAGTTATAAAACTTCAATACAGTCATTGCCAATAATACAATTGTTGAATGCAGTAGGCTCATGAATTTGTGGCTTTAAAAGCAGAATGCTTTAGAAAGCAACATTTGAAATTTGAAGTTAGTGTACAGTTTATTATTTAAGGTTTATACGTTTGAATACCACCCTTCCCCCTCTCCCACAGTGCTATTTACATGCCAAAATAGACTACATGTTTCAATGATAGTCCACATTTCTAACAAGTTGGCAAAATTTCAATTTTCAAGGTAGTCATGATAGAATGGAAAAAAGACACATAAGAGATGATTTTTTTGGAACTTTGAAGGAATTATGACTTACATAGGAACTAATGTAATAAACTACCAGAGTTCATGACAGAGGAAACAGAGCAAAATTAACTTCACTTATAAGAATACACTCAAGTAATACTTCACACGACAGATAAAATGTTCAAAGTAAAAGTTTTAGTTTTCCTAATTAAGAGAAAAGTAGAACTATAAAAATTACAGTTCTGAAGAGTAAACCTTTGATTTTTAACTAATAAGATACATGAAGTGGGTAATGGCCAAATTGACAGTAGGACTAAACTGCACTGTATTATAAAAACTTGAAATGTCCACTGTGATTATTAACCAATATTTAAAACGACTGGCCTGGCCCTGGCCCGTGTAGCTTAGTTGGTTGGACCTTAATATTGTACACCAAAAGGTGGCAGGTTTGAACATTGGTCAGGAGGTGCTTATAGGAGGCAACCGATTGATGTTTTCCTCTCACATCATTGTTTCAATCTCTTCCTCTCCCTCTACCCCCCATCCTCCCTCCCTCCCTCCCTCCCCCCCCCCCCCTCAAAACAATGAAAACATACCCTTTGGTATACTATCTAATAAAAGAGTAATATGCAAATTGACCACACCTCCAATCAAGCCATGCCCACCAGCCAATCAGGAGCAAATTATGCGCATAAACCCCAACCAAGATGGCTGTGGCCACTGAGAGCAGGAGGGAGGAGGCTTAGGTTTCCCCAGCAATAGAGGAAGCCAACCTTTCCACCTGCCTTTGCCAACCTAGGCCTCCATCAATGCTACAAAGTTTCAATTACAGAAGATATATCCCAACAGAAATGGCGGCAGCCACGGAGTTGGAGAGAGCAGAGGCTAGGGTTGCCCGGGCGATGGAGGAAGCCAAGCTTCTGCAGCCCTAGCGCCTAGGCCTCCACTCCAGGCTATAATGTTTCAATTAAAGAAAGTAAACATCGCAAACAGAAATGGCTGTCGCCACCGAGCAAGCAGAAGGCTTGGCCCTATTGCAGGCTACAAAGTTTCAATTGTAGAACATAAATTAATCCCAGATCCCAGGGCCTTGCTTGGGTCACTGGAGGGCATGGCCAGCCTGCAAACCACCACAGGCCCCTCACCCAAGCCACCCCACGCCCCAAGGGAACCCCCACCTTGATCCGGGACACTCTTCAGGGCAAACCAGCCGGCCCCCACCCATGCACCACCAGGCCTCTAGCCTAATAAAAGATTAATATGCAGATTGACCATCACTCCAACACACAAGAGGGCTGCCCCCATGTAGTCAAAGAACCTGTCCCCATGTGGACACAAGATGGCCACCACAAGATGGCCAGAAGAGGACTGTTGGGAGGTTCCAGGCCTGCAAGGGAGGGCAGTTGGGGGCAATCAAGCCTGCAGGGGAGGGCAGTTAGGGGTGACCAGGCCAGAAGAGGAGGGAAGTTGGGGGCAAATAGGCTGCCAGGGGAGCAGTTAGACATCAATTAGGCTGGCAGAAGCGGTTAGGGGTAATCAGGGAGGCAGGCAGGTGAGAAATTTGGAGCCAGCAGCCCTGGATTGTGAGAAGGATGTCCGACTTCCTGTTTAGGCCCGATCCCAGTAGGATCCCAGATTGGAGAGGGTGCAGGCTGGGCTGAGGGACACCCCCCCCCCCATGCACAAATTTCATGCACCAGGCCCCTAGTGTTGTAATTAAAAAAAGAAAAGAAAAACACTGGCCTGAAATCAGAAGAGCACTTTGATTAGGATAACAAAATTGTTACTACACCATACCCAGACCTTCATATTCCAAGATCTCTCAGCTGCAAAAGTGTTTAGTCCTTTGAACACATGCTTTTTGGAAATGTTCCTCAAACAGCAGAAGATAGTGAGTGGATTTTTTTCACTTAAGAAGCAAATGACCAGTCTTCAAGTAATGCATTTTTCATTCAACTATGTGACATGGTATATGGCTTTGGAGTCGGTCCAGATTTAAACTGTGACAACTCCACATGTTTAAGAGTAAATTCTACTTCTGATTAGCTAAAACAGCGGTCAGCAAACTGCGGCTCGCAAGCCACATGCAACTCATGAGCTGCAGTTTGCCAACCACTGGTAAACTAAAGGTTAGACTATTAAGTATAATTTAAAAAATAGTGTAATGTGATTAACTAGAATTCAAAAACCTCAAGTTAAACAATTAGAGAAAAGATAAAGAAGGCTTCATGTACAATTCAATGTGAACTGCTCTCTGGCTCATTTACATGTATCTAAGGTATTACGATACTAAAACTGTTTTCAAATAAAAGTAGTCGTAATAGCCCTAACTGGTTTGACTCAGTGGATAGAGCGATGGCCTGCGGACTGAAGGGTCCCAGGTTTGATTCCAGTCAAGGGCATGTACCTTGGTTGTGGACACATCCCCAGTAGGAGGTGTGCAGGAGGCAGATGATGGATGTTTCTCTCATTGATGTTTCTAACTCTCTATCCCTCTCCCTTTCTCTCTATAAAAAATCAATAAAATATATTTTTAAAAAGTAGTAGTAACTAGGCCCAGCGTTGAAATCAATTCTCTGTCTAGGCATTCCCATTTCACATTTTACATTCACTTCTTTACCAAATACATTTTAAATGACACTGTGCCAGGCACTGAGAATATAATGGTTAGAAGCAAGACAGTCTCTAGTTTGTGGACAAGTGGTCTAGCAGGCAAGACAACTGACACTAAGAATAACATGCCTAGTCATGTCCTTCACTTTTTAATTACTTTATCTAACCCACTCAACATATGTAAAGATGCAGGCCACAATCGTGCAGTTAGATAATGGTGAATCACTTAAGATGTAAAATGTTAACACAAACATCAGAAAACTTGTGTAAGTTATTTAGAAAAATTGCAAATGTTATGAGAATGAGTAATTAATTCACCTCGTTAGTAACTTCTGTATCCCTAAAAAAATGTTACTTTACACAAAGATAAACTCAGAGAATTTTAAAAATAGCAGGTAAGCACCTCTTCCCCCCAAGGTGAACACTAAATTAGTTATTACATCTGATGAAAACAGTAACAACAAAAATAACTTTAAAGCTATTAACTGGAACCTAGAAGTAACTGGAATAACTTTAAAGCTATTAACTGGAACCTAGAAGTAACTGGAAGATAACAAGAGTCAGGCCGCTTATTGGCCCAACGACGGAGCAAAAGGACCAGGTATCAATGGTGGCAAAGTTTCTATGAAATGCTGACTACACTAAGGGATTGGCAGGAACAGGACTCCACGACCCCACTTTGTCTAACCACTATATGACACACCTGAAACTAATACAAAATAATACTGAGTATAACCTGTAATTGAAAAAAAATCTAAAAAAACAAAATCAAGAAAGCAAACATCAGATTGCACACATTAAATATGTGCCGTTCTGTCCCACCTGTTACCCAGCTGGTTGGGCAATAACTTCTGTGCACTGAATAGTTGTGGTTCAATTCCCAATCAATGCACATGCCTGAGTTGCAGGCTTGATCCCCCAGTGTGAGGCACACAGGAGGCAGCCAACTGATGTTTCACTCTCACATCACTGTTTCTCTCCCTTTCCCTTCCTCTCTACCTCAAAATCAAATTTTAAAAGTCTTAAAAAATACGTGCAGTTCTTTGTATGTCTATGTTACCTCAATAAAGCTGTTAAAAAATAAAAGAAGCCAAGAAAGGATAAATGGCATACTTTTGTCTACCAAATCTTCTGATTACATAAAGCTAAGAGAACTATTAAGATTTAAATATTAAAAATCAAGAAAAACTGGACTAAAGATTAAATTTAAAGGGACTAACACACTGGTTCAGAAAACTAGTTATGAAAGAACAAAACTGTGGTTGACTGTCTCCAAAGATGGCTTCCACCTATTCCCATCAACCTGTTCACATATGCCACTCATTCACCTGTCAAGAGATAACATTTCTTTCCATTCCCCAGAGTCTAGGCTTACTTTGTTGCCTTGTTCAGACCACAATAGAATGTGGTAGAAATGACTGCTGTCCCAGTTCAGGGCCTAACCCCGAAAACTGGCAACTTCTCCCCCTTTGCTCTCTTGGAGTCCTGGGCCAGCATGCAAAAGGTACCTACCCTTCTGAAGAGAAAGGCCGAGTTAGCTCCAGTCAGGATAAATGTTAAATGAAGCCACTCAGTTATTTTCCCTAGTTGAATGCAGAGCAATAAGTGACCTCAGCCAATCCTATATAATAAAAGAGTAACATGCAAATTGACCATCACTCCAACACACAAGATGGCTGCCCCCATGTGGACACAAGATGGCCACCACAAGATGGTCAACAGGGGAGGGCAGTTAGGAGGGACCAGGCCTCCAAGGGAGGGCAGTTGAGGGCAATCAAGCCTGCAAGGGAGGATAGTTGCGGGGGAGGGATTCAGGCCTGCAAGGGAGAGCAGTTAGGGATAACCAGGACTGCAGGGGAGGGCAGTTAGGGGCAATCAGGCTGGCAGAGGAGCAGTTAGGCATCAATCAGGCTGGCAGGGTAGTGGATAGAGGGTGATCAGGCTGGCAGGCAGAAGTGGTTAGGGGCAATCAGGCAGGCGAGCAGTTGGGAACCAGCAGTCCTGGATTGTGAGAGGGATCCCAGATTGGAGAGGGTGCAAACTGGGTTAAGGGATACACACACCCGTGCACAAATTTCGTGCACCGAGCCTCTAGTACAACATAAAGAACTGGCCAAGAGTCTAGGCAAGCCAAAGAATCACAAGACCATATCATTGTTTTAAGTCACTAAGTTTTGGCTGATTTGTTATACAATTAGCAAATGAAAAAAAAATCATATTATTTCAATAATAAAAATGACATTTTTGACATCTCAATTAAGCATTTTATATGGATTATTTAATTTGATCCTTCCATAACTTTATCTATAAGGTACAAACTATAATGATCCCCATCTAATAAAAAACCGTGTAATGTGTTTAAAACCACAGCTAACTTGTGAAGATACAACTCCAACTAGGCAATCTGGCCTGTGCTACCATGTTACATTTTCTGTTTCAATAGGGTGATGTGCCTAATGAAAAGGCTAACGTGACTCCAAGATATTAATAAAATCAGAAAGTTAAGGAAAATGATTAAGCTTCACACTGGGCTAATAAGAACTAATCTAGAGTATATTGTTATTGTTTTTATAATTCACCAAGACAGGCATTTTCAAACTGGAGAGTTTCTAAGGAAAGCAAGAAAGAATAATGAGGAAACTAGAAACTATCATGAAGATTAAAAGACTATTATATGAATGGCTTCAGAAGACTAGTTAAGGAGAACTAAGATGGCGGCAAAGGCAAAACACCTATCTTGCCGTCATAATCAGCAATTTTAATACTACAACTTAACGAAAGAACAAACACCTTCCAGAATCACCAGAATGCTCGCCGAGTGAAAATTCCACAAATAAAAGTGAAGATAAGACACTGTGACCCGGAGGAGCGGCGGACGGCGTTGAAAGATTCGCCCGGAGAGAGGTTTGGAGCGCACGCCGCGGAGAGGGCGGGCGGCTGGAAACCGGCCAGTTTTCTCGAACGGGGAGACAAAGGCGTCCCACTGACTGATTCTCCAGCTCTGGGCGAAGTCCAGAGAACCCACTATCACACGGGGTGAAAACTGGACAGTGGGAGGGCACGCCGAAGCTCGGGTGCTGCCGGGTCTGCTGGCTTGTGGAGAAGGCAGCTCTCCCGTGAACAGCTCGGCTGCGTGACGGCGCAGAGAGCGCACCGCGACTTGCCTCTCATTCGGAAAACCGTCAGACTGCTTTGTTTTACGACCCTGGGTGAGACATTGCGCATGCAGACTCATTTTGGGAAAGTCTGAATTCCCCGGCAACCGGCAGCCGGTGGAGCTCCGTAGCGGCTCTCTCTCAGAGGTGCTGGCGGCCATTGCCCCCGGCACAGAGCCCCTGGGGCCGCATAGGGTGGAGCTAGCGCTGTCTGCTTGGCCCGGAGACTCCGCCCATCCAACCTGAGCACAGCTGAGCTTCACAGACAATTGGCCTGGAGGTCAAACCCTCCTAGGGCTAACAACAAAAAGCTGGGTTTAAATTCAAAAACACTGAATACAACCCATAAAGGATTGCAGTAAGAGTACCCACCTCAGGTAACTGGGGAGACTGAGCCACTGTCCCTTTGAGGATAGCCGCCACATAAAGCAGCCACCATGCAGAGACATGGAAAGAAATCAGGTGTGAAAGAAATGGAGGAGAAAAGACGACAAGACATAGAGTTCAAAACCACGGTTATAAGGCTTTTCAAGAGGCTCCTACAAAAGGCCGATCAACTTAATGAGAATTACCAGGAAATAAACAAGACCAACCAGGAAATAAACAAGACCAACCAGCAAATGAATGAGATTTACAAGGAGATGAATTATACTTACAAAGAAATGAATGAGACCCTCAGGGAAATGTGCAAGACCTCTGAGGTTACAAACCAGACCCTCACAGATAAAAAAAAGGACCAACTAGAAATCAAGCATACACAGGCTGAAATAAAAAATATTACACAAAGTCCTAAAAGCAGTCCAGAGGGCCACAAGAACCAAGTCAAAGATTTGAAATACAAAGAAGCAAAATCCACTCAGCTGGAAAAGCAAGAAACAAAAAGAATTCAGATAATTGAAGATAGTGTAAGGGGCCTCTGGGACAACCTCAAGCAAGCCAACATCCGAATTATTGGGGTGCCAGAAAAAGAGAGAGAGCAAGTTAATGAAAACCTACTTGAAGAAATAGTGACTGAAAACTTTCCCCACCTGGTGAAAGAAACTGACTTAAAAGCCCAAGAAGTACACAGAACCCCAAAATATAGGAATCTAAAGAGGACCACACCAAGACATATCATAATTAAAATGCCAAGAGCAAAAGATAAAGAGAGAATATTAAAAGCAGCAAGAGAAAAACAGTTAGTTACCTACAGGGGAACACCCATACGATTGTCAGCGGATTTCTCAACAGAAACGATGCAGGCCAGACGGGAGTGGCAAGAAATATTCAAAATAATGAAGAGCAAGAATCTACAACCAAGATTACTCTATCCAGCAAAGCTATCATTCAGAATTGAGGATCAGATAAAGTGCTTCGCAGATAAGAAAAAGCTAAAGGAGTTCATCACCACCAAACCAGTATTATATGAAATGCTGAAAGATATTCTTTAAGAAGAGGAAGAAGAAAAAGGTAAAAATATAAATTATGAACAACAAATACACATCTATCAACAAATGAACATAAAAATCAAGTGAACTGATAGGCTGATGAACAAGATAAACTGGTGACTATAACAGAAACATGGACATAGAGAGGGAATGGACTGACAATTCTTGGGGAGAAAAGTGTTGTTGGAAGTACAGCAAGAGATTGGACAAAAATCTTGCAACAATGGGAGAGGACATTGGGGAGGGGGAGATGAGGGCGGAGGGTGGGATAGGTACAGGGTGGAGGGAAGATATAGGGGGATAAAAAAGGGGAAACAATGTAATTAATAAACTGAACAATAAAAAAAAAATAAAATAAAAAAAAAAAAAAAAAAAAAAAAAGAAGACTAGTTAAGTTCAGCAAGAGGCAAGGTATCTTCTCAATATGCAAAAAATTGTATGAATGGTCCAAGCTTGGAATAGGCCACCCAGTCAGAAAGTGTGTTTCACTCCTTATACAAATTTTAAGAAATGGAATCTCCTTGGGCCCAGGGTTCTCATCTGTAAAAGGGAGATAGAACTCATAGATATAATACACAAAGTGATTGTGAAGATTAAATGAGTTAATCTATAGAAAGCATTTAGAACAGAACAAGAAGTGTTATCAACAGTCCAATCTGAACTAAATTCCCCAACTATTTACTTCCCTGCAAAAAAACTTAGTAGTAACAACAAATGCTCCATGTTTATGGCTTATAAAAGTTTTTAGTCCTAAGATCACTTTATACTCATAAATTTTTTTTAGAAAACTGACAAGATCAAGGTTTTCCAAAATTCTTATTTTGTTTCAAAGCTTAAATCTTATCATTAATCACAAACACCATTTCTCTTCCTTAAAGTGACATAACAGGATAGCCTGTCTATGATCCTACTCATGTACATTCTTCAAAGATAGAATGCAAATTTCCAGGATATTGAAAGATCTGAGAGAGATTACCTCTGTGGTGGTGAAATATCAAGAGTTTTAATTTTTTACTTTATATCCTATGTTATACTATTACTATTCAGATGAAGTATAACTTAAAATAATGATTTTGCACCTTTAACTTTTCACATATACATGCATTCTTAATCTATTTACTGGCTCCTTAAAGACACATTTTGCACATATTAGGCATTCAAATATTAAGTCCAAGGCTGAATTATAATAGATGTATAATTTGAACTGCTTCATTTAAATATAACAGAAAACTGAGAATGATCTTAAGAGAGCGAAGATAAAAATCTTAGGTCAGCATGCTGAAGACTATCAAGCGTCATCTTACCAAACTTCAAAATAGTTAATACAAAAAATAATAATTACTGAAATTGATACTGTATGTTAATGAAAAATATTCAAAATTCTGCTTCTCAGGAGACTTAGGAAATTGCTCAAAGCACATATATTCAGAAACAGCATTCAAGGCACAGGCTAGGTACATCCTAATAGGCTTTCAGAATCCTTGGATAAGGCTCCAGGTTTCTAGTAACAACCCCAGTGAAGGAAGCTAAGGGAGACAAAACATCCATCCGAGTTAGGGTGGGAGGATAGTTTGAGGCAGCAAAGCAGAGTAAAATTGTTTGCAAGTCAGGAGCCCTGGACTTTGGAACTAACTCTATTACCAAGAGCAGTGATAGGAGCAAAATCACAACCTGCACCCTCATCAACCTTCTTTTTACTATAGTACTAACTTCAAAATCCCCCTCCCAATTTTACTCCAGGAAACTTTCTCTAATACACTGAACATCTGCCACCCCACCACTTAGATTTCTTTAAAAATTCAGTATCATCCCATACACCAAAAGGTTGTGGGTTCGATTCAGGCCGGGGCGCATATGGAAGGCAACTAATATGTGTGTGTGTGTGTGTGTGTGCGTGTGTGTGTGTCTCCCTAAAAGTCAATAAAAATACAGATTCCCAGATGAGGATTAAAAAAATAAAATTCAAGGTCACTTTTTCTTTAACAGGAATCAGAATTTATAGACTAAGGGTCCTCACATTAACCTCAAAGAAATTACATACTTATTATAAAGTGTTTTCACACAGATGCTTCCTTACACAATGGGGTTACATCCTAATAAACCCAACACAAGTTGAAAGATATAGTTAGATTCAAAATGCACTTAATATATTTAACCTACCGAAAATCAGTTTAGCCTAGCCTATCAGAATGCAATATCCAAAAAACGCTGGTGATAGTACATCTTATAGAGAGAGTATTGGTTGTTCACTCTTGTGTTCTTGTGCCTGACTGGGACCTGTGGCTCGATGCTGCTGCCCAGCATTATTACAGAGTATTGCACACCACTAGCCTGGGAAAAGATTAAAATTCAAAATTTGAAGTGTGGTGTCTACTTAAGGCATATCACTTTTACACCACCATAAAGTTAAAAAAATCATTAACTAGAATTATTGTTAAGTTTGGGGACTGTCCATACATTTATTTAAAAAATGGTCACTTGCAACTGTGTACTCAAAATAACTGGGCTGTGCGCTGTCATTTGGGCTTGCCAATGAGAATATACATAAAAACCAACGAATGAAAAACATATTTCAAAGAAAATTGCAAGTTATGGAGTTGGGATACCTAATGTCCTATCTAAATGGTTCAGTAACAAGAATATATCATGTGTCTCCTAATATGATGCACCAAGGAGGGCCCAATATCATTTCCAGGAATTGTTCCCCATTATGTACCATCTGAATTTAATCATGAAGAATCGCCATTCATTTAGGGACTTTCTAAAAAATAACTGGCCAGTACCACTTTTTTAAAGCATCAAAATCATGAATGGCAGACTGAAAAACTAATCCAGGATAAGAGAGCAGGAGGTAGGGCAATGAAATGCCAAGTGTGATTCTGGACTGAATTCTGAACCATAATTAAAGTGGTAGAACTTGTGAATAAATCCCATAGGGTTATATAGCTTATATTTTATAAATTAATTTACTAACCCCCATTTAAAATTTTTTAAATTATTTCAAAATGAAAAGTAGTGTTAAACTTAATTTTCACAAAGATAAATGTACATAAAATGTCATGAGCAATAGTTAATAACCCTGGAATATCAAAGCAATCAACCACTAATGAGACATTTATGGACTGCAATTTAAAAATATGGCTGAGGTAGCCGAAACCGGTTTGGCTCAGTGGATAGAGCGTCGGCCTGCGGACTGAAAGGTCCCGGGTTCGATTCCGGTCAAGGGCATGTACCTTGGCTGCGGGCACATCCCCAGTAGGGGGCGCGCAAGAGGCAGCTGATCGATGTCTCTCTCTCATCGATGTTTCTGACTTTCTATCCCTCTCCCTTCTGCTCTGTAAAAAATCAATAAAAAAAAAATAAAAATAAAAAAATAAAAATATGGCTGAGGTAACAGTCTCCTTTAATTTGACCTCACCAAATATGAGCTGGAAAGACCAAAGCCTCCATAACTCATTCCTGTTTTAGATTGTACTATCATGGCCCCTCTTCCATAAACACAACAGATGAACAGTAAGTAGTTAGGAAACTGATATTCTTTCATACAAACCAAGCATAAAAAATGCTGGTGGTTAAAAGTTGGTAAGAAACACAAGGGGCCTCAAATGTAAATCTTGTTATTTTCATTCAAGAACTCTAAAATATAGTCTAACACTGTATCATGCCTTTTAATTAAAGTCTAGTTATTCTGGTAGCCCCCAATCCATCACTCCTAAAACCCATACATCATAGCAGAGTAAATACCTTTTTTTAACCTATAACCAAGTAAATACTACCACAGGGACAGAAATTATTAGGCTTACCAGTATGAACTAAGGGAAATCACTGAATCTCTGAGCTTCAGTTTCCTGACCTAGAAAAATGAAAAAGCTAGGCTGGATGCTCTTTCATACCTAAAATTCAATGATTCTATAAAGTTCAACCCTCTATTTTATTATCCAAGTAAGAAACTCAAAAACTGCCCCACAGATGCCATTTTTAATAACATCCTAAATAGAAAATTTTCAATTCTATTGCACAATTCTCTTGTGCACAAAGAGAAACTTCCCAGAACTTTCACTTTATTCTATAAAGCCACTGGGCCTTTTTCTTAATTTGAAATTCTAAAACAAATGCAAACTAGTATTTTTGTTGCAACAGGGACCCATCAATTTGGATATTAGTCTCTTACTCCCCCTTGTGGCTAGAATGGCTTCCTTTCCTTCAACTGTAACCATCCTTGGCTTTCAACCAATTAGAAAAATGCTCCATCAAAATTGCTGAAACTCAGGTGATGTAAAGAACTAATGTAGTGGGTATTAGCAGACATTTTGACTCCAAACTCACCACCTTCTTGTGCAATCCTCCTATATAATAAAAGAGAAACATGCAAATTTGTCCATGTCTTTGCTCCTGATTGGCTATGCTACCAATCAAGAGCGGGGGTGGGGCCAAGTGGCATGAGCGCCAGGCTCCAGGGGTGGAGATGAAACTGCGGTGGCAGTGAGCACCCGACCCCCGGGGCCAGGTGGTCGCAGGCAGCGGGGGCTGAGCTGAGCAGGGCGATGGCTGGGTGCCCAAGGCCTAAAGCCTCACTAGAGAGCAGGTTGGGGGTGAGCCATCAGTTGGACATCCCCCGAGGGCTCCCAGTATGTGAGAGGGGGCAGATTGGGTTGAGGGACCACCCACCCCCAGTGCACGAATTTTGTGCACTAGGCCCCTAGTGTTTGCATAAGAAAGTATTTAAGTATTCTGTGAGTGATAAGATCATGTAGATATGAAGGAACAGTGCTGCTTAACTTCATAGATGCATTTGCTCCTTGGTGTTAGCATATTTGTTTGTTCAAAACACCATTCTTGATAGCTTTGTAACTTGCACATTGCATATTATGTATAAACTCCCTAACGGGACTAATTTTATCAGCCGTTTTTTTAAAAAAAGGTTGAAGAGCAGCTAGTCCATATCTGACAAACATGTAGTAGTGCTTTCCCTCTTATTCTTTTCTGTTACTAGAGGCCCGGTGCACAAAAATTTGTGCACTCGGTTGGGGTGGGGGGCAGGGGGTCCCCTCAATCCAGCCTGTGCTCTTTTGCAGTCTTGGACCCCTTGAGGGCGGTCCACCTGCCAGCTTAGGCCTGGTCCCCTGGCAGGCAGTCAGACATCCCTCTGGCAGCCCGGGAGCCCTTGGGGGATGTCCGACTCCGGATTAGGACCACTCCCCTTCGGCTGCCTCTGTGAAAGGTGTGGTGCCAGGACCAGGACAAGGCCAGCACCGCTGCCTCTCCCGCCACCTCTGTGGAAGGGGGGGCACAGGGACCACCATGGCTGGTCTGGGGGCAGAGGCTCACTGGCCCTGCCCCCTGCCCACTGGTCATTCCAGCAGGTCTTTCCACCATCTGGTCTAATTAGCATATTAGCTTCTTATTATTTAGGATATTATTTGTATACATGCATATTTTCCTCTCTAAGTTGTAAAGATGTTTTTAAAAGTTTTAAAACAAAACAACGTATTTTATTTACTTTTTACAGGACAGGGCCCATAAAATAGGTGATCAATAAATGTTAAAAGTACAGATTTAAGCAGTTCATTAAAATTCTTAAATATCAAAATTAAGAAATAGGTTACACTGAAGTGATATTGCAAAGATATAAAAGGAAAGCATTATATTTACTACTTAATATCACCAGGAGTATATTAACTCAATAATGCTCAAAACATCCTAAACCATTTGCATTTTGAAGTGGAAGATGCAATAATTTGTCCAAAGTCACAAAATGAATTAAAATTTCAAACCCAAAATGTCTCCATAGCCTGTGGTAGGTTTTATCACCCTTTAAAGTAGTACTGCACACTCTAGTTTCTTTTATTTAGTTGTATCTCTGAGACACAATTAATAGTCTGATGATAATCCCCTTTTAATCAGATGAAAACCACCAAAGGTGAAACTGGAAGGAAAAGTCACTGTCTCAACAAAAAGCATGATCACTTTGGGATGTTTTATTTCCAAACATGGTAGTAAAACATTCAATAATTTAACGAATTGAGAACTTGCCTGTTCTAATCATACTACATCCTTTATATATAATACTGTCCTCCACTGTCAGCTTTAAAAAACAATGTGCTTTGGCCCCGTTGGTATGCTCAGTGGGTAAGTGCTAACCCATGAACCCAGAGGTCTTACTGGCTGAGTCCCAGTCAGGGCTCATGCCCAGGATGCAGGCTGAATTCCCAGTAGGGGGCGCGCAAAAGGCTGCCAAATGATGTTTCTTTATCACTGATGTTTCCATCTCTCCCCCTTCCTCTCTAAAAAAAATAAAAATCAATAAAACATTTTTTAAAATAATAAAAATATAATAATTTGTTTTGGATAGGACTTTCATCAAGTGTCCCTGGGATGAATGTGGTCCAAATAGGTCCCTTCTACACCTTCGGCAAAAATTTGAGCTGACAGTTCATAAACCTTGGATCAACAAGACAAATAGGTCTTTCTCAGAAAACATTTGAGATGAGAAACATTCAACTCATCACTGGGTTCTCCTTGGTAATATTGCTAATTTAAAAAACTCCTAGATCCCAAAACTTGTTTGCAAGATGGAAATTAACTAAAAAATGTCTGTAACTTTTCTATAATTATGTCCATGTCAATTAATAATTCAAGTAAACAGCATTCACATATAGCAAAAACTGAGCACACTGAGTGAATGTACAAAACCTTGATATCCTACCTATGCTAATACCACCGTACGTATATTTTTATTTGGGGGAGAAGGGAACCCTGTCAAAGAAACTCACAAATGCTCATATGTGGAAAGCTTTAGTAATGTAGTCCAATGTAAACAAACATTGCCCATGCCATATAGGATCATAGTGATAAACCAGCTATTTATTCTCACCATGCTTTGCTGCCTCCAAAATCCACACTATAGCAAAAGAATGTCAACAGCAAGAAATTAGTGGACTCTGACAAGATATGACTATTTTATGCCATGTTACTGCTACTATAGCAATTCTCACAAAGGTATCCACTGTTCATCATTTCAGGGAATTATTCACTAAAGAACAAATGGAAATTGTTGCACAGAAATGTACCTAGTACAATGGGAACTATTGAGATATGATGGCTAAACACACTATTCTTCCCAAGCCTAATTCAAATTTGTACTACCTAAAAAATATTAAGCATATCCTATTCCTTCAGTGTACTTAAATTCAATATCAAATGTTAATGATGCTGTTTTCGAGGAGAATGAAGGAATGAAGCCATCCTCTACAGTTGAAAACAACTTAAGACATCAAGATTAAAGTAAGTTCTAAATCAGAGTAATGAAGCAGAGAAACCCTCATGCCATAACATAAAGATGGGAATTAGAAATGGCTTGTGTGGACAGTGAGAACACCAAACTAGAGCCAAAAGCTTTGTCTGTAGGGAATCTGGGAGAAGACTGAGCAGATGGGAAAGCAGTTATTTAATGAAAGATAAGAATTAAAGAGTTGTATGCAGCATAGAGCGTATCAAGTCTGAGTGAATGAGCAACCAGAAGCAGTAAAAGACTTATAATGTAGCTTTTGTCCAATAAATTAGATCATATTTATCCTGACAATATTACTTCCTTGCCAATATGCTTTTGAGTGGGAGAGTAAGGGTTGTAGAACTACTACTACGATGGGAATGACAAATAATCCTGATGTTGCCCATGGGAGTCTATCAGACATATGAGTTACCAACATGAATATAAAAAGTTGAGAACTAATGATCTAGTCAACACAGCAATAACTTGCAATCAGAAAATGAAGTCCAAGTTGAGTCCAAGATGTCATTTTAAAGTCTAGAAAACGTGCTAAAATTAGGTAGTTAGAAAGAACAGGGATTTTCTAAAGGAAGATGAACCCAGGCTTTCAGCATACTGACATTGACAGCAATTCTAAATCCTCTAAAGAGCAGTGTTTATTCACAGTGAAAAACCAACATAATGGGAACCAATATGAAACCACAATAACGATCTCAGGAATTCTAGAAAAGCAAAGCAAAGAACAGAAAACAACATTCTAAGACATTAGAATTTTAATGGACAAGTTTTTTAACTTACTGCTCAAAAAACATTTTGACTTTTAAAAAACTTATTTCACACACACACACACACACTCTTCAATATTAAATGTGCTAAAGAATTTTAAAATATAAAAAAAATGTGATCAAATTTATCTCAGTACCCCAATAACATCTAATTCCATATTATAAACACAGAACTACCTCCTATAGTGGGCCCCCCACTTAGGACCACTTACCAGATTTGAAAATCAGTATTACATTCATGGGTTAAAAAACAAACAAAAAAAAACAACCCTAAGTCTTTCATAGGTTAAAACCCAAATTCCAAGAAACAACAAAATGTAGTAAATCTTTTATAAAACCTTCACTTTGAGAGCCTGGCTTACACTAGTTTCTTCATTCCTAGGTAAGCACTAATAACAATTACTTGGGCTAAGTGCTAAAGGATAGATTTTCCAGCTACTCTATAACCCCCTCCAGCTTCTATTTACAGTAACATCCTTAGTTAAGAGTCTGATCATTTGTTTCCAAAACTATACCATTATACAGGCTCTAACAACATAAAATGCTATTACTTAAATGCTTTACAAAGAACACATTTTTAAAAAGGAGAATCACAAAAACCACTTGGGTTGGACAACTAAAGGATTAGAATAACTATACACTTCTAGGATTCTGAACTGACTACTTAGTAAGTATACAAGTTCTCACTCCACTATGCAAACTCAAATGGCCTTTTAAAAATTTTCCAAAAGACACACTTATGAGATGGCTTAGCAAATTATTTCCAAACTATATATCTACACATATTCAAAGAACGAGTCTTCAAAAATGGGCTTACAATGTCTTTCTCTTTTCTGGGTAGATTAAAAGTTGAATCACCATTTCAAATGTGTCCTTGTTCTTTTATATACTTGAGTCATTATTCAAGTTTTTCACTAATTCAAATTTCCAATCTTTAAACTTCCTCCTAGTTCACTTTTGCCTATCTTCACAGCTCATCTAATAATCACCCAACATTTCTAGGTCATCTGCACCTCTTACTAGAACAGGTCGGAAGACCATTCTTATTTAACATGTTAAGCCCCCAGCCTGTTTTGTCTTCCGGAGGGAAAGCATAGTCAGTCACCGGTAAGTGACATGGTGCCGTGTTAAGTACTGGAGGCCCAATGCTGCACCCCCCCACCCCCCGCCGCTGGCATCAGCTTCCCTGACACTTGGGACCTGGGCTTCCCTCAGAGTCAGTTGGAAGATCATCTGGTCTAATTAGCATATTACACTTTTATTATTATGAATTGTTATACTGAAAAAAAAAAGTAACCAACTTGTTGGTTCTTCTTCCCCTTCCCACCAACAGCAAACATCTCCCTTTCCATTCTCATTCCTTTATTTTCTTTCATTTCCACTTCCTCTATACCTTAGACTTCGCAACTGTACAAAACACAGCAGTGGAATACTTCATTCTTTTGAGAAGCCCTTAATCCGACAAATGAGCTATAATGATTTTTGGCTTACAACTCCATACAGTAGTTTTTAAAGTCTAAGATACATTTTAATATGTTCAGACTAGGAAGGACCCAAAAGCTTGCTCCTGCTTAATGGTAGTTCTATGGGCTGGAGGTAAAACACAAGTGTCCAGCAACATCTTAAAACGGCCCTGGGCAAATAAAAACGCAGAAAAGCACGATAAAATGGAAATCACCATTACTATTACTCAGCTATTGTTGCGGGATATTAAAATATTAGACTATTTTACTGCTTCACCTCCTAGAAAGGAGATCTCCAGAAACAATTCTTTGCCTTATACTGGTTTTAATTTTTAAATGAAATTTTGAAAACCTGTTGGCCAGTAATGAACCCTTTGCCCCAGAAAGTTTTTAAGTCTTCTTCAATCTTTTAAATCTCATGCTTGGATTTGAGTTAAGAGACCCCTATACTATTATAGGTAGGTTCATATTGCTGTCACTACTTTTAAACAAAATCTCCAACCTAAACAGGGCCAAGAAGGTAGTCAAGGGCTTTCTTTACCCGATTATTATTCTCCACAACAATTCTATTGGGGAGGGGGGGTGGATATTAGTTGCATTTAATTGAGTTCAGTTTTCTCAGAGGACTGATAGATTTACTTAGGCCAAGAAGCCATTATATGGTAAAAAGTTGGTCTGACTCAAAATACAAAACTGTCTTTACACCACTAAATTCTTCTTTGTGAATCAGGTTTTCTAATATGTCTTTCCTCATTTTGTTTCTCATCTCATCAGTCAAGACAGAACTCCCCAATCTTTGGCTTCTTTTTGTGGATTTATGCAGCAAAGTTATTAGGGATCACTAGTGTTAAGTTCCTTCCCTACTACCAAGATGTCCCCTAATGGGCCTATGATCTGGCAGGAAAGGCAGATTGCATTAGTTCACATAATG
Organism: Antrozous pallidus; assembly: GCA_027563665.1. NCBI lineage: Eukaryota > Metazoa > Chordata > Mammalia > Chiroptera > Vespertilionidae > Antrozous > Antrozous pallidus. Next base: position 13,389,403 of record CM050510.1, read on the forward strand.
CGATTTCAAATTAACAATGCAAGAGAAGATCCCCAAGTTCTATTACATAAAGAATAAGTCCATGTTGGAATAATACGCCAGTGATCATTTCTCCCAGTAATGTTCAAAGTAACACAGTTCCTACTTTGTCAGCTTAGTATATTAAACACTTGACAAATGCACATGAACTGAATGGTAATAACCATTAATAACAGACTAAAGTGCTCTTCACTTCAGAAAAACTTACACTCTGGAGATTAGCTCCTTTTTATGGGAAGAGGGTATTTTCTTAGCTAGGTGTTCAAGTTCATCACTGACACTGAGCCAATAACATTAATTCTGAAAGAGGATTTACCTATTATTTTTCTCACATATAAATAAATGAGTTCAGAAAAATACAATAGTAGCTGATTATGTGTAAGATTTAAAATATAATTAAAGTAGCCCTGGCCAGGGTGGCTCAGTCGGTTGAGCACTGTTCTGTGCACCAAAAGGTTGCCAATTGCATTCCTGGTTAAGGCACATGTCGGGGTTTTGGGCTCGACCCCCAAGGGGGCATGCAGTATATAATTAAAGCACATTTTTACTAAACATCAAGTTCATCAGTTCAAAGGTTTTTTTTTTCTGGGAGAAATATTGGTTCTGCTATATTTCATTATTCCGTTTTACTAGAAAGGGGGCAAGAATTTTATGTAAGATGCTTCCAGAGTCAACGTTACCTGTCAAGAAGTCTGCTTGTAAAAAACCCCATTATCTGTAAATATAGAATTTTCCCAAGTTGAAAAACCAGCAGTGCTGCTGACCTAGTTCTACTATCTTCTTTTCCAAAAGAAGCCCTTTTGCTCATTTACTTAAAAGTTTGAGTGTCTCTACTATTGGTGAAGAGGCATGAGCCTATACAAAGATCACTTAGACCAGAGCTGGAAGCAAAAGCTTGTTTAGTTGGCATATTCAGAGCCTTTTGTATGGTAAAAGAATTAAGTTTTCCTTTATCTAAACTTTCAAAGTGCAAATTTCAGTTAAACTTGGGGAGAAGTCAGTGTTATTCTGAAGAATAAGGGTAGTGACCAGTACCAAACCCTCTTAATCTTACCAACAAAGAGCTATTTAGAAATTGTCTTATTCTCACCCACTGATCCTATAAGGAAACTGAAGGAAAAAACCGCTACAGGCTTTTCCTAAGAAAATCCTCCTATCGATCAACAAGAGCGTTTATACTTTCAGTATGGAAAATATGCAAATACCTACATACCTGGAATAGCAAATAAGCTTGTTAGAAGGTAAATGTTATCATGCCCCCCTTTAATCCTAAATTGACTTGTTTTAAGGGAAATTATAACTTGTAACAAATCCTTTGAAACAACAAAAAAAAATAACTTGATCTAGCAGATGTAATAATTGGAGGAAAACCACCAGCATGAACAAAATTCAGTAACATGTACACAGGTACTAACTAGTTAGTAGTAAAGAGAGCAAGAGAGAATGTCCAACACATTTTTTATTACAGAAAATCATGGTTATTGTTAAATTTTAACTATTACCTTTGCAATAGATAAATGAATCATAAGAAAGGCATTGTCATTTAGCCTTGATAAATCATGGATTTTCTCATCTCAGAAATGACTGCTATCAATGTAAAGATTTCAAATAAAAGCAATAAAAATGCACCCAAGGCAGATACCACATGAGCCCATGTTAATTAAAATAAAAAATACTGTTCTTTAAAAAGACCTTTTGAGAAAAGTACTCATAATTTAGGAAGTGAAGCTGTTCCATTAGCAACTAAAGACTAGTGTAAAATCATAATACCATCACAACTTGAACAAAAGCCTATAGTGTTCATTATTGTAGTTTTTCCATGAGTTAGATACAAATAATAAGTACTGCATCTGGATTTCCATACTGAGTCCCAGATTCAGTAACCTGTCCCGAGAAATTGAGATCAAACATCTCCCTATATACCAGAGCCCTACCATACTGAGACCCAATGTGTAACCTAAAGTCCTGCTATAGAAGGGTAATCACTTAGCAAAATCACTTTAACCTTTTATTGTGATTGTCAAAGTTGAATTCCAACACAAATTCAGCAAGAGGCAAAAGCCACTTAAGTGACTCAGATTAACATTATAGTGGCCAACCCAGGGGAGGGTAGGTAACATGTCTACACCGAGTCTACTATTACATCTCTTTTATATAAAAACAAGATGTGTAGCCCTGGCCAAGCGGCTCAGTTGGTTAGAGCATCATCCCATACAGCTAAAGGTTGTGGGTTCAATTTCTGGTCAGGGCACATACCTAGGTTTGGAGTTCAATCCCCACTGGGGGCATGTACAGGAGGCAACCAATCCATGTTTCTCTATCACATACATGCTCCCCTCTTCTCTCATATTAAAAAAACAGAACAAAAAACATATCCTCTGGTGAGAATTAAAAGAACACCAAGATATGTAAAGCTATTATATCCACATGTATTTTTAAAAATTAGCTCTAGAAATACTACAAATATTTCAACCATGACTGAAATGGCAATACTAATATACTTATCAATTAGTGAAGAAAACACTACCAGTCTATTTTATAGTCTCTTTGAAATGACTGAAATTATTGCATTTTATGCAAACTTGACTATACTTGTTTTAGTGCGACACTCTGAAGACTTCAAATTTAGAACACTCAATTTTTAAAAGAAAAAAATTAACAGTATAATTGATAGAAACCCTATAGTACAGTGAGGCTAGAGTGAATGTTTGATTCTCACCAGTACATCATTGCAGATATCTCTTAGCTCGGTCTCAATTTTTTCTCTGTATTCTCGAGCCATCTGCTGTTTTTTCTCAGCACCTTCTGTCTTTTGCTCAATACTTGAGACGACCCTCCAAGATGACCTACGGGCTCCTACAACATTTTTATAAGCAACTGAGAGAAGATTCCTCTCCTCATTGGATAATTCGGCTCCTTGCTCAGTTACAGACTTCATGCAGGCTGCCATGTCATCGTATCGCTCAGCCTGCTCGGCCAGTTTGGCCTTCTGCACCAGCTCATTTTTATCCATGACTGGGTGTTCTGCAGAGGAAAAAAAAGAGACAGAGAAGCACTTACATTATTTTTTCCATCAAAATGAACAGACTCAAAATTACGCCTTTTGTTTTAAAAAAATAATCTGAACTTAACACCTCAAATTTACTGGACTATGGAAGATTAATTGCCTATGGAAGATTCTTCACTGGAGGAATTTAATGCAGACCCCCACCACACACTGATCAGAATAGAAAAAAAAAGGCACACAAAGGGGAAATTTAAAGCCATTAATACTATTTCAGCAAAATTAAAATTACTGTATTTTTGTTCAGAAGACCCCAATTTCACATAAGGCCAGAGCAGAGACCACCTTAAAAACCAATCTCCAATATCACTAAGTAATCAACAATTAAACAGCTTTTCTTTAATGAAAACACTGCCTTATGCAGAACACATTTCTCCTACTTATCAGTTTAACGTGTAATTCATGTCTTTTTTACTTTCATAATACTAATTTCTTTCTGGGAGGTTTTAAGGTTAAATTTCAGTTGGTATTACTCTTACCTCAGAATAGCTAATCTCAGAATGACAATTTTCTGGAAGAAATCACCAAGGTGCTTGTCTTAATTAAATGTTTTAAATACAAAACAATCAATAACTGGTCCTAAAGTCTCATTTAGCTGTACCTTGTTATATGCACATATGCTTGAACATATATATACATATACATATTATGTATACATACAAGTCTTCAAGCTTTCACTTACTGTGAACACTAAAATTTACGTATTATGTGCTTCCAGAGTGACCAGGGCTTCTGATGTCATTGTGCCAGTTTAAATATAGAATTACTTCATTCTGTTCTAGTAGTCAAAATTACCACTTAGCTGCCCTTACCATGACTTCCCACCTAATTCTTTCTCATTTTAAAGCTCCCTAGACTTTTTCAATTTACCCTCGTTATACTTTTCCTTAAAGAAGCCCTTTTGAAAAGTGCCAAAACACAAAAAGGTACTAAAACATAGCGACCCCACAGAAGAAATGATTTTAAATAAAACCGCACGGTCTGAAGTTCAATTAGTAAAGGGTGAACAGGAGAGCCAGTCACTCACTATGGTGACTCCCCAATACCGTCTTTTATCTCCCCGGGAAAATCCGACAACACTTAAAATCGGGAACAGGTCCCCAGTATTCATACAAGTAATCAGCTTGGACGCAAGGTATAGTGGTTCAACGTGAAAACGATTTAAGATTTGTGATCGCAGAACCCCTTCACCCCCACCCACGTTTCTCGAGGTCGCTCATTTCCCCCTAGGAACTCAGAAACGCTCCCCGACGAAGGCTGCTTCCAACGACTGTTACCGAAAGCCAGCCCGAAGGCTCTCCCGCCGCTGGAGACGAGGGGAAGTGGGCTGGGCTCCTCGCAGAACCGGGGCCCGCCGCCCCGCCGCACCCATTTAACCCTCAACCGACGGGAAACGTCCAGGCGGGGACAGAAAGCCGCCGGGCCGCGGCTCACAGCGCCAACCCGCCGGGCCGCGCTCCCCGCAGCCTCCCCCTCCTCCTAGACTCCGCCCAAGCTGGTGCCTCCGCACAAGTCCCCGACTCTCCCTTCCTTTGTCATGGCGGATCTGTGTCAAGGAGCCCGGCCTACGGCGGAGCGTTACTTTCCCCCACCGGAGCGGGAGGGAGGGCGGAGCAGCGCCCTCGCCCTCGCCCGGGCACCGGGGAGCCGCCGCCCACCCCGGGGGCAGAGGCCGACGCCGCCCGCAGCGGCCGGACCGCGGCCCCGCCGGCCCCGGACACACCCCGCTCTCCCACCGGCGTCCCCGGCGCCACCCGACACCGCGGTGCCCCCGTCGGTCGGGCCCGACAGCTGCGGCCGGTGGGGGAGGGGGCGGGAGCCACACCCAGGCGCGCCCGGCCACCGCCGGCTGTTACGCTCCGGCTTCCCCGCCCCGCAGAGCGGGGGGACCCCCCGGCTCCGGCCCGCCCGAGGCCCGGGAGGCGAGCGAGGAGGGGCCCCCCGCCGTCCGGCCCGTCTTCTCCCCCCCGTACCTGTCCCCCGAGCCCCCATCGCCCGAAAAAAAGGCCAGTCCCATCCCCCACCCGGAATATTCGAGGCGCCCCCCCCCCCACTCGGAACCCAGGAAATTCGGCTCCAGGTGTCAGGCGAGCCTCAGCCGGAGTCCGCTCACCCCGTCTACCTGGCGGGCGCCCCGGGCAGCCTCAGCTCGGGACGCGGTCCCCAGGCCCGGCCCAGACGCCGCCCGGGTGGGGGAGGGCGGGGTGCCGCCGCCGCCGCAGCGCGGAGGAGCGGGCGGGGGGCCGGGGCGGGAGGCCGGGGAGGGGGCGGCCTCACCTGCGCCACTGCAGCGCGCTGCGCCTCCCGGCGGAAGGGGGAGCGGGCGCGAGGGGGGAAGGGGCTCCGGGCGGCTGAGGGGAACGGATCGCGGCTGGGGGTGTCTCCGCCACCCCGGGAGAGCAGCGGCCGGGCCGGTCCCCGGGGGATCTCGCGTGGAGGCGCCTTTCCCACCCCCTACCGCCCGGAAGGGACCCAGGAACGGGCTCGGATCGGGGCCGAGGTGCCGATCCGGAAGCGAGTAGCCCGAGGCGGCCGCTCGCCGCCCGCCCGAGCCCAGCGGAAGGAAAGCCGCCGCCCGTCTCCGCCGGGAGACTCCGCCTCAGCCCCGCGCCGCTGCCTCCGGGGCGAGCGGGGATGCGGAGCGGAGCGGGGCGGGTCCCCGCGCTCTCAGAAGATGGTCTGGGGGGACGCGAGGAAGCGGGGCGAAGGCACGGCGGCCGGTGCCTCACCTGTGGCCGGAGTGGGTGGCGGCGGGCGGACGGACGGACGGGGACTCGGCAGTCTCTGGGCGGCAGCGCGGCGAGGCTGAGACTCTGTCCCTGGATCTCGCTGCTCACAGGCTACAGCCGCTCCGCAGACACGGGGTTTCCTCCAATCACCAGCCCCGGCAGCAGGGGCACCACACGCACGATGACGTCAAACGCTGCTATGGCAACCGTTGATTGGTGCCCACAGTTCTGGGGGCCGCAGCGCAACCGCCGCTCCCCGCGCTAGGGGGCGAGCCGAGGAGCCCGGGTCCTCGCCCGCTTCCAGCCCTCCTTCCTCCCTGCTCAGCCTCCGACTTCTCCAGCCCCGAGTGCGCCGGGGCAGGAAACTCCTCCCCCGCGAATCCCCCCGAATTCCTGTTCCCCTCGAGCCCCAGCAGCCTCCGCCGGCTCCACTTGGTCTCAACCTGCGAGAAGGAAACGTCTCCCCACCCCCACCCCAGCTTCCCGGGCCGGCCTGCGCCTGCGCCAGTCACTCCCTCTCGAGGGGGCTCTGGTTCAGCAACATCCGGGACCTTTCACATCCCCCACCCGCTCCCCACGGCCTGGCCCGCCCAGCCCTCGGTGTTTCGCGGCTTAACTGACCCCCCCTCCCCCAGGCCGCCCGGGGGTGGGATAACGAGGGGCTTCGCAGCTGGGCATTATGATCGGGACTTGGGGAGGGTGGGGGGGGGTGCCAGGGTGCGGTCCTGTCCAGTGAGGGAGGGGCCATGTGGCAGGAGCCCCCCCACCCCCGCCCCAGCCCCGGCCCCGGCCCGCCGCTGCCCGCGCCCCTCCCCGCGCCGGGCGGGGCGGACGGACCTGGGCGCGCGCCCCTCCCTTCCTGCCTTCCGCCGCGCGGCTTTACCTGCTGCTGCCGGAACCCGGTCTCAGACCATTTAAGGCTGGGAATAGGGAGTGTGGCGGCCGGCCCCGCAGTGCGGCCTGAGTGACGGGAGGGTTTTCCAATCGGGAGCCCGGGAGCCGCGCGGTGACAGCTGCGAGGGGACAATGGGTGGGCGCGGAGTGGGGGTGAGCTGGATCCGGGGGGGCGGAGGTGAGCCCCGGAGGGGACACCGCCGCTTTCTGAAAGCCTGCTACTTGCGAGCGGAAAAGGCTGCTTTCTTCTTCTTCTTTTTTTTTTTAAATATGTATTTTATTGATTTTTTACAGAGAGGAAGGGAGAGGGATGGACAGAAACATCCATGAGAGAGAAACATGGATCAGCTTCTTGATGGAGGGTTTGGGGTGATCATTGCCCTACGGACGGACTCCTTTCTCGTAGGTTAGATTTTTTAACGCCCAAATAAAACTTCCACTTGAAGACCTCATGTCCAGTGGTTTAAAAATATAGATCATTACCTATTTCCTCCTGAAGACCAGGTTTGAGGCACGTGGTTGTTCCCAGGGCCCCAACCCATCCAGCCATGGGGGCGGGGGGGTCGGTGGGGTGGGGCGGCCTCTGGCCGGGCTGGGACCGGACCAAGACCCCGGAAGAGAGAGGGAAAGAAGGGCAGAAATTGCAGGTGCCGCGCAAACCTGCCAACCCAAACCGGTAGTGCCTCCACCCAGTCAGCCTGGGGAAGTTCAAAGCACCACGTTCACCGGGTAACACGGCTCTGCCCCTGCTCCCCCGAACGGTGTTCGAGCCCAGACAAGATGAGTGCGTGGATGACCTGCGACACCAGTCACAAGAGTCACAGAGTTGGTGGTTGGAAGTGGGAGACCCCCAAACTGTCCTCCTACCCCTGAGTGCATTCTGTCTGGGCCTTATTGGTCTTCCTAACGCATCTTTATTGAACCCCTACAAAGGGTCCGCTTTAGGCGAATTTGACGAAGGAGCCTCAAAAGATGCAGCCTCAAGCTCTGCAGAGGATTGCATTTGTCAAGGGCTGGCTGGAAATGGTTCCTCCCTTTTGTAACGCTTTGTTGTTTGATGGATGCCCTGTGCTGCCAGACTTGTACCAATTACATTTTGTCTTAAGTTCCAGCTGGCATTTAGATAGTAAAGGATAAACCAGAAGGATCGTTTCCAGTGACGAGTTCAATTTCAGTGTTTTTTATTTCCCCCCAAGTTTCCACCTCAGCACGTTCATAGTAGAGTGAATGGATGGACAAATTGACCAGGATTTAATTTCTGAGATCGTAAAGTCACCTTTCTTTGACACCTCCCCCCCCCCAAATAATTTCTTTGACAGAGTGAGTCACTTAAAATGACTAATATTTCAAGAGCTTTCTTTTTCTTTTTTAAAGTTGTCTCCAGTTTTGTATTAGGTACCAAAAATTTGACATTAAGCTAAATCTTTCTTAGAACAGAAATTGATGTGCCTTTAATATCTCAAATATGTGAAAATATAGAATATATGCATTTTTGTTTTTGAAGGATTCTTCTCCATAACTTGTGGATTTACCTTAGGAAACAGTTAAGTTAGGGGTTTTTTGTTTTGTTTTGCTTCATGCTTTCAATAGCAAGGCATTTTTTAGTGAAATAGTAGGAGCTATTAGGTTTTACATACTCAAATCAACATGTTCACGGAATAAAAGTGTAATGAATGAAGTTGCCAAGTAGCAAAAATTAAAATGTCATAAAGAGCCCCAAGTGATAAGTATTTTGAGGAAGAGGAATAATACATGACAAGGATAATGGCAAAACAAAGAATAAGTAGAACCTATGGACTTGAACTTTGTGAAAATGTATTTTTTTAATGATTACCCAAGGATATGTGTCTTTTCCCCCCCACTGATTCCAGAGAGAGAAACATCTATGTGAGAGAGAACACCAATCGGTCTCCTCCCATACACACTCTGTCAGGGGGTCTAACCCAGAACCTGGGAATGTGCCCTGACCCCGAGGTGCATGGGATGTTGCTCTAACCACTACTAAGTGCAATACCAGCCAGGCCAACTTCAAGAAAATTACAGGCGACTTTCACTAGTAGCCTGTCTTGATTTTTCTTTGCTGTTCATGTCTGGTGCCTCAGTTAAATTGCTTAACCTGTTCCTCAGTTTCCACATCAATAAAATACTGGTATTAAAAACACTTAACTCATTAAATGACATTAAGAATTAAATGAAGTTATATATCCACATATATTACTTTATAATTTATATCTATATATAATGTGTAGATATATATGTAATGCTTACACAAAGTAACATCTAATATTACTCATTTGTAAGTGGAGTTATTGGATGCCTACTTTTCAAAGGGTTGTGAAAATAAAATGAAACTACAGCCGAAAGTGGTTTGGCTCAATGGATAGAGCGTCGGCCTGTGGACAGGAAGTTCCCAGGTTTGATTCTGGTCAAGGGCATGTACCTTGGCTGCGGGCACAATCCCGGTAGGGAGTGTGCAAGAGGCAGCTGATCGATGTTTCTCTCTCATCAATGTTTCCGACTTTCTATTCCTCTCTGTAAAAAATCAATAAAACATATTTTTTAAAAATGAAACTACATTGAAAATGTAATTTTAAAGTGTGAGGTATACATATGTTCACCTTGGATATGCAAATTGGTGGTAAGTCTTTTAGCACTAATGAGACCTATATGATGAGACAATGCGGATCACTCCTGTCCTGTACCAGGGGCTGCAGTGATCCCTTCAGATCTGTGCTAAACAGTACAATGGGAAAGAGTGTAGGCGAATTAGCATAAATCCATCATTCCAACTGGAAAAACATCACAAAGGATGGACACTACTGGTGTGTAGCAATTACGTGATCTTTTAAGATTAATCACAGTTCAGTCAGGTCATAATCTCACTTGAACATGATTTAATTGAAGAAACAGCATAGTACACTGTGCTTTTGGGGGTCAGAATGGGGGTACAAATCTTGCATTGTTATTCAGAGCTATGTGACCCTAGGTTACTAAATTGGATGTACTATGTTAACATCCAACTCCATCAGATCATTGCAAGGATAAACGAGAAAGTAAGGAGAGGGCTACTTATAGTGCTCTAGAACATGACGATCTATTGTTGGAATAATTTGGAGTTCATGTCAGGGGCAGAGTAGTTATTCATCAAACACATTTTTCCCTATCAGAGCCACAGCTCCCTTGCAGTTATGTGAGGTTGTGTGGCTGAGCTAACTACTAGGATATAATCGAAGTGATATGCTCCACTTGTGGCCCTGGTCCACCAAAATCTCTCTGTACCTCTCTGGGGTCCCTGGATGAACCCTGTCTGCCAACTGAATGGAGATGATTTCAAGGTTTTATAGGAGGGTATGACCATAAAATTAGAGGAGGCCAGGCTTCTGAAAGTCTATGGAAGCCAGTCCCAAGCATTTTAGACTTTATTGAGGAATAACATCCTTTTCTTTTAAATCCCCACCCGAGGATATTTTTCCCATTGATTTTTACAGAGAGCAGAAAAGAGGGAGAGAGACAGAGAAATATTGATGTGAGAGAGACACATTGATTGGTTGCCTCCCCCGTGGGCTGGAGCAGGGCTGGGGATTGAGCCTGTAACCCAGGTACCTGCCCTTGATGGGAATCAAACCTAAGACCCTTCAGTCCGAGGGCAGATGCTCTGTCCACTGAGCCAAACCAGCTAAGGGTAACTTCCACTTTTAAGCCACTGAGACTTAGGGTTTATCTGTTATGATACCTAACACTGTGGTTTCCATAGATGTCATTGGCAAGTTCAACACATGGTAAAGATTTTTTTTTTTTTAAGAAGAAAATGAGACAGAAAAAAAAAAGAAATTAAGGTAATCTGATTTTTTGATAACAGACAATTTAAGTATTCTTAGCTAATCTGTTGACTTCTAGAATTACCTTAGGAAAGTAATTTTTTCCTCACTTAATTCTACACTTTGTTTATTTTTAAAATTTACTATTTACTTGATGCCAGCTTCGTTTCTTTGTCTACTACTTGAGCCTCATTTAAAAAAAAATTTTTTGTTTTGTTTTCATTCCATACCTTTAAACTCTATTCCCTCACTCCAGACCTTAGTCTATGTTCTGTGATACTTTGGTGACAGGCTAGGTTTCTGCATGCTGATTGAAAAAAAAAAAAAACAACAAAAAATGTAAACCAGAAAGAAAGCCAAACTGACTGCACTCTCATTTCATACACCCATCAAGCACTTAATGAGGGCCAGCTGGTTAGATTACGGGATAGACGTGCAGGGATCACAGTCCCTCCCTGAAGGAGCCCGCAGGTCTGGGACAGAGGAAGATACCGAATGCAGTTACGGGGAGCAGTGAAGTAGGAGCTAAGAAATGTGAGAAAATTGTGTTTTTGGAAATCTGAGCTGGCACTGTCCGTGGAGAGGTGAGGAAGATTCCCTGGAAAAAAAAAAAACTCATATTCATCCTATAAACGATTTGATTATCAATGAGTCAATTTTGCTATCTTGCATCCAATGGCATTTCTAATTCCAAAGTGATTTTTTTTTTTTTTAGTTTCTTTACATTCTTAACTTCTGGGTCATATTTTTTTCTTTTTTGTGGGGGGCAAGGTGGGTCACTATATCTCCTCATATGCTTTTTTTTTTTTTTAAGGACACATCCATTTTCTAAAGTTTTCTTTTCCTATAATAAAGCATCTTCCAGTCTATACTTGTCCCTGGAGTCTTCGGTAGCGTTGTTTCCTTGTACTTAGAATCTGGGGCGGGTCTTATGTTGTGGTAGTGTTTCTTTTCCTAACACATGTCAATAAGAGAAATTCCTTCTGGTCTCAGAGTCGGCTAACTGACAGATGACATTTCCTCTGCTTTCCTGCCATCCCCTTGAGAAAGGAGAGGTCTCATGTTTCCTTGCCTAAATTCTGGCATCCTGCAGGCATTTACATTTATCACCTGTTGAGCAGCCACCTTGACACGATCTTCCCCTGACCCATTGTCCAGTGGTCTGTCATTAAGAGAATTAATGTCAAGAATCACAGGCTGGCTGTGATTCTTTTTTAATTGGCTGTGATAAATGGAGAAACTACAAACTTGACCACGCTGTGCTGGTCAGCACGCTTCCGCACGCCGCTGTGTCTGCAGCTCCTCATCCCTCGGATTTAGCCATCCCGTTTTGTAACCAGCCACCTCTGCCTTCCTGGCCCTCTGTGCTCTTGCGCCTTCTTCTGGGATTTGTAGGTTTTGATTGAACAACACTTTGAGGGATCAATTTCTTCCTCCCAACTTTGCTCCTCTTTTTCAGAGGGTAAAGTATTTGTGATAAAGTTTCTTGGTTTAGCCTCCTCTTGCACTGCAGTCAGTGGAAATTCCTCTCACTAATGGTTGATCCTTTTTAAAATATATATATTTTATTGATTTTTTTACAGAGAGGAAGGGAGAGGGATAGAGAGTTAGAAACATTGATGAGAGAGAAACATTGATCAGCTGCCTCCTGAACACCCCCTACTGGGGATGTGTCCACAACCAAGGTACATGCCCTTGACCGGAATTGAACCAGGGACCTTTCAGTCGCAGGCAGACACTCTATCCACTGAACCAAACCAGTTTCAGCAACATGGTTGATTCTTAATTTTCAAAAACTCATGATATTATAATGGGAAGATGAGAAAGGTTGTAACAAGAATCTTAGTTTGGCACCATTTTAGTATCTTAACCTTTAAGCACCAGTATAAATACAGACCTATATACATATGTCAAATTTATTTTTTAGAGCAGTTTTAGGTTCACAGTAAAATTGAGGGGAAGATACAGAGATTTCTATCTACCCCTTGCCCTCACTCATGCATAGCTTCTCCTATTTTTAATATCTACTACCAGAGTGGTAGATATGTTAAAACTGATAAAATTGACTTGTTAAAATTGGCTGGTATATTTTATTAAAATACATTCACAAATCATTATATCATCCTAAGTAAAAGTTTACATTAGAGTTCACTCTTTAAGTTGTGCCTTCTATGGGTTTGAACAATTAATGTAATGACATATACCCATCGTTATAGTATCACACAGTCATTTCACTCTTCCAAAAATCCTCTGCTCCACTATTTGTTTCTGCATCTACTTATCTTTTTACTGTCTCCATAATTTTGCCTTTTCCAAAAAGTCACATAATCATTTATTATGTAGCCTTCTCACATAGGCTTCTTTGACTTAGTAATCTGTGTTTAAGGCTTCTCCATGTTTTTCATGGTTTTCCTCCATTTCTTTTTAGTGCTGAATTGTATTTCATTGTTTCCATATATTACAGTTTACTTATCCACTGAACTACTGAAGGACATATTGGTTGTGTCCCAGTTTGTGCAATAATGAATAAACAGTGGTGTGAAAGTTTTTGTGAAAGTTAGGTTTTCAACTCCTTTGGGCAAACACCAAGGAGCATGATTAGTGGGTTTTATGTTAAGAGAAAGTTTAGTTTTGTAAGAAACTGCCAAACTGTCTTCCACAGTGGCTGTATCGTTTTGCTCTAAGACTTCCTATTGCTCCACATCCTCTCCAGCACTTGCTGTTAGGGCTCTGGATTCGGGCCATTCTGATAGGTGTGCAGGGGTATCTCTTTGTTGTTTGAATTTCCATTTCCTTGATGGCAATGATGTGAAGCATCTTTTCATGTGCTTATTTGCCATTTGTGTGTCTTCTCTGGTGAAGTGTCTGTTAGGGTCTTTGGACCACTTTTTAATCTAGTTGTCTGCTTTCCCATTGTTGAGTTTTAAGAGTTTTTTGTACATTTTTGGATACTAGTCCTTTATCAGATGAGAGTTTTGCAAATATTTTCTCCCAGTCCGTGGTCTATCTCATCATTCTCTTGATCAATTATATTTTTAATGTATTGTATTTTTACATGTTGCGAGCAAAGAAAAGACTTTAATTTTCCGTTAGGCATTGGAATAGCTTTTGGAAGTGTGAAGATTAATAAACAGAAACCTAATTAATTGATTTGGGAGGCTGAAAGAGAGAACTCTGAAGCAGGTGTCACTCAACACACACTATTGACCCAAACAGGAAGAGATGTACCTTTCATCTCCCACAGGAAGTGATACTACTTTACTGTCTCAGCAGAAGGAAGGAAAGATTCCTCCTGGCTCAGTCCCAGCTCAGTCTATGGGAGCTGGCCACAACTCAGCCAGTGAAAAGTCCAATGGACTCCTTTTTTACAAGAGCCCCTCCCAAGTCATAAAAGCATCCCTCCCCTTTGTTTCTCCTTATTTGCTGGTGATTTGCCATGAGACCACACGTCCCAAATTGCAATTCTTTGTTGTTTCTAAATAAACCCATTTTGCTAGAAAAATATGTTACTATTTGTTGAAGGTCAACAGAAGTTAACCTTGAGATTAGTGACACAGGCTTGAAAATACTGGTTTATAATACCAGAAGTTTTGTTTGAATTCAGGAATAGTTACATATGAGAAATATTCATATATACAAAGAAAAATGATAAAAGGCACAAGATACTGCCTTGTCTGCTGATCCCTGAGCTCGCGAGCCACGTGAAGATGGCTTGAGGCAGCTGGGAGCTCACCGTTTCAAAAGTACATCATTTACAATTCAAAAGTGACCAGTGGCAGTCATGGAGTGGAAAGGTCAGAGGAAGAATGTGTCCCTTCCTGGCCTGCATTTCAGCCTTGAGTACCCCCGAATAAGCAAAAAGTAACATTTGGAATTCATTACGTGTTTAAAATATAATAAGAATGCATATATATCAAAAGACATTAAAAAAATTCCCCCCTCTAGCAAAACAAGCATCTGGAAAAGGAATCAAGGGCAATGTGAATTTCTGGCAGTTTTCCTGGGACTTGATATAAAATTTTTCCTAGACCGACGAGCAGAATTTCTGTGCTCTAGTTTCCCTCGTCCCTCCTCAGGGGCAACGCTCTCAATTTGAAATTATTTTTTAGGAAAAATTCACACACTGTCTTAGTTCTGAAACCCTCAGAAATCCCTGAAATATTGCAGTATCTCAGCAACTTGATAAGAAATTTAAACCAAACCCACTCATTCCATAGGACATGAGATGGTTATTCTGGACAAGTCAGATGTGTTTTTTGATATGATTAACTTTCAGACAGTTAATGCCTTACTTCTTTGTTAAACATTGATTTTTTCAGTCAGGCTAATATAGTCAGGAGGCTTCAAGCTTGGACAATTAAAAAATGAATAAATAACAACTGTCGGAACATTTTCAGTTGGTACGTGGCCAATAGAAGTGAAGGACACATGTGCTGAACTGTTTCTCTAAACCACCACTTGTCAGAAGCTCTTTCTAAGCCATTTATAAGATGAGGTCACTTTCCTTTTGTGACTTTCCTACCACAGCAGCGCAGCTAGCAATAGCTTATGCACGCCAGTGGCATAAATAAGTTAAAATATATCAGCTACGCAGCATCTGTAGATAGGAGTGGGGGGATTAGAAGCAGTACAAAGGTCAAGCTTTAGAAGGAACAATTAACCCTGCGCTGCTAACAAAGCTTGGTTGTTTCCTTAGAGTACACTGAGAATCAGAGGTCAGTGGGTATTGTATTCTATGACGACGTCTTGGCTATGGTCGCCTACTGTGACCTCAAGGGCCTTTCTAGAAGGGAAAATAAATAGCACAGGACCAGGGGATTCAGGAATGTCAGTGAAAAGTTCAACATCACTATGTATTGTTTTTATTGTCTGTAGAAAAACAGAACACCATCAATGGATCTGGGTTCTGGAAAGAACACATTCATTCATTCATTCATTCATTCCTTTTTTAAAAAAAATTGTTGACATTATTACAGATATCCCCCACCCCTCCCCCTTTGACCCCTTCCACCCTCATTCATTCTCGAACAGATGTCTATGGAATAGCTATTTATATACCAGATGTAACAGGTGCCGAGAGTGGAAAGAAGGAAACAAAAATGACATTTCTGGACCACAAATGTGGTCTGCAGAAGAGTCTGCAAGTTTTCTCTAAGACATCTTCTTTCTTTTTTCTTAGGAATGTGAATAGGATTTTCTGATATTCAGGTGGGTACCATGGTACCTGGAATAAAGACCACATTTCTCCCTGTCAGCCTGGTCACTCCTAACTGACCCCCCTGCCAGCCTGGTCACCCCCAACTGCTCCCTCCCACACCAGCCTAGTCACCCCTCATGCCCCCCACCCACACTAGCCTGTTGCCCCACGCAGTAGGCTATTCAGTCATTTGGTTGTCCCTCAATAACTCCCCTGTTCACCTGGTCGTAGGCAGCCATCTTGTCAGGGCATGAGGGTTAATGTGCATATTACCTATTTATTATATAGGATTATTGTATTATTTTCCATATGATCCACTGTAAACCTGCTTTTGCCCCAGCCTGTATTTGGATTTTATGTACAGAACTAAGTGGCTTATAAGAGGGGAAATAACAGAAAAATGGGGGGGGGGGGTGGAATATAGTGCTTACTGCTCATCCTTTGGTGAATTAAAGCGAACATAGTGTTTTGGTGGTCATATAATGTTATGCCCAGATTTCAAGATCCCCAAAGACCATCAGGGAGCCGAGTCTGATGCAAAAGCAAAGAGCCTTTATTCAAGCTCAAGCTTGGCTCTCTGCCTCCACTGATGCAGCGGCAGGATGCAAAAAGAGAGTGAGTTTCAAAAGCACAATGATTTTATAGGGCTAGGGTTCGGGAGGTGGGGCATACTTGGACCGCTGAGTTGGCTGATTCTGATTAGTTGGGTGAGGGCTGGGGCTAGTGATGCAAATAATCCCTGACGCACGTGACCTGTCCTTTGCTCTTGATTGGAGCTCAGGCTCACAGTCTTTTGCGATTGGCTAATTCAAAGGGAGGGGTTGGTCTTTGTGACTTTACGATGGCAACCCCCAGGTAAGTTTACACATCATGCGGCCAACATGGTGGTTGCCAAGTCACATAGTCCAAAATGGCAGCTGTCTAAATTGTTCTTTGACAGAAAAGATGGCTTGTTTATTCTCACAATTCCCCCTTTTTCTTTATGTAAACTCTTTTTCAAACTCGGCTGACATTCACTGACTTTCATGCTCTGCATTGTCTAGGAGGAGATTAATTTGCTGTTTGGTCAATTCGGTTACAATTAACCCTTGGATAATACATGGGATGACGTGACATCTCATCACTGTAGCTCCTACTCAAAGGGGTGAAGAGGACACCATTGCTCTAGTGCATCAGAGAAAGGACCTCAATCCCAGACCCCAGCTCACTCGTCACTAATACTGCCAGTGCCTTAGGTTAGTTCCCCTTGTATTCCCATTGGCTGAATTAAGGGTGTGCTGAGTAACTGACACATCCTGTGGTTTTTCTCAGAAGAGGGGACACAGCTACACAAGATGGAGGACACGGTACAAAGTGGAGTCAGTCCTGCTCTGCCCTTTCAATTGCTAATGTAATGTGAAGGACTTACCTTCTTCAAGTCAGCCTGTTATCATTTAGTGAATAACTCTTTTTGGTAAATTTTCTGAACACTCCTAAAGATGCTCACTCCTTCCTCTAACTATGAAAAGTCTCTGTTGCGAAAGACAGCATGCATCTTCTAGGGATAGCATCAGTATGCCACAAACCTAGGAGTGCAGTGGCATTAAGAGAGGGATGGAGGGCAGTGGAATCTTTTATTTTGCTTTTTGCTTCAATCCAGTAGACTTGAGACCAGGGTCCACCAGGCACTCGAAGACCTAAGATGCCAAACCAGGAGAACAAGTTAATCACAACATGAAAAGTGTAAAAGTACTTACTCACCTACAGGGCAATCCACTTTGTGTCAATCAACCATGAAAGCACATTTCCCTAAAATAAAGAAGAATTCTGTCGACATCAGTGAAATGTGCCACTTCAAAGAGAATAAACTTAATCTTTGGAAATAATTCCAACAAAAGTTGCATGACATCACAGAAACGATACAGAAGTCAGCAATTGGTGACATTGTTTAAAATACATAAAAATTATTTACAGATTGATTTGATTGCATCACAATTCTTAGAGATTATATAACATAGTAAATACATATTGGGTTGTAGAGTCACTGGCAACTTCTCTGACTTACTGATTCTGAGATTTTTCATCTATAAAATAGAGATGATAAGACCAGCTTGTAGTGACCCCTTTCACATCCCATGTGGTTCAGGGTTCAGGGTTCAGGTTGAGGGTTTGGGCTCTGGAGGAGGCCACACACAAATGATAGAGACTAGAAAATATTAATTTGGAAATATTGGGGGCCAGGAGGGAGCCCAACTCCAGGGGAAGGACTCCACCCTGCTCTGGCCTTGCTATCCCTTTTATTAAGACGATGGGATACACCCATAGCCTTTAGGCAGGCAATTCCAATAATAGCCAATCAGCAAGGATTTACATAAAACTAGAAGGCGGAAGTTGCTTTAGCTCCCTTGTCTCCACTAGACAGTGGGTGCTTGGCTCTGACCCTTCAGAGCTTCAAGGTTGACCAGCCTTCCGGGTTCCTTGTCCACACCTCTCTGCTAGTGAAGGAAATGGACAATTTCCAACACCAGCTGGAATGTGAATCTTAGTGATATGTAAATGAAGTCTCCTCATCTCTGCTTGGCTCATAGTAAAGTCTCCATAAGTAATAAAAACTATTCTCATATTTCAGCCTTCCTAATTTACAACTTAAGTTAACCACTTAAAAATGAGAAGTGATCCTTGTGATAAGGTTTTCATTTTAATGTTACCTTTTGTTATACAATGTTTTCATTCATGGGACACTTACTATGTGCCAATCTGTGTGCTAAGTGCTTTATATGTGAATTCTCAGAAAACTAACATGAGGTAGGTTTCCTTATTTTTATTTTACAGGAAACAGAGACACACAAAGATGAAGCAGCTAGCTCAAGATTCTTCAGTTAGTGAAAGGCAGAGCTTGAGTTCAAACCAAAGCCAGACTCTGACACTGGTAATTTAACCACTACACCTGCCTACCACCTTTACTTTTATTTGCATTCTAAGCTTTACTCAGTCTAAAACTCACCTTGTCTTAAACCTGCCCTTAGCTACGCCTGCAGGCACCATTGAAGATGTTATTCATCTAAATGATTGGAATCGTAACACATATAAACTTGAACCACATCTAGATTTTCTTCCCTACAGGGCCTAGAATTTAGAAGCTGACTTGTTTCAATTGGTGATATTCCATTCAATTAAAAAGTATCAAAAACTTCCCAAGGACCAGTGTAGAGAATGGATAGTGATATATGTTAAAATATCTCTCATGTTTAAATTAACATGTTGAAAGGAAATTAATAAGTCTGAGTGTTAGCCTTGCAACTTTATTTTTTCTTTACTTTTGTACCTTTGAACTCGTAAAATTCTTAATTTTCAAACTACAATTTTGAATACTGTTTCAAAAATTCAAAATTCCCTATGTCACAACCCTTTTCCTTTTAATCTGGCCTCTACCTGCCTCAAGGAAATAGAGGATTCTTATTCCATGATCTGAACTTCAAAGGATTTCAAACCTGCTGCAGAAGGAGGGAATTAAAGATAAGGGCCACCTGCTTCTAATGTGTGTGTGTGAGTATGTAGCTCAGTTCTTGTTTTTTAAGTATGCCTTTAAGACTTCCCATATTGGGTGAGTATACGACTTGACTGTTGCATGGATGGTGTTACAAACAGTTTTGCTTACACAGGATTTAACTTTAAATGAGGTCTACTTGAGACAGGGGCCCGCTAATTAGAGTGTGAACTATTAGAGTCAAAGGCAGTTTTCTTTGTGTGACCTGCAGCAAGTAAAGAACGCTGTAATCTCATTGGAATCACAGAACCTGGACTTTAGAATTCATGCAGCCCAATTATTCAACGAGTCCAGCTTTTTTAACAGCCCAGCGACTCGAGTTTCCGAATTTAGGTGGCAACTAATTATATTGCTGAATATTTCTAATGATTATTTAAAAAGTGAAAGAAAAAAGAAATTCCAATATTGAACCAAAACTCCGTCATTTGTATCCATTTCCCCCTGCTTCTTTCTCCCTCCCTCCCTTCCTTCCTTCCTTCCTTCCTTCCTTCCTTCCTTCCTTCCTTCCTTCCTTTCTTCCTTCCTTTCTTTTTTTTTCTTTTTTTCATGTAATAGCTATTCAAGTTTTGAGCACATCATTTGTGTTTTCCTTTATATCTCTCCTATCTAATAAAAAGTCCCTAGCAGGAAATATCAGAATCTTTGGAATGACTGTAGAATTTTGGGAGACTTTTTGAAATTGCACAACTGCCTGGCAATGAAATTGTCTAGCTGTGGCCCTAACTAGTTTGGCTCAGTGGATAAAGAGCGTCAGTCTGTGGACTGAAGGGTCCCAGGTTCAATTCCGGTCAAAGGCATGTACGTTGGTTGTGGGCACATCCCCAATAGGGGGTGTGCAGGAGGCAGCTGATCGATGTTTCTGTCTCATCGATGTTTCTAATTCTCTATCCCTCTCCCTTTCTCTCTGTAGAAAAACAATAATATATATATATATATATATATATATATATATATATATATATATTTTTTTTTTTTTTAAGAAATTGTCTAGCTGTGGAGTCTACAGACCCTAAGGACAAGGAGAGACCCACTGCTGCAGGTTAGTTCTCCAAGCAGAGGATCCTGGGAGAGAGCTGGAAGTATAGCAGGGTTGTTGGAAGGTAAGAGTTACAAAGGAAAGGGGCAGGAAGCAGCGTTGGGCAGGCAGAGCAGTCGGAAGGTAATCAGACTTGACCCAGTCTGCCAGCCCCCTGGGGAGCTCTGCCCCAGAGACCACCGGGAGAAGGAGCCTTGCCTGAGGGGGGTTGGCTGGGCCTTTGCACCGCCACCTTGTTCTGCCCCCAAGATGAGGGTGGCCTTGGTGTGAAAAGCTGGGCAGATCCCGAAAGAGCTGACAGCTGGAGGCTCCTGGCCATTTCCCACAGCTGGCCAGGGAGTCATTTCTTGAAGAGGGCTCTGAGCAACACACACGTGTCTGCCCCCGGAGGGGAAGAATGGAGGAATCTGGCAGACACTGCAGAGGAGTCTTGACAAGTCTTCGTAATTGGTCAGGTATGAAGATGAGAGGCTAAAGGTAACTCTGATGACTAGGATAGCACTGCCACCAATAGACATAGTTTGGTTGGAATACAATCTCTTTCCACCAAACCCACAGCTGCCTTCTACTAGGCCAGTGGTCGGCAAACTCACTAGTCAGCAGAGCCAAATATCAACAGTAGAACGACTGAAATTTCTTTTGAGATCGGAAAACCGACTTCACGAAGTTTCGATCGCACTGTACGTGCATGCCCGCAGGTGGTATTTTGTGGAAGAGCCTCACTCAAGGGGCCAAAGAGCCGCGCATGTGGCTTGAGAGCCGCAGTTTGCCGACCACTTTTAACTAGGCCAATGATTTTCTGCATAAGTTGCCAATGGCTCGCGCCCTTTTTGTTGAGTGACCAACCACACTCCTTGGCTGTCACTGATAGGGCCAGCCAGGGGGTGACCACAGCCCACGGCACCGGTGGCTAATGTAAACTGTACCGTTCTGATTGGGGACAAACTCAGTACACCCACTTGGAAAGACTCAAGTGTTCAGTATACAGGAGAGGCTGAAGCCTGCTCAGGCTGTATCTCAAAGGACACTGAGCTATTGTTGTCCTCTCGATTGCACTGAGCCATCTAGAGAGCAGTGGACCCGTAGGCCCTGTTGTTGCCCGAAGAGGCAGTATGTTCTTTGCTCCCCAATATCTGTGCAGGAAATCCAGTCATCACAGGGGACCTAGCCACGTTCATTCCTCAAAGAGCCTGTCCTTTGACTTTCTATCTCTCTCCCTTCCTCTCTGTAATTTTTTTTTTTAAATATATTTTATTGATTTTTTACAGAGCGGAAGGGAGAGGGATAGAAAGTCAGAAACATCGATGAGAGAGAGACATCGATCAGCCGCCTCTTGCACGCCCCCTACTGGGGATGTGCCCGCAGCCAAGGTACATGCCCTTGCCGGAATCGAACCTGGGACCCTTCAGTCCGCAGTCCGATGCTCTATCCACTGAGCCAAACCGGTCTCGGCCCTCTCTGTAATTTTTAAAATACATTTTATATCTTCTTTCTAAAAGTGGGTGAAAAGATAAGGATGGACTCCGAACCTCGAAGACCTGCCCCCTTAGGTCCTGGGGTGGGCAACTTTGGTAAACCTTGAATACATCCAGCTTCTTCTTCCCACAGCAGGAGCTGTCATTTTTAAAAAATATATATTTTTTTTACAGAGAGGAAGGGAGAGGGATAGAAAGTCAGAAACATCGATGAGAGAGAAACATCGATCAGCTGCCTCCTGCACACTCCCTACTGGGGATGTGCCCGCAGCCAAGGTACGTGCCCTTGACCAGAATTGAACCTGGGACCTCTCAGTCTGCAGGCTAGTGCTGTATCCACTGAGCCAAACAGGTTTCGGCGTCTGCTGCCCTTTTATGACATTCCAAAAAGCGATGCGGCTACCCAGAGTCGCCTACAAATGAGTGTCTCCTGCATCCCTTTGCTCCCTTGCACTGAGTCCCAAAAGATGAATTGACCTGTGCAGCGAACTTTTTTGCTTTGCCATAAAGCTGTCTTACTGCTTGTTCTTCCAATTATTTGTTTGCTTAAAATCAGCAACCACCAGGTTCACTTTAGCATGTGGTCACTAAAGGACTCACACGAAACAGGCCAAAGAACCTCGCAAGAGCCCCCAGGTTTATTTTGTGGGCCCAAAGTTCCGTCTAGTGCTCAAGCTGGCCAAGCAGGGAAGCGAAGGATCCAGATGCCACGCCTGGCCAGGGGACCCCGTTTCTTTCAGAGGTCCATCTCCGTGGGTGCAACCCCCCCAGGAAGTCCAGGTAGACCCAGAGGATTCTGCTGGCTTTCCTACTTCCTAGTCCCTTGCTTCTTTCTCTTCCACGTGTTCCTTCCTATTCCCTTCCTCTCTCCTGGAGAAAAGGTGTTTCCTGCAATATGTTAAAAAATATGTTCTCATGCATTTGCAGGAAAGGAAATAATGTTCCAATGGCAGCTTGTGACATTGTAAATTAACTTTTTCTACTAAAAGCTTTTCAGCAGAAGTAATGGGAGGTAAGAAAGGAGTGTGTGTGAAGAGGAGGGAGGAACAGTGTAATGACTTAGTCACCCAGGTAACCAGCTGCTGAGTGGAAGAAAATTATCATGGCTCCTCGGTAGCAGGAGAAAAAAGGAGATGATGATCTCTCTTTTTTCAGCTCCCCCGGTTTGGGAAAGGTTGGGAACAGGAGGGGGTATTAATATTGATTGGTGCCTAATTTATGTTGTGTTCAGTGCCAATTTGTGTAGGAATAAAAGGCTGAGGAAATTCGTTTAGACCTTACCTTCAAGTACATGCATACCCTTTGCCATGTGGCATCCTCACTTTTTAGCAACCTGCAGGAGCTTTGTCTTTTGCTCCTGTGACCTTACAAGGAGATTTCCTACCTTTTTATTGTGGGTTTAACAGGCAGGCACTGAGTTCAACATCCTGTGGAGGGAGCAGCTATAGGGTTAAGCCTCGGAGTGACCTGCTGGCAAAGCTGCAAACAAGTCCCTGCTTAGAGGGCACAGCCCTCTTAGCATAATTAAGCTTGATCTTGTGACTGCTCCCTAGATCTTTCCTGGGTGGCTAATGGGCTGTGGGAGGTGCAGCAAGTGCTGCCAACACAAGTGAAACTTACAAGAACTTGTAAATTACCTTGTTTACCTCTGACTATAAAATAAAGGCTCAGCTTGCAGTCTGGATCTGTTCTGTGGTCTCAGTCAGGCAGGGAAGATCTACCTAGATCCAGCTTGTTCTGCTTGTCTGTCATTTCTTCATCCTTTGCCTGCCTTCCCTTCGGCTCACCGAACCTTTGGCTGTGCTGGTGTGGCACAATTCTGCACTTTTTTCTTATTTAAATCGTTAAAAACATAAAAAAAAATTTTTAAAAATTTTTATTGAGTTTAGAGAGGAAGGGAGAGGGAGAGAGAAAAATAGAAACATCAGCAATGAAAGGGAATCATTTTGTGCGGCTGCCTCCTGCACATCCCCTACTGGGGATTGAGTTGGAAACCAGGGCATGTGCCCTGACCGGAAATAGAACGCTGACCCTCCTGACTCATAGGTGGATGCTCAATCATCTAGCCACACCAGTCAAGCTCTTATTTAATTCTTAAAGACAACCCTACAAGATCTGTATTATTATATTCTGAGGAAGCAGGGCTCAGAGAGGTAAGGCAACATGCTCCAAGTCACACTGCAGAGACTGGAGAGAAACCTGAACTTCCCACACCTGAATTCTAAGCCCCTCCTGCCTGCCTCTCTGACTGCTGTGACCTGGATTTCCTTTTGTGTCTAAGGAAGCGCTGAGCATGCTCCTCATTCCCTCTCCTTCCAAATGAAGTGTAAGTATTTCTGATACAACTCAATAAAGGAATAGGCACTTTAATAAGCATTAAGAGTGGAAATGTCACATCTTCCCTTCCTTTTCAGTTCTCCAACCCAGCACCAGATGATCAAGCCTCTTCTGAACTCTTTGGTATTTTACTTACATCACTCCAAAAGCATCAAATTTCTCTCGGAATCTGATATCTCTCTCTCTCTCTCTCTCACACACACACACACACACTTTCTTGTGGATTCCTGTAATTCCTTAGCATTTTATCCACATTTCTGATCTTGTACCCATCATATTGCATGTCCTTCGCTCAGCCCATATGTTTGAACCTTTCACAAGCTGGGCAATGTTCAGTACTAGGGATTCAGCCAGAAGCCAAGAAATGAAAATCTCTTTGCCATGGAGCTG
This sequence comes from Antrozous pallidus, assembly GCA_027563665.1. Taxonomy (NCBI): domain Eukaryota; kingdom Metazoa; phylum Chordata; class Mammalia; order Chiroptera; family Vespertilionidae; genus Antrozous; species Antrozous pallidus. The sequence goes on from CM050510.1 coordinate 13,413,887, forward strand.
CATTCTAGTTGGGGGGAAATTGACAAGAACGTGGTATAATATGGGGCATGTCATATGGTGATAAGTGATATGGATAAAAATGATGCAGGAAAGGCAGTGGGAATAGTGGGAGAAAGGGAGTCAGTGATGGATCTTTTTAATACATTTTATAGATTTTTTTACAGAGAGGAAGGGAGAGGGATAGAAAGTCAGAAACATCGATCAGCTTGCACACCTCCTACTGGGGATGTGCCACAGCCAAGGTACATGCCCTTGACCGGAATCAAACCTGGGACCTTTCAGTACGCAGGCTGACGCTCTATCCACTGAGCCAAACCAGTTTGACCAGTGATGGGTCTTTTTATTATTTGTTTACTCGTGTGCCTTCTCAAGAATAGACACCAAGCCAGTTGATGTTTTAAACTCATCACTTTTCATACTGCCTGGCCTTGTGAGGCTCAAGAAATGCTTGTGGATGGAATATGGAAGGCCAGCTTCATGGTACTTGACTGGTATGAAAATAGTTTGCCTTCCATAGCTTTTCATGAAAGAAGCATTGGTTGTGCTACGAATGGCCTTTCCAAGAAGGAAGTGGCTGTTTATTTTTGGGGTGGGTTCTCCACTTTCTATGGTTTTATCAGGGCCCAGTGTCCACTGGCAGTTTTAAACAGAGCTTCAGCATGAGCCCACAGAGAACAAAAAATAGACAGACTTGGCCAGGGGCAATGACGCTTCTTCCTTTTATGGAAGAGACGAGACATTAGAAAGCAGGAAATAATGCCAGTGTCAGAAAAGGAGACGAGTTAAAAGCAATGTCAGGAAATTACAAAGAAACAACAACAGAAACATGTAAAAGAGAATGGATTGGTAGTAAAAGCCAAAGCCATGACAGGAGAAACCCAGAAACCATAACTCTGATGAAGCGCAGGAAACTGGAAGGAAGACGGTGGAGCAGGGAGAAGTATCCAGTATTGAACCCAAGGCAGAGAACCCGAATTCATTTCTACTTTTTGACTGATTGTGACTATCTCTGAACATCTAGTGAAAGCTTATATCTCCTCCCACTAGCACAACCATCCTTATTAATCTTCACAGGCCTTCGCACCGGGGAGATGGCTTCGGAAAGGAGCGCTCACAGACAAGCCTTTCACGTAGCAGATGGGTCAGGAAGCACCGTGGATGTGGGCAAGGCCCCGTGGGTGCTGGATAAAGTGAAAACAGGTCTTCTCTCCCCCGTGAAAGGCAGCAGTGGAAAGCATAAATAGGCAAGTGTGAAATTTTACTAGGTCTGTAAGGAAAGCTTTGCTCATTCCACATGAAAATATTTCTCAAAAATAGTCAAAAGCAAGGGTGAGGTTGCTTTTAAAGACCACTTCATGATCATTTGAGTGTATCTAGTGTCTCCCACAGGGGGACGGTTCTTGCCTATTTCTAGAGAGGGGCACCAGCCATACCTGTCTTTTGACCCCTTATCATCCTGGGGAGAGAGGGAGGTGAGCATGTCAAGTGATGGCCACTCAGGTGGCTGCAAGCAAGTGGCAGTTGGCAGTCAGGTTGAGGGACGAGAAGATGAATATGAGAGGGCACTGATCAGGATCCACATTGCTCACACAAAGGTTCCTCCTCCTCCTCCTCCTCCTCCTCCCCCTCCCCCTCCCCTCCCCCTCCTCCCCCTCCCCCTCCCCCTCCCCCTCCTCCCCCTCCTCCCCCCCCCTCCCCCTCCCCCTCCTCCTCCCCCTCCTCCTCCTCCTCCTCCTCCTCCTCCTCCTCCTCCTCCTTCTTCTTCTTCCAAAGAGCTTTAAAAATATTTTTAAATATTTTAAAGGAGAGGGATAGAGACCCAGAAACATCGATTAGCTGTCTCTCCCCCCCCAACACACACTGGGAATGTGTCGCAACCAAGGTACATGCCCTTGCCCGGAATCAAACCTGGGACCCTTCAGCCACAGGCTGATGCTCTATCCACTGAGCAAAACCGGTCAGGGCAGGGATCCTTTCTATGGGAGTGCTTATGTCCTCTCCTGAAGATGTTACATCAACCTGAGACTTTACTTTCAGCATCTCAGAGGGATGGGGATTAGCGTTGTCCACTATAAACTTATTCTGGTAAAACTGGGAATTTTTTCCTTTTCACACAAGCTCTGGGAGTAAACGGAGTCACAACGTAGTCAAGTAACTTCCTCTGGGTCTCCCTGCTAGTAGTTGCTGGAGTGGGAATTGGAACCCTGCTCTGACTTGTTGTTGGTGCGCTTCTCAGCACACCTGGCTGCTCGGTGGTCTCTGAACACCAGGAGGGTGAGGCCCTGGGTGTAACAGAGAGGTGTAGGGTAGTTTGCCCCATACATTTCTGAAGACTTCCTCCCTAGATTAAAAAGAAGAACATGTTTGTGTTGGCATATTTAACACATCATAAACACAATTTAAGATGAGATATTCATAAAGCTTTTCAACTGTATCTTCATCAGAATAAAATTTTGAACGTGGCTATAAGATTCTTACTGTGAATATTAGTCTACATCTGTCCATCGATCTCTTCCATGTGTACTTGATCTAACATGCCCACTGCTGCTTCTTTGTTTTTCTTTCTTTTTTTTTTAAAGCATCATTGCAAGGAGCATCTAATTATTAACCTCGAGAAATCAAATATTTAGAGCTATCCGATTAAAAATGTTCCTGGCTTCATAGTCGATCCAGTAGGAGTGTGTGTGTGTGGGGGGTAATGACTAGACCAATCTATATTTTCTGGAACACTTACAATCTACAACAAAAAGTGCATCCTGGCAGGAAGTGCTTCAATTATTAAGATCAGCGCAGTGTTTGCCCTGAAGACAGGCCCTGAGAATATGGCCCAGGAAGGGAGTCTGCTTGAGCAGCAATCAGTAGAGCATTATCTTTCAAAATGTTTACAGGTTAATGGATTGAGGGGTAACTGGCTTATGTGATGCCAACACCCCAAGGACTTTTTGGTTAGTTTGTTTCATGGAGAGTAGAAGACAACGAACAGAGTGCGGATACGTTATCAACGTGGGAGGTCCCACAGACCATGGAGGTGACTCTGGCTTGCTGACTCTGCAGGAAACAAGGACACAGCGGGGGAAGAGCTGGACGGACTTGCAGATGACCACAATGGGATGCTGTTTTCGTGGCCCACACTTGCTTCTTCATGACATCATCAGTTGGGTGTTTTCCAGAGAGCTACAGGAGAGCCAAGAAAGGGATAGGAAATATAAAACACTACTGATAGGAGAGCTGCCGTCTTCAAAAGAAAAGAATGTACAGGATAAAACAATGTCATTTAAAATCCCAGAAGAAAAGGTGTGGTTGGTACCACTCCTAGGGTTTTCTAAAAAATAGAGAGGCTATTAAAAAAGAAAATTAACCACTTTTCTGTCCTTTAGTTTTAAGGATCACGGTATGATGATGAGGATGTTGTCGGCGGCTGGCCCTGAGGACTTTAAGGCCAGTTTCATGACACAACCCCAAGGTGGGGAGAGAGGGGAGGAGGGGGCTTGGGTCTCAAGTTTAAGAGCTTCGCTTTTATCTTCAGATTAAATTAAATATATCGTCACAAAATGCCCGATGGGATTACAATAAAATGATCCTATAGTAACTTGACTTGAGTCCCATAATAAGCCACACCAATAATTGTGTGTTATAAATTAATATTTTAATAAATTCTGCAATTATTTAGCTTTATTTTGTTGCATTGTTATTATTTATCAATTATTATATTACTAGTGGCCTGGTGCACAAAATTAGTGCACATTAAAAGGGGATTAATTAGAGGAAATAATTTAATATTACTATTTGCCCTTTCTCTATAATAGAAGTGTCAGAGATGAAAGAAAATTAGTAAAATGTATATGAAACCTTCCACCTGTTAGAGTCTGGGGAGCATCACGGGACCCAGAGTCAAGTCCCCACCCACCCACATGTGCCTCAAAATCGTGTGAGACCCAGACCCAGCTGCCCTCCCCACCCCTCATTGGCCTAGATCCAGACCCAGCAAGTCCCACCTTGTCAAGACCCACCAGGCAGGGGACATAGCCTCAGGTCCACTGGCCTGGTGCCAGGGGCTGTGCCATGAGGTCCCCCGTCAAGCCTCACCAGGTGGGGGACATGGCCTGAGATCACCTGTCAAGCCCTGCCAGGTGGGGGGGGGGCACAGCCTCAGATCCCCCAGCCCAGCACCAGGAGGGGGCACAGCCTTAAGTCCTCCTTCAAGCCCCACTGGCAGGGGTGTGCAGCCTCAGGACTCCCATCAAGCCCTGCTGGGGGGGTGGGGTGGGGGAGAGCCCTGAGTTCCCCAACCCAGCACTGAGGGTGCACCTTGAGGTCCCTGTCAAGCCCTGCCAGGCGGGGGGCAGGGGGGTGTGCAGCCTCAGGTCCCCTGGCCTAGTGCTAGATCAGGGGATGCAGCCTGAGGTTCCTCGGCCTGGACCGGGGTAGGGGGCATGGCTTGAGATTCCCCTGCCTGGCGCTGGGGCTGGGGGAGTAGCCTGAGGTCCCCTAGCCCACCACCAGGATGGGAAGTGCACTATGAGGTCCCCGGTCAAGCCCTGCCAGGTAGGGGGACATGGCCTGAGGTCCCTTGTCAAGCCCCACAGGGGTGGGGGAGGGCATAGCCTCAGGTCCCTGCTGATTGCTCATTAAGGCTCCTTGTGGGAACTTGACCTTAGCTGTGGGTGCAGCCATCTTTGTGAAGGAGTGATGGTTAATTAGCATATTTCCTCTTTGTTAGATAGGATTACTGATTGCATTGTATTTTGTATATATGTGCATGTTAAGAGTTTCAAATGATTGCCCTAGCTGATTTGGCTCAGTGGATAGAACTTCTGCCTGTTGTATTTGTAGGCAGGTCCTCCCTGAACCAAAGGGTCCCAGATTTGATTCTGGTCAAGGGCATACATCTTGGTTGCAGGCTTCTTTCTGGCCCAGGCCCTGGTCAGGGCTCGTGCAGGAAGCAACCAATCGATGAGTCTCTCTTCTGTACGCTCTGTCTTTCCCTCTCTCTTATACTTTCTCTAAAAATCAGTGGAAAAATATCCTTGACTGAGGATTAAAAAAAAGAAAAGATTTTCGACTTATTAAAACTAATCATTAAAAAAAATGCTACATATGTTCACCCTATTTTGAATAGTCTCCAATGAAAGAAAATTAGACCTGGAGCTTCAAAGGAAGGCAGTGACGCCAGCCTTTTTAAACCTCCCAGAGGCCTTTTCTAAAACCAAGTGCCCCTTTGCTAGCTCTCCTTCAGGCCATGACCTCAATAAACCACACACACACACACACACACACACACACACACACACACACAAGTATTCAAGTTCATTTCCACTTGGAAGGATGGAAGGAAGCAAATGAAAATGCTTGTTAAGACGCAGGAAGTTATCAGCGGGTTGAAAAGCCCTTGAATTAGAAGGCATATATTACAGTGTTCCTGAACTTGTTGGAATTACAAAGCACCCTTGGCCACTGATGTTGGAGATATGGTTTTATATCTTGCAAGACACAAAGATTTTCAGGCGTTTTGCCCAGATGTTTGGCCCGGGACTCTGGGGACCCCATCCCTCCCACCCAGGGGTAAGAGGTCCTTGCCCAGCGCCACCGCTGACACCTCTCACATCCGCCCTCACACACGGGCAGGAATTTGGCCCTGTCTGTTCCTATTTAAGGGGAAAGACACAACAATTTGTGATTTAAAAGGGCAAAGATGTGTCTCCAGAGAAATCCTCTGTGTATCGAGAAATCATCTTCTGTGATGATGAAAATGAAGCAATGGATATGAAGCCTTCCTGGATAGTTTAGAAAGATGAGGAATAGGAGAGAGTTGTTTATGTGGCAAATAGTATTTGGCGAGGCTATGCCCTCCTTTCTCAGTATTTTTCTGATAATAGGGAGTACCGCTTGCATTCACAAACACTTAATGGACACACAAGCCTTTTTATAGTGTTGATGGCTTTTTTCTTAACTTGGCTCCATTCCGCATAGACCTTCAAAGATGCTATTAGTAACTTGGATTCTCTGTGTGTTAAAAAGTGCAAACAATTTAGAACAAATATCCGTCAGCATGTTTGTAATGAACGATGATTAATTTTAAAGAGAAAGTATACCAAGCACATTTTGTGGCTAAACTAAATCACACATAATACCTTTCAGATTCTTAAAATGTTCCTTTTGACCTGTAGAGAATTAAAGTAAAAACTTCATTTAAAAAAGATCTCTCTCCCCCTCTATTCTAAAGGACTAACACAATCTCATTTTTCTAGAAGTAGATAAACTCCTTTTCTCACGAACGCCACTTTTTTTCTCCTGTGCCTTTGGTTCTTTATCCCAGCAAGGAGTTTCAGCTTCTACTGATCTTGGAAAAACTTGGAACCCACGAGGCAGTGGGGACAAACAGGTGTCTAAGTCCCCCCTTTAGGTCTGAAGCCTCCACAGGAGCGACAGGGGCCTGGCTCTGACTCGTCCCCCACAGCAGCCACATGCTGGGTGGACGCCAAGTCAATATTTGTTGACCCAAGTGTCCAAACGCAAGTCATTCTTGAGGTTCTTCTGGGGCCGTGTGCTGGTTATTTATTAAGCGCCCACAATGGGTCAGGGAGTCAATGAATTTCAGAATTGGAAGGGTTTTTAAAGGTGACCGGGTCCAACCTCCTCATTTTATAAACAAGGAAATGGAGGTGCGGAAAGAAGGGTCTGCCCAAGGTCAAACCCCTAGTGTGTGTGTGTGTGTGTGTGTGGCGGGGGGGGTTGAGGGGGGGGAGCTGGAAGTTACACTTTCACCGGCTCCTTCCTCCTACTGCACTAGCACATTGCCAGTCAGACCTGATCCCTGCTTGCTGGAAATTAATAATCAAACGACACCAAATGTTGGTAATTGAAGATATTGCCTGTAATCAGATCGGTGGAGTTGGGATCCACTTTAGGATGCAGGGGGAGGCTGTGATAAAAAGACAAAGATAAGCAGAAAAAGAAACACACCATCACACATTTTTTAAAAATTGATTGACTTGACTTATATTCTACTTTGTTCCAAAAAAGATGTTAAGAAGCTTTAAAGTAGACACACAATATAAAATGGATAAGAACAATACCACAAACAACAACAACAAGAAAAATGACAGGAAGGAAAACAAAGGCAGTCAAGTAAATCAGGAACCAGAGTGAGGTTAGTGCAAAACACATGCCCTACCATCCTAGGTCCTCGCTGCAGAGATGCTAGAAGTTTGTGGCTAAGTCTCCAATCAGGAGGTGGGAACTGGGACAAGATTCATAATCCCCAGATACAAACAACCCCTGCCCCCCGGAAAAGGACAGAGAGAAGGCTCTCCCATGTGTCCTCACGTACCCTGGAATTGAAATCACAGCCCTTTTGAGGTGTTGGGGATGATCAAGTTCTACTCCCTCTCCAGGAACAAACAGATACTTCTCAAGGTCACATCTGGCCACTGGGTCTACAAGGCTTGGAGAAGGAAGGGATCGGATCTGGGGATCTTTTCCACAGCAGACCTCGGGAGAAAGTCGGGTGCATGGTAATGAAAACACAGATACCCTTTACCTGGCAGAGGAGTCATGCTCCTCCTCTTTTGAGTATAGGACACCAAGGGCTGGCTTGATAGCAGTCATCCCACTTTGGCCCCCCACCTCCTAAGTGTAGAAGACTTCTCCAAGGATTGGTCTGAGGCCCAGAGGGAGGGCCAACCATCATGCCCACCCGGAGGGAAGAATCTGGGGGCAACTTCTAAAAAGGTTGTTTATCTGGACTGGCTGGCAGGATTGGTTAAAACATGCCGAAAGGCCCATTTACAGTTCTAAATACTCAGTATCTGAAGGTGGGAGGCTTAATGACTTGTGAAGAGGGGGAGAAGGGAGCAGAGGTTTCTGAAGAGACAACGGACTCCCACCTACCTTTTACTTCTGAGGGACGACAAGGAAGAGAACAACTGCCTTTGCTTTGAGTTGAGAGCAAAGGTGTATTAAGATTGCTTTGCAGTAAAGGGGGTGGGAAATCTATGCTACAAAAAGGTAATTTGTATTTTAGTTTTTATTTCTCATGTTGTTTCCTAGTCTACCTAGGAAGTTGTTGAGAACAATAAAATGGAACGTGTACAAGCTCAAAAATGTCTAGGATTAGATTGCATCACACTGTGGGGGAGGGGAATAATACATCCTATATAATAAGAAACATGCAAATTTGACTGTACCTCCGCTCCTGATTGGCTATGCTACCAGCCAATCAGGAGCGGGGGCGGGGGCGGGGCAAGTGGTACGAGTGCGTTGGGCCCCGGGGGTGGAGATGAAACGGTGGTGGTGGTGAGTGCCCAGCCCCTGGGCACTGTGAGGCGAAGCTGTGGCAGCAGCAGCGGTGGTGGTAGTGGCAGGGAGTGCCTGGCCCCTGGGGGCCGGGTGGCCGCAGGCAGCTGGGGCTGAGTTGAGCAGGGCTGAGTTGGGCTGGGTGCCCAAGGCCTAAAGCCTCTGACAGAGGCTTTAGGCCTTGGGCAGGCTGGGAGTGAGCCATCAGTTGGACATCCCCTGAGGGCTCCCAGTATGTAAGAGGGGGCTGGTTGGGTTGAGGGACCACCCACCCCCAGTGCACAAATTTTGTGCACTGGGACCCTAGTATGTATGTGTGTGTGTGTACAGATAGAGAATTTTTTTCAATTTTAAACTTTTCTCTTTGATCTTGATTACCAAAGTATTACCTAATCATTGTGGAAATGCAAGAAGTAAATTTTACGGGAATAGAGGATAAAATTGTCTTTAATCTGATTCATCTTATGGTTCTGGTAAATCTTCCATTTTTGTTCTTATGTATTCTTTTTACACATAATTATGATTCAATTGGAAAATTAACTAATTTGAAAATCGATTTCAAGATAGTTCTTGAATTTGTTTTTTGTCATCATTCTTGCAGCCTAGAAGATTGGATTTCCTCAGCAATAAGTCTGTAAAAGTTTGACTATAAAAGTAATGATGCTGATTTAAAGCAAATCACTCAGAACTGAAGCATCTGAAGGAACAAATCCCCCTCAAAGTAAGTTGGGAGGCAATGAACTCATACCACCACACAGTAATTTGGACACTGCTGACTTTAATTTCTGACTCTATGGCTTTTTCTTTTGAACATTATCAGATTGAAAAATCCTCCTGCTTCCAGGGTGGGTTTGATGTTTAGAAACTGCCAAAAGTTATCAGGGGTCAGGGCTGAGGAAGAGGTATGTGATTTTTCAAGCTGTGGAGTACTATTTTGGGTTAAGAACATGTTGAATCCAACATGTAATGACACTTTTTTTCTCACATGGTAAAAGGTTTTGAAGAGGACGTGTTGTAGCTGAAGGGAGCTATGCCCTCTCTCTATGAGTCTCGAGGAATTCTATAGCATCAAGAGGAAAACTGTCTCTGTAGGACTAATTCACATTGGGTTCTCCGACTCGTAATTACATCTTTGGTGGCCAAAAGCTATTTGTTTTACAAGCTCCATGATCATTCTATTCTCAGTTGCTAGCAGTTTCATGTTCAAATGTAAGATAGTTACTGAGGCAAATTGTTCTTAACCATTTAATTAGTTAAAACCACACACAGCATGGCCATTATCTCAAGATGTAGAAGCCTTCATGCTTTAATTATCCTGTTACTCACGTACAATGTTCTTTCTATTCATGTCAGCCCGAACATTCTTTCCCTAGCTTTCACATCAATCTGGTGGCATAAAAGAGAAAATTAGATGCCCCTGTTTGTCAGTACAGATTGTTAATATTTCTGAAGGTTGCCTAGAGTCATGTGTTGCCTTCTGAATTCTCAAGCTTGCATAATATTTTAAGCACAAAGTAGAACTCTTCTCAGTGTTCTTTTTATCATGTTTCTTCTATTTGACAGGGAAAGATTGTAAGGGTGCCAGGGATCTTCTGAAGTTAGAGTTTCGGCTTCTTAACACCTTTCAGAATAGGTAGACACCTAAGAATGTGAGCCAGCTTCTGTCTAGCTATTCACAGGGTTAAAATGGGGTATATTTGCAAGCGTATTGCTTTTTTAGTTTATTAAGTATTTCCTTCCTTTGTAGTTACAATTAATGAGACTTCCAAAGGATCCCTAGGCACTCAGATAATTGGGCCCATTCATTGCATTCCTTCCCTTCACACAACGTTTGCAATAACAATAGCTCTTCCCTCTTTTCCTCCTCGCTGTTCATCCTAGCAACCAAACTGGACCTTGGTTTCTCATCCTTTTTACCACTTACGGCAACTCCCTGGGGCCTTAGGTGACTTGATTCTGGGGAGGACCCAGATTCCACTGAGTTCAGGGAACTTGTACAGCCCTTCCCATTTCCTCAATAAAAGGGGAGTCTGAGGTGCTCCCTACATAGTTATGCAATCAGCACGGCTGAGAGATTATCACAGAGTCCTGGGCAAAGAACAAAGACTGAGATATGACACCTGAAGGTGGAATTTTCCGATTTCTGTTGCTACTGTCTCTTTTTAGACTTGCACCAACAGGTAAAATCTGCTAGATATTTTAGTCAGTCTGACTCAATAGCCAGAAATGTAACTATCTGGTGACTCAAAATCACTTTAATATTTAGTACAATATCAGACTTCTTGATTCTTAGTTTGGTATCCAGTGATATACGGGAAGTTGGTATCACATATACATGTCCATCCATTTATAATGTCAGAACAGAGAAAATGTAATAAAAATTCAAGTCATGGTTTTGGGGCTACGAGTCCCATGGCAGCCAGAGTACTGATCATGCTGTAAATTTGAAGGATTTATGGCATTACACAGCCTTGATCTAAAATCTTCTATTAAGAGTTCTTTCAAAAGTTAACATAATCCACATGTTTTAACAATGTACAAATATCATAGGGGGAAAAATTATAACCCATTGAATGACATTGGGCTAAAATGTTTATTTCAAAGGCAATCTAGAGTTTTATAATTTCCAAATTGGACTAAGAGTGGAATAAACATGGTTTTTTGCAAAAGCATCTGTTGTGGTCCAACAGAGCCAGTGGTGCTAATTTCCATTAGCCATCTCACACTTCTGTGAACATTTATTCAGGGCCTCAAAAATAAATTTAAAAAGTACTTTCAAAGACATTCATAGGGAGACAGCAAATAAAGTTAGGATATGATATCTCTAAAATTTAACTTTGTAACACACACACACACACACACACACACACACACACACACACTACTCTTTTCTTCTCTGCAACCCACTTCTTTAAAGTGAACCAGCAGGCTACATCATTCTCATAAGGAAAGCAAAGGGAGTAACCTTTTAAAGCAGAATTGTTTTATTTATTGTTCAGATAAAATCCTTTAGAAGAATTTTTTTTTTTTTTTTGGTGAATACCTTTAATATGAGAGAGATGATAAAAACCACAATAACCAAATACCTACAAAAGATGAAGTGTGTCAAGTGATCAGGACAGGAATCTTCTACTTCCTGCTTGGCCTCCCTTTGTGTTGCTTTGGACCAATCAGATTCCACTTTGTTTCGGTTTCACCAACTCTAAGGGGAAAGCAATCCTTACTTCCAGAAGATACAAATACAAATGCATTATTGTCTTGACTTGAACTCCATCCTCATTACCATAAATATGAGAATAAAATCATTCTGAGCCTTAATAGCTCAGTTATTTTAACACAACAAAATCCCAGTGGAACAAAAGAATTGGGAACATACACTTATGCTTAAAATAAAATAACATTCACTTATGTTTACCCTGTAGTACATTACCACAAGGACCAAATCTAGTTTAAATGAGATGCTTAGAAAATTCTCCAGCTTGAAAAACTTCACGTACAGGAGTGTGCTGACAAAGAGGTATTTCATTTCTCTTCTGCCCCTACAGAAGGCTGATTACTCATTCCCAGCCTTTCCACTCCCAGGTGACTCCACCCAACATGACCAAATAAAGCAGCCCTGCAAGTGAGTTTTCCTCCTATTTACTGGAACTGTTTAGTGAACAGGAGGATTTTTTTTTCTTAAAGGTCTAGCTGGTTCTATTTCCTTTTCGACACTCCTGACTCATCAGTTAAGGAGAGAATTGGAAGCATATAGGATAGTGATTCTCAAATTTGGTGCACAACAGGATCAGGAGGGGAAATGACAAAATAAAGGTGTCCCAGTATTTGGCCTGGGCATGAGAGTTTAAGTTCCCCAGTTGGGTATAATGAGTGTGTGTTGCGGTGGGGGGAGTAGTTGAAGACCACTGTTGGGACCTGAAATTGGTGCTCCCTTAATTCCAGAAGCCACAGCTGATAGTGAAATTCGCTGCCACTAACGGAGCACTCCCTGGACCAAGCCCTCTGTAAGTGCTTTATCTCATTGTTATCCTCCCCACAACTGTGTCAGGAGTTACTAAGCATCTTCAGCATTGGTCTAATACAGCAAGTATTTATGGGACATCATTATTGCTCTAGGCACCACGTGAATAATTCACAGCTGAGCAACACACTGCTCCTGTTCTTAAAAAGTTAATGAAAGTGCCAATAGGAATTCATTATAACCATAATACAATGGAGACGACTTTTCATGAGGGAGTAAAAATTACTAACAAAGTTCAGAGGAAGAAAGGCATTCTACAGATTGGGGTTGTCAAGAAAGGCGAAACAGTGGACTCAGTGGTGCGAGAGCCGGCTCACTCTGGTCTCTAAGAGCTCAGTTTTCAGAAATTCCCTGAGACCGTTGATATCAGGTTGGTAGCTTGAAATGGGCCACTGAGAGTATATTTACACCATGAACATTGTTGAACAAGTCAGGACTCTATCTGCAGAGCTGGTTGTTCAGTACAAACCAGGACACCCCTGATAAACCTTAAAAGATGGTAGGATTTCACCCTGGAGAGGTGGTATATGCCAGGTAGAAAGAAGAATATGATTGAAGACAAAAAATAAAAATAAAAAAAATAGGAGCACATTCAAGCTTGCTCAAGTAAGAAAGAATAAAGTCTAGTTTGCCCAGAGTAAAATACAAGTAGGAGAATAATAGTAATTAGGAGTGAAAGCTGAGGGAGGGATATTTTAATTAAGTCTCTAGCTTCAATGTAAAATGTCTAATAGAGGCTGACACATAGTGCTTAGAAAAGTTAACATCTTTCCCCTCCCCACCCCAACTTTTGTTTCTCAAATAAAGTTCAAACTCTTGCCGAAAACAGTTTGGCTCAGTGGATAGAGCGTCGGCCTGCGGACTGAGGGGTCCCAGGTTCTATTCCAGCCAAGGGCATGTACCTTGGTTGCGGGCACATCCCCAGTGGTGAGTGTGCAGGAGGCAGCTGATCGATGTTTCTCATCGATGTTTCTGACTTTCTATCCCTCTCCTTTCCTCTCTGTGAAAAATCAATAAAATATATATATTTTAAAAGTTCAAACTCTTGGCATCTGAAGCTCTCTACAGGTAGGCATTTAAAAAAAATAGCTGATGAGACTGGAGTTCAGAGAAATTAAGAAATTTCTTGAATTACAGTTTATTCTTGAGTCTTATGGCAGTAAAGTGAGTTGAATAATGACTCTAAGTTGGTGACTGGGACAACGGGTAACGGAGGTGCCACCTAGAGAAACAACAGGAAGTTGAAGAGTGAGGGGAAACCTGTTGAGTCTGTGTGCTGGTTGTGCACACGTGTGGCAATACCTGGCAGCAAAGTGGACTCTGGGAGAGAAGCAGGGGCTAGAGAAAGGTATGGTTTGCAAGTTGCTGCCTGGGTAATGGTGAACATGATACTCTCTCATTTCATAGGATCCACCGGGCTTGAGGGGGCCTGGTTTCTCCATCTCTCGTCCACTCTTGGAGTTAGGAAGCTCTGCTTCCATGAGCAGCAATCGGAGATCGAGGATCAGCGGTATCACCCAAGTGCTAAGAATTCTGGGGACTGTACCTGATGTTCGTGGACAGCCAGGCCAGAGTCTGGAAGCTGAGATGCTTCTTGGTAGTGTCAAACCCTGCCGGGCCCTTGAACTTGCAGTTGCTACTTTACTTCTCAGGGCGGAGGAACTCGGAAACAGCCCGGTCTTTCTGCCTCTTAGGACCAGGAAAACGTGACCTTGTGTCAAGAGCAGTGGTCGGCAAACCGCTGCTCACAGAGCCACATGCGGCTCTTTGGCCCCTTGAGTGTGGCTCTTCCACAGAATACCACGGCCTGGGCAAGTCTGTTTTGAAGAAGTGGCGTTAGAAGAAGTTTAAGTTTAAAAAATGTGGCTCCCAAAACGAAATTTCAATCGTTGTCCTGTGGTATTTGGCTCTGTTGACTCATGAGTTTGCCCACCACTGGCCAAGAGAATGAGGCAGATTTCCTGAATCCATCCCAGGTGAGGCATGACTGCCTCATGAGAATGGACTGGATGCCCTTCAACTCCGGGAGCTGGCCCAGGATAGACAGCCCTCCTCCCCCCACCCCCAAAGAGCTCGGCAAGCCACTTAAGGAATGGGCTTGGTCAGAATCGTCTTTTTTTAGAAGTAGCCATTCTGTCCCCTCTCATCACTGGGGGACGTCCCAACCCGAGGACTCTGTCACCGCACCTTGAACGGACTCCTGAACGGACAGAGACTGGCCAGGTGTGGAAAGCCCTGCTTTCTTCTTAAACCCCACACAGGCTGGAGAACGTCTTGTAATCCTGGGCTGCCTTAAAAAATTTCTGGGTACAGATTGTTCCAATTAAATTCTTACATGTCAAAAGTTTCTTAAAATAAACCTTCTTAAAATAAACCAAATCAGCTGTTCTGGATGACAGCCAGCATCCATCAAAGTACCTAACCAGATGGGGACTCTGTAAACCAAAGGTACCAGCAGTCGTTGACAGTGTCAGGCCTGATGAGAAAAGCGAAAAGAATCCTCTAGGCCGTTTTCCCTTTTCAGATGGTTTTTTCGAAACACAAAGGGTAACATCCTAATAAACAAATGAATCGTGCTTCCTGCAGCACCTGTTCACAACCCCCCCAAATATGCCTGGGACGTTCTGAAAGAAAAAAAAAAAGGAGAAGAAGAAGAAGAAGCCGTAGTCCAGTTAGCAAAACAACTGAATTTATTTATTCAGAGCAGGAGAGGAATCCAGCAGCTGCTTGTGGGAAGGAAACATGTGGGAAACATCACTCACGCCGGTCGCCATCAGCCTGGAGGAGGACATCGGCAAGATGCAACGTGACTCGACCCGGCAAGCACGGCTCTCCTGCTCACCACCCCGCCAAGCCCCAACGGGCGCTTGGCACCAAGAAGATGCAGCTGTGTTAGAAATGGTTTCCTGTACAACCACTGACCACACCACAAGCATAAACCCTGCATGGAGCCCGTCATTGTCCTGAGAGCAATAGCTCTGTTTGGGGGGAAAAGTGCTTTCTAATAAACCAAGAGGAAAGTGATGCCATCACATATCTGGCTCCCTGCTGCGTGGCGATCCTGTGAGCTGTCAGCACCGATGTGGGAGAAGGGGGCGGAAAACGGCCCAGGCCAAGGTCAGATACAGACAAGGACAGAGGCAAGTGTCCAAGCCTGGGCTGTGGAGCTGTCAGCAGCGCAGGGCATGAGGCAAGGTCAGTGCGGAGTCAACAGCCAGAGACGCCAAGTGGGAAAAGGGGTTCTTCGTTGGTGGGGTGGCAAAGAGGCCAACCAGGAGACAAGGGGACCCCTCTTCTTCCTTCGCCTGGCTCACCACGACTCATCGCTTGGGCTTCAGCTCAGACATCATTTTCTTTCTTTTCTTTTTTAATATATTTCATTGATTTTTTACAGGGAGGAAGAGAGAGGGATAGTTAGAAACATCGATGAGAGAGAAACATCAATCAGCTGCCTCCTGCACACCTCCTACTGAGGATGTGCCTGCAACCAAGGTACATGCCCTTGACCAGAATCGAACCTGGGACCTTTCAGTCTGTAGGCTGACACTCTATCCACTGAGCCACAAACCAGTTAGGGCCAGACATCATTTTCTTAAGGCAGTCCCCAGACCAGGGTCACGCCCCCTCTTATACATTCTCTTATCACCCCGAAATTCTCCTGCACAGCACTCATCATTGAACTGATTTAATTGTTGACTAATTTCACAGGCTTCCCTGCTGGAAAACTCCATGAGGTGGGCCTGTGTCTGTCTGTCTTCTTTACGGCTGCTTCTCCAGTGCCTACACCACACTGTGCGGACCATCAATACATCCTATTGGGAGGCAGGGAAGATGAATAAAGGGCACCAAAGAGAAAAGAGAGCTGGAGGGACGGCAGGAAGAGAAAAAAATCAGAGGTGGGTGCACGCAGAGCTTCATCCAGTTCCAGATCCCCTTTTTGAGGACCTGCTGGCAGGCTTGCAAACGTAGGTGGTCATGGCTGGCCCTGAAGGCATGGGACCCCCAGCCCAGCCACTGACCCATGAAGGAGACACTTGAGGGCTTCTGCTTTAGAAACCAGAAACATGGATATTTTCTAGAAAAATGATCTCATTTGATTTCTTGTTGTTTCATCTCTTGAGGTTTTTCTTTCTCCAGTGCCTTGAGCTGAGAACAAGCTATAACCTGAAACTATAGATACTTCTCAAGGATGACAGCATGTTGAAAGAATGCAGTTAAAATGCTCATTAGAGATCATCTACAGTAAAGAACAGGGGAGACAGCAGATTTTCTCAGTCCTTGGATTTATTCAACAGGATTTTACCAAAACAGGGTGAACCTCTGAAAAAAGATGAACATTTACAATACCATTGCAAACCAAATCTAATGAAAGACATCTGAAGGGTACAGGCAAAGGAACAGTCTTAAGAAGCCTGCGTTTTTACGCACTGAGGCTTCGGCCAATAGCTTTAATATCCATAGAATGGTTGATGTTGGCTCTCCACTCAGCAGCTGGGAGCCCAGCAGTGACAAGGTGATTGTGACAATGGCTTTGGGACTGACTATTGGCTGGGGGGGACACAGCCAGTGCTCCTCAGACTTCAATGTTCCCACAGTTTGCTTGGGGCTGAGCAGGTCTGGGCTGAGGCCAGAGCCTGCCTTTTCCAGGACCTCCTAGGTCAGTGGTTGGCAAACCACGGCTCACGAGCTACCTATGGCTCTTCGGACCCTTGAGTGTGGCTCTTCCACAAAATACCATGGCCTGGGCGAGTCTATTTTGTAGAAGTGGCGTTAGAAGAAGTTTAAGTTTAAAAAATTTGGCTCTCCAAAGAAATTTCAATCGTTGCACTGTTGATATTTGGCTCTGTTGACGAATGAGTTTGCCGACCACTGGCCTAGGCGATGTCCTTGGTTGGGTCTGGGGCCGCACGGGAGGAGAACGGCTGTGGAGGGCCGTGAGAGGGTGTGTCGCTGAGGAGAGAAGCGCAGGTGAAAGCAGGAAGCTCCTCGGGCGTAGGCACCATCTCCAGGCATGTCTTTCCCTGCCGTCTCTCGAACACAGCAAACGCTCTGTGTTCTATTTTCACTTGGCTTCCTTGAGTGGCAAGAAATAAAGGGTCGCTCCATGCGGTTCTAGTGAAGAGGTTTGTGGTGAAGAAATTGCAAAGCAGTGAGGGTGGTGGAAGCTTCTGGAAAACAGGATCTGTGAACTAGGATATAGTTCAGATATGGTCCTGGATACAGGGCAGCTCCAGGGACCTTTGGGGCAAGGAGTTGGGGGATTCTTCACCCTTGTTCTATTTTTCTTTCTTTCTTTTTTTAAAAATATTTTTATTGATATTTTACAGAGAGAAAGGAAAAGGGATAGAGAGTTAGAAATATGGATGAGAGAGAAACATCGATCAGCTGCTTCCTGCACACCTCTTACTGAGGATGTGCCTGCAACCAAGATACGTGCCCTTGACCGGAACCGAACCTGGGACCTTTCAGTCTGCAGGCCGACACTCTACCCACTGAGCCACACCGGTTAGGGCCTCTTTTTATTTTTCAAAGAGCTTTCCTCTGTTTCATAGCTTTTACTACCCTGTGCTTCCTCAGAGCTTTCGCTGGCTCACAGCCCTTCTAGCATCACCTGACCTAAGCTTCTGTGCTGCTTCTTCAGTGTCTCTGCTAATAGTGGGACCCCCTCTAGTTCCTACTTCAGGCTCCCAAGAGCAAGAATCAAACTGGCCTCCCTCATTAGTCAGAGCAGATCACCCAGCTTTCCCAGCTCAGGTCAGCTGTGTCCAGGACCAGGGTGGATGACAGGCCACAGGGTCCAACCTGGCCTGGGGCAGGTGTGGCATGGTGTTCCCAGGGGCCCTTTAAGGACATGTGGGTGTGGTATCTGTCTCCAGCAGGAAATCCAGGGTGGCAGAGTTCTAGGCCTTTGAGGTCCTTGGAGAGCCACTTGCTCTTGGATGCTCTCTGAGGCAAAAGCTATCTTCTTCAGAAAAGTACGAGAAGACTTCCTATTTGGAAAGCTCCAGTCTGTTCTACTGAAGGCAGGAAAGCGGGTGTTCATTTTGCACTTTTTAATAGTTTTCCCGGGATGCACTCTCCCCCCCTGCCCCCACCCCGACGCTCCCCACATACGCATGCATGCACCATCCATTCAACCCTTCTAGGCGTAGTAATTGCACACTCGACATGCCAGACACTAAAATGGGGCCTGGGGATACAACCTTCATAGAGCTTATGCTCTAGTCGGGGGAGGCAATTGTAAAGATAACAAACACATATATTATATATCCCATCAGAAAATGATACAGGCTTTGGGGAAAAATACAGCAGAGTAAGATAATTGGAGACTACTGGTGAAGTGGGGAGATGGGTTGACATTTTTAATAGTCTGGGGAGGGTAGGTATCATTGAAAAGTTCACATCTGAGCCAAGCCTTTAAGGGGGTCAGGGACATTTTGAGAATTTTGCAATATCTCTCAGGACAGGACACTAAAGGCACCTTGGTCTTGTGAAATCAGCCCTGAAAACTTGAGGGAATAAATCATGAAGAAGTAAGAGTGTGACAAGTCAGGAATATTCCATGGCTGGGCACCAAGACTGGCCCAAAGATTTGAGAAAGAGGGGACAAAATAGCAACATGGGAAATGGTGGCAAAGTCAAGGTTTGCTTCAGTATGTTATTCTCTCAACGTTTCTGTAGTTTTGAAAATTTCAAAATAAAATTGGAAAAAAAGTCTTTGTTATAATAATGGCATTGTGCTTATGTAGGAGAATGGCCTTATTATTAGGAGATGAAGTATTTAGGGTAATCTGTCATGATGTCTGCAACTTTCTATCGAAGTGGGGGCACGCAGGAGTCAGCTGATCAATGATTCTCTCTTATCATTGATGTCTCTATCTCTTTCCCCTTCTCCCTTCCTCTTTCTGATATAAATAAAAACACATTTCAAAAATAGAGAAATAAAAATATATGACTATACAAAGACCTGTATGTGAATGTTTATAGCAACATTATTCATAATAGCCCCAAACTGGAACCAAGCTGAATGTGCATCAATTACTAATGGATAAAGGATGGTATATCCATGTAACCGACTACAACTCAGCAATAAGGAATGAACTACTGATATATGCTAAAATGTGAACCAATCTCAAAAACATTATGCTATGTGAAGAAAAGCTAGCAGCAAAAAACTACATATTACATAATTGTATTTATGGGAACCATCCAGAAAGGGAAACATCTATAGACAGAAGGCAGGTCAGTGGTTGCCTGGGGCTGGGGAGGAGGAAAGTGGGCATTGATTGCAAACAAATATGACAGAACTTTCTGGGGTGATGGAAATGTTCTAAAACTGGTTTGTGGTGATAATTAAGTTGCACAGCTCTATACATTTGCTAAAAACATCGCATTGTATACTTACAGTAGGTGTATTTTGTGGTAGGCAAATGATACCTCAATAGAGCTGCTGGAAAAAAAGCTAAGAAGTTCATTTGTCTACCTGGGAATCTGATGGTAAGGCTTTATTCATTCAATAAAATTTTTTTGAGTTCTACTATGCGCCAGGCACCGTGTGCTAAGCCCCGGGGGATATACAGTGCTGCATCAAGCAAGCATTGAGGGTTGAAAAGATGTCTGAGCTATTTGTTTGGTACGTTTACTGTGAGACATAGTGGTAGAGGTATGGACTAGAGCAGTGGTCGGCAAACTGCGGCTCGCGAGCCACATGTGGCTCTTTGGTCCTTTGAGTATGGCTCTTCCACAAAATACCACGGCCTGGGCGAGTCTACTTTGAAGAAGCGGTGTTAGAAGAAGTTTAAGTTTAAAACATTTGGCTCTCAAAAGAAATTTCAGTCGTTGTACTGTTGATATTTAGCTCTGTGGACTAATGAGTTTGCCGACCACTGGACTAGATAACCTGTTTTCCTTTTGCTGCTTGCCTGGCTTGGACTCCACTAAAAGCAAATCCTGAGATGAGTGGAGGTTGCTTGCTTGGCAGCTAGAGGAGGTTGCATGGTGGCCCTCGAAAAAATATGTTCGTGTCCGGATGCTCACATGTTGTGAATGTGACTTTATTTGGAAAAAGAGTCTTTGCCAATGTGATTGTTAAAGATGTGAAATTATTTTGGTTTTGTAAGTCCTAAACCCAAAGACAGACAGCCTGAGAAGAGACAAAGGGAAGACGCGGATGCAGAGGAGGAGAAGGCCTTGTGGGGATGACAGAGAACAGAGTGAGGCAGCCACAGGCCAGGCACACCGGGAGCCCCAGCAGCTAGAAGAGGCAAGAGGGGACCCTCCGCTAGCATCCTCGTTCAGAGTCGGGGCAATCCTGCCACCACCTCGATGGCGGACTTCTGGTCTCTGGAACTGGGAGAAAAATACATTTAGGCCACCAGGTTTGTCATGATTTGTAACGGCAGCCTAGGAAACAAACCCAGCAGGTGATCCTTGGTACAGGAATGGGGAGACGAGACACGGGAGGAGGCAAACCATGAAGGGAATGTAAAGGAGTTGCCTTTCTATCCTGGGGACCTTCTGAGCGAGAGTGACGAAGGGGTAAAAGGCTCAGCTACCCACAAGCCCAGTCCTTACTTGTTGAGGATAACTTCTGTTTATTAATATTTAATGAAAGGGCCTCATGTTCCTGTTATGTTTGTCTTACATGTGAGCTCTATAGTCATGCATTGAATCTGCCATCTCCATGTAACACATATGCTGGAACTGCTGCCAGCTGCTTGGGGTGGGGCTGATGGCCCATGGCCCTGATCGCCCCGCATCTCGCCTAGCGTGGGAGCACAGCAGGGGAGCAATAACGGTTTCTGTGAGGGCTCTCACTCCCCTCCCCCTTCCCTGATCGCTCCTCCTGCCCTCTGGTCCCCATCACACCTCATCACACCTTCCCACAGCTCTCATTTCTTGTCTGTCTGTTCTGTTTTGCTCCCAGCCAGTCATGTTCGTTTCTTATTTCTCGTCTTCTGGTCTCTCTGGGGAAAAGCCTGCTGTGCTTTTTGCCAAAACTGGCTGGGGAGCTGTCAGTGACTGTGCGTATCTTTGTATAAAGCACCAAAATCAGATTTGGCGTTTTAGATTCAGCTTCAAACATCGGTCACCCCCACCCCCAACGAGGACGCCAGGGCACTACTATGTAGTGCAGAGTTAATGTGCATACCTGAGATTAAAAATTAAAACGTCGCTGCCCCCACACAAAGCAGCTGGCAGCATGCTAAAACTCAGCTTCTCCTGCTGAGGTTGGGGAATGTCTTGGAGATGGCACGTCTTTGCCTGTGGGTTCTCCCCGGGGGCCCGTGGGTATGGTCCTGGCTGTGGCCTCTCTTTTCTTAGCTGTTTACTTCTCCTCTGAGCTGCAGTCAGGAGAGAGAAGCATCCAGATGACTACGGCAATTTCGTTGCTAGCCACCTTTGGCTTCAATCCCTCTGGCACCCTCTGACAAGCAGAAATAGCCTCCTGTATCTGCACAAATGGCATTATCTTAGCTGAAAGAAGTGATTTCCCCCCACCCCCAAACTCTAGTAATAATAACTCATATCTACTGACACGCTAGGCCCTGTGCTAACTGCTTAGCATGCTTTGTCCATTTCAATCCTCACAACAAATGTATAAATGCCACTCCTTTATCATCCCCATTTTACAGATGAGGAAACTGAGACGTAGGGAGTGCAAGCACACGTCTGGAGCCACACGGGTGGTGCATCTAGGATTCAAGCTAAGGTCTGTCTAACTTCAGAACACGTGTGTTGAACCTTGTTCAGGTTACGTGGCCTTCTGCTCCTTTTCAGAAAGAGTTAAGTGGAGAAGTTGAAAAAAACAACAACAACAGCTTCTGAAAATGTCCTTAGAAAACCCCACTGCTAGGGGAGCCAGGTCTAAGCGAGTCAGTGCAAGTCAAGCAAGGGTTGCTGGCCAGCAGAGAGGGGACGCCTGTTCAGAAAGACAGGACTGTCTCTGAAAGGAGCTTTGTGGACATAGACACGAGGAGAGAGTGAGCAGTGTGGGCTGTGGACACGCGGGAGGATCGAAGGCCATTTGGGACAAAAAGGAGCATGAAGCTTAAACACTAGAGCCTAGGATTCATGGGGGCCAGGCAAGAGGGGGAAGGAGTTCTCACTGCTGGGCATCCAAGCTCACCCGGGAGCTCACAGCAAGAAGATATGGGGTCCCGGATACAGGGGTGTCAGTGAGTCAGTGGTCCCCCGGCTCCCTGTCCAGGCAGATGGGAAGACTCAGCGGGGAGAATCCTGGCCCGGCCTGGCTTTGGCCTGACACACGGCCTGGCCTCCTGCCCCTCCTGGCTGCCTGGCTTTTATCACAGGAGCAGAGGAAAAAAATAAATTGGGGATATGGATAACATTTAAGTGACTCTGAAAAGTTTTGTGGCAACATGGACTGCTTCAAGAATTATTTTTAACTGCAGACATTTAGTCCCAGTGGGAAAGAAAACTTAAAAGGACAGTTATAATTAGGTCACATTTTGAGAAACTTATTATATTTTGCTGTCTGTCCCAGGAGTAGTCTAGCTCGGATGATTTTAGTATTTGGATTCAATCGGCGCTGTGAGAAGCATTGCCTGGCAGCAGCTGGGATGGGGACCGGAGGGCAGGAGGAGCGATCAGAAACACCTGCTGTGTTTCCACCTATGCTAGGCACAGGACTCCATTTTTCCTATGGGAAGCGACCAGGCGAAGTTATAACAGCAGTATTACGTAAAGCAAAGGCAGGAATAAACCTGATTTGGGATAGAAGAAAGGAAACTATCATATAACGTGTCTCTTCATCCCCATCTCTTTCTTTTCTCCTTGGCTGACCCCGAAATATTCTCTTTGGAGAAAGCCTGGATCCTTCCACCTATATTCTCCATTAAATGGCTCCTTATTTTTGCTCAAGATGAAAATTTGACCAAAGACAACCCTTTCATTTCTCAACGACAATAGAGTGAAGCAATTTAGTAGAGGAAAGGCTGGCATCTTGCTGGGAACAAGAAAATAAACAGTCACAGTGGCTGTTGTGCTATTTCTATGATCTCTGTACAGGCTTCAGAGCTGAGGGCCAACTGGGGACACTTACAGCACCCTGGGGAGTGAGGCTGGTGGGAATGGGGGAGAAAGGTTGGAGGTGGGGTAAGGAGATGGCAGCGGCCAAAACGGGGTCACACTGCCCTTCTGTGAAAAATGTCCCATGGGACCTTTACTCGACTAGAGACTGGCAGAAGTCAAGGCCCTTGGCTATGTGTTCTGTAGACACATGATGAAGTCTGACCACTCTTCCCTCACTTTCCCTTCCCCAGCCATCTCCTACACATGTGCAATTAAAAAAGAAACACAGAAATGTATTCATATAGCCATGCATTAAAAAGGGCTGGGACTGTACTCTCTTGCTGACAAATAGCCTATCTAATAAAAGAGTAATATGCAGATTGACCATCACTCCAACACACAAGATGGCTGCCCCCATGTGGTCAAAGATCCTGCCTCCATGTGGACACAAGATGGCCACCACAAAATGGCCAGCAGGGGAGGGCAGTTGGGAATGACCAGGCCTGCAAGGGAGGACAGTTGTGGTTGATCAGGCCAGCAGGGGAGGACAGTTGGGAGGGACCAGGCCTGCAAGGGAGGGCAGTTGTGGGTGATCAAGCCTACAGGGAAGGGCAGTTAGGGGTGACCAGGATGGCAGAGGAGGGAAATTGGGGGTGACCGGGCCTGGAGGGAAGGGCAGTTAGGGGGGACCCTGGCCTGTAGGGGAGAGCAGTTAGTGAGTACCAGACCTGCAGGGGAGGGCAGTTAGGAGTGACCAGGCCTGCAGGGGAGGGCAGTTTGGGGGCAAATAGGTTGGCAGGAGAACAGTTAGGCATCAATCAGGCTGGCAGGGGAGTGGTTAGGGGGTGATCAGGCTGGCAGGCAAAAGTGGTTAGGGGCAATCAAGAAAGGCAGGTAGGAGAGCAGTTGGATTGTGAGAGGGATGTCCGACTGCTCGTTTAAGCCCTATCCCACTGGGATCAGGAGTATATGGGCAGTCGGACATCCCTCGAGGGGTCCCAGGTTGGAGAGGGTGCAGGATGGGCTGAGGGACACCCACCCCTTTGCATGAATTTCATGCACTGGGCCTCTAGTATGATATATTTTTAGAGCTAAGTACCTCCCCACAGAAATGATTTTATTAGGTTCTCCCTCACCATTTGTAATGTAAAAGGATTCATAAAACCTGTTTTATTTAAAGCATACATCTGGGATTCAATCATGATTTGCCTTGGATGAGTGGGTATGTGAGCACTTACTGGGTTAAATAAGATAGGAGGATTGTGTAGCGAGAGTAGAGCTACACCAAAAGCCCTCTTGCATTTGATGTACGGTGATGATGCACAGGAGGAAATGGCACAGTGGGGTCCCCCCTCCAACTGGAGAAAGTGTGAGGAGTCAGCCTTGATAATCAGCTGTGTGAGAATGAGTGGCAGCCACCTGTGACTGGTGGTGGCCATGGTGACAGACAGCTCATACTAAATGCCCTCTCCTCTTGGCAGGTCAATATCTCTGCTGCTTCCTGCCTCATTTATCCCTCAGCCTGTACCCATTCTTCTATTTAGAAGTCAGAAAGTATGTTTTGCTGCATGGATACTGTATTGGAAGATCAGTGGAAGAAAGACTTCTCAGGGATCAGCAGTTAATGAGCCATCCTGCCTTCTCGACCCACAGTCCCATTGGCCCAGGTGCAGTCCACCCTCACCTACCCTTTTTCATGCCATCCTAATAGGAGGCCTTTTCCCTCTAGGTTGTCCTGGATGGCAGACCTTCCCATTGTCTGGAAGATGAATCTGTTAGTTAGTAATGGATGTGTTACAACTTTCAGAGCTCACACCAATATCTTATCTTAGGTGTCACCAACGTCAATGCTTACAGGGGCAGGCACGTATGACGAGTAAGCACAGGTCAAGTGGGGGATAGGAGAACGATAGGAAAAAGGCCCCTTGATCGATGGGTATATGAGTCCAGTGTTGCCAGACTTCTTAATGTTTTATAGAGTGTTTGGGAATCTGAATTTTTATGTGATCTCCTAATTTTCAAATGTTAGGTAATAAATTTAAAAATTAAATAAGTCTCAGAGAGCAAACAACATATACACACAAACGAACAGATATGGTCTGGATCCTCTGTGAAGCCCATTTTGTTACGCCTGTGTGAACTCAGAAGGAGCGAGACTGTGTGGTGGGAGACGCCTTGCACACCAGGCTGTTGTCAGTAGTTACCTTTGGGAACAGGCGTGGGAGGATGTGGGGACTTTTACATTTTTCTCAGTGTACTTTTGTATTGTTTGAATTTTTGGCAATGATGGGAACACATTTATGTGTTACTTCTGTAGTTATTTTTTAAAAGTCAACAGTCTGAAAAAATACTGGATTTACAAGTTGGAAGACTCCAACATTTAAGAATGGCTAGATGAAGGCAGTGGTGGGGGGTAAGGGCATGGGATGGGGTGGAAATCAGGTGGAGGGGAGCTATGGGGCGGGGGGGAGAGGAACATGTGTAATAATCTGAACAATAAAGACTTATTTTTAAAAAAGAATGGCTAGAGACTTACATTTAATGTGGGAGATTGAATGCATTAAAACAAACAAACAAACAAAAACCCAAACAAACAAACAAGACACCAGAAACCGAAAGAAAAAAAGGAAACTTGGAGGAAGTAGGGGAAAAGTCAGGGAGCAGGGAAAAAAAAACCCACACCAAAAACCCCCCACTATCGTATGAAATAAGAATAGGATCCTGGGAAACCCAGAGAACAAGAAAGAACTCTTAGAAATTAAAAGTGCAACAGTGAAATAACATTCAGTAGGAAAGTTAGAAGATGAAACTGGTGAAATATCACAGAAAGTAGGAAATAAGAGATACAAATTTGGAAAGCAGGAGAGAAACAGCATGAGATTGAGAGGATTGATTCTGGAGTTTCACATTCAACTTACAGTATATTCAGAAAGAGAGAACAAAGGAAATGGGGGAAAGGAAATTATCAAAGAAATAATACAAGAAATCCCATGAAGTGACCAAACAATAAATAATACCCATAAAACACACCTCACATTAAGACACATTACTATGACATTTCAGAACCCCAGGAAACAAAAGAGTATTCCAGAGAGATTTGCTGAGAGAACAAACCATACAAAAGGATAAGATGGCATCTGACTTTTCAACAGCAACATTAAATGCTGAAAGGAAATGGAACATTGGAGAAAATACCTCACTGAACTATATATTCAGCCAAACGTACACCAACTGTGAATGTGTAATGAAGACATGTTTAGATAAGCAGGGTCTCCATTTTTTTTCTGTATACACTTTCTTAAGAACCTACAAGGGGATGAGTTTTACTAAAATGAGTGAACAAACCTAGGACACTCACTGGAAGGGTGAATTGGATGCCAGACCCTGGGAGGGGTGATAGCAACAAATTTCCTGTCACAGGATGACTCAGTTCTGTCTTCCTGCATGACGGCATTTAGGATTCTAGAAAATTCGATTGGTCCTATTTGTCACTTGCTCATCCACTGTCAGCAGAGATCCAAGCCCCAGGACTAGCTGGACACCAGGACCAGGTGGGTGGAGCGGGGAGTAGAAGAGATGCCAAGCAATGAGACCAAGCAAAGCCCCTCCCCCTCCCCACCCTGTGGCTGTTCACAACATTTGTACAAATAATAACAATAAAAATCGCTGCTGTTGGTGGAGGACTTGTATAGGCCAGGAACCTTGCTAAGTGTTGTATCTTATTTACCTCTCACCCCCTGTGTGAGGAAACGGAGGTTGAAGACAGGCTAAGAGGCTTCTGACACTACATAACTGTATTCAGTCAATTGCATAACCAAGACACGAACCCAGATGTATCTAACCCACCCAGCCTTGCCTTATCCAGGCATACTGCCCTTCGAGGGAAAAGAAGTGTTCTTGGCTCTGGCTGGTGGGGCTCAATTGATTGGGCATCCCGTGCACCAAAAGGTTGCTGGTTCAATTCCTAGTCAGGGCACATGCCCGGGTTGCAGGCTCATCCCTGGTGGGGGGCAGGCAGGAGGCAGCCAATAGATGTGCTCTCATGTAGATGTTTCTCTCTTCTCTCTTCCACTCTCTAAAAATCAACAAACGGTATAAATAAATGAATAAATAAACAAATAAACAAATGTTCTTGGTGTAACTCAGCTTCTGTACCGCTGCCCTGGCTTAGAGGATTGTTCTGATACACTCGGGCGGCGGCGGGAGGTGTGTGGGGGGGTTCCTACTTGTCTCCTTCCCTCATCCTGGTGCCTCTTACCTGCTCTCAGAGAGAGCACCCCATGTCGAAAGCATCTCCAGGGTCAAAGCTTTCTCATTCGTTCTCTTCTCACAGCCATCTCTGGGCAAGGTCCTCTGGGCTGGGCCGAACCATCTCTTGCTACATGCACAGGCCTCCCTCAGACCCTGGATCAATGCTTGGGCCCCCTTGTCCACCTCTCCTCTCTTCCCTGGGGGTGGGTTCCCTCTACTTTGGATATGCCGCATGGAAGATTGAGAGGCGACCTCCATACTAGGAATGTTAATCACTATGCTCTCTGGTCAGGAACTGACCCTTAATAAGGTTCACACTTCTCTGTGCAAACATCCCGGCCCCTCCAGCCTGCCTGACAGCTGTATTAGATCCGGGTCCCCCATCGAATCCCCCTGCACCTGCCCTCGCTCCTCCAGCCCCAGGCAGCCAGTCAGCCAGGGTCTACATGGCCAGCAGTGTACTGACCCCTTTTTAGCTACACCCAAGCCTGGAATGCCTTCCAGCTCCCTCCCTTCATGATTCAGAAAACTTCCAAATTCTCCTGTTCCCTGGACTGGGTGTGGTCTGGAGCTTGCCTCCAGTGGTAGAAATACCATGATTGCATTTAAACACGAGGATTACACACTGGGCTTTGCATAAGCGCTGCTCCTTCAGATGCGATGTCTTCAGGACTGAATGACTCACTGTCCTCCCCACTTGGGCACACTGTGTTGTACACACAGGCTGCCTGCCGTGCATCTTAGGGCAGCATATCCCTCTGGGCAGTCACAGAGGTCACGCACAGCTGGAGGGCCACAGGGAAGCCTAGGGGTGCGGGTTCTGGCAGCTCTCATGGGCTGCAGAGAAACTTCTCTCCCATCTGCACCCAGGAAGAAGCATGGACACAATGACCAGGCTCTCGGGGGACTGGGCTCCATGGTCACATGCTGGCCTCGCAGAACCATGGCCTTCCCCACTCCACTTTCTCCTGGGGGGGGGGGGTCAAGTCTAGGAC
The DNA here is from genome assembly GCA_027563665.1 of Antrozous pallidus. Taxonomy (NCBI): domain Eukaryota; kingdom Metazoa; phylum Chordata; class Mammalia; order Chiroptera; family Vespertilionidae; genus Antrozous; species Antrozous pallidus. The sequence continues at coordinate 13,442,483 of CM050510.1, forward strand.
CCCATTTAAAATGTAACTTGACACCAGGATTCTGGAGTCCTCTTCCCCAAATGCTGTCTCCCCATACCCATCCTCTCCACCCCCTCCCAGCCCTTAACCCTGTAACTTACTATAAAACGTACTTATTAGGCTTATTGTTATTTTTTTGTCTCTCTCTACCAGAATTTAACTCAACAAGGGCAGGCAGGGATTCTGGCCTTTTTGTCCAGGATGTGGGCTTAAAGTTCTAAAACACTGTGGACACCTGCCTGTCTGGTGTTCCTCCATGGTTAAAATGTTGGCCTACACCCTGAAGGATTGTAGGTTTGATTCCCGGTCAAGGGCATATTCCTGGGTTGTAGGTTCACTCCCTGCCCCAAGTTGGGCACTGCGAGAGGTAAACAGTTGATCTCTCTCTCTCTCTCATATATCTATATATATATATATATATATATATATATATATATATTCTCTTCCTCTCCCTCCTTCCCTTCAACTCTCTCTCTGAAAAGCAATGCACAAAATATCCTCAGGTGAGGATTAACAACAACAACAAGAATTAAAACAGTGTGGGCACACAGTAGGTCCGCAATAAATATTCGTTAAGTGAATGAGTGTCTCATCCTTCAATGCCTGTGATAGTTTTCACATAGACTCACTAGTTCTCTGAGGCTTTTCCCTTCAGAAGTGGAGCTGCTTCCCTCCCCGGAGTGACTGGTGCCCTTCTACTAAATGGAATGTGACTTTGATAAAAAGAACAGCTTTCCCTGGGCTCTCTCATGGGTCAGTTACTCTGGGGAACTCAGTGGCCTTGTTGTGAGGACATTCCTGTAGCCCAGGACGCCCACGTGGGAGGCAGTGAGGCCGCTACCACCAACAGCACCCACTAACCTTGTGAGCAGCCCTCTCTGCCATGTAACTGTACTGCCATGAGAGACCCTGATCCAGAACTCAGCTAAAGCAGGTCCAGACCCCCAACCTGTAGCTAGTGAGAGGATAAAAAATATGTATTGCCATAACTGGTTTGGCTTAGTGGATAGAGCGTCGGCCTGTAGACTGAAAGGTCCCAGTTTCGATTCCAGTCAAGGGCATGTTTCTTGGTTGTGGGCACATCCCCAGTGGGAGGTGTGCAAGAGGCAGCTGATTGATGTTTCTTTCCCATCAATGTTTCTAACTCTCTATCTCTCTCCCGTCCTCTCTGTAAAAAATCAATAAAATACAATAAGAAAAAATATTTATCATGGTATTATCTACTGTTTGGGGGACAATTTGTTATGCAGAAATAAAGAACTAATATAATTGCAAGGTCATCTACCACATGTAAAATATGACTTGCTTTATAAAGGCTCAATGTGCCCCAACTTGGTAAGAAAGTAATGTCCTGTACAGCTGAAAGGGCAGAGCGGGACTGCAAAGAAGAATTTAGACAGCCGCCATTTTGGACTGTGTGACTTGGCAGCCACCATGTTGGCTGCATGATGTGTAAACTTACCTGGCGGCTGCCATCTTGAAATCACAAAGACCAATCCCTCCCTTTTAATTAGCCAATTGCAAATGACTGTGCACTTGAGCTCCAATCAAGAGCAAAGGACAGGACAGGTCACGTGAGTTAGGGATTATTTGTGTCACTAGCCCCAGCCATCACCCAACCAATTGGAATCGGCCAACTCAGTGGTTTGCGTCTGGCCCCACCTCCCTATAAAATCATCATGCTCTGGAAATTCTCTCTCTTTTGCTTCCTGCCACTGCAGCGGCGGGGGCAGAGGGCCAACCCCGGGCTTGTAATAAAGGTTCTATGCTATTGCATCGGATTCGGCTCCCTGGTGGTCTTCGGGGATCATGAAATCTGGGCATAACATAGGGAGGCACAGCTGTTTCTATGTAAATAGAGGCTGTGTAGGTTTGGTGGCGAGAGAACGGGCCTGGGGGTATAAAATATAAAAACATTGTCAAACAGTCCCCATTCTGGCACTTATTGTGGGAATATCATTTTGAGACTTGGGTCCCTTGAAAGAGCGTGTGTCAACAGGAAAATGGTACAAAGACTGGAGCCCTAGCCGGTGGCACAAGCACTCGGTGAAATGCCTGTCTGCCTGTCGGCTGATTCAAGTGCCATTGGCGGTTTAGCATCCCTGTGGCTGATTGTGATTCAAACCTGAGGCTGAGAACCAGTGGTCTGTCCAATACTGGGAGCCTGCAGAAAAAGCTCAGGAACTTCAAAAAAAAAGAGAATTAAAAATAAAATAGAATTATTATATCTTGACGCCATGGCACTGAAAGATGAAACAGATGGGTCAGAGAGACCAGGGTAAAGCTTTATTGAGGAGAAGAGATGACCCTGCCAACTCACTTCCCAAGGCGGGGTTGCGGGGGGGGGGTGGGGGGAGAGAGAGAGAGAGAGAAAATGTGCTGAGAGAAGGTGCCTTTTAAGGGGAAGGGGATGGGGCTTAGGGTACCCGGCACACGCTGATTGGCAGCTTCAGATAAGGCACATGATTGGGTACCCCTGGACCCAGGAGTTGGGGGGCTTAAGGTATTTGGCAGGTGCTGGTTACATGATAACTCCATCCACCAGTTGGGGGGAGGGAGGGTCTATCAGGCACATTCTTTTTCAACCCAACAGAATGGAATCACCTGGAAGATAACTTACCTTTGCTGAGAAGATGAAATGCATTAAGTACCTTGGATACTGCATTGGTTAAAATGCAGCCAGGAAAACAAAAAGCACACAAGGTATTCCAACCAGAGGGTATTAACCTAGTGAACAGATGGCACGTGTATTGGAACATCTAAAAAGGGAGCAGTGAGGTGAGTAAATACAGAAAGCAACTGAAAAGCGGGGGGTTGGGGAGGGACCAAAAGAGGTACAGATAACCAGAAGCTAGGGTCACAAAGGAGGAGCCACCAGTATAGGAGCTGGGTTGCTGCAGGGCCATCAGGTACCTGGTACTGGGACTGCCAAGGAGGCACTATGTGGCTGGTGAGGGGACCTTGTGACAGTGGTTTGAAGCTGGTGGTAGGGGTGTCAAAAGGTGCCAGAGCTGTAGTTGTATAACAGAAGGCGGAAGGAGGGTGAGAGTCTCTTTTCTCCCTCCTCCTGCCTTCCGATCGATCCTAACTGGAAATCAGCTGGCAAGCAAATCTGGAAAACAGAATTTTCAAACTCCAAGCCCACACAGCATTACAAATCAAAGTATAGAACGAACTGAGAGGTAATGGAAAATAACAAGCACACATTAGTCAATTCATTGAATACGCTGCAACACTGAGTAAGTAGAAGAGCCAAAGTTTAAACCCCAGCCCAGCATCCACAATCCTTTCCTTGCAGTCAGTTTAAACACTTTAACCTGGTTTACATTGATATTCTGCTCCTGACTTTTTTCTCTGCATTTATTTAGTACCAGCTCTGTGCCAGGTCCAGTGCTAAATGCTTAGGCCATTCTTATCCTACATAATGTTTAAAACATTGCAGGTAATGATGCAAAGTTGCCCAGTAAACAACTGAATGAGGAAAATAAGGATAAAACATTTTCTTGAGTTGAAAATGTGTGTGTGTGTGTGATACATAATGGTAGGTTATATACACAATTATATGTTATACATAAACTAGAGGCTCAGTGCATGAAATTCGTGCATGGGGGGGTATCCTTCAGCCCAGCCTGCACCCTTTCCAATCTGGGGCCCCTTGAGGGATGTCCAACTGCCCTGTCACAATCCAGGACTGCTGACTCCCAACTGCTTGCCTGCCTGCCTTCCTGATTACCTCTAACTACTTCTGCCTGCCAGTTTGATTGATGTCTAACTGCTCCCCTGCCAGCCTGTTTGCCCCCAACTTCCCTCCTCTGTTGGCCTAACTGCCCTCCCCTGCAGGCTTGATAGCCCTCAACTGCCCTCTCTTGTAGACCTGGTCCCTTCCAACTGCCCTCCCCTGCTGGCCATCTTGTGGTAGCCATCTTGTGTCCACATGAGGGCAAGATCTTTGACCATATGGGGGCAGCCATCTTGTGTGTTGGAGTGATGATCAATCTGCATATTACTCTGTTATTAGATAGGATAGAAGCCTGGTGCATGGGTGGGGGCCAGCAGGTTTGCCCTGAAGGATGTCCTGGATCAGGGTGGGGGATCCCTTGGGGCATGGGGTGGCCTGGGCAAGAGGCCTGTGGTGGTTTGCAGGCTGGCCACACCCCCTGATGACCCAAGCAGAGGCCCAGGTATCTGGGATTTATTTATCTTCTATAATTGAAACTTTGTGGTGGAGGCCAGGTCAGGCCAGGGTGTGCGGAAAGCTTGGCTTCCTCCATTGCCAGGGAAACCCAAGCCTACTTCCTGCTCTCTCCATGGCTACAGCCATCTTGGCTGGGATTAATTTGCATACCTGCTTCTGATTGGCTAATGGGTGTAGCTTGTGGTATAGCAGAGTGATGGTTAATTTGCATATTGCTCTTTTATTAGATAGGATATATATTAATTATGCAGAACATGCAGCTGAAAAATACTGTAATTAAAGAAAAATAAGAATATTGCCCTAAATTATTTAGCATGTCATTCTACCAAATTCAATTCATTTGAGAGCATACATGTTAAACACACGTGTGTGCTCAACACTGAGCTAGAAATCATGAAGGCTACACTATGGATTCTGTTCTCAAAAGGCCCATTGTCTAATTCTGAAATGAAGACAGCTACATGGAACAGCATACGTATAGTGAAATCATAAAGGTTAAGGAATGCTATGGGTGGTCACTGCGGGTGGGGTTGTTGGCAAAGTTTGGAGAAGAGATGAGACCTGAGGGGACCGTGAAGGCAAGATGAGTGTGGAGGAGTGGATGGAACATTCATGTTCAGAAAGAACATGATGAAGGCTCAGAGGTGGGGCATGAGCCTACCATTGTGAATGACAGCAAAAAGACGGTGGGTGTTGGTGAGAGAAGCAACATTAATTTGGTTAGTGTGGCCGAGTCCTAGATGCCCTTCCCCATGTCCATTTCCCCTCTTTTTTAGAGTAATAGAAGTTTAAGGGGGAGGGGGAGGGGCACTTGGCCAGCCTCCCTTGCAGCTAAGTATGATAGTGTAACAAGATTCTGGCTAATGAGGTATCTGCAGAAGTGATGTGTGAAATTCCCAAGTCATGTTTCTAAAAGGAAGCAGGTTAGTTCTCCACTCTTCCCTTTCCCTGCAGGCTGGAGTGTGGCCGTGGTGTTGAGCCATTTTGGACTGTGGGAACAGGCCAACAATCTGGAAGGAGTCTTAGATTCCCAGCATTGACGAGCTGCCATCCCAGCCCTGAGTGCCTAGCCGGGGTGATGAGGGAGAAGGAGGGTTGCTTCTGAGAGGCACGGGGCTGTCATTTGCTCTCAGGCATCCATAGCACTGAGTGGAGATTCTGGCATTCGTTCCATCCGAATTAGAAATAGTTTCTCCAAATGTAACCTTATCTTTAGGCACACATCTGCCCAATCCCTGTGAGGAGTATCTTCTGAGAAGACCTTTTGGAGAGCAGGTACAGCAGTGGGAGGAGTGATTTTCTCTCCATATGTCAGACAGGGACACTCAAGGCTTTAGCCAACCGCGTTCTCAAGGAATGTGGGGTTTGCTGCAAATCCAGAAAGCTGCCGAGAGATCTTACAGTTGGTGTGGGGGAGGTATTAAAAAACATTAATATTTCTGGAATGGAAGCTTTCACTGAATGCAAGAAAGATACCGTAACTTAGAACAAATTGCATTTGAAATCAAGTACATCTTTTGTAGAAAACCTGACCTGGCTTTTTGGTTACTTCTTTTCAAAATAATCCCAATGAAAGAATGACTCTTTGTACTGGCTCCAAATTTGTAGGACCTTTCGCTCTGCTGGTATAACAACGAGCAAAAAATCCTAGAGTCAGACTTGGGGAGGAGGAAGCATAAGTTATGGTTTTTAGATCTGGATCTTTCATGTTAGAAGGATAAGTGTCATTAACCAAAAATTAGATGAAATTTATATAACATAAAATAACCATTTTAAAGTGAACCTTTTGATGACAGTCAATACATTCACTATGGTGTGCAGCTATTTCCAAATATTTTCATCCCCCAAAAGCAGTTACCATTAAGGAGTTATTCCTTATTCTTTCCTCCCTCAGGCACTGTCAACCACCAACCTTCTTTTTGTCTCCATGGAATTACCTATTTGGATCTTTCGTATAAATAGAATCACTCAATATGTGGCCTCTGGTATCTGGCTTCTTTCACTTGACATCATGTTGTTGAGGTTCACCCAGGTTGTAGCATGTGTCACTACCTCACTCCTTTTCGCGACTGAAGAATATTCCATTTCAGGTATGTACCACCGTTGGTTATCCATTCATCCGCTGAAGGACATTTGGGTCCTAACTACCTTTTGGCTATTGTGAGTAGTGCTGCTATGAACATGTGCATGAAAAGTATTTGTTTGAGTACCAAGTGCCATTTTTAGTGAATTTAAAACCCCAGACTCAGGAGAATTAGGAGCGTCTGAAATACCTAGTTCTTGTTCTCCTTCAACATGTCGGAGGAGCAGGCCACCATGAAGGGGCTGCCATAACAACACCCAAGTCCAATCTTCATGGACCTCCAGAGTTGTGGAGCAGAGTGGTTCTGAGCAGGAAAGAGAGTGGTGGAGTCATAGACCCTGTCTCTCCCCCCACCCCCCACTTATTTCTCTGAAAATCCAGGCAGGCACGCTATCGATCAGTCCGAAGGCCCCTTTCCTCTCTCTGTGGTGCACTGCCAGACTGTTCTCTTTATCGCTGCTCTTCTCCATTGGCTCAAGGCCAGTTGTCCTCACACTTTCTGAAAGATGCCTTCCTGGTTTTATTTGACAAACAAAACTTCCCAGGTTAGGCCAGAAGGGACCCCAGGCCTCTGGATGGGAAACAGGGAACAACTAGGAAAGGGAACCAGTTCTGCAAAAATAATAAGAGCTGCTATTTATTGAGCATTGCCTGGGAACTAGGCACTGTCTTATCTAATCATTCAACAGCCCCTCGGAAGCAAGCATTACTAGGTGTACCGATTACTAATGCAGATTTTTTTCAATAGATGGAGTTACACATATGTAGATATATATGCGATTTGATACCTATGCTATTTTGTTGTATTGAAACAAACTTTAAACCAGTATATGTCAGATTTTCTGAAAGTATCAACATCATAGATATTTTTATGCTTAAAAATGTCGAATTTCGTGCCAAAAAAAAGAGCATTTGCAGGAAGTTTTAATTCATTACTTTATTTCGGAAAGAAGTGCTGCTGAAAGTTACTGTATACTTCGGGAAGCTTACGGTGAACATGCTCCATCCACCTCAAGATACTTGTGAACTCTGGTTTAAATGCTTTAAAAGTGATGATTTCGATGTGAAAGACAAAGAACTCCTGGGTCAACTGAAGAAGTTTGAAGACCAACAATTATAAGCATTATTGAATGAAGATGCACTTCAAACTAAAAAACAACTGACAGAAAGATTAAATGTTGCTCAGCAAACAATTTCTGATTGTTTACAAGCAATGGGAAAGATTTTAAAGGAAGGAAAATGGGTGCCACATCAATTGAATGAAAAACAAATGAAAAACCTAAAAGTCATCAGTAAAATGTTGCTTCAACGGCACAAAAGAAGTCTTTTTTGCATTGAATTGTGAGTGGTGATGAAAAGTGGATTTATTTTGAGAATCCCAAATGCACAAAATCATAGGTTGATCCAGGTCAACCATCAACACCGACTGCAAGGCCAAATCACTTCGGAAAGAAGACAATGCTCTGGTGGGATCAGAAAGGTGTGATATATAATGAACTTTAAAACCAGATGAAACCATTAATACTGATCCCTCCAGACAACAAATAATCAATTTGAAGCACACTTTGATTGTAACACGACCAGAATGGGCCAGAACATACAGCAAAGTAATTTTGCTTCATGATGATGCACCATCACACACTTCAAAACCAGGTAAAGACACTTTAAAAATCTTGTCTGGGAAGTATTAACCCACCCACCGTATACATCAGATCTTGCTCCTTCAGATTACCACTTGTTCTCATCGATGGCACACACACTTTCTGAGCAGCACTCCAAAACATATGAAGTGGAAAATTGGATCTCTGAATGGTCTGCCTCAAAACAAGAAAAGTGATATTGGGACAGTATCCACAAATTACCTGAAAGATGGGGGAAATGTGTAGTTAGTGATGGACATTACTTTGAATAAAGCACTTTTGATGTTTCTTTTGAAATTATGGTGTTTTCTTTGATTACAAAATCCGCATGTTTAATGGGTTAACAGCCAATCTGCATTTTTAACTGGTTGGGAGTCAATCTGCATTTTTAACTGGTTAATAATCAATCTGCATTTTTAACAGGTTGGTAATTAACCGGTTTGTTCATAAGGAATGGCCTGGACCAGTGGTCGGCAAACTCATTAGTCAACAGAGCCAAATATCAACAGTATAACGATTGAAGTTTCTTTTGAGAGCCAACTTTTTAAAACTTGAACTTCTTCTAATGCCACTTCTTCAAAATAGACTTGCCCAGGCTGTGGTATTTTGTGGAAGAGCCACACTCAAGGGGCCAAAGAGCTGCATGTGGCTTTCGAGCTGCAGTTTGCCGACCATGGGCCCTGAACCAAAGAACACCTGGGATAATCAGCTCAGAAGTTACATCCTTCCCAACACGTGTTGCTCATTCTTGTATAGTTGCACCTAACACAATGTCTGGCACACGGTTGGCGCTCAATAAAGGCTGGTGAGGGGATGAATGAACACACCTGTGTATATCCTTACAGCTCCTCATAGCCAGGACTCTGCCTTTGTCTCTGCTTATTGTTACCTGGATTCAACGTGCCTTGGACAAGTCCTAAGGGCCACCAGCAGGGCACCTTAGTTTCCTGGGCCTGCTAGAGTGGTTGCCACAACCTGGTGGCTTAAAACAACAGAAATCCATCCCCTCCCAGATCTAGAGGCCAGAAGTTTGAAATAGGTGTCCTTGCCTCTCCACTTCATCAGTTCATTTTGTTCATTAGATTCTACAGATGAGGGAAATCATGTGATACTTGTCTTTCTCTGACTGGCTTATTTCACTTTGCATAATACTCTCCAGGTCCATCCATGCCGTCACAGAAGGTAAGATTTACTTTTTTTTTTTTACCTCTGAGTAGTATTCCCTTGTGTAAACGTGCCACAGCTAAAAAGATTTATGCTTTCACAGGGCCCAACCTCTCTCAACCCTCCTCCAAATGAGATATGATCATCTCACTTAATTTCCTCCACAACAAATACATCCATTACCATGTATTACCATTACTTTACAGCTGTCAGATGTATGCAGAATGGGCTAAACCTCACAAACAAGTAGAATCATTTTCAAATTTTTCCCTCCATTTTTTTCTATTTACAGATTTATTGAAACTATGCTAAATTTAAAATCCAAATTAAGATCAACATACTGAATCAAGAAAGGAAAATAAACATTGAGTAATTTTTCAGAAAATATGGTTTATTTTCCCATTTGTTTATATGTTTACTGTGTCTTGGAATGTTTTTGTTTGTTTGTTTTATTGAAGTATAATTAACATATAACAAATTAATTTCAGGTGTTCAACATCCTGATTTAAATATTTGTATACATTGCAAAATGCTCAAAAAGTCTAGTTAACATCCATCACCATACATTAAAAAATTTTTTCTTGTGATGAGAACTATTTAAAAAATATTCACCCAGGATATGCTTATTGATTTTAGAGAGAGAGAGAGAGAGAGAGAGAGAGAGGCAAAGAAAGAAACATTGATGTAAGAGAGAAACATTGATTGGTTACATCCCATACATATCAGACTGGGGATTGAACTCCCAACCTAGGTATATACCCTGGGGTTTATGATGATAACTTTTAAAGTTTACTCTCTTAACGATTATCAAATATGCAATATGAGGTTATTAGCTATCATCACCATGCTGAATTCCTTCCCACCTTTATCAAGGTAGAACATTTAGAAGGACCATGTCTATATATTGGCATATAAACTTGCCTATTCCCTTCTTTCTAGCTTAGTGATTCCCAGCTTTGAGATATACATAAGCAGTACTGTCAAGCATTCTGTATCTAGGATTGTAAATACTACTCATCAAAGAGGTTTAAGGGCCTTACTGCTTTTTAAGAAACACCAATGGTAGTATCAATAGTATGAAGATTTTTATCTTTTATGATTCTGAAACTATCAGAGTGTTATTGGTGGAAGTGGAGTTCTTGGGACATATATTTGAGGTGAAATTCATAAAATGTAAAATTAACCGTTGTAAAATATACAATCCAGTGGGATTTAGTACATTCACACTTTGATGAAGTTCCAAAGCATTTTCATCACCCCAAAAGGAGCCCTGAGCCCCTTAAGCCATTACTCCCCCATTTCCCCTGTCCCCAGCTCCTGGCAACCACCATTCTGAATATTTATGCATCCACATATTCTGAATATTTCCTTCCTGGACCATGGGGAAGCAAGCATACCCAAAAGGAGAGGCCTGGCAGGCCCCCAGACACCGTCAGGCCAGTCACCACATTCACCAGAAGCTGGGAGTGCCTGCCCTGGAGGCCACCGAATTGGGAATAGCCCGGAGTGCCTCCTGCATGAGGTTGAGTGTTGCTTAGAAGCCTGCTGCCTGAGGGAGCTGGACTTCCACCGAAGGGAGAACTGTGCAGGGGAACCTGCCTCAGGGTGGGCGTGTGATCTGTGGTCATCATCGCTGCTGCCAGTAAAGCAGACCTGTTTCTAAATCTGTCCCCAGCTCATGCATGTCTAAGCATTTGATTCCAGCTCTCTGTGGGCTCAGGGGTTGGCTTGCACTCTATTCCCTCATTGCAAAAGGAGTGAGGCCTTTTCCAATGTTTCTTCCTTGCGCTCACTTGCAGCAATTATTGTGACGTGCACTCAGGATCCTTACGATGGTTTGGAGACGAACGCTTAATTTGGTTGGTTATTTCCAGGGCTTTGCCTGGTGGTGTTTGTACCCGGACCAGCCCCGCTAGGCTGGTAGGCCGCAAATCAACGCCTTGAAATCACCAGAGGCTCTAGTTCGCAGCCTCGCCTCGGTTCCTGCTGGTCTGGCCAGAGGCGGTTTTCGTGAGAGCATTTTAATGGGTCACCAGGGTTTTCTGTGGGGATGGCTGGCTGTCTTGTCTCCATAACAGGCAAAACGGGATTCTCTTATGAGAAAAGCTGGCCTGCAGGAAAAACAACCAGGCCTCAATTCTAAAATGCAGCAGGCCCGGAAACAGTTTGCCCCCTTTGTTGAAATCAAATGCAAAGGAGGCCACTCTCCTTTTCTTTTTTTAAAATATTTTTTTCTTTATTGATTAAGGTATTAACATATGTGTGCTTATTCCCCTCTTACCCTCCCCCATCCCCCACTCATGCCCTCACCCTCCTGGTGTCTGTGTCCATTGGTTAGGCTTATATGCATGCATATAAATCCTTAGGTTGATCTCTCTCCCTTACCTCCACCTTCCCCTACCTTCCCTCTGAGGTTTGATGGTCTTTGATCCATGCTTCCCTGTCTCTGGATCTGTTTTTGTTCGTCAGTTTGTGTTGCTCATTATATTCCACAAATGAGTGAGATCATGTGATATTTCTCTTTCTCTGACTGGCTTATTTCACTTAGCGTAATGCTCTCAGTTCTGCCACTCTCCTTTTCAGGGGACAAGAGGAACACAGGCCTGGGTTCCAATCCCGACTCTGCCAATGTGTTATTTGGACAAGCCCTCTAAAGTCCCTGGGCCCCGGTGGGGAGTGGGGGTGATAGAACTAGAGCTATTGGGCAATTGAATAAAATAATTTATGGATGGGCCTGACACATAGAAGATGCTCAAAGATGATAACATCAGTATGCGTTTTAGTACTTGAGTCTGCTTCGTCCAAAAAGAATCAAACACTTTGGGGACGCCTCAGTCTTAGAATCTGTGATGTATAGAATGTCAAATCTCACAGAATTCTTCAGACCTCAACTTGGCAGCGGCCTGGGGTTCTGGTCCTTATACTCATCCGGGGGCTTAGGCCACCTTGTTAGGTCTGCAATACCTGGAGGTGAAGGCTGGGGAAGGGTAGGCCAGGCTAGGAGGGTGGGGAGAGAACAGTCTGTTTTTGTCTATGTTGCATTCAAAGCTCCTTGGCTGGATGGGAGTTATCCGGACCCTTTTCTGTCTGGCAGCCATTCAACCAACGTTAACTGAGCACCAGTGCTGTGACTGAGTGATCCTCTCATCCTAAGCACACAGGTTCCCACCTCCTTCTGCTGCCGTCCGGGGAAGGCCACTGTAATGGACTACACTGTTTCCTCCTGAGAAGAGGAAGGGGCGTGTGAAATAGCTGGAGGATGGTGTGGATGAAGAGGGTGTCAGGGAGGAAGAAGACTGACCGGTTCAGAAAGGAGAGGGGGAAATGGAGAGGGATGGTATTTGTTTAGCATGGACAACTCCTGTCATGGGCAACTCGTCCCTCTCCCCACCGCCCGCACCACACACACTCATGCTGCTGAAAATCGCCCCTGTGGTAGCTCTGCCATCAGGCAAAGGTGGTGCGAGTCTAGCTGAATAACCTTGATCAGAATTTCCCAAGGGCAATCGTGTGTGTGTGTGTGTGTGTGTGTGTGTGTGTGTGTGTGCGCGTGTGTTGCAGTGCTTCTCCGTCTTCTGATAGAAGAAACCCTTCCATTCAGCCGTAGACGTTCAGGCTTCCTTCCTACAAACATCAGACTCTGGGGACACCGGAGAGGTGTGATCCTATCCGGAGACCGCCATCAGACACTCCAGGGGTAGGATCTGGGAGGCATGGGGCAGAGGGAAAGGTAAACGGAGGCGAGGGGAGTTGGTTCATTCCTGCCTGGCTTGTTTATTATTACAGCTTAAGGAGGAGGAATGTGCAAGCCCTTCTTTATGGCAGAAACCGCCCCTGCCCAGTTTCCCCCCTCTCTTCCCTCCTGGTCAGCATCCTTCTCCCTCCATTCCCCACCAGCCCAAGCAAGACACATTCCAACTGCCAGCAGCCCGTGATATGCTCAGCAGGGGAGGCAAGTGTCTCATCTCCTCTGGGCGACTGGTTTCACGGGAGCCCAGGACGGATGCTGGTTCCTGGTACACGTGGAGAAATGGGAAGAAAAGGAGAGGTCAAATGAATGAGTTGCCCAGGCCAGATCGGGAGCGCTCCTGCTTTCCTGTACTCTTTGTTAGCCAGGGGAAGAGGCCACATGGAGAAGCAAGTTAGGTTTTTAGTTTTGTTCACTTACCTGCAGAACAAAAGCCATGGATGATGGGACGCCGTGTTAAGCAAAAGGTATTGTGTATCTTTGTATATGTTGATGCCCTGCTGGATTAAGATGGCAATTTAATTTATGTCACCTTTGTTGTTCTTGCAACTTAATCAGACCTGCTATCTCGCTGCGCTGGCCCCTGGAAAGCAAGCTTCTCTGAGACTTGGAAAGCGGGGCCTTCGGTTACATGTGATCATTCTTATGACATCAGCTGTGGCAAGGGAAGGAATTGGGGACCTGGTTAGGTGCATATTAATAAGGTGGTGTGTTTAATATGATTCATCGATGACTTTAAACTATCAAGGGAAATGGCTGTGGCAAACAATACAATGTGCCCCGTGACATCCTCCCTACCTCACCTCCCCCCCCCCCCCCAAAAAAAAAGCCTGGGATTTGCCTCTTTTGAAATTTCTGCATATCCACTAGATCGCTTGTGATCGTTTTTTAAATTCTCAAGGTATGACTTTTTTAGTGATCTGATGTATTGTAAAACCATAGCTTAGATGTAAGTACGTTTTTAAAAGTTTCCTTCACTTTCCCACTCAGGTTTACTGCACGCAGGTCTTGCTGTTGGTGCAAGAGACATGAAATGACTTATGTCAATCTGGGTGACTCACTTCCCCTCTTCTTTAGCCAGTCAGCCTCCTGGTAACACTCAGCACCTTGAGATTCAGGCAGAGATACCGAGGCAAAAATGGCCCTTGGACACTCTAGGGATCCATTTATCAGCCTATCAGCCTCCCCTATGGGTCCAGCAAAAGCCTGGGCTGGCTTCTTATTGTCCAGCCCAGGGCGGGTCACATGACCACACGGAACCACGTGCCCAGTCTCTGTGGCTGAAGCTAGTGGGCTCTGCTTGGCTAGCTTGGTTCAATAGGGACTCGTATAGATGAAGGGTCAGTTTCTCACAAGTACATGGTGTCTCAAAAGGCTAGTTCCCCCCAAACAAGATGAGTAGGATGTCCAGTGTCGGGCCTGGACTATCCAATTGCTTATTGAACATCCCCACTTGGATATCTCCAAGTGACCATGTTGACAGATAGCTGTCTGGTAGCATGGGTGCAAAAGGACCCACCCTTCCCTGCAAATGTGCCTACTCCCTGGTGCACCTCCTCTTGGCGAAGCATATCCCGACTTACCCCACCGGCCACACCAGGACCTGCGCACTGATTTGCAGGCCCCAGAACCCTCCCCTCCACGGTCCATCGCTCAGCGAGTCTAAAATATTACTGGTCTCTGGCCCTATTCTCTAGCCTTACTGATACGTTTTTGTTTCATATGATTAGCATCTTATGGTCTCCTAACTGGCTTTCCTGTCTCGAGTCTCCCCCTTCCCCATTCCTTGGTCCAGAACTTAAATCTGACCATTTCACTTGTCTGTTTTAAGTCATTTCCAGAGCCTTGAGAGTAAAGTGCAAGCTTTTAAAACTTGGCACACAACGCTTTATCTCTCATGCAAAGACCCCTCACCTGGTGGGTACCACCTCTCTGGCTCTCAGCCTCCACACTACGCTGATACCACTGGGATGTCTGCTTGCTTCCCTGCCTCTCTTCCCGAGCCGGTCTCTGTAAGAGCCAGGGCATTCTAGTTGGGCTCACGCAGCACCCATTCTAAACCCTTCATAGCCTGCTTTCTTGTTTGAGCTGGAAAGCTAGACGTTGCAGGTAGAAGACTCCCTCGCAGCTGGGAGGTAGAACTGTGATGTGAGTTCCAGCACCTGTGGGAGACTTCACATAGAAGCAAACAACAAAGGTTGGGTGGTCTGGCAAGCTGGGTGGTGACATCTGGTTCCTCTGGGGCAGGGACAGCTGAGTTTCTGGGGTCCAGCCCCTAGCACAGAGTGGCTGTGGTGAAGGGTTTCCACTGGAACATTGTCTTGATGCGATGAGTCATTGTTCTTAGTCTTCATAGGTTCTAAGCTGCATCGCAGACCCCAAGCCTGGCTCTGGCCCTCCCTAAGATTCTGCAAGCTACCAATTTTCTATAGTAAAACTCTTCGCTTAAACTAGAGGGGATGCTGTTGTCTGCAAGGGAGCACCTGATTAATATAGATGCTAATAAAAATGCATTAGACGTCTTTGTGTCTGCAGTGCCCAGGATAATGCCTAGTTCATGAGCGATGCCACAGGGATGTTTGTTTGAATGAGTACATTTTCTCTGCTGTTAGCGTGCTCACTGTACCATAACATGAGGGAGGCACACACGAAAACAAGTATTGCAAGGCAATAGGTTACAATCGTGTTATCGAGTCATACAGTAATAGAGTCCAAAGGTTATAGAAATGCAAAGACGGAAACATGAGGGGAGGTAACATTGGAGACGGGCCTTGATAAATGAGTAGCAATTCACTAGCTAGACAAGGAGTTAAAGGTCATTCCAGGCAGGATAATGAATGGTACATGCAAAAGCAGAAACAGAACATAAGGAATGTGTGTGGCTGCACAGGACATAACCCTCCGATTAGGAGATAAAGATGGAAAGGGAGGGGATGCCAGGGTTTGAATAAAGGTGAGTGTTTCTGGTACTTTCTAGATACCAGAGACTGAACTATGTCACTTGCATATGTGATTTCGTTTAATCCTCCCTGTTGTTATTACTCTCATTTTATAAGTTAAATGACTTGCCCAAAGTCATAGAGTTGTAAGTGGCAGAGTTCCTATTCAAATTGAGATCTTTCTGGCTAAAGTGCTAATGAGTTTATAGACTTTACCCTCAAATGAACAACAGTGAAGGAAGGTTAGACTGTGCTATGACTAGACTGCCACTGCCAAAGGATCGGGGCTTGACCGAAAGCTCTAGTGAGGAGTCCAGAGGAGAGGCGAGAACAGCCCAACAAGTTAGGAGCAGTGAGAACGGAAGTGATCGAATACACGTGAGAAATATTTTAGAGGCTCAATAAAGCGAACTTGGAGACCGACCTCTTGCTGCAGAGTGAGGAGGCAACATGAGTCAAGTGTGAGGCCAAGACGTGGGGGAGCCAGAAGAAGAAGCTGGTTTAGGGTTAAGTCATAATTTTATTTTTAGATGTGTTAAGATTTGATTTCTTAAGAATAATATCTTGGAGATCATCAAGATATCCATTTGCCCCAATCTATGGTCCCCATGACCCTGGAGCGAAGCCTGGGGCCCTGGGCGTCTTGGCAGCCGTTCAAGCATGACTGGAATCTGGCTCAGCATCCCGGCGATGAGCACACTGCCTGGTGCTGGTGCATATTTAAAATTGCTGGGCCAGCTGCGGGGCTGCAGAGAAGAAAGGCTGTGACTGGGGATGGCCCGCCTCCACGCCATTCAAGAATTCCGCGCAGAGCCCGTCTTCGCTGCGGAGTTGCCAGCACTAGCAGCATTTTTTAAAAAGTCAAACCCGATTTCCTTGCTAAGTCATGCCCGGGCGAGCTGGAGAATTGCCAAAGGACAAGAGAAAACGCCCGGCCTCTTTCTAAGCAGGCCCTGAGAGATTTCGGCACTGCGCGATAAAGCTGTCAGTCTGGTCTCAGCAGTGCAGGCATGTGACTCATTTGCATATGTCATTTCCTAGGGCATACCCCAGCCTGCAGGCCCCAACTCCAAATCCTGTGGGCAAATAAAGCTGCCCAGCACAACCTCCGACCATCAGATCTAACCTTTCTTACACGAGAAGGTCTGGCTTCTTTCCTCTCATCTTTACCCTGCTCTGGCCCCGGCCAGCCAGCATGGAGCTCGCCTAAGGAGGGGGCATCTCCTACAGGAGCCGCCTTTTGGGCGGCTGGGCAGTGGAGACGCTGGAGTGGCCAACTCAGCTTTCTCAGCACACTGCTCCTCAGCCGGCCAGGGGTGGGCCCTGTATGTCTCCCCGAGCCCCGCTGGCCTTGCTACTGTGCCTCCTTAATTAGCCCTGAACCCCCGTCCTCCACAGATTTGGGGATCAATGACTAAGCAGGGGACCTGTAAGGAGACCTGGATAGGGCTTCCACAATCCTGCCCCAAGTATGTTATTGATGGTTGTTGACTGGTTAGCTGTCCGATTAGAGCTGGATTCAAGCATTCATACTTTTTGTTGCTGGTGGTGGATACTGGGCAAGGCTGCTCTCAGAAGGAATATGGCCTGGGTGCTCTAGGGCACTGACCTAGCCTACCTGGCCTCCTCAAGAGCCAGAGGATCCATAGCTTGACTAGTTTATAGCCTACCAGCAGAGCCAGCAGCTAGCAGAAAGCAGGAGTAACAAATATGTCTTTTCTTGCAGCGGCTCAACCCTGCACTGGGATGCCAGGTTTGGTGGACCAGACAAAGCTGGGTTTCAGCCCCCATGCTCCCTCCCGACTCTGCCAGGTTCTTTGTGGCAGCCGTCAGTTGCTCAGCTGGGTGGGTGGGTGGGTGGCGGTGGGGTGCCTGTCCGTGGCCAGTCCACACATGTTCTGTGAGATGTCAGCCAGGAAATCCTGCTTCAGAGACCTGCGATCCCTCACTCCCCATATGTAATTAAAAAAAAAAAAAAAAAAAAGCAATACTGACTCCTAAAACACAAAACGTACATGAATGCTGAAATTAAAATGACTTTACTTGGGATGTTTAGACTGCAAAATTTTGCTTCCCTTCTCACCGAAACACTTTGTTAGTTTTGGGGGAGGCCCCTGCAGGGCTGGGTCTCCAAGCTCATGTTGAAGCTGCACATTGGGAAGTCGTGCTCTGGGCCTGAGGCCCCGCCCTGTGGCTGGACCTCTGGATGTACCTGCCTCTTGGGCCTGCCCCATCTCTCCTCAATCCTGTGTGCCTGCTTAAGGAGGCTGCTCAGACTTTGGCTTATGCCCTGCTCTCCCCTGGCCCCACCATGTACTAGTTCCCTGAGTTTTGTATGTGCTCTTGTGTTTAGACCCCTAATATTTCCCTAATCTTATTTTTTCACTGCATATTATGTTTATTTTTCTCACTCAGTGTAATAATGTATAAATTTCACTCTGTGTAGGGCGCACTTCCGCATGTTTTGACAAATACATGTGATCATGAATTTCTAGCACGATCAAGATCTACAGCAGATCCATCACCTGGAAAAGTTACCACCAGGACCTTGGTTTTTGTTTGTTTTAAATATATTTTATTGATTTTTTTACAGAGAGGAAGGGAGAGGGATAGAAAGTCAGAAACATCGATGGGAGAGAAACATCGATCAGCCGCCTCCTGCACACCCCCCAGTGGGGATGTGCCCACAACCAAGGTACATGACCTTGAACAGAATCGAACCTGGGACCCTTGAGTCCGTAGGCTAACACTCTATCCACTGAGCCAAACCGGTTTTGGCAGGACCTTGGTTTTTGATGTATATCCTGGGCTCTGGCCCATGGGAAGCCTAGCCTGGCTTTGGAGTCTGGAGGGCATTTCTCTGTTTTCTGCTTTATCCCCCATCTGACACAATGCACACCTGCTCACCGAGGGGGCAGTGCTTGGGGACAGTTAGAAAATTCAGAGGCAGGAAACTCAGTTAATACTCCACATCCAAGTCCTACTGCCCAGCCAAAGACAGAGCCACAAGAAATGTTGGCGAATCAGTGAAGAATGAATGAATGAATGAATGAGACTGAATGAAGCAGCCTAAGAGTGGGAGTAGGTGGGGTTGTTTTCTTCTGGGTACCAGGAATCCCCACAGAGACTTTTTATTTTATTTTTAAATATATTTTTATTGATTTCAGAGAGGACAGGAAAGAGATAGAGAGATAGAAATATCAATGATGAGAAAGAATCACTGATTGGGTGCCTCCTGCCTGCCCCTCACTGGGAGGGGAGGACTGAGCCTACAACCTGGGCATGTGCCCTTGGCCGGAACCGAACCTGGGACCCTTCAGTCCACAGACCAATGCTCTATCCACCAAGCCAAACTGGCCAGGGCCCCACAGAGACTTTAACACCAGGCAGCTGGTCCTCTGTGTCTCCTCCACAGCCCCGGCCTTGGATCTCCCCACTGGTCGGGGAAAGGCAGAGTCCGGGTCCGGCCTTCCTGTCTCCAGCGATGCGCAAGCTTGTCCGTTTTTCCTGGAACGAGAAAGTCTCCTGAGCCCACGTCTGCTCTTGCCGGCCAGGATTCACCCAAGGAACCAGTAGCTCAATGCTTTTCTATGAGGAGCAGAAAAAAAAAATTCACTTGGACCCCTAATTCTACAGTGTCAGCGAAAGACCCTGTCCAACTCTGTTCATCATTAAACTTCATCTTCCCAGGGAAGGAGATCGATGCTGTCTTCACTGTTTCTGCAGCCTAAGGACCTGCGTCAGCACCTGTGGCTCCCATCATGGTCCATATTCCCAGACGGAAAAAGCACGTTGATGGATGAGTAGTGATGGCTGCGGGAAGGGCGGAGAGAGGGAGAGTCAGGTGGCCATGCTATATTTACCACCCGACCTAGACGTTTGATGCTCCCACATTGCTTCCCTGAGATGTTGGAGAAACAGGTCTGTCCTGGAGGCCCCGAGGCTGATGCTGTCTCTTATGGCCGACTTAGAAGGGCTGTCTGCTGTGGAATGGCGTTCTGTCTGTCACTAGGTTGAGCAAACAAGATGACAGCATTGGAGTTGGCTAAGTCCTCCCCTGGCCCTCGGTGCTGGAGGCAAATCCATGCCGGTGTCTGCACTGGTTTTCCGTGTGGCCTTGAAGGTTCTGGCAGCGAGGCCTGGGGTGTTTTCTCTACTTCGGGTCCAGTGGGAGCTGTGCTCTGTGAGGGAATGAGCCATACAGGCCCCCCCACCGGGGAGCTTCCTCTGATGAAAGGAAACAGGCCCTTTGGGAATTCTAAATTACAACGGGGAAAAGAGCAGTCTCAGCTCACATCCACATACCTGGTGCAAGTGCTGGCCCTACTGGGGTGGGCTGTCCCTTAAGGGCTTTTGTTGTTGTTGTTGTTTTTAAATATATATATTTTATTGATTTTTCACAGAGAGGAAGGGAGAGGGATAGAAACATCAATGGGAGAGAAACATCTATCAGTTGCCTCCTGCACACCTCCTACTGGGGATGTGCCCGCAACCAACTTACATGCTCTTGACTGGAATCGAAACGGGGACCTTTCAGTCTGCAGGCTGATGCTCTATTCAGTGAGCCAAACTGGTTAGGACAAGGGTTTGCTGATTTCTTGCTTCTGCTCACTGGTCAGGCTCTCTGGGTTTTAAGGGGGGGGGGGTTGCTGAAGTGTGTGGCAGAGCTCGTTCCCCTCCCTGTGGGGGTGGGCAGGTCTCTGAACAAGGAGCTGTGTCTTCACCCTGCAGAGCTCCTGGGACCCTTAAAGGGGGGAGGGGGCAGCACATTCGGGGGACATCACCCAAGAGCACACTGCCGAGGGCCCAGCTCTGACAATCTCCGGTCCTTAGTCACTGTGGTCAAGGCAGCCTGGCTGTGTCAGATCCTATAAATATTGGATAAGGCTGCTTGGAAGACTTGAGATGCTTAGAGGAGTTGGCCCCGGGGTGGGGGTGGGGGGCACATGGAGTGGGGAGGAGGAAGGATTCAGTGCAGAAGATGATATCAGAAACTGCTGAGCCTCGGCTCAGAGCTAATAGAGAAGTCAGCAACAAAAGAGGGAGAATGGATTTTATCAGGCCTGGCTTCTATTCTCGGCTGAGAATTTGCACACGCATTACTTCAGAGGTTTAAGTGATGCAGGGGTCGGACTGTCTGGCTCAGGGCAATCAAAGGGAAGGACGCACTCATCTTCCAGTTTGATTTCCTAAAGTGTCCTCTTCTGTTTGGAAGCCTGGCGTGTGCCTCGTAGGCTCCTTCTGTGCTGCAGGGGAGCCCTCTACCCTTTCCTGGAGTTTTCAGGGGTCTCTGTGGGTGCCATTCTTGAAGGGATCCCAGTCAGCTTAGGAGTCATTTGTGTTAGGAAGCCTCCTCCGACACCCCAAGTCTGGGCCAGGACCCTCTTCTCTGCCCTAATGCTCACGTCCATCTGAGCACACTGCTACTGGCTGGTATGTGTCCATCACTCCCACAGAACAGTCACTTGGGCAGGTTAGCGCTTTCCTTCCAGATATGTGCCTTAGCAGAGTGGCCAGTACAAAGCAGGAGCTCCCAAAACGTGTATTAAATGAAACACTGGGGAGTCTCAAAATGAGCTGGGGAAATAGCTGCTCCCCACCAGAAGTTTGAAGGAATGAGAGATGGGGGCAGGGGGCGAAAAACCAGGACTATAGGCTTTATTAGAGGAGAAGGACACTGCGTGGCTGTCTGTCAAGGAGAGAACAGCAACACGTGCAGAGGGGAACATCCCTTTTGAGAAGAGGAACAGGAAGGAATGGGGCTTAGGGTACTTGGCATGTGCTGATGGGTGGTTTCACATAAGGCAAATGATTAGGCACTTAGGTACTTAGGAACAAGTGCTTAGGGTATTTGGCAGGTGCTGATTGGTGGTTCAATGTACAGTCCATATAAGGTGCCTGGTTAGGTGCTCAGGAATGTCCAGGCCGCAGGTGCAGGTTACGTCACACTCTGTCCATCAGGTGGGGGAAAGGAGGATCTATCTTTGGATCTATCAAAGTTCTTGGGAGTTCTCTCAGTTCTTGTGACTTCTCCTGGCTTATTGCTGGTTCCACTAGGAGATTATCCAGGCATGGTCCCTTTGCAAAGCTGAACCCCAGGTTTCATCATCTGGCCCCCTTCCTCTCCTAGTGAAAAGTCTGTCCACTCTGGAGCGTAGCATAGTATTGTGACTCTGTGTCCACAGTCGGGTGTGATTTCTACCGAGTGGTTTTGGGTTGAAGCATTTCAGGAGTCTCTCTCCAGGCTTTCCCATTTCTCGCGCCATCTCTGGCTACACAAAGTCCAGATTCCAGGGGCTTTCTGTTCCTGTAAATGTTTCCCTTCCTCACTTCCCTTGCCAAGGGTTGCGATTGCTCTCACACTTTCTCTCCTTTGTGGGTTCTTGGGAAAGCAGGCCATTTCAGGTCAGGGTTCCTAGGTTCTCAGTTGAAATTGCTCTTCTTGTAACCGCCCCCTCCCCCAAAAGAGGATGTAGCCCCACCCTGAGTCCCTGGCATTCATACGCTGAGTCCTTCCCAGTTCTGTTCTCTGTCCTGTCCCTTCTGAAAGCGCCGTGCACTGAATGCATGCACCTCACACCCCATCAGGGCTCACCTGTCCCGGGCCCACCTTCCACAACTCTGCCCCAAAGTAGCCTCCTCCCTCAGTCACCCCCTTCACCTGACATCCCTCTGCCTCTCTGTCTCCATGAATACCGCTGCCTACTGACTCACACTGCTTCACAGCCACTTGCACAGCCTGGGTCTCCCCTCAAGTCACTATGATTTAGGGCAGTGGTCAGCAAACTGCGGCTCTAGAGCCACATGCTGCTCATGAGCCACATGCTGCTCATGAGCTGCGGTTTGCCTCTCTGTTGACTAATGAGTTTGCCGACCACTGATTTAGGGGAAGATTCTCACAGTTTCAAATTGTCCCTCTCCTCTATCCTCACTTGCTCTTTGTAATGAGAAGTGACACAGGTCTTGGAAAGTTCAGCAGGAATTTGCCAGAACAAAGAGAGAGAAAAAAATTTCATTCCAGGAAGAGGAAACAGCCAATACAAAGGCCCCAAGGAAGAAGATCACATGAAAGAGGGATAGCCAGAAACCTGGAGAGCTGGGGGAGTGGGGGAGGGAGCTTGGGCGTGGGGATAAAAGGCCTGGCCTTGAAAGGAATTTTCTGGGAAACCATCAAAACATCTTTGGGCAAGAGTGTTATTGATTTGCTCTGTGTTTATATTCATTGTTCCTCATAATAGAAACAAAGGGCTAGTGTCTTTGATAAATAAGTTGGAATTGATTAGAAAAATTAATAAGAAATCTAGCCAATAACTCCATAGGAGAAGGTGCAAAATATACACTGAGTGGCCAGATTATTATGATCTCTGAATGCATAATAATCTGGCCACTCAGTGTATATCCTATATAATAAAAGGCTAGTATGCAAATTCTCCCCTTGACCAGGGAGTTCGAGCAGCAGGCAAGCCAGCCAACCGCTCATGTCTCCTCCCCCTTGCCAGGCTGGCCGGACCCCACCCATGCACAAATTCATGCACCAGGCCTCTGCATTCAGAGATCATAATAATCTGGCCACTGAGTGTATAGTCAGGCAGATAGATCTCAGAAAAGGAAATACAAATGGCTCTTAAGCGTATGAAAGATCTTCAACCTCACTCATAATAAGAGAAATGCAAATTAACTCTCTACTACAATTCCATTTTTACCTATTATATTGGCAAAATCCCCAGGATTTGATAACACATTCCTTTGGCACTCGAACATTGCTGGTAGAAGTGCAAATTAACACAGCTACTCTGGAGGGCTGTGAATGCTTATTTAACCTTCGCTTCTAGGATTTTAATGTAGAGATATACTGTACACATGCAAAATAATGTATATTCAGGATTATTAATTATGGAATTGTCATAATAATAAAATGTAGGAAGCAGCTAAGTGTCTGTTAACAGGGTGTTGTTGAACAGATGATGGTCTAACTATACAATGGAATACCAGGCAGCTGAAAAAGAATGAGATGGCTCTCCCACAGAGAAGAGTTCCAAGATATCGAAGATAGTTATTAAGTGATGAAGCAACAGGTAGACCAGTGTATATAATTGGCACTTTTTGTATAAAACGGGGGGAGGAGCGAGCTAGAAAAATGAGAATAAATATTTGCATTTTCTTGGAGACGCATAAAGGAACAAAATGGCTGCCCAGGTGGAGGCGGGAGAGGTGCGGGAACCAGGCAGATAGGGGATAGAGTGCGAAGGAGGCCCTTCACTGTGAACCTTCCTATAGTGTTTTGAATTTTGAATCATGTGAATCTAACCCTTTTCAAAAGATTACACTAAAAAAAATTAGTTCCCTGTTCCCATAGTCGTTTTCAAAATAGTTCTTTGTAGCCTGGCTGCCCAGAGGAACCAAGGACCTGATCTTATAACTTACACCATCTCAGTGTTTCCCCCCAGTGTGAAAAAATATGCCACTCAGTCCTGGATGGTGTGCTCAGTGGTTAGAACGTCATCCTGTGCCCTGAAGAGCCATGGATTCGATTCTGAGTCAGGGCACCTACAGGAGGCACCTATTAATGTTTCTCTCTCACATGGATGTTTCTCTCTCACTCTCTCCCTTGCTCCTTCCCTCTCTTTCTCCCTCTCCCTTCCTTTATTTCTAGCACCAATGGGTAAGGATTTAAAAAATATATATATTCCACCCAAACAAATTCATAAATATCTTTAGAGGGCAGCTGCACCATGTCACCCAGTTGTAAGTCATTATAACTTTCTGAGGTTGAAAATACCCCCGTCTTTCAGGGGGCTCTGATTCAGGTTTCTGCATTTTCACCTGTGCTTCAGTCCCACACAACTTGTCATTTTTAATTATGGAATTTTATTTCTATTTAGTAAAGCCAGTGTCTGCCTTTATTTTGATGTCTTTCTCCCTCCGCCATTCCCTCCCTAAGATGACCTCGCTGGAACTTCTTGAGCACCAGTCCCTCTCGGTGCTCTGTGATCGCTTCTCCAGACCCTGCCTTTATGCATATTAAATGTGGTTACTCAATTTGAACACCTTGTAAAAACATTTAAAATCGCTTAGTGAAAATCCTTCAAACAGGAGCAGCTGTGCTGGAGAAAGAGCCAGCTGGTTGCTCACCACTTTCTCAGAAGTGTGGCGAAGCATGGTGTTCAAGAATTCTAGGAGGCGAAGGGCGAAATTAACCTGCACATGTCCTCTGGAAAGGATCGCCTGAGAAAATGGCCCTCTTGCCCAGCTGTGCTCACAAAGCTGCCCTCTGTAGGAGGCACAGACAGTTCTCTAGGAGAGCTTTGGGCCTGGGCTTCCCTTTGGTTGGCTGTATAGCTTCGTGGCTGTGACACCTGTCACTCAGATCTAAGCTAACTTATCCACACATCTACAATCAGATGTTGAATGGAAGATTTACAAGTTCAAGTCCAACTAGGTTGACTCCCTCCTCTTCTCTAAAGCTGACTTTTTTTTTTCTTACATATTGTGTGTAGCTATTTCATTCCCAAGGAAAAAAAAAAGGTCTATATGTTTTATTACACATACTCCCAACCAGCTATAAACTCCTGGAGTACAGAGACCACCTTTTTTTCATCTTTGTTCTCCCCAAAGATGCTCACATAGAACCAGTCCTTCATCAATACTTGAATAAACAAACGAATGAGTGGTTGAGTGGATCTCTAACACTTGCTATGTATTTATTCACTGTCATATAGAAATTGCTGTGATGACAGAGACATATGTCTGTGCTGTCCAATAATGCAGCCACTAGCCACAACAATGTAGTTACTGAGCACTAGAAATGTGTCTAATGTGCATGGGAACTAAATGTTAAATTTTCTTTTAAATATATTTTGTTGATTTTTTACAGAGAGGAAGGGAGAGGGATAGAGAGCTAGAAACATTGATGAGAGAGAAACATCAATCAGCTGCCTCCTGCACACCCCCCACTGGGGATGTGCCCACAACCATGGTACATGCCCTTGACCGGAATCAAACCTGAGACCTTTCAGTCGGTAGGCTGATGCTCTATCCACTAAGCCAAACCAGTTTCGGCAAATGTTAAATTTTAATTAACTTTATTTAAATGGCCAAGTGTGGCTAGTGGCTACCATATTGAATGGTATAGATGTAGATGATTCTCTATATAATTTGACCATAAACAAATTGTGTAATCTTTTCAAGTTAACTTTGTGTTTAATTCATCCCAGAAACTTTCGACAACAGTTTTGGAAGCAGTGAAAAAAAAATATTAGCGCTTGTGGTCATCACCACAGGCAAACAAACACCAGAAAGAGGAAGAATGAAAATTGGTTTTGCCTGCTTTTTTTTTCTGAGAAAGCCTTGTGTTTCTCGGGATTGTAAGTGTTCAGCCTCTCAGTTTCTGACTCACCCAAGAGCCACCCTCTGTGACTTCTCCAAGGTCCTGCCAGGAGGCAGGGCACAGACTCAGGGCTAAGTCCGAGGGAAGAGTGCCTCGTGGTGAGTCATCCGTGCCATTTCTCAGAACAGGTGTTCTTTGGTGAGCCTCCTTCCTGGGCGCCCCACCCCTGCCTTTACCTGCGGGGCTGACTGTAGCCCAAGGACAGATGAGGGGTTCATGCCTGTTCAGAATGTCTGGTGTGGTGTGCAGTGACCCGGGACATGGACCTAGAGACCCCACAAGGAATTGGGTCCAGGAGTGAGTTTTGTGATCCGTCTGCCCTGGTGGAGACTGAAGTCCCCTGTCTGGGTAACAGCAGCAACTTCAATGTCAAGACAGGACCCTTTCTTCAGCACTGGGTCCTTCTGGCCACACCTACTGTTGCAGGTGCTGGATGCTGTCACAGGCAGGATGGATGACCACAGACCAGGCACTTGCATATGTCTGTGACTGTGTGTGGTAGGTGTCACTGTTCTCTGATGGATGGAGCAGGGCAGACTCTCCACATCCAAGGTGGACCAGGCTCATTTCTACTGCATGAAGGCAGCTCACTTTGCTTCCTGAGTTAAGGAAGTATCCACAGAGCAAATCATGAAAGTGCCCATGATGCCAGGTCACTGAGCCAGAGCTCCCAGAGCTGTCAGCATCCTCTCTTTCATCCTCAGGGATACAGGTTAAAGGCACATACACCTAGGGCTCCCCCTCCCCTGTCATGCATTCCCTCTAAGGTCCCTGAGCCTGCTTGCTGGCTCTCATTTGGAAGAGAAGACTGAGGTGCTAGCTAGGTCCTTGACACAGAATTCCCAAGGTGCCTTGGGAGGCCCAGAGCAGTGTCTGGGTGCAGTCTTCGGTTGGTGCTGAGTGATCTGCTGGAGTCTTGAGTTGTCTCAACAAATCCGACACACCCTCCAGGCCCAGCAGGCAGGGTGGGGAGCCCGTGCTGTACCTGCTGCGCTGGGGAAGCTCTGGTTACCAGTTGCACAAGCAATGCCTCATTCGGGGGCTCAGATAGTTCTCAGGGTAACTTCACTCCACACTGACGCACCTCGCCCTTCCCTCACTCTGCCTCTTCTCCTGACCGCATCTTCCATATCTTCGAAACTGGGACAAGCCCAGATCTGGAAAGCAATTGGTATCTGGAGACCCAGTCATTGTAAGAATAATGTGCTGACAGTGTTGCAGTTGACGGGCAGCTTCTCATCTGGGTCTTTGCTTCTTGCAGTCCCCCATCTGGCTGCATCGAAAGTCCTATGGTTTCTAGTACTGTCCTGCTTCTTCAGTACTTCCCATCCCTTGACTATTTCTGGGTCAAGTATTACTGAAAAGACTGGGGTCAGGGGCCTTTCTGAAAGACTCTTCAGGTTTCCCAGAGAAGGATTCTGCCCCAATCTACTCCTTGTGGCTCTGTACCTTTCTTGGGATGCTGATGGTTAATATCTATAGAAATTATTTCCTGTATAAAAACCCACTTATTGAAGGCAACGGTATCCCTGGATAGCATAGTCACAGCGGATTTTGAGCATTGAAAGAGAACCTGTAGGTCACAGCTTCATTTTTTAGGGTGTAAAAACAACAACAACAACAACAACAACAAAACAGTATTAGAGAGGTTAACCAACTTGGCCAAAATCACTCAGCTTATGGACAGAACTATTCGAACCTTGAACAGACAATTGACCAAGACTCAGCGTATAAGTCAGTGAGTTGAGGTTGACTTCCTATGAAAATAGGGACTTCCTCTGGACTCCTCGCTTAGAAGAAGGGGTATGGATTCAAAATTACTTTGCTGACTATTTTACTGGTACAGGATAGTCTAAATTTTTATCATATTAAGCAGGATGATAACCTGTTCTCTCTTTTACTATAAAACATCTTGCTTTCGCTTCTCTCCTAACATTATAATAGCTGATTTATGTAATTTGAAATTAACCTGGTTAACTGAATCTGGTCAGAGGGGAAGGCCCAAGTGAAAGTCTTGCTGTCAAAAGGGCAAGTGAGTAAAGCCAGCCTACGACCATCTTTGACTCTAGGACCATGGATGGTGTCATGTGTCAAAGATGTGGAGACCTCTAAGGGGATGACCACAAGGTTCACCTATGGACAGAGCTTGCTCTTCCCCTTTCCCCTGATAATGTGCCTGTCCTCTCTCAGGAGAGTTGGACTCTCATGGGGTTGAGATGAGAATGGAGGGCTGATATCTTCTTAGGACTGATGTAGTCTTTGGTCAAATGAACCTCTTTGACCTTGATGAGCGATGCCCAAAGCCTTTATATCATCCACTAGGATGTACACAGATGAACGAAGTGTCTGATTATTCTGGGAGCCAGATGGATGCCTCTCCTCCATCTTATCCTAGAAATATAGAGGTTAGAGCCTCTCCAAGCTGAATCTGGTAAAAAGATCAGTTAATGTTTTCCACAAGATCCTTTAGAGAAGGTTTTTTACTTGTCCTGCTAGAGGTCATTCCAGGTCTGTTTATGAAATAGTTGCTAGTTAAGATGCTGGCTGTTATCCATCCTCTATGTTGGGCCAGTTTTGTGGTGGGAATCCTGTTTTTCTGGAAACGTCGGGGTTATAAACTGGTTCTTGGGTTGATGGCCCATGTATCCTACCGATCTAACGCTGTGTTTTACACTATTTTGTATTCTTTCCTCAACAAACCTTTGCACCCCTTGAACCCAAAAAATGCAGTTTATATTTTCTGTGATTCCCCTCTAGGACATGGCTTGAACACATTACACATACTAATGGACAACTTGATTTCAGTTTTTAAAAGCTTAAATTAGGTAGGAACACATATTTTTAGTAATGTGTGTGTGTGTGTGTGTGTGTGTGTGTTGTATATAGAGTAAAAATTTGTAGTAAAAATATAGTTATTCAAGTTGGTAATGAAATGTTTTCTACAAAAAAAAATCTTGTTAAAGACTTCCATTCAAAAGTCTAGTTTTCAATAGCATCCCTTTAAAAAATGTGGTAGCACAGCCCAGCTGGTGTGGCTCAGTGATTGAGCATTGACCCATGAAGCAGGAGGTCACAGTTCGATTCCTGGTCAGGGCACATGCTGGGTTTTGGGGTTGATTCCCCCCCCCCCCGGGGGTGGGGGAGTGTGTGTGCAAGAGGCAGCCGATCAATGATTCTCTCCCATCATTGATGTTTCTCTCTCTCCCTCTTTCTCCCTTCCTCTCTAAAATCAATTTTTAAAAAGGATATGCTTTAAATAAGTGGGATAGTACAAGTCAGAGAGGGAGATAAGTTAGATCGGAAGATGCAAACTTTGCATTCATGTATGTGAAACACCCCCTCTGAAAACAGAACCAAAGAAAAGGTGGAGCAATGCCACGGGTACTGGACACATCCCGGAGAGCAGATGGCTGCATCGTGAGGATGAACCAGGCACAAACGTCAGGTGTTTGGACACATACGAGGAGAGCACATTTTTGAGTTTGCCTTCCAGAGCTGGACAGCTGTGGCCTGGTGGTGACCGAGAGCCACCACATCATATCCTTTCCACGTACCTGAGGCTGACTCGCAGGGATGTGCACGCCCCCAGAGGCACTCTCAGCCTGAGTACAACCGGAAGTTAAAGGAAGCATCTGGCTTCTGTTCTCTGAGTGAGTCAAGGGCAGCATGGTGCCCAACCATTTATTTTCATTTTTAACCCCCTGAGAGCTCACACAGTCCCTGCTTTGTCTGTGGGATCTACGCAATCCACAGCAGCCAGAGCACGGGGCAGGAGATGAGGACTCCACTCTCTGGAAGATAATAAGCACGAATAGTCACCATTCTTTCAGTCCACATTGCTCTGCCTGGAAGGTTCTGTGAGGGGAGGAACCCGAGAAAGAAAATGAAAGGAGGAATTGTTCTGCTCTCTTGGGTGCTGGTAGCAGATTAAATATCGGCAACAACACGTGCACTTAAGCCATTCCACTGGCTGGAGAAATTTTAGCCCAAGGTCACTTATTTCCAGTTCTGAATAAAATCATCTGAAGTTACTGCCTGAAAGTCTTCAGATGCATTTTGGAGCTGGGCTTTGGCCAGGTTGTCAGGCAGGCGCTGGGGGGAAATGTTAGCTTTGAAATTGCTCCTTCCGCCGGGCCTGGCTCCTGGCTGGGAAGAGTCCTCCTACTTCCCCGGGCTCCTCTTTGCACCTGGAGACCTCCATTCTTGCCCCCTGACTTGCCTTTGTCCTGGTTTCTGGTGGAAGCTCACAGAAGCCCCCCACCTTTGTTTTTCTGGAAGGCTCTTCAGAATCTGAAAAAAACAACAACAATTAAACAAAACTCATGCCGAAACCAGTGTGGCTCAGTGGATAGAGTGTCAGCCTGTGGACTGAAGGGTCCTGGGTTTGATTCCGGTCAAGGGCATGTACCTTGGTTGCGGGCACGTCCCCAGTAGAGGGTGTACAAGAGGCAGCTGATCGATGTTTCTCTCTCATTGATGTTTCTAGCTCTCTATCCATCTCCTTTCCTCTCTGTAAAAAATCAATAAAATATATTAAAAAAATAATAATAAAACTCAACTAGTCGCGCGCATGGGCCCACACATGGTTAGATGTTGGCATTTGGAGGCTGCTTTGAGAACGGTAATATCTGTTCCTTTAAAACGTGTCACTGATTTTTAATCATCACAGTCCAAATTGAACACAAGAACTGTGATGTCAGAAAAAGAGCCCTGGCTGCCTGCCTCATCACAGAGCGATGGGGCCGGGCCGGAAGAAGGTGTCTCCTGCCCAAGATGCCCTGGGTCACAGTCTATCTCTGGGGAATGAACTTCCATTCTTTCTTTGTGGGGAACTCCACAAGAAAATGGAGGGTGATGAAGCTTGAGTGCCCCTAAAATTCTTCCCACTTTTTTTTGGGTGAGACAGGGTTTGATGCAGGAATCGCTTCATTGCTGAGTTAGGCAACATACATTCGGTGTGCATCTCAACCTAAGTCGAGCTGTCAGATCAAAAGCAGGAGGGACTTGGTTCATGCCCATAGGAACGCCATATGGAGCCCCAGAGGCCCCTGATGCAGGTTGAGGAGGGTACAACCCAATACCCATGACTTTCGGAGGGCATCTCCTGCCAGGCTCAGACATCTGCTGGGCATTGGACATGTACTCTCTCCAAGGATGGTACTGAGACTGTCCCCTTTGGGCTCAGGGGACAACTGGCTCTTGGGATAGGGGAAGCCCTGATTTTGTAACATTTGCCAATTACTGTGGTGTAAATACTCCCATCATGGCGAATTCCAAGCTGCCAAGGTGATGTCAACTGGTTTGCATATTTCTTGAATATGAACAACATAAAGCCAGCTCTAGCTCACCAATGGCACTGGCCCAGCACAGTGTTTCAGAAACTGACATGAAGATACAGAGCCCTGACTGTGGGGCCAGACAAACAGAGAGGCCTCCTACGCTGGCACTTGGGAGGTGTGTGCCTCAGGGAGGTTGCCTGACCTCCTAAGCTTCATTGTACTCATCCAGAAACCTGGGACGAATAGTAGCTGTCATTCTTTCAGTTGCAAGTGGCAGAACCCACCTGAAGTAGTTTAAGAGAAAAGGGGGAATTTAAAAATATATATATATTATTGATTTTTTACAGAGGAAGGGAGAGGGATAGAGAGCTAGAAACATTGATGAGAGAGAAACATCAGTCAGCTGCCTCCTGCACAACCCCCACTGGGGATGTGCCCGCAACCAAGGTACATGCCCTTGACCAGAATCAAACCTGAGACCTTTCAGTTTCCAGGCCAATGCTCTCTATCCACTGAGCCAAACTGGTTTCCGCGAACAGGGGGAATTTATGGGTTCATATATACAATAGAAGGATGGGGGCATCATTGGGACTTGCTCTGTCTCCCTCTGTGTGTCAGTGTTTTTCTTTCCTAAGGTTAAGGGCTTATGGTCAAGAGCAGCTTCAAACTAGTATTCCCACAGTTCAGGTGGGTTCTGCCACTTGCAACTGAAAGAATGATGGTTACTGTTCACCCTAGTTTTCTGGATGAGTATAATGAAGCTTAGAGGGTCAGTGACATTTTAAAGGAACAGACTTTACCGTACTGCCTGAGGCACACACCTCCCAAATGAAAGGCCCGCTTCCCCTGCTCCACAGTGGAAAATCCCAGGAATGGCCACTTACCGAATCATGTTGATTCATATGTACATTCCTGGAGCAGTCTTCGAGGCCAGGTTGATGGAGGACCATGACTGGCAGCCCCCACCCTACCTTGTGGTGTAATGAGCATTGCCCAGAAGTGGGTGCCTTTCTGAGCAAACACTACCCCAGTAGCCACCTCAAGGGTCATGTGCTGGTCTTAAAGGGTTATTGTGAGCCTGGAATAAGATAATACAAGGAATGCAAAGGGCTGCCCTTCAGTAGATAATCGAGTATTAGTTCCCAGCTCATCTATCGTCTCCCCGTTCCCATCCTTCTTTACCCCTCCTGCTTTCTCCCACGGAAGTCCTAGGAAACTGCCACACACATCATGGGCCTCTTGTTGGGGTCAAGTTCACCCACCCAAACTATTAGACACAGTCCTGCACAGTCTACCTCCTATCCCTATAAGACTAACAAGACTGGACAGCGTGGATTGTGAGGTGCGAGGAGCTGGCATTCGTGTATAGCCACCATCTTTTTCAGTATCTTTTGCTTCAACCTTTTTGGCCACTGATTGATATCCTGGGTCCTGCTCTTCAAGGACTTTGCTCTCAGTCATGATAATCTGTAGCCCCTCCGATGTGAATTACGGATGCATCTCCCCAAGGTGAGAAGTTATAGAACACTCCGTTTCCCTATGGCATCTCTTGGCTGTTGCCAGTCCATGGGCAGCATGCCAGCTTCCGGTGTGCAGTTTTGCAGTGTTCCCCTGCTCACTGCACACCCTCCCCTATCAGATGGCAGGCTGAGAGCCTTCCGGGTAGCACCATGTGACCAATGACTGATGAGCACTGGTGATGAATACGATGCCCCCTACACCCATCAGAGCTACCTCAAGGAGCCCCAGAGTTTCCCTGAGGGAATGATCTCCATCAGCCACCTGTCAGCTGGCTAGGCCACTGACCCTTTATTAGTTTCCTTCCTTTTCTTGTCTCCCTCTGCTACGGGTGCTCTCGGCGCCTCCCAAATACACGATTTGCACCTGAGTCCTTGTCTTTGTGTCTCCACTTTAGGGGGAACCAAAACAACTGCAGTTGATTTCCAAACAGCCGAAACAAAAACATGTTTCGTGGAGAGTGAAATTCCATATCCTATTTTCTGAATCATAAATAGCTTAGTCCGACACGGGCACATGAGCGGTTAGGAACAATGGGACAGAATACTCGCCATGGAAATTATCCAGCAAAATCGGGACGTTTGGCTGTCACCCTTACACTTAATGGGAGAATACTTCGGGGTGGGATGCTGCTCCAGGCCCTGTAGACTGGAGGAAGCACCGGCTTCCTGTCGTAAGGCCAAGGTCATGCAGAGGAGCGTAGCCCTATGAAACGGCGGCCTGGGTCCCCACATTGTTGGCATTGGCTCTGACAGGGCATCTGGAGCACTTTCTAACTCTCCTCTCTGCATCTCAGCAGATTCTTGAATAAAGCCTGCCGACACCTGGCAGTGATTCCCGTGGGGGCCAAACTCCCTTTGCTGAAGAGAAATGGGTGTTTCTTGGTACAGGGTTGGGGGCGGGGTCGGGGAGTTGAAGATGGGAATTCCATTGCACATGTCTTTTAAAAAAATATTTCTATTGATTTCAGGAAGGAAGGGAGAGGGAGAGAGGGACAGAAACATCAGTGATGAGAGAGAACCATCAATCGGCTGCCTCCTGCACACTCCACACTGGGGATCGTGCCCTGGAATGTCTGGTCTAAGGAAGCGCTGAGAGAGGGCTGGGAGGGATGGCCAGCTCCAGTTCCTGGGGGTGGAAAAGACAGTCTGTGTTTGATGAGTGCATGTAAATCTAGCAGAAGGTCAGAGCGCACAGTAGGTTCCTTTCTGCCCGGAGGATTCTAAGCGCCAGTGCACAGAGAATACCTACTGGATGTTTGATGAGGCACAGCTACCGTTATCTTCAAAATGAAAGAGAGAAAGTCAAGGGTTTATTTGTAGCCGAATTATGGAACACTGGGAGGGTCTGGCTGGTGTTATCTGGATTTGTTGTCCTTGTACCAGTTAACGTATACAGTGTCTCTCTCTCCATCTCACGTGATGCTCGTGGCCATGGCGTCCAATCCCAGCTGGTGGGGACGTGGGGGAGGTGGCCTATCCAGGAAGGATCAGCACACAAGTGGCATTTTTAGCACCAACCTCTGCAGCCTTCGCTGCTACTCTCACAGCACCCAGTGCCTTCCGGAAGGGGACTGTCCTCCCAGGCAGGGAGGACTCAGACACCAGACACATTGGCAAGGCCCCCCTCCCATTTACGAGGGAGAGCGTGTGCGGTGGTGCCTGGTCTGAGGGAATGGTTCCTAGGGAGTGTGGGGGGTGGGAAGGAGAGAGGGCAGGGGAAACACAGATTATTTGAGCTCAAGTCCAGAACCACCATGTGAGGCCCTGCAAGTCAGCGTGAGCCACTTCATCTTGAGGTTTAGGGGAGCGCCTACAGCCTGCACCCTGGGACTTCTCCCCAACCTTCCCATACAGCAGGGAAGATGCGATGTGTTGGCCGCCTGTCTGCCGAGCACGGAGCTCTAGATGGGTGTGTGGGAGTGTGTGTCGGCGGGAGGGGGAGATGCCAGGGAGTTGCCACCCTAATAGGCAGGGGGCTTCTGTTTGGGGTGGAGAGGCAGAGCGGGAGGGTGCTTGAGTTAGATCAAGGTAATTGTTAGCTGGTTTATCTAGCCAACTCACTTTGAGGAAGCTAGAAATGATTTACAAGCTGTGTGTGTGTGTGTGTGTGTGTGTGTGTGTGTGTGTGAGAGAGAGAGAGAGAGGGGGGGGGGAGAGAAAGAGAGAGAGAGAGATAAGTAGGTCATGAGGAAGCAACTTGGGGAAAATAGGCAACCTTTATCTCTAGCAACTTTTATACTAATCAAATGTAATTTAGTTCATTTCACAAATGTATTAATGTAAAATCTTATTGACTTATACATTGGATTGTTGTTGGTTCGTTTTTGTTGGTTGATTTGTGTAAGAGATGTGAGGGAATAAAAACATTTGTTCAGAGAGTGAGGCCTTCTCCTGTGTCTCCCCACCCAAAAAAGAAGGAAAAAACGCTTAGCAAAAATGTTCCTTTCCCCTCCCTTCCCAGCATCCCCCTCGGTCTCATCACCACAAACACTTTCTCTCCTTCCCTTTTCCTCCTCCTCGCCAATTTACTGTTTAATAATTTACTCATGTATTCATCCAATCGGTCAGTCAGCTGGTCAGTCAACATACATCCTATGGGCACATAGAATCTGTGGGTGGGAGCTATCAAAGGAACAGAAATTTGGTTTTCACCCAGTCTGAAAAAGAGTTTTCTAATGGTTAATTCCACTCCTAAAAGGAATGCATTCTCCACCAGGATCATCTGAGCTGGCAGCAGCCGGCTGATGCTCATGGACTCCTGCATCCTGCTGGGCTTGGCTGAGCCCATGATTCTGTGGTTATAATTTCTAGTGGAATTGAATAGACACCAAGGAAGGTTGATGCTCCCTAAATTGGATTTTGTCCCCTCCCCCAGCTCCCCAGTCGTCAATTCCTACAAGATGTCAGAGTGGCGCCCGACCTGGGCCTTCTCTCCAGCATGTCATTGCTTGCCGCTTGTGCTGAGGGGATGAGAAAAGGGTATTGTGAACCCCCTGATTCCTGTGGCCCTGACTCCAGGTGTGGGCAGGCCGGCCTGGGTACCAGGCTCACCAGACACAGGAGGAATCTGGCTTCGCATCTCTATGATCAACCAGGGCAAGAATGCATTCTGACTTTATTAATCCTGCTGCCGATGAAGAAATCTCCACGGAGCCCACCCTCCTCTGGACTCCTGCTCACCGAGTCAGTATCGATCCTGTCGGAGCCTCCCTGTGCTCCGGCAGAATGGACGGTGTGTGCCAGGAAGACTTCTTACCACGGAGACCTGCCGGAGGCGAGCAATGAAGCGATTTCTTCTGAAGCGTCGGGTATCTGAGGAGAAAAAAAGAAAAAAAAGAACATCCCAAAGGGGTCTGCTAATGAAGGTGTGCGAGTGCCCGAGTGCCCGGGTGTTTGCTAGTATGAAAGAGACCTCAAGGCAGCCTGCATCTGGGCTGGAAGCAGACCTTTGTCAAGGATTTCGTGTTAGAAGGTTCAAACCCGGGAGGGAGAGAGAGGGAGAACAAGAGGCAGGAAGAGGCGTGCGTGGAGAGATGAAGGGAGGGCGGGGGCTGGAGAGCCGTGCCTGGCTGAGATGGCACC
This sequence comes from Antrozous pallidus, assembly GCA_027563665.1. NCBI lineage: Eukaryota > Metazoa > Chordata > Mammalia > Chiroptera > Vespertilionidae > Antrozous > Antrozous pallidus. Next base: position 13,479,029 of record CM050510.1, read on the forward strand.
GGTCAGTCACCAACACGGGCGCCTGCAGTTTGATCACTGAAAGGGGCCTGTGGAGCGTTGATGCAATGAAAGACAGAAATTTCTGGATTTTTTTTTTTTTTAAAGATGCGCTTTTGTTCCTTCTGCTCTGCTCACCTGAAATGCCCTTCTCTGTCCATCTTTAGCTCATCTATTCTGGAAGGCTCAGCTCCCATCTCCTTCCTCCACGAAGCCTGCTTTGGTTTCTCCAGTTAGATACTGAATTGCTGTACTTTCTGTGGGTCAACAGTAATTCTTTTCCATTACATTTAAAAATTTTTTAAATTATGCTAAAATACACACGATGTATATGTTACCATCTTAAACATTAAAAAAAATTTTTTTGGTGCCCAAACCTGGGATTAAACTATCTTAATTAAACATTTTATTTTGCCTTGTGTTTTTTATTGTTGTTGTTGCTAATCCTTATCCAAGGGTAGTTTTTCATTTATTTTTTAAGAGAGTGGAAAGAAGGGAGAGAGACAGAGAAAAACATCGACATGAGAGAGACAGACACACGGATTGGTTGCCTCCTGCATGCACTCAGACCCGGGCCGGGGATGGAGCCTGCAACCCAGGTACAGGCCCTGGTCCAGGAATCAAACTCAGGACCCTTCAGTTTGTGGGCTGAGGCTCTATCCACCAAGTCATCTGGCGAAGGCTAAACATTTTTAGGTGAAGGATTTAATAGTGCTAAACATAGTCACATTGTCTCCAGAACTGTTCCATCCTGCAAAGCTGAAACTCTGTACCCATTTAGCAATGTCTCCCCATTTTACTGGCAACTGCCGTCTACTTTCTGTCTCCATAAACTTGACTACTTAGGTACCGCTCATAAGGGGAATCATTCCCTATTTGTCTTTTATGTAATCAGCTTATTTCATTTAGGGTCATGTCCTAAAGGTTCATTAACATTATAGCCTGTGTCAGAACTGTCTTCCTATTTAAGGAATAGTAATTTGATTTTATTTTTAATGGAATTCATAACATGCTGCCTTATTTTTAAGTACGATGTGCACATTATATTTCCCCCATAGAATTCTAGAATCTTCGAGGGCAGAGTCTGAATGTCTCTTCATTGAATCCCATTGCACTGATTAGCCCTATGCTTGGCAGAGGGTTTGTGCTAACTGAATATCAAAGGACAAATGGGAAGATCAAAGGACAAATGCTGCTATTTTGTCTTGAGTGTTGAAACTACTTTCTCTCTTTTCTTCGTCCAGCATGGCTAGAGAGCAGGTCCCATTCCTGAAGAGAGGCGGCTGGGGTTTGAGAAATAAAAGAAAGAGACAAGACACAGAGATAGAAAGAAAAGCTGGAGCTGGGTGGACTGTTGCCCTCTTCTAATGGAGAGACAGTGACCCAGAGCCAACATAGCGTGTTTATTTTATACATCCAAATACCAGGAAGTTTCACCAAAAGTCAAGACAAAGGAGATTATTTGCATTCTTGCATTCCTGGTGCTGGACTGGATTTACATATCAAAACCCACTTCCCAACACCTGGGCAAAGATAAGAGTCAAAGCTGAGAACACATCTGCCTTTTTGGTAAGATGTGTAACCAAGACAAGGCTTTGCCTGTCACCTAGGGTTCAGCTGACAATTATTAAGGAAGAATGTCCATGTGCCTTCCCAGGTGCTCTCTACAGAGTGGGTTTTTCTAGACTCCCCCGTCCCTCCATAATCACGTTGCCGGAAGACTCCGCAGCAGCTTAAACCAGTCCACGTCATCAAGTTGAGGCCAGCAGAAAAAGATCGGCACCAACAGTTGTGGGCTCATTTCCTTACCCCACAGCCTTGAATCAGTCCTGTATCTCTTCCTGACTTCAGCCTTCTGCTTCCTCTGGGAGTCTTCTTCTTTGGGACAGGAAAGCAAGCCTGATCTTAAAGGAACAGAAACCCAGAATGGGAAGAGTAAGGAGAGAGGGAGATGGCTCCCAGAAGAATGAAGCTGATCTTTAGATTTGGATTTCCCATCTTGTTAAGTTTCTGGTGTGTCATTACCTTTAAGACCTATCTTCGATAAAGGTGGGGTGATAATGGGGGGCGAGGGACTGTGCTTAATTAATGTTACCTGTTTTATTATCCCTTTACATTGGTGTAAGCATCTCCCCAAATTGGCACCATAGAAGGTTAGCTTGTTTTGTAGCGCAGGCGCAATATGGGAAGCCTTGCTAAAATCTGATTTAGAAACTCAGAGAACTAAATAAATGTCCAGCTTGGTCTGTAATTGCTGTTTTTGGAGTAGAGCCCAGCCTTTCCTTTGTTCTTCCATGGTCATTTGTAAGAGACGATCGTGGAATGAACACAGGCGTTGAGTCGAGCCATCCTGTGTTTTGCTAGTGGTGTGACCTGGGGTAGGCCGTTCACTTCCCTGAACCTCAGTTTTCTCATCTGTAAAATGGGATAATACCCCCTCCCTCACAGGCTTTCCTGAGGATTCAGTAAGACCATGAATATTGAGTGCTCAGCCTGACACACTGCAACTGAATAGTACATGTGAATTCTCTTCCCCTCCCGAGTTGACCTGATGTCCCTGTGCTCAAGGCCTGTTGGCTCCATTTGGGTCCAGGACTCCTCATCAGCCACATCCACTGGACTGGCTCTGTTTCTTCCTCTCCCTTGTGAAGTCTATGGCACCCCATCTTTTGGGGATCCCTGGACTGATTGAAGAATTGCATTTTAGTGTGGGATAGGGCTCTTTTGGGTCTAATAGAATCTTGTTGGAAGATGGAATTTGCAAACCCACAGAGAATTCATAGAAGAACAAACCATCATAGTTAGATTTTTTTCTCCAATGATTTACTGCCAGCTGGGCAGAGGGCTCTGTGCCTGTGCATGCTGTTGAAGCTACTGGGTCCTTTCCTACAGAGGAGCCTTTTGACTCCTATGTTTTAACTCCTATCAACTTCATTGGCGAAGCCTAATCCCAGGGGTCAGCAAATGGGGAAGTGCTCAGCCAGCCCAGAACAAGCAGAAATCTGAGAATAGTTCCTGCAATTCTGCCCCGCCTTGCACGTCTCCCCCCCCCCCCCCAAAGTGTAATTGGCTTGTGCAGGGTATTCCTGAGAGATGTCACTTGCCACTGCTCATCAGTCACATGCGACAGGCTCTCCGTGGGCCTCTGCAGGGAGGCGGGGGTGCAGATGTGCGGGCTGCCTCGTGGTCAGTCCTGAGAGACCATTGGCATCCCTTCCCATCACAGTACCTGCTGGCAAGTCGGTGAGACCTTTGACACATTGCCCCGAGTCTCCAGAGGTCTATAAAGGAATGATTATCTTTGGCTAATATTAAAAACAAGCAAGCAAACGAATCAAACAGAACTTGAGAGTTGGAAATGAGCTTTTGTGATTGATAGGACATTCTTCCCTGTGTACCTAATATTACATGTTGTTGTTGTTTTGTTGTGTGTGTAACACAGAGGAGCAACTGCTCAAAAGTTAGCTCCGATCCACTGAACTTTATACCTCAATTCCTTGTTGACCCTATGATTCAGAACGAACTGACAGGTGAATCAAGGTCCAAAGATAACCTCTCCCCGAGGCAGGAGAACTGGGCTATTGTTCCAGCCCCACCACCTGCTCTCGGGGTGATCGAGGGTGGTTCACCTCCTCTCTGTGGACTTGTCCCTTTGCACGTTAAGCCAGGAGGCTGGGGTGGGCCACCCCTAAGAACGCTCTAGTTCTGACTGTGGTTTGATGGGGCTTTGCGATTATTTCTAGAGCTGGACCATGAGTCGAGCACCCTGCCCTGCTTTGTGGCTTTTTCCTCTGCTCACATGAGCCCCCCAAGTCCCACTGCCCCTTCTTGCTGCAGTGCTGGTTTGTCTGAAGCAGGATTTCACACAGAAGTGCTCTGAGGGGCCAAGGCCAAGGCCAAGGCCGGGTGCCGCACCTGTTCAGTAAAGGAACAAACTCGTTGGGCTTCTCGGATCCGTCTTAACAAGCCAGGAGTTTCCTTTCAGGAGCACCAGGCACTGCTCTCTGAACATCCACAACAGCCCACTCCACACCCGCTGGAAGCTGAGGGGAGTGGGGACAGTGCCTAACCCAGCCATCTTCTCCCTCCCAGGACCTGGGCGCAGGGCTGGAGACCACCCTTTGAGTAAGCTCCAAGTCACAGAGGTAGAAAATCAGCAAAGGCAAGCAATCGAGACTCAAACTTAAGTTCATCGCAGAGGAGACATTAATGAATTGCACCAGCATTTATTAGAGGGAAAGGGACCTCAGTAGATCATCTGAGCTGGCTTCGAGGCAGTTTATCAAGCAGAGAAGAAAAATAATGTGCTTAGTCACAGTGTGAGGGACTGTGACTTGCATTATGCATCAAGACACTTTTCTCTGTGGGACTGACTCAGAGCCCTCTGAAAAGAAGCTCGAGGAAGTGGAAGTTGGAGACAATCATTTACTCTGCCTTCCCTCTACTTTCCAAAGAATGCTCTTTGGCCCAGATACCAGCATCGAAGGGCCACGTGGACATACCCTTTCTTGTACCTTATCCCAGTCTCTTCGGCCCGGGTTTATCAGAGGTGACTCACTCCCTGGAGCCCTCTGCATGGACCTGGGCTGGGATGGCAGGGCTGAGGGGAAGTGTCCTCTCTTAACCCCATCCGGCAAGGACCTCTTCAACCCCCACTGTCTCCATCTCCCCCAGCTGGAGGCTCAGCCACATTGTGGGGAGCCTGACCCAGAAACTGCTCCTGGCCTCTCCCACAAGCTCCTCCCACGCCAGCCATCAGCGGCCTTGAGGGGCACCTGGGAAGCAGGGCTGGTGTGTGCGGGAAAGAAAGCAGGCGCTCTTCGATGTGAGCCAGAGGGTGGGCCCCACCGGCGACAGGCAGGTGCTCAGGAAAGGCGTCCTTTCAGGCTGGAAGGACCAGCTACTCCCACCTTCAAGAAATACATCTGAGAGGAAGATAACTGATCACTGGGTTCACGTAGCCCCAAAGCCTTTGATTTTCATAGTATTTTCTCCATCATCACAGCCTCTGGGCAGATGGAGGAACAGCAGGCCAGGAGAAAGCCATATTGCTTTCTGCCCCCCAGCTGGGCAGGGGCAGGGCAGGGTGCAGGCACTGTGCTTGAGCACAGCTAATGGATGTTCTTCCCTCCCTCCCTCTCTCCCTCCCTTCATTCTTCCCTCCCTCCCTCTTTTCCTCCCTCCTTCCCTCCTTCCCTCTTTTTCTCCTTTCCTCCCTCCCTCCCTTCCTCCCTCCCTCTTCCTCCACCCCCGCAGTTGAGTGGTAACCCCCTGCCAGACACTGTGCAGGGTGCAGGGAATCCATGGGAACAGAGACAAGGCCTGGCCCGCCCTCCTGACCCTCCCAGCCCAGTGCCAGGGGACGTTCACGAGGCCTTAGCGGGGAAGTGACTGGTCTGAGAGGCTGGACAAGGGATTTCGGAGGAAGTGACATTTAGGCTGCTATGTGAAGGGGCAGGAGTCAGGCAGGAGTGGGAGCGCCCGGGGTGGGGGAAGGGCACATGCCATGACATGATGAGCAAACTGCAGGGACACAGGACCGGGGAGAGCCCGTGCGGCCGGGGAAGCATGGGAATGGGGCTGAGGCGGGTCAGGCCTGGAGGTAAGGAGGCCGGTGCAGAGCATCGGAGCTGCGCCCACCCCTTCAGGGGCTTGTCTCCGTGCTGGGGGTGATGAGAGGCCCTGCAGGGAGGGGAGCAGAGGGACATTCAGGGAGCACTGGAGAGAGAGTGGGGCACCCAGCCCAGGGAAAGCAATGGCCCAGAGGCTCTCTGCCCTCCCTGTCAAGCAGTGTTGAGGGACCACCTGCAGGCTCGGGCATTGGTAGGGAAGTGGTGGAGGGACAGAGGAAATGGTGGGGCAGGAGGCCAGCAGCATCACCTCCTCCCTGTCTGAGTGAAGCCAGTCCATCCGATCTGCCTTCTCTGGATGCTGTCTCTCCGCCCTCCCCCCTCCCACCCCCAGCCCTCTGAACACTCCAGCGGGAGGCTTCTGAGAGCCGCCTCCGCCCTGGTTACACCCCAGGTGCAGTGAGTCACCCACCTGCGTGGTGAGTCCAGGGAAGAGGTGAGAACGTGAGTGCTGAGGAGGTGGGAAAGGCAGGTGGGCTCAGGGCAGGCACCAGCTTTGGGGGGAGCAGTGCCTCCCCCACAGGAGCCTCTTCAGAGACATCCATTGGTCCCCTCCCCTGAAGGAGGCCCCTTCCCAGTTTCCCTCTCCCTACTTCTTCTCCCCCCTCTCCCGCTCCCTCAGCTGGCTGTCAGCAGACTGCCACCGTCACCATGGTGACGCTTGCTCCTGCCTGCAGCTCCACCACCAGCAGGAGTGAGAGCAGGGGGAGGGCGGCTGGTCTCATTAAGTCTTCCTATTGAACGAGGTTCTTTTAAAATCAGCTCATGGCTGCACACGGCAGAGTCAAGGCCGAGCCGCCTACCTGGAGGGCTCACCTCAAACCCACACAAGACAAGAACCACTAGACAGAACATATACACCAAGGAAGCTCTGTGTGCCATGAACAGATGCGCAGCGGCGTCCCCTTTAAGCACTGATGTGGAACAGTGTGTTGGACATGACTGATGACCCAAGACTGGAGGCCCACCCACTGAGTAACTTGAGGTGGACGTGTAAGGCTTTGGTTATCAGAGGCGATTTGGGGCCAAAACTGACCAGGATTGAAATCCTAACCCTGCCACTTATCAAAGGGACGAACCCGGACAAGATATTGAACCTTGCTGGGTCTCGGTTTCCTCATCTGTGAAATGGGGATAATAATACCCGCCTTGTAGGTTGTGGTGAAGATTAAAGATAACGTATGCAAAGTGTTGGCACATAGTAGGTGCTAAAAATGGTTATTGTTGGTACTGCTCTTGTTTTCATCACAGAGTTCTGAGCCTTTGGATGTTGCACCCTTGTTTGTTGATTTGAGCACAAAAGGCAGTTTTCCTGGCACTGGTTTAAAGGCTGCTAGGCCCTCAAGTTTCAAGATGGCAGGTAGAGCAACCCCCCTCTCAGCTCCCCGCAAAAAAGTTTCTTAAAGCTGGGAGCCTGAGCCACAGTATATTTATTATAGCTAAGATCTGGAAACAGTCCATGTACCCATCCATCGGTAGATGAGTGGATAGAAAAGCTATCGCACATTTACAGCCTGGAATAAAAGAAAGATCTCTTACCCTTTGAGACGACATGGAGGGACCTGGAAAGTATTATGCTAAGTGAAACAAGCCAAGCAGAGAAAGACAAGTATCACATGATCTCACTTATTTGTGGAATATAATGAACAAAATAAACTGATGAACAAAATAGACCCAGAGACTTAGAAGCATGGGACAAACTGTGGAATCTCAGAGGGAAGGCAGGGGTGGTGGTGTGTGGTGTGTGCATGTATGTATAGCCCATGGACACAGACAATAGTGTGGCAAAGGCCTGGCCAAGGTGGAGAGGCTCAGTGGGGGGAAAGGACATCTGTAATGCTTTCAACAATAAAGATAAAAAGTTTAAAAAAGGGAATTAGCAGAGAGGAGGGAAAGTCTGAGTGCCTGGGGCAGGCATACACCAGAGGGAAGCAAGCTGCTATGGCCCATAGAACCTTGGTAAGCATCAAGAATTGGGGCACCAAGTGCTGTGGAGGGGGCACAGTGACACAGAACCGAGGACTGAAAACAGAAGGATTACGTACAAGTATTTATAAGAGGCGGACAGGCGTACAGGTCCCAGCCCCTACTCCCTCTGCAGGAGACAATACATTTATTTTGCAGGAAAACTGAACCAGAAAGACTCTTGGCTAGAGACATTCGGTTTGGAGGGAGGCTAGGGCGGGGCAAAGGTTTGCACTCTACGTGACTCCTTCCCCCACCTCGCTTCAGAACAGGACAGGAGATGGACAGAGTCTTTCCTGCAGCAACTGACCCACTTCGGGAAAAAGACATACACACATTGGCATTTGGAGGCTGCTGGTGAAAAAGCCCATGGTTGACCTGGTCACCTTGGAATAAGTCCCATCCATGAACACAGAATTTCCAATCAGCTCCTGAGGGCCTCACCCTTAAATGTTACCAGTCCAGGGTCACCAGAGAGAAAGGCATCTAACATGGCAGAGAATAAAATAATCACACGGGAAAGCAAAAGGATCAACGAAGGAAGCAGAAATAATGAATGAGCAGCAGAAACCGAAAAAAATGCTTTATATATATATATACTAGAGACCCGTTGCAGGAAGATTCCTGCAAGAATAGAGCTTCCTGTGGCCTGAGCTAAGCTCCCTCCCTTCTCTGCTGCCTCGCTCCCTTCTCCACTACCTCACTCTCCCCCTTCTCTGCTGCCTCCCTTCCTCCTGTCTCCTCTGCCTTGCTCCCTCCCTTCTCCCCTGCCCCACTTGCTTACTTCTCTGCAGCTTTGCTCCCTCCTGCAGTGCTTGGCTTCTTTCTACGCTGTTTTCTATGCGTGGATATGCAAATTAACTGCCATCTTGATTGAGTTAATTTGCATACTCGATCTGATTGGCTTGTGGGCCTGGCTTGTGGATTTGGCTTGTGGGTGTATCGAAAATACAGTCAATTTGCATATTGCTCTTTTATTAGATAGGACTAGAGGCCTGATGCACAAAGATTCATGCAAGAATGGGCCTTCCTTCCCCTGGCTGCCAGCACTGCCTTTGCTCTAGCCCAGAGCCGCCTTTCTGCCTTCCCGCACTGCCCAGATGCCCAGAGCAGCTGGGGTGGTGTGAAATGCCCCTGTCTGCTCTGCGCCTGTGTATGCAAATTAACCTGCCATCTTTGTTGGGTTAATTTGCATACTCACTTCTGATTGGCTGGTGGGTATTGCAAAGATATGGTCAATTTGCATCTTATTCTTTCATTAGTGTAGATTTAGAGGCGAAAGAAAAGGTACTGTATCCATAGGACATGATGGAAAAGGAAAAAGTATAGCAAGGCAGAGTTCCTGGAAATAAAAAAAAAAATTTATTAAGTGAAAACTTCAAAAATTCTGTAGGAAATTTTATAGTCAAGGAAAATTCCCTGAAAGTAAACAAAGAGAAAGACAATAGGATGGAAAAAAAAACACACACACACACAAATAAGAGGAGCAATTCTGGGGGTTCAATACCCAATGAGTAGTTTTAGAAGGAGAGATCAGAGAAAAATAATGGCAAGGAAAGTATCAAAGAAATAATACAAGAAGTTGTCATAGAACAAAAGGACACAAGTCTTTTTTAAATTTTCTTTTGTTAATCCTCACCCAAGGATTTTTTCCCATTGATTTTTAGAGAGAGTGGAAGAGAAACACATCGATTGGTTCCTCCTACACGAGCCCTGACCAGGGCTGGGCTGGGGAGAAGCCTGCACCCACGGTGCTGGCTCGTGAGGATATAGAGAAAGTATGAGACTAGTTACACCTGGGGAATGGGACCTGGTGCCCAGAGCAGAGGTGTGGGAGGCAGACCTTCACCATATCCTCTTGTACCATTTGAATTTTCTCTTTACACTTTAATTTACTGGCATGTAGTACATTCACAATGTTGTGCAACCAACACCGTTATCTAGTTTCAAAACATTTCCCCCAAAAGAAACCCTTTACCTATTAAAAAGTTGCCCTCAATTCCTCCTTCCCTCACCTCACCCTCAAGCCCCTGGCAGCCACCAATCTGCTTTCCTTCTCTATGGATTTACCTATCCTGAATATTTCATATAAATGGAATCATACAATATGTGATCATTGGTGTCTGGCTTCTTTCACTTAGCATAATATTTTCAAGGTTATTCCATGGTGTAGCATGTATCAGTACTTTCTTTTCGTGGATGAAAAATATTCTGTGTTATATATATACTAGAGGCCTGATGCACAAAGATTTGTGCAAGAATGGGCCTTCCTTCCCTTGGCTGCTGGCACTGCCTTTGCTCTGGTGGGAGCCACCTTTCCACCTTTCCATGCTGCCCAAAGGCTGGAGTGGCTGGGGTGGTGCAAAATGCCTGCATCATGGCCATGACAATAACACAAGCATCCTGCCCTGCCCCCGGCCTCTCAGCATCTGTGTATGCAAATTAACCTGCTATATTTGTTGGGTTAATTTGCATACTCACTCCTGATTGACTGGTGGGCATTGCAAAGGTATGGTCAATTAGCATGTTACTCTTTTATTAGGTAGACTAGGGGCCCAATGCATGAAATTTGTGCACTCGGAGTGGGTGATCCCTCAGCCCAACCTGCCCCCTCAATGGGGCCAATGGCTGGCTCTGCCCCACTCCCCCAGCCCTGGCCTTAGCCCCAGCCACTGGCAACCGCCTGGCCCTGGGGGCCCCGCACTTGCCAGATGCCTCAGCCCTGCTCCCAGAGCCCAGGCCTTCGCTCCAGCGGTGACCACCCAGCCCTGGGGGCATCCCGTACTCATGGTGGCCTCGGCTGCTGCTTGCACCACCGCAAGGCCTTGGCTCCGCCCCCTGCTTCACGAGAGTCTCGGCAGCCTTGCCTCACACATGCGGGCACCTCAGCACCCCTGCCCCTTGCCTTATGCGTGCCTCAGCAGCCCTGCCAGCTGCCTTTGCCCTGGCCGCTGGTGAACGCCAGGCTCCGGGTCCCTCTCCCCCTCCGCGCTTGCTGACCACCTCACACACACCTTGGCCCCGCCCCCACTTTTGATGGGCTGGTGGGCGTGGCTGGTGGGTATAGCAAAGGTATGGTCAATTTGCATATTACTCTTTCATTAGATAGGATACCACATTGTGTTTATCCATTCATTCTTTAATGAACATTTGGGTTGTGCCCACCTTCTGGCTTTTGTGATTAGTGCCACTATGAGCATGCATTGACATGTGTTTGTTTGAGTACCAGTTTTCAATTACTTGGGGTACATACCTAGGAGCAGAATTGCTGGTTCCTGTAGTAATTTCATGTTTAAATTTTAGGAAATGCTGAGTCATTTTCCACAGTAGCTCTTCCATTTTACATTCCCATCCACAGTGCACAAAGGTTCTATTTTCTCTATATCCTTGCCAACACTTGCTATTTTCCATATTTTAACTAATACCCATCCAAATGGAAGGGAGGTGGTATCTCATTGTGATTTTGATTTCCTAATGTTTAGTGACATTAAGCACGTTTTTAAGTGCGTATGTTCCTTTATATCTCTTCTTTGAAGAAATGTTGTTTCTAGCTCTTTGCCCATTTTTTTATTGGACTGTTTGTCTTTTTGTTGTTAGAGGTCTTTATATGATCTGGATATGAGATCCAAAGCACCATTTGAATTTTAATTCATGTAAATACACTACCTCCTCAAAAGAGAAATACAATCAAAGCCACTGTGTGGATGACAGGTGCAGGGTGGGGGTGGAAGCAGGTGGACCCCGGTGGGCAGGGGAGATGGGGAGAAATGAGCAAATCTGAACAAGAAAGACAGATGGGATATAGGTGTGGAGAGAAAAACGAGGAAGGAGAGACAGATAGCCAGGTTTCTTTCTTGAATTTCTGGTTGGAGTACTCTCTACCTAGAGGAGGGACAGGCTGGGGATGGGGTGCAAGAGAGAGGACATTGAGGGGTTAGTTTTGGACACAGAAAGTCTGAAGTGCCTGTGAGTCGGCCAAGTTGAGGGGCTGCAGAGGAGCAATATCTATGTGTCTGGAGTTCAAACTTTCTGCACGATCCTTCAAAGTACTGCAGTGTCTGTGAAGGATAATGGCCATTTTCAGGTGAGAGGAGAGGCAGGAGCACCTAGGAGGGGAGGAGCGAATGCTGAGGCGTGGTGGGCAGTGCTGGACTGGGGTGCCACGGAGGGTTTAAGCCAGGCGATGGCATGACATGATCTGCATCGTGGAAAGATCGCTTTGGGGCCGACATGAGAGACAGACCAGAGGGAGGTACAGCAGAGCCAGCTAGAACGTTACTGTTGAAATACTGGAGCTGAGCAAACCGAGCGAGATGGGAATGGAGTCGCGGCTGCAGTTTGTGGTGGCTGGGATGTGGGGGTGGGGAGGGGTGGATGAGCCAAGAATAACTCCCAGTCTTCTGGCTTGAGTGACTGCATGGGTGGTGGGGCCATTTCCCGAAAGCAAATGTAGGAGGAGGAGGGGGAGGCAAAACCTTAATTAACTGGAGCTCGACTCTCTTCCCAGAGACAGGTCCAGCGTAGGGAGGAACACGCTCACAGCCTGTCTGTCCCCACCCTGCACCAGAACCGGGGCCGGGCACTTCCGAAGGTCCTATTCCATCCCCGCCAACGCCGACTCTTCCTCTGCCTGGCCCCCACATCAGATCCATCGCCTAAGCCTAAAAATCCTTCCATCAAACCATCTTGTGCCTGTCCTCTCCTTTCTGTTCTTACCGGGGCCGACGGGGGCGGAGGTGACCAGGCCTCTCCGGACCTCCGGGGGCCTGTCTCGGGCTTACGGGAGGCATCTTGATGCAGCAGAGGCTGCTGTGCAGACAAGGCTACTGCAGACTGCTCCAGGTAACTGATTCGTAGGCGCTTTGCTCCTGACAGCACGGAGACAAGCCCTCTGTCCCCCCTCACAGACAGTGCTGGCTGCGTCCCAGGTCAGAGTTCAGCAGAAATTCCTCGGGATCTTTGGTACCAGAGAAGTCCTTTGGAAAGTGGCCGGCCACGTTCACACAGCTGCCCACCCCAGCAAGAGCCTGACTACCGCACGAGGCTCGGGGGTGGGGGAGGGGGAGGGGGCGCTACCCTCTGGAGGTCATCACCAAGCCGCCCTGGACCTTACTTCCCATCATGCAGTTAGGCATTGTGTGAGGCCTGCACCACGTTGGCCAGAGTTGCTCAGTGGTAGAGGGTCAGCCTGTACCCCAAAGGGTCAAGGGTTCAATTCCCGGTCAAGGGCACGTACCTGGGTTGAAGGTTCGATCCCCGGCCCCAATTGATGTCAGTCTCTCTGGACCTCTGTCTCTCTCCACCTCCTCCGCTTCCACTCCCTCTAAAAACGAATGGAAAGATACCCAGCCCTAACTGGTTTGGCTCAGTGGGTAAAGCATTGGCCTGCAGATTCAAGGGTCCCAGGTTCGATTCTGGTCAAGGGCATGTACCTTGGTTGCGGGCACATCCCCAGTAGGGGGTGTGCAGGAGGCAGCTGATTGATGTTTCTCTCCCATCACTGTTTCTAACTCTCTATCCCTCTCCTTTCCTCTCTGTAAAAAATCAATAAAATATATATTTAAAAGAAAAAGATATCCTTGGGTGAGGATTAACAACAACAGAGTCCAGGTAGGAGAGGTGAGGTGTGAGAGTACACGCCCACACGCTGTGTGGTAGGTAAGTTGTTCGGGAAGAGGAAGGAGAACTGATTTGGGAGTTAGGAGGCAGTAGGATCATTTCAAGTCCTGGCCGGGCCTTTTATGAGTTGTATAACTTCAGGAGGTTCATTCTACTTTCCTGGGTGCCAAGTTCATGGACTGTCAAATACTGAGTTTTACAAGATGCTTCAGAGTCTTTCTGCCAAACACACAGTTTCCATCATCTCAGTGATCCAAGGCTGTGCTAAGACCACTACGAATTGTCTGCTGGATAGTTTTGTGTATCTTTGTGTTAAGCTGAATACTTCTACTGTCCTGGATGGAAGTTGCGTTTTGGCAGCCTGGGGACTGGGGGGATCCTTTTCCTTCTGGGTCACCCTGTCTGGGTTCACTTACCTCCCTGATTACAGAAATGAAGTGGGAGATACAAGTGGGTGTTGTGTGTGTGTAAATGTGTGTGAGTGTGTGAGTGTGCAGTGTGTGTGTGTGTATGGTGTGTGTGAGTGAGTGTGGGGTGTGTGTGTGTGTGGTGTGTATGTGTGTGAGTGTGGTGTGTGTGAGTGTATGGTGTGTGTGGTATGTGGTGTGTGTGTGTATGTGTAGTATGTGAGTGTGTGTGTGGTGTGAATGTGTGTGTGAGTGTATGGTATGTGTGTGTCTGTGCGGTGTGTGTGAGTGTGTGGTGTGTGTGGTGTGAATGTGTGTGTGTGAGTGTGTGGTGTGTGTGGTGTGAATGTGTGTGTGCGTGTATGGTGTGTGTGTGTGTGTGTGAGTGTGTGTGTGTGTGAGTGTGTGGTGTGTGTGGTGTGAATGTGTGTGTGCGTGTATGGTGTGTGTGTGTGTGTGAGTGTGTGTGTGTGTGTGTGAGTGTGATGTGAATATGTGTGTGAGTGTATGGTGTGTGGTGTGTGGTGTGTGAGAGAGTGTGTGGTATGTGTGAGTGTGTGATGTGTGTGTGTGTGAATGTGATGTGTGGTGTGAATGTGTGTGTGAGTGTTTGGGGTGTGTGTGTGACTATGTGGTGTGTGTGTGGTGTGTGTGGTGTGAATGTGTGTGTGAGTGTTTGGGGGGGTGTGAGTGTATGGGTATGTGTGTGTGTGTGTGTGTGTGTGTGAGTGTGATGTGAATGTGTATGTGAGTGTATGGGGTGTGAGAGTGTGTGTGTGTGTGAATGTGATGTGTGTGTGAGTGTGTGAGAGTGTGTGTGTGTGTGAGTGTGATGTGAATGTGTATGTGAGTGTATGGGGTGTGAGAGTGTGTGTGTGTGTGAATGTGATGTGTGTGTGAGTGTGTGAGAGTGTGTGTGTGTGTGAGTGTGTGTGTGAGTGTGTGGTGTGTGTGTGTGTGAGTGTGTGAGTGTATGGTGTGTGTGTGTGTGTGTGTGTGTGTGTGTGTGGTGTGTGTGTGTGTGTGAGTGTGTGTGAGTGTGGTGTGTGTGTGTGTGTGTGTGAGTGTGTGAGTGTATGGTGTGTGTGTGTGTGTGAGTGTGATGTGTGGTGTGAATGTGTATGTGAGTGTATGGGGTGTGAGAGTGTGTGTGTGTGTGTGTGTGAATGTGATGTGTGTGTGAGTGTGTGTGAGTGTGTGAGTGTGTGGTGTGTGTGTGTGTGTGTGATGTGTGGTGTGAATGTGTATGTGAGTGTATGGGGGGTGTGTGTGTGTGTGAATGTGATGTGTGTGTGAGTGTGTGAGAGTGTGTGAGTGTGTGAGAGTGAGTGTGTGTGTGAATGTGTGAGTGTGTGTGAGTGTGTGAGAGTGTGTGAGTGTGTGAGTGTATGGGGGGTGTGTGAGTGTGTGTGAGTGTGTGAGTGTATGGGGGTGTGTGAGTGTGTGTGAGTGTGTGAGTGTGTGTGAATGTGTGAGTGTGTGTGAGTGTGTGAGTGTGTGAGAGTGAGTGTGTGTGTGAGTGTGTGAGTGTGTGAGAGTGAGTGTGTGTGAGTGTGTGAGTGTGTGTGAGTGTGTGAGTGTGTGAGAGTGAGTGTGTGTGTGTGTGTGTGAGTGTGTGAGAGTGAGTGTGTGTGTGAGTGTGTGAGTGTGTGAGTGTGTGTGAGTGTGTGAGTGTGTGAGAGTGAGTGTGTGTGTGAGTGTGTGAGTGTGTGAGAGTGAGTGTGTGTGAGTGTGTGAGTGTGTGTGAGTGTGTGAGTGTGTGAGAGTGAGTGTGTGTGTGTGTGTGTGAGTGTGTGAGAGTGAGTGTGTGTGTGAGTGTGTGAGTGTGTGAGAGTGAGTGTGTGTGTGAGTGTGTGAGTGTGTGAGAGTGAGTGTGTGTGTGAGTGTGTGAGTGTGTGAGTGTGTGTGAGTGTGTGAGTGTGTGAGAGTGAGTGTGTGTGTGAGTGTGTGAGTGTGTGAGAGTGAGTGTGTGTGTGAGAGTGTGTGAGTGTGTGGTGTGTGTGTGTGTGTGATGTGTGGTGTGAATGTGTATGTGAGTGTATGGGGGGTGTGTGTGTGTGAATGTGATGTGTGTGTGAGTGTGTGAGAGTGTGTGAGTGTGTGAGTGTGTGAGAGTGAGTGTGTGTGAGTGTGTGAGTGTGTGTGAGTGTGTGTGAGTGTGTGTGAGTGTGTGAGTGTGTGAGTGTGTGAGTGTGTGAGAGTGAGTGTGTGTGAGTGTGTGAGTGTGTGTGAGTGTGTGAGTGTGTGAGAGTGAGTGTGTGTGAGTGTGTGAGTGTGTGTGAGTGTGTGTGAGTGTGTGTGAGTGTGTGTGTGTGAGTGTGTGTGAATGTGATGTGTGTGTGAGTGTGTGAGAGTGAGTGTGTGTGTGAGAGTGAGTGTGTGTGTGAGTGTGTGAGTGTGTGTGAATGTGTGAGTGTGTGTGAGTGTGTGTGAGTGTGTGAGTGTGTGAGAGTGAGTGTGTGTGTGAGTGTGTGAGTGTGTGAGAGTGAGTGTGTGTGAGTGTGTGAGTGTGTGTGAGTGTGTGAGTGTGTGAGTGTGTGAGTGTGTGTGAGTGTGTGTGTGAGTGTGTGTGAGTGTGTGAGTGTGTGTGAGTGTGTGAGTGTGTGAGTGTGTGAGTGTGTGTGAGTGTGTGAGTGTGTGTGAATGTGTGAGTGTGTGTGAGTGTGTGTGAATGTGTGTGAGTGTGTGAGTGTGTGTGTGAGTGTGTGTGAGTGTGTGAGTGTGTGAGTGTGTGTGAGTGTGTGTGAGTGTGTGAGTGTGTGAGTGTGTGTGAGTGTGTGAGTGTGTGTGAGTGTGTGAGTGTGTGAGTGTGTGTGAGTGTGTGAGTGTGTGAGAGTGAGTGTGTGTGTGAGTGTGTGAGTGTGTGTGAGTGTGAGTGTGTGTGAGTGTGTGAGTGTGTGAGAGTGAGTGTGTGTGAGTGTGTGAGTGTGTGAGTGTGTGAGTGTGTGTGAGTGTGTGAGTGTGTGAGTGTGTGTGTGTGTGTGAGTGTGTGAGAGTGAGTGTGTGTGTGAGTGTGTGAGTGTGTGAGAGTGAGTGTGTGTGAGTGTGTGAGTGTGTGAGAGTGAGTGTGTGTGTGAGTGTGTGAGTGTGTGTGAGTGTGTGTGAGTGTGTGAGTGTGTGAGAGTGAGTGTGTGTGAGTGTGTGAGTGTGTGAGAGTGAGTGTGTGTGTGAGTGTGTGAGTGTGTGTGAGTGTGTGAGTGTGTGAGTGTGTGAGTGTGTGAGTGTGTGTGAGTGTGTGAGTGTGTGTGAGTGTGTGAGTGTGTGTGAGTGTGTGAGTGTGTGAGTGTGTGTGAGTGTGTGAGTGTGTGAGTGTGTGTGTGTGTTTCAGTGTGTGAGAGTGAGTGTGTGTGTGAGTGTGTGAGTGTGTGAGAGTGAGTGTGTGTGAGTGTGTGAGAGTGAGTGTGTGTGTGAGTGTGTGAGTGTGTGTGAGTGTGAGTGTGTGTGAGTGCAGAGGGAGAGGTAGTGCAGCAGAGGATGTCAGGAAGACTGTGCCAAGGTCTCTGCTGGCGGGAAAGGTGCAGAAAGAGGAGCTCGGGGGCCCTGGGCGGGACAGGCCTCGTGCTGTTGTCGCCCAGGGCTGCCCTCGGTCTGGCCGCCTCTGGAAGTGGGCGGAAGGCGAGGGGAGAAGAGAGTAGGCTTGTATCCTCATCTGTTTGACTCATGGCTATAATTTGTCAGCTGGCAGTTCTTCTGTTTTTCAGTCAAATGAAGCTTTTTTTTTTTAAGTAAAAAGCATGATATGTTCACAAAATCAAAACCTTTGAGGGTGGGGGTGGGATCTGTGAGCACAAAACTAGACTCTTATCGGATTGCTTGAGTTGCATTTTACGTGTGTGTGTGTGTGTGTGTGTGTGTGTGTGTGTGTGTGTAAGAGAGGGAAAGAGAAGGGGGGGGGAGGGAGGGAGGGAGGGGCACTACAGACGGCAGGAAGGCATGCTGTCTGCATCCTAGCAGGCGGCCAGGGAGGGTGGGAGTGGGAAGGCTGATGGGAGAGCCGGTGAGGCTGCAGGGAGGAGGTGGAACTTGGCTTGAGTGCTCAGAGGTCGTGTTCTGCTCACAACTACCTTTCTGGACTCCCTGACTTGGCACCTCTCTCTCCGAAGGTCACTTTCCCCCCCGGCTAGCGCTGTGCTTCTGGTACCACCATCATCAAATGGCAGGAAGGTTGTAACGATTTGATTACCCCACTCAGCCCTGGCCTGGGAGCTCCTGGACCCTGTAATTCGGCAGCCCCAGCCCCCAGCTCAGCCCAAGGGCTCAGGGATGGGAGCTGAAGAAACAGGAGGAAAATGATGCCCTGGGGCAGTGCGAGGGGGCAGGAGGGTCCCCAGCGGGCGGGGCTGCACTTGCTCGTGGGGACCTGGGAGGGCAGGTCAGAAAGCCAGACAGGATAGGGAGCTCTCCATAATGGTCCTCTGAGGGCGAGGCTGCCTCTGGCTGTGTCCGGTGCGTGGAGGGGTCCCCAAGAACCCACAGCCTTCCCGCCCGGGCCCCAGGGCTTCAGGCCCACCCTCAGGGGCCTGGAGCTCTCATAAGCACAGAGCCAGCTGCAGACAGGCAGCCTCGGTGGGGAGCGGCTCATCGGGGGGGGGGGGGGGGCAGCAGTGAGTGAGCTCCCCAGATCTGTGGGTTTGGGGCCACCGGAGCCCGCGTTGTGAGCCTGCGGAGGGCAGGGAGGAGAGACAAAGAGGCTAGTGGGCCACGTAGTGCCTGGCTGCTCCCCGGAGACACCCCGGAGACACCCCAGGGGCTGTCTACCAGGTGGCTGGGCAGGGCGAGTGCAGGCCTCCCCAGTGCCACCTCTGTCACAGTTCTTCAACTTCGGCCCTACCAATCCCTCCCTCTCGGGGACCCAGCAGGCCAGGCGAGGTAATGCACACTCGGATTCCCCCACCCCAAACCCTCCCCCTGCACAAACCACCTGGGTGGGGGGAGAGGACAGGACGGTGGTCGTCCTGCTATGACTGGTTGCCACCCCCTCGCAGCACCAGCTCCCACATGAGCCAAGCGCAGAGCATAGCAGTGCCCGGAAAATGACAGGAGTTCTAACCATGACTTGCATGTTTTAGAATTCTGTTTTTCTCTTGACCCAATTAAAAAAAAAAAAAATGAGGCTTGTTACTCCTTTTCCTCTTGGGCCCAGGGGTGTGCTGGTTTGCCCGGCTGGAGTGGGTTGTGTCCATTGGAACCTTTGCGGGAGGGGCCCTCGGAGCAGTCCTGGGAGGCAGTGCTAGGCCAAGGTCAGGGCGAAAGGCAGCCCCTGGGCCCAGGCCCAGGGAAAGAGGCTGGCGCAGGGAGGGAGGGAGGGAGGGAGGGAGGAAGGGAGGGAGGGAGGGAGGAAGGGAGGGAGGGAGGGAGGGATAAGGTGGGCAGTAGATCTGCATGGACAGCCTCTCTCCCCCGCACAGCTTCTGCGCCCCCCCCCCAACTCCAGCCACCCTGGAACCCCCTGAGATGCTCTTAGAAACTGTTCACGTTGTTCTTTACAACCTAATCTCCCATGTGGAGGAGCTGGACTTATCACGGCGCTCCTCCAGTGGATTCTGCCCAGGCCAGCCAGCAGTGCCCCCACCCCCCAGGTCTCCCCAGAGAGACCTTCTGTCCCCAGAGACGTCAGGGATGTCGTTCCGTGATCTGTTCCAAACGCATTTCCCAGGCGTTATCTCACTGAGCGCCAGCCCTGCCCTCGCCCTCCCCACAACCCCTCAGCTCCTTCGCAGCCCCAGTGGCAAAGGGAGCCACAGCACTGGGCGCGGTGGGCAGGGACCGGCCACAGGAGTGGGCGCCTCGAGCCTCAGCATGGACTTCAGACGCGTGTGCGAGGGCTGCCCGGTCACTCTTCTGACACCTTGCACCCGCACAACAGTTCGGCTTTAAAAAAGCAGCTCTCGCTTCCTCTCGGGCGGGGTGCTGGGCCCAGGCTGCCCCCCCTGCAGCAGCTGGGAACAGGGGGTGCTGGGCCCAGGCTGCCCCCCCTGCAGCAGCTGGGAACAGGGGGTGCTGGGCCCAGGCTGCCCCCCCTGCAGCAGCTGGGAACAGGGGGTGCTGGGCCCAGGCTGCCCCCCCCTCCCCCCCGCAGCAGCTGGGAACAGGGGCCAGGGTCCGGGTGCAGATGTGCGGGACCCTGCTTTCCCCCGGTGTCTACCAGGGTGCTGACGGGGGACTGGCCTCCCTGAACTCTGGAGGAGAGATGGAGGCAGGAGGGACACGCGTGTGGGGAACCGGGAAAGGTCAGAGGTCACTTCCTGAGGAAGGAAGAGGCCCATTGAAGAACTGAAATGCGGCCACGTGGCTGGCCCGAGGGAGCAAGGGTGAGTGGGGGTCCAAGAGGTAAGTGGGGTGACCACGAGGGCTTCAGGCCACGCACACAGCCTGTCTGTACTCCTAGGACGATGGGAAGCTACTGAGGTGCTGGCCTTGGGTTGCCCTCACCAGAAGTATGTTCTGTGCTGGCTTCAGCTCTACTTACAAGCCTGTTATTCTTCCCAAGAAAAGCTCCTCCTAACACAGCTGGCATCGTAGGCCAGGCCGTGTGCTAAGGACTCTGCTTGCACCAGCTCTCTCCTCCAGGGGACCCACAGCATGTCCAGGAGGGTGCCGGGGACCCTGTTTTGTCCCTGGCCCCCGCCGGGTCTCCCCTTGCTCCTTTGCAATTGAGCCAGGGGCTGTGTTTAGCTCCCTAGGTGTTAGTGTGGGTGAGCCAGAGTCACCCCTTTTTGATGTCCCATCGGACATGCTCAGCATCAAAGGTTCTCAAAACCAGAAGGACCCCTGACATTCACCTTTCACACACTGTCACCAACCCCCTAAAAGCCACCACTGGGTGTCAGGAGGCCAGCAGCCAACACCCCTGTGGATTAAGTGCTCAGATGTAGCGGACACAGAGCTTTCCTAATCCTTCCCACCCCAAGAGCGCCAGCCCTGCCCTCGCCCTCCCCACAACCCCTCAGCTCCTTCGCTAACCCCCTCCCCCAGATGACAAACCTCCCTCCCCCTGTGGGAGCTGAGGCTGCCTGGCCAGCTGACCTCAAGGGCGGGGGTGCCTGAGATGGGGGGCCAGGCGGGGCTGAGCCAGGGATGGGTACGATCATCAATGCGCCATCACCACCCCCACTTTGGAAAGCAGAGACTGAGGGTGACTCATTCACTCATGAAGCCCAGAGCGCCTGCTTCGGAGCCCAGGTAGGAATGAGGCAGCGCTGGTGAAGGGTATCCCCTAACGACCACCATTTGTGGAGACACGATTGAACCCTTGGCATGTGTTAGACATTGTCCTTATCCTAATGACGAGCCATTCCACCGATGAGGCCACTGAGGCTCAGAATGGATTTGCAGCCCCAGCCACACGCCTCTTAAGGGGCATGGCTAGGGCTTGAGCCTGGAGATGTGGAGGTCCCAGAGCCTGCAGCGTTCAGTGACAATGCGTCCCTTCTGTGGGCGCAGGGCGGCCTGAGCCTCCACGGTGAGCGGGAACCTGAAGAGGGGCATTGTTCCTATTGTGCGAACCAGTCTGCTCGGACAGCCAGCACTGTGGCGGGGGTGTCATGGATGCCGAGCAACATTCCCTCTTCTGTTTACACCCGGGTACAAATGAGATCCAGAGCCCCCAAATCCTACAGAGGTAGGTAAGCCTTGCTATTACCAGGTTACACTAGTAAATCACATGCAGTCACAAAACGACTTAAATGATTTGTGACTTTCAAAATAGGATCCAGTCTCCAGTAGATGCTGCGTGTGTCTGTGTTACAGAAAACCCGAGGAAAACCAAGCAACACTTAAAGAGATGGAGTTACATTTATTACACGCGGGTCCAGAGGAAAGAAAACGTCTCTCAAATTCTGGGCCCCAATATAGAGGAATTTTCCCTACTTATATGTTTTTTTACCTTCTTTTTTTTTAATCTTTATTGTTCAGTATATTAATTACATTGTTCCCTTTTTTCCCCCCCTATAGTTCCCCTCCACCTGGTACCCATCCCACCCTCCGCCCTCACCCCCCTCTACTGTCCTCTCCCATAGTTGCATGATTTTTGTCCAGTCTCTTGCTGCACTTCCCACACCCCCTTTCTCCCCAAGACTTGTCAGTCCATTCCCTCTCTATGTCCGTGATTCTGTTACATTCACCAGTTTATCCTGTTCATCAGCTTATTAATTCACTTGATTTTTATGTTCATTTGTTGATAGATGTGTATTTGTTGTTCCTAATTTACACTTTTATCTTTTTCTTCTTCCTCTTCTTAAAGAATATCTTTCAGCATTTCATATAGTATTGGTTTGGTGGTGATGAACTCCTTTAGCTTTTTCTTATCTGCGAAGCACTTCATCTGACCTTCAATTCTGCATGATAGCTTTGCTGGATAGAGTAATCTTGGTTGTAGATTCTTGCTGTTTATCACTTTGAATATTTCTCGCCACTCCCGCCTGCATCATTTCTGTTGAGAAATCCACTGACAATCGTATGGGTGCTCCCTTATAGGTAACCAACTGTTTTTCTCTTGCTGCTTTTAATATTCTCTCTTTGTCTTTTGCTCTTGGCATTTTAATTATGATGTGCCTTGGTGTGGTCCTCTTAGGGTTCCTATATATTGGGGTTCGGTGCACTTCTTGGACTCCTAAGTCAATTTCTTTCACCAGGTGTGGGAAGTTTTCAGTCACTATTTCTTCAAATAGGTTTTCATTGTCTTGCTCTCTCTCTTTTTCTGGCACCCCTATAATTCGGATGCTGGTATGCTTGAGGTTGTCCCAGAGGCCCCTTACACTATCTTCAATTTTTTGGATTCTTTTGGTTTCTTGCTTTTTCAGCTGAGTGGATTTTACTTCTTTGTATTTCAAATCTTTAACTTGGTTCTTGGGGTGCTCCAGAGCACTTTTAGGTCTTTGTATAATATTTTTTATTTCAGTCAGTGTATGCTTAATTTCTGGTTGGTCCTTTTTCATATCCTTGAGAGTCTCCTTTATATCCTTGAGGGTCTCCTTCATTTCCTTGTAGGACTCATTCATTTCCTTTGTGGTCTTGCTTATTTCCTTATAGGCCTTGATCTTTTGTTGGAGCCTCTTAAAAAACCCTATAACCGTGGTTTTGAATTCCATGTCCAGTCATTTTTTTTCCTCCATTTCTTTCACATCTGATTTCTTTCCATGTCGCTGCATGGTGGCTGCTTCCCTGAGTTGGTCAATTAGCTTTGTGTGGTAGACTTCCTACTAGGGACAGTGGCTCAGCCTCCCCAGTTACCTGAGGTGGATATGGGCTGCACAGTCTTGCTGAAGTTAAGCTCAGGTTAATCGTTGTTAGCACTTGGAGGGGTTGACCTCCAGGCCAATTGTCTGTGAAGCTCAGCTGTGCTCAGGTTGGATGGGCGGAGTCTCCGGGCCAAACAGACAGCGTTAGCTCCGCCCTATGTGGCCCCAGGGACTCTGTGCCTGGGGCAATGGCTGCCAGCACCTCTGAGAGAGAGCCGCTGTGGAGCTCCACTGGCTGCTGGGGAATTCAGACTCTCCCCAAGTGAGTCTGCACACCCAATGTCTCACCCAGGGTTGTAAAACAAAGCAGTCTGACGGTTTCCCGAATGACAGGGCAAGTCGCAGAGCACTCTCTGCGCAGTCACGCAGCTGAGCTGTTCGTGCGCAAGCTGCCTTCTCCACAAGCCAGGAGACACTGCAGCACCTGAACTTCGGCATGCCCTCCCATTGTCCAGTTTTCACCCCGTATGATAGTGGGTTGGTTTCCTGGACTTCGCCCAGGGCTGGAGAATCAGTCCAGTGGGACGTCTTTGTCTCCCCGTTCGAGAAAACTGGCCGGTTTTCAGCCGCCCGCCCTCTCCGCTGGCGCGCACTCCAAACCTCTCTCCACACGAATCTTTCAACAGTGTCCGCCACCGCTCCTCCGAGTCACAGTGTCTTATTTTCACTTTTATTTGTGGAATTTTTCACTCGGCCAGCTTTCTGGTGATTCTGGAAGGTGTTTGTTCTTTCGTTAAGTTGTAGTATTAAAATTGTTGAGTATGACGGCAAGATAGGTGTTTTACCTATGCCGCCATCTTGGTTCTCCCCTTTTACCTTCTTTGTCTCCCAAATATGGGGTGTTTCCGGCCCCTTTTGCAAGTTCTTAAAGAGCCCCTACGTGCTGGGGCCTTGAGACCTCAACCAAAGGCCTGGCCTGATGCCAGCACTGAGAACTTCATCCGGGGAAGCTTTAAAGGCCTCTCTGAAGTGGAAGCAGTCTTATTTTCCTTATTATTTAAGCAAGTAAGCATTTACAGAATGCAAACAGCAGGGTTAACATTTCAAACAGCAGTTTTTATAGAAGATGGATGCTTCAACTGGGGGTGTGAAGGGTTGCTTTCTGGTCATCAAGGTAGGGCAGACAAAAATGGCATCTAGAGTCGGAACAAAATGAATGCAGGAGTGTGCGTGCATGCGTGCGTGCGTGCGTGTGTGTGTGGACTGCGGGAAGGCAGGAGAAGACAACTGGGAGGGTCTCTAGATGTCCCTCCCTCATTTCAACTGTTCCAATTCTGCTTTAGTTTACTATGTGCATTTTGGAGGCCTTGCGCTAAAGGCAGCTTGAAAACCTGAAGGGGAAGGAAGGGTGCCTTAAGGAGGAATTGTGAGCCGAAAGGTGGGGTAAGGTTTGCGTTTGAGGCCTGTGGCTGTGCTTGCAGGGCGGAGGTGCTCAGGCAGGCGGCAGGGGACTGCAGCGTTGCTGGCAGCCAGGACCAAGGCAAAGGGCATGGAGAGAAGGGGCAGCATAGAAAAGGATTTGGGAGGTAAAATCAAGGACTCCGTGGCTCCTGACATATGACGATCAGGAGAGGAGGTCCTTGTGTGATTCCTGCTTCCCGTCTGGGAGGGCGGTGGTGGGTGTTGGGCGCTGGAGCACACAGGGAGGGACAGTGTCTAAGGAAGGTGGGTGCACCAGGCAGGGCAGCTCCGTGGAACATTCCAAGCACAGACGGTAAACTGGTAGCTGCCTTTTCGAAACCGGTGGAGAGCTCTGGGCTCTGGATATAAACTTGGTTTTCAACATAGAAATGTCATTTAAAGTTATACAAAGGGCCGAAACCGGTTTGGCTCAATGGATAGAGCGTCGGACTGCGGACTGAAGGGTCCCGGGTTCGATTTCGGTCAAGGACATGTACCTTGGCTACGGGCACACCTCCAGTAGGGGGCGTGCAAGAGGCAGCTGATTGATGTTTCTCTCTCATCGATGTTTCTGACTTTCTATCCCTCTCTCTTCCTCTCTGTAAAAAACCAATAAAATATATTTTTTTAAAAAAATAAAGTTATATGAAGAGATGAGGGAACCAAGGGCAAGCATAGCTAGAAAGGGGCCCAGGAGTGTATCATGGGAAAGCCAACATTAAGAGCGGGCAGAGATGCCTGGCTGGGGAGGTTCAGTGGTTGGTTGAGTGTCAACCCAGGAACCAAGAGCTCCCGGTTTGATTCCCAGTCAGGGCACATGCTCAGGTTCCAGGCTCAATCCCCAGCAGGGGGCATGCAGGAGGCAGCTGATAGATGTTTCTGTCTCTCCCCTTCTCCCTTCTTCTCTCTCTAAAAATCAATAAGACCTTTAAAAAAAAAAAAAAAGGAAGCGAGAAACTAGAGCCAGGAAAAGAAACAGGACAGAGGCTGTGTTAGCGGGCAGCTGGACTTAGGAGTCTGAAGCTCAAGAGAAAGTGCCAGGTTCAGATTTGAGTCGTCGGCACCTCGGATGCCATCGGAATGAGGGAGAGGCTGCGAGTGCGAGGAGCGGCCTCGTTGGGAGACGGTGGGGATCCGCGGAGCAGTCCGACACAGGGTCAGGAGCTGGGTCAGGAGCTGGAGCAGTCACGGGGCTTCTGGCTGCAGGTCAGAGAATAACGGACTGAAACGAGCTCGGAGTTCGAATTATCTCACAAAAGGTCCAGAGGTAGGCAATTCCAGGGTTGGTCCCATGGCTCAATAAGTCAGGCATCTCTTGGGCTCTGGCTCATGTTTGCAAGATGGCTATGGTAGCTCCGAACATCAATTTTTCACCAATAACGTGGCTTTCTTATTGGGTCCCTCCTTGCCCTTAATCAGAAAGGAAATCTTTCCTACAGTCTCTCCCAGCTAGACTCTCCCTCAGATCCTATCACAGGGTTCTCGCAGGAGGGGGCTGGGATGTAAATGACTAGCACGCCAGTCTCCGAGTAGAATCTGAGCTCTCCCTGCAAGAAGGTGGGAGAAAGACTGCCTGCCGATCAGGAGGGCAGCTGACAGGGCCTGCGTCCAGGGCCACAGAGCCGAGAGGTTCCAGAAGCAGGGGCTGGTCCGTAGTTCTCGTTAACGAGCGTGGCCCAGTGCCAGGGGCTATCCATACAGGCTATAGGATGTTTACTAAAGCACTTCTAGTAGAGTGTGGGGGGTGGGGAATAAAGTCCAAGTGAGTTGAGAAGTGAATGGGAATAAGAAAATGAAATAGGATGGTGTGGACAATGGTTCTCAACTGGGGAGATTTTGTCCTCTAGGGGACATCTGGCAAGGCTTGGAGACAATCTCAGTGATCACAACTGCAAGTTGCCAACAACTCTCATAACTGGGGGTGGGGGAGGTGGGGGGGGGGACCTGTCCACAGCTGTCACTATGGGCATCTAGAATCCTTAGTCATCTTTGCAAACAGAAAGAAAGCCATCTCCAGAGGTAGATGCTAGGGATGCTGCTACATATAATTATGGGCTGGATGTTGTGTCCCCCAAATCCATGCATTGAAGCCCCAGTGCCGTACCGTGATAGTATTTGGAGATGGGGCCTTCGGGCGGCGGTCAGGGTTAGAAAAGGTTGTGAGGTTGGGGCCCTCGCTGGTGGAGTTAGTGTCCTTGTGAGAAGAAACACGAGAGAATGTGCAGGCTCTCTCTGCACACTCAGAGGAAAGGCGTGTGAGATCGTGGTGAGGAAATGGCCATCTGCATACTCTCGCTGGAGGACAGCCCTCACTAGAAACCCAGCCCTGCCAGACCTTGATCTTGGCCTTGCAGCCTTCATAACTATGAGAAATATATTTCTGTTGTTTAAGGCATCCAGTCTATAGTATTTTGTTATAGCAGCCCAAGCAAACTGGGATAAATTAAATGTACAGGATAAATGTACATGACAAAGAATATCTGGTTCAAAATGTCAATAGGGCTAAGGCTGACAAACCCGGGTGTGCTCTAGCCTTTTAAGGGGTCACATTGAGCCCAGCCTGTGTGGCTCAGTGGTTGAGCATCAGCCCATGAACAAGGAGGTCATGGTTCAATTCCCAGTCAGGGCTCGATCCCCAGTAGAGGGGCATGCAGGAGGCAGCTAAACAATGGTTCTCTCCCATTGTTGATGTTTCTATCTCTCTCTCCCTCTCTCTTCCTCTTTGGAATCAATAAAAATATATTAAAATACATATTTTTTAAAGTCATATTGAATTGGGATGTAGGGTGAAAAATGCAGTGGCAAGGAAGACAGGAGAGACAACAGGAGCTTCCTGGGCTGGGGGACAGTACAGAGGAAAGGGCTAGAAGTTCTAAAGAGAAGACTGATCGCCGATGGAGGGGGGTCCTGGCGAGTCAGGACGGCCTGGTCAGGAGTGGAGTTGAAGGGAAGCCTCAAAAAGGAAGGACACCTGCAGTCCTAAGAGGAAGAGGAGAAAACACAACGGGGGCACGGGGGAGGAGGGCAAGAACTAAGGGTTATTCCTGCTCCAGGACCATGATCGCCTGGAGCGATGGAAGTGGAGGCCATCTGCTGAGTGTGAGAGGGGACAAGGAAGGGGGAAAGGCCCGGCTGGAAATGTTGAGAGAATATAGAGAGGTTAGGCTAAGGGAGGGAAAAGAACTGTGGAGCCTGCTGAGAGCCTGGCTGAGGCTGGAGGCTGGAGTCCGTGATGGCCACAGTCCTCATGGCCCTGTCACCTTCTTCAAAGACAATCACAGACGAAAACCAAAAGGGATGCATTTCAATAGCAGATTCATAAGCCCTGAAACTCTGAATAGAGGAAATCATTTTGAACAGGAGCCTTTCATGTCATTCTCTCTACAAGCCATTGATTGATTTTTTATTTTATCCATCCATCCATCCGTCCGTCCATCCATCCATCCATCCATCCATCCACTCATCCGTCCATTCTTTCCTCCTCCCTCCCTCCCTCCCTCCCTCCCTTCCTTCCTTCCTTCCTTCCTTCCTTCCCTCCTTCCTTCCTTCCTTCCTTCCTTCCTTCCTTCCTTCCTTCCTTCCTTCCTTCATTTTTTGGGAGTTGCTGTGGTATAACGGTTAAGAACATGGAGCCTGGAGCCAGACTGCCTGGATTCAAACCTGAGTCCCCATTTGTGAACTTTATGTGTGTCAATTTCCTCATCTGAAAAATGGGACTAATACCTCCTAGGGCTGAGGTGAGGGTTATGGGTCGATATACCTAAAGCACTCAGAATAGTGCTCAGGCCCCAGTACATGCTAACCCATGTCAGCGGCGATGCCAAGTTCAGTGGGGTCTCACAGTCCAGGGAGGGCATCAAGGCTGCTCTAGCCAACCACCTACCAGCCATGACAATAACAGGATGAGGCCAGATTGCCTTCAGCCTTGGCCTCTTCTTCTCCTTACTTTCCTCCCAGCTTCAGAGACAGATGCTACAGCCCCCGGGGCTGGAGCTGAGGGTGAGAATGCCGCTTTGGAGCTGGGCACCTGCACCAGCCCGGCCTTTGGGTGTCGCTCCAGCCCCCAGACATGCAGGCCTGTTGGAGGTCGTGCGTCGGAGCGCATTCCTCTGATGGCTTGCTTCTCCTCTGTGCACAGAAGCATCTGGAGGTAGGAGAGGTGTTTAGGAGGCTGGGGCTGGCTCTAACAAGGGCTCATCTCCCCGGGGGAGCCGGCTGATGAAGATTGAGTCCCAGGCTCAGAATTCTGACCCCAGGACCTCGCAGCAGAAGGCAGAGCCCAATCAGGAAAGCCTTGGCTGCAAGTAGGGCATGGCCGGGGCTTTGTCGCCCCGCTAAAGACATCCGCTGCCCCCAGCGCTTTGTGCCGGCTCCTGGCTGCTGCTCCATCAAGGCGGCGGCCTTTGTCTGATCTCCTCCTTTTGCAGGAGCTTGGGGGAACAAGGCTGCAGCCTCATTTGTCTGTCTGAGATGGAGGCTGTCAGAGCCAGGCAGCTTGGAAAAAGGAGGTGACAAAGGAAGCTGGCCAGCGATTAGGTAATGCCGGCCTGCCTGCTGGGCGCCCCCCCCCCCGCCCCCCGTGGAACCTGTCCTGAGTTCACTGGGGGGCCCAGGGGAGAGCAGACGCGTGGATTCTGTAAATGGAGGCGCACAGCCATTTACAGGGACAACCAGGGAAGGAGGGGTCCTGTTCAATAGCCCACGGCTAACATCGCTGAGCCTCACCTTACAGTGGGGTGGAGAATGGCTCTATCAGTAAGGCCTGGCTCCTTCCATGTCTGGTGTGACTCCAGACCAGCTAACGCCAGGCAAGCAGCCCCCAGGCGCAGGCTGGGTGTGAGGACCTGCCACGGCCCTCCTCAGCCGAGCTCAGAGCTGCGTGGAGCCCCGCCCTGGCTATAGGACCCTCTGCAGGTGCCAATGGCTCCTTCCACACAGCTCCTATTCTTCCCCTCGCTTTCCTCCCAGCTTCTCTGTCTTGGACAAACAAAATCCTTTGCTTATTCATTTTTTCTGCACTTTCTCTTAGGCTAGTCCTCCTATTAAAAAACCTTCACCCAAGGCCCTGTTCTTCCTTCCTGCAAATTTCACGGCAACACGCTCGCCCTGGGGAGAGCCCTGGGACCCATAAAGCCCCAGGGCCTCTGCTCCAAAGAGCTGAATCTCTCTCCACAACCAGGTCCTTTTGGGGGTGTTTGCCTATTTATTTATTTATTTATTTATTTATTTATTTATTTATTTAATATATGTGAGCCTGTGTTTCTATGTGAAAGATGAAACAGATAGAGGCAGAGAGAGAGAGACCAGGGTACCAGGATACAGACTTGATTGAGGAGAAGGCTCTTCCCAAGGGAGAAAGAGCTCACGTGTAGAGTGAAGGCAGAGAAACCAGGGAAGGGGGAGAAGAAGGGACCCAGCCGGACCGCCTCCCGACTGCCTGGGAGAAGTCTGGGAGAAAAGGTGCCACCTGGCACACTGAGCCACCTTTTAAGGGCAGGAACAGGCAGGGGTTGGGCCCAGGGCGGAACAGGAAGGGGTGGGACACAGGGCACTCGGCATGCGCTTGATTGGTGGCTCAATGTCTCTGTGGCAGATGCCAGTTACATCATAACTCCACCCACCACTTAGGGGGAGGGAGTGTCTATCACTATGTGGGGTATGGGGAGCCCAGAAGGACTTTGGTCCTGGGTTCAAGTTGTGACTTCACTATATACTTAGCTGTGTGACTGTGGGCAAACCACTCAACCCTCTCTGAACCTCAATTCCCTCATCAAATAATAGTTTATATA
Source organism: Antrozous pallidus (assembly GCA_027563665.1). NCBI lineage: Eukaryota > Metazoa > Chordata > Mammalia > Chiroptera > Vespertilionidae > Antrozous > Antrozous pallidus. The sequence continues at coordinate 13,509,076 of CM050510.1, forward strand.
CACGTTTCTCCCAGATGTTGTCTCAGCAGCTTTTCAGAAGAGCTTTACAAGGAATTATTAGAAAGTCTCGATGGCAGGTGAGGAACCAAAGACTTTGACAAATTCTCTTAACAGTGTCTCTGAGACACATGGCTGGTGACAGAACCTTGACTTGACTCTCAATTCCCTACTCTTCCTACAGGACCAGGGGTGGTGAGGATATTTTTCCAGTTACTTCTCAGAGCTCTTGTGAAGATCAAAGGACTTCACCTATTTGTTTGTTCAACAGACATTTGTTGGGGGCCATAAGAGTGCCAGCCTTGGTTTTCTGGAATGAATGGTTCCATGAGCTGTAAGAAGCTGGGCAGATGCAAACCAGATTGGTGTCCAGGGTGGGGTCCCCTCCCCCTTGGGGAGTCTGCCTAGCCACCTTGCCGAAGAGCTCAGCACTTAGCAGAACACCTGGCCCAGGAAGCCACCCCATCTCCCCTATCCCTGCCCCACCCCCTCTTAGTCCTTGAGGACCCATTCCCTTTCCTCTCTGGACATCCCTCCTCGGCCTTCTCACCGTCAGCCTCACCACACCCTGTCTAGGAGGTACCATCCACCCATTTTGCCGAGAGAGGAATGCCCATCCCCAAGGGCAGTGGGGCTCAGTCCTAGCTGTGCACTAGAATTAGTGGGAAACTTTAAGAGCCCAGTGCCCAGGCCATATCCCAGACCATGAAATGAGGAACTGAGGCTGGGCCGGGGCAGCAGTGTTCATGCTAATGCTGCTGGCCAAGGTAAAGTGCAGCTGGGAGGAGAGCCGCTGTCTCTGTGGCCAGCGCCCACAGTGGATGCTGATGGCCTGGGAGTTGTCCAGGTCCTTGGTTCTCATTTGGGGTGGACTGGGGCTCCCTCCCGAACCCCCCCTCCCCCGGCCCTTTCTAGCTGGGTGCCCTTGGGTGTGGTAGGAGTTGCGGTGGCCTGTGTATGAAATGGCTGCACCTATCAGAGGCTTCTCGGTTACTCCCTTTCTCTTTCCCTGGCTGCTGCCCACATTTGGGCCAGTTTTCTCTCCATTCACATCTCCTCCAGGGGAAGTGAAACTCAGATCAGTTCTCCCTCTCCTCGGCAGCACTGCCCAGAGGCTGAAGGGACCGTGGGAATCGGGAAGGAGAAGCTTTGAGGGGCAACTGGGTCTGGAACTGGCAGGACCTTCTCCTCCTCTGGCCAAATCTGGGGACGGAGATTAAGTACAAACAGTCTGCTCTGGGCTGCGCGTGTCCCCCCAGCTTCTGAGGGCTGGGGCTTCCTTAACGGGGAAAACGGTCACCATTCTCTGTCTGTGGAGGGAGGTCTGAGACACAGGAGTAAGGGCTCCCTGGAGGGCCAGCTGGCCAGCAGGCAGCCAAAAACACCAGCCTCCCCAGGTATTTGTGGGCCAAAGGCAGGTAGTTACTCAGGGTGGAGCCCAGCACGGTGCCTAGAGCGCTAGGAGCTCTGTCAACCCCTGCCTTCTGCTTTGAAATAGTATTCCTTATGCTTTCTCCTGTTCTTCCTGCCCCTCATCCCAGCTCTTTCTGCAGGACTTCTCCCCAAATCTGTTAGAAGCATCCTTGTTACCTTAGGAAGTCCAAGGTTTGTTTGTTTGTTTTTAATAAATTTGTATTGATTTCAGAGAGGAAGAGATGAAGGGAGAGGGAGAGACAGAAACATCAATGATGAGAGAACCATTGATCAGCTGCCTCCCAAGTGCCCCCACTAGAGATCCAGTGTGCAACCTGGGCATGTGCTCTTGGCCGGAATTGAACCCGGACCCTTCAGTCTGCAGGCCAGTACTCTATCCACTGAGCCAAACCAGCTAGCACAAGTCCAGGGTTTTAAAATGTGCAAAACAGGCCTTTAAGAATTATCTTAGTGAGCCCTAACTGGTTTGGCTCAGTGGATAGAGCATCAGCCTGCAGACTGAAGGGTCCCGGGTTTGATTCCGGTCAAGGGCATATGCCTGGATTGTGGGCTCGCTCCCCAGTGGGGTGGGGGGTGGGAGGGGCGTGCAGCCAATTGGTGATTCTTTTTCATCGTTGATGTTTCTGTCTCTCCCTCTCCCTCTCTGAAATCAATAAAAATATATTTTTTAAAAAGGAATTATCTTAGTGAGTTCAGGCTGCAGTAACAAAATACCTCAGACTGTGAGGCTTAAACACAGGAATTAATTTTCTTACAGTTCTGAGGGCAGGAAGCCCAACATCAAGATGCCAGCAGGATTGGTGTCTGGTGAGGACCCTCTTCCTGGCTTGCAGATGGCCACATTCTCACTCCTCACAGGGGGGAAGGGGGAAAGAAGGGCACTTTGTGGTCTCTTATAAGGACACTCACCCCATCTAACCCCAAGTGCCTCTCCTCCAAATAAAATTGCATCATGGTTTAGAGCGTCAAGGTGTGAATTTTGAGGGGACACAATTCAGTCCCTAGCATTCCATCCTGCCTCCGCCCCATCCCAAATTCATGTCCACGCAAAACATATTCAGTCCATCCCAACAGCCTTAACTCATTCCAGCATCAGCTCCAAAGTCTACAGTCCAGCCTCATCGAAACGTCATCTAACTCGGGGACGGCGAAACTTGAGCTGTAACTCCTCCCGAGGCGAATTCCTGTCCCAGGGTGAGCCTATGGAACCGGGCAAGCACATGCTTCCAAAATACATGGTGGAACAGGCACAGGACAGACATTTCTGTTCCACAGGGAGGAACGGAAAGGAAGGAAGCGGTGATGGGTCCGAGGAAAGTCCCAAAGTTAGCGAAGCAAATTCCATTAGGTCTCAGGACTCAGAACAAACCTCTCCGGTTCAGCACTCCGCCTTCCAGACCTACGGGCGCAGTCATCCCATCTCTGCAGCTCTTCCAAGTGGGGGTGAGGGGCTCCCTCAAGGCTACGGAGGTGGTGGCCTGACAGTCTCTGAACAGCCTTCAGGGCTCGTCTTCCCTTTCCTTGAAGAACAGTGTTCATTGCCAAAGAAATGGCTCCTTGGTCTGGTCTTGTGGCACCTCAGTCCAACAGGCTCCTTCGTTCTGTCCTCCCTCTCTGGCTCCTTTAGTTCATCCTGGCAGCATCTTTGCTGTATAATCCCATCTCTATTCCTGGCTCCCACAGAGGACTGGCTCTCTGGTTACACACAAGATCTCTGTATGAAATGGGTGTTCAGCCACACCCTTCTGTCCTATCAAAACCAGCTTTCTCATTTTTCGTTTTTATTTTTTGCAATATGGCAGGCTTCTCCAAGTCTCCGAGTTCTGGTTCCTTTGTTGCTTCACGGGTCTTTCTTTCTCCAATGCATCTCTTCCTTTTCCATTTCACTCCAAGGATTCAGGAGAAACCACGCTGCTCCTCCAATACTTTGCTTAGAAATCTCCTCAGCTAAATAAATATCCAATCTCATGGCTCAAAAACTGTACCTCCCGCAAAATACTAGAACACAGTTCAGCCGCCGGGTTCTTTGCTGTTTTCCTCAAGGATCGCCTTTCCTGTAGTTTCCAGTAACACGTGTGGCATTTACATCCGAGACGTCACCAGAATCCCCCCTTAACACCCATATTTCTTGCATGCCCGAACCCCAGTGTAAGAAGAGTGGCCCCACATGTGGGGACAGTGCCAGGCTGCCATGTGGGAGACCAGTCAGCACGAGGAAGCTGAGCCTGGAAACCATTCCTCTGCGTTTGGGGGGCACTGGGTGGGGAGTCACATCAGTGTGCCTCCCTCACTCGGGATGGGCCTCTGCTGAAGGCTGCCTACAGAGGATCAGATGCGTGTTTGGACTCAATTTTCCAACGTCCCTCTAACTGGCCCCATATAAACACCAATGTTCAAAGGCCCAGAGGAGCCAGAAGCTCTCCAATAGAAGGGAGCCTCTGCACCCAGAGGCGGGCTGATGGGAGGAGAGAATCCCACCACCCCTGCATTGGTGGGTCAGGAGAATAGAGAGTCCCTCTCTGTCTTATGGGATACATGTGACTGGCAGCAGGTTGGTACCCAGGCCTGGCAGAGTGTAGTGTTTATGTGCTGGCTTTGCCTCTTCCTAACAGAGTGATCCCGGGTTAAGTTTCTCAATATCTCTGCTTCAGTTTTCTCCCCTGAGAGATGGAGATGAAAATAATTCCCATCTTATGAGGTGATGGTAAGAATTAAATGAATTGACTCAAGTAAAATGTTTATACTAGTTCCTGGCACACAGTAACTCCTCAAAAAAAAAAAAAATGCTAGCCGTTAGGGTGCACTCATGAGAACATGCATGGCTAATATCTGACAGCCAATCAGCAGTGAGGAGGCAATGAAGAGGCGTGGTCAAGAGCAGGGGCTGTGGGGAACAGGTGTGGCTTGAGATGGGGTGGCCTTGATACTTACAGTCTCTCTAAGCCTCAGTTTCCTCATTTGTAAAGTGGGACTAACATAAGCAAATCCCTTCTTATAATATCTGGTGGTAGAAAGCATAAAATAAATCTTTATGACTGCATTTTTTTAGATGAGAAAGCTGAGGCCTAAAGACCTTAGAAACCTACCTTAGGTCACCAGCTAGTAAGCAGGAAAGCTGAGATTTGAGTCAAGCCCGTTTGCCTTCAGAGTCATGAGTTCACACTTCAAATTGTTGAAAACACAATATATTCATCCTTTTTATTTTTCTATTAGGGGCTATGAACACGATTAAGAAGACATTTCCCAAGCAAGGGGTGGGGGGAACTATTCCTAAACCTAATCTTCAGTGAATTTTTTCTCTATCCTCCTTTGATAAACTAGCAACCTTTAATGTAGAGCTTATATGTGCCCTAACTGGCTTGGTTCAGTGGATAGAGCATCGGCCTGTGGACTGAAAGGTCCCAGGTTTGATTCCAGTCAGGGGCATGTGCCTTGGTTGCAGGCACATCCCCAGTGGGGGGTGTGCAGGAAGCAGCTGATCGATGTTTGTGTCTCATCCATGTTTCTAACTCTCTATCCCTCTCTCTTCCTCTCTGTAAAAAGTCAATATAATATATTTTAAAAAATAAAGTAGAGCTTATATAAAAAGCCATCCAAGCTGCCATCTACCTAGACATACAGACTCTTCCTGGGGTTCATGTCCATTGGTGGCCGATTAGGCTACAGCTACAATATATCCAAATCCATATACTGGAATGACAGCCCTAAAATCAAGAGGTAACACCCAGTGCCAGCTGATGCAGCTCTCAGGCAGCAAACAGTATCACCAACCTAGGAATTCCTGCGTGAAGCTGTGGCCTGCGCTCATGAATTACACAGGCTCCAGGCCTGGGGTCCCTGGATCTACACCCACCTCTGCCAACTGCTGTTTGGGGCTCCGAGGGCAAGCCCAACTTACCCTCCCTGGTTAACACATGTTCCAGGGAACCTCTACAAAAACAGGGACTCTCCAAGGTCAGTCTACCAAACCCCCTGCTTACCCAGGACCCGGGGCACTTGTTAACCCGCAGATTCCGCCGCTTTCCAAACCCTCATCCTCTGTGCACAAGGCTGGGGAATGGGCCCCTCTGACAAGGCCTCCCCAGGACCCCAGGCCAGCACCCTCAGGCCACACCCCACTCGCAGCCAGGCCTGTGCGGGCCATGGAGCCGCTGGGGATGGCCCTTCCCGGACCATCGCGGATCGTGAGCCCTTTGAAGGTGGCCTCCTCGGGGACAGCGGCTCCTCGGGCTGAGAACGCCAGGGGTGACTTTGGTGATGGACTCGCATGGGGTGAGCAAAAGGCTTTGCACAATAGGAGCCCCCCGCAGTCTCATTAGACAGGGCAGCTTGGGGAAGGGGGCGCATCCTTTCGGGTCGGGGGGTGCGGAGGCATGCGGCCACACACACCTGGCCGTGCAGCCGTGACTCGGCTTCGGAAGGCGGCGCCCGGTCCTGGGCGATGCGGGGCTGGAACAAAGGACCAGCCCTCCCGGGCCACGCCGCACCTGCCCGCCTTCGCCCCCTCCTCCCCTCCCCTCCCCGCGCTTGCCCCTCCGGGAGGCGGCGGCGGCGGGCAGCTGTTGCCGGGCAGGCTGGGCTCCGGGCGGCCGCCGTTGGCTGGCCCGCCGCCCCCGCCCTCTGAGTCATCCCGCCCCGCCCCGCCCGCCCGCCCGAGCGGAGCCGCAGCCGCCGCCCAGCCCCGCGCCCCTGCGCCTGCGCCTGCGCGCTGCTCGCTGCACCCCAAGGCCCGGCGCTGGCGGGGACCGACCCCACCCACGCTCGGTCACCCCGCCGCCGGTGTCTGTCCAGACGCGTGCGCCGGCGGGAAGGACACCCACCCCGTCCCTGTCCCTGTCCCTGTCCTGTCACTGGGTCTTCCCATCCTCCCGGTCACACCCTGGTGGCTCTGCCTGGGGAGGAAGGGGCAAGCCGCCGGCGGTACCCCCCTTACACAGCCCCCAGCCCTTCCGCGGCTCCTGCCACGGCTTCTCCAAGGTTGCTGCCCGTGGGACCCTCCCACCCCCCGCCCCCCCACACACACCCTGGGAGCTTGAAAAAACCCGGATGCCCAGGCAGCACCCAGATCAGTTCAATCAAAACGCGGTGCAGGACCTGGGCATCAGCATCTTGCAAAGCTCCCCAGGTGATTGCAGTGTTCTTTCAGGGTTGCAGGCCCCGACCCAGACCCGGGCTCCGCAAGCTTTCCTGGGCACTGACATCAGCTGGGAGGGCCAGAGGGCCTGCATGCCTAACAAGCTCCCAGGTGAATTGGAGGCTGTTGGTCTGAGGGTCACACCTGCAGCTGCAAGACACCAAGGCTCCTTGTCCCTTGTCCCTTTCCCTTGCATCTTATTAGAGAAGTGGGCCTTGGAGCAGATGAGCAGGGGTTTGAACCCCACCTCTTCTGCTTCCGAGCTTGGTGAGTCTGTACCCCAGTCCTCCGTGTATAAAATAGGGACGATTAGCTGTACCCGGAGGAATCTTTTGAAAATGCAGGTTCCCTGTCAGTAGGTGTGCTCCTCTTCCCTGTGCTCTCTTACATGTAGGATTGGGTGGGAAGCCAAAACACTCCTCTGTCCTGGGGGAAGAAGGGGCGCAGAAAGGAAGGGGTGGCCAAGGTGTGGGAGTTGGAGGAATGGGGGGAGGGAAGGAGGGTCAGCCTGAGAGCCCTCGGGAGAGTGACAGGGCCATTCGTGTTGCTGGTAGATTCCTGCCTTGGTATGGCTCTCCCCAACCGGCAATTGGGGTGTGTCTCTGCTGACATCAACATCAAAAGGTCTTTCAAAATGAGAGGTAAGCGAGCTCTTATTGAGGTCAGTAGCTGTTGAGGAGTAAGCTGCAGCTTATTGAACAATAGCTGTTCAGGAATCAAGTCCAAATAACGGTCCGATTAGGACACAGAATGGGAGGGAGAACCATGACATCAACAGAAGGGGAGGCATTTCTGTCGGTGCAGACACCGTAGTGGTATTCTAAACAGTGTTTTCCATTTTCAATCTGGTAGCCCTCCGTCCGGCAGTCAAAATAACCGCTTTCTTGTTATCTTTGCAAGCAGTTCTAGGGGAAGCAAGGTTGCCGAGGCCCAAGCTAAAGGTCATGTTGCCCTCTTTTGACATTTCAAACGTCTGAGACCTAAGTTGTGCAAGGCAGCTCCTCTGGCGCGGTGGCTCTGGCTCCCACTTACAGTGGCTTTGTTTTCATTATTGTTTGTTTCTCACTTGGTGGCCTGGTGAGGGAGCTGGAAGTCAGAGGCTCTGGATGAAAGCTTACTGCCTCTCCTGGGACTGGTGGTGGGGACCACGTGCAAGGAGAGTGCTCTCGTGTCATGAGATGTGTGAATGCTCCGTTAGGATCTGTCCTTTTTTGTTGTTAATCCTCACCTGAGGATATTTTCCCACTGATTTTTAGAGAGAGTGGAAGGGAGGAGGAGGAGAAGCAGAGAGAAACATCGATGGGGGACGGGGGATTGAGCCTGCAACTGGGGTACGTGCCCATGACTAGAATCGAACCCGGGGCCCTTAAATCCATGGGCCGATGCTCTATCCATGGAGCCAAACCAACTAGGGCAGGATTTGCTCTTCTTTGTTTCTTTTTAAAAATATATATTTTATTGATTTTTTTACAGAGAGAGAGGAAGGGAGAGGGATAGAGAGCTAGAAACATCGATGAGGGAGAAACATCAATCTGCTGCCTCCTGCACGCCCCCTACTGGGGATGTGCCCACAACCAAGGTACATGCCCTTGACCAGAATCAAACCTGAGACCCTTTAGTCCAAAGACGGATGCTCTATCCACCGAGCCAAACCAGCTAGGGCAAGATTTGCTCTTCTTAATGCACGTGAGGTTGTAAGACTGCACTTCCTTTTGAATCACAGGGTTGTACTGTAGCTCCGACGGGCAGCTCAGTAGGCAGGATTTTTAAAACAAGGTTCTTCCAGCGAGAGCCATGGGCTCTGACAGCCGGGGGCCGGGAGCTGAGCTGTGGGACTCTCTGGTCCCAGAGCCCCCCACTCTCCAGGCTCCCGTGGGCTTCACTGAGCACTGCTCGCTCCGGGTCCCCAGTGTTTTCTGTAACCATTGTTTTCATACCCCTCCTTCTCCCTGGACAGGCAGCCCGGGCCCCACTCCACCTCGACTTCCCTGTCACCCAGCAGCATGCTGACCCCTCCTCAGTGCTCATCACCGATGCAAGAGTAGCAGGGGTAGGACCTGGGCAGGCACCTCACTACTCTGTGTTGTTTTCTTTTTTTAATTAAAAAAAATATATATTTTATTGATTTTTTTACAGAGAGGAAGGGAGAGGGACAGAAAGCTAGAAACATCGATCATCTGCCTCCTACACACCCCCTACTGGGGATGTGCCTGCAACCAAGGTACATGCCCTTGACCAGAATCGAACCTGGGACCCTTCAGGCCGCAGGCCGATGCTCTATCCACTGAGCCAAACCGGTTTCAGCTCACTACTCTGTTTTTTCATGGGCTCAGTTTTTTCATACATTACACGGACTTTAGACGAAATTTTATCTCTTCGGCTCCCTCTGACCCCAACAGTCACTGATTCCTCTTCATCTGATCACGTCCACTGGACCGGCCGTCGCTAGGTCCAGCCTATGTTGGACATTGACTTGATGTTTGCTCCTTACTCAGGTGGGTGGCTGAGCTTTATCAAGCGATGGAAAGGGCCCTGCTGGTTAAGGTCTGACATTCTTTTTATTTTTTTCACTAGCTTCTCCTTGGCTAGGCCACCCACGTTTTTTTTTGTTTTTTATTTTTTTGTTAGAGGCACATTGGGCTGGTCATGTTGGGCTGACAGTTAGTTTCCTCTCCCCCGCGGACTTTGGCAGCTTCTGCAACATCCTTGGACACACCCCCTGACCATTTATTTCCTTTTGCCTGGGCTTTTCTCTGCCCAGATCAAGGGAGAGCCCCTCCCCACCCCTGCCCGTGCAGTGTGTGATGTGGGCACTGGACTCAACTGGTCACATAAGAACATTATTTCAACATTAGATGAGTGACGCCAGTGCCCGTCCCCTCCAGAACACCCTCCACCTGCTAGAGCTGAGAGCATCCGAGTAGAATGCACTTTCCAAAGGGAGTCTTTCCTGCTGCAAGAAAGCTGCCGCGGTGGGATTTTCTGTGATTTTGGACCCATGCTTGGCTATCTGCCACCGACAATCACCATGTGCGGCGCTGTCTGCAGAGATGGCCATGCCAGCCCTAACCGGTTTGGCTCAGTGGATAAAGCATTGGCCTGCAGACTGAAAGGTCCCAGGTCTGATTCGGTCAAGGGCATGTACCTTGGCTGTGGGCACATCCCCAGTAGGGGGTGTGCAGGAGGCAGCTAATCGATGTTTCTCTCTCATCCATGTTATTAGCTCTCTATCCTTCTCCCTTCCTCTCTGTAAAAAATCAATAAAATTCAAAAATTAAATTTAAAATTTAATTTATTTCAAAAATTGAAAAAAGAAAAAGATCGCCATGCCCGGGCATCCTAATTTGCACATGCTGCACCCTCTCCTGAAAGAGCGGAGTCTCTTCCCTTCCCTTGGAATCTCGCTGGCCTTGGCACTGGCTTCGACTAATTAGGAGGAGACAAGGCGCTCCTGGGCCCGGGCCTTGTGCTCTGTACCCGCCCTGAGCCGGGAAAGTCCAGGCTCTCCTGCTTAGCAGAGAGCCAGCAGCCAACTTTGAGGCCCTGAGAGAGAGACCCTGATCCAGCCAGCTCGGCCGACACCCCGTAGAACTGTCCTGAGATACCGTTGCCCCAAGTCCTGGCCCACAGAATCAGGAGCAGTGATACGGTTTGTGGTTTCAGCCACTCAGTGTTAGGGTGATTTGTTACATAGCAAAAGGGAACTGAAAAACCATACTCTCTGGACGCTAATCTCTTCATTTGCAAAATGGGATGTGTGTGTGTGTGTCTGCTCTTCTGTGTAACTGCCTGACTCTCTCACCATAAATGAGCCTTTTGACACCCAGTTCCCAAATAAGGGTTTGAACTCAGGAAACGTGCCTCTGAATCCTAGAGGTTGCCAGCACTCAGGCAACTGAAACGCGTGAAGGAAAACGGAAGAACAGACCGAGGCGCAGCACTGGTTTTGGAGTGAGGGTCCCGGGCTTTGCGTTCCAGTTCTGCTGCTTCCTGGCCTCTGGTTTTGGACACGGGTCTTTCCGCAAATCTCCGTCTCCTCATCTGTAAAGCAGGGACAGTGACAGTCCCTACTTCAAGGATTCATGGGAGGGTTAAATAAAGTAACGTCCGTACATTTCTTAGCATGCTGCCCAGAATATTGAAAGTATTCAGTAAGTGGCAGCTATTCTCTTGTCTCCTATAATATCTTTTGCTTTTACATCAGTCGATAGAGGGAGTGCAGATTAATCAGAACGCAGTAACCTAACCTTGGCCCAGCCAATAAGAAAACGAAATTACACGTTACCAGGGACACGCATAACGTTGGTGTATATTATTCCTGTAGGTTCAGAGAAATTCCAAAGACTTCTTCTGTGTTAATATATATATACATATAAATACACTGACTGCAGGGGAAGGGCAGAGGAAAAAAGCTGGGTAACGGGTTGCTTTTGTTTCTGAAAGATGTTGCCCATTGAGTTTATGATTAGAGGAGGGTCAGAAGAAAAGGATTTTAGAAATTAATTTGTGGCTTTGTCGAAATAAAGCACAGGAAAGCAGCACATTGGTGAGCACATTTTTAAAGAGAAAAACAACAGTGGAACAAGGGAAATCAAAGCCTAACCTTCTACCATCTGCCACGGATAATTTGGTAGCTCTCTACAAGAATCTCATTAGCATCATCTAAGGCTGATTGTGCCACCAGCAAAACAGTGATGGAGAAAGGTACCCCCCGCCCCCGCAGCCACACTCTCGCCACCTGAGCCTGCTCTGGCAGCGAGGTGGCCAGACAGGAACTTGGCCCTCTCTCCCAGTTCCTCCTGTGAACACAGGCATTCATTCCATAGGCAGACAGAGGCTCCGTTTCAGCACACAGAGAGTTACCCTTTCCAAACAATATCTGCTCCAGGCAGTGCGAACAGTGAGGGGGAGGGACCGGCCCGGGGAAGACAAGAATAACACCGAAAACCCACATTTCTTCTCGTTCCAGGCCTCCTGAGTCTATGCTCTCCTGGCTGTGCTTTATTTTCTGGAGCTTTTTAAACCGGGCCTCGCCAGATTTGAGGTGCAGGGATAATGCTCCCCCGCCCCCCACCTCCTTCAACTCCTCAAATCATCTTCCTACCCTCTTCCTAAAGGAAAGCAAGTCAGTAATCCAAGGCTCTTCTCAAATGGCTGTCACCACTCAGGGCTATGACAAGACGCAGGGCTTTGAGATAAAGATGCCTCCGGAGGAAAGGAGGCCATTCTCAAGGGACTTTTAAGGAATTCTGATTTTTTTGTTTACTATCTTCCTAATTCATTCTCTCCCCCCCTCTCTCTCCCCCCCCCCCCTCTTTTCTCCCCTGAAGAACTTTGTAAGGCTGGAACCTGCGTATGTATATGCATACATCTATCCACACACACATATGTGCATGCATACATATATAAGCGCATGCGTACAAACATACATGTACATGTGAACACAGCAAACACCGTCCCATGATTTCCTCTCTCTAGGAAGATTGGACTCCGGGAGAGTCCGGCAACCCGCTGAGCCTTCCAGGAACTCATGATTCAGCTGAATCCCTTTGCTGGGGCCAGAACTGGAGAAACCTGGGTCCAAAGGGTTGCTTTGAGCTGAAGCAATGTGATTTCAATCCAGAGTCATTCCGCTTCTTTGTCCCAGTATCCTCATCCGGAGACATCCGGGTCTCCAAGAAAACTATTGCCCATTTGGTGTGTCCCCTGGTCTCCAAACACTCTGACCATAGAACTGGGGGTCTTCCTTCTTTTGGGGGCTCCCAAGAACTTCAGAGGCCACCTGGGCAGCGGTAGGTCGCCAGGGAGGGTGTAAAGAGAGAATCCATGAGCTCTGGTGGGCAGTTCATTTAATGCCGAGAGAACGTGGGCTGGCACTTTGAACCTGCTAGCTTCCTCATTTGGGAAATGAAATGACAATGCAATTCCTTCCGGGAGAATCTCAGCTAAGGCTGGGACTATGAGCTCTCGGTGAATCCGTTAGTCCTTTCTGGTTGGGAGGGACCCCAACTAGCTTAGGCAAACAGAGGCAATGTATTGCCTCCCAAGACTGAGAAGGGCAGGGGGCAGGGGCTCAGGCAGCCTTGACCCAGGGCCTCTGAGGAAGCTCCCTGAGCTCGCTGTCTCTCTCTGCTGGCTTTGCTCTCTCCTGTGGCTGACAGGCAAAGGGAGGTATGGGTGCAGACAGTTCCATTCTGGTGTCATCACAGCTTAGCCACCTCTGAGGTAAGAAAGGTGTTCTCCCAATATCGACACAATGGGAGGGGACATTTCTGGTTGGTGCAGCTTAGATCATGTTTCTACCTTTGGCCTGAAAACGGGGGGTGGGGGTGGGGTCTGGGAATGACACGCGGTAGGAATGGAGCAGTAACTCCAACAATTGGAGGGGATGCCATTACCAAAGTAGAATATAATGGACACTGTGCTCACACACAAAACAGGTGTTTGGCTCCTGTGCATAAAACACATTCAGCGTCCACCAGATCTTTCTCTTCCCTTGCCTTCAGATTCAGCTTTTGCAGGAAGGTGCTAATTGGATGAATCCTACGTCATGGTTTAATGTGTGTTTTCCAGCACTCCCTAGCAAGTCTCCAGTTCTCAGCAGACACTAGCGGGGTGTCCCTACAATTCAACTCAGTTCTGACCTAGCTACCTGGAAAGAGATCAGATCCCACAAGCGAAGGGTCTAGGCGCACCAGACTGCCCCTACCTCACATGGCAATCACAAGTCCAGGTTGTCACCTGTGCTGACCGACGGGCTATCACCTGGCGGCTCCATAATGTCCCCCTCAGTTTCAGTTAACTTGCTGGAGCCATTCACAGAACTCAGCAAACATTAACTTATACTTGCCATTTTGTGGTAAAGGATATTGTAAAGGACACAGATGAACAGCCAGCGAGGATGTACATAGGGGGAGGTCTGGAAGGGTCCCGAGTGCAGGAGCTGCTGACCCCATGGAATGGGGTGCACCACCCTCCTGGCACAGGGATGTGTTCACCAACCAAGAAGCTTATCAAATCTTGTTGTTCAAGAGTTTTTGTAGACCTTAATCTGCAGCTCCCAATACCACCCCCCCCCACCCACTCAATCTTCTGTTATCATTGGAATTAGCTAGTGAATATTAATAAAGGAAAGAAAGCAAAGGGAAACCAAATACTGAATGTATGGTGACCTGGAAGATTCACCAGGAAGTTCCAGCTTTACACAGCATTGTTCCTCCAAGGAATGACACCCTTCCCTTCCCCCACTGGGTACTAGATTAGGGGTTGGGGATAGGCACTTGGGCAGTGGAAGTCAGGGCGCAGCAGGGGAGGTTCTTGCCTGTCAGCCTAGCCTGGGGGAAAATGGATTGGCCAGGGGGTGGACCCCATCAGAAGAGCTCCCTCATTCTTGTTCCTCTCTTGCTCCATGACCCGCCTTCACCAGAGCGTTCGCATGTTCTCTCTCCATAGCCATGTGGCCGTGCAGACTCCACAAGCAATGGACTGCAGCTGAGAACACAGGCTAAGCCAGCCAGATGCTGGACTGGGCTCTGCTTTAATATGGGACAGAAATTCTGGGCTGTGGCCTTGATGCTGTTCTCGCTGAAGACAAGATCAGACTTCTTTCATGGTGGGACTGTTGGAGATGGGACCTTGGAGAGGAATCTCCTTAATTTTACATCATTAATAAAGCTTTCCTCGAAACCCCATCCTCTCATGGGGGCCTTGGGAATTCTTTTCCTTGCAGCACCCCAAGACCTCCACTTCCACTCAGACATTTTTGGTGACTAGACCCATGTAGGGGCCTCACCTAAGTTACCTCATTGGCATAAACTCGGGTCATATACTCAAAAGGGGCTCATTGTGGATGACAAAAGATAATTTCTGTCACTCAGGAAATTTCAAGGGGTTTAAAATATTTGTGCCAGAAACTGGGAATAAAGACCAAATATATTTATTATTATGCCACACATGTTTAAGTAACAAATGCCCCCCCCCCCCGCCAAAAAAAGCAAAATAAAGGCATTAAGTGGGGCTCCTGTGGATATTGCTGGAGCAAAGGCCATGCCTCACTTGGTTTTGCTCCTAGCATGAGCCACTGTGACCTCTGCCTACAGTCCCACCCTCACCCAAAGTGCCACAACTCTTCTGCAAGAAGGAGAGGTCCAAGTTCATCCTCACCCTGAGACCAACTGCTGGGACAACTATAAAAGGGTTCTTCCCTGAGGCCAACCTGCCCTTCTCAGATCCAGGTTGATCTCTCCCTGGCTGTGGCATCACCTGGCCATGCAGATGTGGAATTTCTATCTCTGCTCACCTCTGAGGCTTGCATGTTCTTAGCCCATGGCTAACGTAACGGCATTAGCTAATACCACTGTGCGCCAAGCATTGTTCTAAGCACTTTAATTTATGTTGTACTCCCTGCCCTGTGTGATATGTATAATTATTACTATTCCTTCTTTACAGATGAGGAAACGGAGGCACCAAGAGGTTAAATAGGTCACTGGAGGTCACCTGGCATAGAAGTGATAGAGCAGAGAAGCGTTAGGTATTGAAGTGAAGTGGGGAAGTATGCAGACCCTGCAGTCAGACTGACTTTGTCAGATCACGAGACTTGGAGCCATTTGCTTAGCTTCTCTGAGCCTCCGTCTCCTCGTCTGTGAAATGGAACTTGAAAATTTCCATATATTTAAAGAGACTTCCTCAGTCCCATCTAGGGCCTACACTCTCCTCCTAGGTGATCTGTGCTTTGAAAGCTTTAAGAGTCACCCACGAGCTGATGATTCTTAACGCTAGATCTTAACTTTAGATCTGAGCTCTTGCCTCTTATCCTCTTGAACAATTCTGCCTGAATGCTCATTTGCATCTCAAATTAGGCAAGATGGAACTCTTGCTTTTTGTCACCTAACTCCCCAGTTTCCTGACCTCAGAGCATACCACCTTCTCCCCGGCTGCTCAGGCTAAGAACTTAGCATCTAAATTGTGTTCCTCATTTTTCCCTCCCCATAACCAATCTTTCATTAAGTCCTATCGGCTCAATTTCCAAAATCTATCCTGAGTGCTGGGCACTGTCCCTGTCTCCATGGACACGGCTCCAGTTCCAGCTAGGGGCTCTGGCCTGAATCACTACACGGCCTGCTAACCAGTCTCCCTGACTCCATCTTTGTTGCATCTCCTTAAATTAGATCCGTTTCACAGCTCTGCTTAAAACCCTTTTGGGGCTTCCCGCTGTTCCAGGATAAAGTCCAAGCTCCTTTCCATGGTCTACGTG
The DNA here is from genome assembly GCA_027563665.1 of Antrozous pallidus. Lineage (NCBI taxonomy): Eukaryota > Metazoa > Chordata > Mammalia > Chiroptera > Vespertilionidae > Antrozous > Antrozous pallidus. The sequence continues at coordinate 13,524,894 of CM050510.1, forward strand.
GTCCTAATTAAACTGGCCTCTGAATCCTCCTCCAATCATTGCCGCCTGCCCCTTCCTTCCTGTTCTGTGACAGCAGCCTGATTGTCTCTTTTATTCTCGGCTGGGCCGCTTTTCCCGTCCCAGGTGTTAACGGAAAGACCATTGAAAACTGTAAAGAATTTTAGTGCGTTTATTTGAGCCACCCTGTCGACAGATGCCAGGAAGCAGAACCTCAATGAGTTGAGATAATGTTCCGGAGCGGGTTACAATTCTATTTATGCAACGCAATCAAAGGAGGGACATAGGTGGGTTCCATGAAATTCATTGGTGACGGATTAAGGAGGAGGGATAAGCAATCCCATCTGGGATTGGATAAAAAGTAAAATGATGGACACATACTTAGGTGAATGCAGGAACAATTAACATGATAATGAAGGAATTTGTGGTATCTGTCCTGGCGCCCACCACATTGGGTTGTGCCCCAGGGGCTCCAGAAAAAGGGAAGTTACAAGTTTCCCAGACATTTCACAGATATGTTATCCTAGAGGCAAAAAGGCAAATGGCTCAGTAAAGATCTTAGCTGGTCTTTGTCAGAAAAATACAGGCCCAGGACATGACTACCCACCATAACCTGTTTGTAGTTGTATTTAATTTTCAAACCATCTTTTGTGGTTACTCTAGGTCTCTGAGTTTGCAAGACCGCCACACAGGCCTCCCCTGAGCTGTCAGGCCAGCATGTGGCTCCTTTCCTCCACACAGGGCAGATGCCCTTGCTGTTCCTTCTGCTTCTAGCCCTCTTCCCCCAGCCCTGCGTGGCCACATCTCCCCATCTTTCAGGTTTTGACTCAGCTTCTCAGAGAGACCTTCCCAGGCCCTGTGGCAGAAGCAGCCCCTCCTCTACAGCCTCCATCACGGCACTCCTTTTCAGAGCACGTCTCAGACCCTGAAACTGCCTTCTTGATTATTTAGGTTTTTTAAAAAAATGTATTTTTAATAATTTCAGAGAGGAAGAGAGAGAGAAACATTGATGATGAGAGAGAATCATTGAGCGGCTGCCTCCGGCATGCCTCAAACTGAGGATCAAGCCCACAACCCAGGTATGTGCCTTGACCAGGAATCAAATCATGACCTCCTGGTTCATAGGTCAGTGCTTGACCCCTGAGCCACCTCAGCCAGGCTAGGTTATTTAGGTTTTATTGCATGTCTCCCCCATGAAAGTGTATCTTAATGACAGGAATTTTGTCTGCTTACTTATTGCTATATCCTAATACCTAGAATGGTACTTGACACATCCTGGATGCTCAATTGTTAGCTGAGCAATTGTGAGTTGACAGATGAACACTTAAGGTAGTAGTGAGGATTAAACATATATAAAGCAACCTCTTTGGAAAGCTGGTGTGTTCTAACAAAGGTAGACATACATCTACACGGACCAGCAGCTCTCTGAGGTATGCACACAAGAGAAATGCATGCATCCATCCAGGAAATCCTTCTCCAACAATGTTCACCGCAGCCTTGTTCCCAAGAGCCAGAAATTAGAAATAACCCAAATGTCCATCAATCAGGAAATGGACAAATAAATTATGGAACAGGAAGGGCTTGACTGCAGGTGAACCTCCCAGTACAACATTGACGAATCTCATATGCGATGTGTTGACCAAAAGAGACCACACACACAAAAAGACATGCCCTGTGAGTCTATTTATATGAAATCCAGGAATAGGAAACGCATCCTGGCTTGGCCCAGGATCCTTGGCCAGTGCCCCTCACGGGCTGGGAGTGACACACACAGCTTTTTTGATTTTCAGAAGCGAGACCAACTCGGAAGAAGGTGGGGAGGCTTTACATTAACAAATGGTGGGGGTCAGTGTGGATACTGTGGGTGGAAAGAATTCGGATCGTCTCGGTAATTTTGGAAAGCTAGCGGCAAGGCTGCCCTGGCCCACAGAGGTTTGAGGAACAGCTGGGAAAACACAGAACTTTCAAGGAACACCAAAGAGGATGCTGTGGCTGCACGCAGCAATCAGATCTTAAAATGTAAAGCACACAACGAGCGTGACCCTAGCAGTGACCGTTGCTGTGGCAGGTGGCTTCCTGCCTGGGCTGGGAAGGGTCACAGAGGAGGATGTGGGGGTGGAGTGGCTTGGCCCTTGTCTCCAGAGCTGCACAGGTGAAGGTGTTCCTCCATCTAGTGGTGGAGCAAAGCCACTTTGGGGGCCCTTTTCACTTCATCTGAAACTATGCAAATTGTGAGCAAAACAGGAAGAGGCCTATGAGGTGTGTACTTACTAGTAACACCCCAAAGACCAAGATTTCCTTTACAATAAAAGCCCCAGCCCTGCCGATGTGCCTCAGTGATTAAGCATTGGCCTGTGAACCAGAAGGTCACAGTTCAATTCCCAGTCAGGGTACATGCCGGGTTGTGGGCTTCATCCCCAGTGGAGGGTGTGCAGGAGGCAGCCAGTCAATGACTCTCTCTCATCATTGATGTTTCTGTCTTAGTTCTTCTCTCTCTGTAATCAATAAAACCACACACACACACACACACACAACACACACACACATGCACACACTGAGTGGCCAGATTATGATTTCTGAATGCATAATAATCTGGCCGCTCAGTTGTGTGTGTGTGTGTGTGTGTGTGTGTGTGTGTGTGTGTGTGTGTGTATGTGTATGTGTATTAAAGGCCTGGTGCATGAATTCATGCAAGGGTGGGGACCAGTCAGCCTAGCCAGGGGGAGGGGACATGGGCAGTTGGCCGGCCTGCCTGCTGGTTGAACTACTGGTCGAGGGGATAATTTGCATATTACCCTTTTATTATATAGACTATACATTGAGTGGCCAGATTATTATGTGTTCAGAGATCATAATAATCTGGCCACTCTGTGTGTGTGTGTGTGTGTGTGTGTGTGTGTGTGTCTATATATATTTTAAATTCCTCAGAAGCAGCACACAAAGGCAAAAGCTCTCCATCCCTCCCCTAGCAGCCACCCTTTAGACCCCCTCTCCATTCATCTGTCCTGTTGCAGCAATGACTGACTAGTTGGGAAACACAAAGATCGAAATTAACTGTTCAGTGTGTAAGCAGAACCTTGTGAAACCTACAGCAAGCTGAATTCAGAAAATGTGTAATTACAGGGCCACTGAGATAGACCATAGAGAACGAGGTCCTTGGAGATGCTGCTGTGCATGCTGGGACCTGATGTGGTCTGCTGCTATGTTAGGTACACACAGGTATTCACTGTGGTTTTGTCTCCTCCAATATACTCCACTCAGATTCTAAAATGCTCCACTTTCTGAACGGTTAGAAATGTGTTTTATGTTGTCAATAATGTCTAGTTTAAAATAAAGGAAATTTGGTAAGTGCCATTCAGAACCAGAATGTAAATAGAATTAAGGATTCTGTATGTAATTTCAGTCATCTTTCAGTTTAAAAAATGCATTTTCACTAGAGATCCTCCAACTTGAAAATCAGCCGGTAAATGACACCAGAGGTCACAAGTTCAAAGAAATGGACGCTTAGATTTCAGTTTGAATTGCAATACTGTTATTGAAGAATTGCATGGATTGCCTTTCTCTGTTGCTTGTTTGAGTGGGGTTCTTGGGGTGCTGCTGGAATAAATATTTCCAGAGCCCGCCACGGGAGGATGAGATGTGGTAGAAAACTTCATTTGCATAGAATGATATCCCTCACTTTCCAAATCCCCATTTCCCTCAAATCAGTCCTGGGAAAGGTGCAGCTGGGGATTCAGCAGAGCTCAAAGCAAAGCCAATTTATAGAGTTCCCATTCCACAGTGGAGCTGGGTCCAGCACAGCATCAGGCTTGTTGCAGTCCATCAGCCCACATGTGTGGGGTCCACATGGCCATGAGCCATGTTGGTGAATGCAAGAGAGCATGCCCCATGCAACAAGAGAGCCAGGAGCCCAGCATGCAAGAGAGAGCAGGAGAGAACACTTTGTTTAGGAGCTTGTGTATTTCAGAGTTTGAATCCTTGCAGTGGCCACACCCATCCTGGCCAATGACCTGCTCTCAGGTGTGACCGACAGGGAAGCTTATCATTCCCATATCACCCAGACTTTACTGGGCATGTCTATGATATCAGGCCTTGCCTTTGTTCCCCTCTAATTAACTATTAACCAGGTTAAATATGATGATATCAACACTGTAGATCCATCTCTAAGGGTAACAAGTTGTTTGGTTATCCTGGAGTGAAATCCAGAGAAATCTAGAGGGTAACAGACGCTGTCAGTCATCTGTGGGTGTGACAAAGAGTCAGTGAGTAAGTGACTCCAGGGAACCACACACCTGTAATTCCATCCAGGCAGATGAGAGCCAGGCCAGGTGTTACCCCCTTCGAAGCAATAACCTCATCACTTGCAGTGATTCAGAGACCTGAAGACAAGACCCCATCAAGCTCAAATCTTACTGGTTATGGAAAAATAGCTAGAGCAAATCACACTGAAGATAAATTAAATCAACCAAAATGAAGTGTGACTAGTTTTATGTAATTGGATGATGTATATGGATTTTTCCTGTTCAACCTCTTAGATCTTTGAGGGAACGGCTCTGTCTCAATCCAGGTGTTTCTGGTGTGTTGTCAATCAAGATAACTGTTCACAGGGTGGGTTTGTACCCAGCCCTCAGCAACAGGGATTGGAATATAAAGGGTGAGCAGCAACCCAAGCAGGATGAATTTATTGATAAGTGGTTGCTGGGAGAAAGAAGCCTTGTTATTTTTAATTTTTTTCTATTGAGATTGTTGTGGGAGGACTGAAGCCATGGTAGGAAGAGCTCTCTGTGTGTGGATGAGGGGCCACATGCTAAGCTGACAAGCTCAGGGAAGGCCTTCGTGGCAGCCTTGCAGACTAGAGGCCTAAAACAACCACAAAGGGTGGTCTGAAATTAAAACTTTTGAACTAAGAGCAGTTTACAGCAGGCAGTCATGTCCTGGGCTAGAATCTTCCCTGACAAAAGTCAATCTAACTGAGCCTATCTATTGTCTTTTGCATCTATGATAACATACCTTTGGAATGTCAGGGTAACTTCCCTTCTTCCTGGACTCCTCGGGGCACAACCAATGCACCAGAGCAGAGACCACAAATTCTCTCATTGTTATTTCATCACTAGAGGCCCAATGCATGAAAGGAGAGGGTGGGTGGGAGTGGGGGTGTCCCTCTGACCATCCTGCACCCTCTCCAATCTGGGACCCCTTGAGGGATGTCTGACTGCCCGTTTAGGCCCGATCCTAGTAGGATCCAGCCTAAATGAGCAGTTGGACATCCCTCTCACAATCCAGGACTGCTGGCTCCCAACTGCTTGCCTGCCTGCCTTCCTCCCTGATTGCCCCTAACCGCTTCTGCCTGCCAGTCTGATCACCCCCTAACCACTCCCTTGCCAGCCTGATTGATGCCTAATTGTTCCCCTGCCAGCCTATTTGCCCCTAACTGCCCTCTCCTGCAGGCCTGGTACCTCCCAACTGCCCTCCTCTGCTGGCCATCTTGTTGTGGCCATCTTGTGTCCACATGGGAGCAGCCATCTTGTGTGTTGGAGTTATGGTCAATTTGCATATTACTCTTTTATTAGATAGGATGTTAATTGTTGACTATTAACTATCCTGTACCCACCTAAATAAAAGATGTGTCATTGTACTTTTTATTCAGCCTCAGAGATTTCCCCCTTTGCTTTCTCTCACCTCCCTAATCTATTACCAATGAATTGTATGCAACCCACTTAACATCTTTTCTTTTGATTGTAGTGTATGAAATAAGGTGCAAGGTTGGCATTCTCTGGGGCATTATCTCAGTGCATTCAGATTTGGCTTCCCGGTCATTGTCCACATTTTGGCTCAAATAAACTCACAAACATTCTTTACAGATTGGAATGTTTCTTATGTTGACATGTGGAGTGAAACTGTTACTGGCATTGGGGTTCTTACGTCTCCCAAGATAGAAATCAAGAGGACACCCCAGAGAAATTTGCAGACAGATTTTATTAAGCCTGTGCTCGAGCACAGGGGAGGCCGTGCAGAGGACGGGCAGTCCTTTGAACTGTCTCAGGGGCTGGCTCTGCTTGGCTTTTATAAGCTGGGAACAAAGCGAGCTTGCACGAAAAGGGGGGCTTTTTGAAAAAGGCAGGCTTGCAGAATTTTCCATTTCAGGGTCCAGTTGCTTCCTTTTCCAGCTATGTTGCCTGGGGCAAGATGGTGGATTGCCCGTTACCATCCCCCCCATCCCCTAGGAAGGGAGGGTATAGCTCTCAAACCCTGACCCACGGCACCTGTGAGTCAGTAGTTCACACAGGCAGTTAGAAGGGATGTAAAATCAGTGACCTCTGTGTGTTTTAGTAGGAAAGGGAGCGGTAGTAACATTTTTGCACTCCTTCTAGCCACCTGGTTTTAACTTGGCTTCCTGGCTACCCAGTACTTTCCATCCCAGGCCCAAGTCCCTATGCTGTCTCAAAAACAAGCAAAGAGGAGCAGCGTTGAAAGACAGATGAAAATAAAATCTACTGCTATGCTTCTCAACCTTGGCTGCAGATGGGAATAACTTGGGGAGCTTGAAAAACTGATGCTTGAGTCTAGCTCCAGAGTTTGGATGTGATTGGTACGGGGTGCGGTCCGGGCCTCAGGGCTTTTAAGAGCCCTCTGGGTGATTCTTCTGGGCAGGCCATGAACTGCTTATCTAGAGCACCACAGCTGATCCTTGAGGCCTTGACGCCTGCAGCTTTTTCTGACCCTGAAACCCATCTCAGTGCCCTCAGCTGGGCATGCAGCCACAGCCACCTCCTCCCCTCCCACCCAGTTCCTCCCTGGGGGTGGGAGCAAGAAGCTCCCACTCAGGAGCAGGTCCCCTCTGCCTGAGCCCTGGGGTGCGTTAAGGTGGACCAGTTGTACTCACTGCAGAGAGGAAGGCTGAGGGTTTCCTAGCCTGCGGTGAGCAGAACTTCTAGCCAAGCTCCTTCCTAATGTTTTTATTTTCTTTCTTTTTTTAATATATATTTTATTGATTTTTCACAGAGAGGAAGGGAGAGGGATAGAAAGTCGGAAACATCAATGAAAGAGAAACATTAATCAGCTGCCTCTTGCACACCCCTCACTGGGGATGTGCCTGCAACCAAGGTACATGCCCTTGACCAGAATCAAACCTGGGACCTTTCAGTTTGCAGGCCGATGCTCTATCCACTGAGCCAAACTGGTTTCTGCCTTCCTAAGGTTTTTCTTTTGAATCTTAACCCTTTGTATACCATAAGCGTCTATAAATGTTCCCAAATCATTTTTTTCATGAGAATTTTCAACTGAAAATATTCAAGAATACCCAAATTGTGAGTAATACATTTATTTTCATAATATTCGTTGCAAATTTGTTTCCTAAATTAAATTCAAAATATCGTGGCGTGTGGGGATCATTTCCGTTTTGGATGCGTGGCAGTTAACGGTTTAAAAGTGGAGAGGAGCCAATTGCCTCAGGTGAAGCCACAATGAAGTGGGTAGTGGGAGAACGGCCCAGCCAGCCGGCCTCTTTTGGTGCATTTAAGACAGGCACCAAAATATAAAATCAGCTGAAATATTAAGAGCATGACATTTGATCACAAAACCAAGTCATCAGTAGGGAAGGCCTCAAGGTTTCCACCCTTCATGATAAAAGGCGGTGTGATAAAAAGCATCCCTGCATGGAGAACTCCAGAAAATTGGGACTCTTCATCGCAGACACTGTTTGTGGCTTCCACAGAGCCCAGGGCCTGTGAACCCGACACAGACGATGTCTGGGAGCTGCAGGGCCTGGAGGCTGGCAGTCCTGAGAGCGGAAGCAGGCATTTGCTCCCAGGACCATGGAGCCATGACTGCATGGCCAGGCGGCCCAGGGCAGCGCCTATCCTCAGCCCCAGGAGCCACTGAGGCCCCGGGAAGACCACAGTGCTTGCTTATGGCCATCCATTGGACGTATTTATCATTGGACGTCTACTCTACGTCAACCACGGCTCCAACTGCTCAGGTGTGGCTGTGATCAAGACTGAGTGGGACAGACCTCAGAGAGTACCTCTTACAGGTGTGTGATCTTTTTTTTCCCCTTTACTCGTTTCTGCCTACAAATGTGTTCCTTTTGAAAGTAGAGGAAAGGTAATTAAAGTCAGTTCTTCAAAATTGTTTGAATGCCAGGTAATTACACATCTGCTAGACCGGTGGACTCTGGACCCTGAGGTGGCCTTAGGAGGGTGTGGTCAGAAAACCCACAGCAGATGGTTCTGGATGAGCTGCTTCTAGCTGTTATTTGCAAAGAAATTTGTTGAGAAGAACCTGTGCTATTAGTCAGTCTGGTCATGTTTCATTCATTCACTTCATCAGACATTCAAGAAATAATAGTGTACTAGATTCTGGGAACACAGAATTAAGCAGATCACCACTCTGTTGCCTAAGATCCCACATTCCTGATAAGGTCACACCGACAAGTGTTCCTGAACAAATGCTAACATCTGTTAAAGGTCCCAGGGGAGAATTCCTGGAGGGTGCAGAAGGGACCGCAGAGGAAGGCCCGCCCTGTGTCCATTTGACCGCCATTTTATCTTGGCTGATAACACAGAGCTTGTTACATAGCAGGTGCTCAGGATGTCACTAAACAAATCGTTTTTAGGCAAAGCATCATGGGTAGGGAAACCTGGGAATCTGAGCCTTGAAAGATGATGTCTTTGCTTAGTGCTACTGTTCCCGTTGCCCTTGTCTCTTCCTCGGTAACAGCAACAATTCTCCGGTGCTCTCCGGCCCATTGCGAACTTCACTTTCATCACATTCCCCACGTGGCCTTGCATTGTTATTTTCCCCACCGCGGCTCTTTTTACGCTTCTGCCTTCCTTTCAGTTAAATCGGTTCTTTTCTCACCATTTTCTGCCTCTGCTTTAAACGGGCCATCTTTTCTTATGTCCTAACCAAGACACAAAACAGTTTTCTAAAAGCCTCGTCTGGTTCCTGATTATGTTTCCAGGAATATGTTCATCCTCTGGAGTTTGGGCTGATAGTCCATTTCCTGTCGTCTGCAGGACCCTAGAACTTACCCTGCAATAAGGGGACATCTGTTCAGCTCTATGGGTTGCCTCTGTGGTTTTCTCTTGGTTTTTCTCACTGCCCATTTGGATGTTGATAGAATCCTTTTCTCGGATATTGAACTGGAAGATAATGTGCGCAGTTTAGTGTGATTTCCAACTTCTAGCCGTTATTTATTCCTTTAGTGTAGCTTTATGGGATTGAGTCAGAATCTCCTAGTTGGCATTCTGAACAGATGAAATGTACACACACACACACACACACACACACACACACCCCAGACTATACTGTTACCAGATCTTTCTGTATCTCTCATCACCAAAAGCATATTATTTCTTGAAACTGTATTTCCCCGTGTGGTCCATCTTCCATCAGACTATGCCTAACCACCCTTTGCCACTGTGCACATATGTGCACACCATCTTGCACTATTGTTTACTGGGGAATTTATTAATTAAATGGGGACATTTCTAAGCAAATGCAGAAAGCAAACACTGTTGATGCGGCCAGGAAGAGAACAAAGAGGTTCTGTCCTGAAGCACAAAACCCCAAAAATTGAAGAATAAATTCCTAATATTTTGGTCAATCCAGACCCTAGGCTGCTAGGCAGAGCACGAAAATCTAGAGAGAAGCCCTGGCTGGGTAGCTCAGCTGGTAAGAACATCATCCTGATACGCTAAGATTGTGTGTTCGATCCCTAGTCAGGGCACCTACAAGAATCAACCAATGACTGCATAATAGGTGGAACAACAAATCAATGTTTCTCTCTCTCTTCTTCCCTTCCTTCTAAAATCAACCGATAATCTTTTTTTAATCTAGAGAGAAACAAAATATCTAGCTTCCTTCATGGCATGATGGGCCTGCTCCATCGGAGGGGATGGAGCACACACTGTCCCTGACTTTGATTCTCAAGGCAGCCATGGAAGACTGACAAGTATTCTAAGTTTCTTCCAAATCCTGGCAGCGGATTTTTCCAGCTGTTTTAGCATCTGGTGGGATTCTGAGTTCTTACTGGTTTGTGCACCCAAAATAGGTATTTTGTCAAGAAAGTTGACAAACAAATTCCATTTAAAACCAGAAACCCTGACTTATTAGATCTTTGCTCATTCATTGATTCATCCAACTAATATCCATTAGGTAGAAATCATGGGCCTGGGACTACAGTAGACACTGATGGTGAAAACACAGCCCCTATCCTCTTGAAGGTTAAAGTCTAGAAGGTGTTTCAGACCTCTCGAGGGAAATACAATACAATGGAATAAAATGCTTCAAGATTAAACACAAGGAGCTCCTTCTCCACCCTACTTTTTGGTCCATAAACCCGACATAAGAGGAGAAAACACGGGAATGAGAAGTTGGGGCTTGATATGGAAGGGTCTTTAGGAAGTTATTCCGTTAGCCAAGGAAAGGGTGGATAAAATGGGAAAAGAGCTCAGTAGGAAGGCCATTTAAAGAGCGAGCCCAGTCATTCAGTCCAGAGGTTCTGATAACTTGAATTAAGTGTAAGGGCAGTGGAAACAGAGAAACAAGGCAGGACCTGTGATTGCATGTGATGGTGCAAAGCACGCGGTACCTGGGAAGATGGGGTATCATGCACCCAAACAGGAGAGACAGGGGCAGAAGCATCACTGGGAGGAGATGGAGAGTGTGGCATTGGACCTGAGAGGAATAGCACTCACCTCTCTATTCTTTCCTTCACACTTACTTTATTCACCATGCTAACTCCATTCTTAGGTTCTTACTCATGAGGTGCTGAGAGGTTCTACAAAGAAAAGTCCAAATAGACCACTTGAAGAATATATCAAGGCAGAATAGACATAATTATGCTAACTCATCACTTGATTTCATACGCTTTAGGGTCAATGTAGCTAGCTGGTGCTTTCTGTACTCAAAATGCTCTCCACCCCAAACTAAGCCATTAACTTTGCACTCCCCCAGGGGCAGGCATTAGCTGTGATTTTCTATATGAAGCCCGTGGAGGCAGTCATGTAGGGCCTTTGCCCAAACCACAAAGAGTGTCAACTGTCAGGAACAAACAGTGTTCCAGAAATCTACCAGTCAGTCTTAAATATAAAATCCAGTCACTAGCTGAAACCGGTTTGGCTCAGTGGATAGAGCGTCGGCCTGCAGACTGAAGGGTCCTGGGTTCGATTCCGATCAAGGGCATGTACCTTGGCTGCAGGTGCATCCCCAGTAGGGGGTGTGCAAGAGGCAGCTGATCAATGTCTCTCTCTCATTGATGTTTCTGACTTTCTATCCCTCTCCCTTTCTCTCTGTAAAAAAAATCAATAAAATATATTTTTAAAAAATACAGTCACTATTTCAAGGGGAGAGGATAAGAATTAACTTGACTCCATTTTAGTTTGATCAAAATCTGCTTTTACGCTTCAGGATTTGAATTCCCAATAAATTCCACGCTGGTTTGTCAACACCTTAAGTTTGTGGTTTAAATAAACAAGGAGTCACAGCTTAGTTCTGATTAATTTCCATCATGAGAGTCAATTCTTGGTTTCCAGGGAGTGAGTAAGAAAGGAATGGCATGGGTAGCAAAAACACCCAATTTAACCAGTAATTTTAAATCCTCCTCCACTTAATTTTTTTCTCATTAGAGGTGCCAACTAGCAAGGTGTGGCCTACCTTTTGGGGCTGGATCTAACTAAATGTGAACGCATCGGAGAGCAAGCAGGTGGGTGTAAGAACAATGAGAAGCTGGGGATGGTTAGCTTTTTTGAAACTGAAAATTGGCCACTCTTGCTCACTCTGTTGGTTTCATTTAGAAGAACCACAGCTTCAGCGCTGTTGGGTTAGACTGGGGGCTGCCAGTCAGAATTTTTAGAATGGCCAGCTCACTCTTTGTTCATCATGAAAAGCAGCTCACAGATCGGTGGCCCCCAGCCCCACCATCCCGCCTGAGATTGTTTTGAGTAACAACAAGCAGAATGAAGAGACAGAGCAGGGGCCGACCTCCCAGAGGGGAGGCCCTTCTCATGCGCCTCAGACTTTGAACTCTGGCAATTTGAGCTCCTGATATGGCACAGACCCAACCTACCATTGTTAATTCCTTGGGCCCAGCCCTTCCCAAAGGTCCTTCTATACCCTCCCATGTGCCTGCTCTTGAAGGCTGCACGTTGTACAACCAAATCAGACCTTGGTTCTCACCACTCTCCAAACCACACACAACCACCTCTGCCCAGGGTCACTCACTGGTGCTGGAACCTAGCTGCACTTCCCACCACCTTGCCTTTGTTCTTGTCATTCTCTACCCCCCTAAAGTTCTCACCTCCTTCCATTGCAGAGAATGTAGCTCATTTTCAAGGTCCAGCCCTTGCATGAAAACTGCCACTTCCCCAAACTCAAAGTGACCATTCTCTCCGATGACAGCACTTTATTAGGATATGTCTTCTGACACTTGTCACCTTAGGCTTTCTATTATATCACAGTAGCTGGTGTCCCCTATGACTTTAATATTCTCAAAAATGTGGGTCATGGCCCACTAGTGAGTTTTGAAACCACTTCGGTGAGTCATGACCTGAATCTTAAAAAATAAAATAGAGTAAAAAGAGAACATTTTAGAATACATTACGTGTAAAGATGTTTCTCACTTTGGTTTATGGTCAGGAAGCTTGAGAATCACAGCCTCATGTAGCAATGATGTTTACAGCTTCTGTGTAAGAGAAAGCCTTGATCTACCGGCTTCAATAACCAAGGCCGTGCTGTCTTTTTAAAATTTTCTTTATTGGTTAAGGTATTACATATGTGTCCTCATCCCTCCATTAACCCCCCAAACCCTCCCCCCACTCATGCCCTCACCCCCACGGTGTTCGTGTCCATTGGTTAGGCTTATATGCACACATGCAAGACCTTTGGTTCATCTCTCTTCCTTTCCCCCTCACCCTCCCCTGCCCTCCATCTGAGGTTTGATGGTCTGATCGATGCTTCTCTGCCTCTGGATCTGTCCCTGTTCATTAGTTTATGTTGTTCATTATATTCCATGAATGAGTGAGATCATGTGGTATCTTTCTCTGACTGGCTTATTTCACTTAGCATAATGCTCTCCAGTTCCATCCATGCTGTTGCCAATGGTAAGAATTCCTCCTTTTTTACCGCAGTGTAGTATTCCATTGTGTAGATGTACCACAGGTTTTTAATCCACTCATCTGTTCATGGGCTATTTCCAAATCTTAGCGATGGTGAATTGTGCTGCTATGAACAAAGGGGTGCATATATCCTTTCTGATTGGTGTGTCTAGCTTCTTGGGGTATATTCCTACCCCAAGAAGTGGGATCACTGGGTCAAATAGGAAGTCTGGGGTGAGGGAGCTCTAGATGGTTTGCTCAGCACCTTGTCAGCAACATCAAGGACTCAGGTTTTTGGCCTCTCTGTCCTCCTCCCCTCTGCCTCCCCTCATGTTGGCCAGATGGCTGCAGGAGTGCTTTGCATCACAACAATATCCAGGGGCAGAAGAAAAGAACTATTTATTCTTTAGACCAGAAAAGAGGTCTTTTCCAGAACTCCCCCAGAACTGCCAGACCTCGTTCCATTTCTCTTTGGCATAAACTGAAATAAAATGAATGAGTGACAAGAAAAACCAAACTCAGTTTAGAAGAGAAGAGTCCCTTCCCTGAGCACCTGTCTAATTGTGAAGAAGGGGGAACTGGAGGGCTTTGAGGTAGGTAAGCAGAAGTATCTGCCAGCCTCACGCCATGCGGCTGCCTTGGGCAGGGAGGGGCCGAGGTCTCTCTCCTCACATTCTCTGCAGTACTTACCACACAGCAAGTCTAGACAGTCACCTCAGTTTCCAGGGATAAATTAAATCTGTCCCTTTCCCTCAAAGTATAAATATTCATAGGATAACATGGATCAGATATCCAATTTGAGAGGCATTCTGTAGGCATAATTTGCTGATTTATAACTCACCAGAGGCAAGGATTTTTTTCTGTCTTAACTTTGCAATTGAATTTTTGAAAACACCAAGGGCTAGATTCGTAATATTGTACATTGTAGGGCTATTGAAATAATAAAATGCAGATCTGTCACAGTGCAGACGGCAGCTGAAGATGTCACAGATGGAATGGTGGCTCTGGGGAGGAGATGGCAACCATGTGACAGTGGGTGTGGAGAGGCATTACATCATCTCAGATACGGGCTTTCTTTGGGAACCTGGCAGGATTCCTGCTGAATCATGCAACTGGGCAAATTACCGGCGTGCTAATTGGACAAAGGTCCCTGTAATTAAGCCCCTGTTCCACCACTCGCCTTGGCATATTTCTGTTTATGTTGCCATTTAAGGCTAGACTTGAAAATAGGAATAAATAAAATAATCATATTTGTAAGAGTCAGTGACTTAGAGTATGGAGCCTGTGCTTTCTCCTGTCTTGTATGCACATGCATGTGCACACATGTGTGTGGACACACACACACACACACCAGTTAACAGAGAAACCATAGGTTCAGAGGACTTTGAATTGCAGAAAAGCTTTTGTCTGACGAACTTAGAATCTTTCTACTTGCTCCTGTAACAGATCTCTCATCTGCCCAGGAGATAGGACCAGCCTTGTAAGTGTCTTGAAATTCCTTGAAAGGCAGCCTTGGTTCTGGAGGAACATGGCAAACCTTCACTGACCTGTTGGGCTACAGTAGGTGCATCTGGTTGGCCCACTGGGGCAGTAGACTTGAGTTCTGTTCTTGCCTTGGCCAACTTCCTACCTCCTTGCAAGGCCGTGATGGGTCTGTGGGCCTCAGGCATGGTCCCAGCTCTGCCAGCACTGGCTCCAAGTTCCACGTTCAGTTTCAGAGGCCTGTTTTAAGAAGGTCCTTGACAAACTAGGTGGTGTGCTTACAGCCAGAAATGATGGAGAAACTACGAGGAAACAATAGTAATAACTACCATGTAGAAGGCTTTCGCATACTTCCTCACATTTGATTTGCTCCCCCTATCAACCTTATAAGGTATTTACATGCATTTTAAAGAGACTGAGAATGTAGGCCAAAGATTGAGGTCGATGCCCAGAAACCCTTAATTGGGTTATTTAACAGATGGCTTGGAAGAACGTAGAAAAGGAAGTATAGATTCCAAAGGGTTACGTGGCTTCACCCTCATTTCCTTCCTATAGCAATACCCCATAATTGATAGTAAGAGCTTTCTGTGTGCTAGGCACTATGCATGCTAAGTGTCTCAATGCCTTTATGCTTCACAACAAACCATGAAGTGGGTGCTATTAATATTTCCATTTACATATGAGAAGTTAATCCTGAGAGGGAGAAGCAGCCTTCTCCTCCTCCTGCTGCTCCTCCTCCTCCTTCTCCTGTTTGGGGCTATCATCTATTTCCCCCCTGTTCTTTCAAAAGCTATCTGTCATTCTCATTTTTCAGGGCTCGGCTCAGATGTCCCGGCCTGGTCATCTAAAGTAGCCCATTGGCAACCTCAGCCTCTGTTACACTCCCCTGTTCATTTCCTTCATGCGACATATCAGAATCTGAAGGTAGCTTGTTTATGTATTGATTTGCTTGTTTACTTTCAGTTTCTACTATTAAAATATAAGCCTATGAGGGCAGGGACTCTGCCCTTCCCATTGCCCTATGCTAGTGTCTAGCGGGGTGTCTAGAATATAATAGGTACTCAATAAAAATTTGAATGAATGAGTGTATACATGAGTAAATTAACCAAGGGGATTTTGACGAGTTTGTCCAATGCCAGAGACCAAGTTTATAGCCCCTCTGCTCACATATTTATCCACTCATCCATTTAAAAAGAATTTATTAAATTTATTAAATAACATCCCCTAAGTGCCAGGCACGGAGGTAGGTACTGAAGAATCACATAAGACACAGTTTCTGCCCTTGAAAATCTCACCTATGAGAATCAGAGGTGGCAGTTGGGGTGGAGAGGGGTTTATTTTTAAAAAGCACAAAAGTATAATATGATGTATACATCTTGTAATAGAGTTAAGTACAAAATGACACACAAGAAAAAGAAGGGACCACCTAGATACTAGACTTGGAAGACTTCTGCAGAGCAGGTGACTTTGAACTTGACCTTGAAAGAGGACTCTGGACTGTGGTGGACAGAAGAAGGTATGCAGAGGCAAGGAGGGGAGGATCATGGGTATACATACCTAGGGAATAGCATGGAACTCATCTCCTTGCTGCACTGCTGAGCCGCATTTTTATCTCAGTGCCAGATGTTAGGGGGGCCACTAACCAGCTGACCTCTTAGTGGAAATGTCGCAGAAGTGGGGGTAAGAGGACCACAAAGGTGTGTCTAGCAGTCTCTAAGATGCCCTAATGAGAGGGTTCACTATAACCAAAGTGTAAGTATTGGCTTGTGGTTTCCAAAACATCTTCTCAAAATTATCTCATTTGATCCTCCAATAGCCTGCTAGCTATTCTGAAGCTCAGTAAGACATGTATTTGGGCAACCGTTACAGAGAGAGCTCCAAGCCCCGCCAAACGTGGGCAGTGCCAGGGGGATCAGCCCAGCCCTTGGACCCCAAAGCACTGACTCGCACAGAGGCAATGAGAGCCCAGTGTAAAGGGCTGTGACCCCACTCTGCATGTAGAGAATGGATTTAGCCCTGGGACACAGGCACTGAGTGAAGGTGTGGCTAGCAGCGTGGGCTCCTGAGTCAGGCAGCCTTGGGTTCAAATCTTGTTCTGCACTCCCTTTCTTAGATAATTACATGAGGTAAGTAAAAATGAATTAAATGAGATAACACGTGAGCTTGTTAGGTTGTAGGCTGGTTACTAAAACAAAGACTCTTAAGTAGATAGTAACTTTAACAAGATTGCAATTGCTTTTTCTTTCTTTTCTTAAATATATCTTATTAATTTCAGAGAATAAGGGAAAGGGAGAGAGAGATAGAAACATCAGGTGATGAGAGAGAATCATTGATGGGTTGCTCTGACGAGGAATCAAACTGTGACCTCCTGGTTCATAGGTCAATGCTCAACCACTGAGCCATGCTGGCTGGGCCATCTTTCTTTCTCATAGACCCTCATCCAATCCCAGGCTCTTTCCATCTTGTTGCTCTGTTTCTTCTAGGGGGTTGACCTGATCCATCTGGTTCAGGATGTCTCCTGATCACAACTCACGCTGTGTTCAGATACAACTGTTCAGATGTAGCAACGGGAGGAAAAATGATCACCACGACCTGGTTCTCTCGGTGTAGCTCCCCTCTCCTCAGGATGTTGGCCATATTCTCAGACAAGCTCTCCTGTCATATTTGCAAGAGGGGAACTCCATACTTCTGTGCTTTGTGCCCAGTCTTGACTCTCAGTAACCTACAGCACTCCCACTGGCCAAGGAGGTGGGAGAAGTTGGTGAGCTAAGACTAACAGGGTTCTCACGAGTACATAGCTGGGACTGGAAGAGAAATGAGTTCTCACACAACATTCTCTATGTTGTTATACTGGAGAATAATGAATAGGTGCAAGGTGATAAAAATTATCCCTCACTCCTTCCTTCAACCACTTATACATATTTCTAGGATACTACAATCCACAGTAGTAGTCACTGAACTCCACCATATAAAAACTAATTTGGACTATGCCTCCAACAAATACATTTGTTTCTTTGTAAGTACTATATATACATATACTATTCTACTGATATAGTACTGTGGTGAGGACTGCTAAAGGCACTCCAGGGTCCATCCTTTCCAGCTACCTTAGAATAGCACTCCCTAATGAGCACATGACATCCAGAATAGACTATACATATTTCCCAGGATCCTTTGCAGCTAGAATTTAGCCATATGAGTTTTCAGAAGTGTAGGGTGTCATTTTTAGGAGGTGTCCTTAATGGGAGGTGCATGTAGTTAATTCTTTTCTTTATCCCTCCTCCTGCCTAGACTGCAGCACTGAGCAGCTTGTCTTCAGATGTCGTTTACATGAGAGAGCAATAAAGTTCTCTCTTGGTTAAGTTATTGTTTTGCATAATCTCTTTGTTCTTAATCTCAGACAGATCTGATTCTACTTGATATAATTATATACTATACATTATGATACTTATACCAAAATAGATATAAAGAAGAAGAGACAAAGTAACTATAAATGGAATTTCTAATATTTTTTGTTGTTCACTGGGTAGAGTCTCATGCATGTTCCCTTGGGGTGCATCCCTGCCCCTTCATTTTATTTTATTTTATTTTATTTATTTATTTTTTATTTAAAATATAATTTACATTTAATAGTAGTACATATGTTTTCCTTTCCCCCCATACCCTCCCTCCAGCCTCCCTTACCCCCCAGCACATGTCCCCACCTGCCCCCCCACCCCAGTGTCTTTCATTCATTGGTTATGCTCATATCCTGCCCCTTCATTTTAGAGAACCCTGGTGTCCTCCCCCTTGCCCTGTGGTGCCCGAAAAGTTACTTTAGTTACATTTTGAGTCCTCTTCTCCCTGCCTCCCTCCACCACACTTTGTTCCTTGAAGCAGGGATCCCCTGAGGCAAGTCCTCTGGACCATCTAGCACAGCGAAGGCGGAGTCCCTCCCAGGTTTCACTTTCTGCTTCCTGCTGTGGCTTCCATATCTTTCTATCATCTTGACTTTGCTTTTGCCATGGGAAGGAAGACCAAGACAATCTGATGGGATTGACCAAAGGAAACGGGTGATCCGTAACTGTCAGAGAGAAAAATGTGCACGTCTAGCCCGAGCTGCTGGGCTGAGGCACACCCGTTCACAAACCAACTGCTGGGAGCTCCGCTCTGGGCCAACCCGCTCCTGCCGTCTGGTTCCGTAGGGAAGGGGTCAGGGGGTGGAGAGGCAAAGTGCTTTATTGTTTGAGAGCTTTCTCCAGGCCGTGACTTTCTCTTCTCAGAAAGCAGTGCCTGTGGGGCTGTGCCTGCCGGCCCACGCGAGGGGTGCTCAGAGTGGACCTGATCCCATGACTCTGAGGGAGTCTGAGAGTCTACAGACCCCACCAAGGCTGTGCCTGGGAAACGAGGCGCTACCTGCTCTCTTCAGGAGCTGGGTGAATCGGTGCTCCCTCCCACTCACTTCCACCTCCTTGAAGCATCAGTGTCCTGATTGTATCTCAGCTTCAAAATTCCCTCAGGCCACCCTTGGATTTTTTTTAAAAGAGCTTATTCAAGCGGTGTACGCTGCATGCTCCACAACACGTGTGTGTGTGTGTGTGTGTGTGTGTGTGTGTGTGTGTGTGTGTGTGTGAGGGGCCAGGGAAGGAAGGGGCTGGGGAGGGGGGAGAGCGGCTCCTGAAACTAGAAGCAAATTTGTGTTGCTTTCATTAGAATGCCTGGCCCTCACCCCAAGGCGGGGGAGAAGGGAATGAGGAGGACACTGGGCCATGCGGGTCTGCTAAGGAAAAGCAGCTGAGCTTGGGAGGCTGATGGGCTGTTCTCCTACACTTCTAGGTAGGGAGGCTGCCATGTGGTTTGCTAGTAACCATGGCAACCAACCCGGTTCCTGAAGGGTATGGAGAGAAATCCCTGGGAAAGAGACCCCTGTGCAGCTGGCTCTCACTCAGCCTGCTCTTTGTCTGTGCTGCGGAGGGAATGGCCCTGGTTTGCTCTCCTCTGAGCTGGCGACATTGGCTTCTTGGGCCTGCTGCCTCTTGATCTCGGCCTGCCATGTTGTGGAAGTCAGCCTCTGAAGACGAAAGACAAAAACAGCTCTCTCCCAACAGGACGCTGCTGCCCTGTGTGGTCTTAAAGGCTGGCTTCTCGCTGCAGAACGTCCACCTGCAGTCACTTCCGCTCGCTCTCCCTGACCCTGACCGCAGCGAGGGCACGCTGTCTGCCAGGAGCCAGAGCGGTTCCGGGAGACTGAACGGCAGGGAGGGGGCGGAAGGGGCTCAAATGGCCTCTGTTGCATCTGAAGGACATACTTATAATGTGCGGCCACATGCGTTGTGAAGGGCTGCAGCACACAGGGCCCAAAGCCTGCTGCGGATGATGTGGCCGCCCCTCCAAGCGGGGTGTGCACCTGCCCTTACAGAGACCTTACAGGGAGGGGCTGCCTCTTGAGGGGCCCTTCACTCAGCTGTTCACTGCCTGCGTGACCTTGACCAAGTCCCCTCGTCTCTTCGGGTATCACTTTCTCCATCTTTAAAAGAGGCAAAGTAATATTTCTGAAGTCTTTCTCACTGGGCATTTGTAATAATCATATTTTGATAATCCAAGGGAAAGGAATGAAAAACTACCAATCTCTACATGGTTTCATTATCCTCTTCTGAGTTGTAGAAGTATCCGTCCTTAAAGGATTCTGAAAGTTGGAATGAGTTATGAGGTCAAAAGTTATGGAAGAGCAAAGCTAGACATTGCCATGGTAGGGATTTTTGCTATCATTTAATGAATGCAAAGCAAATTGTATATTGCATTTTATCTTAACATCACCCCATGGGTGTGACTGTTTCCATTTTCCAGATGAGGCCCAAATTCACACAGCCAGTCATAACGTCAGGATTCGAGTCCTGGCCAATCTGGTTCACCTGCTGTCTTTATAAAATATATTTCTATTGATTTCAGAGAGGAAAGGAGAGGGAGAGAGATAGAAACATCAATGATGTGAGAGAATCATTGACCAGCTGCCTCCTGCACACTCGCAACCTGGGCATGTGCCCTGACCGGGGAATCGAGCCATGACCTAATTCTGTGGTTGGCAAACTGCGGCTCCCAAGTCACATGCAGCTCTTTGGCCCCTTGAGTGTGGCTCTTCCACAAAATACCACAACCTGGGCGAGTCTATTTTGAAGAAGTGGCATTAGAAGAAGTTTAAGTTTAAAAAATTTGGCTCTCAAAAGGAATTTCAATCGTTGTCCTGTTGATAATTGGCCCTGTTGACTAATGAGTTTGCCGACCACTGTCCTGGTTCATAGGTTGATGCTCAATCGCTGAGCCATGCCAGCTGAGCAGTATGGGTTTTGGATAGGTTGCTCTGATTTGTACGTGGAGGAAGAATTTGAGGGGGACAGAGAGAGACTTTTTAAGAGGCTTACTAGTCATCCAGGCAATAGATAATAAGGCCCCAGTGGAGGTCAGAGCTCCAAGTGATAGAGAGGAGGCAGCTATTTGGAAAACTACTTTAAATGGTAAAATCTCAGCCTGTAATGGTTGGTTGCCTTTGCTCTACAAGATGGGTATGAGGGGGACGAGAGGGGGAGAGACTCCTTCCCGGTCTAAGTGGCAGATGGTAATAGAATCACCAACTGAGATAGAAAATGTAGAGGGAAAGCAGATTTGGAGGTATGGTGGCTATTTCTTGTCTGTCTGGGACTTCTTGCACCTTTATGCTGATAACAGATGCACAAAGTGGAGCTGTGGCCCAGGCTGGGCATGTCAAATTCGCTCCTGGGGAATTGAATCCACGCCGTAAGCTGGTTCTTGCCTCCTAGATGCCTCGTCGTTCTTGTAACCAGAGCCTGAATGGAGTGGTGAATTCCGTTCTGGACATGCCGGGTGTCAGGCCCATGAGACACCCTGGTGATGACCAGCTCTTCAGGAAGTATGAATCAGAGGGGAAAGGTCTGGGCTGGCGCTGGCGGCATCTGAAACGTGGTGGAAACAAAGAATGACTCAGGCACCGAGAGAGTGGGGGTGAGAAGGCAGTGAGCACCAGGAGAACAAGCAGAGTATGACTCCATAGAAACCCGGGGAGTGAGAGCTTGAAGAATGAGTAATTGAAGATTTCATGTACACCCAAGGGCCAAAGTAAACGAGGGGCTGAACTTGGGATTTGACAAGTAGACTGTGGAGGATTCGTGGGCTAGTGTCCCTCAAACAAGGCATAGAACAGAAGCCAGGCTGTGAGTGGGAGGTGGGGAAGAGGGGGCAGTGGCTTGAGGG
This sequence comes from Antrozous pallidus, assembly GCA_027563665.1. NCBI lineage: Eukaryota > Metazoa > Chordata > Mammalia > Chiroptera > Vespertilionidae > Antrozous > Antrozous pallidus. Next base: position 13,546,715 of record CM050510.1, read on the forward strand.
AGGGAAAGGGAGATTAAAGGAAAGGTTAGCTTGGAGAAACTAGATAATGGTGTAGATGGATCAGGATTAGCCTGACTCAAAGCTCATGCTCCTTGCGCTCAAAACCTGCTCTCCTGTGGCCGGAGAGAATGGGGATTTGACGGGAAGAGAACCCCAGCAGAGCAGTCTTTTCAGGTCAGTGCTCTTGCCCACTGTCAGAGGCATCGCTGTGGGCCATGACTCAGTGTGGGAGGGGCCGCGGAACGTTGGGAGCATACACTGGCTGCTGGATTTCTTGTGCCTGCTTCCTGCCTGACGTCATTCTAGACAGGCTGAAACCCGAAACAACAATAAGTCAGTAAAGGGAAAGAGGAAAAACCCGATTTTCTCTTTTGTATTCAAACTGAAAACCCCCTTCATGACCGCCTCACCCCCAAAAAATATTTTCAGGAGAAAAAAAGAAAGACCACCTGAGACATTAGTGTTGGAAGGACAGAAACAGCCCTGTGTGTGTGCCTTCAAGGGAGGCAGGCTTGGCAGGTCCCGGGCACTGACTAATGCTTCAGAGATACAACTTTCCTTTAGACATGTACTGGCGAAGGATGGATGAAACAGAGTTGAGCCAATGACAAGGCTTGTTAAAAACCATCTGAACAGTCCTTGAAATTATAAAATTTATACATGCTCTTTGTAGACAGCTTGGAAAAGACAGAAAGACCTAATCCCGAAGTCCCACCACCACCAGTAGTTACCTCTTGAAATATTTCCTTCTAGATTTTTCATCTAAGAGTAGGCTCCAGTTTCTTTTTTAATTTAAATATATTTTATTGATTTTTTTTACAGAGAGAAAGGGAGAGAGATAGAAACATCGATGAGAGAGAAACATCGATCAGCTGCCTCCTGCACACACCCCCACTGGGGATGTGCCCGCAACTAAGGTACATGCCCTTGACCAGAATCAAACCTGAGACCTTCCGGTCCACAGGCTGATGCTCTATCCACTGAGCCAAACCGGTTTTGGCTAGGCCCCAATTTTGATAGTTGTCTTTATGGCAGACCCACCAATGTCAATTGCAAGACTGATCACAGAAGTGACTGCACAGCAGGGTCCTAACCACAGTGTGCGAGGGAAAGGGAAGAGGATGACACAACTAGATACAAAAGGGGTACGGGAGGGGGTGGAGACGGGGGTCCACTTGACTGTCTAATCTTAACAGCTATGGCACAGAAATAACAAGAGAAAGACTGAGTATGCCCCCAAGTTAGATCTGGAGCCCAGAAACCCTGACTGTAGTATCAACTCTGCATGAGACAGATGGCTATCATGTTACAGGTGTGCCTCGCCTTAAGAAACCCACCTTCCTACCCTGCTCCACTCCTAATGTCCATGCCTGGAAAATCACTCTTATTTTCTTTGTTGAGGCAGATTGGATTATTGTTGCCTAGTCTGTACTCCTCCCACCATATAACCTTGCAGCACCTCCTGACAGAGTTGGCCAATACTTCCTCACCCCATTGTCTTTGGATTTAGCCAAGGGACTTGCTTTGGCTAATAAAAACTCAAATGGAAGTGATGTGAGCAGGGGCTTTCAATATGTTTTCATGGCTTGGCTTAGTCGCTTGCTCTTCTGCCACCTGCCCCAAGGTGAATTTGCCTGGATAGCCTCTGGTTCCAGAACGAGGAATAGATCTGAATACAACTGGCAGCATGGAGCCAAGCCTATCTGGTTCCAGCCACCCATGAGAATCCTAGCCAACCTGCACACCCATTAGCAATAAATCAATGTTTGTTGTTGTCAGGCATAGATTATGGGATTGTTTCTTACTCAGTACTTTAGTAGCAGACACTTGACTATTGTAATTGCTCAGATGTGAAACTTGAGTCATCGTTGACGTCTGCATTTCCTTTATCTCCTTCAAATCATCTTCCATATTTGTTCCCTGACTTCCATCCCACTGCCATTATTTCATATGTGGGTTCCTGCAATGGCTTCTTTAATGAACTCTGATTTTGTCCCCATCCAATCTGTCTTGCACAGAAGTTCTAGATTCAACTGCCTTCGCACAACAGGAAACCTCCACTCAAAAGCCTGCAAAGGCCTCTGTTTTCTTCTGAACCAAAGCAGCCAGGCAACTGAGAACCAAATTTTATGTCTGGTCTTAATAACCAGCCTTAGCTCAGAGTTCTGGCACAATTCTTTCCCCTGCTTTCCATAGCTCTTGCCTTTTATCTTTATGGGAGGGTCTTAGCAATTATGATTATTTTACTTTAATTCTTCCCAAATAATTTTTTAGAAGTAACAAATATAAACTTATCACATCAAGGTCAAATTTCTCTGCTTGATTTTTTCAAGCCCTTTTATATTTTTGTTTCACCTAATGGATTAATTAATGCACACACTTAATAATAATATTTATCTAATACTTATTGAATTGCTTATGTTCCAGACATCGCTTCAAGTGTTTTATATGTTTTATAGATTAAGGTTAACCAGCCCTGGTTGGTGTAGCTCCGTTAGCTGGAGTATTGTCCTGTACACTAAAAGGTGGTAGGTTTGATTCCCATCAGGGTACATACCAAGGTTGCAGGTTTAATCCCTGGTTGGGGTACATAGAGGAGGCCACTGATCCATGTCTCTCTCTCTCCCTCTTCCTCCTTTCCTCTCTCTAAAATCAATCTGCCTTATAAAAGAGTAACATGCTAATTGACCATATCTTCACAATGCCCACCAGCCAATCAGGAGTGAGTATGCAAATTAGCCCAACAAAGATGGTGGGTTAATTTGCATATGTGGGCACTGAGCGGCTGGGGGTGGGGCATTCTGTCCCACCCCCAGCTGCTCTGGGCTGGGTCTCTGAGCAGTGTAGGAAGGTGGAAAGGCGGCTCTGGGCTGGAGCAGAAAGGTGGCTCTGGCCAGAGCGAAGGCGGTGCTAGCAGCCAGGGAAAAGAAGGCTCCTTCTGGCACGAATCTTCATGCACTGGGCATCTAGTCTAAAACAAAAAAAAGCCTGGCCAGTGTGGTTCAGTGGTTGAGTGTTGGCTAATGGACCAGGAGGTCACCGTTTGATCCCAGTCAGGGCACATGTCTGGGTTGAGGGCTCAATCCCCAATAGGGCTCAATCCCCGAGTGCTGTATACACAGAAGCTCCTGTGATTGTAGGGGGTGTGCAGGAGGCAGCTGATCAATGTTTCTCTCTCATCCATTGATATTTCTATCTCTATCCTTCTCCCTTCCTCTCTCTAAATCAATAAAAGTATTTTATAAAAATAAAAAATAAACATATTCTCATGTGAGGATTAAAAAAAAGGATTAGGCTCAACCATGAGTAACGAAGAGATAGTTATTTATTCCTTTCTTATGTGAAAGCACAGAAGTAGGTAGTCAAGGACTGGAAGTCTTTAGGGACATGGCACCTTCCAGCTCACAGTTCTACCACCCTTAGGGTCTTACCCTCATCATGTCCAAAATGGCAGCTAGATAGCAGACATCATATCCACACTCCAGGCAGAAGACTGGAAGAAAAAACATAAAAGAAAAAAAGAGCAAACGGTATATACCAGTTGACTTTTTCAGGGAGTGACCATATTAGCATCATCTTATATCTCATTGGCCAGACATAGTTATATGGCTATATATTGCTGCAAGGGAGGCTGGGAATTGTAGTCTTTATTTTGGAAGGCTATATGTCCAGCTAAAAATTGGTAGTCATTACTTGGAAAAAGAGGGAGACTTTGGAATACAAAGGCTTACTACCTTGGCCAAGGTCATACAAGGTGAACTCAGATAAGGTGCCTCCAGAGCCTGTGCTCTTCACGCCTGTGCTACTCCGTTTCTATGGAATGAGTCGGGTGCACCTGAAGGCTGGAACTGCCTATGTGTCCCTCCAGCTAGGTTCTCTTTTGTGCCCTCCACCTCCTTCGGGCTCTGCTGCTTCTCACCGAGCTCCTGGAAACCCCCATGGCGTCACTGTTTTGGCTTACACACGGAGAGGCAGGGACGCAGTCTATGCTGCATCAGTATGAACTCCCTCTAAAGACTACGGTGTAGTGATTAAGAGCTTGGGCTCTGGAGTCCAACAGAGTGAGGTCTGAGTCCTGTGTGACCTTGCACAAGTCACTTAACCTCTCTGAGATCAGCTGCTTGTCTATAAAATGAGAGCTTTGAAGAAACCTGCCTCAAAGGACGCCTATTAGGGGTAAAGGAGATCATGCACCTAAGACTCAGGCCAGGGAGTGGCACACAGCGAGTGCTCTGTACACAGAAGCTCCTGTGATTGTGCCAACACTACTGGTGCCTCCACCTTCTGAACAAAAGTGCCTCAGATACACCGAGAGAGAGGGACCGCAGTGGAAGCCTTTCCAGTTAGGCCTCCTTCCCTTTCCTAGGGGTCAGCAGGGGCTGTTTGAGAACTCTCCTCTGTGGCTCTGCCCCTTGAGACGCAACCCTAACAGCCAACGGGAGCTACAGACCTTGACTCCCTGGGTTTGGAACACAAACTGGCCACCCAGGGAATCTCAGTGGGGGGAAAGCTGCGACTTAGTAACGTTCTTGGACAGAGCACAGAGCAACCACGGCATCCGTCAAAAGGAACAACTTTTATTGTGACACCAAACATTTGCTCTCAGAGAACAGTTGCCTCTTCAGAACAAACAGATTAAATACCTGTGGTGAACTGAAGGGCGGCAGGGAAAAGCAGGCCACATTATTTTAAAATTCGGCAACGCTTTGAATTTAAATAGAAGCGAGAATCAGGACAGAGTGGGGAAAGCACTTGATCATGAGCAGCCCGCCTCCCCAGGAGCAGAGCCTGTCATGCCGCCCGCCCGTTGTTTTCCGAAGAGACCAGCTCCCCTCCCCTGGGCTGGGGAGGTGCAGTAACCCCCACACAAACACAGGGCCTCCGGGAGCCACCGCTCTGCATTTCTCTTAGTAAGTGGGCCACGCTAATGTGCTCCCTCGTCTGCCCCCAGGTACCTTCAGAGACATACATCAGTTTCATCCCCAGGGTGCAGGGCACACATCGCCCCTGTAGTCCCACATGGACAGCCAAGCTCTGTTTGTTCGCAGTCCATTCTGATTGCTCCTTCCCCTTCCGCCTCACACCGGGGCTAATGTCGTGGTGTCCCAGTGTCCTGACAGGTTACGCTGCCTGTCTTCTGACCTTTTTTCCTCTCTGTTTCACCCATGGTCACACAGCTATCCAGTCTTCAAGGCTGACCTTTTATCCATCTTTCCTCTGAGTATAAATTCTTCTATTGCCTAAATCATTTCAGAGGTGGAAAACTCTCATTCTCAAGACAGCCCACTTGTTCGTTAAGAGATCTAATTTTGTCCTGCTAAATCCAAATCTATGCTCCTGGCAACTTCCGCTTGATTGAGATGTAATTAATCATCTACCTCTCTTACAGTTTTTCTTCTCACGTGGAATTCTTCTTTTTCTCTTTGTGGTTCATTGTTAATGGTTTTCCCAATATCAGTTTTCTCCTTCAAAAGTAATAGTTTTTAACTGGGCATGGGATTACCAGGGAAAAGACTACATTTCCCAAATGCCCTTTCTTCCAGATATAGTCATGTGACTAAGTTGGGCCAATGTGATATAAATAGAAGCAACAAGTAAGTAACTTCTTGGTTATGTCCTTAAAATGACTGAGTGGTACACCTTGGTCTCCGCTGAGTATGGTGAGGACTGGGACAGTCACCCTGAACATGCAATCGGACGCCCTTATTTGCTCTTTGTGTCTCAAAGAGGACAGGAGCCTAATTGTAATCATTGCTTTTTATTACACAAAGCCCAGCACACTGCCTTGGATATGACTGTTCTCAATAATGAGTCCAATGAATGAATATTCTCCAATTCTGTATATGTACACAATTAATTGAAACAAAATGAGCAGCTAGTAACACGTGGTTAAATAACATATCCAAAGATTGCTAGAGAAGAAGATAGAGAGTGAGGTGCCAATCAAGCAATCCGATAGTCTTCCTCCTGTTCAACATTTGCGTCAACAATGAGCAGCCAATAGACTACACAAGAGGATCAAGAATCAAATAGGTCTATTCAGTCAAGAACAATGGATGTGGATGAAGTTCAAATATCAGTTCAAAGTGGACAAAAGGAAAGGGTGAAGATAAGTCAATTAAGACTGTGCTTTTAAAGGGTTTTTTGAAAAAATATATATTTTATTGATTTTTTTTGTAGAGAGGAAGGGAGAGGGATAGAGAGTTAGAAACATTGATGAGAACCATCTATCAGCTGCCGACTGGAATCAAGGTACATGCCATTGACTGGAATCGAACCTGGGACCCTTGAGTCTGCAGGCCGATGCTCTATCCACTGAGCCAAACCAGTCAGGGCTTTTAAAAGATTTAAGGGTTTTATTTGACGCAAAGCCCAGTATGAGTCAAGAACATGATGTAATGGCCCAAAGATTTTTATTAAATACTAGAGGCCCCTTGCACAAAATTCATGCACAGGGGGCAGAGGATGTCCCTCAACCCAGCCTGACCCTTTCCAATCTGGGACCCCTCGAGGGATGTCTGACTGCCCATTTAGGCCCGATCCCACTAGGATCCCACTGGGATCGGGCCTAAATGGGCAGTCGGACATCCCTCCTCACAATCCAAGACTGCTGGCTCCAAACTGCTTGCCTGCCGTATTGCCCCTAACCACTTCTGCCTGCCAGCCTGATCACCCCCTAACCACTACCCTGCCAGCCTAATTGATGTCTAACTGATCCCTTGCCAGCTTCTTTGCCCCCAACTTTCCTTCTCTGCCGACCTGGTCAGCCCTAACTGCCCTCCCCTGCAGGCTTGATCTCCCCCAACTGCCCTCCCTTGCAGGCCTGGTCCCTCCCAGTTCCCCTCCCCTGCTTGTCTGATGGCCTACAATTGCCCTCCCTTTTGGGCCTGGAACCTCCCAACTGTTCTCCCCTGCTGGCCATCTTGTGGTGGCTATCTTGTGTCCACATGGGGGCAGGATCTTTGACCACATGGGGACAGCCCTCTTGTGTGTTGGAGTGATGGTCAATCTGCATATTACTCTTTTAGTAGATAGGATAGAGGCCTGGTGCATGGGTGGGGGCTGGCTGGTTTGCCCTGAAGGATGTCCCAGACCAGGGTGGGGGTTCCCTTGGGGCCCGGGGCAGCCTGGGTAAGGGGACCTGTTGTGGTTTTCAGGCTGGCCAAGCCCCCCAGCAACCCAAGTGAAGGCCCTGGGATCTGGGATTTATTTATGTTCTACATTTGAAACTTTGTAGCCTGGAGCGGAGCCAAGCCTTCTGCTCACTCTGTGGTGACAACCATTTCTGTTTAAATTCTATAATTGAAACTTTGTAGCCTAGAGTGGAGGCCTAGGTGCTAGGGCTACAGAAGCTTGGCTTTCACCCTAGCCTCTGCTCTCTCCAGCTCCGTGGCTGCCACCATTTCTGTTAGAATATATATTCTATAATTGAAACTTTGTAGCATTGAGTGGCAGCCTAGGCTGACAATGGCAGGAGGAAAGCTTGGCTTCCTCTGTTGCTGGGGAAACCCAAGCCTCCCTCCTACTCTAAATGTTGGCAGCCATCTTGGTTGGGGCTTATTTGCATAATTTTTTTCCTGATTGGCTGATGGGCGTGGCTGTAGCCTGATTGGAGGTACAGTCAATTTGCTTATTACTCTTTTATTAGATAGGATATTTTATTGATTTTTACAGAGAGGATGGGAGAGGGATAGAGAGTTAGAAACATCGATGAGAGAGAAACATCTATCAGCTGCCTCCTGCATACCCCCTACTGGGGATGTGCCCACAATTAAGGTACATGCCCTTGACCAGAATCGAACCTGGGATCTTTCAGTCTGCAGGCTGACGCTCTATCCTCTGAGCCAAACTGGTTAGGGCGAGGCCCAAATATTTTAATGCAATTCTGGGTGAATACATTTATTCAACAGCCATTCACTGTGTGTCTCCTAAGTGCTAGGTGTTGTGTGGGAGACAGGATGAAGAAAGAGCATCCCCTGCTTTCAAGCAGCTTACAAAGACATGGCATGTATTCCACCTGCAGGACAAGGAGCAGGTTTTGGTGACACAGAAACAAAGAAGTAGGGAGCTTGGCACAAGTGTACCAGAAAGGGAGTAGCTGAATTTAGCTGAGTGTGGGCTCCTGAAGACAATGGGATGATCAGGTAGGAGTGTTTAGCACCAGTCTGTCTGGGCCCTGAGTGCTAAGCTAAGGAAGTATGTGAAAGGAGGGGGCACCTGGAGGATTTTGCAGAAAAAAAAAAAAGAAAAAATCAGTGTTTTAGGAAGATTTCTCTGGAAGCAGTCTGTTGGACAGATTGGAATGGAGAGACACAACGGCGCTTTAGAATTAGAGGTATCTCTTTAGAGACTGTGTTGTTCAACATCTTCATCTTATATGTGGGAATGGGTAAATCACATACCTAAAGACAGAGCTGGCAGAGGCATAGCAGAACCCCAATCCAGGACTGTGGCTTCTTTGTCCGGGGGTGTTGGGGGATAAACCAACAGCAGTTGGACTGTGTACAGCTACTGCAGTTTAGACAAGTGTTTCTGGACACACCAGACAAGCAAACCTGCAAAGGGACTATTTCCAAGTCCAGGGGAAGAATACTGAGTAGTGGAAATAGGGAGAGTGTGAGAGAGACTGCTTGGAGGCTGGATTGGGGGGGAAGAAGGGGAGGCAAAGTGCCTGAATTTTTAGGGAGGGGAGACAAGAAGGACAGCAGTGGGAGGACAGCAGAGGGACAAGGTGGAGGAGTCCCATTTGGGGTGGGACCCCTTTGAATAAAAGGGGTGCTGAGGACTGGAAAGGATCAGTGGAATGTACCCAGAAGAGGTAACTGGAAAGCACGTCACAGGAGGAAGATGGAACTGCTTAGTCTGAAGAAACCTAGCTTGACTGGGCAGAGTAGAGCTGAGCAGATTTAGGGAGCGATAAGGCCGCTCACAGGCTGTCCCGCACATATCTGGAGAGCTCTACAGAACCGTTGTGAAACTGCCTCCTGATTAGCATGGCACCAACGGAGGGTCCTGGTGAGTGGCAGCAATTCATGCTGTGAAGAGCGCTTGGGCACCACAGAGACCTGGGTGCTAGGCTTAGCTGCAAGCTGTGTGACTGTGGGCAAGTTGCTGAACCTCTCTGTGCCTTGACTTCCCCATGTCCGAAATAAAGAGGCTGGATGAGAAGACTTGAGAGAGCCAGCCTAGACAGATGGAAGTTTGAGGGGTGTCTGATTGGGACTGTGCTCCTGAGCCTGTGCTGATATCGGTGTGGGAGTGTGAGCAGCCAGCCTGCTTCTGTGTCACTCGCGATGGCATGTGATGATGGAACAGAGCTGACATGTTCACAAAAGCACTTTTCTTAGTGAGTAGGAGTGGGAAATAGTCCCATTTAGCTGATATCACCAATTTTTAAAGAAAACCATATGAGCTCGAGAGAACGAAATACAAATGTGGGAGTGATGAGTCAACCACTCAGTTTCAGCTGCATTAATTTTACATTACAAGTGACACAGTTTCAGTTTCTTCGATTTTATAAAACTTGTGATTTTTCTTTAAAAAGTTCTTCCAGATACATGCTAATCCATGTTAAAAGGACTGAACATTTACTCCCATCCTAAAGCACCTTTAAAATAGTGATTGGGCTCGTGGCTATTTTTAATAGAATCCGTTTTCTAGCAGTCTTATACACTGGTAGCAGTCCTGTGAAAACTAGCTTTTCCTACAAAACAAAAAAAACCAAAAAAACCCACAAATAAAAAAACCCAGCCCTTGTTACCCTTGTGGTATTTTTTTTTCCCTTTTCGAATTGTTTTATAATGGAGAATGTTGCTTAAAAGCATTTCTCTGAGAAATGAAATATTCAGAAGGCTTCTGGGTAGGCAATATTTATGTATAACCCCTTTAATCTTAAGGATCTAATATTGAAGTAGCAGGAGTGAGAGACGGGTTTCCTTTACGGTGGTAGAATCAAAGTGTATTACAAATCTTCAGGTAAAGAACAGAAACATAAGACCTCGAGATTATGTAAGAAAGACCTGCACAGCCAATCCTTACCTCCGAGCAAAAGACTCAGAGGCAGGAAAGAATTCCAAAGGAATGAGAAAAGTCATTCTAGCAAATCAAAGTGTAGGACAATCTTGGACAATGGCAAGGAGAAAAGAACATTTGGCGAACTGTTAAATATAGATGTCCATTCTCCTGGCCATACACAGACCCGTTCTTTTCACGTCTCACCTTAGCCACACAGAGAGACTGGGCCCAGTTTTAGTTCATTCTCAGTCACGCAACTCCTCCGAGCCTCAGTTTAATAATAGTACCGGAACGAGGGTCATATTATTTGTTTCCTTCTGAGGTGTGAGGCAGAGCTAGCGTCCAATAATACAGAGCTGGTATCAAAACTGCAAGCGGCATTCAGTTTGAAATCGAATTAGGGGGAAGCTCTGCGCGGCCGGTTGCGACTGGGAGACAGGCCAGTCCTTGGCACAGACTCACTCCCACTTAGGCTAATTAAGCTCCACCAGGCAGAGTGCGGTTTTGGATCTGCCATGTATGTGGCCCTGAAGGACAGAGTCGGCTCTGGCTTTTTTTTTTTTTTTTAAGGGTGTGGAAAGGGAAGGGAGAGACAAGCTTAGTTCTGCTAATCAGTGAGTTGGACGGAACATTAGCCTGCAATTCTTTTTTAGAGGTGGAGGCAGGGGGAGAGGGCAGAGGAGACGGGGGACAGGAGAGAGGACAGTGCTAGACTACTGAGCCAGTCGGCCAGGTCTCTGGCTTTAAAAACCAAAACAGAACCAGAAAGCAGCGTTCTCTTTGTTTAAAGAACAAAAAGCATGGGGAGGGGAGTGAGGTGGGTTTGTTCAAAAGCTTGAGACGATTGTTTTAAGCGGCTGGAGGGACAAGGGAAAGGAGCTGGAGGAAGAGAATGTGCTGGAAGGCAGCGCCCAGGAATTGATTGCAAAGGCCTGTGTGAGGGGCGGGCATGTGAGGAGGAGAAGGGATGTGTGCACAGTGACAGGCAGGTGGAAAGCAGATTCTCCTAAGGAGCTCGGCTGCTGGGAGGATCTTCTCCAGTTCCTGACCACCCTCCGGCCAGCGTTGTCGGTGGTTTCTGTGATGACCTGGTGAGGCTGTGGGCCGGCTGCCAGGGCAGGGCGGGTCAGAAACCGCTGACCTCACCCCCGGGCCAGGTCTGGGGAGGAACGGAGCGGCCAGCCCGGAGCCAGGGGAGTGTTCCCTCTACAGGATCAGGGAGGACACACGCCTGGGCTGTGACTGAGACCTGCAGCCAGATGTCACGGAATGGGATCGGGATTCCCCCCTCTCCCCCTCTGAAATGTCTTTTTACAGGAGTATGCCAGAGAGACTGTCTTTCCTCTTGTCTGTTCTCTCTTCACAGACTGTTTTCACTGGTTGCCCCAATACAGACACTCCCCAGCCTTACTTGTGGCTTGTGTCTAAGCAAGCACTGGTGCTGCCTCTGGCGGAGGCCCTGCCCTGCCCTGCCTCCCTCCTGCCTGCATGTGGGTGCAGCGGGCCACCTGGGCCTCCCTGACAGGTAACAAAGCAGTGAGGAGCCTGGGGCCCTGACCGCATGCAGACACTGCTCTAGTCCTAAGAGGCAGATCTTCAGACCTTTAGGGGAGAGAGAGAGACAAACCTCAAGTTTAAGCTGAGGGACTCTGTTAGATGCAGTTTAACAAAAGCATCTTCTTGACTCAATGTTACCTCTTATTCTGATGATTTACATGCGAAGAATAAATTTATTTACATCTGGGGTAAAGACATTTGTAAAGGACCTACCCAGCAGTTCTTCAGTATATCTGGTTTTCTCCGAAACTATTCCAGAAAATTCATGTGACTGGAAAACCGGGCTTAGTCAGGGATAAAAATGGGGTTTTCCTACAGAGGAGTCTTTGGGAAGCTGACCTCCTCAGATGCAGTCCTCAGGGGTGTCTCCAGAAGGCACTCAGTCTGCCTGGGGAACGTGTGAGACAGAGAACATGGATGCACACAGCCTTGCTGTTCTATTGGTTTCACAGTGTCTGGGGAGAGGGCGAGCTGGAGAGTAATGTGGGAGAATCTGTGTCCTGCTGTTCCACTCCTCCCCGACCCCAACACACATACATATTCCTGGGCTGGAGTATAGCATCACTTGGACAATATTCTTTACATTAAAATCCACTTCCATGATAAAGAGGTTCACAAGGGGAGCTTTCAAAGAACCTTAGAACTAGAAAGAGACTGGACTTGCTGTGGATAGAACGTGAGATTCTGTGTGATCTGGACAGACGGAGAACCCCATCACCAGCACCCCCTCATCTACCCAAACAGGAATGGCCTCCCCACCTTACTGCCTCCTGAGGCTTCACAGATTGACCTTATTAGGCATTCTATAATTTTTCCAGGAAACAAATTCAAGCTTCTTGGCTTGTACTGTCTCCATGAGTCACCTTTTGGACAACAGGTTGACGTTTCCTTGTTTCCTGCCTTTCGGCCATTCTCATGTCTCGTGAGCTACGAACCTAGGGCTAGTCAGTCACATGTGCAAGTCTTGTGTGTCCTGAAGGGAAGCATTTGGGGCTGGAGGCATAAGTACACTGAGTAGCCACCTATAGAGAATGTTCTCTTTTAACCATGTTTGTCCCATCGTTTCTAATTTTGATCGAGTAGAAAGGAGTTATTTGAAAAGAACTGGGCATCACGTAGAATGGAGCCTTTAAAAAGTGTGATACATTTCTAATGTTTAAACAGTAGAGGTTCTCCGTCCTGGCTGCACATCAGGGCAACTGAGAAATGTTAAAACAGAAAAAAAACACCCCCCCCCCCCCAAAAAAAAAAAACAACCCATGTACACATTCACACAAAATCAAGCCATGCCTGGGCCCCCCCAGAGATCGGACTGCATTGGTCTGGCTGTGGTGGGACTGAGCATCTGTATTTTTCTATGTGCAGAATTGAGGGTCACTGCAGATCTAATCACTAGAAAAGGATTACATTTTCAAGGCCTTATTCCACAGGAAACCTTGCCAGTTGTCCAATAAATTAGGCTGCAGCTTTGGTGGATGAAAGGGAATTTTCAGGCTGTGAGCCCCCGATGATCCTAATGTCCCGCAGCCTTCGCCAGTGGCACGCAACCTCGCGGCATGTGGCTGGACAGCTCGAGCACGGGTTAGCGTGTTCAGAGAGCTTCTCAGTGCCGGGTGTGAACAGGTGTGGCCTGGCACACCAGGGCTGCCTCAGAGCTCAGGTCTGCGCCTGACTGGCAGACTCAAGGAAATGCCTGGTCCCGGACCAGAGAAACAGATGCTGACAAAGATGCTCTCGGGACTGTCGCCGTCGCTTCTGGGGTCTTCCTTTACCAATCCTTCCCAACACAGCATTCCGCTGTTTCCTGTCAGCTGTCGCCTCGAGTTACACGAGTTACACTCCCTTGACCTCTGCTCGCCAAATACAGCCTCCAAGTCCTAACTAGCCCTGGTTGAAAAGCTCGGGGGCCAGCTTCGGCCGTCCTGCCAGTCCCTACAGTTGATCCTCTTTCAGGTGCCCTCATGGTAGCCCCCAACCCCTATCTACTAGAGCCTCCGAGAACCTTCTTTCCCTGGTCAATCACGTGATTATGTGACAGAACTGTCTTATTTAGCACTTCATCTCTCTTGCCCCATCTCTATAGTCACCGTTATGAAATCCTACCCATAGTTTTCTACACGTTTTGCACTACATCCCATTAAAGCGAAGACTGTGAGCTGGACTCCACCTGGCCCGCTCCACTGACCCAGGCCCTCCCACTAGAATCCGGGCACAACTTCTGCTCTTTTTGTTTTCACACTTTTCCTCTGTGCCGATACCTTTTCTATATGGAATTGCGAACTCTACAATGATATAGTTTTCATTATTGATGAGAAGTGTATCTAGATAGTTGACCCTCATTTTTTATTCATCTTCTCAAGAGGTGAAATTTTCAACATGCCAAAAATGACCAAATGTACTCTTTTAGCAGAGTGAACATTCTAGTAAAGGCTTAGATAAATTAAATACATTTTAAAAGATATATTTTTATTGATTTCAGAGGGAGAGATAGACAGAAACATCAGTGATGAGAATCATTGATCTGCTGCCTCCTGTACACCCCACACTGGGGATCGAGCCAGCAACCCAGGCATGTGCCCTGACTGGGAACCGAACCCGGACCTCCTGGTTTGCAGGCCGGTGCTCAACCACTGAGCCACGCCAGCCAGGCTGAAATACATTTTTGTTTGTTACTATGTCTTACCTTTTTGGAACTTGGACTAGGAAACCATGGCCTACAGATGCTGGTAATGGCCTTTATGCTAACTCCCAGGGCGAAATAACTTCTGATTCTCTTTCTGCTCCGCCCAGTCTCCACCATGCTTCTCCCTGTGCATTTCTGTAACGGTTGTACATACACTACTCAGCCAGGCCTTATATCAGAGCATCCATGTGCTATGGGTACCATGTTTTAGGGTACCTTGGAAATACTGATTTCTTCCAGGTGTTAACATCTCAAATCCCTTTTGCTTAATACTTGAAATCAGATACAGTTCCTCAAAGACTGTTTCACTATAACACTGATGAAATACCTTAGGAACTTAACTGTTATTTTGTTGTAAGCTGTTTCTTTAAAGTTGGAGAACCTGTCCACACCATGGGTAAGAGAGGACTTACCGTATCATATTCCTTACCTTTTCCCATGCAAACAAAACTAAGGGGTTCTCTAATTACTCTAAGTTATGTCACACACGTTTTCTTATGAATACTAAGGGTTACAGGTTCACTCAAGCAATTTTCCCACCCTCTGATGTGTCTGCTTCAAGTCTTCTTGGTGAAGTTACTGAATCTCCCCTAATCTTCACAGGGTGAGTTCAGGCCCTTGCTTGGAGTCCATCGTTCTGGCAAAACAGTTGTTCCCCAGGCAATCAAGGGGTTGAGAAACTCTTATGGCAGAAAGGACAGGAGATGACTTTTGGCTCATGACTTTTTGTGCTATCCGCAGTACAGGTGCTGCTGGATCCCTGAAAAGACCTCATTCCTGGTTTCACTGTGGGTTTCAGTGCTCCTGAGGCCCAAGTGCTGGGCTGACCTTCCTGTGGCCGCTGCTCATTTGCTGAGGTGGGAGCAGGCCCCTGCTGCCGACTGCTGTTCTTTCATTGATTGCACTCCTCAGCGACGGGCCCTGTGGGGTAGTCACTCGGCATTCTTAGAGGACATTTGGATTCACTCCCGCAGAGCTAAGTCAGGGACATCTGAGTGACACCGCTCAGAACCAACTCCCAAGGTCTGCCACCTGCTGACAGAGCCCAGTCACTCTGACCAGCCCGATCCAGCGGAGTCCCTGCTGACCGGGCCCTCTTCACCAGTGGCCGATGGTATCTCTGTAATAAAGACTATTAGTTCCAATGTTCTTCTTATAGATTCTATCTTAAAACAAACATCAACAGTCAAGTAGATGAGAATTTAAGATTCCCTGGACTTGGCATCCTCCTCCAGTGATTAATCCATCCCTCAGTTCCCTTTCCCAATAAAACTCTTCAAAAGGGAAGTCTACACATGCTATTTCTACTTTCCCCTCTCCAATTCCTTAAGCCCACTAATTTGGCTTTTCTCCTCACCGCTCACTTGAAAATGACCATGTTCAGATCGCCAACATGCTCTCATGTTGTTGAGACTTTTCTAGCTTTCTTTCTTTATATATATATATATATATTTTAAATATATTTTATTGATTTTTCACAGAGAGGAAGGGAGAGGGATAGAAAGTCAGAAACATCGATGGGAGAGAAACATCGATTAGCTGCCTCCTGCACACCTCCAACTGGGGATGTGCCCGCATCCAAGGCACATGCCCTTGACTGGAATTGAACCTGGGACCTTTCAGTCCGCAGGCCGACACTCTATCCACTGAGCCAAACCGGTTCGGCGAGACTTTTCTAGCTTTTTCTTTCTGGCCTCAGCATTTAGCAATGAGTTTTCCTCCCTGAAGTGCTCTATTCCCTGGGCTGCTTGGCCCTCCTCCTCCTCTACCTAACTCCTGACAGTTAGGGTTCCTCAGGGCTTGGGCCTAGAACCTCTTCTCTTTTCTAAGCAATCTCATCCAATTCTATAAACACCTCCCACGTGTTAACAACTCAAGAATTCGTCTCCAGCCCAACATCTTTCCCAGAATCATACCTGCACTCAAGACAGAATCGCTTCAAGTGCAACATATCTGACATTGCC
This sequence comes from Antrozous pallidus, assembly GCA_027563665.1. Taxonomy (NCBI): domain Eukaryota; kingdom Metazoa; phylum Chordata; class Mammalia; order Chiroptera; family Vespertilionidae; genus Antrozous; species Antrozous pallidus. The sequence goes on from CM050510.1 coordinate 13,562,933, forward strand.
TCTTGGCTACTGCACATCCCAAACATGTCCAGAACCGAGTCCTTACTCCCCGATTGTTCCCTTTCCCATCTCAATGTATGGCATCACTATCTAACCAGCCAGGTTGGCCACAAACCTGAGAGGCCAACAGCAGGTCCAATGCTGCTGCCTCCATCCAAGTGTCTAATGTCTTCACCTGGAAAACTGTTACAGTCTCTCCTCACCTGACCACACTTCCAAATGATCCTCTAATACCACCGGAGTGCTCTTGACAAAATGTAAATTGGATCCCATCACTGACTCCCCTGCTTAGAACATTAGAACATCTTCAGTTCTTCCCACTGCACTTAGAATAAAGTCAGGCCCAGCTGGTGTGGCTCAGAGGTTCGGTGTTGACCTATGAACCAGGAGGTCATAGTTCGATTCCCGGTCAGGGCATATGCCCGGGTTGTGAGTTCGATTCCCAGAGGCAGCTGATCAATAATTCTCTCTTATCTTTGATGTTTCCATCTTTTTTCCCTTTCTCTCTGAAATTTAAAAAATAAATAATTTTTAAAGTCTGAAAGCCTTGTCTTATCTGGCTCCTGCTCTACTCTAACTGTATCCCAGGCCACCACGTACTCAGAGTGCTCCCTTCACTCCAGCATATAGTCCCTCTCGCTATTCCTTCCACAAGCTAACCTCTTTCCTGCCTCACGGCCTGTGTACTTGCTATTTCCTCAGCCTGCAAGGCCCAGGTTACTGGCCTCCAGAGAGAAATCTGGTGACCACTCTGTCTACAGGAGGACATGGCATTCTCCTACCTGTCTGCCCAGCAGACTACCAAGTGCACGAAGGCAGGGGCCGTCTATTATGCATGGGGTTGCATCCTCGGTGCCTGGCACATAGGTGATCAATACCGAACAATGATCTAGATGTGGGTCTATTTGGTTATAGAATTCCTAAGGGCCTATCTTATATGCCACATCCCCCCGCACCCTCCACCAAAAAGGATGCATTTAGGTGTGCAGCACCCATGAGGGAGTGTTGTTCAAATCTCCTTGAAGACAGCCAGTTGTGAGAAGCCTAACAGACCCAACTATTGCCCCATTGCTCCCCGTCTTTGTGCTGAGGCCAAGCTCTCCACCTGCCGGGGCATGGCCCCAGCCACCCACAGTGGGGCAGGGGCGGTGCTGGCCTGTCCCTGCCCTGCACAGGGCTCCTCTCAGGGTGACTCAGGCTTGGAGACACTCCACTGCCTGACAGTTTTCTCAGAATACACTGCAATCTGAGGCTTTTCTACTCAAGACTTCCTTTCCTCAGCGTGAGAACCACACTGTGGTCGGAAGGCTCCCCCCCCCCCCCCCCTCGCCGTTCTCCCTTTTGTGCTTCAAAGGTGGATTCCCTCATCTGTTAAACTTGCAATCCTATTTTGACAGCAGCTTCCCAGGGCCCCCCCCTTCAGAACTTTGTAATAGTGATACTATAAACCATGGCACAAAAAACCAACTATCTTATTTGAGGCCACATATAACACCATCTGTTCACTTCCCATACTCGCCCAGGCATGCCCTTCAGTGGGAGAGATTAAAATACCACCTGTACTCAGAGGCCTTGTCTCACCGTCTCACCGCCAGGGCTCCAGGTCACGAGAGCTACAATCCAGATTCCATTTCACATTTGTCCCAGGAGTTGGCAGGATGAGTCACCCACTGGCGAACACGGTCAATGCAGGCACAAGGCCTGTGGCACCACAAAGGTGGCTTTAAATCCATACTCAGGTATCTGTGAATCCCTAGTAGACAGTCACCAACTACTGCCACTTGTTTTATACTAGTGACAAAAATCTCTGTAGCTGCTGGTGACTAGACGTTGCATTAATTTTGTGAATAAAACCAGCTCTCTTCCTAAGATTTTATAACTTGTATATGTGGCATTTCTTTGCCTTTTCTGATTGAAACAGTATTAGTTTAGTTCTACTCTGTGTAAGCCCCATGAACGCCAAAACTGTTTATTTTGTCCACTGCTGCATCCCCTAACGCAGTGGTCGGCAAATTCATTAGTCAACAGAGCCAAATATCAACAGTACGACGATTGAAATTTCTTGAGAGCCAAATTTTTAAAACTTAAACTTCTTCAAAATAGACTCGCCCAGGCCATAGTATTTTGTGGAAGAGCCACACTCAAGGGGCCAAAGAGCCGCATGTGGCTCACAAGCCGCGATTTGCTGACCACTGCCCTAAAGCACTCAGCAATTATTTGTTGAGCAAATATTCTTCCAGGTGCTTTTACGTTATCTTATTTAAGCCTGGGAGGTAGGCACATTCTTCACTTTACTGAAACTCAGGATCAAGTGACTTTCTCAAAGTTCCTGGCACTCTCCAAATTCAGACACCAAATAGTAAAGCAGCTTACCTGCCAGGGTCAGAAAATTAGGTTGCTTATTGTGTTTAGTTAACATTTAGTGAATCCTCTGCTCTAAGCAAGCACTTCTTACTTTTATCACATTTAAGAGGTAATTAACTTATTATCATCCCATTGTACCCTATGAAACTGAATGTTGGCTAAACCGAGTGACTTGCCTAACATCACAAAGGTAGGAGGCAGGGCTGAAACTCAAACACAGGTGAGCCCCGAGTCCACGTTCTAAATTCTCATGCTGTACTATTTCATCACAAATGACAAGAAACAGTCACTACCCCCAGACAACCAGAATTTAAATATTGTTGTTTTTGGGAGACTAATGAAGGTCAATAAAACATCTGGTAGAAGCAGTAAATGACAGGACAAAATTACATTTTACCTTTCCTTTAAAGAACAATACTGTGTTTCTGGTTGGGTTGGCACCCCTAAGCCCTGCACTGCTCAAGGGTCAACTGTACATGGATCCCAGTGTGAAAGCCCGGGCTGTGGTCCTGACAATGACAGCATTCTGGTGACACTGACACTAAAGCCTTAAGGTGCCCACTTCAGGGTCCAAAGATACAAGGACAAAATCAGCGGGGCAGTATCCCCCCTGGAGGCAGGGAAAGAAATCTGTGCCTGAGAGACACAGAAAAGGCAGGTAGGTGTCACCACTTCAGTTGTTGGATATACCATAGGCCGTGCTATCCCCTTAAAGTAGCAGGCTCTCTTATTAGGGCCTTTGTTAACACAGGCCAGTTAAAATCTGTTCTTGAGTTGTTTTAAAGAGCAGGGGCAGTCTTCATCAATTTTCCCTTTTAGACAATGTAAACAATCATTCAACAACAGTAGCATTTTGAATTAAAAAACCCCAAATAATCAACCCATCACTCAATGAACTAATTAAAACAAAAGGGAAACCAGTGTCATGGCATGGATGGAAAAGGGACTAGTGCCCTGGCCGATGCACCAAGGCTGCGGGTTTGATCTCGGACAGGGCACATACAAGCCGCAGCCAATAAACGGGTAAATAAGTAGAACAAGCAGCCGATCTCTCTTCCTCTCCGTCTCTCCCTTCCTCTCCATCTCAAGTTAAAAAATGATCAGGCGTTAAGTTGCTTTCACAGCTGGAAACCACACGCCGTGTGCCGGCTCCGCCCGGAGAACCACACAGCGCCCCATTCAAAGGGCTCCACACGGTACAAACGCACTTTAACATAAAAAAATGTCCTGCTCATAGTGCTACCAAGAGCTTCTGGATGTTTCCACCACTGCCCCAGGCAAAACAGGCTGGACACAGGCCTTGTACCCTATGTCAAAGGATGGCCAGTGTGAAAGCAGCTGCGTTTTCATGCATGAAATTTCACTTCTAGAAATTCTTTCAAGAAAATAACCACTACTACATTTTTTTTAAACTTAAAAATGAATATTATCTGTCCATCCAACTCAGGGTATACTCTGCTTTCATGCTACCACTGAAGGCTAGTTAATTTTATATATCACAGAGAACTAAAACACCGAAGAGCTAGGTTAAGATGCTATACTAAATATGGCATATTTAATCATGTCTCAGTATTTTAAGTGTAAGTTAAGCTTATTGTGTTAAAAAATGAACACCTGACAGTACATTTTAAACTGTGGTCACTTTTTCTGCCCAACCACAAACGGGTCTCCCTGGCCATCAGTGCTCTAGGTGGCTCTGAAGGACACTTGTCATGTGACGCTGCCTTACATCTGCTCCTTTCTTACCTCCTAGCTTCTACCCCTTGTGTTTTCCTGAAACTACACTTCTCTGACCTCAGGAAAGCATTTGGGATAATGACCGCTGCTGCTGAGAACGTGTTGAATCCACACATTAGCTCATCGCAGACAATGAACGAATGGCAGCTCTTGCCCGACCGCCCAGGCCTGCTCAGCCTCTCCGGCAAGCCCAGATTGGCCTGGCACTCTCCTTCCCTCTTGACTGCTCTTTTGATTACTCTTCCTAGCTCAGTCTCTACCCACCCAGTAACAGTGAGGGCTTTCTAGTTTTATCCTCTACATACTGCCTTAGAGATGAGATATCACTTATTTCTAAGGTCTCAAAGGTCACCTTTATGCAGATTAATGCACATCTCTCTCTTCAGTCCTGACTTCTCTTAAGTCCCGGCATATTTCAAACTACGTGTGCTAAATACTAAAACAAAGTGTTGCCACAAACTCTTCACAAGTTTACTTTTCCAAGGGAATAATGTATCTTACACTTTTTACATGCTTTGCAGATGTTTTATATACAGCATGGGCACTTTATACATTTCATTTGCTTTTACTGATTTACATAAATCTATGCATTTGTAAGTTGCCAGAAACTCTCCAGCTTAAAAACAAATGGGAAACTAAGGTCCCAAGTATTAGGCCAAAGAGCGATGGTTTCCAAAGTGAGGTAGGTACATGCGTTTCAGGTGCTAATGCAAGATGACTCACTGGGATGTGGAAAGAACATATTAGAATGTCTTTTCATCTCATCCTATTTTAATGTCTATTTTTGTGAAGGATTTAGATTTACAATGGAAGAACATGTAAACAATTTATAAATACATTAGTGGTATATAGTCAAGAATTTTTTTACTGACAAAGTTTTGTAATTTTAGAGTGGAATCCACTGACATAAAGAATGGTCTTGAGCCCTAGCCGGTTTGGCTCAGTGGATAGAACATTGGCCTGCAAACTAAATGGTCCTGGGTTCAATTCCAGTCAAGGGCACATACCTTGGTTGCAGGCTCCCGGTCCTGGTTGGGGGCATGAGGGAGGCAACCAATTGAAGTCTTTCTCTCACATCAGTATTTCTGTCTCTTCTTCTCGCACTCTCTCTAAAAATCAATGGAAAAAATATCCTGAGGTGAAGATTAAAAAAAATAATGATTTTGACTTAAACTATACTTACATTATTATAAATTGCTTTGCTAGTAGTAAAAATGTATTAAAAAAATAAACTGGACAAGACAAAGCTTTATGGAACTTGATGCCGTTGCCATACATCTATTAAACATATGAGTATAGAAATTCAAATGTGCTACTGTCTGTATGAAATCTTGCTGTTAAGATTACAATATATTACCCTGCCTTCTGAAATTAAGGTATATTATCACTTTCTCCAAGAGTATTTTCATACGGATTTCAAAAAAGCAAAAATACTTTCTCAAGTATAAAATATTTTACATGCATGACTCTACCTGTAACAAACACTATTACTTTAGTCATTTCAAAAAGTAAAAAAGTTTTAAAAAAATAATCCACAAAAGGAATGATAATTGTGTCTAGTCACATGGTTGGTCATAAACATTCAAGTAGGCACAAAAACAAGTAATTCCTGTTCCCAAGGATCCTAGAAAGAACAGAATACATAATGATGTAAAGATAAAAAAGATTACTCCAACTGGCTATGCAAATAAGGAGTGATACTGTTACGTTAGGGAGCATTGGGAAAAGTCAGAGATAAGTCTCAAAGAAATGGAAGAAGTAAAGAGGGCATTCTAATTTACAGACGGAGGTAAGAGCAGGCAGTCAGAGTTACTCAAGTACAGAAGGGAGTTCACCTTAGCAGGAGCCTGGGGTCAGACATGGCAGCGGAAGGGGTTGGCTGGAGCACATGCTGGGCCCAGACTGTGGAGGCACTGTCAGCCACAGCCCAGGAGTGCAGGTCATCTCAAGGCAATGGAGAATGACAGCTCAGAGGGGATGTGCCTCGAACTGCGCTGCAGGAGAAATGTTGCAGGGAAAGCAAATGTGGTTGGAGGAAGAGACTACACGTGAAATTAGTCCAAATGAGGAAAAGGGAGGCTCAGAGTAAAAAAATAATGCATGTATTTACCTAGAGACTAATAGTAAATATACAGTTCTGCACTTTCTTCAATGTTCTCTTTTGTGCTTTTTGAAAATCCAGACACAAATGACCTACCACTAGTCCTATGGGTAGCTTCCATCATTATCACTTTCCCAGAATGACAGTGGTTCTGATTTAAGGTGAATTCTTATAGCCTTATGAATTATAATTAATCAAGGCCAGGTGAACACCCAATGAAATCAGATGTCCCCATATTATTTCATATTAGGCTTGTTTCATTTTTACAATGAGACTTTACAAAATACATGGTGGGTTAACACAAGTGGCTAAGGCAGTGCTAGTGAACACGCATTCCTTGTTACTGATGCTTAGCTGAAAACTTAAGCTTTTTTTCTTACCACTTTTTAGGAACTTTGCCCCCCTAAAACTCAAGTCTCTGGTCACTGTAATTTTTTTTTTATAGTTTTCTGCCTTGTTTCATATTTAGTACTATGTATTCCTCTTTCCCACACTTAATACATTTTTCTTGAAGTGCTAAGCTTTATGAAAAATAAAAAATAAAAATCAGCATTTGAGTTGAGCCCTGAAGAATGGGTAGAATTTCTACAGCAAGAGACTGGGGTTAGATAGAAGCATTTCAGTAATGAAAAGCACAAGAAGAAATGGGCAAAAATAAGAAGGATAAGCACCAATGATGGGCAATTACTTATACTTGTGTCATTTCCTCCTTAAGATAGAACAATCCTTTGAGGTAGGTATTAGTTTCTGCATTTTATAAGGTGACAGAAGGCTACCACAGCTAAGAAAGGTAAAGTAACCTGTCCAAGTTCACTCAGCTTTGAAAGAGAGTCAAATCTAAACTTAGACTTTGCCATTTTTCTCATGGGGTCTCCAGTTTTAAATTCTCATGTTTTACAATCTCCTATCCGATTTCAGGAACTCTTCCTATCATAAATATTCCTGACTACTCAAAGCCAGGCTTAAGTACAGTCTATTTTGTTACAATAAAATCCATACATGAAAATATGAAATAACAGAACCTAAGAAAATGCAGATCAGAAAGAGCTAGAAGCATGAAAAGCTATTTTGTTACTGTAACTGTCTGAACTGACTTATAATAAAAATTACTTTTCCTATTTCTTCCAACAGACAGGTGTCAATAAATTAAAAGCAGATTTCATTGGTGTTGAATAACAAATTTCCCTTAAGGCGGGGTTGAAGGGTGGGTGGGAAGTGATTAACCAGGGAACTTACATGCATATATGCATGGCCCATGGACACAGACAGTACAGTGGAGAAGGCCTGGGAGAGGTGGGTAAGGGTTTGTGAAGGGGGTCAATGGGAAAACAAAGAAACAAAGGGACAACTGTAATTGTTTCAATAAAAATACATTTTTTAAAAGTTTCTTTTAAATACAAAGTGTGGTTTTACACTTTATCTATAGCTAAGACTAAAATTGTGCAGAGAGCGCCCACAATTTCATACTGTGCAAAGTTAGTATGAGTTTCATAACCCTAGTTATCCAATATCCCCTGGCAAGTTTCAGTTCTTCCGAGTTTACTTCAAAGAGCAGATTTAATGTATAAATGGGCAATGGACAATTCACAAAAATAGGAAATGTAACTGGTTAACTGTAACTCCTCTAGAAATCAAGAAAATACACCACGTTTAAGCTATAAAATTCATGAAAAAAGTGCTAGTATTCAAACAAAAGGCAGTATTCAAACACTGCTGGCCAAGTATAACCCGTTTCCCTTTGCTATACAGCCTATAATTCTGGTTCTATTTTAATAATAAACATTACACATTCTTCAAAATATTGTCACCTGTCTCTTAACACGAGCATTAAAGTTTATGATGGTTAATTCTAAATGTTGGAGCCCTAGCTGGTGTGGCTCAGCTGGTTGAGCGTCATCCCCATGCACTGAATGGTGACTAGTTAGGTTCCCGTCAATGCAGTCAATGCAGTCAATGCACATGCCCGGGGTTGTGGGCGCGATTCCAGTAGGGGGCATGCAGGAGGCAGCTGATTAAAGTTTTGCTCTCACATGAATGTTTCTCTCTCCCTTTCTTCCTAAAAACCAATTTTTAAAAATCTTTAATTGTTGGAAATAGACTTCTATACGTTATAGTTTTAAAAAGCTATAGCAAACCTACCTAATGGGTCATTATATTGCCACCAAAATTTCACAAGAAGTTTATAACATGAAAAAACCCCCACTTGTTATGTGTGTTAACTGAAATGGCAAAGGACAAAACCATCACATGCAGATCTGACTACATAAAAACAAAAATATGCCTTAACTTATACATAAAAGATAAAAGCTTATGGTACAAAACCGACAACAGTCAACAAACTTTGAGGGTGCACAAATACTGAATGAAATGGTTCTTGATGTTTGCGATTCCATTGCTTTGCATTAACAGCAGTGCCTGCACCAGAACAGCTATCAGTTGGAAAATAGGCATCAACAAAAATAACTGCTTTCTGTAGATTCTTTTAAATTTTGAAAATGAATTATATGTTAGTAAACACTGACTTCATAATCATCCAAAGTGTGTGTGCATTTTGGGGGGATACCCTGTATTTGCAAGTATGCATGTGTAGAGGTGTGTGTATGTGTGAGAGAGAATAATCATCAAAAACTATCTGTCCTGGTAAATACTTAAAATTCAACTTTACTATATTCTCCAAATTTTTAGATGTAATGAAAAGGTATTACTGTTATAATAAAGTAGAAGACAATAAATATCATTGAGACTTTAATCCGGGGACCATGTAGTGAGTGCAGAGGCAAACATTCCTAAATACAGCACTCTGAGCACTAGCAAGTATCACTGCCTAACAATAGAGCAAAATTACTGCCTGTAAATCTGCATTCATAATGACCTTCAATAATCAGAGGTTAGATTATGGGTGATATACTCTTAAAAAAATAAGGAAAATACAAGAGTTTGTAAAAAAAAAAAAACACACACACACAAAAACTCACAGTAACAGAATATATATCACTGGTAAATATTTATCTTCCTAACTTGTCACCCCCAAACCCTGAAAGGGTCCCCACAGTGTTAGGAGTAATTTGAACTATTTATTGCAGTGTGCATACATCACACAATATGGTTCCATTCTATTGACCGTTCCCCACTCTCATTCGTAGGCTCAAAGGCTCTTATTCACAAGCCTTCCACTCTGGCTGGCCTACTCACTTTCTCTCAAAGAAACTTAAGTACTTGACTGAGCTTTTTGCTCACTCAGCAATCCTCATTTTGATTCCCTATTCACTCCTACTCCTCCCCCATCCTTTCAGGCACAGATCAGCGTCTCCAACCCATAAGTCATCTCCCTCTTATGTATTCACATAGAAATTATTGTCTATACACTTGGCCAGAAAGCTTAAAATTATGTAAATAGATATATGCACTATCTCCTAAAATGCATTTTAATTTCTATAGATAAGGAAACTTGGTTATATTTCTTTTCTAATAAATTGCTTTTATGTAATGCTTTACAGCTTATAAAGCAACTTCACATATATTATTCTCAATAAATATGTTGGTGAACTTAAAAGAGAATGCTTCAGCAATGATGTGCAGAAAATCCAGAGAACTCGTCCCCTAAAGATCTGGGATAAAGACACTCTTCTTCCTACAACCCTCAACTAGTATTAGTTTACAGTGGGGAGAATTTCAACATTTCATAATTAAAAAAAGAAGCACACACACACAAAACCCTGCCACAAACCTCAGACCCAGTGACCAGATCTTGTTTCTAAATACCATTCTCCAATAAAAGGAATCAGGGCTCTTTGAAGAAATGGCTCAATCGAGGGCTGGGCAGAAAATAATGCAAGATGACCTGGGAGCTTCTTGTAGTACTTTCTTACAGAATTCCAAATATACATATATACATATCCTCTGCCCTCCAGGAGGTGGAGCTAAATCCCCACTCCCCTTGATTAAGGGTTAGACTTACTTTGAAAAATGAGCATCTGAAAAGGAAAAAAACAGTAACTTTCCAGTGACAGACAGCACCTGAATCAAGTGATGTCATGTGGGGATCATTCACCTGCAAGGTGAATGAGAAGGGCACTTCACCTCTGCGGAATTCTTCCCAAAAACCTATTACCCTAATGCAGTGGTCGGCAAACTGCAGCTCATGAGCCACATGCAGCTCTTTGGCCCCTTGAGTGTGGCTCTTTCACAAAAGACCATGGCCTGGGCCAGTCTATTTTGAAGAAGTGGCATTAGAAGTTTTAAAAAGTTGGCTCTCAAAAGAAATTTCAATCGTTGTACTGTTGATATTTGACTCTGTTGACTAATGAGTTTGCCGACCACTGCCCTAACGTAATTATTAAACAAATACAAACTGAGAGATGTTCTAGAACATACTTTTCTACACCTCAAAACTTTCAAGGTCATGAAAAACAAAAAGACTGAGAAACCATCAGATCATAAGAGATCAAGGAGAAATGACAACTAAATGCCACATAGGTACCTCACTTTATCACTGTTTACTGTCTTATACAATAGCTTTTCAAGTTGGATCGTGGAACAGAAAAAGTCCAATAGACAAATGAGTTAATGTTAACACACCAATGCTGGTGTCTTAGTTTTGACAAGCCCAAAACAGTTTATGTAACAGCAGAACTAATTAGGTGTGGGTTGTACAACTGAAATTAGTATTTTACATAAACTATAATTGAAAAAAACAATTATTAAAAACACACACACACACACATTAACCCAGCAAGTATGGATCCATGGCTCAGTGGTTGAGTGTTGACCCATGAATGGAGGTCATGGTTCGATTCCCAGTCAGGGCACATGCCCAGGTTGCGGGCTTGATCCTCAGTGTGGTGCTTGCAGGAGGCAGCCAATCAAATGATTCACTCTCATCATTGATGTTTCTCTCACTCTCTCCCTTCCTCTCTGAAATCAGTAAAAATGTGTATTTTTAAAAAAGAACGTTAGGGATAAACTGAAACTGAGTGAGGGGACACAAACTCTTTTAGACTACTGCAACTTCTCGGTAGGTCTAAAAACATTCCAAAATTAAGGATTATAAAAAAGAAAATTTCAGAGATCCAGGATCAAATATGTAGAAGCAGCCTGTATCAAAATGAAAAGTTTTGCCGTAAGTTTTCAATACTATTAGCCCAGCAGACATCTAACTTGCAGCCAATAATGATTTCCCTTCCTTCCTCAATAAGGATTCTAGAATAACAGGTAGCAATACCTCTAATCCCAATGGGCCATTTTCCATTAAGTAGCTTGGGTATAAAGATGATAGAAAACAAAAGTATGAACTTGGTACAAACACTATGTTTATGTGAGTGCCTGTGAATTAAAGATATTTCAGTTTTAGGAATCTAGTTCATTTTACCAGATATTTAAGTCTCCGTTAGAAGTTCTAAAATAATAAATAAAAATAGATTTAAGGATTTTAAAAGACAAACCTTGCTAAGTATCACATATTCCCATTTAATGAGTAAGAATTTCTGAGCATGAGTTTTTTTAAAGCTACATTTTAAAAAAGCAGTTACTTGACATAAACTGACACATGTGAGTAAAAGGAGGTAATATTAACTTATAACGAGCTACCTTACTATCTAATATTAATTTGATGTTTAATATGAAATACTTAAACCAAGACTGTCTTTGGCAAACTAGGATGTATGGTCACCCTAGCTATAAGACCTCATTCTGAGACACACTATTATATTGTTATCAAGGAAGTATTATAATGGCTTCTTTCCTAGTAATTACAATTTTAATAAGAATCCAAAATACAAGCTACATTTTCAATTTTATAAGACAGCAAACAGTGATAAAGTGAGGTACCTATGTGGCCTATAAAAACCTGAGCTATTATTAATATGTACAGAAAAAGATGTTGTATATATAAAAAATGATTAAAAATACTGATTTTATCAAAATTACTTCATACTGTAGATATGCCCATATGGACATAAAGAATTTAAGTCTGTTTCTACATGTGCAGATTTTAAAATATGAAGCCATACTGAGTACAAAATTAGAGCTAAAAGAATGGTTGGTCAAAAACAAAATCCCACCCCAAAGATGGTATACTCAGTAAACAGTTTATCCAAAGAACATTTAAAATAGAAGACATTTAATTTTCAGCTTAATAAGATAATATACAATTAAAGACAGGATCAACTTTTATTAATAAAACATCTATTTTTTTCAGTCAAGTTGATAGATGTTTTATTAAATCTACACATTGGAAATGCCTAAGATTTTTCTGAAACTTTTACAATAGATAAAATGAGGCTGGTTTGGAAGATTTCAGAATGTCAAGTCACAGTAAACACAACCCCCTAGTGTTGAACTTCATTGTTATACACTCCAAAAATTATGTATCTCTGACCAAAACCAAATCAAACCCTAAACCACCACAAAAATGAAAATCTAGCACAAATGAATTCAGATTCAATAGTTTAAATAATGTTGGTAAAGTCTATCTTATGCATGTGACATGCATCTCAGAACTCAATTATAATGCAAGTAATTAGCTACACAGTATTTTAAATAAAGCCAAAAGTGCTATCTCAAATCTGAGTCAATGTCATAAAGAACTTATCCATCCAATTCAATGAACTGATCTAAGCATTTTTTAGTATTATTTTTATATTAAGTCAATTACTTCCCCTTTCTCTAACAACTTATTCTATAGAGTGAGGTTTCAGAATGACACCCTTCTTCCTTTCATTTTTAATAGTCTATAGATCCAAAATAGACTACAGAAAAAAAAAGAAATGAAAGAACTCTCGTTACCCTTAGAACTACTGAGCTCTAAACTCGAGATAAATCCTAAGTTGAAAAATTAAGAGAAGAGGCAATATAAAAACCCCTACAATGTAGAAGAAATTAGACTAGTTTAGTTTTCTTTAATATCTCCTTTAATAAGACATTACAGCACACAATGGAGCCCCCGTGTGTCCGTTAAACAGGGGATGTAAATCCATATGAAGGAGAATGGAAACAAGTTTAATCTTAACCCCATTCCTTTGGCAACTAATGGAAATACAGAATACAATGGACCAATTCTCTTGTGTATTTTATCAAGTCTTTGAAGACACCATAACAGTTTTATAATAAACTTTGCTGGGATCTGTTAAAGAATCTTCAAATTAAATAAAAAGGATAGTTAAGAAGTTTAATTTCTCCTTTATAGCAGATTTAGCTCAAACACAATAAAGAGGGGATTGTACTAATAATCCTCACATAGAGGATGAGAATGCAGCTATTCCCATCACTGAAATATAGTTAAATATGATGTCGTCAGCTGCTTATAAAAAAGAGTTAAATACAAGAACAAAAAGCTTTTATTCTGAATTAGAGTCAAACAAATGAAAAAAATTTAAACAAAAACGTGTAAGCGGTTTTTAAGTGATTTGTTGCTAAACATAAAGATACATATGTTCAAAGCACTTTAAAAACTTTTAAACTGTAATTTAACCATAACTTCTATAATATCCACCACAAGCAATTAGGCAAACTCTAATGTTCTGGTAATCAACATATAGGGAAATAACATATTAAATCTGAAACTCAGGAAATTAAATACATGAAAAAAATTATTATAAAGTAATAGTATAAGAATAGAAATTGCTAAGAAACTATCACCACTCAAGATTTCCCTTGAAAATATCTTATTTTAAACTTACAGTGAAGACAAACAAGGTGGGCAGAATACGCACAGCTACAAAACAAATGCAGCAATGAGTTGCAGCACAAGGAGGGAATGCATTTTTTAATCCACAGGATCAGATTTGCAGCTCTAAACAATCACCAGGAAATATTTGAATGTTCTTTCTATTATATTAACTTTAAAATTTCAACTGAGTTACAGCAGTTTCACTCGTAAAAGTTAATAGATGACAAAGCAAATTAGAACCACCCTAAAATTAGTCTTCCTTGACTGGGTAGAATTTACCTCATCCATCTGAACCAACCCATTTTCCCATCCCTGGAACCAAATCAATCTAGACACTGGCCTATTTTAATACTTTCTAGTTTAGACAAAAGTCATACTGTACACAGTCTTTGATTTTAGGAAGCAGCAAGAAGTAAACCCCTAAAATCAATGACTCAAAAAGGAATGGAGGGAGATGGTTCTGGGAATTAACTCAGCCACAAATTATTCCAATCTTCCTGTTAATGTAAAATTCATTCTAGAATTGGCCAAATGATTAACTTCCAAAAACTCCTCCAAATTATGCGTTTCAATTTCAAATGCAAGAATTTAAAGACTTTTCAAAGAATCCAACATAATTTATAAAAGATAAATCTTTACCAGTTCACACATGTGCCATCATATTTTGTAATAAATGCTTAGGCTTACTGATCATTTCATTATGACACATACTTCAAAACCTAGTTTTCCAGAAGGCCTTACTAAACAATCTAACCGCTTTAGGAATTTATCACATATCTACATGGTATACCTGGCTGGCAGCTATAGCCAAGTCATATAGCAAGTTGAAATATTCCAACCTCAAACACAGAAAACAATCTGAGGGGAAAATGACACATGATCGCAATATACTAAGGCAGCAGGTAAGTCATTCTTTTAGATCAGCTGCTGCCAATAAAACTGTGCTCACAAATTTATTAAATGAGTCTGCTCTAGTCTAACGAACCTGCCACTGAGCTGAGAGAGAGAGAAGAATTACACTTACAATTCTAGCTGATGAATTCATTAGATTTTTATAAGGCAAATAATATGAAAAGTTAGAACAGAATTTCTAGGACCATTTATCCTGTGATGTTGTAAAATCAAAGTACTACTTTATTAAATGAGTTATTTTACACAATATGAACATCAATATAATTACAATTGTAAAAAATTTTTTATAACAAGGATGGACTGATTTTCAGATTTCCAAATTAGAGTCAACTGTACATTTACACAGAATTGTCTTTGCATGAAGCCCAAGAGGGAACAGCATAAAAATGAGTGTTTCTGTAGCCCCTTTATTTTTGCTGATCAACAGTTTGTTAGAAAAGCAGCTGCAGGTTTGTTACCTAAGGTCTGAGACAGTAGAAGAGTCAAAGGTGTCATGAATTCACCTATAAAACAGAAGCAAAATTTTCTGTGAAGGCAAACATTGCACAAACGCAACTTACATACATTTCAAACGCCTAAGGAAAACAAACAAACACATGTCTAAGCTACCAAGTTAGTCTGACAGATCTGCCAATGGGATTTTATAAACTGAACTTTGATTTACTTAAAAAATTCTCACACCAACATCATCACAACCATTTATGAGAAAAAAAACCTCTAACCATACAGAAAATATAACCTGATTATTTTCAAGCAACTACAAAGTTTATACAATGTACCTACATTTTGCCCTATATTTTAATGCACTTACAAGTTCTGCTAAGCATTGTTACAGCAAAATACCTGCAGAAGGCACTCAGGAACATTGGTCTGCATCATTTCTCTCAGCAAGACCCTCAATACCTTTGTAATAGTTATTTTCAAGCTTAGGTGTCTTTTCCATTCTCGGACCAGAATTGGTCAGCCTTCCCTCCATCCCCCCCCAGTAGAAAATAGAACTTCTATGTAATTAGAAACTTCTATTTCACCAGGATATGGTCTAGGAAAATGGACTTTTAATAATTGTAAAGTTAAACAACTGAAAAATAGGATGCAATAAGGTCAGCTAGAAGGTAAAAATCAACTTCACAGTTACAGAAAACAATTTTATTCTTATATACAAACCTGACAGTAACAACAACAAAAAAGTCAATTACCTGTAAACAACTTTATGCCTGGACATCAGCCAATTCTGGAGGAAGTGGAGTCTTAGGATGTTTGCTCTCAAAGTGCTGCTTGAAGGTCTTAGGGTCTGGCATTTGTGTCTAATTACAAAAATTGTACAAAAAAGGAGTTAGGCCTTATTCATAAATGTGTAAACTTTTAAAAAAATCCTGAGCCTGCTTATAATAGATAATTTCTGTCATATAAAAAAGACCACATAAGAAATTCCTAACATATACCCACATTTCACATAGGGATGGTCACAGAGAAGAATACTGATTATCTAATAGCAAAAAGATAACTTATACTGAACTATTATTATGTTAAGCATGTTACCTGAATTCTCACTGAACCTTCATAATAATCTTAAATTAGTTCCTACTTCCTCTTTTTACATAAGGAAATTAAGCCCTAGAGCTTAATTTGCCAAAGACCTATGCATTAGCCTAATACAGTGGTTGGCAAATTGCGGCTCACGAGCCACATGTGGCTCTTTGGCCCCTTGAGTGTGGCCCTTCCACAAAATACCACAGCCTGGGCGAGTCTATTTTGAAGAAGTGGTGTTAGAAGTTTAAGTTTAAAAAACTTGTCTCTCCAAAGCAATTTCAATTGTTGTACTGTTGATATTTGGCTCTGTTGACTAATGATTTTGCCCACCACTGGCCTAGTACTAGGTACTGTAACTCTCAAATATTACACTATAATGACCCCCTTAGGCAAGATCCAAGCTCTTTTATGCATTGAGTGACCATGCGCAACTGATATAATCCTCATGACAATGTATTCTTCTATAAAATGAATACAATAAAAGTACTTGATCTCATTGGGTTGTTGTGTGGATTAGTGGGCTCATACATATATAACACCTGGATCAGTGGCTGGCACCTGAAAGCACTCAACAGCAGCTGCTATAATTATTCTTCAAATCTAATAAACACATTCATTCTAGTAAGGGCCCTCAATATGAACAACGTCTAGTTTTATAGACATCCCAACTATGGACTTAGTGAAAAGAAAGAAAGCCAATTACATAACAAGAGTTTTATTCACTGGTATCTTACATAGTTTTACTGAGCTCTAAATTAAGAATGTAGATCTGACTTCTTTATAAAGTTCAAAGTGTACTGTTTTCCCTTAAGGAAGCATCTTTATTCTCCCAGAGAAAAGGAATTTTGCTTTGTTCACTCCTTTCCCCAACACCTGGAAAACAGCTGGCAACAGGAGCCATTCAATAAAATATTTGTTGAATGAAAGATGGGAGCCCTAAAATAATCAGCTCTTAAGCCTATTTCAGTAAAGCATTTATTTTGCCATGACTGCAAAATTTTAACCTACACAAACCAATCTCTAATGAAAAACTGTGGGGAAAGCTATGTCTTTCAATTTCCCTTACCCTACAGACAGTGCAGGTATATATTAAGGCAGCTTTGGCAGCAGCCTTTTGGTCATGTCCTTGTTTCTTCTTTTGACCAGCTTGCTTTTTGGCATTTTTCTGCTGAGACTGAATCTTCTGCTGTCCACGAGCCATATCTAAAAACAGAAGTTGAGGCATTAGTGATTTATATGCCCGAATACAGAGAAAACTAAACATGATAATAATCTCAGAGTTGACAAGCTTAAGTTGCACAGAAACAATTGTTAATCGAAATGTGTTTCATAACCCATGGACACAGACAATAGTGTGGTAAAGGCCTGAGGTAGAGGGGTGGGTACAGGCTTAGAAGGGGTCAATGAGAAAAAAAAAGGGGGGGACATCTGTAATACTTTCAATAATGAAGTTAAAAAATGTATGGGTCTTCAAATTCTCACATACAATGCTACTAGAGAATTGGTACAATCATTGTGGAAAACTGCTGGTAGCTATAACCTAACAATTCCACATTGGTATATATCCAACAGAAATGCAAATGTATGTACACCAAAAGACAGTACCAGAATGTTCAGAGTCACTGTTTCTAACACTGGAAACAATCCAAATGTCTATTAATACTAAAAATAGATACATAGGTACAATGAAATACTATGCAGCATTCAAAAAGAAGAAACTATGTTACAGGAAACATGATTACATCTGTTTTAGAGGAAAGACACTCAAAAACAAAGAACATATATTGTATAAAGTTCAAAACAGGCAAAGCTAATCTGGAAGGTAGTGAACCAGAAGAAACGGCATGAGGGGATTTTGGGGGTGCTGATAATTTTCTGTATCTTGATCTGAGTAATGGTTACACAGGTGTGTACACCTGTAAAAATCACTGAGCTACATACATATACACCTAATGTTTTTGCACTTTACTTTATGTAATCTTTAAGAATTTACAACAACAACAAAAAGTTTAGTCTCCTTCCTCAATCATTTGTTTGGTCACTTTGCAGAGGTATGTTCCCCTCCCAGCATTCACTGTTGACATCAGAGACTTACAACTTGAAAATAAGAGCTGTCATCTAATGCCTCTAAAGGAGATCGTAAGAGCAATGGGAACTGTTCTCTTAAATACTTAGGTTTCATAAAACTACTGTACTATTCTAAATCTTTCTTAAAAGTTGGTCTTTGCAGGATTACTGGACAAATTATTAAATAAGATTAAATTAGTTCCCAATTGAGAGAATAACCCTTATAAAAGGGGAAAGGATACTTAAAATAAAAATGAAAGATACCCCTTTCTACTACTGGAGGACTATACATTTTAAACTTTTATTTTACTTATTTGTATTTTAAATATATATATATATTTATTTGATTTCCAAGAGGAAGAGAGAGATAGAAACATCAATGATGAGAGAAAATCATCGGTCAGCTGTCTCCTGTGCATCCCCATGGGGCAGCCCGGGCGTGAGCCCTGACCGGGAATCAAACCGTGACCTCCTGGTTTATGGGTGGATGCTCACCCCCGGAGCCACACTGCCTGGGCTGAATTTTAAACTTTTAAATTACTGCAGGACATGAACATACAAAGGATCTACCTCTACTTCACCAAAAAGGAGTGCTGGCTTTTTTTCTGTCTGGAACCCTAAATAATTCATGAATATAAGGTCAAAGCATTTCGTAGAAACACCTGAGCTTCTCTCAAAAAGGGAAACTGAAAAAATACACCAATTGGACAAGTTCTCTCCAGCTTTAAAAACTGGAAATCAAATAAAGTATAGAGAACCACTGCTTTTCTAAGAAGCCAGTGGATATTTTAACAAATAACAAAAATGTTTAGCATGTTAGCCTAACTTAAGAACCCTATTCCTACCAAATAATGGCAAATATTACCAGATGTGCTAGTCCTTTAAGATTAAACTTCCATTTCTGTGGGATTTTTAAAACAAAAACTTTAAGCCATTTGGCTTGGGATGATTTTTTTTAACTGCATGTAAGTTCAACTGATATGGCAAGCTTACAAACCTATCCCCATGGAAACAGATTTAGATACTTACATACTATTTGGATGACAGGTATTCAATCTTTATGTAACCAAATGCTGTCATGTCTCTGTCTTAGTACCAGTGCCTTAAGTTAGAATACTTCAGTCCTCTCCTGCATCTGAACTCTTCCATGCAGTGTGTGCTATGTATGTTAATACACTGATTGTGTGGGTAACCTTTTAATTGCTCTGCAGTGAAAAACACATAAAATGGCAGGCCACTAACCACAGAAGTTTCTTTGACATCTAGAAGTTACTAGCTACTTTGATAACCCTTTCAGGCAGCAATCTGTACAAAGCAGTGTCATTAGATACACATGTTTTTAACTTTTGTATTTAGGACTTCTCCTACAATATTACATTACACAATAGATTTAACCCATTTCCCATTGTATCTAGAACGAACCAAAAAGCCATTAAGAGCTTTAATAAATAAAAGACTGTAGTTACTTTTCCTGGCTTTTAAAACTGAAAACTTAACACCAGGTAAAGGATATAGACTCAAACAGACTATAACTTCGTGGGGGTGGGCCCCTAACTTCTAACAATATACTGCACCGATTTCCTTTCTGAAAGCAGGAATGCAAACGAACAGACCACCTGCTTTTTGGACAACAGTTCAATTTAGGGCTTGCTCAAGAAGATCGAATTTTCTACAAAATCTTAAGCATAACTGCTCCTTGATTAAAGGCGACAAAATGAGGGGCGAGACGTCCTTTTCGAACACTTAAAGGCTGGTGTTTAACTAACTCATTTAGTGTGGCTTTCTGCAGGGGCTGCAGAGAGGGAAGTAGTAAAAAGAATAACGAGTTCTTTTGAAACGAGGAGCTCTTACAGGAGGCAACAAGTAAGCACTGCCCCAAAGACTCTCTTAAAACCAAAACCAGAATTTTGGATCCAGGAAGTAGGCTCATTCTCCGTAAGTTACCACCCGAAGCGAAGAGGCCCGTGCAGGGGCCAACATCCAGACCCTACAGCTTGGAACTCCATCCTTGGGTGGAAGGGAAGACGATGAAAGCATCAGGACTCGGGTCTATTTCATCAACACTTCGCTGACCTCCGCTGCAGGCTGGCCCACCTTCCTGCCCAAACCCGCCTCTCCCGCCTCGAGGAGCCCCTGGTGGGCCACACCGCCCCCACCTACCCTCCACTCCAGTCCGCACGACCTCGGCTTGGGACCCGCCTCCCAGAGGCCTTGACGGCCCGAAACCCGGCCCCCTCGGCAACCGGGACACCCGGCGGCGAGAAACCGACCAGCTGCTGTCGCCGGGGGGTAAGGTTACCGCTCAGCTCCCGCGGCCGGCCTGCGACCCGGACACCTGCAGGGCCTGGCAGGCGCCGAGCTTCCCCTCCTTCCCGCGGCCCGCGCCGGGCGAGAGCTAGCCCGGCCGCCCCCAGGGAGGCGGAGGAGGCCGGCGGCCCCTCGCGATCCGCGGCGACCCTCATACTCCCCGCCGACCCCGCTGGCGAACGCCCACCCCGGCTCCCCACCAGCGAACGCCCACCGCGGTTCCCGGCGTCCTGCGGCGTCAGCGCCGCCCCCACAGCAGCTCACCCGGGCCGGGACAGTCCTGCGTCGGAGAGAACTCGCAGGGCGAAGACACCGGGGGAGGCGTCCGGAGGCAGAGGAAAGGGGAGCGCGCCCAGCACCGCTTCGGTCTCCTCCACCCACCGAGGAGGGGAAAGAGGAGAGCCGGGAGCACAACAGCCCGCGCCTCGCGCCGCCGCCGCGCGCGCCCGCCGCCGCCGCCTCAGCTTTGGGAAGGCCACTGAGCCTCGTGCCCGCGCACGCGCGTAGCTCTCCCAGTCGCCCCATCCACTCGCCTTCCGGCATCGGGCTTCGCCCCGCCCCGCGCGCACGCCTGCGCCTCTTCCGGTCGCGCCGGCCAATGACAGAGCTCCCCTATTACATAAGCGCGGAGGGGCGGGGCCTGGCGGCGGGGGGGCGACCCTGCGGGAAGGGAACTGCAGAGGAAGTTGCCTTCCGTCCGGGCGCCCTCTCCTTCCCTCCTGCCTTATCAGTCTGCGGGCCCCTTCCGCGGGCCCTGGGGGATCCGCGTGATCTCGGTTCTGGCAAGTGACGGCCCGCAGCGTGTTTCCCAAGTCGCCGGCTCGCTCACTTACTCGGGTGGCGGCCAGGCCTCAGCCCCCGTCCCTTCCCTCGCGCCTCCTTGGAGGTGCCCTCACGTGCACCAGGCGGGGGAGGGGCCGGAGCGCCAGCGCCGGGCGATGTGGGTCAGCGACTGGGGGGAGCCCGCCACCCGCGCTCGCTGCTGCCCCCGCCCTCAGTGAGGCCGGCGGGCCGGGCGGCCTTTAACGGGGCCGCGCAGCCATTGTTCTCTCATCGGGCGCCCTTTACCTCATTCGCACGGAAACCCGGTTGCCTGGCCAACCTGAGGTTTCTGGTGAGAGCAGGACAAAGCCTGATGGCCTCTGTGCAACTTGCTGGCGAGGCCTCCCTGACCCGCTTAGGTGACCGCCAACAATTCACTGGGTTGCTAATAGCGGGGAGAAGGGTTAAGTTTGTTTTTGTGTCTTGATGTGCAGGCCACTGCGTTTAACTTCCAATATTTACCGAGAGCGATGGTGATTGTAAAGATGACTATATCCTCCGACTTACCTGGGAACGGCATTTGGGACAGTGGCTTGATTCTGTATATCCCCCTCCCCCAACGCACACATTGCTTTGTAGTTAGATCTGACAACAGGGGGAAAAAGGAAGCCTTTGCATTTGGCATGCTTAGCTTGCTCATAGCCTCCGCTCTCCCAAATTTGCCTGTCAAAGCCCAGGGAACATTAGATGAGAATGTATACAGCACAAGTGGCCTGGTCTGGATTGCAGACATCTGCGTTAGCTGCTGATTGCTTTTGGGTGGCATGCAGGGATCCGGTTGTTGCAGTCCAGCCTTATCCTGCCTTTTCCTTCTCCTTTCAGCTCCACTTTTTACACCTTGGCTCCTGCACTGCCATTTTAAATTGCACGTTTAAATTTTTGTTAATATCTCTCCAGGACTCAAATGTAAGCTCATTTTCATCACTGTGTACCGAGTGTCTGGTCATGTGTTAAACATCATAGGCACTGAATAAATGGATATTGAACACCGGGGATGTGTTTAAAGAAAGCAGGACTTTCCCTAGCATATCATGGAGCTGTAGCTTAATCATTAATAGTCGCCATAACCGAAATAATTGTATTAACGTGGCTAAGAGGAGGTGGAAGGGGTACTTGGAGGATCCATGGAGGGGAAATCCAAAGAGCTGTGTTTGTTTAGCCAACAAACACATGAGAGTGAGAGTGGGCAGTGGAAAGGGATAGAGCCATGTGGCTGGCATGATGTCCTTTTAACTAGAGAGGTGATTTCTGTTGTGAGATGGGACTGATGTGTCACTTGTTACCAAGGCCTACGTGAAATATTCATCAAAGCCAGTGGTTCTTAAGTTTTTAAGTTATACCACCTTTGATAATCTGGTAAAAGCTATGGACTTTGCCCCAGAAAGTTCATGTACATATAAACATATCCCCATTGGTAGGATTTCTTAACCTTGGCGCTATTTACACTTTGGAAGAACTAAAAATGTCTCCAGAAATGGCAAGATGTCCTTGAGGGAGTCAAAGTCTCCCTGGTTGAGAATCACTGCTTAGAGGATTTGGTATTATGGTAACGTTATATGTAAAAAAAAAAAGAAAGAAAGAAAGAAAAAAAGAAAGAGAAAAATGGATAATATCAAGATCTGTGAAGTGACAAACAGCAGATGAAAGGTAGATGAATTAGCATTACTATCAGCTGGCGTCCTACTTATAGAAATGTAACACAAATATCCTATTTTGTAACTAGTCTTGTAGGACTAGCTGATTTTTTTAAACTGTGCATGTATGACTGATAAAAGTAACAAAGTGATTTTTATTTCTAGTAATTGTCTAACCATGTTTGTTTCTAGACAGTCCGTATGGCTTCACAGTGCTCAGTGCTTCAGACGGATGGATGAATAAGGCCAGGCATTCTCATAAGCCCAGGTATTCTTAGCACTCTTGGCATCTCCCTGTGATTAAGAGTCTCTACGTTTCATTCCAGGCAAGGGCATGCCTAGGTGTCTACCATTTCATTTTTTTTCCTGGTTCTTTGCATACCATCATGATCATTAGACTCTCAAGCAGCTGAACAAGCTATGGAAAAAATAAGTTCCAAGTTTGTCTCTGGATAAATTTATCCCAGGATGGCTGGGTAGCTGCTGATACACCAAGATTTGGGGTTTGATCTTTGGTCAGGCACATGTAAGAATCAACCAATGACTGCGTAAATAAGTGGAATGACAAATCACTGTTTCTCCCTTCCTCTTTCTCTCTAAAATAAAAAGAAAATCAAATTTAATGTGCCTGCCCTTGCTGTTTTTCCATTATTGTTTAAAATATTTTTGCTAGCTATTTATTTATTTAAATTGAGATATAATTGACATATAACATATTAGTTTCAGGTGTATCATGAATATGTAAATATATATATATATATACACACACACATACACACACACATACATACATATATGATCACCATAACAAATGTAGTTAACATCTGTCACCATATATGGTTATAAAAATTTCTTTCCCCTTGTCATGTGGCTTTTTAAGATATATCTCTTAGCAACTTTCAAAGATGCAATCTAATATTATTAACTATAGTCACTAAGCTGTACATTACATCTATATGACTTATTACATTCCTCCCCCAAGGACATTATTCCAGTGTGTGTGTGTGTGTGTGTGTGTGTGTGTGTGTGTGTGATCTGAACCGTTATTATTCTTAAGCAGGGGCTAAAACCAAAACAAAACAGGAAACTAGAACAGAGTGATTCATTTTTCTCTTCTGGGAATTCCTCCAGGTGTCTATCAGGTGAGGGCCTTTGCCTTGATTTTACCTAGAAATCTAGCTATCATGTCCTGGTTGATGGTCTTGATTTTGTCTAATGTCTGCTGACTACAACGGTGAAGGCAGGATGATTCCAGATAGAGAAGTCTGTTTTGGAAAGGATTCCTATAGTTTTTACCTGGCTTCTGATGATCTGCAGAGAGTTCTTTCTAATGTCTCCACTTTGAACTATTACTTTGGAGGAGAGAAGCCAAAAAAAGAAAAGCAAGTTTAGCCGAAACTGGTTTGGCTCAGTGGATAGAGCGTCGGCCTGCGGACTGAAAGGTCCCAGGTTCGATTCTGGTCAAGGGCATGTACCTTGGCTGGGGGCACATCCCCAGTTGGAGGTGTGCAAGAGGCAGCTGATTGATGTTTCCCATCAATGTTTCTGACTTTCTATCCCTCTCTCTTCCTCTCTGTGAAAAATCAATAAAATATATTTAAAGAAAAACAAAAACAAGAAAAACAAGTTTAGTTACACTCTGGCATTTCACTACTTTTTTGCTAAGCGTGGCTCTTAATGCTTTTAATTACATGCTTAATTATATTCTGTTTGATTTTAATAATAGTTAAGCCATTACACTTCAGAAGAATTTTTTATGACTGATTCCCCAGAGTAAAATGAAAAAGTTGGTCCTCGTGACTTCCAAGATTCCTTCTAGTCCTTGAACTTCTATACTTGATCACTCATCATGAACCTCAGGGTCTAAAAGAATTATTTTTATGAAAGGCAAAATAATAATCACCCCACACTCCCTCCAGATGAAAATTTGAAACAAAGTTTATTGACTATGTATATATGAAATGAAAATGTAATTTTTATAAACCATAGGAGAGTACTAAGTGATTAAGGGATGAGTAGAAAATAGCATGAACTGTAACTAATCCTGTTTTTTATTTTCTATATCTTATAATGTTTTAACATTTTGGAGGCCTTCCAGACCCAAGGAGAGACTGCATCTCCCAGGGTTAGCTAATTTCCAGTTATAATAGCAACTTGCCTAGGAATATACCTTTTGTATGCAAAACCAATTTTGGGACTATACCTCCAACTATTCCTCTTCTCTAACTCTCACACTCCACACCAATATTTTCTCTGACCTAAGTTATCCAGGGACATGTACCAGGCCTTTAGAGACCACCCTTAAGCTTGAAGCTTGCCAGAATGATTCACGCTGGCTAATCCTGAAATGTTTACCCTGCCCTGCCTCGCCTTTCCCACGCAACCCCCAGTAAAGGTTTTGGTCTCGACTTTTCACTTCTGCTTTTGCCTCCTGATCATAACTTAGTGCTCCCCATGTGCCCCTGTATGGCATGGCATGCACCCTCCTCTCTGGAAATGGGAGAGTTATTTCTTCTGTAAATGGCATTGCCTCCTCCATGCCATCATTCAGTTACTTCCATAGATTAAAATTCTGTGAATACAAATGAGATAATGACCTACATTCAGTTTTGTTGCTTTGTAGACTGGGGGAATTCCATGCTCCTTATGGCTGTGGCTGGTTGTTTCACTTGCATAGGACACTATAAATGATAGGACACCTTATAATTGAGAACCCAGACTTTTAACTCACTCTCTGCAGGCCAGGTAGCTTTGTAATATTTTAGGATCACATATCCATCCCCTGGACGGCCAAATTTTCAAAATAAATTATTTTTTTTTAAAGAAGTATAAGGTGACAAAGCTATCTGGGGAAAGGAATGGAGAATGGCAGATGATCACTGCAGCTATTGCTTGTTCCTTCTGGAACACTTAGTTGTTGAGTATGCCCCTATGAAGCTAGCTCCCTGATATTATCTTCCCATATGCAAATGAATTCATTATTGCTTAAAGCCCCCTAACGATAATAATAATAGCTACAAATAATTGGGCACCTCCCATCTATTTCTAATACAACAGACCTTCACACTAGATCTGATTATCTCCAATTTATTGATGAAGAAACTGGACTCTAAGAGATTAATTTTCTCATTGTCATACAGCTAGAGATGGAGAGCTAGTAAGTAAAGGGCCAGGATTGAGAATCCAAATCCATCTGATTCCAAATCCTTCGCTCTTTCCCCTACCCTACGCTGCACTGGAATGAATTCCAGGAGAACTCCTCTTCCATCTGGCTGTGAACCGCTGGTACCACACACGCATCAGCCATGCAATGTTCACATGGCCACTAAGGCTCTTTCCATGATGACCATGTGCTGATACTCTTGCGGTTGCACAGGGAAATCTTTTTATCATCTCTGGTTCTTGCTTCTTAATCTGAAAAATGAGGGATTCGAGTAGATGTTGTTTATGATAACTTGAATTCTTTTTTTAAATTTATAATTTATTGCCAACCTACTTTTAAAAAATATATATTTTTATTGATTTCAGAGAGGAAGGGGAGAAGGAGAGAGACATAGAAACGTCAATGATGAGAAAGAATCACTGATTGGCTGCTTCCTGCAGGTCCCACTGTACGGTTTTCGCCTACAACCTGGGCACGTGCCCTGACCAGTAATCAAACTGTGACCTCTTGGTTCATAGGTCGACACTTAACCACGGAGCCACGCTGGCCTGGCCATAACTTGGTTTGTTAAAATATGATTATAACTGTGCTAAGTATAATATATGAGAAATTTATATTTTATGTCCTTATTGCCCAAGTAGATCTGGAGTACCCAACTATCCAAGTGTGCTAGTTTTATTTAGCTGAACATTTTTACTTTTCTTCTTTTACATAATTTCAGAAAGTTAACAAAGACCACAAACTGGTTAACCTTAAAGAGAGCTATCTTTGGTAGCTCAGAATGTAAAGCACAAGTAAGAAATGGATGTCTTTAATAAGCAAATGATGTGTCACTTGGAACAAATGCAATATGTATGATGTGTGGGTTCATCCAACACAGTCATCAGGATAGTTCAGCATACTTGGCGTAGCTAAAATTTCCAAGGTGTATGTGTGTCTACTTGTCAATCTCAGTATTTAATTTCACCACTGATGGGCCTCACCAGGGCTCATGCTTCCAGCTGTCTGTCTGTCAGCGAGGATAGATGGATATACACAGATCCTTCTCTTGCCCGATCCATCTTTTGACCTTTGGCTTACATGTGTCAGATGTTTGGCTCACTAGACTCAGTAACCATAATAGTGAATTATTTCCTGTCCTACCAGGGGATTGGACCCAAGGCCTTTTCCTATTAGCCCTAGTGTCTAGTCCACTATGTTCACCAGTCACTTAGTTCAGGAGATGTGAAATTGTGGCATTAGCCGGGCAAGTCACGGTACCTCACTGTGCTTCAGTTTTTACATTTTTCCACAGGGATAATAATACCACTGTGATACTCAGTGGAAGCCAGTATTTTACCTGATAGCATGCAGTATATTGACTATAAGAGAAAGACAATATACAAAATTAAAAACCTTTCTATTGATTAAAACCTAATTATAACTAAATTGAAAATTGGCTTTTTAAAACAATGTTTCTTCAAACATTTTAAGTTTGGAGAAAATTTTATATGGGGAGAATAAGAAAATAGTTTTTTCTCTTTTTGAGTCAAAAGTTTTTGTGGAAAATACAAATCCTAATCCCTGATTTTTCTTGCTATTGCAATAAAATGTACTAGTCAATAAAAGTTGCTATAACACGATGTTCCTTAATTTTCAGGCAAACTATCTTTTCCTGTAACATATTATTGTAATTATTTGAGTGTATTTTTCAGGCAACAGTGCATTTCTTGTTTCCTAATGTAAATGATTAGTCTGAATTGTGCTCATGAGTGGCAGGGTTAACACTTCAGTCCATAAACCTGTATTGAACTATGAATGGAAGTAGCAGATCCAGAATATTGGAAAAGAGGCTGAATAAGCATTTAAAGCAGGGTGTGATCCTAAATAACACCAACATAATCTGGTTGCTGCCTAGTTAGGAAAGCGATGAGCCGACTTGCTAGACAAGTCCAACAGAGACTGATGCGAAGCTCTGAATTGGTGAGAGAGTTCTCACGTTCTGTTCCCATGCAATGACATTTGTCAGGTGAAAAGAAAATTGCCAAGAAATGTGCTTTTCAACAAAACTGGAAACAGGGCTATTGGATTTTAGTAATGTTAGAGCTGGGTTTTGGTCTGATCTGTGTGGTGAGTCTCTGAGAGCGGCTGGCCACTGTGTTGCCTGTTATAGCTGAATACCCCACATGTCTGTACTGTACACGGAGAATCCCTCACGTGTCCCAGTGGCCTGAGGCACCGGCAGAAGCACTACTGACAGTCATTTTCCCATCATCTAAAATATGATCAGTCTATTTGCTAAAAGGAATTCTGGCTCCACAAATTTATTTTCATTTTCTTTCTCCTTCCAAACAAAAGAATAAGTTAAGACATTTTCTTCAGTCATCGGGAAATGTAGACAGGTTGTCTTAATTCAGTGTGCAGACCAACCAGGACTCCCTCTGAAAAATTACAGGAGACAAATCGAGTCCTGCTCAAATGGAATAATTATGAGGTTGATCTCATGTATCAACATACGTTGATTTCTATGAATACCTCAATTATATGTCTACTTCCTTTTTAGTCCCTTGGTAGTTACATTGTGGAATATTTTCTTCTTTTTCACTTTATATCCTTTACTTCACTGCTACTTTGAAATTATCATAGAAGCAGATAAAGCATTTGCCTGATGTAAGAAGAGGAGCGCTTAGAGATCTATTAACAGTGATGAAGAATTGAGAAGCTTCCTGGCTTCTGGTTTCTGGTGGCAGTGGGGAGCAGATTCATCGTGTGAACAGTGAGAAGGAATGACTGCATAGTAATTCTCTCACAAATACATAAAAGATAATCTCCGAAAGAGAGTGAAATTGTGCAAGCGACATGGCAAATCAGATAATCACCACTCTTATATAGAAGCAAATGTCTTCAGGCAAAGATTGTAGTTCAGATTTAGATCAGACATTGAGTTTTGTGTCCTCTATAGTGAATTGGATGTTAAAGTTCTGCAAGTCTTTTCCATTAACAGAAGTAATTAGATATTTTCCATTATTCATTTCATTTAGAAATGTGCATGTTTTCTGTGATTCCTTTTCTCTGCCACCTGGTGGGTTATACTCAACACTGCAGTGATAATATTTTGGGTTGAACATGTCAGCTGATGTTCATGTTTTATGTCATTTAAATGTGATTGACAGACACTGTTAATACACATTTTAAAGCTCATCATTGCTTAATAATAAAAATCCCAAGGGTATCTAGGTTTCTTTTAATATTCCTTTAAAATGTATTTTTATTAAGTTATTTTTTTTTACTTAGGCTCATTCTGATGGAAAAATGAAGGGGTCATAACTTTGGGCAAGAGTCTTGGTGAAGGTCTCTAATTTCTTTTGGATTTTAAATTTTATTTTAGTTGACATTACAATATTACATTAGTTTCAGATGTACAACAAAGTGATTAGACATTTACATATCTTAAAGTGATCACCACACTAAGTCTAGTAACCATCTCATATCACACATAGTTATGACATGTTCCTAATGCTATACTTTACATTCCTGTAACTTATTTTATAGCTAGCAGTTTGTATTTCCTAGCCTACTTCCCCCTCCCCCCCCTTTTTTTTTGCCATCCCCCTATCCTCATGCCATCTGGCAACCATTAGTTTGTTTTCTGTATCTATGAATTTGTTCTTTGGAGTTTTTTAAAATACAAAAAATTTAAGCATACAGGAACATTGAAAGACTTTTATAGCATATAAGCATATATTACCCCCGCCCCCACAGAGATTCTACCCTTAACATTTTACTTGATTTGTCACCTACCATGCATAGACCTCTCCCTCTGCCTATTCTTATGTTTTAATGAATTTTAAATTAAGTTATTGACATCAGTATACTTTTCCCTACATGCACTTCACTGGTGACAGTTCAGTATTTGTTCACTAGAGGCCTGATGGAGAGATTTGTGGAAGGGGTTCAGCCCTCACAGCTGCGGCAGGTTGCTTAACCCTCGCAGCCCCGGCTTTATCCAGAAGGTC
This sequence comes from Antrozous pallidus, assembly GCA_027563665.1. Taxonomy (NCBI): domain Eukaryota; kingdom Metazoa; phylum Chordata; class Mammalia; order Chiroptera; family Vespertilionidae; genus Antrozous; species Antrozous pallidus. The sequence continues at coordinate 13,593,231 of CM050510.1, forward strand.
GATCATCTATCTGTCCAGTCTAATTAGCATATTATGCTTTTATTATTATATATAATTTTCTCTCTTATGAGGTGAAGATTACATTCAGGTTGGTGCACGAATCTTAAGAGAACCATGGGATGAGTTTTGGTCTCCTTTGAATGCCTCCAAAATACAGAACATTGGCATCACCCCATTTTCTCTTCCCTGTCCCAGTTGATTCCTACCCCTACTCCATCAGAAATAACTGCTCTTCTGATTGTATCCCCAAAGATGGATGGATAAAATATCTATTCTAGAACTTTGCATAAATGAAATTGTACAATGTGTACTTTTGGTAAGGCTCCTTTTAGCAACAAACATAATAAATTTATTACATGATGTTCTACTCAAGCTATACAGTATTTCTTTTTTCTTGCCTCTTAACCAGTATCTTTTTTGTTTTGACCACTAATAATCTAATATTTGTTCCACACTGATCTAATTTACCAAGTACTTACAAATCAAGGTTAACTGAAAGCAAATTACAGGAGGATGCACACAGATAATTTATATGTAAATTCTTAAAGTACAAAATCAAATCACATGCATGCTTATTTAATTCTCTCAATCAGAGATTATTTACCCATTTCCCCCATGACAAAATTTAGGCAATTTGTTCTGGGCCCTGGAACTAGATTAGAATCCTCATCTTGCCTCAACTCCAGCATACTTCTAAAGTGTTCATGTTATTTCCCCCGTCTAAATTTTCATCAACAATGTTTTTGAAACTTACCCATGTTGTTTCTTGTATAAGTTGATCTGGTCTCTTATTGCTGAATAGAATTCCATTATACAGGTCATCCACAGTTTGCTTATCCATTCTCCTACTGATGGACACCTAGGCTTTTTCCAGTTTTTGATTATTCATAAAAACTGGAAAAAATCCTCAGTGCTGCTATGAACATTCTTGTTCAAGTCCTTTTATTAACATATATTTTAATTATGTTGGGTGAATACATAAGAGTGAAATTGCTAGGTCATATGATAGGTGTATATTTAGTTTCTAAAAAGTTGCCAGGCATTTGGAGAAGTGGAAGGGGGAAAGACATTTTACCTTCCTAATAACAATGTTTAAGAATTCTGGTTGTTCTGCATCTCCACTAACCTTTGATGTTCTCTAGGTCTTCTAATTTTAATAAGGGGATGCCAAGCCTACATTCTGGTTAGAAGATTGCTCAATCAATTTTCCCTTCATCAGAAACTTGGGTAAAAGGCTTTTAGGCTTCTTTTAGAAAATATAACCTAGCATTTTCTGCTAATTAACTCTTGTAACAAATTTAGGTATAAGGAATCATAAATAAGAAGTCATTTCTTGAGAACATATAATCCGTTCATTCCTGTTAAAATCCAAATTTCATCCCCGGGGCAGAGAACTGAGTATTTGGACAGCTTTTGTCCATGGCCTCCTCATGTCATTGTTTTTTCCTGAGTTTCACTTTATGTTACACTTTCAGCTTTTTTGGAAGTACTATAAAGAACAGCCACATGGAACTCAGTACATATTTACTAAGGAAGTCAGGAAGACATAATCTATATCAAATGGTTCTCCCAGTTCTCCTATAGTTCAGTACTGGGCACATCTAGGCTTCTTTTTCCTGAGCAATGGATAGTTTTTGTTTGTTTGCTCGCTTGCTTATCTTATACCCCCTTCGACTCTAATGACTGATCCTTCCTCTCTTTGTTTGGTAACTAGGCAGTTTAGATATAACCTACCTACTTTGCTAGAATTTCTGGTATATATTTCTGTGTATGTAACTCCTAGCTTTATTTTACAATAACATTTTGTTTTCCTCATCTTCCTCTCTTTACCTATTTTGATCCTTTTGTATTTTGTAAACTTCCTCAAATAATTCCTAGGTTGAAGTCTAAATTAATTAGACTTGTTTGCTACACTGTTTAAAGCACTGATTATTAAAAGAGATTGTTATTAGTGGGATATATATATATATATATACACACACACATATATATACAAACATATATATATATTTGAAATAGAGATGAAACACAAGAACAGATTCAGTGCCATTCTTTTATAATTAGGGTAATTAGAATAGCTAGTCATTTAATAATAGTATTATTTACAATAGCGACAGGGCAGAAACAACCTAGATGTCCATCAGAAGATGAATGGGTAAACAAACTGGTATATATATTCATATAATGGAATATTATTTAGCTATAAAAAAGAATCAATTCTAATCACACTACCACATGGATGAATCTAGGAAACATGTTAAGTAAACAAGCCAGATCCAAAAAAGACAAGTATGAGATTCCACTATATGAGGTATATAGAACACAACATTTATAAAGATAGAAGGTGGGATAGAAGTTAACCAGGGCTGGGAGAGTAGAGAATGGGAAGTTAATGCCTAGTGGTTATAGAGTTTCTGTTTGGGGTGATGAGTTTTGGAAATTATCGTGGTAACGGTTACACAACATTGCAGATGTACTTAGTGCCCTGAATTGTACACTTAAAAATGGTTAAAAAGGTAAACATCATGTTTCATAACTTTTACCACAATAACAACATTAAAAACAGGTTTAAATACCGTTCTTTTGTGTTTAGAGTAAATAGAGCTGTTGTTCTCTTAATGGGTTGTTAGAAGTTGTCATCCAGTTTTTCCACAAAGCATCCTAGAACCCATGACAGATAGTTGATCATTGTAAAGATCATGTTTTATCAGAGGAACGACGTTATAATTAGAAATTACATTTAAGGCTATAGAATGAGAGAAAAGGTATTATGTGAACTGCAGAGATGACCAGAAATATACTTGATAGAGCCAAGACATTGTAATAAGACTTGAGACTATTGTGTGTGTTCGTGCATGGAGAGAGGAGGAAGTTCAGAAAGGTAGCAGCTGACTTCACTCAAGGCAGGGGTGACTCCATGCAAGGGGTCCCGAAATTTCTAATGTGGTTCAGAAAAATGGTCTGCCCTGGGAGTCAGAGCAGCGGGGCAGGGAGTCCGGGAAGGGAGACAGGACAGCAGTCAGGCAGCCGGGCCTCCCTGTGACATACTTGACATCGAGGCAGACAGGAAGCAGATATCTGGGAGGTGAGCATCTGAGGGCACAAGGTCCCGCCTCCTGGGAGAGGCGCAGGGCAGCACTCCAGCTGCAGGGTGGAGTTGAGATCTACTCAGTTTCGTAGGATCAAAAACTCGGAAACAGGGTGTCTGGAAAAGTTAGCAAAAATCTTGATAATATTTATATCCTTCAATAAAGAATTTGGTTTATGAGAACTTCATTTCACAGAAGTAATTACTTAGCACAAAGATGTTAGCTGTTAGTAACTTTTATAATAACTGCTTACGAATAAAAAATTGTGATGAACGTAAATGCCTAACGATAAGGGAGATCCCTACAACAAAAGAACATGTAGCCATTCCAGTTGCTGGTGTGGAAGAATTCTCCAGGCATATAAAGATGTTTCCATGTTTGTGTGCGCTGTAGACTGTCCCTTGGTTAGACAGCGCTTCTGTAGGCACCTCTCTGGGAAACTGGAAGGAGGTCCCGGCACCAGCATTTTATGACACTGTGTTGCTCAGCCCCCTTCTGGTTGCAGAGTAAGCTCTTGGGATGAGAGGTCTCTTTTCCCCTCATTTCATATTGTTAACAGGCGGTTCATTTTATGACCTTAGCATATTTTACAGAAAGAAGATTTTTTTTTGTTGTTGTTGCATAAGTGCACAATCCAAAGACTGTATTGAAAAGTTTGCTTCTATTATTGCAGAGGGGCCCTGCTCAGTAGTAAATGCACTTTCACTCATTCATTCATGGAGCACCTACTATGTGCCCAGGAACATCTACCATGTGCCCAGCATTGGTTCACATCGGACAGAGCCCCTGGTGTCACAGGTGGCTTACATTAAGTAAGCCATGATTGTAGGTAGTGATGATGCTATTGAAAAACTGAACAGGAGAGAGCAAGACTGGATGAGGTGGCTGCTTTAGGTACAGCGCTCAGGAAAGGCCTCACTCCGAGAGGCAGATATGTGACCAGCTATGTATGTCAGCACACCAGGAGGAAGTATTTTTGCGCTGGACACTTCTATCAAATAATAAATCATGTCATTTGATACAATTTATACTCGTATGCACTGTGATAAGGTATGGCAGGATGCAGAAGATGTATTATTGAGGAGAAATTTTTTAAACTTTTTTTTTTTTTTTTGCTTTTTTAATTGATTTCAGAGAGGAAGGGAAAGGGAGAGAGAAATAGAAACATCAGTGATGAAAGAGAACCATTGATCGGCTGCCTCCTGCACGCCCCCTACTGGGGATCGAACCTGAAAACCAGGCATGGACCCAAGACCCTTCTATCTGCAGGCCGAGGCTCTACCCCCTGAGCCAAATCAGCCAGGACCCCATCCTATTTTTAATGGAACATATGAAAGCTCACTGAAGTAGAGAAAACAAATAATGAACCCCATTCACAGCGCCCAACTTTTATGGTAATCAACTCCTGGTCAATCCTGCTTTCTGTACCTATCTCTCTTCCAGTTGGCTAAGGCCCCCTCCCCCACTCTGTGGCTTATTTGGAAGCAGGCATCGTTTTATTTGTAAATATTCTTGTATTCATCCTGTGTTTATTTTATCTGCCTCTCCTTGTATAGTATCTGCTGCTCCATAACTAAATTGATGTGTTTGCTGAACCAGTAAACAGGAGATGGAAAGAAAGGCAGGGCAGCCCGAGATGAAGGGCATTGTCTTCCATGCCCGAGCGCGGACTCAGTTCTGTGGGTCCCGGGAAGCCAGGGCAGGGCCTTGAGCCAGCGAGTGACATAAAGCTGTCGCTCTGCCTCTGCAGAGGGGTTTTCTAGGAGGCTGTTTGTACAGATGCAGCAACCAGATTACAGTCGTGTGTGGGAGAGAGGAAGAAACCTGGAGAAGTGGAAGCAGGAAAAGACAATAAAAATAACACCCAGAGATACAAAGGAAAGGAGGCAGGCAGATGGTGAGGCAGAGCAAGGAAAGGGAGGGAATAAGAGAGAAGAAAAAGGGGGCGGATGCTGCAGTCCCGAGGAGAGGGGTGCTGAAGACAAGGGGCTGGAAGGCTCCTACCAGCGGCTGTCATGGTGCCATGCCAGGCAAATGCTTGCCGAGAGGCATTGTCTGTTTCCTGCCAGTTCTCTGCCTCTACCGTACAGTGCCAGCCACTCTCAGGGAGAAGTCTGGTTTCAGTGTGTGATCCAAGGAGGGAGGAGAGGTGGGGCGGGACGGAGGAGGAGGGAGGGAGGGAAGTGCAGCAACAGTAGTTCCCAGGGTCCTGTGGAGATGGGCAGCATGGGGGTGGGGGGGTGGGGATGAGAGTGGGGGTGGAGGTAGGGGTGGGGTGGGGGTGAAATCTGGGCAAGAAAGGAGCTGGGGAACCAGCCAGAGGGAGCGTCTCCAGCCAAGAGAGAAGCATTCTGGGCCAGGTCCTCTCCCAGAAGGAGCTGGGCCAGCCTCGGGGCACAGGGGCTCTGGGCAAGAGACCACTGTCCCTGGCACGGTGTGTTTACTGGAATGCCGGTGGCTCAGGACACTGGCAGGGGGGATGAGGGCAGCCGTCCTGTCCCCAAGCACACACTGCACTTGAGGCGTGGAGCCACGTGCTGTTCCGAGTCCCCCCTACCTCTACACTTTGGGGCTCAGGACCCTGGCGGATCTTGCCAGCGAACAGCATTTGGAACCCAAGGCTTGGCAGGCAGGGAACTGGTATGTGAGGTATTCCATTTTCCTTGAACTGGCAAAAGGCTTCATCAGGTTGTCTAACCCATCATGTGTAGTCTGTTTTAGGGGTGACACGTGGGGCTGCCTCTCCTCTCAGCCAGATAGGGCTGTGGAGGATTTCCCACAGAACAGCCAGCTCAGACCATAACCAGTTTGGCTCAGTGGGTAGAGCATCAGACTGCGGACTGAAGGGTTCTCGGTTTGATTCTGGTCAAGGGCACATGCCCAGGTTGTGTGCTCAATCTCCAGTAGGGGGTGTGCAGGAGACAGCTGATCAGTGATTCCCTCTCATTGATGCTTCTATCTTTCGGTCCCTTCCTCTCTGAAATCAATAAAAATACACATTTAAAAAGACACACGGAACAAAACAGCCAGCTCTGAGGGGGTGAGTCCTGGAGTGCTGGGCCACAGTCCTGGTTCAGGTTTGGTTTTGGGCCGTGCATGCTCCCTCAGCTCGTCATGGATGGGTGGGGTTGGTTCTTCTGTTTATTACTTCCAGGCCAGCAAGAAGCTCGCTTTGCAAAACCCACCACCTGCCCTGGTGCGGGCTGACTTTGGACTGGGGTTGGCAGACCTGTCTGGACAGTGACCCCGAGCTGTGCTCCCTAACATACTTTCAGTGGCAGCAGAGGTGATGCGCATAGCTCTCGGTCACCTCTTCAGCCCAGGGCTTGGGGACTTGCTATTCTTGGGCCCCAGAGGACTGGGCGATGCGATGTGCAGCCAGGCTCTGTAGGCAAGGCTCAGCCTCCAGCAGCAAGATGTCCTGGTGCCATTTGTTACTCTCCCAGGTCCCCAGTGGGATCCACTGGCACTGTCTTTTTGGTGTATTTGTGATATACATGGACAATTTTCTCTAAAACTCGTGGGTTTTTTTGTTTTTTTTTTGTTTTTTTTTAAAGACATGGATGAATTTTAAAAAGTGAGTTCAGGGACAGAGAGGGGAACATTGATTTGTTGTTCCACTCACACATTCGTTGGTTGATTTTTGTATGTGCACTGGCAGGGGATCGAACCCGAAACCTTGGCGTACGGGAATGACACTCTAACTGACCTACCAGGCCAGGCTCTAAAACTCTAAACGGGGGACATTTGTGTCGAAGGGTAAACCAGCAGGAGCAGTAAACAAAAGGGTTGGCACATAGCGTTCACGTTTCCCCAGCGCGAAACTCCGTGTATCTGACGGGAAGGGAACCGCCACCCTTAGCTTATCTAGCCCAGAGATTTGGTCACAGTCTAATGTGCACTTTGTTCCCGTGGAAAGGACAACCTGTCCCGCCGCAGCTGCCGGGTGCTTGGGGCCCCATTTGACGGTTCTGCGGCTTCTCCCCAGCCCTCCGATGGCCCCGATCAGATCAGACAGGAGCGCCCGCCCTCTGGTCTGAACGTCTGCCTTGAAAGCTGGTGCAATCGCTCACCGCGCATTAGCAGAGAATGGTTCTAGATAAGGACGCTGTTACTGAAACATGACAGTTTAATTTCTAAAATTCCCAGAGCAGGCTTTCCACAACACGTTCTCATTGCTCTGCCTTAGTTAACAGCACGGGAGGAGCGTAACTAAAGCCACTGTTAACTGACTATGGCTCGTGGACACCTGAGATCCCGCGTTCTGCTCTGCCCGTGGAAGAAACAGCCTGTCTTTCCCTGGCAACCCACTCGATTGCCTCCTGGGCAGCCATCCTCCGGCCCTGCTTCTATTTTTTTTTTTTTTTAAAGTTTAATAGGTTTACTTTTGCACCGTTTTCCCCTCCGGTAGGCTCTCTGCAGCCCCAGATTTTCGTAGGATGAGAATGTTCGGAGCTAGAAGGAAATAGGAGCCTCCAGTCTTTGTTGTCACCTAGCGAAGAACTGCGCGTTGCCTGGGCAACCAGATAATCCAGTATTGTTTGTAACACTAAAGTAGAATTGCTCTCTGGGCATCTGAAGGAATAACGGTTCAACACTTCGTCACAGTTGCAGGTGTTGAGGTCAGAGCCTCTCAGACATGTTTCCCGTAGGTTTTCGTGGTCACTGTGTGTCTGGCCCCAGGGGTGGGGGTGGTGGACCGAGAGGACCCCTGCGCCCAGGCTCTACCTCCTCTACAAGACAGAAAGGCCCCTAGGGTTTGGACCGATCTGAGTTGCCAGCTCAGGTGCCTCTGGAGTCAGTGTTGGTGACACTGGGCAGTCAGGGGCGTCTGAAGTGGTCCACGCCGAGGGTTAGGGACACATGATGAGAAGAGAAGAATGCCCACACTCGCTAGATGTTCCAACCTGAGAAGCGGCAGGTTTGCTGACTAGTTCCCTGAACTAAGGGGTGAGGGAGGGGGTAGTTCAGTCAGCTTTCTCACTTGGGTGTGATATACACCAAGGTTTAGAGCACAAAGAGAGAGGCTGTTTTAAAACTTGGGCTGTAGGTTTCTCTTTTTATATGTATTTGAGGGCACGTGCAGGGGAAATACAGTTGTCCTGGCTCAGTGATCGGCAAACTGCGGCTCGCGAACCACATGCGGTTTGTGAGCCGTGGTTCGCGGCTCTGTTGACTAATGAGTTTGCTGACCACTGACCTAGACTCTCGATTCCAATAATTACAGACTGTTGTGCCTTGTGATTAAGCCCCTATCCCAGTGGTCGGCAGACTCATTCGTCAACAGAGCGGCAAACCGCAGTTGGCGTGCCGCATGTGGCTCGCGAGCGCAGTTTGCCGACCACTGTCCAGGTTGAACACCCATTCAGGTTATAACTGTTCTGAAAGATAGTTATGGAATAGTCCCAACTATGAAGACCACGTGGAGGGTCAGGACATTGGTTCCTGGGCCAGGTTCTCCTGTTTCCTTCAGCAGGTAGTCTCCAGAACGAGACTGTTTTCAAGGTCTGTTCCAACTGGGACATCCATAGCCAGGTGTGCTTTGATTCACCCCAAATGGTCTCCTTTTTCAAGGAACGTATTTGTGTATTTCCGCTTGGACAGCTATGCCAACCAGTGTCTCAGCTCCGGCAGCTGCGTTAAGTAGAACCCTTGTCTCTCCGTCCAGGTATATCATTGCTCGCTTGCGTGGTCTGAACCTAGTGCGTTATGTGATGGTTCCTTTCTTAAACAGTTTCAGGATGGAAACTTCCAGTACTATATTAATTCATTTGCCAAATCATTTGCTATGGAATAGCCTTAGGAAGGTTTCTCTTCTTTCTTTTTCCTTTAAATTGTTGATTAAAAAAAATTACGCATCATAAAATTCACCAGTTAAATCAGGGGTGGGGAACCTTTTTTCTGCCAACGGCCATTTGGATATTTTTAGTATCCTCCTCAGGCCATATGAAATGACCAACTTAAAAATTAGCCTGCTATACTTGGTCAAACATTTAATTAACTCACCTGAATGCCTTGGCAGGGCCAAACCAAGTGATTTTGTGGGCTTTTACATGGCCCACAGGCCGAACGTTTTCTACCCCTGACTTAAACCATTTTAAAGTGTCAAATGGCTTTTATTGACAACTAGAGGTCCGGTGCACGAAATTTGTGCACTCAGGGGAAAAGGGTACTCAGCCCGACCTGCGCCCTCTCACAGTTCGGGAGCCATCAGTTGGACATCCTTAGCGCTGCCACGAAGGCACGAGAGACTCCTGTCACTGCTGCTGCGTTCGCCAGCAGTGAACCCAGTTTCTGGCTGGACACACTGACCACCAGGGTGCAGCGCCTGTGTTGAATGTCTGCCCCCTGGTGGTCAATGCGCGCCATAGCGACAGGTCATTCTGCTGTTTGGTCGATTTGCATATTAGCCTTTTATTATATAGGACGTTGTGCAACAACCACTGTTCCAGAATATTTCCATCATTCTAAAAGGACACCCTGTATTCATTAAGCAGTCACTCTCCATTTCCTTCTCCCCCAGGCCCTGTCAACCACTAAATCCGCTTTCTGTCTCGATGAATTTGCCTATTACGGACATTTCATATAAATGGAATCCCACAATGTGTATTCTTTGCGTTAGCTTCTTTCACTCAGTGTAATGTTTTCAAGGCTCATCCATGTTGTAGCATGGTCATTTCTTTGATAACATTTTGTTTATCTGTTCATCCATTGGTGGACGTATGAACTCTTCCCTCTTTTTTGGAATTGTGAACAATGCTTTTATGAACATTTGTATACACGTTTTTTGTTTGAATACTGTAGGGTACATACCTAGGAGTGACATTTCTGGGTCATATGGTAATTCCGTGTTTAATTTCTTAAGGAAACACCAACCTGTTTTTACAGAGTAGCTGCATCACTTTCCATCCCCACAAGGAATGTGCCAGGGTTCCATTCAGAGTGAAAAACAGCTGTTTGCTACGTCTGCTGTGAGGAGGAAGACCATTCTCAGCAGTCACACAAACTGTGGACATCCCAGGAAATGTGGACATCACTCGGAAGGGATGCACAGTCATTGTGAATGGCCCCAGAGGCACCCTATGGGGGGACTTCAGCTTCTTCAATGTAGAACACAGTCTCCTTGGAAAGGAAAAGTGGAGGCTCTGGATTGACAAATGGCGGAGAAGTAGAAAGGAACAGGCCATGGTGCGCACTGTGTGCAATCATATACACAATGTGATGAAGGGTGCTCCACTGGGTTTCCGTTACCGGATGAGGTCTGTGCACGCTCATAGGAGGGCCAGCCCACCCTCTTGTTCCAAAGCTCCACTAGGATTGGGACTCAGTTGCTGATGGTGAAAAAAGAGCAGATCTGCAAGCGTGTGGCCTCCTTCTCTTGTCCCCTTGTTCGTGGACTCCTCTTTTAAGGCCCTTTCTACTAGGCTGAATTTTCACAGCACTGGAAATCCTGGGTCTTTTCTCTCCCTCAGTTGGCATTGAAATCAGAACTGCCTGAAAGAACAGCTGAGCAATGCATCAGGCTCTTGTGGCTTAGAAGGAGCTTCCAGCCCACTCCAAATGAGATTTCTAATGCCACACAGGCTCCAGTGGGCATGTTCCAATTTCATGGTCCTACGTTACGGGCATTGTTCTAAGCCTGCATGAAAGCTTTTGCTAAGCCCAGCTGCTCTGAGCTCTGCATCAATTGCTTGGGCAAACTGGCAGCCCCTGAGCCACATTCTTTCCAGACCAGAAAGATTGTCGAGTATCACTCACAGATTTTATTTTTCTGGTGGGAAGCATCCTTCAGTATAGGTGCATGTGTCCTTGAAATGTGGCAAAGGCCAGTGGGATTTTTTTGCTAAGAATTTATTTTTAGCCCTGACTGGTGTGGTCAGTGGTTAGAGTGTTGGCTCAGGCACTGAAGGGCATGTACCTGGGTTATAGGTTCAAGCCCTAGCCACAGTCGGGTTAGTGCAGGAGGCACTTAATCAATGTGTCTCTCTCACATCTATGTTTCTCTCTCTCCTCCCTCCCTTCCTTCCACTCTCTCTGAAAATCAATGGAAAAAATAACCTCAGGTGAGGATTAACAACAACAACAAAGAATTTATTTTTAGTAAGGTAAATTTTATACACAATAATTCTCCTGGATCTTAAGCATACATTTGGGTGAATTCTTTAAAATGTATACACCTAAGTAAGCAACCCCCCAATCAAGATGTAGAACTTTTCTGTCACCCCCAGAAATAGTCTTCTGTTCCCTTCCTTTCTATCTCTGCTCCACCCATTAGGCAACCACTTTCCTGATTTCTATTGCCATAGGTTAGTTTGTGTGTATTCTATAATTTTCTATAAATGGAATCATACAGTATATCGTTTTAAAACCTACTTTTCTTGTGTCCGGAGTCTTATATTTTTAGATTAATCCTGTTGTTACTGGTATCCATCATTCATTATTTTTAATTGCTAGTGAATATTTCATGCTATCAATATACCAAAATTAGTTTACTCATGTTTTGAGATTTTCCATTATTATGTGTATCACCTTTTTGTTATTTTTTATTGCTGAGCTATCTTCCATTATACAAATCATACAAATACACCATAAATAGTTTATCTCCTCTCTGATTGTGGGACATTTGGGGTGTTTCTACCTTTTTGGGAATTATTAACAAAGCTGCCATAACGATTCCTGTAAAAGCTGGGAATTATGAATATAGCTGCCATAAAGATTCCTATAAAAGTCTGCTTTTGGAAATATGTTTTACCTAGGAGTTTGATTGCTGGTCATACAGTAAATGTATGTTTTACTTCATAAGACACTGTCCATGGTTATACCATTTGGTTATAAGACACTGTCAATGGTTATACCATTTTACATTCTCACCAATAATGTGTGAAATTCCAATTGCTCTACATCCTCATTTCCATCATTTCTCTGAGAGTGGTCTGGTGGCATCTCATTAGGGGGATTTTCATGGGACTTTGTGTAGTTGCATCTAGGCAAGGACAGCTGGGACCAGCAGGAGAATCCTGGAAGCAATCAGGGATCTGATGTTTCAAGCTCTCTTCTTTCTATCCTTCATCATGTTCTACTGATTGTCCTTCATAGACTTCCCACGTCTGACCTTTTTCTATTTTGAGAGTTATAGTTAGTGCTCCGACAGTTTCCGTTTGGGGGTTGAACCCCTGAACGTAGGCCAAACTCCAGCTTCTGGTCCAGGAGAGAGAGGGTTGTTGAGGGAAAAGAGTATCAAAAAGGGTATCTTCCTCTCACCTCTACCTCATTTCAGCCTTCTGGCCTCCTTCAGGATTACAGTTTAACTGGAGTATTCAAGTCAGATCAGATATCATGGTCAGTCTGTCATATGGAACAGAAAGCTCCTTGGGTATTGAAGATAATTCCCAGGAATCATAGAGTTTAATTCAGGAGTATATGCTCAAGTGGGGGTGGTGAACATACAATATAATATACAGATGATATATTATAGAATTGTACACCTGAAACTTACAACATTTTATTAACCAACTAGTGGCCCAGTGCACAGATTTGTGCACCGATGCAGTCCTTTGGCCTGGCCTACAGGGATTGAGCTGAAACCAGCAGTCCGACATCCCCCAAGGGGTCCTGGATTGCAAGAGGGTGCAGGACCCCACTGGTGCACAAATCCATGCACTGGGCCTCTAGTATGCATATAAGATCTTTGGTTAATCTCTCCCTTCTCTCCTCCATCCCCTCTTTTCTCTGAAATTCATCAGTCTGTTCCATGTTTCTATGCCTGTGCATTGAGCATCTGCCCCCTGGTGGTCAGTGTGCATTATAGCTACCAGTCAAATGGTCGCTTAGGCTTTTATATATATAGATGTCTCCCCAATAAATTCAATAAATAAATAACAGAAGCTCCCCCTACCCCCAAAGACAATACAGTCAAGGATGACTTCAAGGTTTTGAGACTAAAAGGCATCTCTCTATAGATCCTAGATTTCTATCTTCAGAAAACCTTTGTTTTGTGGGAGCTCTCCAGGGTACTGGACTTCTGCTTGAAAATGTCTCTGACATGGAAGACTAGTGTTCCACACCTACTTTTAACTAACATTTCTGTGCGTCTTGAACATTGTCCTCTTTATACCAGATTTGTTTTTTATGTTAAAATAACTTTATCTTGCATTTTACAGAAGTCTATGAATGATTTTTAAAAAGCACCACCTCACCCCACCATGTTTTTCTGACAGTTGTTAAAGTAGGCAATTAGTATGTCAACAGCTTGAGCACCAAAGCATCTAGCAAGGATTTCATACCAATCAGCCACACATCAAAGAACTTGGCAGCTTTTCTGTGTTGTTTTAAATAAAATGGTCCTTATAGCAGCTTTTAATCCCAACACAAGTTCTGAATGCCTATGACTAAGATGTTCTTTCTTCGATCTCCTCAGCCACTATGTAGGTCAAACTACCATGGTTTTCCAACTCATTGATTCTCAAAATTTAATGTACAAATGAATCACTGGATGATCTTTTTAGAATGCATGTTCTGATTCTAGATTTGGGGAGGGGGTCAATATTCTGCATTTCCAAAAAGCTCTGGTCTATCTGATGCTGCTGGTCTTTGAGCCACACTGAGCAGCAGCAAGGCCTTAATTTTCCCACTTGCACTCTTGCTCCTCAACACTAGAGTTACTTTGAAACCAAGAACCCTTTCAGTGACTTCTAGTTATGCTTAGAATAAAGTTAAGACTCATGGACTGCTGCATGGACCGGCATCTGTTTACCTTCCTGGCCACATGAGATACAAGCTTCCTCTCATCCTCCATACTTCAGTCACACTGGTCTTTGACTGCACTTGCAGAGAATCACATTTTCCCTAGTCCGAGAGCTCTGTGCACCCCATTTCCTTTTCTTGAAATGCCTTCTCTTCTGTAGAACTGCCTCTTTCTAAGTCTCTGTGGCTCAGCTTAAATGTGTGCTTTTTAGAAACACACAACTAGAAGGTAAGCTCCATCGAGATAGAAACATGTCTGTTTCATTTACTGTTGTAGTCCCAGCATGCAGTAAACATGGAACAGTTTAAAGAAAAGAAGGGGTCAATGGGAAAGAAGAGGGACATACACGGAGTGGCCAGATTATTTTGATCTTTGAATGCATAATAATCTGGCCACTCAGTGTGCGTGCGTGTGTGTGTGTGTGTGTGTGTGTGTGTGTGTGTGAAAACTGGTGCATGAATTCGTGCATGGGTGGGGTCCAGCCAGCCTGGCCAGAGAGAGGGGACATGGATGGTTGGCCAGCCTGTCTGCTGGTCGAACTCCTGGTCAAGGGGACAATTTGCATATTAGCCTTTTATTATATAGGATATATACTGAGTGGCCAGATTATTATGCGTTCAGAGATCATAATAATCTGGCCACTCAGTGTATGTAATACTTTCAACAATAATAATTTAAATTAAGGAAAAAGAAGGAAATATTGAATAAGTGTAAATACTATATGCTTTCCCCAAACAGGTCTTGATGAACATGGATTTGAAGCAGTTTCAATTAGATTACTTAGTTTTCTGGCTGGTTATTGCATCTTTGAATAATTGACTGTAGCTTTCTAACTTCGCTTCATCTCTAGGATTTCCTGTTTGTGAACCCATCTTGTTCTCCGTCATCACCTGCATACGTCTATGTCCCAGTGCCCAGAACCTGTTATTGTGACACCATACACGGCAGAGGGGACGGTGCCAATGTGGTTAAGTTGAAGATCCTGAAATGGGAAGATTTTCCTGAGTTATCTAGGATCACAGTTAGGGACAGATGATGACAAGAGAGGGCGGGAGGGAGAGGAGAAATAAGGATTTGAAGTTGCTATGCTGCTGGTTTTGAAGACCGAGGAAGGGGCCGAGGAATGCAGATGGCCTTTAGGAGCTTGGAAAGGCAAGGACGTGGATTATTCTCTAGAGCCCCAGAAGGAACACAGTCTTGCTGACCCGTTTTAGACTTCTGGTCTCCTGCACTGGAACACAGTAAATATGTGTTCTTTTATGCACTAACTGTGTGGTAGGTGATCACATCTGCAGTAGAAAACTAATACAGTTCATAGCAGAGAGCGCTTTACAAAGTCCACCTTCTTTGGTAGGAAGTAATGAACCCAATGCATCTTATCTCTTGTTCAGAAACTGTTTTGTTTATACTGGTCTCTTTCATATCAGCCACACAATCCTTGTTCCTTCCCAGCTTGGTACTTTTCTCCACATCATCCCCGTGTCTAGACACCTTTCTCCTCCAGATCTTTGCGTACTGTTTCAGAATGTCATTGACAGGCATTTGGCAAGTACTTCTGTGAGCCTCCAAGCTTTCAAGTCTGCTCAACTGACGCCATGTGGAATTCGGTGAGGATCATGCTCTGTGTCACCAATATTAAAAAGGCCTCTAAGCCGTTGCCATCTGTAACCTCTCAAAAGAACAAATACTTTGGAAAAAGTTTCCCCTGTAGATGAGAAAGTAGCATTGGTGAGAGAGCTGCCAAAGTTAGTTTTTTCTCTTTAGTGAAAGGGAGGTTTATTGATCGATTCTTTGAGTCTTCATGGAACTCGTATTTCTTTAGTCCCACAGTCAAGCTGTCTGGTGTGCTCATTGGCACTTTGAATATTATTGTGTTTATAAAAATTAAGAGCTCATCTGGCCCCAAGTTAAGCGGCTTGTCACATATGTCTTTGCCATCGAAGAGTTAAAGCCGGCTCCAGAGCCTTGAAACCAGCCAGCGGTCTGAGGCAGGAGCTGCAAATCTTGTTTACAATCACAAAATGGCGACTTGGCAAATGCTCTTACTGCATTGTAAAAAAGAAACACTGCAGCCGTTATTCGTGGAGTGCTTAGTCTGTGCCAAACCTTGGGCTCAGTCGTGGGGATGCAGAGGTGAATAACACAGAAATAGTTCTTAACCTTATGGAATTTATGTAATGTAAAAAATAATAATAGGAGTAAATAAATTTTGCAGGTCAGCAATGTGCTATAAAGGCTTTTGAAGATTTAAAAAAGTCTGACAATCATATCATCCCAAGAATATCCATCTTTTGTGTCATATAACTTTCATTTCTAATTTTTAAACAATAGTCCGTCACAGTCTTACACTCAGCAAATACCTCCTGGGTGCTAACTCTATTCTAGTCTCTCTGGTTGACACTGAGGAAGCCGTGGAAAAGAACAGTGTAATCCCTGCCCTCCTGAACTGTGCATTCTTGCTAAACATGAGCAGAAATAAGGACAAAACATCTGGGCCACAAAAGTGTGGCTCATCTGCATTATTTAGGTTTTGCATTGTTGAAATTTGTACATTTTGTTAAATCATCAAATACACTCCTAAACATTTGATGTGGGTTTTTGTTCTATCCAAACCTTTGTCAAAAAGACATATAGAGACAAATAGATTGATTGGATGGTTAGAGTTAGATTGCGTATGAGCTTGAAGAATGAAAGAACTGACCCTGGGACTTCTGGTGATGTTTTCAACAGACTCCCCAAGTATCTTACTATTCGTTCAGTGAATGTTGTGGAAAGAGCACTGGATTTGAAATCTAAAATCCTAGTTTCCACTTTTCTTTTTTTAGTAGAAGAATATATTTATTTTTATTTTACACCATTCAATCTGTTTGAATTGATTAAAAAGTCACATGCATATGTTGTTTTTGTGATAAAGACATTACAAGTAATACTGAGCTATTTTATTTATTTATCTATTTTCCTAGTTTCCACTTGGCCGTGAAATGCAGTTCTATGATTTGGGGCTTATGGTTTCACCTTCGTCTTCTTTGACAACAGGAATTTCAGCTCTGCTCGGCTCCAACGCCTGTATCTCTCTGATCCGTTGTTCCCTTGTAGCTGCTATTTCCATTTCTCTGTGACTTCCTCAAGTTTAAATTTAACAGAGAGACCCAGCTGACGAGAGAGAGGACTGCTGCCCAAGACTAACATCAGGTGTTACTATCATTCATTCCAGCGGCAAGAACATGAGGTAGCAAAGAGCGCTTGCTCACCAGAGGAGGCTTGTTTGTGCGCAGGCAGACAGGATTTGGGCAGCAGCCGGGTAGGATCACCGATTGTGAACGCCTGACTTAGCCACTGTTTCGGAAAGAAAGAGCACTCGGCTTCGGTTTCAGGATGTGAGGCCCGGCGCGGGGTCCAGGACACAGGGAAGCGGGGCCAGGGTGTGTGGGGCTTTGTCAGTCTGCCGGCTCACAGCCCAGGGACTGAGACTGGCGCCCGGACAGGCCTTTTCCACTTTTTTTCTGCCTCGGAGCATGGACCATTTCTGCCTCCCCAGCCCAGGCGTCTCTGAGGACTCAAGCTTTGTAACTCAGTCACCTTAAGAGCTGGGATAGGGAGATTTCTTAGTTTGAGATGTAAAAAGGATTCAAACAAAATGAGAAAATATAATAATATTAAGATGCTCCAAACAAATATTGATGCTTTAAGAATTTCTACATACTGGCCCTAGCCAGTTTCGCTCAGTGGCTAAAGTGTCAGCCTGCGGATTGAAGGAAGAGTTCCAGGTTCAATTCCTGTCAAGGGCACATGCCAAGGTTGTGGGCTCAACCCCCTGTAGGGGGCGTGCAGGAGGCAGCCAATCAATGATTCTCATTATTGATGTTTCTATCTTACCCTCTTCCTTCCTCTCTGAAATCAATAAAAATATATTTTATAAAAGAAAAAAGGAAAGAATTTCCTGGTTGGAGGGGAGCCCATCTGACTGCTTCTCACTAAGGAATCTTGCACATGAAATCCCTAACAATACCAATCAAATCGATGGTTCACTCCAAAACCCTGGTGGAAAAATGATGACACAGCAATAAATATTCATGAGGCCATCAAGGGCATCGGTATTTATAAAGAACCATGAATGGGACAAAAGACAGAGGGCACAGGTGGCAGCGTGCACACTCTACTGCAAGGAGCTCCCTGGCTGCAAAGAAATTCTTGCTCCTCCCTGAATGCATCTCCCCAGACATGGTTCTCTCTCACATCCCCACCATGGCCTTGTTTTTGAGAGTCAACTTCTTGTGTTGTTGTTGTTTTTTTTAAAAAATATATATTTTTATTTATTTCAGAGAGGGAGGAGGCAGGAGGAGAGAGATAGAAACATCAATAATGGGAATCATTGATCGACTGTCGGCTGCCTCTTGCACACCCCCTACTGGGGATGGAGCCCACAACCCAGGGATTTGCCCTTGACAGGAATTGAACCTGAGACCTTTCAGTACACAGGCTGACGCTCTATCCACTGAGCCAAAACAGCTAAGGCTCAACTTCTTCTTCTTTTTAAAAAAATATATTTGATTGATTTTTTACAGAGAGGAAGGGAGAAGGATAGAAAGTTAGAAACGTCAATGAGAGAGAAACATCAACCAGCTGCCTCCTGCATGCCCCCTACTGGGGATGTGCCCACAACCAAGGTACATGCCCTTGACCGGAATCAAACCTGGGACCCTTCAGTCTGCAGGTGGACACTCTATCCACTGAGCCAAGCCGGTTTTGGCTAGGGCTCAACTTCTTGTTTTTACAAAAGATACGTTTTGGTTATCCAGGATTGAATATCTCTTCCTTCCATCTTTATGACAGATGTCTAACCCAACTGTGACATCGCCTGTGCCCTCGCAGGTTCTGGAATACCCTCCTGTTTTCTGCCACAGCTGCTCAGGAAGGGCAGGGACCTTGAACATCAGCCTGGATAGAAACCAAGGGGAAGGTGAGTCTGCTCTGAGCAAGCAGCCTTGCAGACAGGCAGGCCGTCAGTGCCGCAAGAGCACGGTTTCATGGACTCACATAAGCATCTAGCTACATGGATGATAGGTTCTGGCTGGGGGAAGCTTCATGAAACACTAGGCCCCAAATGGGATGACTCTGTGACATTCTATAAGAACAAAGAACAAAGGTAGAGTTAGTATAAACCAACCAGCCTCAAGGAAACAGAGGGTTGCAGGTGAGAAAACAAAGCAGCCAACACTAGAGTAGCAGCAGAATGCAGAGCCCCTTAGGGACTTGACTCACTCCTATAATCCTTGGTCAATGGCATAAGGCAGTGGTCAGCAAACTCATTAGTCAGCAGAGCCAAATATCAACAGTACGACTACTGAAATTTCTTTTGAGAGCCACATTTTTAAAACTTAAACTTCTTCTAACGCCACTTCTTCAAAATAGACTCGCCCAGGCCGTGGTATTTTGTGGAAGAGCCACACTCAAGGGGCCAAAGAGCCTCATGTGGCTCACGAGCCGCAGTTTGCTGACCACGAGCCTAGGCTCATCACTTTTCTCCCTTTGCTTCCATCTCATGGTTTCAACCACAGTCTATATCCCATCTCTTTGTCTTCCAAGTCCGTGTCAGACAGACCCCTGCATTTTCTCTGTTTAACAACCTGCCGCAGTAAACGTCTCCTCCACTAAACCATGGTGCTGGGTTTTGTCAAAAGCTTTTTATGTTGTCCATTGATATGGGCATATAACTTTTATCTTTCGTTTTGTTTATGTGGTGTATGTTCATTGATTTGCAGATACTATGCCAACCTGGCATTTCAGGAATAAATCACACTTGATCCTTATATATGGTTCTTTTAAAGTATTACTGGATTCGGTTTGCAAGCATTTAAATATGTTTATATGGCTTCTTCATTCTTCCACAGTTATTGGTTCAGGTGGCTACTTGGAATATAATTTTACCTGAGTGGCTTGCCTAAGGCAACATGGCTAGTACGCAGGGGCAGTAGACCCTATACCAAGACTCTTGGCCTTCAAGTCTCTTTTCACTAGACCACACTGCTTCCTTCTGACCCCTCATTGATTGATTCATTTGCTAAGTTCCTAGCTGGGATTGAGCACTGTTTTAGGCATTAGGAATAGAAAGATAGAAAAAGTCTACTCTGGCAGCGCAGAGAAGAGTGATTCATCCCGCCTGGTGGGCCAGAGAAAGCTTTAGAGAACGGTAGCATCTGAGTTAAGCCTGCCCCTGCTGGTTACTCCAGGAGGCCCCCTTTTTGACTTAAGCTAGCCCGAACCGAGATACGTAATTTGCAACTAAAAGGTTCCTCGTTCATGTTGTATGGTTGTACCAAAATGTACTTACCATTTGTCACACACTTCTGTTGACTTTTAAAATTCAGTCTAATTAACAAGATTTCGATTGGCCTTTCTGCATATGCATCTTTGCATACATTCCCTACAGGGTCAGAGGTTATGTCTTTGATCCCTGTTACCATATTACCTTCCAGACAGGTTTATCAGTCTTTCATCAAATTGGAAAAGAATGTCAGCTAGTCCTTGGAGACCTGTCTCCTAATTGCAAGTCTCTATGTTAGGATTAAGATAATATGCATAAATCCCACATCTGAGTGAAGTCACAGGGCTCTTGACTTTTTCTGTCATACTTATTTCTCTTAGCATTATATTCTTACGATCCACCCGGCATTCCATCTTTTCTTATGACTGAGTAGTATCCCGTTGTGTATATGTACCCCATCTTCTTTAGCCAGTCATCTACAGAGGGACACTCTGATTGTTTTCATGTCTTGGCCACTGAGAATAATGCTGCAATGAACATAGGGATATGAGTAAATGTCTTCAAAATTTTCAGGTAGATACCCAGAAGAGGGGTTGCTGGGTAAAACAAGGAAACCAATCAGACAAAAACTCATAGGTGGTTCCCAGAGGGAATGGGGTGGAGACGTAGCAAAGGGAGGTCAAATACATAGTGGCAAAGGAAGATTTGGCTTTGGGTAGTAAACGCGCAGTGCAATATACAGATGCTGTATCATAGAATTGTGCACGTCAAACCTACAAAAGTTTGTTTATGTTACCCCAATGAATTTAGTTAAAATATAATATGCCTAAAATACTATACAAAGAGTCATTACATTTTTATTCATTATAAAAAGCTTTTTTCTTAAGAAGGGAAACGATCATGTTTTGAGTACGAACTTCCCATGGGCCAGACATCGCACTAAGAAGTTTATATGCATGATCCCCTTTAAACGTCACCGCCTTTTGAGAAAGGGACGATTATTGTCCTCGTGTTACAGGTGACACAACGGGCTCAGAGAATTGAAGCAGTTGATCCAAAGCCAAATGGAACTCCGATCAGTCTGATTTCAGACCCTCCCGTTTACCATTGCTTATGTAAGTCGAATGTGGAAGTATGAAAAGTGGGGGTGTCAGACATATGCACAGTTGACAATACTCCCCAGCAGAGGGAGATGGTAGGCACATTGAACAGATGGGTATGGAGCATGTGCCCTTTCTAGAATGACTCAGCCCTGGCTCTACCACAACAGTTGAAGGTAAAGAAATAAGTAGCCCGGGAATTACTGCTTTCCCAAGGATTTTCCCCCCTCAATTTTCTTTTCCACCCATAGGCCCACCCCCAACTCAACCTAAGCATCCTTCCTCACTACAAACTGCGCTGGAGATGGTCCAGAACTTCTTTCATCTCGTCCTCATGATAATTGAGGTTTATAAAAAAAAACTCAAAAGGTATTTCTACTTTATTATTTCTTTTAAAATATATTTTATTGATTTTTTACAAAGCAGAAGGGAGAAGGATAAAAAGTCAGAAACATCGATGAGAGAGAAACATCGATCAGCCGCTTCTTGCACGCCCCCTACTGGAGGTGTGCCCGCAGCCAAGGTACATGCCCTTGACTGGAATCGAACCCAGGACCCTTCAGTCTGCAGTCCAACGCTCTATCCACTGAGCCAAACCGGTTTTGGCTATACTTTATGCTTAATAATAGTTCATTATTATCCAATCATTAGTCCAATAAAGACAAGCTTTTCCTCTCATAATTTTATTAAAATTAAAGACCTTCACTGATTTAAAATGTAATTTATTTTAGGCTACTACAACATGAAAACCTGATTCAAATGCAGAGACAAATGCATTTTTCTCCCTGCTAGCATCTCTTCGGTTACTTTGAAAACTGCTCACAAATCTCTAGAGACGACTAGCTGATCTCCTGTCTCCTCCCAGACTCAGGTGCCCGAGTTTCAAGTTATGGCCATCAGTTACCACAGGTCAGCACATCAGGCTGTGGATTCGAGCCTTGGACACACGTGTCACACACATGACACCGTGGGACAAACTGGGGCGGGCTGGCTGCACGCTGCCAAGGTGACGTGAGACTGTGTGGTTTCCTCGTAAAGGGGTTCAGGGACTCTGCCAGTTTACCACTTTTATGGCCTTAGGTCAGCTTCTAAATCTCAGCTTCCTCATTTGCAAAAGGTGATAAATAATATTCTCAGGCTTTTGTGTGTATGAAATGAGATAATGTATATTAAACTCTACCTGGCACATACAGTATTCAAAACATAGCCATTACGAATGGCTGCGCTCTGGGGACAAGAAGGGGAAAGACATCCTTTGTGACCCTTGTCTTGAACAGCTCTGTCTCTCCATCCCCTTGGCTCTGTATTCCTCTGAGCTCTGGAGAGAGGAAAGCGGTGATGGAGGAGACCTCACCACCTCTTTTAACAGTCTCAAGGCCACCGTCACTAATTTAACCACGGTCTCCCCTCTGTGCTCAGCCTCACTGGCATATGGTTAGCCATTTCCCCTGTTTCTGCTTTTCTCATGTGTGTTCCCTTAGAGCAGTAGTTTTTCAACCTTTCTAATGTCACGACCCTTTAATACAGTTCCTCTTGTGGTGGTGACCCCCAACCATAAAATTATTTTCGTTGCTACTTCATAACTGTGATTTTGTTGCTGTTAATGAATCATAATGTAAATATCTGTGTTTTCCGATGGTCTTAGGCCCACAGGTTGAGAACCTCTAGCAGGGTCGCCTAAGACCATTGGGAAACACAGATAATTACATTACGACTCATAACAGCAGCAAAACTACAGTTATGAAGTAGCAACGAAAGTAATTTTATGGTTGGGGGTCACCACCACCTGAGGAACTATATTAAAGGGTCGAGGCATCAGGAAGATTGAGAACCACTGCCTTAGCGCGAATCCTGGGTATTGCTTCGTCCTCATCTCAGTTGGCCTTCTTCGTGATTATTGCACGAAGAATGCTGGGAGCTGCGGGGGTTTAAGAAACAGAACGGAAGTGCTGGATTCACATCCATTTGCACATAAAAGGCATCCGCTTTCATCCCAGCAGAAGGTAACAGAACATTCCTCATCTGCTTCAAAGCATTTGAAGTTACATTCTTATGCCAATAGCAGAGTCAACACAAGATTTGCCTAAAATTCACTGGTCATGATCTGCTCTACTTTACATGCGCATTTTTCAAAGCATGCTCTATGGAGTGCTCCCTCTGAAGGATGTTAGGAGTTATCACCACATTAATAACGGTATCTGGCTGGTGAAATATGAGCAGCGCTGGGCTAAGCGAAACTGAAACTGTAGGATCGCTCAGAGCCCTGAAATGAGCGCATGCTCTGTGGATCGCTGAGGGGAGTTACAGCGTGCAGTATTTTCCTGATTGGATTCCAACCTCCGTTGGCGAGAAACATCTCACAGGACTCGTGTTCTTCTGCATCCACTTTGGAAAACAGGTCTAAACCCTGCGAAGACGAACCCACATCTACTGTTTGTTCTATAAAGTTGACGTGGAAGTCGGGCTGAGAAAGGCATACCTGGGCACGCCAGAGACAACAGGGGTGTAAGAGGGAGGCGAGAGCAGTGGTCGGCAGTGGGCCAGCCAGTCAAATTGGGGAAGCAAGTTCTGGGGACAAAGGAGCGCATGTGCAGAGAGCCTTCCTGCGTTGGATGCCTCTCATGGAAGGGTAAGATAAAGCGTGAATAATAGGGTGCCACTTAGAGGTTCCCTGGCCATTGGTGACACAGGACATGGTACTGTCCCTGCAGCCTTTTTAGATGAGGCCTTGGAGGAATGAGCAGCCCCACCCTTCCACCCCATTTCCTCCTGCCGGCAGCACAGTATATAGATAGCTACGCTGGGCTCCCCCACACCCACCTCTGTCTCGTTGCCTTAGCAACAAGACCGAGAAAGTTGAGTTGCCCAGTATCCAAGGTTACATTGTGTTCACACACTTGCTACATACTACACGTTCTGCAGATCTACTGTTGTTTCCACAAAAGCACGTTTTAACTGTAGACGGGTGTGTACAGGTGGCATAGCAAACCTGGGTCCCATCACAAGACGTCCTTTCATTTGTATAACTAGAACTCGAGGTTGTAATGGGAACATTTCACAATCAACAGAAAGGTTGCTAGAGACAGGGGTGAGGACTAGGGGAAGAGTGGATGGAAATAGAGAATGAACGTTATTATTTTTAGTCAGTAATTTGAATTTACGAAAGAAGAGGAGGGGGCATCTGAGTGCTTTATAGTTCGTAGCTCGGGGTGCTGTTTCTGGGGATCCCACAGAACCTCTCCCCCAAGAGAGCCAATGGCTTTCTTCAAGAGCTCCACACAGCTGCCTGGCTGGCGTGGCTCAGTGGTTGAGTGTCAACCTGTGACCCAGAGGTTACGGTTTGATTCCCACCTGGGTTGCAGGCTTGAGCCCCAGTGTGGGGTGTGCAGGAGGCAGCCGGTCAATGGTTCTCACTGATGTTTCTCTCTCTCTCTCTCTCTCTCTCTCTCTCTCTCTCTCTCTCTCTCTCTCTCTCTCTCCTCCCTTCCTCTCTGAAATCAATCCACACAGCTCACTCCAGATGCTTGATCTGGGCAAAGGCAGCAGGCTCTCCAGCTTATGGTCCTTCGGTGCCTCAGCCCACATCCTCTCCTGCTGCTGAGGAAGCTGCTGAGGCTCAGGCTCTTCTCTGGCTGTGGCTTCTCAGGCAGGGCTGCTCACCTGTGCAGGTTTCTCAGGTCCTCAGGCTGCCTGGCTCCCAGCTTGGTTCACAACCGACAGCCCCATGGTGGTTCCTAGGCGAGCTGCACGGACATGGCATGCGATCCTGCAAAAATCCGAGGAGGAGGAGAGCATTATCTGGCTCATTTCACAAGTGGACAGACACGGATGTTGGCGCTCACTTGTTTGCTGGAGCCTGCGCCCGGCCTGGTGCCCGCGTCCTGAGGCCGGAGGGTCCTCGGCTTCAGTGGACCCCAGGATGGAGAAGTCATCCCGGCCAATGTCCATGTGCCACCCACTGCACAAGAGATGCTGCAGACCCTCTCCACGTGGCATTCTCTCAGAGAAACAGGCAGAAATGGCTACGACTCCATCAGCGCTGTTCTCACTCACGGTCCATGGTCCCAGCGACAACATTGTCGACGCTAAACTATAGAACATGGTCTCACGGAGGGTTTTTGCTGAATTTAGTTTTGTGAGAGAGAAAGTTCATAAAATGTAAATCCCGTTTAGCTATACATTTCACCGATTGCTATAGGTGGAAAGGATAAAATTACTTGAATCAGGATTATTTCAGAAAGTTTGGGATATGTGTGGCTATCCAGCTGGTGCTATGAGGTGTATGGTCGTGTTTACTTCCTTTTTTAACTCACGTGTTCTTTTTATTTCGAGAAGATTGAAGTGATTTATAAACAACTTCTGTCAATCATTTTGCGAATACTGAAATCAAATTCAATAAAAATTGATTACTGCCCAAGCTTCTTCTAAGAAACCTGGCAGCATTGATATTTAAGAGGAGCTGAAGAATTCTGATTGTTAATAAAACCTTTACAAAAATTTTGTATTTGGAAATTGTTAAAGTCAATGGTTCCAATTTGAAAAAAAAATGTAACCTTTGATTTGTGTTTGGATTCATTTTCAAAGGATTTTAAAGGAAAATTTAACCTAGTTTCAGTTTGTTTATTTTTTCTTTTCAGAAGGGTTTAATGTAGGTATATGTGGGTTAGGCAAATGTAGAGAACGTCTGAGGATGAGATTGTACATTCTTGGCCAGTAGGTCTCTCCTGATAACAAAAGCTGGTGACAGCAACGTGCCAAGAATTTGGCTTTATGACGATTGGAAATAGTGTTAACTTTGTCAAGCAACATTCCAGAAACATGGGCCCTGCAGGAGCCACCTGACGTCTTAGAGGTTTTAAAATGAATGAAAACCTAGTTGCTTATAAAATTAGTTACACACACATGAGAATGGGGTGCTGCTACGTGAGTGCTCTCATTTGATGCTGCCCCCAAAACAGCGTACCCTCAGATGTGGCATTAAGCATCTTTAGAGCCCTCTCCTTCAACATCAACAACATTAATGTCCGTCTTAATCTAGGTCAGTGGCCGGCAAACTCATTAGTCAACAGAGCCAAATATCAACAGTACGACGACTGAAATTTCTTTTGAGAGCCACATTTTTTAAACTTAAACTTCTTCTAATGCCACTTCTTCAAAATAGATTCGCCCAGGCCGTGGTATTTTGTGGAAGAGCCACACTCAAGGGGCCAAAGAGCCGCATTTGGCTTGCGAACCGCAGTTTGCTGACCACTGATCTAGGTTATTTTGCAGGAACACACTCTTCAGACTGAAAGAGTGTCTTATAGGTTGGAAGGGAGTGGACGGATGCAGTCATAAAATAACCAGAACAAACTACTTGCTGGAGAAGCCACACACCGAGAGAGGCCTGGTACCAGACACATCCAGCTTGACTACAGTTCCAAACACAAGCACCAGCTTTGCCCGGATTCGACCCTGGCACACGCAACTGTCTGCAGTGAAAATGGGCCACCGACACGGTTTGCATCGCAGTGTGTTCGAGTTGGGGGCGCTGCGCACGCCTTTCTTTCCCTGTGCCGTCCTCCCCTCGTTGTCTCTGGTCCGGCTACGCACCAGCCCAGTCGGGCCTTTGTTCTGCTGTCCAGCCAGCGACTCCGCGTGGCTACCTCTTCTTGTGTTTTTCCTTCATCGGCACAAAAACAGCCCTCCTTCTCCCCTCTGAATCAGGACGCATGCTGCAGGCAGCAGCATTTGCTACTAGTACTTGAACTTGAAGGATGAAAGAGAAAACAGAAATGAGTTGGCTTTTGGGGGTTAATGGAACATAATCCTGGCTTCAGTGAAAGGATCCAATGTCCCTGCTCTCCCTCTCCCTTTCTCCAGCCCTCCCCTGGCCACCCTCTGCCCCCACGGCTGTGACACCTGGTCCCAGACACCCTCTTGTCGCCGACTTCTTAACGGAGCCTTGGCACAGCACCTTCGTCCTCCGCACTTCCCAGTCCAGCCAGTCATGTTTGTGCATGAGTTCAATACATCAGCTGACCTTTTGCTACGGGCCAGGCATGCTCTGGGGATACAAAGAGCTCTTTATTCAATTATCAATATTTGTTGGGCAACTATTATGTGTTCTAGATGCCAGTTGTGTAGCAGAGAACAAAACAGCCTTCATGGAGCTTATCATACAACCAGGGGCCCCGTGCACGAAATTTGTGCACCGGGGGTGGGTGGTCCCTCAGCTCAACCTGCCCCCTCTCACATACTGGGAGCCCTCAGGTCCGTAGGGGATGTCCTACTGACCGGCATCCAACCTGCAACCCTTTGGTGCGTGGGACGACGCTCCAACCAAGCGAGCCGCCGCTCAGGGCTGCTGCAGTTCTGAAAGCGGCAGCCCTGTTGGCTCAGATACGGGCACTGTGGTGCGCACTCCACCTGCATGGTGTCAGGTGTGTCGCTGTCTGTGCGCTGCCCCTTCACGCACTGGCAGACCACTTCATTTCCTGCAGACAGAACGCGGGGTGGAGAGCGCTCGCCTGCCCTGCCTAACTCAGCGAGATTTCTGCTAGTTGTTGCTCTTGTCACTGTTGTTTTGAAAGCCTGAATGGAGGCTCTTTGTACCCGAGGGCTTGTGCACACCTAAGGGGACCCGTGCTTTCGGCTTCGGGCGTTCCCTCGGCTCTTTGATTTCATCCCTCTATCCAGCTTTGTTTGCATCCTGGCACTTCCAGACTGTGCCACAGGATGACACCATCTGAAAATAACAGTATCTTCCCCCAGATCTCTTGAAAAAGGAAGAAAGGAAGAAAGAAAGAAAGAAAGAAAGGAAGAAAGAAAGAAAGAAAGAAAGAAAGAAAGAAAGAAAGAAAGAAAGGAGAAAGAAAGTCTTTATGTCAACCAGACAAAAACCAGGGCAATGTCTTGGGCCTCCAGATACTATAACTTATGGGCAAACACAGCTGCAAAAGAAAGCACAGACCACCTCCACCCTCAAGGCCTCGATCAGGCAGGCCCCACCCAGGCCCCAGGCCCTCGGGACAGGGGCCAGAGGGTGGCCACCAGCCCAACCAGGCTGCCCCTTGCTCTGCGCACCTCTCTGAAGCTTGTGTTCCTCGGTATTTTCATCCTTCTCCCTGTGGAGTCCGCTGTTCACACACCGGGGTTACTATGGTAATAGCAAAACCCTGTTGTGTTTGGAAATTCTGTGGAAATATAATTTAAGCAGAAGCAACAATCTGGTATGTGGACATGTTGGGGGTTGAGAGCCCAGAGTCTTGAGTTGCCAGGAGAGTTGAAGGAACTCGGGTCAGGCACAACTGTCCAAGCCCCCCATCCCCCAAGAAGTGACTCAGCACCTGGCCACTGGACCGTGGCAGACCCTCGGGCCCGAGGAAGATCAGGAATGGCTGGGGCTGGGGCAGAGGGTAGTAGCCCTGGTCCTTGTAAGGTCTGGGGCTGGGAAGATAGGGACTGCCCCTCTCCCATCCGCTGAGTTAAACCATAGTGGCCCCCAAGCACATACCAGAGCTGTGCGGACATCCTGCTGGACAATAAACGACCACCCTGACTTATCAAGGGTGGCCAGGTTGGAGTTGTATGAATTTCCCTGCTCATAAATCACTTGCCACAAACTCCCTCGGAACGTGCCAACAGCAGCATAACAGAAACCCTGCCCAGCAAAGATGGGTGTGACTCCCCTGGCCCAGTGTTGTTGGACAGTGGGACCTCACCCGAGGGCATTTAATAAACTCGAACTTTTGCTGCTAGCCTACTTGTCTAGGTCAATTTATTGGCTTCGGTCAGATTCCCTCTTACTTCTCAGATTAAAACCTTACAGTCCTTACTCCTTCCCGTGAGCTCAGACTCCAGGTGCTCATCAGCCCTGCCTCCCGCAACTCCTCGCAGTGAGCACACAAGTAGGGGGCCTGGCTTCCTGTTCATCCCGCAGGCCTTTCCTTCCCCTCCTATAAGTTGTGCAGGGATGAGCAGACTGGCTGGGAGCTTCCTGAGAGCAGGGCCCAAAGCCCACTTGGATCTTGCCCTCTCTTTCCCTGCTCCCCATTCAGCCCGATTCTAGGCTCAATGGACACTCACTAAGTGCTTATGCTGACGGAACCCACAGCAGTGGGGACCAGAAGACAGACTCCCTTGATGGTGGGAGAGGAGTCAGGTCCCTCTGCAGCCACCTGTCTAAGCAGAGCCCTGGGACAGGAGGGGTTTGGGGTGCTCAGGAGCCTACAGACCTCTCTACAAGCTGGAAGGGTAACTCCGTCCCCCCTCACACAGCCCAGCACACATCCAGATGGCCCTGTTAATGCAGAAAGCCGTGATTCGGTTACACAGTGGAATACCATGCAGCCGTGAAAAAGAAGGAGCGCTCACCCTTTGAGACAGCATGGGTGGATCTGGAGAGTATTATGCTGAGAAATAAGCCAGTCAGAGAAAGCCAAATACCTAATCATCTCACTTCTCTGTGGAATCTAATGAACAAAATAAACGGACGAGCAACACGGGCAGGTCCAGAGGCACGGATGCATGGAACGGACTGACAGGCCTCGAAGGGGAAGGAGGAGGCGGGAGGGAAAGAATTAACCCAATAACATATGTACATATATGCATAACCAATGGACACAGACCATAGTCTGGAGTGGGGCAGGTGCTGGGAGGAGAGAGGAGTGGGAAAGGGGTTTGGAGACATCTGTAATATTGTCAATAATTAAAAAAAAACACCATTTCTGTGACTCATGATGTGACCCCATTCCCTCACCCGTTCCACAATTTTTGAGGCTAATCCTCCATTTCTTGGCTCCACAGCAGGAGCCCCAGGTGGCGACACCGGGGTTTTGTGGAAATCGGAAATCGTGCGACACACGCACTGCCGGGGACCTAACGGACCATCTGGAGCAGTGGGTGACGCGGGCTCCTGTCCACCCCCCACTCTGAAGAGCTGAGGCCACTCCTGGCAGCAGGAGGAGACGTCAGCAGCTACGCCACCGGGGGAGGGATGGACCTCAGGGGTGGGGGGACCTGTCAGGCTTCCGTTCTGTCATCCAGAAGGCAGAGCGCTGGGGGAGACAACACGGGACAGGCCTATTTTGATAGAAGTGACCGCCAATAGCCTAGACCAGTGGTCGGCAAACTGCGGCTCACGAGCAGCGCTTTGCTGCTCTGTTGACTACTGAGTTTGCCGACCACTGGGATAAGGGCTTAATCACAAGGAACAACAGTCTGTAATTATTGGAGTTGAGAGTCTAGGTCAGTGGTCGGCAAACTCATTAGTCAACAGAGCAGCAAACCGCAGCCAAGGCTGGTGCCCAGAACCTTCCATTCATTTTCTCCAAGGCCTCCCTGTCTTGGGAGCCCTCCTACCTCCCTTCTCCAGGTGTGTGCTCCCCCCACTCTCCAGTGGTGGGTACAATCCCTCCACGCTCGGGGGTGGCTCTCCTAGGAAGGGAGACTTGTATTTGCATCTTGACTGGGGGATGCCGTCTAACCTTCCCTGTGTCAGCCCCCTGCCCCCTGCCCCCTGCCCCCTGCCCCCTGCTAGGCTGCAGATAGTTGCGTGGATGAATAAACCTTAAACACTCCTGGATACTGCTGACCGAGCACCAGAGTGGCCCTCATAACCACTTCAGGTGTCTCTTTCTTTCTGTCTTTGTCTCTCTCTCCAGAAAAATGAATGGATGTTATTTCACAAACACAAATGTGTTGCAAAACCCTCTTTTTAAGAAGCAAGCTGGCCTCTCCTTTCCAGGCGTGCTGCGGTGGGTTGAACAATCACCGTACATGAGCCAGATGCGGCTGCCTGTCACATAATTCACATTCTTGGCTTCCTGAGTCACGCTCATCCCCTAACCTTTCCGGAGCGCCGGCGGCGAGTGAGCGGTCGCGGACAGGAAGTCAGATAAGCCCCATCTGTGCGCACATCTGCTCCCAGACCTCTTTATCTGGTTCTGGAGAAAGAGTTTCACCGTCAAAGCAAAACGGGACAGAAGTTCTCCTATGGATTTCCTAATCCCTCTTGGAGATGGTGGGCATTTCCGGCCCGGAAGACATAAATCCAAGACCTCTTTCCCTGGGAGCAGCAAAATAGTGGCAGATTGTAACACCGTTCTCAGAGTGAGAATCCTCCTCCAGATCCAGTCCTCGATTCCAAACCCTTTCCCGGTCTCTTTATGCTGACTTAAATCCACAGCTGTTGGGGCGCATTCTCCTTCAGGGAACATCTCCAGCCTTCCCCCAGGGGGAAGCACCTTTGGGAACTTTCTCATGGAAAATCACGCCCCACTGTCCATCTGCCCACACGCCCACCCCCTCTGTCTCTGCCCCCTGGTTTGTGTGGAAAACCGTAGTAAGAAGCCATCCTGTGAGAGTCTTCAGGGGGTCTACTGTGCTCATCACCCCTCAAAATGATCATTTGTTGAGGTCCAGCCTTAAGACTGGGACACAGGCCCGGCCTGCATAGCTCAGTGGTTCAACTTATGAACCAGGAGGTCATGGTTCGATTCCCGGTCAGGGCACATGTCTGGGTGGTGGGCTTGATCCCCAGTGTGGAGTGTGTAGGAGGCAGCCGATCAATAATTCTCTCTCATCATCGATATTTCTACCTCTCTCTCCCTCTCCCTTCCTCTCTGAAGTAAAGAAGAAGAAGAAGAAGAAGAAGAAGAAGAAGAAGAAGAAGAAGAAGAAGAAGGAGAAGGAGAAGGAGAAGGAGAAGGAGAAGGAGAAGGAGAAGGAGAAGGAGAAGGAGAAGGAGAAGGAGAAGGAGAAGGAGAAGGAGAAGGAGAAGGAGAAGGAGAAGGAGAAGGAGAAGGAGAAGGAGAAGGAAGAGGAAGAGGAAGAGGAAGAAGAAGAAGAAGAAGAAGAAGAAGAAGAAGAAGAAGAAAGAGGAGGAGGAGGAGGAGGAGGAGGAGGGGGAAGAGAAGGAGGAGAAGGAGGAGAAGAAGAAAGATGGGGACACCCATGTTTTCCTGAGGAATGGTTGGCTTCTATTCTGGGGACTTGGTGAACTATCCCAGGGTCACCCACTCAGACGGCCTGGGCAATGCAGGTAGCAGATGGGGGACGTGGACCAGCAGCCACACAGAGAGCACCTGTGGTCAGAGGGTATAACCCAGCAGCTCCTCTGATGGAGATGGCCACCAGGTGAAAGCAGCTGATTTTTTTTAAGGTAAGTTAGAAACACTTCCAAACAAAATGAAAGAGCCCAATATTTTAAGGTTGGCGACCAAACAACTGAACAATAAACAAATAAATAAAAAATAAACCAACTGAAAAATAAACACAAGATACTGGAAAGGCCCAAACAGAATGCATTCATGGGCCACATTTGGTCCACAAACCACCATTTGCAACCTGTAGCTAAATTTCCCGGCATTGACTGTTAAATCCACTTTCATGGACCACCCTTTGCAAGCCTAGAGGATGCCAGGAATTTTTTTCTTTTTTGTACTTAATTGTATATCAGGCTTCATTGTATGCAGCCTTCATTTACTGTGGGGTTGCTTTGTTTTGTTTTTGTGTTTTTTTCCTTCAATCTTGCCACTAAATCCTATTGATTATCACATTGTTAGATGATTATATTGTTAAAAGGTGTCACTGAAGGGAGAGTTTTTTGGAGCAAGAAAGGGAAGTCATCAATTATTTAACTGCAGCATACTTTCTCCCCTGTTCTCCCAGGCCCTCACAGGTGAATGCTAGTTAGTCTAAGGCAATCGCGGTAATCTCCCTCCCCTTGCCAGCAATTGGTTGAGGCGTGGTCACATGACATAACTGGCCAATGAGATGGAAGAGAAAATCTGGGGGAAGAGGATGCACCCTAGGAAAGTTTTTCTTGTGAAAAAGCGCCAGTTTCCACGCCATTGTAAGTGTCAGACTAATCACCCTGGTTCTCCTTGCCTCTGCTTCTGGTTAGGTAAGATTATCAATTTTCCCTTTTCTTTCCCATAAAGAGCTAAGTTTATTTTTAAAATTCATTTAAGTTCTTTATTGCTTAAAGCAATGGCCGGCAAACTCCTTAGTCAACAGAGCCAAATATCAACAGTACGACTGGAATTTCTTTTGAGAGCCAAATTTTTAAAATATCAGGCTGTGTTATTTTGTGGAAGAGCCACACTCAAGGGGCCTAAGAGCTGCGGTTTGCAGATCACTGGTTTAAAGTATTACATAACTCTTCCCCCCCCCCCCCCCATTGACCTCTCCCCAGCCACTCCCACCCTCAGCACATGCCCTCACCGCCCTACTGTCTGTGTCCATTGGTTATGCTCATATGCATGCGTATAAATCCTTTGATTGATCTCTGAGCCACCTCCCCTCCCCTGCCATCCCTCTTAGATTGGATGGTCTGTTCAATGCTTCTATGACTCTGGCTGTATTTTTTTTCATCAGTTTATGTTGTTCATCATATACCATAAATGAGTGAGATCATGTGATACTTGTCTTTCTCTGACTGGCTTATTTCGCTTAGCATAATGCTCTCCAGATCCATCCATGCTATTGCAAAAAGTAAGCATTCTTTCTTTTTTATAGCAGTCTAATATTCCATTGTGTAGATGTACCACTGTGTGTTTTTTTTAATTGCTCATCATTAGGCCGTTTCCAAATATTAGCTAATGTAAATTGTGCTGCTATGAACATAGGGGTGCATATATCCTTTCTGATTGGTGTTTCTGGTTTCTTGGGATATATTCCTAGAAGTGGGATTACTGGGTCAAATGGGAGTTCCATTTTTAATTTTTTGAGAAAACACAATACTGTTTTTCCAAGATGGCTGCACCAGTCTGCATTCCCACTAGCAGTGCATGAGGGTTCCTTTTTCTCCACATCCTCACCAGCATCTATTGATTTGTTGGTTTGTTGATGATATACATTCTGACAGCAATGAGATGTCACCTCATTGTCATTTTGATTTACATCTCTTGGATGATTAGTGACTTTGAGCATGTTTTCATATGTCTCTTGTCCGTCTGTATGTCCTCTTTCGAAAAGTGTATTTAGATCCTTTGCCCATTTTTTTTTGATAGGATTGTTTATCTTCCTTTTGTTAAGTTCCTGGTAAATTTTGGGGATTAAATCATTATCAGAGATAACATTGGTAAATGTTTTCCCATGCAGTGGGCTTTCTTGTTGTTTTGTTGATAGTTTCTTTTGCTGTGCAGAAGCTTTTTATTTTGATGTAGTCCCATTTGTTTATTTTCTCCTTAGATTCCATTGTCCTAGGAGCTGTATCATTAAAATATTGCTATGACATATGTCTGATATTTTGTTGCCTACGGATGCTTCTAAGATTTTTATGGTTTCCTATCTTACGTTTAAGTCCTTTATCCATTTTGATTTTATTTTTGTGTATGATGTAAGTTAGTGTTCTAGCTTCATTTTTTTTTGCATTATCTGTCCAATACATTATCTGTATTTTCCCAACACCATTTATTCAAAAGACTGTCATGACTCCATTGTATGTTCTTGTCTCCTTTGTCAAATATTAATTGAGCATAATGACTTGGGTCAATTTCTGGGTTATCTGTTCTATTCCATTGGTCTATATGTCTGCTCTTGTGCCATACCACGCTGTTTTGAGAACAGTGGCTTTGTAATATAGCTTGTTATCTGGTATTGTGATTCCTCCAATTTTGTTCTTTCTCAGGATTGCTGCAGCTATTCAGGGTGCTTTATTATTATTATTATTCCAGATGAATTTTGGGAGAGTTTGTTCTAAGTCTGTGAAATATGCCATTGGTATTTTAATGGAGATTGTATTGAATCTATAGATTTCTTTGGGTAGTATGGACATTTTAATGATGTTGATTCTACTAATACATGAACACCGTATATTCTTCCATTTGTTTATGTTTTCCACTATCTCCTTTTCCAACATCCTATAGTTTTCCAAGTATAGGTCTTTTATACCCTTAGTTAAGTTTATTCCTAGGTATCTTAATTTATTTGTTGCAATAGTAAATGGGATTTTTTTTAAAGTTTCTTTTTCTGTGAGTTCATTATTGGTGTATTAAAAAGCCAGATTTCTAGGTGTTAATTTTGTATTCTGCTACATTGCCAAATTCATTTATTAAGTCTAGTAGTTTTTTGATAGAGTCTTTAGGGTTTTCTATGTACAATATCATGCCATCTTTGAATAATGACAGTTTTACTTGTTCTTTTCCAATTTGGATGCCTTTTATTTCTTCTTCTTGTCTGATTGCTATTATAGCACTTCTAATACTATGTCGAACAGGAGTGATGAAAGTGGGCATCCATGTCTTGTCCTTGTTCTTAGGGGAAATGGTTTTAGTTTTTGCCCATTGAATATTATGTTGGCTGTAGGTTTGTCATTTAAGGCTTTTATTATGTTGAGGTATAACCCCTCCATTCCCATTTTACTGAGAGTTTTTATCGGGAAAAGGTGCTAGATTTTGTCAAATGCTTTTCCTGCATCAATTGATATCATTGTTTATGTGATGTTTCACATTTACTGATTTGTGGATATTGTACCAGCATTGCATCCCTGGAATAAATCCCATCTCTTCATGGTGTATGATTTTTCTAATGTAATGCTGGATCCAATTTGCCAGAATTTTGTTGAGGGATTTTGCATCTATGTTCATCAGGGATATTGGCCTGTAATTCTCTTTCTTTGTAGTGTCTTTATCTGGTTTTGGGATTAGGGTAATGCTGGCTTCATAGAAAGAGCTTGGAAGTATGCCTTTCTTTTGAATTTATGGAATACTCTGAGAAGGATAGGTTTTAATTCTTTGAATGTTTGGTAAAACTCCCCTGTGGAACCATCTGGTCCGGGGCTTTTGTTTGCTGGAAGTTTCTGATTACTATTTTAATTTCATCAATAGTTATCTACCTATTCAGGTTTTTTTTATTCTTCCTAATTGAGTTTTGGAAGCTTATATTTTTCTAGGAATATGTTTATTTTGTCTAGGTTGTCCAGTTTGTTTGCTGTATTTTTTTAATTTCATTTGCATGTCTGTGGGGTCGGTTATTACTTTACCTATTTCAT
This sequence comes from Antrozous pallidus, assembly GCA_027563665.1. Lineage (NCBI taxonomy): Eukaryota > Metazoa > Chordata > Mammalia > Chiroptera > Vespertilionidae > Antrozous > Antrozous pallidus. The sequence goes on from CM050510.1 coordinate 13,629,406, forward strand.
TTCTGATTTTATTTGGGTCCTCTCTCTTTGTTTCTTGGTGAGCCTGGCTAGAGGTTCATCAATCTTGTTCATCCTTTCAAAAAACCAGCTGTTGGTTTTATTGATCTTTTGTGTTGTTTTTTGTTTGCTTGTTTGTTTGTTTGTTTGTTTTGGTCTCTATGTCATTTATTTCCCCTCTGATCTTTTTATTCCTTCCTTCTACTTACTCTGGGCTTTTCTTGTTGCTCTCTTTCTAATTCTTTAAGTTGTAGGGTTAGATAATTTATTACCATTTTTTCTTATGTTTTGAGGTGGGCCTGTAGAGCTAAACTTCCCTCTCAGGACTACTTTCACTGTGTCCGATAGATTTTGAATTGTTGTGTTTTCATTGTCATTTGCTTCCAGGATGCTTTTTATTTCTTCTCTGATCACTTTGGTAACCCAATCATTGTTCAATAGCATGCTATTTAGCCTCCAAGTTTGATTTTTTTCATTGTTTTTATTGTAGTTGATTTCTAATTTTATGTCATTGTGATCTGAGAAGATGCTTGATGTGATTTCCATCTTCTTGTATTTGAAGAGACTTTGCCTGTGTCCTAATGTGTTCAATTTTCCTTCTTATTTAAGCTTATTTTAATCATGTTTTTCTGGTTTTTATAGTCTTTTTTGGGGGTCAGAATTGGGTCATTTTTTGCTTACTTTCTTATATCAACATTTTAACCATATTTGATCCATCTTCTCTACAGTATGCTCATAAGTATGATTGGTGACACCCACAGAGGCACAGACCCCTTAAAGGGTCTGCTATGAGGATGGAGTTGAGGGTGTTCATTACCTTCCAAGTGGCCACTTTGCCTAGATGTACCACCCTCTGATCTGTGAGCCTCCTCCCTGATTTTAGGTTCTTTCCGACACTTTCCATTTCCTGAACCCATTAAGGCTGCAAAAATATTATAAATAATGATGATGATGATATAGTAGTGATAGTAATGACTATTCCACATTGAGATTTTATGTGTGTCAGACACTGTTTTAAGTACTTTATGTATATTAACTCATGTAACTCTTACAGCAAACCTACGAGGTAAGTTATCCCCATTTTGCAGTTAGGGAAATTGGGGCCAGAGTCACATAGCAAGGCCCCCTGCAAACCTGTGATTCTGCATCAGGCAGTCTAGCTCTAGGGTGTTAATAGTGATTATACCAGGAATTGGAAGAAGGGATAGGAGGGTGTTTACTTCCTACCCATTGCACTATTTTAGATTTAAAATTTTTTGAGCATGCACTGTTGTTGGATTAAAAATATTAGACCTGACAGCCAGCACACAATCTTGGGAACATATGCCTAAAGACCTCTGATATGTTAACCTTCACAAACACATAGGTGCCTTATTCCTACAAACCTCCGCCATTCTTTCCACAGGTGAGACATGGGAGAGGAGACAGAAAGTAGAGTCAGTAGTAAGAATTTGGCCCTCCCATGTGATCCTTGGATAACCTCAGCCAGAACACCTCTGGCTTCCGGGGTCTGGACAAGGAACCCAAAGCCACGGGGAGGTGAGCGCAGGCAGGGTGTTCATCTTGGCTCTTAGATTGCAAGGTTTATAGCACGAGTGTAGTCAAAGGTGACTGATGTGTTTTCACAAAGTGAACATGTGATTTTCTTGGGTAGATGTCTTCCTTTGTTTAGATGTCATTGGGTGCATATGTTCCATTACTACGGCTGCATAACAATCTCCCTCTAAACTTAATGGCACAAAACAGCCACGTATCATGCTCATGGTGTCTGTGGGTCAGGAATTCGGTCAGGGCAGAGTGAGGATGGCTTGTTGTGTCTGCTGGAAACCCTGAAGGCTGCAGGCTGGGACCTTCTAAAAGGCGCATTCACTCAGTCGTCAGGTGGTGAATGCTGGCTGTTGACTGAGGCACAGTTTCTCATGTGGTCTTTTTCCCTGAACTAGTTTAGGCTTCCTCACTGCGAGGTGACTGGATCCCCAAAGTGAGCACTGAGCAGGTTGGGGAGAGAAGAAGGGAGCCATGTGAGGACCAGGTGGAAGCTATAACTTTCTCATGATCTAGCCCTGGAAGTGGCACAGCATTGCTTCCTACATCCTCCAGTCGTGGGCATGTGCCTCCATTCAAAGGGAGGGAAAACAGACCCCACCTCTCAGTGAGTGTGGGTCCCAGTGAGAGAAGAGCTTGTGGGGTGATGGATAGCTCCATCTTTGGGAAATATGGGCGACCCCATCTTACAATGGTGGCAGCTATGGCAATAATAGCAGCAGCAGCAGCAGAATAAGCTTTGACCATCCTTCCCACATCTACCAGAGAGACCTCCCACCCCTGTTACAGTTTTGAAAAGACTCCTAACGCTCCTTTAACAGTTACCCACCCCATATCCTTGTCCATCAGAGCCTTGTTCCGTGCAGGTTATTCTGAGAAACTCCTGTGTGTTAATGGGCGCTAATGACTTACTCATTTCAGGAGGCCTAATTGCATGAAATAGAAATCTGCCTGCTGGAGGCGTAGTTACTTATCCTAAGAAGTGACTTCATAATGGCCCAGAAGGAGAAAGTGAGCACAAATGGCTGTGTTGGTGCCACTCAGTTCACAGTGTGGACAGCCACCTGTCTCCCCAAATGCACACTGGGATCTGTGTGACCGTCCGGTTTAGGCCAGTTGGCTAAGTGCAGGTATCCACTACACTACGGGCTTAGAGGATTCATTTCTAATTTTCATCAGAAAATTTCCCTTTTGACCCGGGAAACAGCATAATGATGTTAAGACATAATTGTGCTTGAGTGGTAGCACGAAGGGTGATTTTGTTCTCTCATTTTCTCCCCTTGAAAGTGAAAAGTCACTACTTTTAACACTTTGATTAGTGAGCGATAGGAAAGCAGACCTGGGTGCCAACTCCCTGCTGTCACCATTCGCTGTGGAGGCTGCCAGGGCCATAGATCACTCTGTGACTCTGTTGCCACCAGTGTCAATGTTGCCCCCACTCCTAATCCTGCTACCCCACCAGGTTGGCACGATTGTCTCACGAGTGAGCAGATGCAGACCATTTTGGAAAAGGCATCGTTTGCAACAGTAAGTTTTATGGGTTGCCATTTGCCTTCTTAACTAAACTAGACTTTGTAGAAACAGTAAAAGCAAGGCCAAGTTATTGTCACCCAATGCGGCCATGGCATAGTCTCAGGCTGAAATATAGGATCCAAAGCTCCTGAAGTCTCTCTCTCTCTCTCTCTCTCTCTCTCTCTCTCTCTCTCTCTCACACACACACACACACACAGACACACACACACGATGTGATGTGTGATTAATGGAAAGAATGGTTTCAGAGACACCAGACTCATGAACAGAGGTAAGTTCCCTTTAGTGTCTTCTTTCGCCTTCTTGACATCTAATAATTCTGTCAGCTCCTGTGAGCTAACAAATAATGTATCCAAAGAATTCTTCAAATCCAGAAAGGTCACTGTTTGTGCATATTCTGTCTGTCAAGAGACATTTTGGTTCACAGCAAAAGAGCAAGTTTATTTTGGGGACTGATGGCTTGGAAAAGCAGCTGCAGGAAGAAATGGGGAATAAAGACCTGCCAGTGACGCCTCTTTCTGAGTACTCATTGAAAGTCCAACTTGGGTCACATTTGATTGGTGATAATGGGTGAGACTTGCCCGAAGGGGAAAGCAGCACAGATGGAATTCAGGATTGCTGGATTTATGTGAGCATTTGTTCAGAACTGAGGGCATTGCCCAGCTAGCGTGGCTTGGTGGTTGAGTGTTGAATTCAATTCCCAGTCAGGGCATATGCTCTGATTGTGGGTTTGATCCCCGATTGTGCAGGAGGCAGCCAATCAATGATTCTCTCTCATCATTAATGTGTCTATCTTTCTTTCTCCTTCTCCTTCTCCCTTCCTCTCTGAAATCAATTATATATATACTAGAGACCTATTGCAGAAAGATTCCTGCAAGAATAGAGCTTCCTACAGCCTGAGAAAAGCTCCCTCTCCTCTCTGCTGCCTCACTTCCTTCTCCACTACCTCGCTCTCTCCTATCTCTGCTGCCTCGCTCCTGTCTCTGCTGCCTCATTCCTGTCTCTGCTGCCTCACTCCCCTCTCCTCTGCTTTGCTCTCTCTCTTTTCTCCCCTGCCCCACTTGCTTACTTCTCCACAACTTTGCTCTTTTCTGAAGTGCTTGGCTTCCTTCTACACCATCTTCTGTATGTGGATATGTAAATTAACCATAATCTTGGTTGTGTTAATTTGCATACTCATTCTGATTGGCTTGTGGGTGTAGTGAAGGTATGGTCAATTTGCATATAGAATATGTATATATATGTGTGTGTATATATGTGTGTGTGTATATATATATATATATTTTTTTTTCAAAGAGGTCAGAGAGAGGTGAGAGGAACTGCCAAAGGCACACACAAAGGGCCTGTCCGAATCCCTCTCTTTTGACCTCTGCATTGTCCCGCCTCCCCAGGCTTCTTTTGTGTCCATCATGAGAGTCTCGTCCCCACTGCCCCTGCCCTCACCTGCCCAGTGCTGGCTGATAGGTAACACCCCTGTCTCCCTCAGGGGCCCTTACCTGTTTTCTCAGCTTGGCCATTGGGTGTGTAATCAGTGGGTGTCAGTGAATTTGGTCTTGCGAAACGTCACCTTGTTGGGACAAAGGAATATTTCTATCCTTTCTCAGGTGGACCCCACATAGATCGGGCCGGGGAACACAGCGCTGGCCATTTCCCCTTCTCTCCAGGCCCCAGGACAGGCTGGAGTCGGCTCCGGCTTCCCTATCTGGCCCAGGGCACAGATGGCTCCTTTCACAGCAAGGGGTCCTGTCTTGGAACCCCGGCCCCCTGACCTTGGAAGAGCCCTGTTACCCACAGTTACAGTGACTCCCACAGTGAGAGGGTGAAGCCTCAGTTACAGGAGAGAGAGCCCTCGGCTTCGCTGATCTCCTCTCCTCGATGCTGGGTTCTCACGGGAAGCTGAGCGGGGTCAGGCCTGCTTCACATTGTCCTCAAACCCACACATTTTGTTTGTTTTCAGTCAAGGTAGCAATTATTGACCAGCAAAGCCTTCCAGATGGCTAAAACCATGTAAAAAATTCAAACCCAGTTTTTAAAAAATTCAAAACTGGACTTTCAGCTCAGGAACCTCACTCTCCAAGAAAGAAACATGAGTGTTTTGCAGTCTGTCTCAGTTGCTGGATGGAGGACAGACTCTCGTATCTGTGACCAAAGGCCTGGGGTCTCCTGGGCTGTGCTGGCCTGCTTCCTGACAGCCCTGGAATTCCAGCATCTAATCTGTCCCAGACCCCAGTGTGGACAGAGGAAACAGAATGCCTTCAGAGCACTTCGCAGCCGTGCGCGTGCAAGCTGTTTCCAGGTTCAAGTTCGCCCCCTGATTGCATGAGCGTCTTCCCCGGAGGGGCAGCCGCACTCCATTCCAGCCCTTTAATCACTGTTTGCCTGAGGCCCCATCAAACTTTCCGAAGCAACTGATTTAAATAAGCAGTCGCAGGCTCAAGTGAAATCTATAAAAAACACGCTTATTCCTCCGCCGTGGAAGGGCACGTGGGAAACTGCACGCGGATCGGAGAAAGCAGGAGAGAGGAGGGTCAGCTCAGGACAGGAAGAGAATACGCTTGTCCACGAATTACTTAATCCCCGGTTACATAATCCAGCAGCCAGTGACTCTCTGGGAGGAAGAACCATAATTTGTTTTCCTTTTTCTTTGTCCCTTTCCCCTCTTAGATGCTGAAAATGACTTACGATGTAAAATGAAGTACTTTAAATCTGTTCTCAACACCCATCCTTGGAGACAACAAGAACATCGTCAGAGGACTCCTGGGTTTAGTTTCTCCTGTCGGACTGTTACTGTCACCGCCCCTGCTGACCACACGGGAACAGACTGGCTCAGATCACAAAGCTCTTCTTGTTCCCTTTGTCGCCCCCGACAACTCTGCGAGTCCCATTTCCATTATGTGCACTTCAGAGGGGAGTCAACTCACCGATTTATCACTATGTAGGGCGGGAAGGTCCAAATCAACATGATACTATGGGCTGGGATGTATCGACGGATACTCCTAAATTTCTCCCCCCAGCGCCTATGGAAAATGTATGTGGTGCTCACTAAATTCTGTTCCAGTTATCCACTGCTGCATAACTAAGACTACCCCAGAACTTGGAGGTTTAATGACACCCGATTTCTGATGTGTCACAGTTTGGTGCAGCAGGAATTCAGGGAGGACATGGCAGGTTGATTCCTCGCTTCCAGTGGTGTGGACTGAGTCGCTTGGTGGTACTCAGCCGGGCTAGACTGGAGGGTCGAAGACAGCTCGCTCACACACCTGGTGCCTCGGTACGAACAGCTGGAAGGCTGGGCTTCGCTCTGCCTTGCCTTTTCTCCCATGAATCTTCGGGTCTCTCCATGTGGCCTCTCCAGCAAGGTATTTGGATTTCCTCTGTGGAGGATCCAGCCCCCCAGAGCCGCTGTCCTGAGACAGGACGTGGAAGTTGCCTGACACTTAAAGAACTGGGCCTGGTTGAGGCAGTCACAGAGCCTGCCCAGACTTAAGGGAGATGCAAATGTCCCTAACGTTTGCACAGCCCCAAGTAAACAAGGAGGACCCAAACTCTTCCTATTTGATGGTGATAACTGAAGAGATAGTTATGAATGGATGCTCATAGTTTTGAGAAGTTACTGTTTACAGGGGAGAAAAGAGTATGCGTTATCTGCTTTGGAGCCCATAAATTCTTACCCTCTGACAAATAACCAGCTCTGGATTTCCCAGAGCACAATGTGTATGACTGCTCATGCACCCCCACCCCCACCCCAGGAAGACATTAGAAGAGGAGACGTTCTGAAGTAGTTTGTGAAGCCTGGATTTCCAATAGCTCCCTCCCTCCCATCTTTGCCCTCTCCCTTCTCCCTCCCCCCCCCCAAAAAAAAGTGTGAATCCTAATCCTCTGAACCTGTGTGTTACCATATATGGCAAAAGAGACTTCTCGGTGTGTTTCAATGAAAGATTTTGAGGTGGGGCGATTATCCTGCCCCTTATTACCACAGGAGTTTTTACAATAGGGAGGCAGGAGATCAGAGAGTGGGAGATGTGATGATGGAGCAGGAAGTCTGAGAGATGTGAGGAAGGGGCCCCTAGCCAAGGAATGTAGGCGGCCTCTAGGAGCTGGGAGAAGCAAGGAACAAACTCTCCACCAGAGTCGCCAGAAGAAACCAGCCCTGCCACCATCTTGATTTCAGTCCCAAAAGACTTATTTTGGACTTCCAATTTCCAGAATTGTAAAACAATAAATGTGTGTTGTTTTAAGCTATGGAATTTGTGGTGATTTGTCACAGTAGCAATAAAAAAACTAATACACTCTCCTAAAGTACAGCTAAGAAATTATCTAAACACCCCATGGGCTATCTATCAACCAGAAGGTTGACCTCATCCACAACAAAATGTAGCCAAAGCTCTTTCTGCCCAGAGATAAATCAATTCAGCATCCTGCCTCCAAGAAAATCCCTGTTCACACTATGTGATGTTTGCTCTCCCTTTCCTTCTAAATGAACAGCTTCCAGGGATAAGAATTAAAACTAACCCTCTTCTAATGACAGAGGATGGGAAGAACAGTGAACTTCGCTTCTGTTTACACTTCTAAACTCAAAAGAGCAGTTTAACTTGGGTGGGAGGGGGCGTGTCTCTCTTTTAAGAAAATCATTGAGCCCCAACTGGTTTGGTTCAGTGGATAGAGTGTCAGCCTTTGGACTGAAGGGTGCTGGGTTTGATTCCGGTCAAGGTCATGTACTGTGGTTGCAGGCACATCTCCAGTAGCGGGTGTGCAGGAGGCAGCTGATAGATGTTTCTCTCTCATTGATGTTCCTCTCCCTTTTTTAGGCAAAAAAAAAAAAAAAAAAAAAAAAAAAAAAAAAAAAAATCAATAAAATCTATATATTTTTAAAAAGAAAGCCATTGAGCATACAATCCATTTCTTAAGGCTTATCTGGATGGTTCACACCAGAAATACCATTGAAGATTTGTGTACTAATGCTTATTTGCTTTCAAAGAGCACTTTCATAGACCACAGAGCAGAACACTCTAAATTTTAAGGCGCAAACAAGTCAGCTTGTCTTCCCCTAAAAGACATTGGGAAGGGAAGCCTCCCCCGGATCCCACACTAAGTCAGGAAGGAGCAGACCCAGGATCCAAGTGCCTTTCACGAACTCTCTCAGGTCAATGTCAAAGGGAAATGTTCCCACAACTGTCTGCTCCTAGCCCCACAGCAGGGGCTGGGCAATGGAAGTGGGTTAAGTGGAAAATCAGCAGGATATTTGCCCGTATCAAGCGACAATCTGATCGCAGCTGAAGATAACTGCCCTTTGAGAAACAGGAGATATGAATAGGAGCGAATACGGTATCAGGTGACAAAGGCATTTTTAAAAAGCCCTATTGGTTAAGGATGTCCCTCTGACCTATTTTTGGTAAAAATGGCATGCTGTCTGAAACACACTCTAAATTCTTCATCCCTGGCTCCCCGAGATATGACAAGAGATGACATACTAGTAAGATTACAAACTATTAAAGCTGGATGTTGGGGTCCCCGGGGTTTTGCTTTACTATTTTTCTACAGTTGTGTATGTTTTGAATTTTCCATAATTAAAAGAGAACAGGATGGGGGGAGAAGGGGCAAGCTAGAAGAGGTATTACAGGGACATACGTAATACTTTCAACAATAGAGGTTTGTTTTTTTAAAGTAAAGAAAAAGAGCCCTAACTGGTTTGGCTCAGTGGATGGAGCCATTGGCCTGAGAACTGAAAGGTCCCAGGTTCGATTCTGCTCAAGGGCATGTACCTTGGCTGTGGGCACATACCCAGTACATTCAGGAGGCAGCTGGTTGATGTTTCTGTCTTATCAATGTTTCTAACTCTCTATCCCTCTCCCTTCCTCTCTGTAAAAAATCAATTATGTGTGTAATCAATTGTGTGTGTGTGTGTGTGTGTGTGTGTGTGTGTGTATATATATATTTTTTTTTTTTAAGAGAAAGACAACTGGGCTTGGGTCCCGAGACAAAGAGCATGGTGATCTCATTCAGCGTGCTCTCTGCTCCTCACCCGTCTGCCCTCAGCCCAGATCCTCAGCCGGGCCTCCCGGAGCCCTGCAGGGTGGAAAGAAAGACCTGCCCTGCAGGGGGATCTGGGAAGGGCACGGGGAGCTGCTCCTGTCAGCACTGCAGACAAGGACCAGCATCTCCAGCTTGTCTGCCGGGGAAACAGGATGCCAGGCAGCATCCCTCACCACCACTCTGCTGGGCCCGGTGGGATGGGTCCCCAGGTGCCCAGGAAGACGGGATCCGGCTCAGTGCTGGATTTTGACAGCTCCGGTAGCACAGCTGTGCCCACTGGTCAGCTCCACAAGCGAATTCCAGGAGCCCCGGTTCTTCTGAAAGATTGCTGCTAAGTTCCAGAGCCGGAGGGGGGCGGGGTCAGGGAGTTCAGGGGCAAGGTCAGAAGAGGTGGGGGTGTGGGAGAAGCAGCTGGGTGTGATTACCTGGGAGTAAAAAGGGCGCTGCTCCCTTTCCAAGACAGAGATGGTAGGGTAGCCCCCTGCCCCAGCTCAGCTTGGGCCCAAACGCAGGGGGGCCTGGGGCTTCCAGGTGGCAGCCAGCACATGTCAGGGCTGAATAGCACCAGCCCTTTCTTTTCAGCACGCGAGAATTCCCTGGCAAGGCTCATGCGCTCCCGCTTAGATGTTCAGAATTAACGGTTCTCAACCGTTAATCACCTGGGAGCTCAAAACCCCCAGCTTCCTGAGCTCACCCCCACCAGCTAAGTCAGGCCGCCCAGGGGTGAGCCCGGGCACCAAGGTTAAAGCTCCTAGTGCACCTGGAGTCACCTCTTTGGTCATTCAGGCCTCTGTCACCTGTCCCCTCCCCCCAAAGGCTTTCTCCCCCAGCCCGCTGAAAGTCTGCTTTGTTTTCCTCCTGAGTGTCTATTGCGGGCCACACTGCCTGGTAGAGTATGTGTGTCTGTGCGAGCTGTTTAGTGAGGAAGTCCTGTATGGTTATGGACATCACTCACTCGTCCGTTTTGCTCTCCATCACATCCCCAGCTCCCAGAACTGCGCCTGGCACGGAGAAGGCACTGTCTGGTTGCTGAATGACTACATTAATAAGAGTCTGTTTTTTAATAGTTTATGATCCATGCACAGGCGTGTGGTAAATGGATAATGCTTGTCAGATTGCAGACTAGAGGAGAGTGTGTCAGACTGGGGACTGGATGGAGGAGGGGGGAGGGGAAAACCCTCCATTAGGTGGTTGGTGGAGTCACTCAAAATTGCCTTTCGATCGCCCTGCAGAGCACGGTGCACAGCGCCATCTGCTGGATAGAATGTCAAACTGGGCTTATTTTTCTAAGATCTAGAGGGGTTGCTTTGAAGCAGCCCTTGGAAATGAGCAGCAGGCAAACCTCATCCTGGACACATTCTCTAGTTTGGGTGTACACCATCACGGGGGTGCGCGTGAGTGTGTGTTTGTGTGTGTGCTTGTGTGTGCATATGTGTGTGTTTGTGTATATGTGTGTGCTTGTGTGTGTACGTGCATGTGTACGTGTGTGTGTGTTTGTGTGTGTGTTTGTGTGTGTTTGTGTTTGTGTATTTGTGTGTGTGTGTTTGTGTGTGCATGTGTGTGCTTGTGTGTGTTTGTGTGTGTGTTTGTGTGTGTATGTGTGTGCTTGTGTGTGCATGTGTGTGTTTGTGTGTGTATGTGTGTGCTTGTGTGTGCATGTGTGTGAATATGTGTGTGCTTGTGTGTCCGTTTGTGTGTGTGTCTGTGTAGGTTTGTGTGTGTGTTTGTGTGTGAATGGAGACAGTGATGGAGATTTTAGCTAATGCTCAAAAAAACCACATCCCTCCCCTCTTTCAGGATTGATCCAGACGGTGAAGAATCTCTGGGTCTGAGCCAGAAAAGTCAAACCTAAGAATCTTCAAATAACTCTAAAAAGACGAAGAGAGAGAACATGAGCCAAGCTTGAACTATGGGAGACGCTGCCCTCTCTCTCTCAACATCTGTTGTCTGAGGCCAGTCTGAGGTGCCCACATGAAGGGCTGCTTTGTGGTCTTTGATCAGCTTCCTGAGCTAACATGACGGAGGGCCCAGCTGTTAGGAGACTATTCCAAGTGCATAAGTGTGTTTTCAAATGCTTACCGTATGTTCATTAAACTGCAGGCTGGTTATTTTATACTGCAACCTGACCTGCAGAATGAAAGCTTCGTAATCTCTCAGGCGCTCTCTCTCATGCACACACACACACACCACATCACATACACATTACACCACATACATGTACCACACGCACATGTACTCACAGGATCTAATATATTTAGGAGCTTCCCTTAGACCCTTACAAGATTCTTGTTTGTGTGTTTGTTTGTTTTTAATTTAGACTCGGACATATTGGACAAGATCAGAAATAATCCTCAAGAGAACCGAGATTTAAAAAATATAGATTTTTATTGATTTCAGAGGGGAAGGGAGAGGGAGAGAGATTAAAAAAACAAATGATGAGGGACAATCATTGATTGGCTGCCTCTTGTACACCCCCTACTGGGAATTGAGCCTGCAGGCATGTGCCCTTGACTGGAATTGAACCTGGACCCTGATATATATATTTAATCAGGAGAGGAGAAAGTCGATTTAAATAATCTTCCACTGAAGAGTAGGCCTTGGTTAGGCAGGAGTAGGATTAAAACATTTGTGAGTCAGTCACATGCTGGGTGCTTGCATTTCATGGGGTTCTGTTCAGGGGACACCTTGCTACCTCATGTGATAGCAAATCATATAACAGCATTCTAAGCATTGCCCAGAACTGTTAATGCCAAACACGGGCCCCACTGCTCTCCCAAGTCCCAATGTGCTAACAACAATGAGAAAACCTGCTTCCACTGTGGCTGGAGGAAGTACTCATCAATTAAATACCAGGAAGAGCAGAAACTGGTTTGGCTCAGTGGATAGAATGTCAGCCTGTGGGCTGAAGGGTCCCAGGTTCGACTCTGGTCAGGGGTATGTACCTTGGCTGGCATCATGTCCTCAGTGAGGGTGTGCAGGAGGCAGCTGATCAATGTTTCTGACTTTCTATCCCTCTCCCTTCCTGTAAAAAAATCAACAGAATATATTAAACACCAGGAATAATTTCCCAATAGTGCGTTAGTAGATTCTAGACTAAGTCATGGAGAGATGCTGTGGAATACTCTTTCTTGTGAGTCTTTTCAAGATACAACAGATTTTCATTCGAGATTGCTGACTCTGAGAGTCTTAGGAATTGCAGGCAATGAAGAAGTTAGGTAAACTCTCCTGTCATTCAGCAAATATTTAATGAGCATTTGATCTGTGCCAGGCCCAGCCCTGGTCCCTGGCAGGCATACGAGGGGTACATGACTGGTCCTGCCCTGGCGGGGGTGGGAGGGAGTGGGAGGAGGAGATGTGATGCAAATAAGCACTGAGGGCCCCAGGAGAGGTTGCTTCTGGGAGTGACCAGGTTGTCCTTGACTGGAGCCTTGAAGGGTGGGTGAAATTTTGTTTTATGGGACAGCTGGGAGGGAGGTGGGCAGGTGCTTCCAGGCCAAGGTGACGTTTGGAATAAAGACCCAGACCTGCCCTAACCAGTTTGGCTCAGTGGATAGAGCATTGGCCTGCAGACTCAAGGGTTCCCGGTTCAATTCCGGTCAAAGGCATGTACCTTGGTTGTGAGCACATCTCCAGTAGGGGGTGTACAGGAGGCAGCTGATCGATGTTTTTCTCTCATTGATGTTTCTAACTCTTTATCCCTCTCCCTTCCTCTCTGTGAAAAACTAATAAAATATATTTAAAAAACAGACCCAGACCTAGGAACACATAAGTCAAATCTAAAGGATAGTGGGTCGTATGGACAGGAGAAGAGGTGTGTGTGGGGGGGGTGGGGGTGATGAGTGGTGACAGATGAGTTGGGAAAGGTAGTTTGGGTGGCCTTGAAGGCTAAGGTATTTGGACTTTGTTCTGTGAGCCGTAGGATGCCAGTTATGACCTTCAAAATGCCAGTGGTCAAGAGGAAGGGCGGGACCCCTATACATCTGGGCCTACATTTTATAAGGCTGGGTGTCAGGACTCATGGGGTCCCCTCTGTGTCCTGACACATCTGGGAATAGGCAAGGGGGCGGGGGATGGCTGGGCTTTCTCACCAAAACAGTGGCTGTGACAGAAAGATGCCACATCCCGCCTACATGCTTGAAACCCCATCCGGGCACCACAACCCACACAGCACTGCTCTGAAGTGTCCTCAGTGGGTTTTCACTGCATCATGTTTGTAAGTAATAGTCTAACGAAGACAGCAGCCCTGCTCTTCTCGAGACTAAGCCGGCTAGGACCCTCTTGCTATCTTCCCAGGACAGTGGTCGGCAAACTCATTCGTCAACAGAGCCCAATAGCAACAGGACAACGACTGAAATTTCTTTTGAGAGCCAACTTTTTTCAACTTAAACTCCTTCTAATGCCACTTCTTCAACATAGACTCGCCCAGGCCGTGGTATTTTGTGGAAGAGCCACACTTAAAGGGCCAAAGAGCCGCCTGTGGCTCGCGAGCCGCAGTTTGCCGACCACTGTCCTAGGAGGAAGACCCTCCTTTGGTGTTTTGACCGTGGTTTGCCTCCCTCGTTTTAGATTTTTACCTACACTATACCTGCTCCCGCTGCTAGGCTGATTGCTGTTTGGAGGAATTCTTGAAACTGAGGTCCTTTCATATTTCTGGGATAAGAGTCACAACATGGTTAAAGTCGGGCTCTTGAGTCAGACTTTGTGGGTTCATATCCTGAAAAGCTACTGTAAGCATATAACGTACCCCCTCTAGGCCTTAGTGTCTCATCTGTGGGCCTGTGAACGGGACTCAGCCCTGGATAAGGGCTCTGAGGATTACGTGACCTAAGACATGTCAAGGGATAGCATCGAGGTCTAACCGAGGCAAAGCCCCGTCAGCTCTTTCCTCATCCCTTCCTGGGTTGGGGGTCAGCGTGGGCCTTTCTGTTCGCGCTTCTCAGTGATCTTTACAGCTCAAGGCTTTGTCAGAGTAGGTTTGTCCTAATCGGGCACTTCTGTAAAATGTATCTCCCCCATTCCCAATCCTAACGGGCCGGGGGAAGGAAGAAGTCCTAACCGAATTCGGTGGCAGACGGCCCGCACGGCCATAAGGTGGTGCTTCTTTCGGGCCCCTTGGCCCTTCCCCGTCCAGAATGCTTGGCTGTGTGCGTGGGACCCAGTGCGCAGTCAACTCTCCGTGCTCCCGTCTCCTCCCGGCGACAGGGAGGGAAATGGCAGGGCCCGTTTCTCAGGACTGTTGGGGGGCTCAGTGACTGTGTGTGAGGAGCCGTGGGCCGTGCCAGGCCCACAGGGAGCCCGCGGGTCCTGGTTGCTGCAGTGACTGTTTTGTCATGATCGGTGCGTGGCTGTGTTGTTGCGTGTTGTTTTTGTGGTACCCAGGGAGAGCAGGCTGCGGGCAGGAGGTCCTCATTGTCTCTAGGCCGTGGCTCTCCAGCCACTTGCGGCTCTTGGGCCCCCTGAGTGTGGCTCTTCCACAAAACACCACAGCCTGGGCGAGTCTATGGTGAAGAAGTGGTGTTAGAAGAAGTTTGAGTTTTTAAAAAATTGGGCTCTCCAAAGAAACTTCAGTCGTTGTCCTGTTGATATTTGGCTCTGTTGACCGATGAGTTTGCCGACCACTGTGCTAATCGGTGATTTCCTCGAGGGGGATGTCTCTTTCTCATCATCTCGCCAGCGTCCTAGTCCGTGGGAGCACGATGGTGAGACAGTCAAGGGCAGGGACCAGGACATTTTTTCCTGGAAAGGACCAAATAGTAACTATTTTTGATTTGAGGGACATAGGGTCTCCCTTCCCTTGCGGTACGAAAGCAGCCGCAGACCATACAAATGGGCATGACTGTCTTTCCGTAAAACAGTATTTACAGGAACAGGTGGTGGCACCAATTGGCCCACGGGCCATTGTTTGCTGAGCCCTGGATAAGAGTGTTGCTCTGGAACCAAACTGCCTGAGTTCAGGTCCCAGCTCTGCTACTAACCTTGTGACTTTGAGCTTCTTCATCTCTATAATTCAGTTTCTTCATCTCTGAATCAGGGTGAAATGAAGTCAAGTATCTAAAGCAGTTAGAGCTTTGGCCGGTATGTAGATAGTGCTATTTTATTACTCAAATGCCTGACAGACAGTAGGTGCTTAATAAATGCTGACTAAAGGGTCCACAGATCCTCTCCTTTTCTTTAAATGTTTTTCATCCTTCAAGACCAAATTCAAGCTCAGCCGGTGTGGCTCAGTGGGTCGAGCACTGTCCCAGGCACCAAAAGGTCACCACCTCCATTTCTGGTCACGGCACAAGCCTGGGCTGTGGGTTTGATCCCCAACAGCGGGATGCAAGTGGCAGCTGATTGATGTTTCTCTCTCCTCTCTCTCTAAAAAAATCAATAACAACATATATTTTTTAAAAAGACCAAACTCGCTGAGACCGGTTTGGCTCAGTGGATAGAGCAGTTGGACTGTGGACTCAAGGGTCCCGGGTTCGATTCCGGCAAGGGCATGTACCTTGGCTGCAGGCACATCCCCAGTAGGGGGCGTGCAAGAGGCAGCTGATCGATGTCTTTCATCGATGTTTCTGACTTTCTATCCCTCTCCCTTCCGCTCTGTAAAAAAATCAATAAAATATATTAAAAAAAAATAAAAAGACCAAATTCAAGTCCTTTTTCTTTGGGAATCCCAGCTCAGGCCATCTCTTCTTTCTCTTCTTGGCAGTGCACTTGGCATCACACTCTTGGCGGCTTCGGACTCTCCACCCGAATTCTCACATGTTTATTTTGGGTGTTGGTTGTTCTCTCAGGAAAATGAAAGGTCCTCACCATTATTTCTCCAGCACAGAGGACAGTGTCTGACACACAGTAGTTCTCGATATATTGCTTATTAAATGAATGAGTGAGTGAATGAATGAATCCTTTGTATTATTGTCCCTTGTTGTTTTTATTATTTAACTTTTCTCCATTAGGCTTTATCTTCCAAAGCAGAGCTAAGCTTCCTGGAGATGCCTTTCTGATGCTCAGTGAAGAGCTGTCAGGAAGATGAGATGAAATTACACGTGAAAGTGTCTAACCCACGCTTTGGTGTCTAGACTAGACGCTCAGTAGATTCCGTTTATTTGTTTGCTGATTCAGACTCCCTCTCTTTATTTAATACGTGTTTGCCAGGCACCACGAAGAGAAACGAAAGCCAGATGCCCAGACAGATATGACATCTAAGACACCAGCTGAGGGCTGGCATCCGTGTAGCTCCGTGACATCGCCATATTTTAACTCACAGCTCTGCAGGAAAGCGGTGGTATTTTTGCCGCAGCCCACATCCAAGTCCAGATGGAGTGAGGGAGGTTGGGAACGGGGCCCCAGAGCCCAAGGAGCTCTAAGACGTCATCTCCTCACATAAGTAGTTATGTCCCATCTGTTTCTGCAACTTCCTTAGCAACTTCACAAGTGAATCCTCAAGTTGGAGTCACTTGTGAAGTAAACAATATTCCAGTGTCTGCATTTCTTATTGGATCGGATGGCCATGAAGGTAGATTTCATAAACGATGCCACTCTTTGAATTGTCTATTGGCTGCTCTTCTAGACCCATCTGCCCTTCCAATTGGTCTCTGAGGGGAGGGTCTATACTTGGTCGTAATGAGTTAACACACACAAATCGTGCTATTGCCCGGCCTGCATGGCTCAGTGGCTGAGAATCAACCTACGAACCAGGAGGTCGGGGTTCGATTCCCAGTCAGGGCTCATGGCTGGGTGGCGGGCTCCATCCCCAGTGTGGGGCGCGCAGGAGGCAGCCCGTCGATAATTCTCTCTCATCATTGATGTTTCTATCTCTCTCTCCCTTCCTTCGTCTCTGAAATCAGTAAAAATGTGTTTTTTTAAAGCATCGTGCTTCACATACCCACTGTTTCTGCCAGTCCAATATCCAATATTCCTTCTTGCGTAGCAACTCCCTTGTCTTCTGTCAGTCTCCGACTGCATGGTTAGGGGAGGAGAGTACCTCTTGGATAATTATTTATTTAGGGAATCATTCCGAGATGCGTGCCTCTTTTTAAAAAAAAAATAGTAAAAAAAAAAGATTGTTCTTGCAACTTTGATCTCCGCCGGTCAGAGCTGGGGAGACGATGCGTGTGTTCAGACATCAAACAGATTTCTTGTCTCCGATGATGCTTTTCAAGGCAGGGCTTTTTGGCTCTGTTTCATTGTTATTTTTACGATGACTCAAGTGTCAGTCACCACCAGAGTGCGTAGTGTTGTCTGCCATTATTCAGACTCCCCCAGAGCTGGGCTGGGCGCCTCGGGAAATGTGCCTTCTGACATTGCTGGCCGTCGTGGGATGGCGTCAGCAAATGAAACAGCAGCCTCCGTCCCAGTCGCCTTGGTTCCTGGACTCTGTCATCCGGGTCGCCGGCTCGTGGGAAGCCCAGACATGACAGCCATACATGTTTTTGGATTTTTCAGTCCTGATTTCAAAAACGTCCTTTTGTCCCAAACCGTATATGGTTGGCCAGCTTGACCGGGCTGGTCTTGATTTTTGGATCGGAATTTAAAATCGCTGTTTCATCACAATTGGCTACCTCCTCCACCCCATCTCTCGTCCTCCTTCCTGGCTCCCTCTTGTTCCTTCTGCTTCTGGAAATGTGGGTCTTTGATACTCAGCCTCTCCCTCGTCAAGCTGCTAACCTTCTACCTGATGACTGTGGTAGAGGACAATGTCGCGCTTCTTCTCTACCCTCTTGGGTTCCTTTAAACAAAATTATTTCAGTGTGTTTTTAACCACACAGATACACAGCACTGGACATGCCTTGGTGTTCCTGTCCTCTTGTCCACAGCCCCGAGGCCATTAGCCACTGACGATGCAGGAGCATGAAAACTCAGCTCAGCTTGGGACAACTCTGAGGCGTCCCTCTCCCTTTTCCTCATTAGCGCCACCTTCATCTGGGGCAGGCGGACAGCCCTACCTATTGCTCTCTGGTGGCAAAGGAAAGGCAAGCTTCTTCCTAATGTCCAGGGGTTACCGATGCCTCTTGAGTGAGTGAGGAGGGCGAAATCAGAACTCGGGCGAGTGAGATTAAGCTCAACGTTAGGTCCTGCTCTGCAGACCCATCCCCTTATTTTACAACCCTCAATTTCATGACTACGTGGCAAGCTTGTTTGGTCAAGTGGTCATGAGGATGACTATCTCGATATAGTAAATTAACTAAATAATCAGCGTCCTTTGAGAAGGAGGCAGCCCGTGTCAAGGATGCCAGATCAATAAAGATAACCAGGAAGAGAGGCCTTTGCTCCCTGGATGAAACTGTCCTTCTGAGGACCCGCTGTGAGGCCGGCTGTGATAGCCCATCAAGGCCATGCACCCACATCTCTCTGGCCATCTGCCTCCTCAGATAAAAGTGTGAGGTTCTCTTTAAAAATAAAATGTAGGTTTGCAAAAGCATAGCCTTACTGCACTCAATTTTATGCCTTTCCTAAGTTGTTCCATGAAAACCATTGTCCAGGAGCCATAACATTTACTTATATTTTTAAAAATATATTTTTTATTGATTTCAGAGAGGAAAGGGAGGGGAGAGAGAGAGAGAAACATCAATGATGAAAGAGAATCTTTGGTTGGCTACCTCCTGCATGCCCCCCACTTGGGACTGAGCCCGCAATCTGGGCTTGTGCCCTGACCTGGATGCGAACTGTCAACTCCTGGTTCTAGATCAACGCTCAACCACTGAGCTACACAGGCCAGGCGAGCCATAAAAGTTAAACACACACACACACACACACACACACACACACACGAAAAACCATTCTACCACAGGAGTTCTGCTTTTACTTTTAGAGTCTTATATGAGATTTATGCTTTGAAATTATATTTTCTCTTATGACAGTCCCAGAGGAAATATGCCAATGGGTGTGTATTTAGTTAATAGAATGATTTTTCCCTTAAAAAAGGAGACTAAATCAACATGTACTAAATTACTTGTGCTCTGCACCATATATCTGCTATTTGTTTTTCAGTATGTGCTCTATGGTAGGCATTCTTATTTACATTTTATAGACGGGGAAACGGAGACTTAGATTTACACACTTTTTGAATGGGATCTTAAATATTGGGTTGGGATCTCTAAAGAATTCTTTTTATCACCAGATAACGAATGCATTACTGTTTTCTTCCCACAATTCTTATGTGTTCACTGTAAAAGCCAGAGTAAATAAAAAACAAACATTAACCTTGTAGTTTCTCATTTTAAATGGAAGTATACTTCTGGAAAACTCAGGAAAGGAAACGTAATCTGAAGTTGACGCTTACCTGAGTGAAGTTGAGAAATATCATAGTTATTTCGAATGGGAAGACAAATTGCCCTAATCTGTACTTAGTTTAAGGCGGCAACTGACACTCTCTGCACAATTTTAAGCACATATTGCATTGTGATGTTTTTGGTCAGCAGGTGGCGACATTGTGTAACAAGGGACATTCAATGTACTCAGTAGTAAATGGTGATTTTATTTCTATTTTTTATATCAATTGCTATATTTTAAAATAAAACAATGGGTTGTGATTTTACCCCTTGAATCCTGTCTGTTTGAATGAACGAAGCAACACACATTTCAGGCAGCATCTCTGAATGTGCAGGGGGTTGCTCTCCCGGGACCCCAATGAGACGTGGGATTGATCAGCTTCTCTTGCAGGAGAGACACTGGCTCTGAGGGCGCCTTGGCTCCTGAAAGCAGGTGCTAGTCACACAGTTCACAGTCACCTCGTGGGAGGGTAGCTCTTCAAGTGACAATGAGTACTACATCAGCTTCTCCCTTCTTTAGAGATCCCAGCGCAATACTTAAGACCCCGTTCAAAAAGTGAAGCAAGGTGGGCCCGGACTGTGTGGCTCAGTGGCTGAGTGTCAACCTCCGAACTAGGAGGGCATAGGTCCATTTCCGGTCAGGGCACCTGGGTGGGTTGTGGGCTCAATCCCCAATCAGTGGGGCTTGTGCATGAGGCAGCCAATCAGTGATTCTTATCACTGATGTTTCTATCTCTCTACTCTTCCTTCCTTTCTGAAATCAATTAAAAAAATATTTTTAAGTGAAACAAGGTGGGGAAAAAAGCATTTACACCAATGAGATGGTTACAGCATTGACACACAGGCACACATTCATGTCACTCGTGCCTGAGAGAGACCCCACGCTCCTTACTTAGGCGCGGTGAACGCTTATTTAGACAGGATTAAATATGGCTACTTAATTTTCTGGTACATACCGAATTAAAAACCAGCTCTTTGGACGAAGGAAAAATTGTTAGAGACGGGTACCAAAATGTACCCCCGTTCAGAAAGCAGGGTAGGAAGGCTGGAAACAAAACGATGAAAATAACGGGAAACTTGAAGGGCTGCAACCACAGATGGCCCCGAGAGCTACAGATACTACAGCCGCTACAGCTGGTCCCTGCCAGGAGCTCAGCCCAGTTATTAAAAAAGGCCCTCGAGTCGTTCATCTGTGTGCAAGCTACATGGGCAATGTGTGGCTTCATGAGGCAGGTACGTGTGTAATGAGACAGGGGTGAGATTTTTCTCAAAAACGGTTCGCTGCAGAACAGTTTCAGTAAGAGGCAGACAGACCTGGGTGCAAATCCTGGCTGGGAGGTGTTATCGGAGCATCTGCAGATGACTCAGGCCCCCTGAGCCTCAGTATGCTTATCTATAAAATGGGCAATAAAAGGATCCGGGTGAGCATGCAAAGTCCTTCGCTCAGGCCAGGCATAGGCCAACCCCAGCATCATTTTTTTATTCTGGATTAGCTGACGTGTAAATGTGTGGTCATGACATGACCTTCACCACTGTTGGGATCTTTGGGAACCACAGCCACCCCTTGGGTTTTCTGCTTCCTGTGTTGGGCTGGCTCCCACATCTGGGTCCAGATACTGTTCTCTGTGCTTGCTGCAAAGCGTGGAGAGTGGTAACCCCCAATCCCCTGCCATAGACACATCTCTATAGTTGGAGATTCATGTCCATATGGCTGCACAAACCCCTACATTCCTGGTCTCTGCTCCCACCTTGTGCCTGGACACTGCTACTCTGTCCCACCCCAGGGTCCTTACTGAGGCCCCGCGTTACAGGGGGCCCACACTGTCAGCTTCCAGCAGACGCTCCGCCACAGCCCGTGTTGCAAGATTGAGCCTGGCCTGGTAGACAGCACTGAGCTCAGGATGAGTCCTTCCAGTCGGGTGGTGCCCCAGAGCCTGTCCCTTCCTTTATGTGACATCCTCATCCCCATCCCTCCCCTGCCCCTTCCCCCCAGGAAAGTATTGTTAGCACCTGATGGCTTTGATGACAGCTCAGCGTTCCACATTGGTCTGCAAAATAGAACCCTGGGAGTACTTGGTGCTAGACATACTCTGTGTTCATTTCTTCTGGCTGCTGTGATAAACTTGGGGGGTCTAAATAACAGAACATTATCTCCTCTCGGTTCTGGAGGCCAGAAATCCAAAATCAATGTGTCAGCAAGACCCTGCCCGCTCTGGGGGCTCTGGTAGAGAATTCTTCCTGGCCTCTTCCAGCTCCTGGGGCTCCAGGCTTCCTTGGCTTGTGGATGCATCACTCCATCTTCTGCCTCCACCTCTGCCCCCGTCTCCATGTGGCCTTCCCTCCTCTGTGTCCATGTCTCTTATAAGGACACTTGTCATTGGAATTAGGGCCCACCAAGAGCCATAATGACCTCATCTTAAGATCCTTAACTTAATCACATCTGCAAAAACCCTTTTTCCAAGTTAAGTCACATTCACAGGTACCAGGATATAGCTTTTGGGGGCCACCACTCAACCCACTATACTCTCCATGTCTTGATGATCATTGAAGGTGGAGGAAGAGCAGCAAAAGATGGCTCTAAGTTTACAATTTTGAATAATCTCCCCAGGCTCATACTAACCTATTAGCAAAATCTACTGACACTTATTCCGCCCTACCTCTCTCTTTCTTCTAACTCCCAACGCCCGCCACCAAGGCCATTTGAATGCATGGTAAGAGCCGACTGGAAAGATCTTCAGCATCACAAGATCTGCTGGCCTCGTGCCACACAGTTTCCCCAAAACAGGGCCCTGTGAGTTCTACTGGAAGAGCCCCCAGCCCCCATCAAAGCTCTTTCCCTGAACCCATGAACCTGGGCTGAGGGCCCAGTGCACTCCCCTGCATGTTGATGTCCCACCATGAGCATCCTACCTCAGCCTCACCAGGCTCTGTCTTATAGAAGTCCCTTAGCACCTAAAGCAGTGGTTGGAAACTCATTAGTCAACAGAGCCAAATATCAACAGTACAATGAATAAAATTTCTTTTGAGAGCCAAATTTTTTAACTTAAACTTCTTCTAACACCACTTCTTTAACATAGACTCACCCAAGCCATGGTATTCTGTGGAAGAGCCACACTCAAGGGGCCAAACAGCCGCATGTGGCTCGCGAGCCACAGTTTGCCAACCACTGACCTGAAGTGTACAGATCACACACACACACACACACACACACACACACACACACACACACACATCCCAACTCAATGCCTCAAGATTAGAGGAGCACCGTTAACCCCCATTTATCCCGAAAACATATCAGAATTAGCCTTTAGGAAAGTGGCTTCTATTTTCTTACAGATTTTTAGTATTTTAGTGATGATCTATATTTCCTTTCCTATTGCTTTTCCCATAATTTAAAGCTTTCTGTGCACCTCCACGTTGTGGTTTATAAATATTAAAGTCAACTCTCAGAAGATATGGAGGAGGTGGGACAATTCTTCACCCAGCAGGGCTGTCCCACACATCGGCGGAGGATGTCTCCAGCCCTGCCCCTCCTAAAAGCCAGCAGTGCCTCTTCACCAATGACCACCAAGGGCCCTGCTAAGGAGTAGAATGAGACAGGTGCATGGGGGCGTGGCTTTTTTTTAGAAACGAACACCCCTTGCCTCAGAGGGGAGTAGGGTGAGCCATCCCATGTGGAGCTGCCTGCCAAGACCTGTATAAGTTCCTCTGAATTTTTTTCTAACTACCATTTCTAAGCGTATTCCCGAAGGAAAACAATTGCAGACTTGGTTCTCTGCTGTACGTCTTGATACCTAGCAGCTGGTTATACTGATGGGTTCGAAGTGTACTTTAGGTTTTGATCTTGCTGGCATTAAATAATGTGCAGACCCGCTAGCTCTTTACATCGATATGTGGAAATTTACCTACATGCAAATGGTAAATTGGATCTGCCAAGCCCAAATGCAAAGCAGCCCCTAGGGTCTTTCAAAGGACTGGGAGCCTCCGGGAGAGTCCGATAAAAATCATGGGATCTTTGCCCAGAGGAGGATCTGCCAGCATCTCTTTCCAAATCCATAAAAGCAGGGTATCAAGTGGAAACCTTCTAGTGAGTTCCTCGCTTTGTTTATGGAGCTTTCCAATGAGCAGCTGACTTCACCTCTGCATCGCTAATGGCCCACATTCCCAGCGGGCCTGTGTTTGCTTGGAATTTGGAAGAGCCCTTAAAATTTTCACTTTTTTGGAGCAAGGTTATTAGGCCACCAGCAACCAGGTGCTCCCCAACTCGCCACTAGGAGTCTCCTGTCGCCTGGCCTTGCTTAGCTCATGGTGCCTTCCGGAAGCTGGAGGAGGAGGAGATAGAGCTTTTTCCTGCAAGTAAACATTGACTTGTGGTTTTGTTTCATGGCAGCCAAGGGCTTTTCTGCCCTGGCCCTGCCATGCTCCGGACTCCCACTCCCTTCTGTGCACTGTGCCTGCCATTCTGTCCCACAGATGACCGGATTTCCCATAAACTTGGGCTCCTGGATGGCCTTTCCTCTGCTTCTCTGTTTGGTGGCAGCTTCCTCCTGCTCCCAGGCCTCAGAGAAGCCTTGCTGGCTCATCCTTGGGAACAGTAGCACCTCATACACGTGGTTCCAGCCTCGGGCATCCTTTCTCTGGCAATCCTGGTTAGTGGCTCCCCATGTACTCTCTCAGATTCTGGACAAACATTCCCCTAAAGCCTGATTTCACTGTGTCCTTTTGCTATGAGCAAGGCTATCAGATTCTGGAGGGCAGGGCCACTGATTTTGTTTGTTTGTTTGTTTGTTTTTAATATATTTTATTGATTTTTTACAGAGAGAAGGGAGAAGGATAGAAAGTCAGAAACATCGATGAGAGAGAAACATCCATCAGCTGCCTCTTGCACACACCCTCCTTGGGATGTGCCCGCAACCAAGGTGCATGCCCTTGACCGGAATCGAACCTGGGACCCTTCAGTCCGCAGGCCATGCTCTATCCACTGAGCCAAACCAGTTTTGGGAGGGCCATGTTTTTGTTAAATTGCTTAGGTTTATAGTCCCAATCCTTTGTAATTGGACTAACAGATAATATGTGTTCCACTAAAGCTGATGAACTCATTCCAATTTCAAAGCTGAATGAAAGGTTGCCTACTTTAGATCAACTGCTTCGGAGATGATCACATGACCAGAGAGGCAAAGTGGCTTGACGAAGTTCACCAGCAAGCTATGGTAGAGGAAAGGCCAAGTTCAGTGAAAAAATGCTTTGAGAGACAGAGACTCTCTTTTCTATAAACGTCACGAGGGTGGTTTCCTAAATGAAAAATTGATTTTATTTGGGGGTATAGTCAAAAGTAATTTAGTAATGAGTTTGTTAATGACGTTGCTGGAAAATGCCACTTTAATCTACACAAAATTACTACTATGATTTTTGTCGTTTGGTTCATAAGTAGTGCTAAAGACATTCTGAACATACTTCTGGACACATAACCATTACGAGATTGTTTAGACACTTCTGAGTTGATTCTTTTGGTTGGATCGGTGATCTCAGAGCATTTGAGTCCTCATATGATTGTTAAGAAAGTAAGCAAACCACTTTAAAGCCATTTCTCCACCCAATCCTTGAACACTGTGGAAGCACAATAAATATTTATTTCATAATTTGT
This sequence comes from Antrozous pallidus, assembly GCA_027563665.1. Classification (NCBI taxonomy): domain Eukaryota; kingdom Metazoa; phylum Chordata; class Mammalia; order Chiroptera; family Vespertilionidae; genus Antrozous; species Antrozous pallidus. The sequence goes on from CM050510.1 coordinate 13,654,414, forward strand.
TCTTCCAAACAATTTTGAGAGAATTCACCATTCAAAGCAGCGTAAATGCATCTTTTACTGATAAGAAAAAGGCTTATTTGCTCTTTGGCCATAAACTATGTGGAAAACATGAAGATCTGATGTTCAGGTAGTCCTAGGTCTATACTACCCTGTACTTGGAGATTTGAGATAAGGTGTGAAGGTGAAGTTTGCTATTTCTAACTCATCAACGCTCTTTTCTCTGCTCTTCTGGACGTTTGGTAGGACTCCCCATTTTCCTTTCTTCTCTGTGACAATTTAGTCATCCTTGCTCATCCATTTAGATCAAAATAGACAAGCCAGTTTCCATCCTGTCTGAATTCGAATGCCATCTCTATCCCATTACACCTGCCAGCCATGTTCTGGGCACTGACTTCAGCGATGACAACACAGTGGGTAGAATCATGGGCTCATGGCACCCACGGGCTACCTTTTCCACGGTGCTGGTCTCCGGGGAGACAGGAGTCACGGAGGTTATAAAATAAGGCGCCCCAGCCCAGGAGACTCGCCATCTGTCTCACGGGCTTCCCTGCTCGGCCAAGCCAGGAGTGGGTCCGGCTCCTTTGCCTTCCTGCTCACCAGGAAGAGGAGGTGTGGAACTCCAGCACAGTCACCGGGGAGCTGGTCTCCAAAGCTAAAGCCAGTGGTGTCCTGGAGCCGGCTCAGGCCATCGCTGACCGGATTATGCCCGTCTCCTCCCAACTCCATGTTCGGTGACCTCACGCTAACAGCTTGACATCAGCCATCGTGGGTTTATATACACTCAGGGAATTAGCAAATATGAGGCTTTTCTTTTTAGAGAGCATGTTATTTACCAGCACACCACTGGGTAAAACCCTGAGAGCTGAGACCGGAGCCTAGTAGGAGACGAGGGGCGGCTGCTGGCCTTGGGAAGGCCGGTGACATCGCGAGAGTCATGAGTTAGCCGGTCACACTGTAGGAAGAAAGCCAACCCAGGGACCCAAACTGGCAGGGCAGTCGTAGTGGGTGCCAGCGAGCAGGTTGGCTGACGCTGACAGGTGAAGGATACACTGGATTGGTTCAATATTCCTTTGGTTTCCCACCCGCCTGTTCTGGGAGAAGGGAAGTGCCTGCTCTGTGCGCAGGCCTGACTCACCGTGAGAACTGAAAAGATGCCCACAGGCATCCCACCAGTAAACAGGTCCCCTCTTCAAATAAAACCAGATGGTCCCTTTTAGTATGAGTTCCGATTTTTGCTTCTTCTGTGTCTAAACAGCAATAATCAAAGGAAGCCAAAAAAAAAAAAAAAAAGAACTGCATTTCACTTGAAAAAAGTAAAATAAAACCTCCATCAGAACTAATATAGAAAAAAAGGGTGGCATCGTTTTTTGCATGTCTTTATCGTGCTGTGAAGCTCTGTTCTTAATTTTCCACTTGACCTTCATGTGTTCACATATCCTAGTGCAGTGGTCTGCAAACTGCGGCTCACGAGCCACATGTGGTTCTTTGGCCTCTTGAGTGCAGCTCTTCCACAAAACACCACGGCCTGGGCGAGTCTACGTGGAAGAAGTGGCGTTAGAAGAAGTTTGAGTTGAAAAAATGTGGCTCTCAAAAGAAATTTCAATCGTTGCACTGTTGATATTTGGCTCTGTTGACTAATGAGTTTGGCGACCACTGCACTAGTGGAATGTGCACATGAAAACCAGGATGAAAGATATGAGCACCGTCCCCCTTGGTGAATTTGGACAGATGGAATATCTGTTGCTTACAGATAAATGGTGAAAAAGTTGGGGTGAGTGTTGGATTGGCTGTCCTTGATGTTAGTACCTCTGCTGGTTTGAAGTCTAAGCATCTGCTTGCATTCCAGCTGACATGACCTAACTCAGTGGAGAGGCTGCTGGGCTGAGTCCACTCAGCAGCATGACAGAGACAAAGTCATACCTGGAAATGTGTGGTCTTAAATATTTTTGTCTTCGAAAAAATAAAATACTGTATTTTTCTGGCGTTTAAGACAACCCCCAACTTTTCCAGTTAAAATGTAGAGTTGGGGATATACTCGCTGTATAAGACTACCCACCCCTCTTCCAACGCACACCGAATAAAAATTAAAAAAAAAATCAGATTTGATTTCAATATGATAATTTTAACTCAAATGCTTATGACATGCAGGTACTTAGCAGGAAAACTGTCACTTATAAACACAAGGCTGTTTGTCATCAAACATGTAAACATAAAACAGTGCAAGTGAATTAAACTTTTCCTAATTCACTCTGAAGCTGAAAGGAAGGATAAGACAATAAACTCATGGGAGCTGCCATGCTGTTTGTTTTCTAAGCTGTCAACCAAACTGGAACTGAAGATGATAGGAGGGAGATAACAAACAATAGAGAGAAAGCAAGTGCCAGGCAAGTCCCTGGTGAGTTAGCAACGCCCATCATAACTTCAAGCTACGGTATTTTTACACCCGGCATATAAGACGACCTCCGACTTTTGAGAAGATTTTCCTGGGTTAAAAAGTCATTCATTTCCTACGCCGGAAAATACAGTATTTTTTTAATCCTTTTAAGACTAATAACTGGTTTCTCAGCCAATTTAGCCGTCATTTTTTTAAAAAAATCCAAAATAGACATTTCTGGCCACTCGATGTTATTGGCACATAAGATTGTGAATACTAAAAAAAAAAAAAAATCCTATAAAAATCCCACTTCAGAAATGTCTGAAGATTTTTCTTTTTAAATTTCTGTGTGGATATGCAGGGGTGGGCAGAAGTAGGTTCACAGTCATTCATATGCAAGAAGATAGGCAGGTTATGATTATGACAGTTAGCTTTATTAACTCAAAAGGCTGTCATGCTGTAACTGTGAACCTACTTCTGCCCACCCCTCCATATGGAGCAGAGTCTGGGCCAACAGGCAGCGTTCCATGAAATTTGTTCTGGAAGCTCTAGGTTTACTCCGCACTTAGACAACTGTCATCTTTGCAGATTACAGCTACTATTGCTCCCTGGAGAAGAACGCTCCGAGTCCCAGGACTTAATAAAATACTAACTACCTTGTTGAGGAAAGGCTGAGGACGCAAACGTCATTCTGAAATGTCAGTGTATCCTGAGTCCTCCCTGCAAAGTGAGTTTGCTCTGCTCCAGAGGCATTTTGCTGCCAGGACAAACACCATTCTCAGGCTGGGAAGATGCGGTGCCCTCGGGGACATGGGGAGTGAGCTCGTCCTCATTAAAGCTTCGCGCTGCCTCCATTGCCTGGCTGCACACAGATCAGACCACAGCACAAGAAGGAAACGGGTGGAATCTACGGCTGAGGAGCGTCAAGAGGAGAGAAATGTTCTCGGGAAGGCTCTGAGCTCAGAAGGGCCATGGCTAGCCACGACTGTTTCATCATGACACAAGCTCATGCAACCTAGTGTTATGCCCTCCCCTCCACCCCCTCCCCCACTGGGAAGAATGTGTCCTTGGGACTCTGGGGTGCTTGGAATCCAGGGAGGGTCACACAATGATAGGGCTTTGCACCCAAAGCCATAGTCTGCCTTAATAGATTGAATCTCAAAGCTTTTGCCAAATTGTCCTTAATCACTGACCCTTTCCTGAAGCTATAGGCAATGTCCTTGGTTTCGGACCTATTCTTGTGTCCAGCTTCCGGTAGATCAGTAATGTAAAACTGCTGAAAATGGCACTCAGGTCAATGGATAAAACTAAATTAAAAGTTTGAAATCATTAGATGCAATGGCCTCAAAACCAGCCTGCGGAGGGTAAATGCCCACACCACCAGGATTGCTGGCTAACTGTTCGATCCTGGACACATCATTTAAATCTCTGACTTGGATCTCATGTGAAATAGAGACCATAATAGCTATTCAATATTTTCTGTGTCAAATTAAATGAAATACTAAGATATCTGGCCTAATATTTATTTTTTAGTATATGTTACTGACTTTTTACAGAGAGGAAGAGGAATAGAGAGTTAGAAACATTGATCAGCTGCCTCTTGCACACCTCCTACTGGGGATGTGCTTGCAACCGAGGTACATGCCCTTGACTGGAATCGAACCTGGGACCCTTCAGTCCGCGGGCCAACGCTCTATCCACTGAGCCAAACCAGCCAGGGCTGGCCTAATATTTAGATTCTCTCCCACTCCCACTCCTTGTCTCCTTCTCCCTCGGTAGATACACATCTAAAATGAATTCAAAAGGGCATGCTTCATACATATTGTTTGCTTCCTTTCCTTCCTAACTCGACATTTTATTTATCTGTCTATCGGGAATTTTTTGTTTGGGGAGAACAAGAAGTGTTGTTAAAGTGATGTCTAACTGGGTAACCTTCCTTGTTGCCAAAGACACCCAACTGCTACATCTGCATCCTTTTAATCCATAAAAAATTTCTGTTGGGATCAAGTCCAAGCAACTATCAGTGGTGATTGGAGGTGTTTTCCTCAGGGAGTAAATCAGAGACATTCCATAAGTCAGCTCGTGATTCTCCGCTGTACATTGTGATCCCCTGGAAATCGCTAAAAATACTGATCCTCGTCAGAGTCAGGAGCCTTTAAAAATTTCACCCTGTTTGACTTAGAAATTTCATCTTTGGCAACAATCTATTCTAAGAAAATAGAGATCTGGACAACAATATATGTCTAAAGCATCTCGTGTATTTGTTTAAAGTAAACCCAGTCCAATGAAAGGAATGGAGATGGGTTAAATAAAACATGATTCATCCGCGGCGATTGGAGATTCCTTAAAAATTACACTTATGCTTGGTGTTAGAAGTCAGGATGCCATTACCCTTGGGGTAGGGATAGTGACTCAGAAGGGGCATCGAGGGGCATAAAGGGGGTTAACAGGGCAATATTTAATTTCTTCACCCTGGTGCTGGTTATTCAAGTGGGTTCCTTTTGTAGGAATTCATCAAGACATACTCTTTTAAAATGTGGTAGCCCTGGCCAGTGTGGCTTGGTTGATTGGAATGTTGTCCCATGCACCGAAGGGTTGCAGGTTTGATTCCAATAGGGCACATGCCTGGGTTGCAGGATTGATCCCGGGGGGATGAGGGGGGGGCAAGTGAAGAAGGCAGTTGGTTGATGTTCCTCTCATACATCAATGTTTTTCTCTCGCTTTCTTTCTCCCTTCCCCCCTCTCTAAAATCATTAAAACGTGTTCTCAGGCAAGGATAAAAAAAAAAAAACTATAAGAATATTTTTTTGAAATTGTGGTGAAATACATTAACATAGAATTTACCATTTTTAAGTGGACTGTAGCCCAGTAATATTAAGTACATTCACATTATTATGTAGCCTACCTCCAGAACTCCTTTCCTCCTATAAAACCTGAAACTCTGTGCTCTTGAAACAATGACTCCCCCTCTGCCCCTGACAACCACCATTCTACTTCATATCTCTGTGAATTTGACTACTTTAAGGACTTTATATAAGTGGAATTGTTGACAGCATTTGTCTTTTCATAATGGGCTTACTTCACTTAGTATAATGTTCTCAGATTTCAGCCATGTGTAGCATATGTCAAGATTTCCTTTCTTTTTGAGACTGAGTAATATTTCATTTTATGGATACACCATATTTTGTTTATCTATTCATTCACTGATGGACACTGGAGTTACTTTTACCTCTGGCTACTATGAATAATGCTGCTATGAATATGGGTGTGCAAATATCTCTTTGAGACCCTGCTTTCAATTCTTTTGCCCACTTTTTCTTCCCAAAATGAGAATTGCTGGACATATGTGTACTTTTTGAAAAAAAAATATGTATATAATTGATTTTTTACAGAGAGGAAGAGAGAGTTAGAAACATTGATGAGAGAGAAACATCAATCAGCTGCCTCCTGCACACCCCCTACCAGGGGTGTACCCACAACCAAGACACATGCCCTTGACCAGAATCAAACCTGGGACCCTTGAGTCTGCAGGCTGACGCTCTATCCACTGAGCCAAACCAGTTAGGGCTGTATACTCTTTATAGTATGTCATACTTCAATGAAAATTTAACTTAAAAAATCCTGGTGTGCTGATGGTTTCACTGTCAGGGGTTCTAATGAAATGGTCTGGGCACCAGAATTTGTTCAGCCTCCTCAGAGGATTCTAACATGCAGTCAGTGTTGCGAACCCCTGACCTAAGTGACGTGTTTAATGAATTCTTGCAAACAGCTTGCTGAGAACTGAGCAGAAGTAGGCATCGGGGGCTAATGTATCCATGCTTCACCCCCACCTTTGCTGTCCCTTCAGTTTTTGAACTTAGCATCATTCCCGTCACCTGGTGACCTGAACCGGGAGGCTATGTCAGTCAATGCTGTGCCTCCCATCAGTTGCAGGTAGAGGAGACAGCACACGTGGCTCCCTATTTTTGCCCTTGCCAGAATGAATGGTCCAGGCTGGTCTTTCTACCCACAAGACACGGTGGGTGCCTTTATGACGAGACTGAAGGAGTAGCCAGGAGGGCCTCTCACCACACACACACACACACACACACACACACACACACGCACACACACACACACACACACACACCATTTCTCCCCAAAGTTTCCCCTTCCATTTTCTCATGATTTAAAATCTTGCTAATAAGTGAGAACCTGTTTTAAGGTCAGCCAACTGACCCTAGGAGGTTCTATGTGGACTCTCAGCCATTTAAATCATATTGCAAATTACTCAAATGGATGCTTTTCAATAATATAGCCTCGATGTCAGGACCTGGAGAGATTTGAGGCTCGATGATTCTTTGATTGGTAGAGCTGTTCTGTGCTTTATAGGATGTTTAGTAACATCGCTGGCCTCTACCCACGGGAGATGCCAGTAGCATTCCAATCCCCAGTTGTAATCACTGAAACTGTCTCCAGACATTGGCAACTGTCCCCTTGGGTGCAACATCCACCCCTAGTTGAGAACCACTGTGCTGAAGGAATGGGAATGGTGATGGCAGAAGAGAGGAAGAAGCATGGCAACATAGGAGGGTAGAGGAGGCCAGGCCTGGATGAGATTGTTGGGGGCAGAGGTGTTGGTGATGCCCTCTGACTTATGGTCCAGTTGTGTCTCAGCCTCAGAAAGCCCCTCACTGTTCTGGGGTGAGAGACAGGTGCACCATGGGAAACAGGAGGGCACCGAAGACAAAGCCCACGTGTATGAAGTAGTACCTTGTGCCTACATGGAACCTGTGTGCCCTGTGCCACATACTTGATCTCCTCTTCACTCCCTCCCTGTCTCCAAAATGTGAGGCGTTGTCAAGTTAGGATTCACTGTGGGAACCATCCCTCCCCAGTTTCCCTCCTCAGAAATATTTCCAGCTTCTCATGACAACAAAGCTACCTTTTGTGAATGCCATAAACAGGGTTCGTTCGCTGAGTCAGCATCGTGTCATTTACACATGAACCTATAATACATGTTCCACAATTTCCTTAATTCTAATCTGCCCCAGTTCTAAAACACTATGTGGCTAAAGTGGGGACATTAAAAATTTTTTTAAACATATTTTTTATGATTTCAGAGAGGAAGAGAGAGAGAGAGAAACAGCAATGATGAGAGAGAATCACTGATTGGCTGCCTCCTGCACACCCCCTACTGGGGATTGAGCCCGCAGCCCGGTCATGTGCCCTGACCAGGAATTGAATAGTGACCTCCTGGTTCATAGGTCGACACTCAACCACTGGGCCCACCGGCCAGGCAGGCATTTTTTAAGTATCCAGATGGCAGCCCGAGAAACATGGCTGAAGAGGGGTGGGCCCTGCTTTCCATACTGACTAGGAGCTGCCTCTGCAGCCGCCTTTCCTCTCAGGTCCTCGCCCACCTTGGAGCAAGAACCTTCAAAGCTTTTCCTAAGACTGTCTCTAAGGGACAGGGTGTGTTGATGCCTCTGTTTCTTCCATTTCTCTATCCTCGCCCGAGGCTTCTGCTTGATTGGGGTTATGGGACCCTAAGCCTTGAGGAAAATGCCACCAACACTTTCTCTTGTGGGCAGGGGAGCCAGCACACCTGTGGGTGCAGACACTGCCCCATCCAGCTCTGCTATTGACTGCGTTTTGCAATGAAAGATACTGAGTAAACAAAGCGTTGGCCGGGAGACTGGCTCTGAGTGAAGAGGGATGTGCAGGCTTTCAGTGCCCCTGGCCCACAAACACCAGCCACTGTACACACTGCCTGAGAACACCAAAGCCGCTGTTTGCTTAGCTCCTATTGACTCCCTTCTCCCTCCGAGGCAGGTGGCCTGGCCAGCCACTCAGGCATTGTTCCGACTCGGCTCACCTCGGGGACACTCTGGCCTGCTGTGGAAAGTTTCCTTTCTTTATTTTATTTTCTGGTCCTTGAAAAGTCCAGAGACCAGCTCACACTTACAGGTGCGGGGTGTTCATTTTTAAGGGGTGTGATTCACCCTGGTCAGAATTTCCCTCTGTCTGATTGGGTTTGTTGCATCATAAGGTCTTTTCTACACTTTCCTCTTGGGAAGAAAAAGGCTGATTTCCTGGTGACAGGAGGAGTGTTGTCCCTGTTCTGGTATATAAATGCTTTCTCACCCTGGGGCCTCGCTGGTAAATGGCTCACAAAGTGCCCCCATGTGTATATAAGATGGACCCAGAGCGCCAGGCTTTCTATGAGAACTACTGGTTTGGCCCAAACTAGCAACCCGGGAGAAAGAAGTGGGATTATTTGACTCATTCCTCATGGGAACAATAATATCACTTACTGAGCATATACTTTGTGCAAAGTGCTATGCTTTGTGGTGTTTTTTATCAGCTGCATCGGCTCCTTTGATCTTCACCATGAACTTCTGTGCTGGGTGTGATTGCTCTCTCGTCAGACGCGAAAGCTGAGGACAGCTGGACAACCAGCTTGCCCACAGTCCCTTTCTGGGGTGTCTGGAGGCAGAACCAGAATTTGAGCCCAAGACTGTTGGACTCCAAAGCCTGTTGTTACTCCCTCTTGAGCACCTGGCCACTTCCCTCTTCACCCACTAGCCCCGGTAGGGGGCAGCACTCACATGCAGTGTTGTGGGGAGTGAGACGGGGTGGCACCAGTGTGTTTGCTCCACTACTGCCTGTGCGAGTCCACTTGGTCACTCTTCCTAGTGGCACAGAGCTGGTGTCCTGCCCTCCCTGTGGCCAGGGCTGTCCTTGGGCAACTGCCTCAAGCTTTCTCTGAGGGTAGAGCTCATGTGGCTGCCAGTAAAGGACGTTGGGAGCAGGACATATACTCACCCATTTACATGGAACATGCACAGACACACTCACCTCGGTCAACATGCCCAGCTGTTCATTCAGACAGACACATGCTCAACTGCCTCAAGCTTTCTCTGAGGGTAGAGCTCATGTGGCTGCCAGTAAAGGACGTTGGGAGCAGGACATATACTCACCCATTTACATGGAACATGCACAGACACACTCACCTCGGTCAACATGCCCAGCTGTTCATTCAGACAGACACATGCTCATGAACATTCATATGCATGCACATTCGCATGCACAGACACATGCACATGCACAGGCTTAGCACATACACATCCCTGCACACATACATATGCATACATAGCCATTCACACATGTTTGCTCAGACACTCATTCACACTTTTAGCATACCCTCACAAATGGACATATACATCGTACATCACTCCCACTCTCACTCACCCAGAAACAACATATAAATTCATCCCTACACACTCACATACATTCACATGCGCATCATTCATACACACACACACCTCTCACTTCCTGCTAGAAGCTGAGTACACACTGTGGTGTGTGGTCAGGAGGCCAACACCCACTATAATAAACTGCCAGAGGGGTGGTGTCGTGTGGAATTTTGTAACTCAAAAGCCACTTGACATAACTGAAGAGCTTATAGCAAGGACACTGGCTTTGTTTTACAGAAATGTGGTCTCCATTCTAACTTTAACTGGCCCCGGTCTTGATGAGTCAGTATTTTGGCTCTAGGCCCTGTGCTCACACACTAGCTCAGTCACCTTGGGGGAGTAGTTTAACTTCTCTTTGCCTCTTCTTTCCTCATCTGTAAAATGGGACAATAATGGTGCTTGCCTTATAGAGTGATGAGCACTAACCAGGCTAATAACTGTGAAGCTCATGGACCCGGGCAGGGCACATACGTGCCCCACAGCAGCGGGAGACCGATGTCTTGGGTTTGGTCTCTGTCATTAACCAGTGAGAATGGTATTGAAGATAGAGATCAATGCTGGGTTTTGATATGGAAGTGAGGTCCAGGCAGAGACTGGCTGAGTGTTAGGGGCTTTCTGCTCCAGAGGTTGCAGTTTCTAAGCCCTCACACTTGGAAACAGCTTCAGAGGAGAGGACAACCCTACTTTTTTTCCCTTCTCAGTCTCAGCTTCCTTGACTCCCTTCCTCTAGTGAGCAATAGACTCAGTCTCTGGATCAAATGGGCAGCCTCTTAGGTGGCTGGGAAGGTCAGATTTGCAGCTTACTGTCCCTCCTCCCCCTCAGTTACCTTAATCTACATCTTGTGGGAATTTTGCTCGGAGAAGGAGCAGGTAGAGTCCAAGAATTAGCACATTTAATCTGTGACTCTACTTACTTGTAAGCAGGTAGAATCCAAGAATTAGCACATTTAATCTGCGATTCTATGTCCTCTTAAAAAGTATAGAAGACACTGAAATTACTGTAATTAAGAGTAGTTAGACCAATAACACACTATTTTTGTTCTGTTTGTCTCCTTTGAACAGATCTAGGACCATTTTTCAAAACTTCCAAGCCTTGCCCTAACCGGTGTGGCTCATGGATAGAGTGGTGGCCTGTGAACTGAAGGGTCCCAGGTTCGATTCCGGTCAAGGGCATGTACCTTGGTTGTGGGCACATCCCCAGTAGGGGGTGTACAGGAGGCAGCTGATTGGTGTTTCTCTCTCATCAATGTTTCTAACTCTCCCTCTCCCTTCCTCTCTGTAAAAAATCAATAAAATATATATATTTAAAACACACACACACAAACACACACACATACACACACACACACACACACACACACACACACACACACACACACACAGCTTCTAAGCCTTCACTATCCCAGTCACTTTACTGTTCCCGTCTGTTCAGGTCCTCAGGCCCCCAGCAGTTCATTGCTTTGGCAGTAACTCTGGGTCCTCTTCCCTTTGCACTGTGATGGTCCACACCTTTCATTCAGAAAGTCCCCACAAGGAACTAGAGGCTGTTCCTCTCCTTCCCATTCCACCTCCCACTTGGTCAGAAAGGCATTATTTGTCCTAAAATTCCAACTATTTTATCAGAGTGCTCATCTCATCAAAGGAATGGCCAGAAAGAAGCTGGTTTACAATCTCCAAAATCACAAGTTTCTCTCTCTCCTTCACCACAAATATGAACAGAGATTCCTCAAATAATTTTCCTTTGTAATTTGTTTTGTGTTTAGGTTTGGCCCATGTTTACAAAATAATTCCTATCTATGCCTAGAGAACTGTTGGAATGATAATTACTTAACAGTAATAATAGATATGTGGGGCAGTGGCATCAGGGGTGATTTAAAAATGTATCTATATTGATTTCTGCTTTCTATTGTTCTGTATCAATGGATTTAAAAATGAATATGTGCCTGATTGGCCTGGCTCAGTAGTTAAGCATTGACCTATGAACCAGAAGGTCACGGTTTGAGCCTTGGTCCAGGGTCAAGGCTCAATCCTGGGGGCGTGCAGGAGATAGCTAATTAGTGGTTCTCTCTCATTATTGGTGTTTTTATCTCTCTCTCCCTTCCTCCCTGAAATCAATACAAAAATTTTAATTAAAAAATAAAAATGAACGTGCATCACTTTGTAAGAAATAAAGCCATTTTAAGAAGAAGTTTTAAAAAACATGCACAGCAATATGCCTATGGTTTTAAGAAATTCTTTGAAATGCACTGTTTTTGCCCTGCATTTATTTCTAAACATCTCACTCTGCTGGCTAGCTAAGCAGCACTTCTTTTGGTGAATGGGACAACACTCTGATCCCCTGAGCCACCTGGCCAGGGCAAAGTCTAGCTTCTTTTATTCAAACTTATGTGTGTGAAATTAATCTAATATTGCATGTTACTGTAGATAATTCATTTTCTTTGCTGCATAATAGTCTATGGTCTGAACATAATACAGTTTGCTTGTCCATTCTACTGTGGATGGGCATAGCAGTTTTGAGCTATCAAGATCAGTGCAACTTTGAACATTCTAGTATATGTCTGTTGGTAAACATATGTTTGCATTTCTGTTGGCATGTATGTAGGAGTGAAATATGTTATGCAAATGTCCAGCTGTACTACAGTTGTCCAAAGTGGTTGTGCAATTTACATTCCCATCACTTCTGTCCATCAGTTATGTTTGGCAATTTCAATGAACCATTTTTATAAAAAGATGGGTAATGGATGGTAAAGTCTACCTGGAGAGAAATACTTGTCTGAGCCAACATATGATAATGCATATAAACCCATCTAAGAAGTCCAAAGCACCATTCATTCACACGTTAGGTTTTAAATTAAACATTCCTGTGAAATAGATGGAGGTATGTCTCCAAAGCTGAGGAAATATGATAGGAGCTTTTTCTAAGGGCCCTTTAAGCACCTCATCTCCCCCTCTTGCTCCAGTGCCCATATTTGATTGTAGGTCCTCTCTGTGAACTGTTATAGGAATGTCATGCTCATGCTAGCATTTCCACTATAATATTCCTTGCTTCAAATAACAAAGACTAATGTCATGAACCCTCATTACATTTTCTAGGCAATCATCCAGCAAAAAGGGCCTATTCATAGACTCACAGGCCTGACCTTGAGGGTCTTTGACAGGTTTAAACGGAAGGAAGCTGTCTAGGCTTCCTCTCAGCTGTCCATCAGACTCACCTGGCAGCCTTTCAAAATGCAGAGTTCCACCCCACTCTAGAACTCTCAGAATAGGGACTTGGAAATGTGTATTTTATGACATTCTCAAGTGATTCTGATTTGAATGGAGACCACTAGTCAACCATTAGCATTGTTGCCCACAAGTAGATTTAAAACATGACAGCTGTCCTGCCCGAACCCAGTGGCTCAGTGGTTGGAGAGCCGTCCCGCGCGCCAAAAAGATTTGGGGGTTGATTCTCAGTCAGGGCACATGCCTAGGTTTTGGGTTGATCCCTGTCAGGGTACATATAGGAGGTAACTGATTGATGCTTCTCTCTCTTCCCTCTCTCTCCCTCCCTCCTTTCCCCTCTCCCCCTTCCTCTCACTCTAAAAATCAAGAAACATATCCTGCTGTAGCTGGTTTGGCTCAGCGGAGAGAGTGTTTGCCTGAGGACTGAAGCGTCCCGGATTTGATTCCAGTCAAGGGCATGTGCCTCGATTGCAGGCTCCATCTCTGGTCCTGGTTGAGGCATATAAAAACGCAACCAATGTGTCTCTCTCACATCAGTGTTTCTCTCTCTCTCTCTCCCTCTCTCTCTCTCTCTCTCTCTCTCTCTCTCTCTCTCTCTTTCTCTCCCTCTCCCTAAAATTCAATGGAAAAATATCCTTAAGTGAGAATTAATAAAAAAATAAGTCAATAAAACATCTTAAAAAACAAAAGAAATATCTTCAGGAGAGGGTTAAAAAAATAGTCATCTAATGTAAATAGAATAGCAAAATCATTGAAAATAAGAAGAAAAAGGAATCAAAGATCAGATCTTTTTCCCTCTTTCAAAATATTCTCTCAAAGGAAAATGTTTTGCCAGACAAATCAGAGACCATTCAGTTGAAGATGGTTCTGATTCCAGGGTAATAATAATTATTAGTAAACATTACTTGGAACTTGATAGTTTGTTGAATGGTGTCACAAATATTATTTCATTTAATCACTCAAGGCCTCTGAAGGTAAAAATAATCATCCCTAATATACAGCATAGGATGCTGAGGCTTGGCAGTTAAGTGACTCTTCCAATGACACATGTGATGAAGTGGCAGAGCTAAAACAGAAACCCAAGTTTCCTGATTCGGAATCTTCAGTCCTTCTCAGCATCTCCCCCATTGCTCCCGGAGTCAGAAAGCTACCTGAAGGCCAGTTAAGTATTTCATCAACCCTGAATGCGTTCCATGAGTCTGACTGGACTCCCTTCCATCCTCTTTCCCCCTCTCCCTTTCCTCTTCTCTTCCTTCTGTATGCTTCTGTGTCTCCCATGTCACTGGTAATCAGCGGTATGCGAGGAAACCAGAGATTAGAGAAGTCTCAACCCTCAAAAAGTTCCCATTCCAGCGGGGAGAGAGACAAGTCCTTGTGTGGTGGTGCACCCAATGTCACAGGCACACCTAACAAAAAGACAGACCATCACAAGGAGGTCAAAACAGGAACAAGGCGATTATGCCGCCACCATCCATCCCATGGGCATGTGGATTCATACTCTCTATTCAGTCAGAAAGTCCAACTTCTTAAAGGTAAGGAGAACATGCTTTGATGTGCTCTCACTTCAAAGGGCGCTGTTTTATTTTGAAACAATCCCACTGCCTCCAATATCCTGTTAGCACACCCTCCAAAATTTGTCTTTAGATCTCTGGTCTATAGTCTATAACATATGTTTACTCTTTTCTAAATTTAGAAGCATGCCATCTTATTAGTGGTTCATTTATCTACTCTTTAAAGAATTATCATAGTTCAATAGACTAACAGCTGTCAAAGGGAAGGGGTGCTGTGGGGCTGGTGAAAAGGAGAGGGGATCAAGTTAAAATAAAACAACACACACACACACACACACACACACACACACACACACACACACACACATCATAGACACGGATAATAGTATGGTGATAACCAGAGGGAAAGGGCAGTCAGGGGAGGGAGAAGAGGGTATAAGGATGATAAATGATGATGGAAAGAGACTTAACTTGTGATGAACACACAATGCCATTTACAGATGATGTATTACAGAATTGTATATCTGAAACCTGTATAATTTTATTAACCAATGTGACCCCAATTTAAAAAATTATCAATTTTCATTAAGTGGTGTAGAGGCCTTAAATAAGTGAAAGGAGGGTCTCAGGGATCCCCTTCCCAGGCTGGTGCATAGAAAAAGCAACTTCTGATACAACAAGAAACAGCTTTGTTTATACTCAGCAACTGGCCTACATGAAGTGGAGATAGGAAGGTGTGTGTGTGTGTGTGTGTGTGTGTTCATGTGGGTGTGGCAGAGGCTGGTAGCCTACACCATTTCCAACATATTCAGTAGTGACAACAAAATACCTGCTTTGTTTTCAAACACCTAATAATTATTCAATAATAATAAATGGTAGTCAGATTCCCACTGGGTATCAGCAGTTTCTTAAGCACAAAGTCTACAGTTATGAGGAGACAGGTGTATTCCTGTGCCCACTCCACCCCCTTTCCAAGCAGACCAGTGAAGACCAAGGAAACATTTCTGGAAGAGTGAAGGTGAGTGTTGCTCCTAAGTCTGATGAGTTAGTTACACTATGGCCTCACTCGCCCAGCGTTTCTGAGACACTGCACACCGCCGATGGCTGCTTAGTAGGCACTTTCTCACCTTTGGCTTCTGTGGCTCTGTTCTTCTGAGTTATCACTTTCCTGAGCATGTGGTCTTCTTCTCTTCGTTGTGTCTCCTCTGGACAGCTATGGCACCCTCTTCCCTGTTCTCTCTGCCCCAGGGTCTCCAACTCTTGATCTTATCCTATCTTTTACTTTGCATTGAAGTTGTCTTTTGTGTTTTTTTTTTCCTTTCAACTCTAAATTATAATAATTGACAATAGTGTGGGTTTTATACACATTTTCAGAAAAAGTTCTATCTGACTCAACAAGCACTCATGGAGAGCCTTCTGGTGCCTAGGACCAACTTCAGCAGTAGGGACTGAGGCTGCTCCAAGGTAACACAGCCAGAATATGATAAGCTCCAAGAGTCTTCTGGTCTTTGATTCTGGTTCCTTCGGTTGGTTGTAAGGCGGTTCCCTAAGAGATGAAATTAATGTGCAGGAGGTTTATAATACTCTTGGGACCAGAGCCTGCAGAAGGAAAGATTGGGCAGAGTGAGAATTCAAGTGGCCACGCAGCCTCAGAGGAAGGCCGAGACCCGTGGTCTGCAAACTGCAGCTCTCAAGCCACGTGCGGCTCTTGGCCCCTTAAGAGTGGGTCTTCCACAAAATACCACAGCCTGGGCAAGTCTATTTTGAAGAAGTGGCATTAGAAGAAGTTTAAGTTTAAAAAATTTGGCTCTCAAAAGAAATATCAATCGTCGTACTGTTGATATTTGGCTCTGTTGACTAATGAGTTTGCCAACCACTGCCATAGAGTTCTCAACATGGGATGACTCTCCTGAACTGTCTGCTTCTGAAGCAAGACTGGCAGTACCCAAGCGGCACAGTGGGGAGCCCTCCAGTCATGAAGGGGGATCTATCTGGGTGGTGCATCTCAGCATCCACTACACGACCTCACATTGCTAAGATTCACTGGAGGCAACGGACTTATCTTGATCCTTGCGTAGTATAAAGGGCAAGAAACTTATAGAGAAAGAGAAGTGTGTTCCTGAGGCCACGACCACTGATTTCCCTTGGGGGTGGCAGAGCAGGAAGAGGCTGGAATGGATCTGATCAAGTTCCACCAGATAAAGGAGCAAAGGCCAAGGTCAGGCCAAGGTGGGCAACCCTATGTCCTCTCTCAAGGCTTCCTCAAATACTGCCCCTTCTGCCTGAAATGTTTTTCACTCAATCTTCAGGTCTCTGCTTTCATGTGACATCCTCTATCCTGTCTCCTTGGGACCAATCTAACATCCTGAACTTTGCCTTTGTCATATCTGTCCCTCTATGGCTTGTCCGGAGACTATTTACTCAATATGGATTTCCTTCCAATTTTATCGAGAGCCTTATGAAGGTAGACATTTTTTCTCTTTACTATGCTATCCCTCCTGTCTAGAGGCACGCCTGACACATAGTAGGTGCTCAAGAAATACTTTTAAGTTATTATAATTACAATGGTAGCTATATCTAGATTCTTTGGGTGCAAGCAACAGAAACTGACACTGACATGATTGAGCAAAAGAGAAAGGGGAGAATTATGGAAAAAATGTGGGGGAGCCCCAGCATCTAAGAGAAGAGGGATAAAAAGAGGCAGTGCCCAGCAGCTCTGGAGGGGTGTTCTGAGGCAGCAGCTGTTGGACAAAGAACCACTTCCGACCTCTGCTATTCATCTCCAGCCTAGTTAGTTCCACAGGGAGAGACAGCCTCTCAGTGGTCTGGCCTAGGCCACATGCTGTCCCCTTGGCTGGAAGAGAACAGAGATGATGATGATCCCATCAGACTGTGTCCAAAAGGGAAATGAAGAGGAAGTACTCACCAGCATCTTCCTGCTGGTTGAGGCTGAAACTGATGCCACCACAGTGAGCACAGGCAGGGAAAGCCCACTGAGCTTTCTGTTTCCATTCTCACCTGAGGATACGTTTTTTTTGCGTTTTAGAGAAAGAGGGAGGGGGTGAGAGAGGAAAACATTGATGTGTGAGAGAACTATTGATCAGTTGCCTTCCGTATGCTCCTTGATTGGGGATCAAACCCGCAACGTAGGTATGTGCCCTGACTGGGAATCAAACCAGCAAGGTTTTCTGAAAAAAAAAAAAAAATGATGATGCGCTAATCAACTGAGCCACTAGCAGGGTTTCAGTGAGTTTCTTAACCACAGACCTAGTCATGACATGTGTTTGCTTGAAAACGTCCAATGGCTTCCTATGGCTTGCAGAGTGACAATCTAATGACTAAGTGTGACTCTTTGGGCTTTTTATGCCTGCCCCCACCAGCCTTTCTAGCACTTTCTATGGCCACTCTCCCCATGGCCCTTGGAGCCTACAGATGTGCAAACTGTTGCTTTATCTATCTTGGGGCTTTGCTTTTGCAAATCCTCTCACTTGAATGAACCTCCCTCTCATCTGTCTGGTAAACCTTCCTTCTGTGGAGCTGTCAGATGCTCCTCCACACACGGCTGGACGCAGTAGCTTTCTGTAGGCTTCATTTATACCGTTGTAGTAGCACTTAGCAAGTTTTATTTCAGTCAGCTGCATGCAAATCCGATTTCCCTAATAGAATCTAAACTACTCCAAGGCCAGGTTTACAGCTTCAGATTCCCCATAAATACTGTTCTAAGTGGGTAATGAATAATAACTTCTTTTAAACAGATCTTTCTCCTTCATTGTTACCAGATCTCTCCAGGAAGAATAAGCTAGAGAGATATTATTTTTACTGGGAATTCTCTTTAATATAAGGACCTCTGAGAAGAGGCTCTGATATAAGCAAAACAGCAGGCAGCATCCAGAAATCCTTGGAATAGCTGAAACCGGTTTGGCTCAGTGGATTGAGTGGCGGACTGAAAGGCCCCAGGTTCAATTCCGGTCAAGGGCATGTACCTTGGCTCCGGGCACATCCCCAGTAGGGGGTGTGCAAGAGGCAGCTGATCGATGTTTCTAACTTTCTATCCCTCTCCTTTCCTCTCTGTAAAAAATCAATAAAATATATATTTTTAAAAAAGAAATCCTTGAAATAATTGTTCCTGGTAGACACCTAAGGTTCTATGAGGAAAGGAGGTGCCTAGTGCCGAATCCTGGGTGGTTCCCAGCATGATTTCCCCATTAGAAAGGAAATTAAAAAAAGAAAAGAAGAGAAGATAGGATGAAAGAAAAGAAAACTATTAATACATTTCTTTAAGATAAAAATTTAAATATAACCAATGCATATATTCAGTTCCTCAAAATGTGCTCACAACGTTCATTTTTTCCTGCTGCTGTTTCCTAGCAATTTCAGTGTTCTTCATGCTGCTCTAAGAGACTGATATAACGAGGGAACAATTAAAGAGTATATTGCCACCAAAAGGAGACTGGGCTCTCCAAGAACAATTAGTGCTTTGCTGTGAGTTGTTGGTGCTAATCTCAACTATTTCCACCCAAAGAAAGGGAGGCAGTCACTGTAGCCAGACCTCCTTTGCCTCAAACAACCATCACTGAGTAAGAAATGCCAGCTTGTAGAAACCTGGTTGATTACTTGGCACTTACCGCGTGCCAGGCACCTCGAGCTGAGCCCAATATTTGCGTCTCATTTAATCTTCACAGAACCTAGAAGATAAGAAGGGCTTTTATGACTTGCATTTTGCAAATGAGGTTTAGAGCAGTTTAAGGAACTGGCCCAGCTAATGGGATCGCTGAGCTGTGAGTCAGGACTGGAACCCAGGTCTGGATAATTCTGAAGCCTGTGCTCGGCCCTTTGCCAATCTGGCTGCATGTTAGGACCGTAGGAAGATGCAAAATAAGTCAGAGAAATGAAGAACAACAACAATAATAATAACAAGACCAAACTTTATAGTATGTTACATGGTTACAGGACTTAGAGAATAATAAAACAGAGAAGAGGGACAGAGTGCTGTGTGGGGGAAGGGTGGGCTGGAATTTTAAATACTGTCAGGAAAATAATCAGTGAGAAATAGCAGCAAAGATCTGGAAAAGAAAACGAAGGAGTCCTGTGGATATTCTGGACAAGAGATTTCCAGACAGAGGCAATATCACAGGCATAAGGCCCTGCTATAGAGCAGTTGGCCAGCATGCAGAGTGACTGGGGAGGGGTAGCAGAAGGTGGGGTCAGAAAATCACATGGAACCTTGTAAACCACTGCAAGACTTTTCTCCTCTTAGTAGGTAATTCTACTTGTTGAATTGCTCCTATTTAACTTTTTACCAACATTTAAGACATTTTATATATTGGCCTAAACGACTTTAAAAATATATTTCAAAGTTGGATCACCAGAGCAAACATTTGGGACCGGGATCCAGAGAACTCAGGAAGACTGGAGAGAGGAGCCAGGGTCCAGTTGGGGCTCCAGGAAGCCATCAACTAACACAAGCCATCTTCTCTTTCAAACAAGAAAGAGCATTGTAGGGGCTACTCAGAAAATCCAAGCCTCTCCATTTACAAAAATAGTGGCACATGGATTTGTAAGCATTTATTTCCCAATTCTCCTCTTAATGAGAAATCAGCATTTTTTCTATCCATTGCTTTGATTCTGCCTTGTGATCTACCTAGTTTCTTTGATTTTTAAATATATATATATATATTTAGAGAAGAAGGGAGAGAGGAAGAGAGAGAGAGAAACATCATTGATAAGAGACAATCATTGATTGGCTGCCTCCTGCATGCCCCACACTAGGGAACGAGCCCACAACCCAGGCATGTTCCCTGACCTCTATGGTTCATAGGTCAGCTCTCAACCACTGAACCACTCTGGCCAGGCTTAAGCTGCTCTCTTGACCATGCTATAGATGGTATCTGTTTAACCAGCCACTGTCCCTTTGCTGATCTCCCCAGCTTGTTCTCCTGTCCTCACCCCCACCTCCAATTAGATTATTGTTTTAGGTTGTGACCACATTCTTATGTGGCCTCTGCTGGTGCCCTCTGCACCCCCACTGCATCTCTCTTTCATGCCCTCATATCACCCCACAATCTTGTCTTGGTCCCTATTGGTGACCCCCCAATAAACCACACCTCAAAATAGTCACAGCCTCCTGGGATGGGCCATGTGACTTGCTTTGGCCAATAGGACGTTTGTAAATATGATATAAGCAGAGGCTCTGAGGGGTAGTACCAACACATGCTAGGAGTTATCTGCCCTACTATAAACTTGCTGGGACCAGACTATCACTCGCGAGAGACCCTGATGGATGAGATGCCACGTTGGATACTAGTCCCAGCTCTGCTCCCAGGGGCATGCAGTTATGTGACTTCAACTGCAGCAGGTGAAACAGAAAACCTCTCCAGCTGAGTTTGTTCACTCCTCAGGTTCATGAACAAATAACAAATACTGTAAGCATTAAGCCACTAAGTTTTGTGGTGTCTTGGCACATAGCATAGTTAACGAGAACAATCCCCATCGCATCTGGTCCAAAACCTGTGAGGTCCCAGGCCATCCCACTTCTCTGGCAGCTTCAGTCTCTGTCTAACAACTGTTACCAAGACCTGTGGCCTCGGCTGCCCCTGAATGTGGGGGGGGCTGCGAATGCATCTGGTTTAGAACAGTTTGTCATCTGGGCTCTCTGAGCAGGAGGCAGATTGAGAGAACACTGGGGATACAGATACTCGTCATTATTGAACTGTGCTATGACTTCTGTGCCACTCTCCTCATCCATTCCTGGGCCCAAGTTCTGTCTGCCATTATGCTGAGTCATTGTTTGGAAATAAGTATGTGTTTGCATTGTCTATCAGCCAGGGACTCAGCACTTACAGTTCCCTTTCATAAACACATTTCTTATAACAGTGAGGTCTTTTGTCTTGCTTTCATCTTCTTCACCTCTTTTAGGGTAAGAGATTATGGGCAGTTTTATTTTTATTATTATTTTTTAAAGGTTGGCCGTTTTAAAACAAGACTTAGACATTTTAAATTTGGTTCCAGAAGTATGTGAGAAAAACTGATAGTTGGCTCTTTGGTAAGTTAGTCTCCTTTTTGAAGGGCTGTTACAAGCTCAGGCTAATCGATTTATTTCTGGTGCACTAAGTGTGTGCTCGGGGCTCCAGAACTTTAGAGGCGTGGCTACGTTTGGAAATTGGTCATGCGACTGCCTGACAGGTGGATTGCTGAGATGTCGACATATCTGATGGGAGTGACTCTGTGCTGTGAGCACCACAGGTGCAGGGGCAACTGGTCTGGTCCTCGCCTATGCTCTCAGCCTCAGGCGCAGTGCCCGGCACAAAGGTGTGCTTATAAAAAGCCTGAGGGAGGGGATTTATCCTCATGAGGAATTTTGTGCTTCAGAAATGATGTCCAATTTCCTATAGGAAACCATATATCTTGAGAAGTTTTTTAAAAAAGGAATAATGAAGTTGCTGCTCTAAATGTGGTAATAACAAGTTCAACACTTGCTTCAATTCCTTTGTCAAGTACTGGTGTGAACACAAGTTCAATATGTGAACGAATGAACTCTACGGAAAGAGGGCCAAGTCAGTGAGAAATCCATTGTGTACGTGATTATTAGGCATTTCATTTGAAATTTGAAACTGAAGGTGAAATTTTGAAAGCGAAAAAGATGTATTAAAGTACCAATTTTCTGCCCAGCTGCTGTGATTGAGTGTTGACCTCTGAACCAGGAGGGCATAGTTCAATTCCCAGTCAGGGCACATGCCCGGGTTGTGGGCTTGTGCAGGAGGCAGTCGATCAATGATTCTCTCTTATCATTGATGTTTCTATCTCTCCCTTTCTCTTCCTCTCTGAAATCAATAAAAACATATTTAACATTTCTTTTATCCAGTGTGCTCATAATTTATTCTTGGTATCTGCCAAGCCTAGTTGGAGTAATTTCTAATACTCTCCCTTGGGTAAACCCTAGATTAATTCAGTTTCCTTCTTAACTTGGGCATCACCTATAAACAAAGTATTATAAACCCAAATTTCTGTATTCATTTATAACTCTACATTTTAGTACACCACTGACCGTGGAAGTGTCCCAAAAATTTTGGAAATATTCAGTGACAAAAAATAGTCAAGCACAAATATTGGTAATAGTAGGAGAGCATTTAGAAGTGAAGGCAAAGAGCTGAGGTAGCAAAAATGGAGAACGAGAGAGACAGACCCTTTATCAAAGTGACAGAGGCAGGAGAGAGAGAAGCAAAGATTTTACAATTTCTGCAACACACAGAGCCGTAGCAAACATATAAGCAAATAGACCCACAAAACCCCAATGAGAGCAACCCAGGATGTGGCTGGGCCTGTGCTATAATCACTCTGGAATTTAAACATGTTTGGGGGACCCATAAGAAGATTCTTTTCTTAAAAGGACTAAGGAGGAAGAAGTCTTATAAGACAGCACTCATCTGCAGAGATAAGCAAGTCCGGCTCTTCGGTTTCAGAAAGAAAGCACAATGTTATATATAGCACATCTGTTACGGAGTTGATCCTTCAGGCAAGGATCCAGTCTAAGTTCAAAGGGAAGAAGACTGTGGGCAAAATGGAATGAACTTTCCTCACAAAAGGTGAAATGCAACTATCGGGGCGCCGGGTAGCTCTGCCTAGGACCCTTGTAAGGAGCAAAGACAAGGGATGCATCCGAGCAGATGGGCCTGGCTCAGCTGCATGAGGTGGCATGGCCTCAGATCAGCACAGGGTTCTGGTGTGTCATGACTTCCATGGCATCAGCAAGAAGTATGTGTCAGGGGCCTGCCAAATAGAAGAGGTGGCAGCAACAATGGGGGATTTCATGAGGCTTTGGGAACGTCAGAGACTGGGGTACAGAAATTTTTTCTCCAGGAAGCCAGCACTGGAGCAGGAAGGGAGGAAAAACATGGTGTTGTGCAGCCCGTGTTTATGATCCCATGTGAGGCACCTCCTGGAAACAGCTGCGAGTGGGTGGAGAAGACTTAAAGGAGAGCAGGCTAGAGTTGTCCTGTGTCACTTCAGGTCCTCCGAGAAGCAGACTTTACATCAGGGTTAGAAGTGCAAGAGAATGCTTGAGGGCGGTGCCTGCGCAGGAATAAAAGAGGGAGTCGGAGAAGACAGGGGTGTCTGATTTTTTGAAGGAGAAGAGAGTAGGATGCATCTCAGACTTCAGGCCAATTCATAGAAAGGTTCAGACAGGCTGATGGGAGTCCTTGAGATAACATCTGGTTGGGGAGTGCCGTGTCCTGCCGTATTCAGGAGCTCCATCATGCTCAGTCATTGGCAGGAAGCAGTACAAGGGAAACACGGCTATGGTACAGATGTCACCAGATCCAGAGGGGCAGCAGTCAGCTGTTAGCCAGTCATGCTCTCATACCAGGAGATCTGAGCAGCTCAACTTTGTGGCCACCATAGTCTCTTACTAGCAAATGAGGCCAGGACAGAAAATCGTTTGTTATGGTCTGTGAAGCCCCATTTTAATGCCAGGCCTGTGCTATTTACATGGAGAAACTTGGCCTGTAAATGGTTAGAAATTTTGAAACTCTTTGGAGCTTAGAGAGTTGTATGCTTTAGTTATCTGAGCTTTTTTATCCAGAACTGTGCCCCATTCTTTCAGAATGCCTGTTAACAAAGGGGCATCTATAGTAGATAATTTTTCAAGTCATGAAAGAGGTTCTGGAGTTACTGATAACTTGTGCAGAGATGGTCAGAAGGTTAGAATGAGATTTTTTCTGGGCCCATCACATTGAAAGATAATAGATGGCTTGCATTTCTTTAAATGTACAGAGTTGGCTAGGATGATAAAGACCAGGATATGGGAAGAAACCAAGGTACAAGAAAGGAATCAATCTGCCCCCCCTGCTCCAGCTGCTCAGAAACACTGCAGCTGTTCAGCTGTCTAAGAAATAGAGAAATGGCTTTGCATGCCCAAGATTTCAGAACAGAGGTGAGAGGACAGGCTCTAAGGGCCTGGAAACCTGAGCCCGTGTGCATTTGCAGTGATGCCATTTGTTAGGACTGTCAGCTCAGGAATGATTTGTTCAACTGGTGCTTCAGCCACATCAGGTTGAGCTTGTTTATCAACACACCGGGGTTACCCTTGGGAAGTGCAAGAGGTAAATATAGGACAGAGAAGAGGAAGTGCATGGTGATAGCGGCCACTCGCTGAACTTGTTAGGCCAAGAGATGATGATAGCCAAGAGTGTAAACAGCAACATTTGTGTCTTGTTTTGTTTTTAAATGTTTGTAAGAATTTATTTGGGGCCAACTGATGACATTGCCAGGAAGCAAGATCTGAAATGCTCCCTAAATAGCATCCCTATTAAAAAGTGTAAGTAAATTAGTGCCTGGCAGACCACTAGCTGTGATTTGGGGATGACCTTCTTTGGTCTTTAAAAAAAAATAATAAAATAAAAAAAAATATATATATATATATATTTTTTTATTGAGAGGGACAGAAGGAAACATCAATGAGAGAGAAATATCGATCAGCTGCCTCTTGCACACCCCCTTACTGGGGATGTGCCCACAACCAAGGCACATACCCTTGACTGGAATTGAACCTGGGACCCTTGAGTCTGCAGGCCGATGCTCTATCCACTGAGCCATACCAGTTAGGGCTTCTTTGGTCTTTTGAGGGTGACATCAGAGATTTTGTCCTGTTTGTCTCACAACAGTATCTGCTTGGCCTCTGTGAAAGCCAGATTGCTGGACGATATGGGCTATTATTCTAATTTAAATATTTTTAAAATGGAGGAAATTCTAAAGTAACTGTTAGCTCGTGTGGTTATGCTAGCTTCGCATCATCAGACTTTTGTTAGTGCAGGGCCCTTTCACTCAGAAGCCAATTTCAGGGACACTCAGACATCATTGGCTGCTAGCTCTAAAGGATTTGGGAGCCCATGTAGCTTGTGAGTTCTCGCTCATGCAAGATGTTGTATCAAAAGCTAGATCATTTAGAAGTGCAGAGAGTGTGAACCCTTTTTCAAACACATGATCCCAACCCATAGAGATGGAGCAGCTCTGGTTGAAGGGATGTCAGGAGAAGATTTAGGGTTGAGTGCAGATAGCAGGTGACCTGTGCCCATCCTCTTTCTCTGTCCCCACTGAAGTCCCCGAGACCCCTCTTCAAGGGATGATGTGCGTACCACTGTGGCAAAGGGAATCAGTGTAGGTAGAGTTGACCTGATGATCAGTGACATCTGTGCAGTTCTAGGAGTGCATGTTTGACTGCATGATTACAGAATGCCACATCACACATGGCAATAACTAGTGCATGTAGGTGGACTTTTCTAAAAGGCAGCATGCTGACTGGACAGAACACGAGCTTTGGACTCAGAAGATCTTAGTTCTAGTCTTGACTAACACTTAATAACGTTGACTTTGGCAGATGACTTCTCCAGGCCGCAGTTTTCTGGCCTTTACAGTGGGAAGAATAACATCTCTCTCAAAGAACTGAGGGAAAGTAAAGTGACATGTCCACATTGCATTTGGCTGAGATGGGAGAGTTCTGCTCACACAGACATTCCCCAGGAGCTCTTGTCTGGTTTTCTGACACCCTTGTGACCCTTGATTCCCAGCATTCCCTCAGGGCTCCTTTATAGAAATCAGTGCAACCCAACATCAGTGTTTCCTGGGACCCAATCCTGATAGTCACCTCTCGACCCAGCCTACCGTGACCGCAGGTGAAAGGCATCTGGGCAGGCTTCACACTGGCCTTCCCGGACTCTGGCTGCTGGAGTGGGGTTGGTAGGTGGGCCTCGGATCCTAAGACGGGCTTGATTGGTAACCTTATTCAGAGTTAACCTTATTGGGACTTGTGTTCCGGGTCTGACCTCATCTGAGAGAATATGCAATGACTTTACTCTCTACACCATAAAACCTCCTGCCAGTCAGATAGAGGCAACCTAGTTTCTCAGCCCAAATGGCATCTGGCCTGACTACCAGCTGCTGGGGGAAACCTTCAGGTCTGCAGAGGATGGCGTGCACAAGGAAGACCAAACATTAGTCAGGACCCACAGCAAGAAGACAGGTTGGGCTCACTCCAAGGGAGTCCTGGCTGCATAGAACATGCAGAAAAAGGCACCAAGCAGAATCCCCTCCAGCCATGTGTGAGGAAAGCAACAGGGGCTATAAGGAGGGAAGAATGGTGGCCTGAGAGTCAGGAGACCTGGGCTCTGGTCTTGGTTTGGCTAGAATCAGCTGTTACCACACTTTCTGGCATCCTCATCGATAAAATGAAAAGGTTGGATTGAGGTGACCCCATGGACCCCAGAGGATCATAGGAAAGAACCCATGAAGACAAGGCTTACTTTACAGGTGTTATTTATTCCCTGCTGGCCCACCGCTATGGGCAGATGAGAAAGTGGGAGGAAAGCCAAATCTCCCCATCTGGCTTATTTGAGAGAAGAGATCCTGGGTTCTTAAGAAATTGAATGGAAGCAACACCTCAGCCTTATCACAATTCATGCTCCGTGACACACCACTGATATCTATAACACATATTCTGGTAATTCCTGATCTCAGCAGATAGGCTGCCTTCTGTTCATTGTGGAGGAGTTAGCAGAAGTGAAAGGGTGTGGGGAGCGAGTAATAGGGAAAGCAGGTTTGTCGAGCCCCATCACCGTGAACGCTGGGTAATTTAATCTGGGGAATAGCAGATAAGCAAATAAATCTGTTAATGGTAGGAAAGGGAGTCCAGCTCTGCCAGTGGAGAAGATAAATTGGGCCAGATATTAAATAGCCCTTTCCTCTCCAGAGGCCATCGTTTCTCTCTTCTTGCTGATAAAGAAGATAAGACAGGTGTTTGGATTTTACCTGAAACATGAAGTAGTATTGTAGCTGCATGTTCCAAATGTTGAGAAGCCTGACAGGAAACAAGAAGAATAGAATTTGGCAGAAAGGAGAGGTGGGAAAACAAGAAGCAAGAATCCCAGTGATTTAGAAGGAGAGACTAAAAGGAGCTAGAACAGATGTTGCTGTCTGGGCTCAGCACGGAGGCCTTTGGGGCAGGAGGTGGTCCCTGGGTGGGCGGGCACGTGTGGGGATGCCATGGGGATGCTGGCTGGGACCATCCTCCACCACCTCTCCCTAACTTAGGAGAGGAATTTCATGACAACCCAAACCCATTTTTACCACCATTGGATCATGCCATTTATGTAGAAATCCTTTATACTGCATGTGCTGAGGATGCAACTTGTAGCAGGTTTCTTGTGTTTTCGCCTGTCTTCAATATATTTTTTGGCAGTTAGGGAACCAATTCTAAATAATAAAAGGCTAATATGCAAATTGTCCCCTCGACCAGGCGTTGAACCGGGAGTTCGACCAGGGGACGGGACTGGCCCACCAACTGCGTGAGGCCCCTTCCCTGACCCTTCTCTCCGCCTTGGCCCAATCGGCCTGACAGGGGCGGGCTGGCCGGATCCTACCCATGCACCAATTTGTGTACTGGGTCTCTAGTAAATAATGATAATGATAATGATGATGGCACCTAAATGCTGGGAATTCTCCTAAGTACTTTAAGGATATTTCTCACTAAAATTACACAGCAGCTCCTTAAAATAAATATTACTATGAATTCTATTTTATTTGTGAAAAAAACTCAAAGGATTAACAAAACTTACTCCTGGCTACAAGGCTACTCTACAGTGACGTTGGAACTGTAACCCAGAACTCCTTGCTCCCAAATCCATTTCTTAGTGAATATGTTATACAATGCAGCCGGCAGCCAGCAGGGGGCATTGAGTGGGATCTCAGATACCCAAGGACTTTCCGTGAATGGTCTCATTTAAATACAGCAGCCCACATGTCAGTACTATGATCCTCATCTTTTAAAAAAATTGTTATTGCATAGCCCGTAGACACGTACCACAATGTGGGGAAGGCAGGAGTGGGCAGGAGCTGGTGGAGGCAGGGTAGGGGAGAAATGAGGGACATCTGTAACAATAAAAAAAAATAGAATTATTGTTATTGTTGCAGAAGAAGACAGTGAGGCTTGAGGGGTTCAGTAACTTGCCCAAGAAATTCAAGTTGTAGGTTTGGGATGCATGCCATTAGCCACTGAGTTAAGCTTGGAGCTAAGCCCGTCTGATTCCCTGACCCAGCGCTACACAGACTATGTGTCGTCAGTAATCTGAATTTCCAGGGTGAATCCTAGCTGTTCATCAAGCTCAATTTTATATTTTAACCGCTTGGGGCCCTTCCCACAGGAGTAATGTTTGGCACCTGGTGGACCGCCAGCAGCTGGAGTCTTCAGCTAGTTTCACCTCTCCCCTACTCGTGCTCGGACTTGAAATATTTATTGTGTAACACCAGTCTTTTCCCAGGCAAAGGCAGTTCTCCCAGTGTAAACTGAAGGGTGCTGAGCCTCCCTGCAACTTTGTGTAAGCCCTCCCAAATTGGCCTTGTGGCCAACTGCACACCCCCTTTGGTCTGGTTTATTTACCATCCTGTGAGAACGTGAGCCCTGTTACTAGGGGCCACGCTCTTAGAACAATGTTGGCTATTCTTTCAAGCTCCCCTGTCCTAAGAGCTTTGGGGTATTCTAACACTAGACCCGCATTAGATTGAACATGCTAATCTGTCCGGCTTCCTTCCCCTGGTCACAGCATTGCCTCGCCCCTTCAGACCTCCTACTCCTTTGAAAGGGCCCACTAAAGTGTTTCTAATGTCCACCTCCATTTCCTGCAGCTTTGGGATGTGAGTTTCCTGGAATCTTATCAGCAGGAAGGATCTCAAGCCATTTCTGATGTCATTTGCCTCCTTCCCAAACCCTCCTCCTCAATCCATGGAAATGGGATCCCCGATTAAGAAAGTATCCCTCCCGCACAAATGAATGCAGGGTGCCCCAAAGGCTCTCACAACTTCTTTTGTCCTCCCCTCTTACATAACACGTTATCCTTTGCCATTGGAGGAAGAAACACCTTCTGTAGCCTTAGTCTTTTGTTTATTGTTCATTGTTTTTGTCCCTTTCGATGCTTCAAAATGACCGCTTGCCTCTTTCTATGACTACGCTTTGTTTTTTGACCCAGGATTTGGCCAAGCTTTCATTTGCTCATCTGTCAGGCAGTTGGACTAGTTCGGGGCCAGTGACCTTTCTCTGTCAAGGACCAGAGTAAGTATTTTAGGCTTGTGGGCCATACGATCTCCATGGCAACTACACAACTCTTTTGAATTATAATCCAAAAGCCGCAGGTTCCAATAAAACTTCACTTACGGTCACTACATTTTAAATTTCATATAATTTTAGCATTCATGAAAAAAAAAATTTTTTTTTTTCACAAACCATGTCAAATTCTAAAAGCCATTCCTCCCTGACAGGGAGTACAAAGTCAGGCCGTGGGCCAGATTTGGGCCCTGGATTAGATGATTCTAAATTTCTTTCTTATTCTAAATATCATGACATTGCAGAACGAAGAGGCCTTTAGAAGTCATGAAGTCCAGGCACCCTGGTACCCCTGGAGGGAAAAAGGGCCCATAGGCAATGTGGCTGACCCTACTCACACACTGGCAGGTGAGTAGAAGTTCAGGACTTTGCCTGGATCTGTTGGCTCTCAGTTTGAGTCACCCCACCACGGTGCCCCACCTCTAGCTTGTAAACACACATGCCGAGTTCCATTTACTAGCAGAATGAGATCACGTAAGGAGTTACACGTTTGGGGATCATTGTTTACTCTTGCCTGGAAATAGCATTTTATATCCTCATACTGAAGTAAAGTCATGCCTATGAACACTTTATTTGAATGACCATATAAACTACTCACGTCTATAAAAACTAAAGAATATATGTAGTGTATTTGTTTGTTGTTTTTGTTCTGATGAAGGCCTAATTAGACAACGGCTTACATCAACTCAGAGCAATGTACAGATAACCAAAATTTGTGACACCTGAACTACAAAATAAATAAATTCAATTTATCTAGAAAAATTTGGGGGGTGAATTGGACTGATGTACTAAATAGCAGAATATTCACACACATGCAGCTCACACACACACCAAAAAGGGAAATTTTTGTCCCCTCCACCACCACCACCAAAGACTGATAAAATTAAGCTCAAGCTGAAACCGGTTTGGCTCAGTGGATAGAGCTTTGGCCTTCGGACTGAAAGGTCCCAGGTTCGATTCTGGTCAAGGGCATGTACCTAAGCTGTGGGCACATCCCCAGTAGGGGGTGTGCAAGAGGCAGCTGATGTTTCTCTCTCATCCATGTTTCTGACTTTCTATCCCTCTTCCTCCCTCTCTGTAAAAAAGCAATAAAACATATTTTAAAAAAATTAAGCTCAAATAAATTTAACACTACCTTAGATGAGCTGGGTACAGGGCATGCCCCCTCTACTCTCCAAGGAGCCCTAGGATGTTTTAATGATGAAAGTCTTGCTTTTGTAGCAAGACTGAGTTAATCCGGTGCATCCAACTTAAAATGTAAGGCACTGTTTGGAAATCTATTGGTCGCCATCCAAGTGGATTGACCTAGCAATAAGATAGGTCATTAAGCTGCCTTTCCCTGCTTTTATCTGCTA
Organism: Antrozous pallidus; assembly: GCA_027563665.1. Taxonomy (NCBI): domain Eukaryota; kingdom Metazoa; phylum Chordata; class Mammalia; order Chiroptera; family Vespertilionidae; genus Antrozous; species Antrozous pallidus. Next base: position 13,685,262 of record CM050510.1, read on the forward strand.
AAAATGGGTATAGTTTTTTTGGAGATGTGTGTGTGTATGCGTGCGTGTGTGTGTGTGTGTGTGTGTGTGTGTGTGTGTGTGTGTGTGGTGGGGTGAGGACTGGGTAGTTGCTTTAAAAATTCAGTGTTCTCCCTTTCCTTTTTGGTGACTAAGAAGGTGGAAAACGGAAGTTGGGATAAGAAGCAATTTCATAAGTTTTTGGACGGTAGTGGAGGGAGGAAGAGGTGGCCCAGCAAGAAAAGACTGTTCCCAGCAATTCCCTTCTGGAACTTGGTTTGTACTTCTTGAATCTTCCCACTATTTCTGCAGTTTCTTCACTTCTACAAGATTCTCTGCCTTAGCAGCCAACCCTGGCAAGAATTGTGTAGTGATCCAAGGAGAGACATCATTGCTGAGAGATGAGAGAGCTCAAGTAGCTTTTCATATGGCCTACATCTTTCCATAGCCGCCTTGCTGTGTTTCCGAAACCTTCCCTGAGTCTGTCTGCACTCACACCTGGGAAGAAGAGATGTTAGAAGTTCTAGCAGAAGCAGGCCCTATAGATGCATACTCCTGTCTCTACTTACTAGCCATGAAGCTGACAGCATAACTAGTCAGGCCTTGGGGAGTTGAAGATTCAGCAAGATGCACTAAAGCTCGCAGCCAACAGGTTGGGGCACCCGTATATAGGAAACCCAACCTTGCAGGTGCTAATTCATTTCTCCCTGCCCCCCATATTTTTCGGGAGCTCAAGGCTTCATCTCACAAAAGGAAAGGAGCCCAATTCTATACGTTGCAGAATAAAAAATAAATGGCTTAGCTTCCCTCTAGGCCCTAGGGCAGTGGTCGGCAAACTGCGGCTCGAGAGCCACATGTGGCTCTTTGGCCCCTTGAGTGTGACTCTTCCATAAAACACCATGGCCTGGGCAAGTCTATTTTGAAGAAGTGGTGTTAGAAGAAGTTTAAGTTTAAAAAAATTGATTCTCAAAAGAAATTTCAGTCGTTGTACTATTGATATTTGGCTCTGTTAACTAATGAGTTTGCTGACCGCTGCCCTAGGGTAAAAAAAAACAACAAAAAAACCCTTGGCCTTGGTTTATCATTTCTAATGTAGTGACCAACCTTCCCTATCCCCTTAGTTACACACAGCACCCAGTCAATGCCTGGGAAGGAGAACCTGGACCTCTTGTGTCCACTCAGGAGGACGTCTTGGACTTGCTCACGTTCAGCTCACCTGGCTCCATTCTCAGTCACGTTTGACTCCTACTTCTCAGTGTTGTCTTCCTTTGCCTACCCACTTTTAGACCTTTATTCATGTTTGCTTATTTATTTATTACTCATTCTTGCCACCAATACTGGGTGACATCATGTGCAGGCATTGCTAATGCTGGTGGAGAACAAGATGAAGGAGGTTCCGGTGCACTTTGGACTTCAAGTTTAGCAATGTATAAGATAATCCAGACGTAATTATTGGCCTAAGTACTCACTTCCTCGCCATGTGGTGAGTGTTATGAAGGGTATTACATCACTTAATATTTATAGGGGACCTACTGGTGGAAGGCACATGGCGATCACCAAGAGCCCCCTCCCTTCCCTATTTTTGTGGAAACAGACCGTTAATCAAACAATCACACTCACCAATGCTATAATTGCCACCTGAGCATGGAACAGGGACTTAGAGTCCTGGGAGAAAGCAGTAGCTTCTGGGAGAAAATGGCATTGAAGCAGAGACCTACAGGGTGACTAACCCACTCTGGCTTCTCTGCATGTCCCCAGCCACGTGTGTGACCCCCGGGAGCCCCTCCATGACACGGTTTCTGCATGACACGTGCCCTCTCGCCTTCTGCCTGTACCTGGACTTGCCAGGGACCTACTCAGACTAATCAGAACCCTCCCCTCACACACCAAAGCATCAGTCAGCTGCCCTGGTCCCTGGCCATGGGTACCTGACATGTGGAACATCCAACTGCTTCAGCTTTGCTTTCCACCTTCCACATGGCCTGCCCGTAGTAGCCACTCACTATGGTGATATTTAGTATAAAGTGAGTCACTCTCCCCCTGGCCAGTGTGACTCAGTTGGTTGAGTGTTTTCCCATGCACTGGAAGGTCTTGGATTAGATTCCGAGTCAGGGACCATACCTAGGTTGTGGGTTGGGACTGGTAGGGAGACAACCAATTGATCTCTCTCTCTCTCTCTCTCTCTCTCTCTCTCCCTTCTCCTCCTCCTTCCCCTCCTTTTCCTCTTCCTCCTCCTCCTCCTCCTCCTCCTCTTCCTCTCCCTCTCTAAAATCAATTAAAAATAAATCTATTAGAAAGAATAAAGTAAGTCGCTTCCATTTCTTTGATAACTAACTCTAGTCCTCTGTGGGTGAGGCTCTCTCTTCACATTATTCTCAAATTCCTCTGTTCTCTGGGGAGGATTTATTGCTAACATGCTTCTATCCGCCTTAGCTAATTAGCACTCACACTAAGGTCAATAGCAAATTTATATTTTTGCCTCCTGGGTAGATGTCTCATTTCTACCATGAACTTACACCCAGAGCAGTCCATCTTCCCTTGCCCTCTGCTTGCACCGGCTGGAGGGTAAGCTGGAGGGCCAGGACTGGCTTGATGGGTGTACAGCCACAGGAGGCTCAGGAGTGAGTGGGTGCATAGAAGCGTGGCTGCTCACTCAGCACCCAGTCACAGTCCTCACCCCCTGTCGCCACTTTCTCTTTTCTGGTCTCTATTGCCTGAAGCAGTGTCCGGACTCATGAGCTAAGAAACATTCTGAGCCCAGGAACATAAAGTCTTCTCCCAGGGGTCTCCGAGCAAGCCAGTGAGTGACATCACCTGGAAAGAAGAGTACCAGGCCGAAACCGGTTTGGCTCAGTGGATAGAGCGTCAGCCTGCGGACTGAAAGGTCCCAGGTTCGATTCCGGTCAAGGGCATGTACCTTGGTTGCGTGCACATCCCCAGGTGTGGGGTGTGCAGGAGGCAGCTGATCGATGTTTCTCTCTCATCCATGTTTCTAACTCTCTCTCTCTCTCCCCCTTTCTCTCTGTAAAAAATCAGTAAAATACATGAGAAGGAAGGGAGGGAAGGAGGGAGGGAGGGAGGGAGGGAGGGAGGGAGGGAGGAAAGAGTCCCAGGATGAGGGGAGTTGACCTCTGGAGGGGCATTGGGAGATAGGTACTTAGCAAAGATGAAGTTCAGGTCAGTGTGCTATGTGGTCCCTGGTAAAACCTTTGGAGCTTTCAGGGGCGGGCTGTTGAAGAGGAGGGGCTGGAGAGAGCAGCCCAGGAGGGGGTGAGAGGGAACGACCTGTGCTGTCAGGAGGAGGTGGCCCAGCCTTTTCGTCCATTTCACAGCGATTTCACAGCAGCATTTCTGCAATGGGAACAGTCTGCAAGCTCTGATCGTGCTCAAGTGGTCACCAGTTCTCCTCTCAGGCTCCAGGAAGGGACTGTCATTTGTGTCCCCAGACAGAAAAGGTGGGCGGCCCCTTTGATGGGAACAACCACTTCCTCCAAAGGCCCTCCAGGCCTGGTTCTCCTCCCTTCTAGGCATGTGGTGTGTGATGACTCAGGGGCTCCCAGAGACTACCCAACCTGCTCAGTTTTGAGCGTTAGGGAGAAGAATCATTTTATTTATTTATTTATTTGTTTGTTTGTTTGTTTGTTTAATTGTTTAAAGTATTACAAATAGTAGTATATGTTTCCTTTTTTTTCTCTCCGATTGACCTTTCCCCAGCCTCCCCTACCCCCCCCCCCATGCCCTCACCCCCCTCCCGATGTCTTGCGTCCATAGATTATGTTTATATACATGTATACAAGTCCTTCGGTTGATTTCTTACCTCCCCCGCCCCCAGGAATCATTTTAAATTGCCTAAATGATATGGCCACATTTTAGAAATAAAGTCGAGAAAATCAGAAGAAAACACACATGACCTCAGTAACCTGTTGAAGAGGAGGGGCTGTTACTACTGTTACCATTTGGGTATATTTTCCCTCCATCGTTTTCAAATGCATTTTTTACACTGTATAATAATGTGCATTAAAATCAGTGTCCTAGGTTGTTTTATGTTCCTATCTAGTCTTCATAGTCAATTTGAATGTCTAGATACTACACAGTGAAAGGAGAGATTACGCCCTGTCAGTGTGGCTTAATGGTTGCCCATCCACCTAGGAATCAGGAGGTCATGGTTTGATTCCCAGTCAGAGCACATGTCTGAGGTCAGGCTCAATAGATCCCTAGTGGGGGACATGCAGAAGGTAGCTGATCAATGATTCTCTCTCATCATTGATATTTCTATATCTCCCTTTTCTCTGAAATCAATAAACACACACACACACGTGTGTGTGTGTGTATGTGTGTGTATTAAAATCCTATACTTTAATACTTTGACTATCTAAATTGAAAGATCTAGGAAATAGTGCTAATATTTATTTATTTTACCTAATTTGAAAAGTCACCTTCTCTCTTTAAGAGAGAAAACCCTGGTATGGTTTTCATAAGTTTTGTTTTGATTTCAAGGATATCTCATTTCCTTTGGGATTTACAGGTGGCATCCTAATCATCCGTGGTCTGTTTATGACTAGATAGAAATATGTCTTCAAACATGTTACAAATATGTTAGTAAAAGTTACAATATATTTTTGGTGGAGGTGATCCAAGTTAATTCAAATTGTTTTATGTTATTACTCATTTTGAAGAGAGTTCAAGCCACATACTGGACCATACCAATTGCTTCCATTTTTCTTGATTAACTAATACAAAACAGAGTCGTTATTTTCAGAGTGAGTCCAGTTATACTGAGGGTGACATGGGCCTACATGATGTAGTTTGCAGTTCCCCTCCCATCCATAAATACAGCTCTTAAAGTCGAGGAAAAGGGCAGACCTGAGCTCTTCCAGAGAAAATTCCTGTCATATTGGGGCCTGTGGAGAATACCAGGTAGAGGCATTCTGGAATGTTCCTGAGTGTGGTGGCACCAATCCAGGCAGATATAAAACCAGAACAGTGTCACCAGCGAGATCTGGATTTTAAAGTGTAGTCTTAGAGGAGAGGCCTGAGTCATGATTGGGAGCTGGCTCATCTTCTCCATCATCGGACACCCACATCATAATTGTTAACTTTTGAATGCACACTGGGTGTCATTCATTATAGTTATTCACTCATGCAGCTGCCCTGCCAGGTGTGTACCATTATCATACCCATTTTGCAGACATAGAAATTGAGGTTGAGTTAACCACTTTGGGCAATTTCACATACTAATAAATAAAGGAGTTAGGATTCCCACTGAGGCAAGCAGCTTTGCTTTCATCTCACTTTATGTGGCATTTCTTATAAAATTTTGTTAAAAGGAAAAAAAAGAAAAGAATGATGTTAAACAAACTACCCCCTTCTCCAAACCAGGTCTAAAGGCCACCCACTTAGAGTAATCAGAACTTCTCCATCTCTGCATCTGTACCATGCCAGGAGGAGTAAATAAATAGTAATCTCCACACAGAGGCCACACCATTGTCCTGGGAAGGGATTTAGCACCTTCTCACTGAGCCCAGATACCTGGGATAAAAATAACCAGGAGGAAACAATGGCAATAGTTAAAAGCAACACCCATCACCTATTGAGTGTTTGCTATGTGTGAGGCATCACGATAGGTACCTCACGAGGATTATCTCCACTGATTCTTCCCCAAACCTCCTGAGGTCAGTATTGCTGTTATTCCGAATTTTAAGAGGAAGAAACTCAGGCTTAAACCATGTGACCCAAGACCATGCAGGACTCCTGAGTGACAGATATGTGAACCTTTATCCATCTGATTACGGAGCCTGAGTCCTCAACCACTAAACACTCTACAGCCCGAAGTCAAAGCGTGCTGAATGTCTGAGGAGTTGAGGTTAACTGCCGGAGGCAAAACAGGAAGGCAGGAGCTTGCTAAGAAGAAAGTGGAGTAAGGGTGCTGCAGTTCAGAGTGAATTCATCGATCCATGGATTCATTCTCTTATTCAACAAATATTTCTTGCGCGCTCATTATTTGTTAAGCTAAGCCAGATCCACCCATGAGCTCTTTAATGCGTTCAGCAAACAGTTAAGGAGCTTCAGCCCCTGGCAGATAAAGATGTCAGTCCCTGTCCCAGAAGCTCCAGCCTAGCAGAGAAGTTGTGCTGATAAACCTCTAAGAAAAGAATCGGGAACCCAAACAAACAAAGCAAATCCCACCCACCCTGGGGCTTCCTCCCCAGGTACCGAGGACTGGTGTCCGATCTTGCTGCCAGAGGTGCAGAGCTGTGGGAGTCAGCTCTTTTTCACTCATTTGTGACTGTGCAGTATCCAAAGCTGAACCAGATTTTGGTTAGAAGAGGAAGTACAGACCGAAACTACTGTGCTCCGGGCACTGACAGGAATTAGGGCTGGGACTGGAAAGAGGATGGGTGTGTGTCGATGGGCTTCGAGGTGACCAGACAACCATCTAAGGGGGCTCTCTGAGGGCTATCACTGAAGACGGGGAATGGTTGGGAGAATTTTAGGACACTGCTATTTAACACATACTTTTTTTTTTTAATGTATTTTATTGATTTTTTACAGAGAGGAAGGGAGAAGGACAGAGAGTTAGAAACATCGATCAGAGAGAAACATCAATCAGCTGCCTCCTGCACACCTCCTACTGGGGATATGTCCGCAACCAAGGTACATGCCCTTGACCGGAATCAAACCTGGGACCCTTGAGTCTATAGGCCGACGCTCTATCCAATGAGCCAAACTGGTTAGGGCTAACACATACTTTTAAATTGCTGCCTGTCTAATGTTCGATTGCAATCTGACCCCTTTCCCTTCAAACCTTCAGTAAAAGTCTGGTACTTTGGGGCTACCTGGGGAAGAAGACGGCAGAGCTGCTGGGAGGACCCAGGAGGCAGCAGGGAACTGGATGCAGACCGACTGCAGGAGCTGCAGCCCCCAGGGAGGCTCAGAAACCTTGAGGAGGGAACTTGACTTGCCCCGAGACCACAGGCCAATGGGTGTAGTGAGGGCCAGGAATCCGGCCAGAGCCGGAAGGTGGACTCACTGCTACAGCAGGCACACTTCTCAAGTCTTCTTGACCGGAGCCATTCTACAGGCCCCACACTTGCAGGCAGGGGAGGCAGGTTGAGCTGTAAACTAAGGACTTAGGTCCGTACCATACGGTAAGACCTAAGAAAGAGACTTGTGCCTGGCCGGTGGGACTTAGTGGTTGAGTGTCAATCCATGGTTCAATTTCCAGTAAGGGCACATGCCCAGGCTGTGGGCTCAATCGCCAGTAGGGGACGTGCAGTAGGCAGTGATCAGTAATCCTCTCATCATTGATGTTTCTATCTCTCCCTCTTTCATCCTCTCTGAAATCACTAAAAATTTATCTTTTTAAAAAATAAAGAGATTTGCAGGGTGCTATGGGTGGAGCATAGTGTATATAGGGGTGGGGAGAGGAGGGAGGGATCTTCAATAATCACGGGCTCCTGGATCTGGATGAGATCCGGTGGAGGAGAGGCCTTGATGGATACAAGAGCAGCCCGATAAAGAAGGCGCAAAAGCATTCTGGGCAAAATGCAAGAGAGCAAAACTCGTGGGCAGAAACCACCAGGTCTGTGGGAGGAGCCTGCAGTGGCCCTGTGTTGCTGACCCCCTGCAGGGGTGGGTGAGAGGTGGGGGGAGGAGGAGGCAGAGGTGGCCGGGTGGGAAGACTGGGTATCCATCCAGGAGCCCAGGGTTCCTGAACAGTTTGCAGTGATGGAGTCTGCACAGGCCCTGCTGAAATGAGACACACATAGTCTGTCTGCTGTGAAGGACGTTTTGCCCTGAAATGATATTCCTTTTTACTGTTTAGTTACAATGACCTTTCTTTTATGAAATTGAAATCTTGACTCTAGATGAAAGCTTTCCAAAAAGGGGAGACGGTACTGTAAGTGATTAAATGTAGACATCACAGGCTTTCTCCGAGGCGCAGTTTGAACAGGTTTAAAACAAAGTCTGGGTGGGCTCCTCCCAGATGAAGACTCTGCCTGCTAACCTGCCATCTGCTAGGTTGTTGTGCTGTTTAGCCTAAGCCGGCTTTGCTGCAAACATTAGGGCAAAATGACAGTAACGAAGCCTGTGGGCTGGGGTGAGGAAGGACCCCTTTGGAGCACTTGGCATTGGGCAGGCATGGTGCTGGGCAGAGCCTCACGGGTGCCCCTGGGCAGCACCTGGGCCTGACACACCCAGGAGCTGGGGAGCAGGGAAGCTTCAAACCTTGTCCCCTGTCACGTGGTCGGTAAAGTGCTTGAGCCGGGATTGTGACCCAAATCTGGCTCTGCAGCCCTTGAAAGGCCCAACATGGACTCTGGTTTTCCAATTGCCCCAGGTCCTGAATCCAGAGGGCACCGAGCTGTGGCCTCTCGGGCCAGAAACCCTCTCCCCAGACCCTCTGCCATCAGAGTAGCCAGCAGCACCTACAGGAAGAGGAGAGGGGGAGGGAAATCAACGAAGGCCAGCACTTTCCCTCCCTGACAGCTCTGACCAAAGAAGGCAATTCCCAGCCTATCAGGACACCTTGTTTGTCATCAGGCCCGAAGCCAGGGCAGAGGTGACCTGTCCAGGCAGGTGACCTGCTAACACAGGTCACTCTAAGGACTGCGAGGGACCCGACAGCGAAGGGGAGCGTCTGCCTCCACTCAGCCTTGCAATCCAGCTGTCTTCACTCACGTGGTAGGAGAGTGGGGGAGAGGTGGGGTTTTCCGAAGAGTTAAAAGGAGCATGTGGCCAGCATTTAGGAAAATATTGAAAACCTGGGGTCCATACGATAGAACCTATTGCTGTGGGGCCTATCGCTCACGTGGTTAGCAAATATTTTCCGAGTGCTCATTCTGTGATGGGTGCGAGTAGAACAGACACAGGCTTTGCCTTTGGAAAGTTTAGAATCTGTGGAAGTGGGTATAGGTAATGGCCAAATCTAAATTATTAAACCATGACTGCTAATCACAAGTTCCTGGAGGCCGGGGGGTGCGGTGAGGCATCTGTGGAGCTTGCTTGAAAGACGGCTCCAGCAGCACCAGCTCCCCTTCCAGAGCAGTAACAGCGGGCAGTCTGTGCTAAGAGATATCGCCCTGGTGGAGGCAAAAATCGGCCTGAGACCTGAGGGAGGCAGCTTAGGACACATGGAGTTGGTAAAAGGTAAGCTCTGTCCTCTCCTGCTGCTCTTGGGCTGATATGGGGGAATAAGGAATCTTCCTGGACGTAAGGGTGGCAGCTGGCTGGTTGTCCAAGAATATTCAGTCCTTCTACCTCCATGGTAAGCGTATCCTTACCTGTGCCTTGACTTTGGGCTCAGCGGTGTGACTTCGGTGAATGGGTTGCTAACAGGGCTAATGCCCACTTGCTCTCTGCCCCGGTCATGGAGAGAGCTTTCCCGGAACAGCTGCAGCCCCTGCCACCTGTGGGCCCCAGAGCGGACACACAGACCCAATCCAACTTCGAGGGGAGCCCAGGCCAGCTGAAGCTGGGGCTCAGTGCGGTGGCCGCAGATCCGCAGCAGTCACAGACTCGTGGGTGTCAGGATCCATGCATGCTGTTGTGAGCCAGGAGTCTTTGGGTGATTTGTTGTGCAACGTTATGTGTCAATTGCTCTTTGATAACCGTGCCAAGAGGTGGCTGGGAGAATCAGCCCCTCCTGCGCAAGCCACCCCAAAACAAACAATCAAAACAATGGGTATACTATTCAAGTGTGGAGTTAAAAAAAAAACAAAACACATCCCTTAGTGATGGCTCTCCTAGGAATTCTGGAGCCACCACTGTGGAGAACAGCTACTGTTTCTAAAAGTGGGCGCTGCTGCGTCCATGGCCATCCTCAGCGGCACAGGTGACTCTCTCTGTTGTTGGTGGAAGTGGGGTTCTTGCGGTGCTTCAGGGAAAAGAATTTTCATGGGAGGATGGGGTTCCATGGAATGCTTCATTGATGATGCAAAAGGAAGAGGGTTCCTCCTTGAAGGACCCATGTCTGTCCGTTCTGCCATGGAAGGAGTCCAATCTTGTCATCAGTCGCGCCAGAATGAAAACCAGAGTTTCTGCTCCACGTTAAAGTCCAGTTCAGCCCTGCAGCTGGCTAGCGTGGCTTGTATTCTCAGCTGCAGTCCATTGCACGTGGGGTCTACCTGGCCGCGCGCAGGGGCAAGTATGGGTCACGGAGCAAGAGAGCAAGAGCAAAAGAGTGCAGGAATAGGTAACACAGAGGGAACTCTTTGCCGAGGATCTTATTTTTAAAACACATATATATTTTTTTATTGATATTAGAGGAAGGGAGAGGGAGAGAGAGATAGAAACATCAACGATGGCAAAGAACCATTGGTTGGCTGCCTCTTGCGCACCCCTTCTGGGGATCAAGTCTGAAACCTGGGCATGTGCCCTGATGGGGAATTGAACCTTGACCTCCTGGTTCATAGGTTGACAGTCACTGAGCCACACTGTCAGGGTTTGCAGGGAATTTTTGTCCTCCAAGATTTCATATGCTTGTTGTGGTTTCACGCTTCTAGCCAATGATCTTCTCCCAGGCTAGACTGACGGGCAAGCACCTTCCCTTCATCACCCTGACTTGACTCCACATGCATTCAACTCCCTCTTCATTTGATCCCTTCCCCCAGTGCTTTGCAGGGAATGGGCTGGTAGTTCCTTGGGGAGCGTGACGTTGTAGCTTCCTGGTGCCCAGATCACCATGCTCTCTTCCTATTAGTAATATTAATAAACTAGCAAGTCACAAGGGTAACATTTTCATGGCCGTTCTTGGCCTCATAGTGGCTCTGACCTTCAGGGTTAAAGGCAGAAGCTCTCATTTCCACTGCGCCTGGATGAGTGTGAATCCTTGGGGGGAGTGTAAGCCAAGGCAAGTCAAGTCCGTGCTGTGTCTCACCTACAGTCTGTCAGCTAACAGCTCAGGGAGAAGAGCAGATGGAGCACGTAAGCTGTGGACACACCACAGCCCCAGGATGGCACTGGGCGTGGAGGGGGAGGACAGGGGAGTCCTGTGGAGGCTCTCAGTCCAAAGGGCTGTCACCTCTTGTCAGAGTGGGTGTGCTGCGGACTTCCATCTCTCATGCACTGTCCCGGGGCAGGACTGGGAATCTGCTGTCAGGAGCACCAGGGAGAGTCTCCAGTTCTCTCCTTTGTTTTCTGCGAGAGTTTGTTATACCCTTCTCTCCCAGCATATCTGCTTTCTTTCTCATGCATTGCAAATAGGTGACATAAATCTGTTCTTTTATCTGGTTTCTCTATCTAGCTCTTTTTCTTCTCCCTCTCCTACTCCTTTTTTTTAAAAATATTTTTTATTGATTTTAGAGAGGAAGAGAGAAGGATAGAGAGATAGAAACATTGATGATGAGAATCATTGATCAGCTGCCTCCTGCACGCCCCCTACTGGGGATCAAGCCCGAAACCCAGGCATATGCCCTTGGCCGGAATTGAACCTGGGACCCTTCAGTCTGTAGGCCGATGCTCTATCGACTGAATCAAACTGGCTAGGGCATCCTCCTCCTCTTCTTAATCCCATCTCTCTCTCTCTCCTTTCCTACTCTCCCACCCCCACCTCACTCCCACATATACTGAGAATAGGTTCTGACTGGTTCTATGTGGGTCGAATGGACACCTTTGGCCCAATCAACTGGGCTCAGGATATAGGAATTCTGGAGCCACTACTGACAGCAGGGAGCAGGCTTCCTCAAATGAGTGTAGAATAGCAAGTTAATTGCAAGTTGGGCCCAAATTCCCAGAGCAGTCTATTCTGGGCAGGGCCCCTTCTGTTATCCGTTTGTAACTGTTCAACATTTCCTACAGTGCTGAACACACGTATGTGAGTCACAGGAGCTGCAGACTGTGACTGGTCGGTTATAGTCACATTTTTATACCGGGATAGAAAACCTACAGCAGCAGTGATAATAAAGCCAGTTATAGGGCTTTATTAGGAAACCAAGATTTCCCAGCATCCTCAGGTAACACTGAACAAACAGCCTGTTAATTGATAAACAGTCTCAACATTGAGACTTCGGCCTCCCCTTTTGCCTCCTACAATGCAGAATCCAAATTTCCGTTCTTCATTAGCACTTCTGCTTTATCTCTTCCATTCTCCCTAAATCAGCTTGTAAAGAGAAAAGACAAAAGCGAAACAGTGGGCAGAGCACTGACACCTTAATCCCGTTCTGGCTTTAGCACAATCTAGTCATGAGGCCTGGGACAAATTGAGTTGAATTCCTCAGGGCCTTTCTTTCCTCAACTACAAGAAGAAAGGGGGCACAGTAGTTTGGTCGTCCCAGGAGCCTTAGGGATCTGCAGAATTGCAGCAGGGCAGCCATAGAGCAGGGAGGCTGATGGGGGTCCCACCCTATCTCCATCCAACCTACGCTTTTACAACAGGTGTAAGATTTAGACTTCGGCTAAACAGTACTAGTGGACCTCTGAGATTCTTTTCTGTCTGACTCAACAATTTTGCTAGGTGTAGAGGAAAGTTTTTGCAAGAACTCTTAGAAGAGGATGAGTGGTCTACTTTTCTCCCATGTAAACGAAGTCTGGAGTTCAGAGCCAGGATGGTTGCTCCACAATATCAGCAATGGCTCTGGCCTCCTCTCTTCCTGCTCCACTGTTCTTAGCACTGGCTGTTGGCGCCCACCCTCCCAGTTGCTAAATATTTACTGAGCATCTACCCATTATGGGTGTGATACCCACACACATAAGACTCCAGAGCCCTCTAGGAATTTCTCCACAGGCCGAGTGGAGACATTCACCTTTATTCATATCTGGCAAGTGTTGTGCTTGCCATCTTGCGCTATATGTCATCTTTCTACAACTCACAGATCTGGGCTCCATGACAGTGGGCACCGTGCATTGCTCCTCTTTTGGTTCCTGAGGCCTAATCTAGTACTTAGCACCCAGCAGGCGCATGGTCCTCGTGGAACCGATGGATAGTTGGATGAGTGGAGGCATCATTCTGGCCTCACTACCCACAGCCCATCTCTAACAAGTGAGGATTAGATTGTTCTGTCGTGTTTGTTTCCCAGGGGAAAGGGAGAGAGAGGAGGAACAGGACACAGCTGGTTAGCTGCAGGTCTGGGCTCCAGGAGAGGGCTGAGCTGGAGGTGGATTTGGGAATCCTCAATATGTATGTGGGGGTTAAATGTGTGGGGCATGATGAGGTCACAGAGTTGGCCAATGCAGAAAAGGAAGATGAAGGGGATGCTAGGGAACACCCGCATTTAAAAAATGGGTAGAGCTCTGACCAGGTGGCTCAGTTGGTTGGAACATCATCCAGTGCATCAGAAGGTGGTGGGTTTGATTCCTGGTTAGGCATATACCTAGGTTTTGGGTTTGATCCCCGGTCAGGGCGAGTGTGGGGAAGCAACAGATGGATGTTTCTCTCTCACATCTCTCTAAAAATCAATGAAAACTTTTTTTTTTTAAGAAGAAGAATAAGTAGAAAAAGGAATGTAGCCCCAGAAATGGAGGAATAAGAGATGGGAAAAGAGCTGAGGCAGAAGACAGCTTTAGAAGGAAGCCATGGGCAGCAGTGTCCAAAGCTCAGTGCTGTCAATAGGTGTACATGCTCGGCCCTGCCCCTTGTGACAAGTCTCTAGCGTCAGTGGTAGAGAACCAGCTGAGCTCGGACCCTAACCCTCATTCTCAAAACTATCCACAAGAAGCACATTTTCAAGAGAGTTGGAGGCATCTATTCCCCAAACCCGGACCCATGTAACCATCACAACTATAGCTGCTCCACCATGAGGTAATTTTTATCTATAGCAAAAGGCACTTACAGCTAACATATGTATTTAAGGAAGGGAGATGGTTCTTGCTGCAGACGTTTTATGGCTTGATGGTCATTGCATGGGTTTGCCTATGGGTAAGAAGGCCACAATCAAGCCGTGAGTCAAGGGAGCAATCAGAATCTGAGTCAGAGCTCCAGACTGGGGTTACAGATACAGCAGCGTCTCCCACAGTGCATGCCAATAAGCACTGGTTATAGGGAGATGATGAGGAAAATGACAAGAAAAGACTCTGTGGTTGAATAAGACCCTGGAGGTCAGAATTAGCTTGCTGAGTCTGAGACTGGGAGGTAGATGCTCAGAGTCAAGGGAAGACAAGAGGCTCCAGGGTCTGGCTCAGGGGAGGGCAGCAGAATGGCAGCCCAGCAGTGTGACACGGTAATGGTCCTAGACAGAGTGCTGTTTAAGGAGGGCACTGAGGAGGGGAGCTGACTCTCATCAGGGATTCCTAGGACAATCTCCCAGGCCGGGACATGTGCCGAGCAAGCAGCAGCCATTCGTGTGGATTTAGGCTTAGATAAAACTTAAATAGCATTTGAGCTGGTCTTGGAAGAATGGGAGATAGGAAGGTGAGAAGATAGGCCATTTGGGGCAGAGGAAAACATGGGAAAAATAGCCTGGAGTCTAGGGTTAGTTCTGCCAGCAGGTGGTTGGGAAGGGGTGGGGGTGGTGAGGCTTTAGCTTTGTGCATTCTCAGCATCTCCCCAGGGAAGGAAGAGCGACTTTCAGCCTCGTGCTGTTTCAGGGCACAGTCCTGGAATGAAACAGGACCCATCGGCCTCATCAATGCCAGCTTTTGACTGAGAGTGGGCCGAGACTGGGCCAGGCAGCCCGAATTCCCGCCTGGACAAAGCAGACACCCAAACTCTCCTGGCCCCGGGCTCCTACGTGGGGCCTGCTCAACCGAGCTCAGAGTTTCCATTACTCTGAGCCACAGGCTCCCAGACCGGGCCCCAGCTGCTTTGTTTGAGGCTGCTCCCTTGAGCGAGAAGGACAGTGATGCTGGTCTCTCCGCCCAGCCCAGACACTCGCTTTGTTCTGTAGGACAGCCCCTCTGTTGTGCGCTCTCTGTCACCACCCGAGGCCTTCCTCTCAGTCCACACTCCAGGCCAAGGGAGTGGGAGACGCTGTGACCTCGGTGTAAAGGGCTTGAGAGCTCTTGAGAGCTCCTGGGTGGGGGTGGGAGGTGCGGAAACAGAGGTGCAGACTGAGAATGTCCATGGAGAGTGCCAGCACCCAGCGCGGAGCCTTGTGGAAAGACAGCAGATGAATCTTCACATTCAAGATGTAATACGAGACAGAAATAGTGAGTCAGGAAGACTTTCTGGGCTGCAGGCATGGCTCCACCATCCTTCTGCTGGTCAGATTGAGATGTGGGCCTAGCATGGGTCAAAGTACTCAACTCAGTTTCCTCTTCTGGTGAATGGAGATAATCATATCTACTTTAAGAGTAGCTGTGAAGCTTCATGTGAATAATGGATGTAAAGCATCCTATATAATAAAAGAGAAACATGCAAATTTGACCATACCTTCACTCCTGATTGGCTATGCTACCAGCCAATCGGGGGGGGGGGGGGGCAAGTGGCACTAGCGCTGGGCTCCAGGGGTGGAGATGAAACCGTGGTGGCAGCAAGCGCCCAGCCCTTAAGCTCTGTGAGGGAAAGCTGTGGCAGCAGCAGTGGTGGTGACGGTGGCAGGGAGTGCCCGGCCCCCGGACGCTGTGAGTGGAAGTGGCAGTGAGCACCCAACCCCCGGGGCCTGGTGGTTGCAGGAAGCTGGGGCTGAGCTGAGCAGGGCAGGTTGGGGGTGAGCCATCAGTTGGACATCCCCTGAGGGCTCCCAGTATGTGAGAAGGGGCAGGTTGGGTTGAGGTACCACTGCCGGCTTAACTAACTTCCTTAGGCTATATGTCCATCCAAGGCGCCACCTAAATCTTTTCCCAAGTATCCCATAGATGTTTGGCTATTTACAATGTTAATGTGCTGGAGGGCAGTGTTGTTTGCTAAACTACAATTGAAGGTAATCATTCTCCTGGGGGGCAGAGAGCAGACGGGCAAGGCCCGTCCTCTCAGGGAACTTTTTGTTCCCTGAGGGCGCTCTCCACAGACCACCCACCCCCAGTGCATGAATTTCTTGCACCGGGCCCCTAGTCTAGTATAAAGCTTGCACCTCATTAAGTGCTTTAAAATATGGGAACCCCTCACTGTGAAAACCACTGCCCTACTTGTCAAGGTTGTCCCCAGTTGTACCAAACTGGTGGGTATTCACCTTCATAGCCTTTGATCCAGTAATCCTGCTCACAGGAATGCACTCTAAGAAGTGACACAGTCACCCTAACCATTTTGGTTCAGTGGATAGAGTGTTAGCCTTCGAACCAAAGGGTCCTGGGTTTGATTCAAAGGCATGTATCTTGGTTGTGGGCATATCCCCAGTAGGGGGTGTGCAGAAGGCAGCTGATTGATGTTTCTCTCTCATCAATGTTTCTAACTCTCTATCCCTCTCCCTTCCTCTCTGTAAAATATCAATAATATATATATATATATATATTTTTTTTTTTAAAGTGACACAGTCAAGAGGAACAAGAGGTATAGGCATAAGGATGTTCTTTGCCAAGTTCATAACAATAAGGAAGAAAAAGAGAGACTGGAACAGCCTTTTGTGGTAGTAAATATGAAGAAGTGCATTTATTATTAAGCATCCATTTTAATGATGTCTGCACCATTAAGAATTATTGCAATAAACAATGAAAAGAACTTAGAAAAAGAAGAACAAAGATGGAGGATTTTATACAACCTGATTTCAAGACTTACAATTAGTCTACAGAATCAAACAGTATGGTTTTTGGCATAAAGATAGACATAAGATGAATTAAAATCGAGAGCCCTAAATAAATTGTTTATTTCATTAGCTCATTGATCCTTGACAATCCATGAATTGGACAAAGAATAATAATATTATCTCCCCAGTTTGCTTAATTCATTTGAAGACATATTTTTTGAATTTATAATGAGGGCTTTATGTGAAGCCCATTAGAATCATATTTCCATATATTCTAAATCCCCACGTATGAACACACCAGAATAAATGGATTACATTTTAATCAACTTCTCAGAATGAGGTAATTTCTCCCCCATTTCCATAGTCCTCTTATCCATTCTGAGCTAAAGCTGAAGTGTCATGTTACCATAGCTTCCAAACAAAATACGCTGGCCTGCTAAGTGCACTGGTGGGCCACAATGGGATTTCTCTTTTTGGGCTTCCTTAAGTGATCTGGACAGTAGAAATGAATGTCCAGGCACCAGCTGACACAGCTGATTTACATCATCCCTCTCTCATTTGGCTTTGGTTAGGACCAACTTTCTCTCCATCACAAACAGGTGAGGTCCCATGTTACAGAACGAATGATTCCTGAACAACAAATCCTGAAGACCGTCCTTGTTATGCACACTCTACTGGATGTGCTGTCCCCTTGCTAAAATGCTCTGTCCCACCTTATCTAGCAGGTGACCTTCCTTAACCTTTTTAGGACCAGTATTCTTAAAACCTTTTCCCTTTTTCTCCTTCACTTTCTGTTAACTACCTCTGCACTTCATATTGTAAAGCATTCCCTCTCCTGTGCTCTAGTGGGTACAGACGTCTATTTTTGTTCTTATCAGCCTGTATAGTAAAGCATATTTGCCTATGTGCTTGTCTCCCTCTATTAAGCTGTGAATTCATTGAAAAAAAATGTGAATGGTACCTTTGAATCTCAGCACATGGTGATGGTGATGGAGGATGATGACTATTAGTCTTCAAGAGCTGCTATAACAAATACCACAGACTGTGTGGCTTAACCAACTGTGTATTTTTCTCACAGTTCTGGAGGCTAGAAATCCAAGATCAAGGTGTCAGTAGGGTTGATTTCTTCTGAGGCCTCTCTCCTTGGCTTAGAGATGGCCTTCTTTCTCCCTGTGTCTTCACATGGTCTTCCCTCGGTCTTAATCTCCCCTCCTTATAAAGACACTAGTCATATTGGATCAGGGCTCACCTATACAACCTCATTTTACCTTAATTACCTCTTTAAATGCTCCAAATCCAGTCTCATTCGGAAATACTGGGAGTTAGGACTTTAACATATGAAATTGGCAGGGGGACACAATTCCGCCCATAATGATGGTGATGAAGAGGATGCTAACAGCTACATTTTATTGAGTACTTACTATATTTGAAGCACTTGACTTCTACCAGATAGCACTTTTAATCTTCAATAACCCTATAATTATGATCAGTATATTGTCATTCCTGATTTACATATAACCAAGGCTTAGAGCTAATGTGTAGTGGAAATGGGATTTAACTCTAAGTTGTGTTGCTTCTAAAATTATAGTTTTAATCACTGTGCTCCACTATCTGGTACATAATAGGTGTATAGCGCATGTTTGACAAAAAAGTGACTGAGTAAATGAATGAAATAATGAATAATATGGACATGTAACATTTAGATTAAGTTGTACCACAGCTTATATCATACTTCGAAAAACTTGACAAAAATTAGACACACAAATGTTTGATAAATGACTATCCTTTAGAGTAACTTTATTTTTACTTTCTTTTTTTCCCCAGCATGCTTTCTTCTATCTTTTAGTTTTCTTTTCACATATTTAAGGTATTACACATATTTAAGGTATTACATATGTATCCTTATTCCCCCATTACCTCCCACCTCTCATTCATGCCCTCACCCCCCTTGTGGTCTGTGTCCATTGATTAGGCTTATATCCATGGATATAAATTCTTTGGTTGATCTCTATTCTTACTTTTTAATCCCAGATTTTTTAAGTCATTCTATCAAATTCAAAATCTAGTATTTTGGTTTAAAAAATAAAAGTTGAAGTCATACAATCCAAGAACTTCAGAACTGAGGGAAGTTTCATGAATCATCCAGTTCAACCTCCTTCTACAAGTGAGAAAATGAAGGCTCAGTGAGGTTAGCCAAGTTGCCATTGCTTTGTTAGACTGATAACCCGTTCTTAAGTATGCCTCATTGTTCCTATTACTTATCATCACTGCACTTTTAGGTGTGGAGTCATGAAATTAGCTTTTCCTTTCCCCAAATATCATTTCAGAGGAGTTGGGATGTCAGAAGGGGTTAAGAGCCATCAATCCTTCACAGTCACCTTCCAACTTCCTTTTTCCTACTTGCCTTTTTTCTACTGCAATTCATTCAAATTAGAGAAAGGGGCTTTTTCTTCTGTATACTAGCTGGAAGAAATATTCCAATGCTGATAAAAGGAAAAGGAAAGTCCTGCCAAATTCTCAGTAAAATTAAGCGCATGCATGGAGTGGTGCCAGGAACCAACTCTTTTTTTTTTTAAAATATATTTTATTGATTTTTTTACAGAGCAGAAGGGAGAGGGATAGAAAGTCAGAAACATTGATGAGAGAGAAACATCAATCAGCTGCCTCTTGCACGCCCCCTACTGGGGATGTGCCCGCAGCCAAGGTACATGCTCTTGACTGGAATCAAACCCGGGACCTTTCAGTCCGCAGTCCGATGCTCTATCCACTGAGCCAAACCGGTTTCGGCAGGAACCAACTCTTTACAGTATCTCCTGTCAGGTGCTGGGCCCTACAGCAGGATCTTGGAAAATTGCAGATCCTTAGAGACAGAAAGGAACTCAGAGACTATTTAGTCCAACTTCCTCAGATGAGCAAATGAAGTTGTAAGGAGTGAAGTGATTAACCGAGGATGGATCAGCCAGAGTGTTAGAACTGATCGCCCTCTTCCATGGATGAATTGGGCAGAGTGTGTAGAGTTTCACTCATACAGCATTCTCCTTAGCTGGGCAGTATTTTCCAGCTGAACACCACTCAAGGTTACACAAAATGTTTTTAGCTATTTTTTTAACCATCTTTTATTTTTCTTTTAACAGCTACATATTTAAGTTGATATTAAAAAACAATTAGCCCACAATAGCTATAAATTTAAAGATTGATTTGAAAAAGACAAAGTTTATGGAGAAATACTCTAGGTTAAACAAAAAAAAAGGCGATTTGACTTAATGAAAAAAATCAGTAAATAATATTATAGACTCTGTGATAACTTGGTAAAAACTGTGAGGTAGTATACAAGTTGTTAAAGTGTGGGACAGGCTGAGCTAGGATAATTCCTTCCATTTAATAGAGGGTTAGGGTCCATATGTAGGATGAAGTTGAAATCTGCTCACAAACAGGACAAAAATATTTTTATTTACAGGTCAGGGATCTAGCCTTGCCCTGTCTTATAAGCAAGCCCTAGGACAAGTCATGGGATTTCATCTATGTTCACCTGGTAAATTATGAGATGTCTATGGTTCGAGAGTTGCCATCAACCAGAGCTTTTCCCCCTTTGAGATAAATATTGTAAATACATCATGAGAACAGACGTTGTTTCGAACTTTTATTGATACATTTACATGTTGACACTGAAATGATGAGCCAGAAAAGATCCTGCTGCAAATGCTCTAATGGGAATCTGCCACTTATCAGATCCCGGTCTTTTACCTGAAAATTGGCAGATGGGACAGCAACCAGTCTACACTTGTCCTGTACAGCTGCTGTTCTGACATGTTTACTACGAACAAATACACTTTGTTTTTATAGGGTGAATAATACCCTGAAAGGGCAACTTGGGTTTCTCATTGCCCAATTTAGGCTGGTCCCAGGTATCCTTGGCCTTTAAGTAGCTCTTTTCTTTATTTAAAATGTTTCATTAAGCCCTCCAAATTCACGAAGTTAACTAATGAGTTGAGTAAGGCTTTCTGTAGTTTTCCTGTGGTTGTTTTTATTGTTCGAAAAGTTCCCGCCTTAAAGATTTGTGTCTGAAACACTGGTAGTCAACCAGCAGAGGTCTAACCCCACTCCCAACCCCTCTTGCCCTTTGAGGAGGATCAAGCATTAATCCTCAGATTTGAAGTGTGTAGGCCCAAAACTCTGGGCCCAGAATCCTCTTCTTAGCCCAGTCCCTGGAGGCCCATTCGTAATCCATTAAACCTCCCACTCCTACAGAGAGACTTTGGTAAGGTTTTCTTGGAGAAGTTTTGTCAAAAGAACATCCCAAAGCACATTGAAAGAGGCAAATCCAGCCCTGGGGTTGGATTCCACTGGCACATGAATACTATACAAACCTACCACATATTACAGGGAAATCCCTAGGCTGGATCTCAAAATTTCCCAGGGAACATCATGTCCAAGGGCCCTTCCAGAATGTTCCATCCTCCTTTATGTTAAATCAGGTTTAAGATACTTAGGTGGTGATAGAAATATATCCTCCTCCTTATTCCTTGAACTGCCCTTCAGTCAGAGACCATGAGACCATTAGGCGTTAAGAACCTACAAGTGTTTAAACTGAAAACATGTTGACAATTAGAGTCTCACAAAGTAAATACAGTGCCAAGTCTGGGAGAAATCTCATGTGCCTGTTCGTAGCTGGCACTCAACACAAGCACTGGGGCTGAGCCCTCACCCAGCCCAGCTCTCTCACTCTACCTGACTCCGTGTTCTCTTTTTCTAGCTTCAGTCTACAAATTCTGGCCCCAAAGTAGAAGCAGCAATGTTGTCTTTTTTTTTTTTTTTTTTTTTTGCTGGCTTTCCTTTGACTCTGCAGCTCCATGTGACCTCTCTTTCCTACCCGGCTCTCTCATTTGACCCCTTCACTTCTTGTTGTCGTCTCCTTCCCATTCTCAAGATCTGGGGTCCTCCTTCCACTGCTCATTCAACTGCAAACCAGAGCCAAACACAGAGAGAGGCCCTAGCTCAAGAATTCTACACAACCTATCTGAAGATTCAGTTGCTTTAAAACAATATCTACCTCAAAGGGAGAATTTCCATGTTATCATAGGAGATCTTCTTCAAGGGAAAACCATAGCTACAGAAATTGAAGTTTGAGATACAATTCCAGAAGATTCTTTCTGAAGGCTAGAAGGAAATGGTGGGGAAAATATATCATGAGTGAGATGGTTAATATATAAGAATGTATCTTATATTTTCTGTCATCACAGTTAAGGTGCTTTTTTTTACCAGGTATCTTTAACATTTTTTGAAAATAGGAAATTCTTTTTAAAAAAATATATTTTATTGATTTTTTTTTTTTTTTTTTTTTTTTACAGAGAGAAAGGAAGAGGGATAGAAAGTCAGAAACACTGATGAGAAAGAAACATCGATCAGCTGCCTCTTGCACACCCCCTACTGGGGATGTGCCCGCAACCAAAGCACATGCCCTTGACCAGAATCGAACCTGGGACCTTTCAGTCCACAGGCCAACGCTCTATCCACTGAGCCAAACCAGTTTCGGCTGAAAATAGGAAATTCATGCTTTAGAGGAGAAAGAGAAGAGAGCCAATACTTAGCACCTACAATGTGTCTTTCTCTTTATAGATACTATTTCATATTCTAAAACCTACTGGGATTATTTTCAAATGAGGGAAGAAGGGCTCAGGTCAAATTGTTTCCCACAATCATAGTCATGCATCTAGTTAATGGTTGTGTCAGTTAGACTTTTTGCTCACCTTAGAAAAACATTCCTATTAACTTAAGCAAAAAAAAAAAAAATGTATTGGCAAGACATAGGTAGCTCACAGAATTGAGAGAATGTTGAAGAATAGGACAGAGGATAGTAATACTTCTATTTGTCAAGGTCAAACCACACTGTAAGAAACTCAGGTTGGAGATATACTTATTGATGATTCTCTTTAAAGGTTGGAATAAAATGGTGGAAAAAATATAGTTTGAAGGACATATTTACTATATAAGAATATTTCTAATGCTGGCCTGATAGCTCAGTTGGTAAGTTTTGTCCCCATATGCTAAGGTACAGGTTTGATCCTCAGGGCACATACAAGAAGCAACCAATGAATGCATAAATAAGTGGAACAACAAACCTCTCTCTCTCTCTCTCTCTCTCTCTCTCTCTCTCTCTCTCTCTCTCTCTCTCCAGCTTCCTCTTATTGGTCCTGGTTTTCCAACTTGGAGCCACACAACCCACTCTATCTTCCTGAATAGGAACATAAATATAACTGGCTCCTTAAACTCTTCCTCACATGACACGGTTTGAGTGCCTTCCCTACTTTGGTTGGTCTCCTTAAAACCTGCTTCAGATTGTTTATTTTCCCACTTACAGCATGGTGACCAGAGGAAACCACGATAACACTTCTGCTATGCTTTGTTCAAAGCAGAGTGCAGCAGACTGTCTCAGAATCACAAAACCTTCATGCCAAACCGTCCTTCATTTCCACATCTGTCTGACGCCTGCTATGTCTAGTTCTGCATCTTAGCAATTCCGATTGTTAGCTGACCTCAGCAAAGTTATTGATGCTCTGTGAGCAGGCTGCCTTCCCTGTTACCTGCAGTCATAATGCTAGTACACATCTAATGCCACTGTAATGATTACATGAGACAATGCATGTAGAGTGCTTGGCACGGTGCCTAGTTCATACATAGCAGGCCCTCTGTATATTATCAGCTTTTATTAGTATTACTCTGCCCCAAGTAAGTGGCCATTCAGCCTTTCCGTGGCTTCTAGATGTGGGTCATTGCCAGAAAAGCCAAGTCTGTCCTTCAGAGTTTGCTCAAAGGCACACAAGGGACAGATTGGTCAGCGAGAAGTTCAGGATTTATACACACTAACAGAAGAAACTATTATCAGTTGGGAAATAAAAATGACCTTGTGTAATGTGACAGGGTAAGAAAATGGCTGTAAGGTGCTTCCTATTGGGTAGGTAAAGGTACAAGCTTGTGTTTTTCGGGATTCGCAAGAAGCAGGCATTATGTCAGAATCTATAAAGATCAAGTTCTAATTATGAAGAGGTAAAAACCAACCTGCAAATATTTGTCATTAATAAGATATCTAGTAATCAAAGTGGCTTCTCACACCCACAGTAAGCTCGGTTCGCAGGATGTACACATTTGAAGTTACTGCTCCCACACATACTGGGCACATACAACAGAGCAGGCCTGGAGTACACATGTAGTAGCATATACCCTAGAAAATGGCCTTTGTCCTTTGCTGAACTAAGACACTGCTACTGAGGGCTGTCTGAGCATGGCTAGAAATGGGTGGTGTCGGAGACAATGGCAGACTTTAAAGTGTGTGCAGCACTAAGGCCACTAGAGCAGCGATTTTCAACCTTTTCCATCTCGTGGCACACAAACTAATTACTCAAGTTCTGTGCACACCAAAAAATACCCTTTTTTGCCAATCTGACACAAAAAAATAGGTATCATTTTGATTTATTCACACTAGGAGGCTCTTGTGTTGGCTGTAGTCATTTTTTTTTTTTTTTTGACAATCTAAGGCAGTGGTTCTCAACCTTTCTAATGCCATGACCCTTTAATGCAGTTCCTCATGTTGTGGTGACCCCCAACCATAAAATTATTTCCGTTGCTACTTCATAACTTCATAAGATAAATATCTGTGTTTCCCGATGGTTTTAGGCTCTACAGCAGCAGTTCTCAACCTGTGGGTCGCTACCATCAGAAAACAGATATTTACATGACGATTCATTAACAGTAGCAAACTCACAGTTATGAAGTAGCAATGGAAATAATTTTATGGTTGGGGGTCACCACAACACGAGGAACTGTATTAAAGGGTCACGGCATTAGAAAGGTTGAGAACCACTGATCTGAGGGAAAAGAGGTCAGTGCCCCCTGACTCACCAGTCAGGTACTGCATGTTTTAAAAGTTCTTGTGGCACATCATTGAAAATCGCTGATCTGGAGAATAGTTGAGAGAGGTGGTGTAGGAGTCAGAAACAATAAGTAGACTCTGTGAAATCTAATTTGTTCATGAAGGACCAATTCTAAGAGGTCATCATGGTCTGTGAACCCCTGGTACTATGCCTGTCTCAGAGCAGGAGTTCCAAACTGTGAATGAATGAATAAATGAATGAATGAATGAATGAACAGCTCCCCTTTTTCCTGAAGCAAGAAGGTGTGGAACCGCATTCCTCTGGGCCCCACACCCTCCCTCCAGCGCCATGCGCTTGTGCGCCGTGCGCGCTGCTCCTGTGAGACCAGCACTCCTTGAACCTGTCTCTGTCACTAACCAACAATATGATCTTGGGCAAGTTCAGGAACCTCTCTGGGCCTCAATCACCCTGTCTGTAAAATGGAGGCTATGAGAATACCTGTCTCGGGATTGCGTGGAGATTAAATGAGAACATGTAGACCTTTGGCACAGTACACAGCACACGGCACATAGCAAGAGCTCTGTCACTGGAAGTTATTGTTCTGACTTTTCATTGGTGCTGACTTTTGATCAATCCTGATAAATAGTCTGTCAACAATAATCTTCATATTATGCAAATACCCAAGGAGTCAAATTGCCACGTTAGCAGCTGTTTGACCACCAGCAATAGTCAACAATGAGACAGCTAAGGGTTTGCTTGCTTGTTTGCTCCTGCCAATTGAATTTTAAGATCCTCCGCTTCACTGTAATTAACTCTTTGAACTGGCAAGTCGCTCTCAGGGTAATCACCAGCTGCCAGTTCCTCCCGCCTCTCCTTTCTCTGCCGCCTCACCACCAGGACCCGGGTGACTCGCATCCTGGGACTGACTCTCGGGACATCAGAGCTTTGTGAGCAGACAGAAGGGGAAGCGCCTGCCATTAATTTGGAAGTGACTTACATAATTTCTGCAATGAAGGGAGGCGCGTGCAAGAGAGGGGGATTTATTTTTTAGAAAACCAACTTGGTAAATTAAAACAAAATGAATTATTTGAAAAATGTCAAAGAGCCTTTTAATTTGTTTTAGCAATGTCCTTCATAACATTGCAATCTGCAGGTCCCAGCGTTCCTGGTTTGATTTCTCCCCTACTTACTCATCAGTGATGGATAGGACACAGGCAAACTAAAGCGATACTACCCAAACCCCTCTGAATGAAAAGGAAGTCTTATTATGTGTGTGGGTCTGTGAAGGCTTCCCATTATATTGTACATTATATATATGATATCATCCTAATCTATTATTTTAAACAGCAAATTACCTTCTTTAATTATGTTTTATTGAAACTGCATTTTTCGTAACTTTAAAAATACATAGATTATATATAATTTAGTGAGGGGAAAAAAACAGAAATTTGCTCTTTTGGGTGTCTTCTGAAGCTCGGTTAAGAAAAATAGCAAACCTTTTTAGACCATCTCAAGCCAGACACCATCCTTCAAGGAGCGTATCTTTTGTGCTCTCGGTCATATTATGAACTCCTTTCAAAAGAAAAAAGAAAAAAGAATTCGGGGGAGTGGGAAGTGACTTTCCAATTCTATTATCTTGGCATTTTGTACCAGTCTGGGGTTTCTCACGTCTTCAGACACGAAGCACACGTTCATTTTAGACATTAAAAGAAAGAAAGAAAGAAAAAAAAAAGTCTGAATACCTTTTCAGTTTCTTCCTTGAGCTGTCTAGAGGGAACTATTTATTTTTCTTCTTTTCCTTGCAAATAGCTAATGGCTTCCAGCCAGGGCTCAGCCCAACCCTTTTGTGCCCTGCAGTCATTGCTGTGTCTTTAAAAGAAAACCGATTCTCTGGAATGCTGTGCGTGCACATGCCTGTCGGACCCAGCAGGCCCCACCTGCCGAGCAGGTAAACCAGATCCTCCGCCCGGCCTCTGCAGCCACATTCCAGCCGGGCAAGCTCCTGCTCTCTAATTGTTACCTGTCAAACAGGCCAGCCAGGCACTTGGGTCTGGTCCAACGAAACCCTAAACCTGCAAACCTTTGACCTTTCCATAGTTCCTGAGTCGCCTTGGTTATTTTAACCAAGGCTGATTTCAATCCCAGTGATGACTTTTGAACGGGCACACGGTTTCTTTTTCCCTCTTATCGTGGATAGTAAGGCCGATCGTGCACTGTGTGGGGTTTCTGGACTAGCACAGGGCAGTCATCCAGGAGAGCCGGGAGGCATAGGTCAGGGTGGCCAGAGCTCCTGCAGCGAGACCCGGGAGCACTCAATCACTTACGGAAATCGCAGGCTGTCCGTTCTGACCCAGCGGAGAGGGGATTCCCCGGGGGTCAGAAAAAACGGAGGTGACTCCCAGGTGAAAAGCCCTCCTCCCAGGTGAAAAGCAGGCACCGAGCTGGCAGTGGAGATGGTAGCCTGCGGATTCAGCCCCAAAGCTATTACAGGTAAGACCTTGAGCGAGTCACATCAATGGTTCGGGCCTCAGCTCCCCTCTCTAGTCAAGAGAAGAAAGGGGCTCCTCCCGCAGCCAGAGGACCCGATGGCCGTGCAGCAAGGCAGCCTCGTGTCTGCCCGGGTGACTGCCGGATGAAATACCTTCTGCCATGCCCCCTTCCAGCCCCATTCGCTTGCATTGCTGAGCAGGAAGACAAGGAGACTGTGGGGTGTGTCCCATCCACAGTGGAGGAGGACCCAGATCACTCCACAGATATATCACCCCACTGGCTGTGAAATGTTCCCACGAGTGGCATGGCCTGGCTCAGGCCATGATGGAAAACTTCAATGCCACACCCGTTGCCCTGCGTGCTAGGAAGCGTAACGGGGCCACTCCGCACCCCGATCCCAACACCCGAAACCTTCGGATCAGATCATCCAAGTGGAGCCCAAATCCTCTTCAGGGGGTCTCACCCAGTAGGCCGGTGAGCTGAGGCGGCTCCGGGAGCTGAAGGAAAAGGGCAGGCACAGGGGGCTGGGCTCCTTGGAGAACAAGGCGGAGAGCTAGGGCCACGCGCTGCCACGCTCAGGAGAGTCCTGTTGGGGGGGAAAGGGCCTGGCTGCCCAGGACAGCGGTGGAGACAGCAAGGACCTCAGCGAGGTCATAGAGACACAGTCCAACGTCAAGGACAGCTCCGGGGCCTCCGACTCAGCCTCCTAGAGCCTGCGTTTCTCCTCTCCTTGCCCCGGCCTGCCCGTCCCATCCTCACCCCTCGACGTTTCACAACAAACTTCACTCATTGAAAGAGAGAGAGAGAGAGAGAGAGAGAGAGAGAGAGAGAGAGAGAGAGAGAAGGAAGGGGGTGGCACCAGTCGTGAGTCTCTTGCAGCACCACTTCTGTGTTCTCTCCTTTCACTGATGCCACTCGAAGTGGGGGGACCCTTTCACAGGGGGATTCTGCCACAGGAAGCTGCTGCTCCTTCTCCCTAGCTATCTGGGTGTAAGTGTGTGAGTGAGGGGTGGGGGGAGGCACTGCAGGGGCACCCTGGCTCGGCTGAGGGTCGCTCTGACCAGGTTACCAGTCTAGGGACTTGCTCTAGTTTGGAAAGCCCTGGGCGTCCCCTGTGAGGACATCTGCAGAGAATACAGGGCAGCCGTGTGGGCCTGTTTCCCTCCACATCCCATGTTCTGAGCTCATTCTTTTTAACTGGGAGAGGCCATTACTTTAATTGTTTTGGTAGCACTGACTGTCCCTTTTATTTTACTGATAATGAATCCAGAATCCAAACGATAAGCCCATTGAATCCCGGTCCTTCAGTTGACAGTTACATCACCTGAGGCCCCAGAAGGAGTGGGAGTTGCCGGATGCCCCTCGACTCAGGAGGGGAGGAGTTGGTGACCATCATGGGGCTGGCAAAACCATTGCCAGAGAAGTGCCACCAGAGGTGCTCCCACGACTGTGCCAATCAATGCAGAGAGCGGGAGCTCTCCTGCAGGCTCTGAGGGGCGGGGCTGCCAGGCCAGTTTGCTGGGGGGGGGGGGGGGGGGGAGGGGGGGAGGGATAGGGGGCGGAGCCTCTTGGGCCGGACAGGTTACTCTACAAAGAGCTGAGGATCACAGCAGTGCAGAGCGGGAACTGGCGCTTCCGGCTTGTTCATCCAGCTCAGACTTGTCTGCCAGAGCTCAGCAGGCAGGGCTGGCTCCCCAGAAGAACTTCCTCGGGGCTCTGGGAAAGGGGAGTGGGACAGTCTGCAGGCCTGCCTAGCATTCTTCTCACCAGCAGCCCGATTTAGGGGGAGCAAAGTGTGACGTGCACCGGCTCAAGGAGGAAAATGCCAACCAGAAGCACACCTGGCATGTCCTCTGGGGTGCTGTGCTATGGATGCCAGGATCTCTCACAAAGAAAGAGAGAGAGAGAGAGAGAGAGAGAGAGAGAGAGAGAGAGAGAGAAACATTAATGATGAGAGAGAATCATTGATCAGCTGCTTCCTGCATGCCCCTTGCTGGGGATCGAGCCCGCAGCCTGAACATGTGCCCTGACTGGTAACTGAGCTGTGACCTCCTGGTTCATGGGTCAGAGCTCAACCATTGAGCCACACCAGCTGGGCCACAAAGGGACTATTTGTACCGACGGGGCCTTCAGCGGTCAAACTGGATGAATGGGCACTTTATCCTCTTGTGAATACCTCTGGAGACAGGTAGACCACTGTGTGGTTGCTTTAAAACAAATATTAAACAGTATTTATGTAACATCCCTGATTAGCGTTATTTTCTCATTGCCAAACACAAAACTTCCCACAAATAATACGTTGTTAGCTATCAGCCTCTGTCGACCCCCAAACGTCCCACTTTTCACATCTCCACTCCCCACACCCCACGTATTGACGGTGGATCACTGAGCAAGTCACGTCAGCCTTCCGGGCCCCAGCTTCCTTATCTGCACAATGGGAACCCTCCTTCCTAACAGCCTCACTGTGT
Source organism: Antrozous pallidus (assembly GCA_027563665.1). Classification (NCBI taxonomy): domain Eukaryota; kingdom Metazoa; phylum Chordata; class Mammalia; order Chiroptera; family Vespertilionidae; genus Antrozous; species Antrozous pallidus. Next base: position 13,714,641 of record CM050510.1, read on the forward strand.
GGAGTCAGAGAGAAAGTTCCCTGCCTGGCGTGGAACCTTGCACATAACATGCATTGTACGTCAGCTATTTTTGTTGCTGCCGTTGCTATAAAACGTATTAAAGTAGTGACCCACGTAGCCCAGTTTCAGAATGGTATATCTGATGGTCAGAAAGTAACTTCAGCCCTAGCCAGTTTGGCTCCGTGGATAGAGCACCGGCCTGTGGAGTGGAAGATCCTGGATTCGATTCTGGTCAAGGGCACATGCCCAGGTTGTGGACTCAATTCCCTGTAGGAGGCATGCAGAGGCAGTGGGTCAATGATTTTCTCTCCTTGTTGATATTTGTCTCTCTCTTTCCCTCTCCTTTCCTCTCTGAAATCTATCTATCTATCTATCTATCTATCTATCTATCTATCATCTATATTTAAAAAAAAATAACTTCAGAATACAGATTTCTCTATTGGTTCCCCAACATGGGAAGGGGACTCTGATTCCCTTGCTCACCCTAGCAGTTCCCTGGACTGTACCATCTTAAATTCTAGGCTTTTCCCCTGCTCCTCACACCTCTTACTGCTGTTAAACAGACTTGACTATCAGAGATTCCAAAGCGTGATTAGGAAAGGCAGTGTGAAAGAGAGGGTGTTTGGGGATTATGGACTGGGGTTTTCCCACCATGGCCCTTCTCTTTTGTTGGCTCATCTCAAATGGCAGTCGCTACGTTGGGTGATTGTCCCTCTCCAGCCCTTTCTTCAGGCCACCACTCTGATCACAAAGCAGGCCTTCAGAGAAAGGAGAAGAGAGGATCCATTCACCAAGCAATCACCTCCCAGTCCTCAAATGTTAACAGCCCTCTCTAAGCTCCTGGCTTTCTGAAACAAGAATGGACCAGGGCTACCCCAAACGCACTCCAAAGCCCAGGGCCAGCCCTGCTCCAGGCAAAAGCAACTCGGGCCTTGGGGTGGGTGAGGATGGACCGATGGATCGGTCCAGGGAAGTCTGCAGAACATTTGACCCAGGGGTTGATAAGGAACTATATCAGACAAGGTCCTACAAAGAAAAAATGGTTTCATCCACGCTGACTGATCCCACTACATACAATGAATCACAAAATCCCATTAATTCTACTCAAATTCATTGACTGCTCATTGCTCAGTCTTCCATTTAGAGCACCAAGGTTTTGCATTTGAATTAATAAAGTAGCTCCTAGCCAGTCTTCTAAGAATGGTTTATGAGGCTTTAAAATATATATACATATTATTGATTTTTTTACAGAGAGGAAGGAAGAAGGATAGAGAGTTAGAAATAACGATCATCTGCTCCAGCACACACCCCTTCTACTGGGGATGTGCCAGCAACCAAGGTACATGCCCTTGACCAGGATCGAACCTGAGACTCTTCAATACACAGGCCAACGCTCTATCCACTGAGCCAAACTGGTTAGGGCTTAAGTGACTTTTTGATGTTTGCCTCTGCAGCCTCATTCCTGGACTTTTCCCACACCCCTCCTCCCCATCTGCCCCAGGGCACCCTGCATAGGCTATTCCCCCTTCAGGGAACACCTTCCCTGCCTAATCCCTACTCAGACTTCAGTTCTGCTTAGACAATGCTTTCCTCCAACTATCTATCTCAGAACTCCTCTGAAGCCCTCTCCCAGGTTCTGAGCAGCATGGTGGCAGGCACAGCTTCCATGTTGGTCAAGACAGTGCCTGGTGCAGTGCCTGCTCTATCATAGCTGCTCAGCATGTGTTTTCTCATTTAATCTGTGTAAACGCCCTAGCACAGGTGTGGCCAAGCCCATGTGACAGATGAAGAAATTGAAGTTTAGAGGCGTAAAGTAACTCGCCCACGGTCACCTGGTTAGGAGAGGGACGAAATCTAGATTTCATTTTATTTATTTATTTGTTTTATTATTATTTTTAATCCTCATCCAAGGACATGCTCACAGAGAGGGAAAGAGGGAGGGAGAGAGAAATAGAGAGTGACAGAGAGACAGAGAGAAACATCGATGTGAGAAACATGGATCAATTGCCTTCTGTATGTTTCTCAACTGGGGATCAAACCTGAAACCCAAGCATGTGCCCTGACCAAGAATCGAACCAGTGATCTTTCTGTGCATGGGACAATGCTCAACCAACTGAGCCACTCCCACCAGGCTATTTATTTTTTATTTATTGATTTGAGAGGAAAGAAAAGGGTGGGCGGGGGGAGGGAGAGAGAGAGAGAGGGAGAGAAACATCAATTTGTTGTCCCACTCATTTATGCATATTCACTGGTTGAATCTTGTATGTGCCCTGACCAGGGATTGAACTTGAAACCTTGGCATGTCAGGACAACGCTCTACCTAACTGAGCCGCCTGGCCAGGACTCAGAGCCTCTATGTAATCCAGGCCTACAGAATTGAAGTCTGTGCTTTTAACTTCTACAAGATGCTTCCACCAGAACACTCAATTCTGAGATCAAGTTCAAACTGGAGCAAACATGTTACCTTTCAGAGGAAGATGTGCAGGGCCCCTCGGGAGCCATTTCTGATGGAGCCATTTTTACTCCCATGAGCACTTAAAAGAACTTGTCAGAGAAAGTGTTTATAAGGATTTGAAAAAGAAGTTGGAAAGCAGATCCACATTTTGCTTCTAGTTTAGATGCTAGTGGCCAGAAAGCTTTCTGAGAGAATGAGGTTGGAAGGGACAGTTGTCCACATGCAGAAATATATGGTGTGGCTAGAGTGGCCTTAGAGAAGAGGGACCCTGAGGCTGAGAGATAGAGCTCAAGGAAGGGGGACAAAAAGAAAGAGAGAGCACTGGGTGGTATGTCAGGACTGTGAGAATGCCAACCCCCTCCCCTCCCAGGGACCCCAGAGCCCCCAAGCTCAGAGGAGAGAGGCTACATTTGATGCAGAAGAAACAAGACTGCACTGGGACTGACCAGTGGTTAGCCATGTTGAAGAGTGAGCCGGAATTTGGGGTGCTTTAACCAGCTTGGGAAAGACACAGGAAAGAGTACAAGCCAAAGGCTTTCTAAGGTCTCACCTGGCTATTCCTGAGAGGTCTTGAGGATTAAATGTCGAGTTAGTGCTGAGAAGGGCATGAGGACATCAACAGATCTGGCCTCCTGCCCTTAAAGGGAGTCAGCAGTATTTTACCAAAGGCTACGGTTAGATATAAGTATATACAGAAGCAGACAGTGAAGACCCTAAGCGAAAAGGGAGTCACTTTCGTCCAGTGGCTTTTGCTCCCTGCCATCCCCTCCCCCACCCCCCCCACCTCCTCTGCCCCATTGCCATCGCCCGCAGCCCTCTGGTTCTGCTAAACAGAGGATGGGATTTAAGATCTTGAGTAAACGAATAAGATCACTGATTAGAAACTTACCGAATTGTGGGATTTATTAAATGAATTACATGAGAAAGGATACATTGTTTTCCTTTAATATATATATATTTTTTATTGATTTCGGAGAGGAAGGGAGAGGGAGAGAGAACATCAATGGTAAGAAAAAAAATTGATCAGTTGCCTCCTGCGTGCTCCTTACTGAGGATGGAGCCTCCAACACAGGCATGTGTCTTGTCCAGGAATCAAACCAGGATCTCCTGATTCATAGGTCAATGCCCAACTACTGAGCCACACCGGCTGGGCAAAGAAACATTTTTTTTTTTTTAACTAGCCATCGTAAATCCTTTCTGAGACAAGTACAGTACAAAATAATGAAAAGAAAAAAAATTTTACATGGAAATAAGGAGCTGAAATCCACCGAATCGTCAGCAGCACCCACTGGGTCAGCCAGAGAGACACATCGTGTCAGAAAGGGGAACATTCCGTACAGAAAGAACAGTGACACACAGCAGAAATCACTCTGTGTTTGAAGAGCAAGCAGCATGGGAAACAGTGCAGGCCGTACATATCTCCTGTTTATGGAAGCCATGCGTTTAAACTTGAATGTCAGAAAACTACGTGAATCAATTAGTGGCTGAGTGAAGCAATTGAAATGCATCCAATGTCCTACCTGTAGAAGCTAATAATGTTTCGTAATACTGTCTGATGATAATCTGCGATGGTATGTGAACACCGGGAGGCTGAAAAATTAGTGTAAAAGGAAAGGGGTGTGTGTGTGTGTGTGTGTTAACATATACACATATTCACTCCCCCAAAAGGTTTGAGCTACTCAATTGCTCCAACAGGACGCCCCTCCGTGGAAAAATAATAGGGCCAAAGATTCACCTGTGTTCAAAGCAAATCAACCGGACATCGATGGGTGCTTTATGGGGTTAACTGGCCCAAACTGTCTGCGGAAAAATACCAGCCTGACTTCTCTGGGGAAGAGGGAAAGAAGAGTTACACTGCTCAGGTTTGGTTAATCCACGAATAGAATATATTAAGAAAGTACAGTTCTTATGCTGGCAAGATTTCAAAGGGACTCTGTAAATTCGTACAAAAAGAAACACTCTCCCAGTCTACGGTGTCCTTGCACATGCCCAGAGCTTTCTGAAATAGAAGGGAAATGGAGGACACGTCACTTCCCTCCACTTTTAACTGAACTGGGCAGACAATACAAATGCACAGAGAGTGGGTCAGCCACGTGGACGAGAAGGAGGTTCGTGTGGGCGAGCTGCCTGGGAACACTGGGAGTCAGAGTAGAAGAGCATGTACTAGGGCAGTGGTCGGCAAACTCATTCGTCAACAGAGCCAAATAGCAACAGTACCACGACTGAAGTTTCTTTAGAGAGCCAAATTTTTTAAACTTAAACTTCTTCTAACACCACTTCCTCAAAATAGACTCGCCCAGGCCGTGGTGTTTTGTGGAAGAGCCACACTCAAGGGGCCAAAGAGCCGCATGTGGCTCTCGCGCGGCTAGGGGACCTGCCAGAGGACAGTTTGAATCGTGGGCGTTCAGCCCCATGGCTCCTGAACGAGGTGTTTGAGAGAGAGGTTAATGATTGCCGGGTGGCTTTCTCAAGCTCCTTGGATGTGCTTGGGTGCTCTTGGGGCTAGTGGCTCTCCACCTCAGCTGCACATTGGAGGCACCTGGGGAGATTTAAGAAATCCCACTGCTCACTCCCCACCCCAGCCCCTGCCCCCTTCGAACCCCTCCCCTCCCTCTACCCACCTCCACCCCCCCTCTGTGAGCAGCCAGTGGTGAGGCCCAGGCATCAGTGTTTTTCCAGAGCTCCCCAAGTGATACTAATGTGCATCCAGGGTGAGAACCATCGCTTTGGTGTTTTCTTTATTTTTTTTTCTAGCTGCAAATGTTGCATTCTTTGGCATTTCAAAAGGGACTGCTGAAACCAGACTCTTTTCCTTTCGCCAAACATTAATTTCACTATGAACAGAGAGCACCACCAACAAGCATAATTCATTTATTCCTTTGTGTGTTTATGGTAGGCACGGCATCATTCTGGGGCAGTGATTTTCCAGCTTTTCCATCTCAGGGAACACAAACTACTAAAATCCTGCAGCCCACCAACAAATAGATTATATTTTTTGCTAATTAGACAAAAAACAAAGGTATAATTTTGATTCATGCACATCAGATGGCTATTGTTGTGTTGGCTGTTATCGTTTTTTTAAGACAATCTAAGGGAGAGAGACCAGTGGTCCTGCCTAAATAGTCAGGCATTGCATGTTTTAAAAATCCTTGCAGCTCAGCAGGGTGCTTCTTGGGGCACACCAGTAGCAAATCTCTGTTCCAGAGGCTGCAGCCCCAGTGCAGTCTGTACAACTGGGGCCCCTTGGACTCGATCAGTGCACACCCCGCCTGGCTGTACATAGCAATCTGTTCAAGTGTCCCCCGTGAGCCAACCACTGGGCTAAGGGTCTTGGCTCTATTGGTGAACACAGTGACGTGGGCACTGCCCTGGGGGAATTTCCGTCCTCCGGGAAAGATGGCCACAGTTGTGACTTCCATGCAGTGTGGTTGTGCTAGGGAGGAGGGGCACTTAGGAGCTCAGGTCAGAGCCCCTCGCTCAGGCAAGGGGTCACGGAGAGGCTTGCTGAAGGAGTTAAAATGTGAAGAGAAAACAAAGGATACGTAGTTCTTTTGTGGGAGAAAAATAGTGCTGCCTATCCTGAGGGAAGGGACAGAAAGATTTTAGCATGCTCATAACCAAACAGCTGGAAGAGATCCAGAGTGAGTGAGTGTGATGGGCAGGGGTGAGATATGGGGACATCAAAAAATGCAAGGACTGATCACAGAGGGTCCGTAAGCCACCTTAAGAAAGGTAGACTTACACCCTAACTGGTTTGGCTCAGTGGATAGAAAGTCGGCCTGCAGACTGAAGGGCCCCAGGTTCGATGCCAGTCAAGGGTATGTACTTTGGTTGTGGGCTCATCCCCAGTAGGGGGTGGGCAGGAGGCAGCTGATCGATGTTTCCCTCTCATCGATGTTTCTAACTCTCTATCCCTCTACTTTACTCTCTGTAAAACATCAATAAAATATAATTTAACAAATAAAATACTTAAAAAAAGAAAGGTGGACTTTATCATATGGATAGTGGGGAAGGTAAATAATCCAATGTGAGACTTTGGAATATGGTCAGGCGACAAATGAAGCTGGGGGAGCTTGGAGTGGGCACTGAAAGTGGGTTATGGGGCCACTGAGCCATCAGGGTGATGGTGGCAGTTTGGATGACGGAAGATGAGAAGTGGACACATAGGAAAGATGTCTGGGAGAGGCAGGAGGTAGAGAGTATATGAGGGAGGGGGTGGATGCTAGCAGAGGTAGTGCCACTCAATGAGATAAGGCATGAAAAAGGGGAGAATATGGGATGGGACCAGGCAGGTAAAGGGGCAAATGATGACTTTCTTTGAACATGTTGGTTTTGGAGGAATAGTCTTATACATTGAGTTCCTGGGAAGTAGGTTCTGAGACAGTTCAGTGAACTGAATATTTCTTAAGGTGTGTTCTTTTTATTTTTTAATGTATTTTTTAAATTATCGATTTCAGAAAGGATGTGTGTGAGAGAGAGACAGAAACATCCGTGATGAGAGAGAATTATTGGTCAGCTGCCTCTTGCATCCCCCACACTAGGGATTGAGCCCGCAACCCGGGTATGTGCCCTGACTGGGAATCAAACCATGACCTCCTTGTTCAGAGGCCGATGCTCAATCACTGAGCCACGCCTGCCAGGCCTTAAGGTGTGCTCTTGAGGACAACACCTGCAGAAAGGAGGGGGAAGGAGACAGGAGTGGGCAGAGGGAGAGATCGAGCTGCTGGTCAGACTTAATAATGGCCTTGGCTGTGGCAGATTGTATTTTCCAAAGATGACCATACCAACTTGTGTCTCATCCTACATGTTTTCTTCAGGGTGACATGGATACTCTTTCATGGAGAGACAGGGTCTAAACTCTTGAACTTGGGTAGATTTTTGTAACTGCTTGACCCAGTGTGATGCTGCATAACCTAAGAGGCTAGGTCATAACAGGCAATATGGCTTCTGCCTGGTTTTCTCTCTTGGGATGTACATTTCACTAGTAGGAGCCCTGAGTCAACACGTAAAAAGTCTGGCTGTCTTGAAGCATCCATATTAGAAAGAGCATGTGGAGAGAGTACACAGAGATAGACAGAGATGCCCAAGAGCCCAGCAGTTCCAGCCCCCAGCAGTTTGACTGTGCCCAGTCCAGGTGCCAGCCCCAAACTCCCAAGAAACCCCAACAGACACTGAATGGAGCAGAGATAACTCTCTTTACACCTTCTCCCACCTGGAGCCTGGCTGCAGATTCATAAGCAAAATAAATGCTATCCTTGTTTTAAGCCAGTGGTCAGCAAACTCATTAGTCAACAGAGTCAAATATCAACAGTACAACGATTGAAATTTCTTTTGAGCGCCAAATTTTTTAAACTTAAACTTCTTCTAATGCCATTTCTTCAAAATAGACTCGCCCAGGTTGTGGTATTTTGTGGAAGAGCCACACTCAAGGGACCAGAGAGCCTAATGTGGCTCGAGAGCCGCAATTTGCTGGCCACTGTTTTAAGCCATTACATTTTGGGTGGTTTGGTAGGCAGCATTAGATAATCAGCACATCAGTTCACCCCCTGGGGAACTCTAGAGCTAGAATGACTTTTCAGCGATCTTCCAGGCTGGGCTGAGGTGGCCGAGCCTTTATTACTTCCACACTGACCAGTGATTGCACATGGGCTGTCCATGACCTTGGAGGAGGAAGTTCTCTCCAGCTGAGGCAATTCTGAAAGAGGATGACAGCTGAAGGCTGGATGTAGACAGAACTTCCTGCAGCTGGGGCAGAAAGTCCTTCCCTGAAAGGTGGTCTGGTGGCACAATGCTGTGCCTGCTACAGTCCAAGAGACGTCAAGCCAACTACGCAGTCTGGAGCTTGGAAGGGCATCGCATTGGGAAATACTAGCCTGTAACTCAGAGGGTTTCATCCTGTGGTCTGAGAACAAAGAACAACTTGCCCTGAATCATGAGAATGCAGCCCCCTTCCCTAACCTGACAAACCAACACCCAGTCTCCCTCAGATGATCCTTCTGCCCACTAATATTGGGAATCTCTGGATAAGAATGACATCAAAACCACAGGGGATTGATGTGGTAGCCAGGGAGACTGCGTAGGATGAATTGAAAACTTGGAATACCAACCAGCATTTGGGAAGAAGAGGCTGCACAGGAGATGGGGTAGGACTGGGAACACTAGTGCTTTCCAAGGGAGTTGACACTAGTAGAGAATGTGGATTGAGTCCAAGAAGGGTGAGAACACTGGAGTGCCCACTGGACTTGGCAACAAGGAGATGATTGTTGGCTCTAGCCAGGCAGTTGGGGTGGCTGTTAATTATGTGGCACAGCCATGATGCTATTTATCCTGGTTTCTTGGCTGGGATTCCTGGGGCAGAGGAAGGGACTAGAGCTGAGAGGAGGACTGGAAGGGGGTTGTATGGGGACGGGTCCTCTGCTCAGAGCAAAAATAAAGGAACTGACTAAGCAGAGGCACCACAAAGTAAGTTAGGAGAGAGTGGGTGAGTGAGAAGCTAAAAGGAAAAGAAGCAACCTATCGGAGAGATTAAGAACTAGCTAAAGGATTACCTCAAAGGTGTACACAACCCCAGCAAAGCAAACGATGGAGGCTCTCACTCATATAGTCATTCACTGTAGTAGCTGAGAGAACAAATGTGTTTGGAATCAACAGTCTTGGCTTTGGTTGCCAGCACCACAAAGTTACCTCTCCTTGGAAGGCCATCCAACTTCTCTAAGCATCCATTTCCTCATCTGAAAAAAATGGAGATAATGCTGCCAGACTTGCAACTTTACTGTAAGGACTGTAGCCCATTCATTTGTTCATTCATTCATTCATTCATTCAGTGAGCATTTACTACACATTGCCATATGCCAGACACTACGCTAGACGTAGGCAATATAACAGTGAACAGAGAAGATCTGGCCCATGTGAGAGCTGTCCTCTGTGAGAGAGAGACACATTAAATGGATTACAACAATGGTGACCTCACTACTATTATGATAAGTGCTACAAGGGAGAAGAAAGACAAAGTACCTTAGATGCCACATGGTGCCTGGAACATAGTAGGGACTCAATAAATGGTATTTACAGCCATTTCTACCATTGGGAGGATATATTAATGGGGCAATGTTCAGCAAAACTGTGAACAGAGATATTTCATATTCAGTATCCACAGAGCCCCACTCTCTGCTGAATTCCTCTCCTGGGGAGTTGTGGTATCCTGTGTTTTCTTATCAAAATTAGTGCTTAATCAGTACCATCAAATACTTCCAGGAGGAAGTGAGCAGACTCTTGGGTAGAGAGAGCATGGTTTCGGGGTCTTCAAAGCCACTCACAGAGACAGCTGCTTCTGTCACTCACAGTGTAGAGTCAATCTTGAACTTCTTACATATAAGAACAAAGGTTTTTAGAACATTTCTCCTTATACTTTCATTTATTAGAAATAGCACAAAGGTGCTTTCTTGTGATGATAATCTGTGTAGTAGATTGGCGCCTCTTAAAAAAAAATGTTTGGAGCAATGTTGACACAAAGCATGACTCATTTGGCAGGAAAGTTTGCCAATATGAGTTGGGAGCAAGTGGGAGAGGCATTTTGCAACTTCTCAGACTAATCACCAATACTAGGTGTACTGGTTAATAATGTGGATTTTTTTCAATAGGGAGAGTTACACATATGTTGAGATATATATATATATATATATATATATATATATATATATATATATATATATAATTTGATGTGTATGCTCTTTTGTGGAATTGCTTCTTCAGATGACCACTTGTTCTGATCGATGGCACACACACTTTCTGAGCAGCACTTGAAACGTATGAAGAAGTGGAAAATTGGGTCTCTGAATGGTCTGCCTCAAAACAAGAAAAGTTCTGTTGGGATGATATCCACAAATTACCTGAAAGATGGGGGAAATGTGTAGCTAGCGATGGACATTACTTTGAATAAAGCACTTTGGATGTTTCTCTTCAAATTATCGTGTTTTTTTTTATTACAGAATTCTCATTTTTAACAGGTTGACAGCCAATCCAAATTTTTAACTGGTTAATTATCAAGTGGTAATCTGAAGGAGCAAGGTCTGGTGAGTATGGCAGGTGGATTAATACTTCCCAGGTAAGATTTTTTAACGTGTCTTTAACCAGTTTTGAAATGTGTGATGATGCGTCATCATGAAACAAAATTATTTTGCTGTGTCTTCTGGCCCATTCTGGTGGTTTTATGATCAAAGCATGGTTCAAATTGATTGTTTGTTGTCAGTAGCGATCAGTATTAATGGTTTCACCTGGTTTTAGAGCTCACAATACACCTCGCCTTCCTAATCCCACCAAATGCAGAGCATTGTCTTCTTTCCAAAGCGATTTGGCCTTTCAGTCAATGTTGATGATTGACCTGGATCAACCCATGATTTTGTGCGTTTGGGATTCTCCAAGTAAATCTGCTTTTCATTGCCAGTCACAATTCGATGCAAAAAAGACTTTCATGCCATTGAAGCAACATTTTACTGATGACTTTTCGGTTTTCCATTTGTCTTTCAGTTGATGTGGCACCCATTTTCCTTCCTTTCAAATCCTTCCCATTGCTTGTAAATGATTGGAAATTGTTTGCTGAGCTACATTTAATCTTTCTGCAAGTTGTTTCTGAGTTTGACACGCATCTTCATTCAATAATGCTTATAATTGTTGGTCTTCAAACTTTTTCGGCTGACATAGATGTTCTTTGTCTTTCACATCAAAATCATCACTTTTAAAGGGTTTAAACCAGCGTTCACAAGTATCTTGAGATGGATGGAGCATGTTTACCATAAGCTTCCCAAAGTATATAACTTTCAGCAGCACTTTTCTTCAAAATAAAGTAATGAATTAAAACTTCCCACAAATGCTATTTTTTGGCACAAAATTCAACATTTTTAAACTTGAAAATATCTATGATGTTAACACCTTCAGAAAATCTGACAGATGAAGTTTCGAAGCTTGTTGTCAATACAAAATAACATACATATCAAATCGCATACATATCAACATATGTGTAACTCCATCTATTGAAAAAAATCTGCAATATTAACAGGTACACCTTGTACTAGTACTAGTAATAACTCCCATGGGATGCCATGTTCAGATCAAGCATGGGATTTGATACTCCTCACAACTCCATGGCATAGTAACTCCATTTTCCAGACTCAGAGAAGTGTTCACAGCTCACCCAAGGTTCCAGAATTATGACTTCATCCAGGCTTTTTGTTTGTTTCTTTCTCAAAGCCCTGCCCATCACACCAAGCTCTCTCCAGAGAGGAAGAAGCCAGAAAGAGGCCATGATGCTGGTACTACATGTGAGTGGTCAGCTAGGGGCTCCTGCCTTTCACCCCAACCTTCACTCAGCACACTGACTCCAACCTTCAGTAGCATCTAGTCTCTCTCTCTCTCTCTCTCTCTCTCTCTCTCTCTCTCTCTCACACACACACACACACACACACACACACACACACACACACACATACACACACACACGATTTAGAGTCAGGGGCAGTGTAACAGGTGAAGACAGCAGGGCAGCTAAAGGAACCTGGGCCTGGGAAAATGCTGATTGGGCCCAGAAAGAAACTAGGGCAGGTTAGTACAACTACAGCAGTTTTGCCAGAAGTATATTGTGTAGGTGAGAGAGAGAGAAAGAGAGAGGCTATGTAGAGAGCATGCATGTGTGTGTCTGTGTGTGTGTGTCTGTGTGTATATGTGAGAATGTATGTGTGCATATGAACATGTTGAGTGTTATGTGAGCTAGTGTGTGGATTTGTTAGACAGCAAGTGTGTATAAGACAGCACACGTGTGTGTGTGTGTGTGTGTGTGTGTGTGTGTGTGTGTCTATGTGTCTGAGAGCATGTGGGTGTGAAATGAAGGTTGTGCATGCTATGCCTGAGAGTATGTGCACGTATGTTTGTGTGTGAGAGACACTGTGGATGTATGAGAGTCCACCTGGTGATGTTCAGAGATAAAGGTGCTTTCGCTGCCCTGGTTACTCTGAGGCATACCCGCTCCTGATTGACCAAGATACTATGATCGATTTTCATTTTCTTTGAGGGGAAATCTGAAGGAATGGCGTTCCAGAGTTACCTGAGCCACAAATCCCCGGGAGTGAAATTCCTACACACCAGCAGGTATCATTTAGAGCCTTTCTCAATTAGCAATCATAACACCTGAAGCTTTGAACAGTTGTTGTATGTTTATCTTTCTCTTCAAGTTCACTCTTCTGGCTCTCTAACCAGCCAAGTTCAAACAACCTCTGTCTGGCAGCCATGAAGACAACACCCCAGCTCCCACCCCAAAGGCAGACTGAGGATGGAGCTGATTCTCAGGATCTCTGTGTGTGTTCTGTTGCCTCTTTATTTAATTGTGCTTTATGATGTGCTTACTTCATCAAAGATTTGCAGCAACTTACAATATTAAAAACACACCCCCAATGGAAATGCCTCCGAAACACAAAAACTCAGATCAAAACCCTAGCCAAAACCTTAGGAAGAGAGAGAGATGTTGCAGTGTGTGTGTTCTTTTTGCTTAATGTTCTCTGATGGTAAAACAGAAGCCATTAGAAGTGAAATATTGGGCAATGGTTAAGAATGTGTCTTGAGGAATTACCCTGTCTGGATTTTAATTATTGTGCTATTTGTTTAAATTCTCCTTACCCTGCTTTCCCCATCACTAAAAATGGGAACGATAGTAGGTGCCTCAGAGGACCCAGAGTCAGATACTGCACACAAAGTGCTTAACCCAGTGTCTGGAATGCAGTAGGTGTTCAGTGTAGCTGTTGTTGTCATTCTCACTGTCACTGTGCGAGTTCAATTACACCCACACTGCATCTCTTTTTTGAAAAAATATATTTTTATTGATTTCAAAAAGAAAGAGAGAAACATCAATGATGCTAGCGAATCATTGATCAGCTGCCTCTTGCATGCCATCCACTGGGGATCAGTCCCTAAACCCCAGGCATGACCTGGTTCATAGGTCAACACTAAACCACTGAACCACACCAGCTGGGCAAGTCTGTGTTCTTAAGCACACCAGGTAACCAGCCCCTTGGGGAGTCAGCTTTTAGATTTGTCTCTTTCAATCCTGTTCTCTCTCTCTCCTCCGCCTTTTTCCTCTCTCTCCCCCACTCCCCTTCCCTCTCTCTCTTCCTCTTATCATCTATCTATCTATCTATCTATCTATTCAGCATTTTTCAAATTCCTATTTACTTCCTCCAGCTATAGTTCTCTTCAGGAATTTGAGTAAATGAACAAATTAAGAATCAGCATATGTTAGAAAGTCAGAACTTGGAGGGACCTTCGAAATCATATAAACTAAACTTCTATTTTATAGTTGAGGAGGCAGAGGTCTGAGTATTCACACAGGTAATGAGAGAAGTCTTTACCTAAGGCACAATCATAGAGCTCTGGTTTTAGGAGTTAGAAATCAGCAAACAACAAACCTATTTTACAGATCCTTCCAAAGTAACTCATTCTGGATCTTTCTGAGGAAGAGGAGAGCGTTGCCCCAAAGTTTTAGACCCTGGCTGCTCATTCAAATCACCTGCAGAACTTTTTTTTAAAAGACTTACATTAAATCAGGATGTCTGTGGCATAACTTGGACAACCACCCTCAGGTCAATCCTGTGCATAGTGCAGGTTGAAAGCCATTTGTTGGATTTGACCTGTTCTTGCTGCGTGGCCAAACCAACACGCTCTATTTAGTCAAGGACTCAACTGGTGATGATGGAATTATTTGTCATCCCATAGGTAGTCCTTCCTAAACCGGGTTTGGACATCTTAGAAAAGCAGTCAGTACTCTTGGTATCTGGAATCCTTCTGTGAATCAAGAACCGTTTTCATAGCATGCAAACCACCTTATGGAAATAAGTGTGACATGAAGAGGACGGGTAGGCTGGAGAAAACACAGGCTTTTTTAGAAGTAAGTGGCCTTATGTTGGTCTACCCAAGAAAGGTACCAGCAGACCTACCTGATATCTGCACAAATCTCAACCTTGGCCTCTCCTTCCCCGGGCATGCAAAGGCCTGCAGGTCCCGGGCCAGCCAGCCACCTCAGCATTAAAATCAGTCTAAAACCTAAAGGTATTTTAGTTTTGTGTTTTTTTTTTAAGTGTTGGCCAAATGAAAGGTAGGTGGTCTTCCAACAGAAATCATCAGTCCCACTTGCCAGAGGGCAAGTGCTAATGTTTAGGAGCAGAGGAATGAGGGGAGGAACTAGAATGTTATCTCTCTGTCCTGCCCCCTTCCTGCACTAAATAAACAAACAGCCATTTGAATCACTTTGCTTCTCCTTTTTTGCTAAAGACCTTTCCTGTAGTGTTTTCAGGACTAGAGGTATACAAACTGCATTTTTTCGTATAAATAAGGCAATTTAAGTGAGTCAGAAAACGTTTTTAAGCCTGAGATCAAACAGAAGTGAAGTGAAGTAGGGGGCGGGGTTAAATGGTCCATTTGAGATGTTTGCCTTGGGGAAGATGAGAGGGAAAGTGGGCCGTGCACCATGGGCAACTAACTCGGGGCTCTCATGAAGCACCTGCTGGTAAGGAGGGCTTAGCAAAGTGGTCGGCAAACTGCGACTCATGAGCCACATTCGGCTCTTCGGCCCCGTGAATGTGGCTCTTCCACAAAATACCACGGCCTGGGCGAGTCAATTTTGAAGGAGTGGCATTAGAAGAAGTTTAAGTTTAAAAATTTTGGCTCTCTAAAGAAATTTCAATCGTTGGACTGTTGATATTTGGTTCTGAGTTTGCCGACCACTGGCTTAACACCAACCCTGTTGACATCCTATGCGTCTTCTAAGGCAGGATTAGCCTAAAGAGGTCAGTTAACGAAAGCAGCAGGGACAGACAGTGACACAAGCATCAGGGTCCAAAGAGAACAATTACAAATGGGGGGAAAAATAACTGACATTGTTTCTTCTGCTTGCAAATGAAAAGCCAGGTGTGGGCTAAGAATGTCCAATGTCTCCCTGAGTTGTTCTTGTGAGCAGCTGGGTACTGATCAATAAAGTGATTGCAGCGACACAATACAGATCTTGCCTTGGGCTCTGAACCCTATGAATGTCTGTGAATTGTCCTCTGGGCTGCACAGCATGCAGGAAGCCTGAGCTGCGGCGCCGCCATTGCCTGCCACCCCCACGCCCCTGTCCCGCTTCGTAAGTTTTGGCCCAGGCGCTGAGGACAAAGGAAGCTCCAGGGGGGAGGGCTTTCCAAGCCGAGGTCCTTTGGTGCCCAGCATGGGCTGGAGTCAGGCAGGGAGGGGGCTTCAGATGGAGTGGCTGGAACTGGAGCCTGGGCTTTTTTCTAAGGTGCAAAGCCCTGGTGATGAGGCTGATCGCAAGGAGAGATAGGAATACCTCTAGCCAAGGTTTCGGAACCACTCTTTATTTTTGATTTGCATATTCACCGATAGAGATCCCCATTGTTGGGAAGCGGTTTGAAACCTTTTAATATGCATCCAAGCCAAGTGAGTTTGCTTTCTCTCATCCCCAGGAGGAGGGAGAAGAACCACTCTGAACCTGTGCCAGGTCCCTTGCAAACATCCTCATTTTAAATCCTGTAACTATCCAGGTAGTCAACACGGTTGGTTTGCTTTTAAACAGAGAAGGAAACTAAGGCTGCGAGACGGGAGGTCAACCAGAGGTGAGCTCCAGGAGCCTCAGTCTTGTTCTTTACACAAGGCAGCCTCTTTCCCTGCCATTTTCCCTCGTGGCTCACCATTATGGTCCTCCAATTCCCTTGTCTCCTGTCCCGAGGGTGGTTTTTACTAAGGACGGCGTCTCCTTATTAATAGTGACAAGGCAATTGTTGCCGACTGGGGTGTGTACAAGAGTGTGACAATGTCGGGATGATTGTGACCCGATCACTGGAAGGATCAACACTAGCCTGTCTTTTGAGATTTCCCTCTTTCACTTCCCTAGCTGTTCTTAGGTTCTCTCTGGAGATGATGACATGTCATTTCCCTCTTCAGTCGTAAGAGTTAAAAGCTTGGGCTCTGGCATCAGAAATTGTCCACTTGAGCCGAAATACTGGCTCAGTGGATAGAGCATCGGCCTGCGGACTGAAAGGTCCCAGGTTCGATTGCAGTCAAGGGCATGTAGCTTGGTTGCGGGCACATCCCCAGTAGCGGGTGTGCAGGAGGCAGCTGATTGATGTTTCTCTCTCATCCATGTTTCTAACTCTCTATCCCTCTCCCTTCCTCTCTATGAAAAATCAATAAAATATATTTTTAAAAATTTTCCACTTGAAATACATTGTGTGGCCTGGTGTGAGTGACTTCACTTTGTAAAATAAGGAGAATCGGGGACTGTTGTGAGCAGCACACACATCGATGCAGGGAAAGAGCTGAGTGTGGTGACTGGCACATAGAAGATGCCATGGCAGATGTTTCTCCTCATCCTCATTGAACTCCTCTTCTGTTATGATTATGATGATCATTAGTCTTATTTCCCTTGGAAATGGGAGCAGAACATGGGTGTAGAACTCTACAGGGTGGGGCAAAGATAGGTTTACAGTTGTTTGTATGGAAAATAATACAATAAATTGTAAATGATAATTCAAGAATAAGCTCTGTTTCATGTGTTCAGAACCGTAAACCTCCTTTTGCCCCACCCTGTACTTCTGCCAAGATGGCACAGGTTGGCCTGCCGGTTCTCAGCCATTGGCAGGTCCTCAGGGGCTGGTGCAGAAGCTGAGCAGGGGGCAATGGTAATCCATCTGAGGCAAGTCCTCTTGTCTTTGCCCTTTACTCTGGCTCAAGAGACCTCGAAGGTCATGTGACTAAGAATTGGGGGTGGAGGTTGGAGGATTGTGGGAGCAGAGGAGGAGGGGCTGCCGAGATTGCAGCTTGTATAAGATACAACTGCATAAGCACAAAGAATATAGCGTGGGCTTTGAATTTCAACCAAATATCCTCAAGTTTGCCTTTACTGCTTGTGATGGTTCGTCTTTGGTCACATTGTTTTACCTCTCTGAGTCTCAGTCTCACCATCTTAATGTTTACCGAGTTGCTACCATAGGCCAGGCACCTGTTGGTCTCTTTTCTTATATTTTTATATATATTTCATATTGCACTTTGCAGGCTATTATTACTATTTTTAGTATATTTGTGTCACTACTTCATATTTACTGGTTTAGTGAGTACTCCTGAGCCATCAACTTGCTAAGAATGGAGTCTGATTGTGAGCAAGGCAAGCATGTTCCTTGCCCTCGTGTGGCTTGTATTCTGGTGTGAATTCGAGGTTATCAGGCCTCGCTAGCACATAGTGTGTCTTCAGTAACTATCCATTTCCTCTGCCTTTGCCCCAATTCACCTCTATGTGCTCTACATAGTTCGACTATTCAGTTGAATCTCGTAAAATTGAACTTTTTATGAACAAAAATGGTTAAAGAACCCCAGTTGCACGCAGTCCAACATAACACAGAAGGGAGAAGGCCTGCTGTACCTGAAAGCAGTAGTAGTAGCAGCAATTCCCTGGTGGGAGCTTGACTCGGACTGGCTTTGTTGCCTTGCTAGGGAGGCAGTTCCACCCCTTGGTCTGTTACACCCAGCTCTAAAAGCCAGGCATCACAACAGACCGGGGCACGCTCACCGAGGTAGAAAACCAGTGTCCACATGGGAGTCAGCAGGTGGAACCAGGGAATGCCAGGGTGAGAGCAAATGGGAAGGGTGGCTGGCACGCCGCCTTCCCGGACAGGTGGACAGACCACAGCACCAGCCTCAGCCTGGAGCAGGGGAATGCTGCCGGCTCTCCTTTCCTGAAGCCGAGCCAACCAAAAGACAGGAGAAAAAATAGTGCCATGTTGAAGCCAGGCAACGCACTGGCAAAGGGGACACCCAGAAACGGAGCCCAAAGGTACGGCTCCTTCAGCAAAAATTGGGCAGCTCGAAGAATTTGACTCTTTTAACCTCTAAATGCCTCCAAACAACCATTTGATTACTGTATCTCGTTGACAGCTGCTCTCAAGGACAATTATCTGTCATCATCGAGGTACTGCCTTGCCCTTTTAGTTAGGATGATAATGTCCAACGTAAAGAAAGCCTTCTTTGCTCATTTCAATTGTGAACAATGAAAAGCCTTCTTTTCTTTTCCATTTCTTCCCTTTCCCCTGGGGTTCTTTGGACTAAATTTGCTCTGGTTCCTGAAGTGTGGAAAAAATAAACAAGGTTTTGTTTGGATTCTATCCTTCAGTTTCTCTGGACTAAAAGTGCCAGAAAGTTAGCCCAGTGAAAAGATTGTTCTGAGGTATGATAATAGTTTCAGAAAAGTTATAGAATAACAACAACAAAACAATTAAAAGGATAGGGCAAGGGGAATGTTTGGCCTATTTCCAATTGCTTTGTATTTCTACAGAAAGGTAAACAATTTAAAAACTCACGTTAAATTTTAGCTAAATGGGTGTCGAGGCCATTAAAACCAGGATGCCAATTGGCAGATAAAATATGTCACACCCTTGCATCAAATTCTGACACAAAAAGTTAAAGTAATCATTATAAAATTTCTGAAAGAATGATGCAAATATCAGGGACTTAGTAACACACATGCACAAAGAAACAAAAATCATTTAAATAAGTGACCTGGGTCTTTCTTTGTGGCCCTTAGTAACCTGCATAGAAGAGTCTAGTTAATGAGAGTTGACTTTTTTGGTCAACAATAGACTATTGGTAGTTATGTTTTGGGGAAGTCAAAAGTTATACATAGATTTTTTTGACACATAGGGCTCAGTGCCCCTGACTCTGAGATGTTCAAGGGTCAACTGTTTTTCAAATGTAGGTGCCAGTTTTTATACTAAGATCACTACTCCCCAGAGACTTACAGAATTAGGTATTCCGATCTTGGCATATTATGATTTGGTTGCCACATAGCACCGATTACCACCATGGATTAAGAATTGTCCAACTGGAGTGACTCAGCTGGTTGAGCATTGTACCAAAAAGTTGCCAGTTTGATTCCCAGTCAGGGCACATTTCTGGGTTTGGGGTTCGGTCCCAGGTCAGGGCATGTATAAAAGGCAACAGATAGATGTTCCTCCCTCACATTGTTGTTTCTCTCTCTCTCTCTCAAATCAATAAAAATATGTGTTAAAAAGAAAAAGATTTGAAGCAAGTTTGACATTACACTGGTCTTCACAAGGACACCATCAGAACCATCCTCAATGTGTTTTCACACTGTACAGGACACAAAACCGAATCTTTTCCTGTCACAATTCCCATGTCTAAGAATTCTTTGGTGCGATCTAAATTCTCAGTAACATCTTTCATGAGCATTCATTAAGAAAGCTAAATAGAGGGTATTGTTCACACCTGTGCTCTCATCAAGAAAACACACCACTGATGATTCAGAATGGCAGCTGATTTGAAAACTTGGGAAGCCAAGCTGAGCATATTCTTGGGCATCTTTCATTCTCTTCAACAAACCTGCTTGCAGGAGGCATGAGCGTTCCTTTGCTCTTGCGTTGTGTCAGTCTGCCGTCCTGGGACGAGGGTGGGACTGGAACTGGAGCGTTCAGGCTGCAGGTCCAGTTTGGTTCTCCCATTAAGTCAGGACCTCAAGTGTGCCCCTCTCGATTCGAAGAATAGCATTTCGACCTCTGTCTTTGTTCTCTATTCTGTGCCTTATCTTCTTTAGAACCAAGGTGGGACCACGGAGGACAGTTTATTGGCGGCTCTTTGGAGACGCAACAAATGGTTCCTCTGATTTCTCCAGTTTTGTTGCACATGCGGAGTTCAGTGTTTCCTGATCACTGGTTAGTGGAGACCCACTTTTCAATGCCCAATAGGTACATTTATAATCCCACCATCTGTAACAGGTTTAAATGCCCTAACATCAAATTCATAACTGAAGTTTTGCAGGAACTTCATTGACTTTATCCACATGCATTGACAAAACTGTGAAATGTCTATATTCTTTTTCAGTTTGGTTTTTATGGCAACGATGCATTTGTGTGCTTTAGATACAATCATTTTTTTCCCCATAATAAACATAGCAGTAGTCTCTGTTTCCACAGAGAAGGAGACTGTCTTACAATTTTCTTAAAATAGGTGGTCCTCAGATTAAATGTTCTTTTCCTCCAATGATGAGAAAGGCATACGAAGTGTTACAAAAATGGAAGAGGGACTAGAGTGGCAGCCGACACTCAGCCCAGGCCTGCAGGGAAGCATTGATCTTCAATTCAGGCCACTATTGCCATGTGAGCCCCGGGTTGCCAGTCATCTGACTTTATTTAAAAAGAAGCTGAAATCAGATTTTTATGTGAAACTACACTTAAAATTTTTTTGAATTAAAAAAAAAAAATCGCTGAGCCCTGGCCAGGTAGTTTAGTTGGTTAGCCACACTCAAGGGGCCAAAGAGCTGCATGTGCCTCGCAAGCCACAGTTTGCTGACCACGGGGTTAGCACATCACGGTAATACTCCAAGATTGTGGGTTCTATCCCTGGTCAGGGCACATATAAGAATCCACCAATAAATGCATAAATACATGGAACAACAAATCTCTCTCTCTCTCTCTCTCTCTCTCTCTCTCTCTCTCTCTCTCTCTCCTTCTCTCTCTAAAATCAAGTAATAAAAAGAAAGCACTGCTCATATAAACAAAATCAAGTGGGTTGTTTTTGTTTGTTTGTTTGGCAGAATGCTTCCTAAGGACTGCCAGTTTACCTGTTATCAGAGATAAGGGGAGCTTTTAAGGTGGCTGGGCATAGATGGCCACCTATATCATGAAATTTGTTTGGGGGAGAGTTATAGCCCCTCTTAGGGACAGGCTGTCTTTCTTTCAAAGGGCTGAAACACAGGCGCAGGGCACAGAGCAGGTGGGGATGGTGGGCTGATTCTGGCTAAGCACGTGTTTTGCCTTTTGCCTGGGGCAGCCCAGCCAGCTCTAGACTCACTGCAGCTTTCTCCCATACTCCGGGTAGGCCAATTCCACTCTCAGACTATTTGTTTCTTTGCCTTTGACTTTTCTTTCCCTCCTACTTTGCCTATTCTTGCTGCTTCTATGTTTTTTATAAACCACAGATATTTAGCTTCAGTTCAGGTTCTATAGGTGGGTGTACACTTGGTAAATTTCTACCAACTGAGAGACAGCTGAACAGCTGAAACAAGGACTCAAGTAACTAAAAGCAAAATGCCGGGACTCAACTAGGGCAGCCAGGAAAAGCAAAAAAGAATTTGATTTATTGTTGAGAAAATGGAATTATTGAAGAATCCAAAACGAAAACTACTTTTTATGAGACATGCAGAACACTTTGAAGCTCTCCTGCAAAACTGATTTGACATTCTGAAAGAGTATATATTTATTACACAATGTCCTCACATATTTGTATTACTTTCATAAGCCTATTGTCTTAAGATGCATTAAAAGTAAGTTTTTGGCCTGGCCTGCATGGCTCAGTGATAGAGTGTTGACCTATGAACCAGAAGGTCACGGTTCGGTTCGATTCCCAGTCAGGGCACATGCCCGGATGGCAGTCTCAATCCCCAGAAGGCAGTGTGCAGGAGGCAGCAGATCAATGATTCTCTCTCTCATTATTGATGTTTCTATCTCTCTACCCTTCCCTTCCTCTATCAATAGATCATTTCAACACAAACATTTATGTGTTGAAACATGTTTTCTCTGGTGTGTGGATTTCTTTTTACTCTTTTAATGACAGAAGTTTTAAATTTTAATGTAGTTCAATTTATGGATAGTGCTTTTTTGTTCTAAGAAATTTTTGTCTACTCCAAGGTCATGAAGGAATTTTCCCACATTATCTTCTGGAAGGTTTATTGTTTTAATTTTAACATTTAATATTATAATCTACCTTGTTTTGTGAAAGGTGAGGGTCAAGTTCTTTCCTTCCTTCCTTCCTTCCTTCCTTCCTTCCTTCCTTCCTTCCTTCCTTCCTTCCTTCCTTCCTTCCTTCCTTCCTTCCCTCCTTCCTTCCCTCCTTCCTTCATTCCAATTTGGACAGCCTAATGACCCAGATAATTTAGTAAGAAGAATGTCCTGAAGTCCCCCCAGCATAGCTCAGTGGTTGAGCATCACCCTATGAACCAGGAGGGTTACAGTTCGATTCCTGGTCAGGGCACATGCCCAGGTTGTGACTCGATCCCCAGTGGGGGGCATGCAGGTGGCAGCTGATCAATGATTTGCTCTCATCATTGATGTTTCTATCCCCCTCTCCCTCTCCCTTCCTCTCTAAAATCAATTAAAAAAAAAAAAGACTGTCCTGTCCCCACTATGCTTCATATAGCTTTGTCATAAATGAAAATGTGAGGGTCTGTTTTGTCCATCAGTTTTTCAAGTGTTTTTTTTAAGCTTTGAAAATATGATAGTAGCTTCCACGATGGCTCCAATGATCTCACCTCCTGATATTCACACCCAGGTATAGTTCTCTCCCACATTGCACCAAGATTGGTTTGTGTGACCAATAGAATACAGTACAGGGGATAGTATGCCATTTTCAAAATTAGGTTATGAAAGATGCTGAGGCTTCTGTTTTGCATTCTCTCTCTCTCTCGCTCCCTCCCTCCCTTCCTCTCTCCCTCCCTTCCTCCCTCCCTCCGTCATTTTAAGGTATGCCAGCTGTCATTTCTTGAGGATATTAAGACATCCCCATGGAGAGATTAACATGGCAAATACCTGAGCCTTCCATCCAAGTCTGTGGAACAACCACGTAAGTGAACTTGAAAAGAGATTGTCTAGCCTTTAGATGACTGTGACCTGACTGAGAGGTTGACCACAACCTTGTGCCAGACCCTGAGCCAGAACCACCCATCAGAGCTGCTCCCAGATTCCAAACTCTCAGAAACTGTGTGAGATAATAAATATGCATCTCTAATATCCCTAAGAATCAGGGAGAGCTTCTGAATTGGGCAACACTATAAGGGGTCTCTCCCCTGAAAATCTGCCCTATTCTAACTGGAAAACTACTACTTGGGGACCAGTCAGAGCCTCAGACGCCCTCCTTCATCTGGCTGCTCCCTCCACCACCCAACCAATGACAATCCCCTTCTTCCTTCTCCCTTTATGCACATCTTGGCCTGAAGCTCTGCAACTGGAGTTGGAACAAGTACAATGAAAGATGTACTAGGCATTTGTTGTGCCCAAAGCCTCTGACACGGGCATGGACCAGTGTGTGCTACAGAGACAGATATCTGCCTAGTATTTCCAGAGTACCCCAGAAAAGGTCAGAACATTCTGCCAGATCCACCCAAGGAAGTATTGAGATCACATGATGCCGGGGGAGGTTTGAGGGCTGTACCAAGACCAGGGTAGAAAATACAATCAAATCATCCCCATCAGTGAATGCCACAAATAATTGCCCTAGATATTTTGCTGTCTGAATCTCAATGCTCCCAACTGGCTTACACTTACTCATATCTCTTGGCTTTATATGCTAGATTCATGGCCCAGTGTTGATATCTGCTTTTGGTCCACTTAAGCCTTAAGATCCTTTTTTTCTGACCTTTTTCATCTATTTCTCAATTTTCATGCATGGTTTAATGGCTCTGCTTATATTATCATTTGGGGGGTATTCTCAAGCCTTGGACAAGAATAGTTCACTCCAGTGTGTAGCCGTGCAGGCCCCATATCTGGCCACACCCAACTCAGGTCTTATGCAGAAGACCAGTAGGGATGGATTCAGGTAGTTGGAGTTTGAAGAATATCTTAATTGGTAGATAATTGGTAGGTTGGGTTACCTTATGTGTATTGAGGAATAGCAGAAGATTTTTAAACTGGGAAGGAGCAGTTACATGACATTAGGTTATTTGAATATGTTTTTCTAGGTTCAGGTATTTTTAAGAGTATATTGAGGCATCTACAATGTGCATGCCTCATTAAAAATCTCAGCGAGAACATTCTGTTCTTCTGTAGCCCTAGCCATGGTCTCTGGGTTCTCATTTTGGCATTTTTCCTTGGGTAAATGTCATCTCTTCTCAGTTTATTTATAGTTCATTTAGAGCATCAAAGCAACAATAAATTCCCAAAATAGGGAGAGATGCTCTGATGATCAATGGGGTACATGAAAAGCATTTTTATACAAGAATAAAAATGAAGAGGGTATTATTAATATAATGTCCCACAACCACCTTCATTCTCTCCATCAACTCAATGTGTGTTTTTTCCTTTAAGACCATGCTATAGTATTTTCCTTCTGCAAAGCTTTCCTGAACAAATCTACCACATTTTGATACAGGAAGAACTTCAAATTCAAAGCTAGGAGATGACATTGTACAGACTTTGGAATAAGACAGATCAAGATTTGAATTTCACATCTGCTATTTACATTGCCCAAAATAAAGGTCATATAAATCACCTACATTATGAAGCTTTCAACACTATGGTAAGACTTGATTTTTTCTTTTTTAACCAAACACCAGTCCCCCACTACTTTCTTGTTATAACAACCCTGATTTGTTCATATACCCAGTGGAAATTCCTTAATCTCATGAAAGGTGGACCCAACTCAATCCATAGTGGTCATGTGATCCCGTTCTGGCCAATGAGATATATTAGGAAGTCTGAAGGGGGCTTCTGGGAGAGATTTTTCATTCCTGAGGCAAGTTTCTTGTCTATGTTCTTCCTGCTCTTAAACTTGGTTGCTAAGAATACTTTTTACATGATACTTTTTATTGTGAGAGGCAGAAAAGTGAAAAGAGCTCTGAGTTATGGAGCTGCCAGTCAGTTGTCAGTAATTCCCACTCCCTGTGCCAGTTCCCAGACTTATCAGGCAAGAAAAAGTAACCCGTCTTGACTAAAGGCCTACTAGCTAGCTGCTCTTTGGCTCACTACTGAACGCATTCTCACTGTTGTAATTACCTATCTCATATAGTACTGTTAAAACTTAAGTGAGGAACCCAAGTGGAAACCTGAATATTCTATTAATGCTTATAGAATTCATTTATTTACTCAACATTGTTGATGAAATTTGATGATGTCTCTTTCAAAGTTCTTCAAGTTGTAGAATGGGAAGGATGTTCATGATTCAGATTATTTGTTGCTTACTCATCAAATATTTGCCAAATGCTACCTATAGTGTTAAGCACTAGGGAAATAATGATGAACAAATCATACGCATCATCTCTGTTCGCATGGAGCTTAGAGTCTAGTGGAAGGGGATGGTCAATGACCAAACACAACACACATGAATGTGAGATTACAACTGTGATAAGTGTTTTCAAGAAGAGGAGCATGATGCTATGTAAATGAATAATGGAGAAATGTATCTTCCCAATATTCCTCTCCCTGACCTGGGAGAGCCCAAGAGGCTTTCTCGAGGACCAGAAGATTGAGCAGGTTGGTCTGAGGGCAGGTTAGAATATAGAGAAGGAGAAATAAGAGCAAGAGTTTTAAGGAAGAGTAAATGCAAAGACCCTGGGCAAGAAGGAACATATATGTTTGTGATCTGTTATTTTATGAAATAATTTTATTTCTATTGAAATTATATATGTGTGTATAAAACTATATACATAATTTAAAAATAAAATAATTATACCAAGTAATAATACTGAAAATATTAATATCATTAAAAATAATCCATGCTTTATTCTTCCCCACATTCCAATCCTATTTCTAAGAGGCAACTGTTTTTTTTTTTTAATTACTGTAGCTTCTTTAAAAATAAAATTCTAGCCTTTACTTCCAAATTTCTAAATAATATGCCTATTGGTTAACCTAGAACACATGTCTAATTTTTTGCTTTCTATATCTTTATGAGGTTTTACAGACTAAATAGTCCTAATCCTCAGCAACTATATATGTTCATGTTCACCTGTCTTGGCTGGGTTAAATCGATTCTACTCTTTTAGTCAGTTTGCACTTTTCAAATTTTGTTGTTATCTTTAACCATTTCATTTCCTCTCTTACTTTTCTATCAGTGGGAAAGGATTAAGCAAAAAACAAACAATAAACAAACTTATCGATACAGAGAACAGCATGGTAATTAACAGAGGAGAAGGAGTGTGGAGGGAGGGAGAAGAGGGTATGGGGGGATAAATGTGATGGAAGGAGACTTTACTTGGGGTGGTAATCACACAATGCAATATACAAATGGTGTATTATAGAACTGTATACCTGAAACTATATAATGTTATTAACCAATGTCACCCCAATAAATTCAATAAGAAAATAAATATACCTCCAGAAAACAAACAAAAGAGGGAAGTAAGGCCCAGTTGGTGTGGCTCAATGGTTGAGCATCAACCCAGGAACCAGGAGCTCATGGTCAGATTCACAGTAGGGTTTCGGGCTCAGTCCCCAGTAGGGGGCATGCAGGAGGCAGCCAATAGAGGGTTCTTTCTCATCATTGATGTCTCTATCTTTCTCTCCTCTCCTTTCATTGTCTGAAATCAATAAAACCATGTATTTTTTATTAAAGGAAGTATGATAAAGACACCCATTCAATGCACCATGTTTTTTCAGGACATGCTTTCTGTTGAAGAGTTCCCCATGGCCAGCCCAAACAACAGAAATGTGCGCTATCCTGAAGGAAATATGCAAACTTCAGCTGGCTGCTAGCTGAATTTCACGCTGCTAGTTCAAGAGCCTTCATGAAATCTGTAAGTGTTCATGCAAATATGCATATCCATGCTACCATGAAAAACAGAAGTGGCTTCAGACTGCAAGGGAACTGCCACTTAATGCTCAGTTTGTTAAATTATAACAATATTGTAGAGACATACTGTATTTCAAATTTAGGTATCTAGGTACATTCCATTCTTCCCAAAGTTTCTTCTTATGGATAATAGGTGGTCAAACAACTCAGTGTTTTTACAATGCAAAACAACCTATGAGATACCACTTATCATTGACTCCACAGTAAATTTAATGACAGGCCTATTGTAACAGCCCTGTGTGTGATAGCATGTAGTGGGCAAACAGGCAGCAGGCAAACTCATTAGATTAGATCTATAACCCTTTAAAACTTGATGTTTCTGCCCAGATGCCTCGGAAGTATCATCCTTCTCCTCAGTCTCACTATAAGAGGCTTGCCTTTATGACAATTTAGCATCAAATACTGTATATTTTTACTTTAGGAAAATGGGATTAGCCATCATAATACAGTAGATGCTAAAGACCACTACTAAAATAAAAATATAATTTTATTTTATACTATTTTATAGTATTAATAATACTATTTTTTCTTCCCTGGAAATTTAATTAAAACTTTATAAATAAAATAATTTAGCCTAAAAACAGTACTCTCTTATCACTATTTCTTAATAAAAAAAATTTACTTTGTTGCTGCCACCTAAAATGACCGTCAAACTAAATTGTCCTAAAACTCCTAAGTTTATGATGAGTACTGTGGCAGATTCCAGGTTCTCCTTCTCCTCCTCCTCCTCCTCATTCTGCTATGTGCTAATGGCTCCAATTAGGGACAATGGTCACCCAGCTGGTGTGGTTCAGTGGTTGAGTGTCAATCTATAAACCAGGAGATTCCTGGTCAGGGCACATGCCTTGGTTGTATGCGGGCTTCGTCTCGATTGGGGGGTGTGCAGGAGGCAGCCGAGCAATGATTCTCTCTCATCATTGATGTTCTATCTTTCTCCACATCTGCCTTCCTCTCTGAAGTCAATAAAAATTTATATATGATGATTTATTTATAGTGATCAACCATTATATATATAGCCTCTAGGTTGATAACGGAATAATCAAAAACAGGTAAAATCCACCTTACCTCATGGTTATTGAAAGTTGTTGGAAAACTCTATATTAGCTAAGGATGCACTACTTCTTGTCAATGTAATGGACTGATGTATTTGTGGATAAAGATGTTTAAGGAGAAAAACTCTCAGGATGGGCATGACAGGAACTGTCACATTGATTTGAATTCTTCTGCCAAAAGAATGAAAACAATCGGGTGACCATTTAAAATGGTCCCTGAGGACCTTCTCCTGTACCAACCTCACCCAGGGATTCCAAAACTGAAGGAGAGATGAGAAGCAGGGGGCTGAGTGCAGGTGGGCATGTGTAGTTGCTAGCTCCTCAGGTCCCCATTCCACTCCTTGCAGACAGGTGATTACAACTCCAGCAGGAGAAACATTAGAGGCTCGGACACCAGGCAGCAACAGGGGCAGGAGTAATGTACCTTTCCTCTCAACCTCTCCCAGAATATTGGCAGCCAGGTGAATGTCCCTTTAGGAAAGAGATCCAGATATTTCTTCTGAGAAATTAAGAGCCTGAAAGATCAGACCTCTTATTTCTGACATTGGGGGGCTCTTTCTATGGAAAGACGAGCTTTCACCTGATCACCGTACTCACCGTACGTCAAGCCCACCGATGTGCAGGTCCACTTCTTCTCACCCCTGACACACAGAGTCTCTGGTGGGTTTCGTGATTTCTTCGTCAGTGTGAATAGTAAGGTTTGCAAACATTTGAGGAAAGCCTCTAACATGATGGGACTAAAACATGTGTGTGTGTGGGGGCGGGGAAAGGAAGCATAAAGAAGGCAGAAAGCAGAAAACCCTTTAGGAACTGTCCTCAAAAGAGAAGAAATTATTCCAACCGTGACATATTCATAGAATTCTATTTTAGAAATAACATAAAACACCCTGGCTGGTGTGGCTCAGTTGGTTGGGCATTGTTCAGTGCGCAAAAATGTTGTTGGTTTGATTCTGGGTCAGGGCACATGCCTAGTTTGCAGGCTCCATCCCCAGTGCAGGAGGCAGCTGATTGATGTTTCTCTCTCGCATTGTTTCTCTCTTCTCTCTTCTCCCTTCTTCTCCCTTCTCCCTCCTCCTCCCTTCTCCCTCCTCCTCCTCCCCCTCCCCCTTCCTCTTCTTCTCCTTCTTCTTCTTTCTCTCTCTCTCTCTCTCCACACACACACACACCCCTGCTTACTCTGCCTCTAAAAATCAATGAAATATTAAAAAATAACATAAAACATGAAAAGAGTTCTTAGAATAGCTGAGATAAAATCATCAGTAGAAAGTTAGAAAAGATGAAGAGATGTCCAAAGGAAAGGAAAAAAATTCTAAGATTAATCTAGAGGATTCAATATCCAATTAAGAGTTTCAAAAAAGAAATGAGTGGACAATAACTGAGGACTTACTATGTGTTTAGGCACCATTCTAAGTGGCTGATATATATCAATGAGGAAATGACTATTACTTCCATTTTAATAGATATATAAACTACATATATATGTTCTATTGTTATAAATGAGGAAACTGAAGCATAGCAAGAATAGGTGATTTGCCCAAGGTCATGTAGTAGAGGCATGATTTGAACTTAGGCAAATCTTTGCCATTGACCCAGCACATAATTATGAAACTTCAGAATATAAGAGGTAAAGGGATTCTTCTGAAAGTTTCCAAAAAGCAAAATGGCAGGTCACACACACACAAAAAAAGGAATAAATAAGGGTGTCATTGAAATTCTCAACATTGGATGCTAGAATATAAGAGCAACTGCTACAAACGTATGAATGAAAAATTTCAATTTAGAATCATCATCTCCATTGGACAGGAGGATAGAAGATTTGGAGGGATGTGGCGGGGAAATAAAATTGATTGTTTGATCATTTGGAACATAAAATTGGTAGTTATTTGATCAACATGTTATAGAAAAAATATCAGGTGGGTGCATAACAAAGTAAATATATAAAAGATTTTATAAGAAGGAAAACAACCAGTTGGCTCCGCTGACTGGTATACACAGTCACCAACTACTTACTACCTCTAAACTGTGAAAAAGCTGTGTTGGAAGAATGACAGAAGGGGAAGGGGTGTGAAAGAGCTGCATCTTTATCTGAGGCAACAGGTAGTCAACGTATGCCATTTAAACAGATAAATCAAGAGATAACAGTAAAATTAATTTATAAATCTGGAGGTACATGACAAAAGAGACAGCTAAAAGTGGAATGTGGTTGCCTCTCAGAAAGTGATTAAGAAGGGAGAGAAGTGGGTAATGTATAATCTTAAAATACTATATTATCTTTAAAAACTGTGAGTACTTCTGTCTTTAAAAAGTAAGGACAAACTTTTGAAATTCATTTGCTACTAAGTGAAAACACGGGAGCAACCAATCATTGTTTCATAATGTAATTTTTAGAAAACATCTGGTCCATAAAGATTAAAAGTTGTATGAACTCTCGCGATATAACATGGATAAACTATGGGAAGCTTTTCACGTCCCCCTTCAGTTCCACAATTCGTAAATATGGGCTAGATCCCTATAAAAACGTTTCACAAATACACTTTGGGAGCAGTGATTATAAATTAATTGCACCTTTGCTAGGTCGAGTTGTTTCCAACCAGATGAAGCAGAACCACACACACACACACACACACACACACACACACACACACACACACAGTCAGCTTCATCCTGAATTGTTTCCGTAGCAACCATATTACACTGGAAGGATAAAGCACCTTTGTAGTCACGGCCTCTATTGAATTACAATGTCAATGTTGATGTCTGCCTGGATACGTCAAAAGACAACAGGTTTACGGAACAGGTTAGTGGTTGTTTGCAGCTCTGGAATCCCAAGCTGCGGAGCTGAGGTGAAAACGGTGCGCCAGGGGCCGGTTTATTGCCCGTTCAACCAAATCTCCTCACTCCACCAATACCATCTGCCCAGCTCATGGAAGGATGCTCACCTCTTAGAAAAGCTGTGACCCCCTGGGCACGTTTTACACATTTGGGGCACGAAGAGTGGTGGTGGTGGGTGCGTTAAAACACGAAATTACGCAGCAAACCCGGCCATCGTGGTGTTTGCCCCTCCTCTGGGCGCAAAGTAAACTTCCAACTCTTCGGAAACTGTCAAACAGACCTCTTCACTGTGGCCGGGCAAAGCCCCGCGGTTGCGCTGCGCCTTGGATTCCGGTTGGCTGGGGATCCCCGAGTTCAGCTCTCCTGAGTCCTTCCGTTCGACCCATAATCCCTAGTGGTTGCAGGTGTTGTTGCTTTTTTTTTTTTCCTGGTTCCTTCTCTTCTCCAATCCTCCCACCCCCACCCCCACTCCTCACCCGCCCCCCGCCCCGATCCCGGCCCCCGCCCCCGCCCCCGCCACACCCGGGGCCGGCCAGCGGGAAGAAGGAAAGCACGCAGCTTGCAGCCAGGCTCCTCGAGGCGCTGACCCCGGGCTCCCACGGACTCGGCCGCAGCGCTGCGATCGCGCCGCCGCTCCACGCAGGTCCACTCCGGAGTGAGTTACCTGCAACTCGCAGAAGGGCCTTACCTGCGCGCGCCTCTGCCAATGGCAGCGCACCTGAGCGCGCCCCGCAGCCAATCACCGCGCGGCTCGTCCCTCGGGCTTGTACCCTTTAGTAAAAGAATTCAGCTCCTGGCGAGAAAGTTACCTGTGTGGCCGCCCGGGTCCGCCGCTGTCGGCTCGGCGGGCTGCCGGTTGCCACGACCCCCGGGAGGACTCCGCGCCGCCCGGCCGCCTCCGAGCGCGGGCCCCCCTCCTCCATGCGAGGGCCCCCCCCTTATCCCACCTTTCCGGCTAGGTGAGGGCGCGAGCGGGCGAGCGAGCCGGAGTGGTGAGGGGGGAACGGAAAAGCAGAATTACCTGTAGCTCTTGTTCTGCCATCTCGGGCGCTCTCACACACCTTCACCTGCACAGACTTGAAAGTCCAGTTTCACCAGAGGCTGAGGCTCCAGGAAAAAGGGGAGCGAGTTCATTGGATCAAACATGTCACAAGAGTCGGACAAGTAAGTGGATCACACGCGCCGGCTGCTGCTACTACCACTTTGGGCTGATGGCACCTGGTTTGTTATGTTTTTTTGCTGCTTTTTTTTTTTAAAGTTGCTATTGTTGGTATTTTTTTTTATCTTTCTTTTTTTCCTTTTTGGTGCGTCCAGACCTTTATTTTTTTCCCCCCTCCAGATTAAGTTTCTACCCTGGTTAAGGGGGAGAAACCCTACAAGTATGTGAATGTGTAATACCTACCCCCTTTGGGCCTTGATGGTAAAAAAGTAGTTTTTTTCTTTTCTTTCCTTCCTCTCTTAACGAAAGACCTCAACCCCTCCGTCTCCCCGACGAGTACTTGGGGAGTGACAGAGGTTGGGGTACCCGAGGGCGGGAGGCCTGGTACCCCCTCTCTCCAGGCTCCTGGGGCCATTTGGAAATGCTGCTGGGTTCCTTCGATTTGCCCAGAGGGCCAGCTGCAAAAGCGGGTCTTGGCGGCTTTTGTTGTGAGCGCAACAAAGAGCCTTTATACTGAAACCCAAACGGCCATCTTCCCCTTCCCGCACCGGGCCGAGGCTGTGCGTGTGCGCGCCCCCGACGGGAGGCGAGGCTCGGGGGCGCCCAGGGTCCCGGGGGCCGCCCGGCGCCGTCCCTGCGCCCTGCCCGGCTCCCTTCCCCCCGGACGCCCCCGCTTTGTTTGGCGAATTAAGGAAGGAGCGCGAGGACAGGGCCTTGGGGAAACTAGGGGAACTGATTGAAGGCATCTCGGGGGGAGGGGGCACCCAAAGGGTCGCCTGCAACTTGTCGATCCTCCCCTTCTCCCCCCCCCCCCCCCCCCCACCGCTCTCGTGTCCGGGCGTCAATGGTGCGCCCCTGCGGCCCGCGCTCCCGGCCGGCCCGGCCTCTCCGCGCTGGAGGCCGCCACCTCGGGCGTGGCTAGCGGGACGCGTGGGCTGCGCCGGGCCTTCTCGGGGACTCGCCGGCGGAAAGGCGGGGGGCCTGGGCGGCGGGGCCGAGTTCCCGCGCCTGGAAAGGGCGAGCCGGGACGCGCGTCCTTCCCGTCCGGGACGGGGACTCTAGGCTCGCCGGCGATCGGCGGCCTGCGGGGCCCGAGACGCGCGGGTCGCCGGGTCCAGCCGCGTCCAGGCGGCTTCCCAGCAGGCCTGGCCCCTGCCTTCGGGGCGGCTTTGTGCAGGAAGGGGGCGGGGTGGGGCCGAGGGCGGGAGCGGGAGGGAGCCGGAGGTGGGTCCCGCGGCCTTTTCTTAGGATTCGGTGGCGACACTCCCTTCCCCCTCCCCCGGGGCGCGTCCAGGGCTGGGCACTGGCCGCATCTCAGTGCAAGTGCGTAGTGGCCACATTGTTGCTTCCCATTGTGGCTCCGCCGTGACGGCCCGGCCACCCCGAGGGGACCTGGCTCAGGGTGTCTCCTCCAGGGCCAGGCAGGCCGCGGCCGCCGGCGCCTCTCCTTGGAGAAGTGGCCGGGGACCCTGCCCAACTCGAGGGACTCTGCGCAGAGCGAATGTCCTGCGCTGGAGAAGGGGGAGGGCGTTTCAGAGTGAAGCCATTATTGGTAGAGGAGGCCTAGCCAACCACACAGGCTGCCATACTGTAAAAAGTGTGCCAGGTATTAGTGCCACTTTATGGGCCAAGGACGAGTTACCCGCGTGCTGCACGGAGGGCTGGGGACAGGAAAGGCTATTATGAGTGTGTGAATACCCTTCCGTTCACCCCAAATTCTCTCTGTGGCTTTTAAGACATCACCACTCGATTTTGAAAAAAACGTCAGCAGCCAAAAGCCGAGATGACAGCAGGGTTTTTTGGTTTGGTTTGATCTTCGTGTCAAAAAGGGTTCCTAATCTAGGGAATATGGGATAAGACTTACTGTAATTCCTTGATTAAATCACACAATTAACTTCTGGGTTGCGCTGCTTAGTTTTGTGATACAACAGCCACTGGAACGAATTAGGAATGAAAACGGGTGGGATTTGTTTTCACCTGTTACACTTAGCACCAAGGACAATTTAGTTAGTATGGAAACTGGGTTTAGTCTGGTTTCACTACCAGGCGTTACTTGATTTTTATGAGCAGTCACTACCTAGGATGACAGATGTACACATTTAATGAAAATCTGTTTATCTGTCTTTTATCTGTCTATGGTTTCCAGGAGTTAACTTGGCATCCTGGCTGGGAAGAGCAATCGCAGCTGGATGCTGCAAAGAGAAGCCACTGTAGACCCCACTTGCCTCACTCTGCTTGGGCGATCGAGAGGTGCTGGAAATTAATCAGTGGATTTGGGATCATTTGTGCAAATGATGGCCTAGTTTCCTTAATGTTAATAACCTGAGGAGGACTGGCAGGCACGGGCGCAGGTTTTATGTACCTGAAGCTTACGCAACTGTGGCTGCCAGGTGGGGTGGGATGTGGACTCTTAAGGAAAGGATCCCTGAGCAGTTGCTGGGGCTACCTGCCTGGCAAGGGAGGGTCCCCAGCTTGGCTTTGTCAGCTTCCTGGTACATCAGCCTAGGAGGCCTGTCTGTCTTTTCTGACAGTGACCTAAAGGGGGGCACACAGGATCTTTTCCCATAAACTGACAAGACTATAGGTAGTTTTTTTGGATCGCATGGGGAGATAATTTCAGTTAACACGTCTAGACGGAAGGAGTTGCATCACCTTTTTTTTTTTTTTTTTTTTTTTTTTTTTTACAGTTGTGGGCTTTTCAGAGGGGCAGATGTCCTGTAATGATGCCGTCACTAATTAAAGCAAAGTCTTTTTAGCACAATTTGTCTTGAGACATATTTCAAAATTCTCTCTTCCCCTTTCTTAAATTTTATGAAGATTTATCACTTTTGTCAACAAACAAGTGTGTTCTAGCAAGGCAATGATAATTTAGAAACTGTTATTTTACTACCATATATAAAATACATATTCAGAGAGAGAGTATATGTGTGTTTGTGTGTGTGTGTGTGTGTGTGTGTGTGTGATTTTATTTGATACCTACAGGTATTTTTCATTACATAAATGTGTTTTCTGATTATCTACTATTTGCAACACATTCAGATAGAAACTATAGGAGAATAAAAAGATGTGTAAGATATGCCATGTCCACAAGCAGCTTATACTCTAGTGGTCGGTAAACTGCGGCTCAAGAGCCACATGCGGCTCTTTGGCCCCCTGAGTGTGGCTCTTCCACAAAATATCACGGCCTGGGTGAGTATTTTGAAGAAGTGGTGTTAGAAGAAATTTAAGTTTAAAAAATTTGGCTCTCAAAAGAAATTTCAGTCGTTGTACTGTTGATATTTGGCTCTGCTGACTAATGAGTTTGTTGACCACTGCTCTAGTGGAAAGTGATACATGGAGAAACATAATTTAAAAAAATTTAAAAATTTTAATTATGGTTGCCATACAGTATTATTTTAGTTTCAGGTGTACACATAGTGATCAGATACATATATAACTTACAAAGTGATTATCCAGCAAGGCTTGTACCCACCTGATACATACTTACCACAATATTACTGACTATATTCTCCATGCTGTACTATATATCCCCATGACTATTTTTATAACTGGCAATTTGCACATCTTAATCTCTTGCCCTTTTTTCACCCATCCCCCAAACTCCCTTCCATCTGTTTGTTCTCTGTATCTGTGAGTCTGTTTCTGTTTTATTTATTTTGTTTTGTAGATTCCACATATAAGTGAAATGATCTGGTGTTTGTCTTTCTCTGTATGATTTACTTTATTTAGCATAATACCCTCAAGGTCCATCCATGTTGTTTTATGTGGCAAGATTTCATTCTTTTTTTATGACTGAGTAATATTTCATTGCAAGAAACATGGGAAGTGCATATGTCTTTTCAAATGAGTGTTTTGGATTTCTTTGGATAAATGCCCAGGAGTGGAATTGCAGGGTCATATGGTAGTTAGTTCTATTTTTAATTTTTTTTTTTTGAGGAACCTCCATATTCTTTTCCATAGTGGATGCACCAATTTACAATCCCACCAACAGTGCAGGAATTCCCTTTTCTCCACCTCCTTACCAACACTTGTTGTTTGTTGATTTATTGATGGTAGCTATTCTGACAGGTGTGAAGTGTTATCTCATTGTGGTTTTAATTTGCATTTTCCCAATGATTAGTGATGTTGAACTGAACAGACATCATTAAAAACAAGGCAGTACCTGGTAAGTTACTAAAAGAAAGTACACTAGTATATTTATCAGGTCATGGTATATCAATCCCCCTTCTCTTTACCCACCCTACTTTTGCCAAGGGCAATTACTTTTAGTCATTCTGTGTGCTTTTTCTTAACGCATCTGGCCATTATTCTAGAAAGGAAACAGGAAACACCTTATATAGGTATCTCATGTGAATAACCTCTTAAATAATGAGGTGAGACTCTTAAACTTTTACTCTTTAGTTTAATAAATGCATATGTTTGTTTCCACTTGGCTATATAAAATACCTTTAAGATCACAAACATTAAGAATTAGATCTTAAGCCACTAAAAATACACACTCGTTTATTCAACCAGTATGTCTTAAGTGGCACTGTATACGAGGCTTTGATCCTGACATTGAGATTCACTATTGAACAGGACAAAAGCCTTCCCTGGTGCCGCTTGCATTGTAGTTCGGGAAAACAGCCCGCCAGTCAAGAAGTAACTACTAACTTAGGTGGTAATACGTGCTATGAAGGAAAGCAACGCAGGTTAGAGGAGTTGATTATAATAGGGATCTATTTTATATAAAGTGGTCAGGGCTGACGTCTCTGATGAGATGACCTTTGAGCACAGACCTGTAGGAATTGAGGGCTAAGTCACTGAAGATACCTGGGAAACAAGTGTTTCGTAGAGGCAGATGGCAGACCAAGTGCATAGACCCTGAGCTGGGAGAGTGCCTAGCAAGTTCTAGGGGTCAGAAAGGAGCCCAGGGTGGGTGAAGCAGAGAGGTAGAGAGACGATGGTCTCATTAAGTAAACAAACATAATCAGTTCTCTTCTTACTAGTAAAAAAGAGGAAGAAATTATATTTATAAGTGGTCCTGGCAGTCAAGAAGTAAATAATCAGCTAATAACGTCAGTCTTGTGTTTACCACTTTCCTCAATTTAATGCTTGGGGTCTAGTGTTCTCTTCCTTACAATAGATAAAATTCTGCACATTCCTTAATTAATTAATTTTTTATTTTTTATTTTTAAAATATATTTTATTGATGTTTTCACGGAGAGGAAGGGAGAGGGACAGAAAGTCAGAAACATCCATGAGAGAGAAACATCAATCAGCTGCCTCCTGCACACCCCCCCACTGGGGTTGTGCCCGCAACCAAGGCACATGCCCCGACCGGAATCGAACCCCGGGACCATTCAGTCGGAAGACCAACGCTCTATCCACTGAGCCAAACCAGTTTCGGCCTGCAGGCCTGCACACTCCTTAATTTAGAGATGAATAAATGAACTCATTCCAGAAGACCCCTGGGAATCAGAACTGAAGATGAGGGACGGAGTACAGATGGTGTTTGCTCTGACAGTCCTGCTTCCCTAAAACTCTTAAGTTAACTTACCACTCTTCTGGGACTGTCTTCATCCTTTAACATTAGCTTCCAACAAAAATAAGGTCTGTCTTTCGTGCCTTCCTCGACCACAGCCAATTTTTGTGTCAGAAAACACAGGCTTGTCCATTGTCCGGACCTGAGACGGTGCAAACAGTGTGCTTTGGTTCACTTCTCATCTTCAGTAAAGTGAATAATACATAGGCAGTTAACCTATCTGAAAAATACGAAAATGCTAGAGAACATGAAAATCTGGATGAGTTTTTTTTTTTAATTGGAGACAATTACGTATGTGCTCAATAGTAGAAATCTCCATAGGAATAATTTAAATGACCGCTTCCCAAATTCGTCTCATTACAAAAATATCACCGGAGGCACTTGGTAAAACTAAAGTGCCGAGGGCCCCACCCAGAACTGTGGCCTCGGATTCTCCAGAGAGGGAACAGGGCATCTGTATTTAAACCACATCCTGGTACCTTTTATGATTGGGTTAGTTAGCCAAATAATGCTTTAAGTGAGCACTTAACATTACCTCACGTAATATATTCGATTTATATGCAATTTCTCAGACGTATACTAGCGTGCAATGGAAACAAAACCTGTGGCTTTATTTTAGACCAGAGGCCTGATGCACAAAATTCGTGCAAGTGTAGGCCTTCCTTCCCCGGCTTCCCTCCTGCACCCCGGGGCCTGGGCTCCCCTCGCAGCCTCGGCTTTGTCGGGAAGGTCATCCGGAGGGAAGGTCGCCCGGCCTAATTAGCATATTATGCTTTTATTACGATGCTTCTGGATGAGTGGCTTCTGATAGAGTAACGGGTTTCTGAATTCTTAGGCCTCCTCTCAATGTCATTTGCTCTCATTGCTTGCTGAACTTCCCCTTCTGGAAGCATGGGGCCACCTTGCCAGGTCAGTGTTTGCAGAGCTGCTGCAGACTTGATTTGGAGTGACGTCCCCCAGGTGGGCCTCTGCCAGACCACAGCTAAGCTCAGGTTTCAGGCCGGGTCCCACTCACCAGGGAGCTGGAGTGGAGTTCGACGGCCAGTGCTGTCTTTCCAGAGTTTCACATTAGAACCCGAAACTCATGTTCGTTTTTTCTGAGGGCAATCATTTCACTGCATTTAGATCCTACTTTATAATACAAAGACGAAGATAATGCTGTCTGATCTAATGTTGGATGCTGGTGGAATGCTTCAATGAGATGTTGGTTGCAGTTTCGTTTCTAGAGCTAATGGTAGCTTTAAAGTATTGGTACTAGGCCTTCTGTTGGCCTATAATTAGGCCCTCTTTAAAACGGACTGTGGAGATCAGGCCACTCAAATGGGCCCTGTGCCGAGGGACTTAAGGAGGATTAAAAATATGTGCTAGAGCAGCCCCGGAGGAGCCGTATCTAATTTCTGCTAGAACCTGCAGAGTCAGAAGGAGAATTGAAACAAATAGCCAGGTAAACCAAACTTTCATAGAAACCTTGAAACAATAACAATACCCGATACGTATTTGTAGATTAATTTAAACAAAATTATTATTTTGATGTCAGATTATTAAATCTTTTTAGAAAGCCTTCGATCCGTGATCGGCAAACTCATTAGTCCACAGAACGGCAAACCACAGTTTGCTGACCACTCACTGCCTTAGATAATTCAAGTAAATGCTTTGTTTCTTTGTAGCTAGGCATACATCTGGTTAAAAAAATGAACAATTTTGTTAAATAGTATTTTCAATCTCTTACTTCCTAGTTTGAACCAACATTGTCTCCCTCCCTCCCTCCCTCCCTCTCTCTGTCTGTTTCCTGACGCCACTTTTCTGACTTCCCTCCTGTGTTACTCAGTGGGGACTGACACATGCACAGCTTCTCTGCATAGAGGTCAGTGTGAGTCTCTTAGTAGGTGGTTCGTCAGTGAACTTAGCATTTACATGATCAGCAGCCCATCCTCATCACCACACGGAGCCAAGAATGAAGATGATGGCAGCAGATGATGTTGCCCCATCTAATTTAAGCCAACCAAGCTAGACCTTGGGAAATGTTTCAGTTCTTCTTAATATGAGGAAAGCCTCCTCCTAAATTGATTCCGGGTCTCACTCATGATACTTGGCACTCACTTTGGGGTGCGGACACGCTTTTCCCTTTCAAAAGGTGTTCACGGATTCCTGCTCAGTTATTAAGAACGAGGTCTGAGCTGCGATAGAGTAGTGATTGGTTTGGCAAACATGTCCAGGAAACATTCCTCAGCGAGCAGCAACAGGCTGAATAGGAATTTCTGCTTTGGCTCAGGAGGACTAATGGGTTGCTTAGTAATGACAGCTTGTACCTGGGAGTCCCTCAGACAGCTTCACAGCTCTTCATATGTAGGCACCCCAAATTTGATTCACCCTATACTGCACCTGCTCTGCCTTTAGAGCAGTGATTTTCAACCAGTGTGCCGCTAGGATTCCTAAAACATGCAGTACATGGCTATTTAAGTCAGGGACACTGACCTTTGCCCCCCTTAGATATTACCAAATTAAAAAAAAATGACTACAGCCCACACAATAGCTGTCTGGTATGAATGAATCAAAATGATACCTATTTGTTTTGGTCAAATTGGCAAAAACATATTTTTTGGTGTGCTGCAGAATTTCAGTAATTAGCTTGTGTGCCACGAGGTGGTTCAGATAGGTTGGTTGCGTTATCTATCTATCCTTCTACCTGTCATCCATCCATCCATTCCCAGGAAATTACATTTTCTAATGTCAGTCATTTAATGGCTAGTGGTGAGAAGGACTGAACTCTAAAGGGTTAAATGGAATAGAAGCAAGAAAGTATCTCTTTGGGGATCTATTTCCCTTCTCCCCCTCCATTTTATTGGCAAGAGGGTTAAGAAGTATTTTGGTGACTAACAGGATTAGAGCCCTATTTCTAAAAACAGTATATGTTGATGTGTCATACCCAATACCAACCAAGTTACACATTTTTAGAGTTCTACAGAAAGTGCTAGAAAAGCTGATACATTTCAGGGGATTTCAGTGTACATTTTGAAAGTAAGTTGGGTTATGGGGATTGTGCATTTGAATGGGCAGTGGCGGGGGGCAGAAAGCAATCACTTATTTTACTTTATAAAGAACATGGCAGTGAACTTTGTGGGGAGCACTTTTCAAGTGAGCTGGCTTCTTTCACGTCTAAGGAAATGCTGCCTTTACCAGTGTTAATGCAGACACCCCCCAGAGCAGAGAGGGATTGCAAGGTTCTCTTGTTGCTGCTTATTTTGTAGCTTGCTTTTATATGAATGCTGAACATACAAGCACACTAACCCCCCAGGGCCAGGGTCTTTTGTTGTTAAAGGCCCCTGACTTTAGGTTGGGGTTTGAGAAAAGGGGAAGGTCGAAGGGAAGGGAAGAATGGAGAGAGGAGGGGAAGAGAGGGAGCAGGGAGAATTGTTTTAGCCGCTGGTGAGTGGCCTGAGCTGCCGCAGTAGGAGAGTCACATGCTCAGGCTGGTTCTAGAGCAGGTCGGTGGCATGTGGCTGTTTGTCCTCCTGGGGAGCTGATTCTAACTTAAAGCCTAGAACCCTAGTTCTAGGACACAAGCCTTCGGATCCCACAGGGCATGTGAGTGACCAAGCGTCGGAATTAGAGGCAAACGTTTGACTTGGGAAAAGTGCCTTATGTTCTCTCTTCTGTGTTCCGTGTTGGGGTTGTAAGGATGAGTTGAAAATCTGAAGTTTTGATGAACTTGAAAATCTGAGGTTTTGATGAATTTGAGAAAAACAACACTGTTTTTTTTTTTTGTAGGGAGATTGAAAATAGAGAATGCGTTGCCTATTTCCTTCTTAAAATATGAACATGAGGACATGACACACCCGTTTTAAGATTCTGATCACATTAACGTGAGTTAGTGTGGATTTTCCTTCCCGCACTCACCCCAAATCGGTGTTTTTAGTGCTCAGTTAAGTGAGCCCCATAAAATAATTTCTGGACTTCTTGGGTCTAACTTTTCAAACATGCAAGCAACAAAGGCAGCTTTTGCCTCTTCCCTGTGTTGCCAATAAGATAATTAACGGAAGAGCCGAGGAGTCCTCTTTCATTATTTTTCACCTGTAAAATTAGGTCGAACTAAATGATCTTGGAGGAGAATTCTCTGCTCCAACCTTGGGTGATTCTTGTTCTCCCTCCAGAGAGGTCTGGGGAGGGGGCAAGAGGCATGGGCAGGGGGACTGAGGGCTCACAGAGAGGGACGGATGTTCACGAGGTACCGGAATACAGGGCACAGTTGGACCTGCTTCTGCCCACATGCCCCGGCACCCCTTACCAAAATAAAAGGTGGTCTGACTAAGATGACAAAGAAACAGGCTTCTGGCGGGTGGGAAGATTTCAGAGAGCCACATGGACCTCAGAAGGGCAGCGAGATGCTGACATCAAGGGTTTCCCTGTCCCGGAGGATCCCTGCACAGCCTCACGGGGTTGGTCGGTGAAGGGTACAGAAGCCGACCCCATGGAAAGGCCTGGCAGTGCTCCGGGAACTCTCCTTCTGGCGAGAGTCCAGGAGGCCGTCCGTGCTAGGCAGGCTCAGGGAGAGAGAGAGGCGATACCAGAGTGGATGGAACATTGGATGACATTTAGTAAGCCCAACCTTAGGCCAGTGGTCGGCAAACTCATTAGTCAACAAAGCCAAATCTCAACAGTACAACGATTGAAATTTCTTTTGACAGCCCCAAACCGTCCTCCGCACACGGGCCACGAAGTTTCAGTCGCACTGTACGACCGCCCGCACGTGGTAAGAGCCACGCTCGAGGGGCCAGAGAACTGCATGTGGCTCTCGAGCCACAGTTTGCCGACCACTGCCTTAGGCTTCTCCTGCCCCCTTTCTCTCCCCCTTGCTCCTCCTTGTCCCCTTCCTGTTCTCCTCCTTCCTTCCCATTTTTCTCCTTCTCCTCCTTTTAATAAAACCTATTTTAGGGGCACCCCCGGCCAGACATAGTGCCAAGCCAATAGCTTAGTAAGTGTTCAGAGAAGGTGTTAAATGATAAAAAGGTAAGAATAGCATCTGCAGTGTCACTTCAGTTACACGGTAATACATTACTTCACGTCAGAGCACACGTAGCCATTTCTGTAGGGCAGCAGTAAAATCGGCTCTGGTACCCTAGTGTGTGTAGGGTTTGAAAGTGTCTGCATTCGATTTTCTCTGCAGTTCCAGGACAACAGAGACCGGAGCCCTGGGAAGATCTCAGGTTGAAGGACTTCTGAGAGGTTACAAGGCCTCTTCAGAATATTTATGCTTCCTCTGCAAACCATGATTTTTTATCTGCTTTGTAGTCTTGGTGTCTACTTTGAAAAATATGTGTATCTCACACGTTTTGAAAACATTACAAAGGACAAATGCCTCAATAGGCAGACCTACGGTTAAATAACACAAGTAGACAATTCATAAAAGCTATACAAGTGGTTAACAGACATATGAAATAATACTTAGCTTTGTTAATAATCCAGGAAATACATATTATAGAGCAGGGAAGTTTCAAGTTTCCCTCTCAAACTAGCCAAGATTAACAAAACTGGATTTGGAGAAAATACATTTCTAGGAGGATTATCAATTACTAGAGGCCCGATACATGAAATCCATGCAAGAGTAGGCCTTCCTTCCAGCTTCCCTCTGGCACCCAGATCGGACTTCCCTTTCCTCCCAGCCCCGGCTTCATCTGGAAGGTTGTCTGGAAGGACATTCGGAAGGACGTCCAGTCTAATTAGCATATTATGCTTTTATTATTATAGATTACAAACCTTGTGGAAAGCAATTTGACAAAACTGCTTGAAATGAGCCAACCTCTTGACATCTGAATTCCAGTTTTAGGGATTTATCTATTAATCAAGTATATTGTAGCATTATTTTTGATAGTGAAAAATCAGTAAAACAAGAAGTGCCAGCTTATTAGAAAACATTATAGAAAAATGGCAGGAGGAAAGGTTTATCACATTTATTAGAATGCTCATAGGCATTAAACATAAACAGTAAAACCACATTAGGTTAAAAGTAGTTTGCTCTTCAGAGAGAAATTATAGGTGCTTTTGTCTCTTATCTGTGCCTCTATATTTTTCTAGTTTGCTGAAGTGAACTTGCACTGCTTTTGTAGTTAAGAAGGAAAATGTAAAGGTTTTTTGTTGTTAATCCTCACCCAGGACATTTTCCTATTAATTTTAAGAGATAGTGGAAGGGAAGGGAGGGACACAGAGAGAGAAACATCGATGTGAGAGAGACATATCAATTAGTTGTCTCCCGCATGCACCCCACCAGGGCCAGGATCAAGCCTGCAACTGAGGTATGTGCCCTTGACCGGAATTGAACCTGGGACCTTTCAGACCATGGGCCAACACTCTTATCCATCCAGCCCAACCGGCTGGGGCTAAAGGTTGTTTCTTAAAATAGTCATTCTGCCCTGGAGACATTTAAAAATAACACACACATACCCTAAATAAAGTGGAAAAGCCTGCCCACCGGCTGCGGGTGGAATCGGTCTGTGCCTGCCGTGGTCCCTGCCCCCCTCCTGATCCAGCCATGCCACTCCGCGCCTCACTTTGCCGGGCCTTCTGCACCATGCCTCCCTCACCCGCAGATTGCTTTGGTTTGTATCCCAACAACCTCGCCTCTCTGGATTTGCCCAATTGTCCAACCCAACTATTTTTCAGGAGAGCACAAAACAGGTGTAGTAGTGTCCCACCTTTGTGTAACTCGAAGCTGAGGCATAACTAAGGAGAGAAACCCCGTTGCTTCTCCCCAGTAGGCTCCATTTCTGCCTAGCGTCCCCGGGAGAGAATTCTCTGTAGGGAGGTTGCCTGCCACACCATCTCAAGCACCACCTAAAGGTTCCTGGGAGGGATGCAGTGGTGGGTCCCGTGGTGGTCAGTTGTTTGGAGGGATAGGGAGAGCCTGGAATACGACTTCTCTGTAAAAACCAAAAGTAGTTGTAGGCAAAGTTGCGTTTTTATTATTATTATTTTTAAAGCAACAATTTATTTTTTTCCCATAGTGTAGACTTGCTTTTCCCCGGAGGGCCCAGGGTGTGATTCACCAACCTGCTCCTACAAGCCGGTGCCCAGATCATGCCAGACCCGGGCTGGAGTCTGTCGGTGAAGCCGGCGGAGATTGCATCACCGGGCTTCCTGCGGGCAGTCTTTAAGGGAGGCTTTGTCGCACATGAGAAACGATTTGCTTATCACCCCATCCAAGGAGCATCCACAGCAGGGAACAGAAAGTACACGGTGTGACTTGGAGCGGGGAAATGGCCCCACGGGATCCTGACGTTGCCAGATCATGCCAGGAAGAAAATTTAAAAAAGGGGAGGTTTCCAAAGAAGTGGAAATGAACTTGGTCAGTGGGAGCAGC
Source organism: Antrozous pallidus (assembly GCA_027563665.1). Classification (NCBI taxonomy): domain Eukaryota; kingdom Metazoa; phylum Chordata; class Mammalia; order Chiroptera; family Vespertilionidae; genus Antrozous; species Antrozous pallidus. The sequence continues at coordinate 13,759,617 of CM050510.1, forward strand.
ACCAGAGCAGCGCTTGGCTGCGGGAGGGAGTGTGCAGTTCGTGACACAGAGAAGCAGAGGCCTTGCCTTTTGGTTGTGGGCTCTGCAGTGACATCGGCAGCTGCCCCCTTCTCTCCCACACGCATCGGGCACCCCTCCTGCGTGCTTGAATGCTGAAGGTGCAGGAATTCACCAGGTCACAAATGCTGTTATCGCACATTTAAAAAAATCATTTCCTTCTTTGGATGTTCAAAGCATAAATAAGGGCGCGGATCCTTAGAGGGCTAGTGGAAGAAGAAGAGGGAGGGCTAGGTTTTGACTTTTAATCCCGTCTGTACCGTCGGTTTTAGTAACCCAACAACTGTGGTTTGTGTTCTGTTCAGCCACACAGAACCACAAACGTGCTCTCAAATGTTGGTATACAATTCACTGATCTCTTTCAGTGTCCTGAAGTTGCAGTCAACTGGGGTAGCCATGCTAGCATTTCTCTGCTCTTTCTTCCTTTAAAAGCCCCACCTGCTTCTGTCTTCCTGATCCTTCGTAAACAGTGAAATCCCTTTGTGCTCCGTGCCCCGGAAACATTTAATTACAAGTTGCTAAGTCTTCTCCTGCAGCATACCCACGCTTGGCCAAGGCAACCAAATTGAATGAGTTATTCAGAGCTTTCAGGACTAACCAGATTTTGTTGCTGTACCAACTATTCCTGGAATAGGGAAGAAAATGGACAATGTTTTTACAATTCTGAGATTTTTATTGTGTTGGTGGATTGTTTGATAACATCGCTGTGTTGAAGCATTTCTGAATCCTCAGCGCTTTCAGTGCTATAGAGCAAGCTGACTTGTGTTGTGATTGTTTTGTCAGACTTTACATTTGCATGTTTTCTTTTTAAATACATTTAAAAAAATATATTTCTATTGATTTCAGAGAGGAAAGGAGAGAGAGAGATAGAAACAGTGATGAGAGAGAATCATTGATCGGCTGCCTCCTGCACGCCCCCGACTGGGGATCGAGCCCGCAACCCAGGCATGTGCCCTTGGCCAGAATCGAACCTCCATAGGCCAGTGCTCTATCCACTGAGCAAAACCAGCGAGGCTGTATGTCTTCTTTTTTAAGCGCCATATCTTGGGGAGGCTTTTTTCTAATTTCGAAGATAATATATGTGCATGAGTTAAAAATGGAAACTAGAGAAAAGCATGTAGAAGAAAAAGCACACATAATTCCAGGGCCCTAACATTGATATATCGTCATACAGTTTCTAATGTGTACATACATGTCAATGTGGTTATGAAAGAGTATACAAATTATGATCCCCCCATTTTTTACATTATTCATGTCATTCTGTATTTTCCATTTAATGTTATATTATTAGCATTTTACTGACTAGTATTCTTCTGCATACCATTTAATGGTAAAACCTACCATCTTCTATTTTTTATATTTAGGTTGTTTTGCTTTTTCTTTATTATAAATTGCTTTCCCCCCCTAATTATATTGTTTAAGGTTCTCAGTGTGTGAATAAATTTTTGTATCTCCAACAGTTTATCTGTGGGAGAAGGAATCCACGCTCTTTCCGCAACAATGCAAGTATTCCTGTTTTAATTTGCATATTTGGTAGGGTAAAAATGTTTTGAATTGCATTTCTTATTGTTTTAGAATAGGTTTCTGGACGTATAAGCATAAAAAAACAAATGTTTTTAGGTTCTTGATTCAAAATTTGAAAATGATTTCTAGAAAGATTATAAAACTTGACGTTTTCTCTAAATAGTATTTGAGAGTGTCTTTCTCATACTGTGTCACCAGTAAATGAGAATTATAGTTTTTTTTGGTGAATTTGAAAGGCAGAAGTCTATATTTTGTTTTATTTTGCAGCTTGATAATTAACGAGGGCAGGCATTTTCTCTGATTCTTATTGGTCATGTATATTTCTTTTTATTGAAGAGCTTGTTCTCGCCTCTGCTCTCACATGTGGCTGTGTCCCTGTGTCCTGGGTGCAGGGACCTTGGGGCTGAGATCCAGTCGGCTCCCTCTGGCCTCCACTCAGGGAAAAGGGCACCTTCGAACATCTGGACAAGCGCACCATGTGGGACGGATAGCTGTGGCCTGCTCTTAGTTTTCACTCAAACTTAAAAATTAGAATGCTGATATTTCTATGATTGATTTGTGAGAGCTCTTTATCCACCTACCGTGATTAATCCTTGTGTCAAAATTCTGGTGATCATGTCCCTAACTTCTTGTTTATAACCTGATTTCATGATTAAAAAATATTTAGAGCTCTCTATTTTTTTTTTTATATCAAATGCATTCTTCTTGTGTGTGTAAATACTTTTGTTATTTTCAAATGTGGGAAATTTGAGATCAACCTTTATGGACTTAACTCATTAAAACATTTTCCTTTATTTTAACCTTATTTTTAAGGTTATTTAAAAGAACCATTGAAAGATAATTAATTCAGACTTAATTGAAAACACATTAGGAAATACAGTTACTCTAAAACTACCACTCAGAGATGTTAACACTGCTGATAATGCTAACACTTTGACATCTATAGTTTTACTCTTTTCTATGCAATTACATACAAAGTATACAGAGGTAAGATAGTAATGTATATAAGTCTTAGTAACTTATTTTTAAATCAAATTGGTCACAGCTTTTCATGATGATAAATATTTTTAATGGCCCTATAGTTTTACATCAAATGGAAATGTTCAAATCAGTTTAACCAGTTCCTGTTTCTGTATATTTAGATTTTTTCTCTCATTTTTTTTTACTCTTAGAATCAACATTTTGAATAATTATTCTTATAGCCAAATCTCCACAAACTTTTTTAGTTATTTCCTTGAAATCGACTTCATTGAATAAACATTCCTGATCTAAATGTGTGCTCTATCTGTGGGAGAAGGAATCCACATTCTTTCCCCAACAATGCCTATTAGCCTTTTTTTAGTTTGCAAATTTGATAGGGTAAAAATAATAACTGTTTTGAATTGCATTTCTTTCTTTTTTTTTTAAGCTTTTAAAAATTGATTTGAGAGAGAGAGAAGGGGGACAGAGAGAGAGAGATTCATTGTTTCACCCATTTACGCATTCATTGGTTGATTCCTGTATGTGCCCTGACAGGAAATTGAACCCTCAACCTTGGCACTTCTGGATGATGCACTAATCAGCTGAGCCACCCAGCCAGGGCTGAACTGCATTTCTTTCCATTAATTCAAATTATCTCTCCTATCTCAAGAGAGCTTTATGTTTGTTTTTAATATGTATAATATTTTGATATCTTAAGCTCTTTTGAGGGTTTTTTTAGAGAGTTCAGCATTAGTTAAAAGAGTTTATTATTTACTAGAGGCCCGGTGCATGAAATTCATGCATGGGGGAGTGGGGGATGTCCCTTAGCCCAGCCTGCACCCTCTCCAATCTGGGACCCCTCGAGGGATGTCCGACTGCCCATTTAGGCCTGATCCTACCGGCAGTTGCGCATCCCTCTCACAATCCAGGACTGCTGGCTCCAAACTGCTCACCTGCCTGCCCTCCTGATAGTCCCTAACCCCTTCTGCCTGCCAGCCTGATTGATCTCTAACTGCTCCCCTGCCAGCCTCTTTGCCCCCAAATTCCCTCCTCTGCTGACCTGGTCACCCCTAACTGCCTTCCCCTGCAGGCTTGATCACCCCCAACTGCCCTCCCTTGCAGGCCTGGTCCCTCCCAGCTCCCCTCCCCTGCTGGCCTGATCACCCACAACTGCCCTCCCTTGCAGGGCCTGGAACCTCCAACGGCCCTCCCCTGCTGGCCATCTTGTGGAGGCCATCTTGTGTCCACATGGGGGCAGGATCTTTGACCACATGGAGGCAGCCCTCTTGTGTGTTGGAGTGATGGTCAATCTGCAAATTACTCTTTTATTAGATAGGATAGAGGCCTGGTGCATGGGTGGGGGCCAGTTGGTTTGCCCTGAAGAGTGTCCCAGATCAGGGTGGGGGTTCCCTTGGGGTGTGGGGTGGCCTGGGTGAGGAGCCTGTGGTGGTTTGCAGTCTGGCCATGCCCCCCCAGCGACCCAAGTGGAGGCCCTGGGATCTGGGATTAATCTATGTCTACGATTGAAACTTTGTAGCCTGGAGCGGAGCCAAGGCTTCTGCTCACTCTGTGGCGACAGGCATTTCTGTTGGAAACTTTGTAGCCTAGAGTGGAGGCCTAGGCAGGCAATGGCAGGCAGAAAGCTTGGCTTCCTTTGTTGCCGGGGAAACCCAAGCCCAAGCCTCTGTTCTCTCCAGCTCAGTGGCTGCTGTTATTTCTGAATTTTTTATAATTGCAAGCCTTCCTCCTGCTCTCAGTGTGGCAGCCATCTTGGTTGGGGTTTATTTGCATAATCTCCTGATTGGCTGATGGACATGGCTTGTGGGTGTAGCAAACGTATGGTCAAATTTGCATATTACTCTTTTATTAGATAGGATAATATTTTGATATCCTAAGCTCTTTTGAGGGTTTTTTTTTTAGAGAGTTCAGCATCAGTAAAAAGCGTTTATTATTTATTAGCAGAAGGTCCAGCCACAGTAGAAGTCATTGAGTTTGGGAACAGTCCCTAATTCAGAGCCCCCATCCTTTGCCCATGAAAGCAGTGACCCAGGTCTGCACTGAAGGCCCCTAATGAAAACCCACACGTTCAGGAAACTCCGCACGGGGTAGGAAGCCCAGTTCTCCACGCTGACTGATGGTGCTGAGTTCAGGATGAATACCCGCAAACAACAACAAGCGAGTGGTCACTACGCCCATCTCTTCCCTCGGTGATTCATCGAGTGCCTGCAGGCCAGGCACACAGCTGGGCACCGTGCCAGGCACTGAGACCACAAAGATGAAACAGACTACTAGTTTCTGAGCCTGAGAACCTTAAACAATATATTTAGAAAAAAACCCATAATTTAGAAAAACGTGCACTTTTACTTTTCTTTCTTGAAGTAATTAGTTGCGGGAAAAGTGGAGGCAGGCAGGTCCAAAATAAGGCAAAATCGTGTGAGTCTTCAAATTTTCTGTTTTATTTTGATTTGAAAAGACCTGCCCTATTTTTTTTTTTTTTTTTATTCTTCAGGTTTGGTCAGGCTTTTATTTTGGTCTATTTTTAGCAGTTAAGAAACACTTTGGTTGTTTATCTCAGTAGTAGGGCCATTTTTCAAAGATAAATCTCTAGGATTCTCTACTTACCCCCTCACCCCCTCAAGTTTCTGAACAGGTTTTATTACAACCAGAGGAGATGGCACTCAGTCCTTGGCTGCTGGCTTCCTCATGGCCGCAAGGACCTTGTTCATTCTCTCTCTCTCTCTCTCTCTCTCTCTCTCTCTCTCTCTCTCTCTCTCTCTCTTGGCACAAATGTGTGGCCCCACCTTTTTCTTGGTGAATTGCAGGGCCCTCTTGTCCTTAGAGACCTTGAGCAGCTCCACGGGACCACTCATAGGGACAAAGCCACACACCTCTCTGATCATGGCCACACGAACTTGAACTTGGTGTGCTTGGTGAGGCTGCATGGCTGTGCTGGTGTGTGCTCACAATCTTGGTCACCCTGTGGCCTTTGTTGAGCCCTCGGCCATGGGACAGCTCAGAGCTGTCAGTAATACAGATAGCCTTTTTTTGCTCCTCAGTGGCTGCTGCTGCGGAAGTGTAATTCAACTCTGCATTACAAAACTCCTCTAGAGCCGTGGGTTAAACATCTGTTTGTATCCTCTGTCATACGCATGTTTCTTCCAGTGCTCATGGTAACATCTGTGGAAACTGACAATTTACGGAAGTCACTGGGTGCTTTTCTAATCTGAGACACAACACGAAAAACATCTAGGACAATTAGGAGTTTATTTTTTAAGTGTTGGTGGCATGAGAGCCCACTGCATTTACAGGAACTCGCTGTCTGGTCCCATGACATATCAAGGTTGTTTTCTTTGATCTCCCTTTTACGGTTAACCTCTTGGATCTATGATTTTTTTTTTTAGTCTCTCTACAGATCTAAGAGAGAGTTCATGAAAAGGAAAAATCAGTTTACTTAGTATGGCTACTGATTAAGGGAAAACATATTTACTTCCGATATGCATCCTATATTCTCTCCTTTTTTCCCCAAGTGTTCTCAGAGCTGTAAACGCAAGGGTTGTGTGATTAGGAAGTCTAGCATGTGCAAGGTGCCGGTAACGGCCTTCCCCATGAAACCTACAGAGCGCGATGCCAGTGAAGGGCAATCTTTAAGTAATTGGTGATATTGCATATTTTTTTCTTTTTTTCAACCTAACTCTATAATGCAATTTTTATCTCTAAATATTTTAATGGCCGCAGAGCATTATGCTGAGAAATTACTATCATCAACTTACCATTTAGGTTATAAGGAGATTGTTGCCATAGTTTTCACTATCATAAAAATAATAATATTTTTTATATCCTCACCCAAGAATATGTTTTTATTATTTCTTAGAGAGAGATGGAGGGAGAGAAAGAGAGAGACACCGATGTGAGGAAGAAGTATCGATTGGTTGCCTCCTGTAGGTGCCCCCCAACTGGGAGTGAAGCCACAACCTAGGTATGTGCCCTCACCAGGAGTTGAACTCTCGACCTTTTGGTGTACAGGACAACACCTCACCAACTGAGCCACCCACCCAAGGCAAATCATACCTTTATAAAAATCCTCAAACAAACAACCTTTCAAGTCTTTTAGATCACTTTTTAGAATGAATTTCTGGATTAAAATTCACTAATATTAAAAAAATATGTTATTACACAATCTTTGTTAAGCTTAGGGGGAAAAAGACAAATGCCCCTTTGATAATTTTTTCTTTCCTACCATTTTCAGCAGAATTTTGACAGTTTGTTGGATACCTTCCTAGATGTGTTTCTAGGCATTATATCACATAGGAATGTTTATATATTTAAGAGTTTTTTAATATTTTTTTCACTTTTTCATATACATGAGTGATTTTATACACATTGTTTTATGATTTTGATTGGTCTATGTCAATAATAAAGATAGTTTTTTTTTTTTATGGTTGCACAATATTCCACAGTATAATGACTAAAAGATAAATTGACAGAAATGTAACTTCTGGGGCAAAGGCTATGCATATTGAAATCTTAGATTGTTCTCCAGATGCTCCTTTAACTTATCCTCCATTTCTGCCTACCCTGGAGCCATGGAACTTACCAGACTTTAAAATTTTTATGTGCCCTGATTGGGGATTGAACCCACAACCTTGGTGTATTAACACTGCACTCAAACCAACCCAACTACCCAGCCAGGGCAATAAATAGGTATAATTTTGATTCATTCACACTGGATGTCCGTTGTTCTGTTAGTTGTCATTTTTGCTTGTTTTGTTAATCCTTACCAAAGGATATTTTCTCCATTGGTTTTTAGAGAGAATGGAAGAGAGAGGGAAGACAGAAACATCGGTGTGAGAGAAACACATCAATTGGTTGCCTCCTGCATGAGCCCTGACCCGGCCCGGGGCTAGGAAGGAGCCTGCTACCAAGATACGTGCCCTTCACTGGAATCGAATTCGAGACCCTTTGGTCCACAGCCTGATGCTCTATCCATTCAGCCAAACCAGCTAGGGCACTGCTGTCATTTTTTATTTGACAATCTAAAGGAAAAGAGGTCAGTGCTCCTGACTAAATAATTAGGTTTTGCATATTTTAAAAACTGTTGTGACACACTGGTTGAAAATCACTGCTCTAGTCTAATACCTATCTATGTATTCATCTTCCTCTCCCCTCTCTTTTACTGAATCTCAAATTGTCATTTATAATAATCTCAATTGTTATTTATAAGTAATGGTTATTTTTTATCCTTTCCAGTATTTAGATTTCTAAAATTTTTCTCTTATTACACTGCTTAGGATGTCAAGTACAATTTTGAATAGTCGGATGTCAGAGGAGGTCTGTAAAGGAAGTGGTTTTAATGTCTCATTGTTAAGCCTAATGGTATTGTAGGTTCTTGGTTATTCTCTTAATGTAGTGATAGCCATAAATAAGTCTCGTAATTCTGTTTTGAGCAGTCTTGTATCCATGGGGTAAGCCTGGTGTGTTATGATATAAAAACTTATTTGAAGATTTTATATCTATATTCATCTCAGTACCGCTGCTTACTAGTGCTGTGTCCTGGGATAAGTTATTTAATTTCTTTGTCCCTCTGGTTCTCCACTATAAAACAGACTAATGGTAAGAGATCTTGCCTCTCAACATTGGGGTGAGGTACATGGTAAACACTCAATACATTTTAGCTGTCATATTATTGTCATCATAGGTATATTATTATTATAAATATTATCATTATTGCTGGTCTCTTATTTCGTGTGTGTGTGAGTATGTGTCTGTAAGTCTACAAGGGTGAATGCTATCTTTGTTGTATTTTGATATCCATGTTATGCTAACTGATTAGAATGAGTTGGGAAACTTTCCATGTCTTATTAGGCTCTGAAATAATTCAGTGTTGGAATGATCTATTCCGTGAAGGTTGCCAGGGCCTGGTGAAGGTCCTCGGTTAACCTTTCAATGTCTTCCATCCTTCCTTTGTCTACTCAGGCTTTCTAGTTGAGGCCAAGTTTCAGCATTTATATTTTCCAGGAAATCATTGCTTTCAGATCGCCTTTGTATCCGTGGATGTGTCTTCCCAACATTTCATCAGACTTTACCTCTCCTACTTTCACCTTTACTCTCTTAAGCCCCACCCTTACACACACACACACACACACACACACACACACCCACACACACCCCACAGACACCACAGCACAGCTCATCACTGCCTTTATGGGTATTTGACTAGCAAAACTGGGGGCTCAGTAGAATAGAATTTTGCAGTGATTCATGTGCATAGAACTGAGACCAGTATTTAAAAATGAGATTTTGTCTTAGTTTAGGTAAAATATATATGATTATATGTTAGTCCAAATCCTCCAAGAAGTAGTCACCAAGATAAAATTAAACAAGCAAGAAGTTTATTAAGGGAATTCCTGTGTGAGGGGGGTGGAGAGAGGGTGCTGGGTAAGGGGAGGAGGCCCAGGCCCTGAGGCCAGTCTCACCCCCAGTGCAGGAGAGAGGAGGGGAGATTCTGGGGAAGCCCCCCAACCCCCCACCCCTCATGCCCAGTAGCCTAAGGAAGCTTCTTGAGAGCCAGCCCCAGGAAGCTTTTAATTTGTGCCACCAGAGGAATTGGCTGGGTGGTCTGGGGAGGTCCAGCTTCAGCCTTCACAGTTAGCTGGGCCCTCGTTGGTTCTCTCCCTGCTGCTGGAGACTGCAAGGCGCACTGCAGGGATGGCTGCAGAGTGAAAGCATCCTTACAATCCCTCTGTTCCAGTTAGGGCTCTGCCTTTTCCTTCTGCTGTGCATGCTGCTCCCAAATCACCTGTCTTTCGGGCTCCATATTACCAGAGACTTACCCTTCCATTCATGCCGGGATGTAGGTGCCTGGTAGTTTGAGGTGGGAAAAGAGATCTGGTGGAAGGGTTTTTATTCTTTTATGTACCTTTAACCAATCCTGGGCTCAGCCACTCCCCACATTCCAAGATTCACATGGCTCCAATTCCTTGGACTTTCACATTCTATGATCTTTTGGGCTTTCTTCTGAGATATCCCTCTGTGTGCATTTAGGCCTCCTCCTGCTCCACTCGCTGAGGCAGTTGCTGCTCTTCTAGTTTACGTCTCCCCTATTTACTTGATATGTTTGATGGAGGCCTCTTCCTTCTTTCTCAATCATTTGATCTCTTTAACTGTCATTTTAATGGGGTTTCGATAATATATTCCACCTGCCATACAGAAGCCTCTAGAACTTTGAATATTGTTTCTCTTTTCTTTGTTTGCTGTTCTACTTCTGGAACAGTTACATTATCTCCAATTTTTTTCTTTTTTGTGGGTCCCTGATTATTAATTTCTAATGACTGTAATTTCGGTTTCTCTTCTGCATTCACTGTGATTATCTCAAGCCTTTCCTTTGTTATTAATTCCATTTTCAGTTCCCTAGGTATTATTTGCTCTATAAGCTATTGTTTTGGTCTTCTCTTTTCTTAGCCCTGCAATTTCCCTTTTTACCATTGGGCCATCACCTTAGCACTTTTGTTTTATTGGATTCATCGTCTTATTATGTTTTATAGTACAACGTAATTTCTGGGAATTTTTTTTCCAGGGAGGGGTTAATTCTGTTTTCTTATGCATGCTGTGTTCTTTCATTATATGTCTGATTTCCTGTAATGTGTTTGGCCCTGTTGCTATGCCATTTTTTTTTTTGACTTGTTCATGCTTGACATGTTCTTTAAAAAAATTTTTTTTTTGTTGTGATATAGTCAAAATGAATGATTTCTTTACTGATCTCTGCCATCTGAGACATGTTAGTGTGCCCTTCCTAGGCCAGCTTAACGCCGGCCATTTGAAGATGGGACAGGGTGGGAAAGCTCAGTGTGGCCTTGTGGAGCCTCTGAGTGACTTGGCTAAATGTTCCCCATGGAGTTCACTCACCACCTGCAGGAAGGCGTCCTCCTCCTGTGTGTGTAGGGGTGCCTCTGGGTTTTAGGTCTGTCCCCTCCCCTAAGTACTGGGGCTTCTGTTTCTGCTGGGGACAGTCATCTTGCTTGGTCACATCTCATTTCCATTCCTATTCCTCACTAGGGTTAAAAGAAAAGGGTGCCTGTGAGTGATGGTGCCATTGTTAACAGTTTGCCGTGGAAAATTGTCATGAAACTTCATCTGAAGCTTTCAACTGTCTTCTTTCCTTAGTCTTCCCTCCTTTAAAGGGTCTTACCGCATTTATCCACCATTTTTGTTTTCAGTCCTACTAATTTCCTCTTCACCACTGAGGTTATTTAGTGCTAGCTCCTTCCACTCACCCTAACCTCTCTGGCTGGAGAGCCCCCAGGACAACAAAAGGGCAGAGAAAGTGTCCAAACAACTGCCCCCATAACTCCACTGGGGTAAAGGGCTATGCTGTCTACCACTCCGTTGACCTCTTTCTGTCAAAGAAATCAGTCTGTTCACTGTATTTGATTGCACTCTGCACGACACTTTTATTGGAACATATTCTAACATTTATTAAGAATCTGGGTAATTTTTTAAAATGTTCACTTTCCTCAGAGACAAGGCAGACAAGATGCTGTTAACATAGAGAGTTAAATAACATAAAAGTACAACACTGGTATTATCTTTTCTTTATACTTCCCCTAGAGGCCCGGTGCACAAATTATGCATGGTTAGGGTGCCTAGGCCTGGCCAGCGATCAGAGCCAATTGGGGCCATCCGCCTGGGGCCTCCCTTCCTTGACTTCTGACTGGGGCCTTCCTTCGTTCTGCACCTGCCCTGGTGGTCAGCGCACATCATAGCGAGTGATCGAACTCCCGGTCTCCTGGTCGAACTCCTGAGGAAACACTTTGCATATTGGCCTTTTATATATATAGATGTGTTTTTGAAGTTGTCTGATATAAGCATCACCAGCCTTGTAATTAAGCAGCTATGGTTCCTGGAAAGTGTTTTTGTCTCTTGCAATCCTACCCCTTTTTCGAACAGCTTAATGCAAGTGTGGTGAGCATTCGCTTGATATGACTGAGGTTGGGGGACATAGCAGTGCATATGTTTATGCAGTGACGATGCCAGGCAGGAGAGGCAAGGCGACACCTCTTCACCGCCAACTTGCTTATTAACCCTGATCTGTACCAGGGCCAGCTGGAGAGGTGATGTGTCTGCAGAGTCTTAGACATTCTAGATCTTTCCGGCCCAAGATGGTCCTCTTCATCCATAATGTGGGCTTACCATCCCCTGTGATTCTGTCCTTTGTCCATGAAAGCATAGCATGCCCATTGGGAACTTTCCTGCACATCTTTTCCCAAGGTGGAGACACCCACATCCCATATTGTCCTGCTCCTAATTTCACTTATTTTACCTATGTGTGACCTTTCCCATTATAAAACCATTAGAGGCCCAGTGCATGAAATTTGTGCACTTGTGGGCAGAGTCCCTCAGCTCTGTACCCTTTCACAGTCTGGGAGCCTTTGGGGGATATCTGACTGATGACTTAGACCCAGTCCCCCTGGGCCTAAGGCAGCAGTCGGACATTCTTAGTGCTGCTGCGGAGGTGGGAGAGACTATTGCCATTGCTGCTGTGCTTGCCAGCTGTGAGCCTGGCTTCTGGCTGAGTGGTACACCCCCTGTGGGAGTGCACTGACCACCTGGAGGTAGGTAGCCCCTGCACTGAGTATCTGCCCCCTGGTGGTCAGTGCCCATCATAGTGACTGGTAGGTCTGCTGCTTGGTTGATTTGCATATTAGCTCTTTATTATATAGGATTAATATGGGGAAAGGCACCGATTGCTAGGGCACCCGGGAGTGGTGCCTACACAGAGTCTCCTCTTCACTCTTCAGGAGCTGCACCTGAGTTTTGGTTTCTCCTTGTGTTTGGTCATAAAACATGACCATTCTTCAGGCTCTGGCCCTTATCTTCGACATCTCTGCTAGTCACTGAAACAAGTGACCTTTCCATGTGCTAAATCAGTGTCCCTTCAGTACAGAATGGTTCACTCTTAGCCATTAAAAGTTACCTATCCCTGGTTGAGATCATTCTGCATTTCTTCTCTTTCCTCTAGAAAGATCCAAGTTCTTTTCGTCTCTGCCAAAGTGGTGGAGGTAATGCTTTATTTCAGAGGATTTTCCCAAGCTGGTATGCACCTGTCTTTGGGTTTCTCTCCATGTTGGAGAGATTTTAGTGAGAATGCTCCATAGTTTATTGAGTTAACTTCTGTCTCCTGTACTTCTTTGGGTAAGGAACCTTCTGTTCCTTCCCTTTGGCACTATCTGATAAACTGTGACATGTGGTTGTGCACCTTCATTGTGCAGCTAAAATTTTTTTTAGATAAACACACACACACTCTACTTTTTTATCCATTTTTGTTTAGTCTTGCGTGAGTTTGTAATGCAGTTTCATTCTGATGTCTTTAACCTGGAATTCCTACACATTTTCAATGATTAAAATGATCAGTTAACCATTTTTTCATAAATTCTTCTTTTTATGCTTAACAAACCCTTTCCAAACTCAAGAGCAAATTAAAGATTCATGTACATATTCTAATTTGTGTGTGTATATGTGATTAAATATAACTTAAAAATTGCCTGAAACTTACTGTAATGGTTTTAAGTAAGTGTCTAATTTCCCTTAACTACTTCCTCCAACACATTTTATTGGAGAAATTCTTTTTTATTTCTCTTTTTTTAAAGTGAGTTAGGTAGTTTTTTTCTTTTAAAAGTTATTTTTTCAATTACAGTTTACATTCAATGTTGTGTTATTTTAGTTTCAGTGGTTAGACATTCATATACGTTACAAAGTGATCCCCCTGATATTTCCAGTACACGTCTGGCACCATATATAGTTATTACTATATTACTATATTATGGACTATATTTCTTACACTGTATTTTACATCCCCATGACTGTTGTAACTACCAATCCCTTCACCTTTTTCACCGAGTTCCCCAAACCACCTCCCCTCTGACAGCCATCAGTCTGTATGGAAGTTCTTGCCCTCTCTCCCTTAATGCATAAATGTGATCACATTATACACAGTGTATTTTTTTGTGCATTCCTATTCCTTTTTTGCTTCTTGTCTCTAGACTACTCCCCTTCATCTGCACACACACACACTCCAACCCTAAGTATGTATATAAAAAAAAAATATATATATATATATACCTATGCATATTCCTATACATTCACATAACATATGCAGTTTTAAAATTAAGTTTTAACTTCAAGAACAGATGTAAGGCCAGAGGAATAACCTCAAGTGCTTTCGATTATTTGCCCAGAAGAGGAAAAACAGGTGATTCATTTTTATTTTCCTCATAGTGTTCCCAGAAACCCATCTAAATTCTAATAAGGCAAACTAGAATTATCTGCTTTTTATTATGTCCAGCATTATTTGTTTTAGGTAAAATTTATTGTATAGTAAAGCCCGTCTATTTGCCCTATTTTGTTTTATAGAAGAGACATCTTGTGTAATCAGTGTTGTTTAATGTGGATTTTGTGTGGGCTTTTCCATTACTTCCTTGTGTAATCTTTTTGGGTCTCTAATCTATTTCCTTATCTATTAAAGATGGACGTAGATTCTAATGTTTTTACCACTGAATATTTTCTATTAATTTTGGAGAATACAGACTAATTCACATACTATGTGAATTTACAAATTAAGACATAATACCCACTTGCAGAAAGGGAGTAAAAGTTAAGACTCGTACCTAAGTAAAGAATAAGGCATAAAATGTTGAATGCCTTGAGATTTAAAAAAGAACAAAAGTGTGTGTGTGTGGGGGGGGTGGCGGGAGGCGAGAGACCTTATGAAAATGATTTTGTTTTTCATTAGGTAGAAAATAATCCTTAATTTATCTCTTTCCTGGACCATTTCAATAGCCTCTTTCTTGGTCTTCTAGCACCTGTTTGCTTTTTAATCACTTCCTGCAGCCAGAGTGATGTCTTTAAAACACATATTGATCAAGTTGCTTTGTTGCTAAAGATCCCGCATACCTACCTCATGCACTTAGAGTGAACTTTAAAATGTGCAAAAGCAACTGCACAGTGCTTTTTCCTTCAGGCAAGCACTGTGCCTCCGTATGCAGTAGAAGTGCTTTATATGCGCTGCCCACTTCTTCACACAGAATATTAAAAAGATGCCTACCTAAAGTTTGAGATTAAAATGAGGTTTTATACTACTTCATCAAGGACATGTTCAAGTGAAATTAACATCTTTTGTTTGCTTGGTTTTTTTATTTTTGTGTGTCAATAAGAATATACTGATTCAAAGACAGTTTGATGTCACTGCCTTGATTTATGTGAATAACTGAAACTTTTACCCACCATTAATTTTGCACCACTAGTGCAAATGTCCAACATACTGAATAATGTAAATAATGTTTTAGTATTTTTATGAAAATAGTTTCCACTGTACAGACCTCTGAAAATATCTGAGAGACATAGTATGAGAATTGCTGCTCTAAAATATCTATATCCTGTCTTTATCCTAGCAATCATTGTCACTGAATTGTTAATAAAAACATTTAAATATATATATTTTTTATTACCATCAGAGTTAATCATTATCCATCACTCTTTCTCCATGGAAAGCAAAATCTTCAGTATACTTTTTAAACAACTACTCTCTTACAACCACTCAGATATTTCATTCTAGCTTGGTATTATTTTTAAGGATCTTTTCTTAGAGGTATAATTTTATTTTCATGATCAGAAGTTAATTTAATATTTTACTGGCATATTTGATACTCCGACTGCTATATCACTTTTCTTCTTTACCCATGAATGTCTTTTTTCACTTTGTATTGTGGAATGATTCTTTCCAAAGGTATATGAGGGGAATGGCTTTTGAATCCTTTCATGACCAAACATGCCTTTATTTTGCCATCACAGTAGTTGATCTTTTGCTGTCTTCAGAATTTCACGTTCAAATCTCTTTTCTCGTCTTCCAGCAGTTAGTGACGCAGGCGAGAAGTTTACTGGCCCACTTGCTTTGTTGAAAGTTGCTTAGTTCTTTTTCAAGTTTTTTTTTTGGGGGGGAGTGGTATTTTCTCTTTAATCTTTAACATAGGAATTTCACAGGATATGCCTTCACGTATTTCTCTTCATTATTCTTTTCACAATTTTGGAGCCCTTTATTCTCAAGATTCAAGTTTCTCTTCACTAGAGAACATTTTCTTCTAGTTCTTTGATTATTTATTTTCCCCTTTCACCCTTTTCATTCCTTTCTTCTGTAACCCTTGTTAGTTGAATCTATTCTTGCATGTGTTTAAACTTTTTCTCTTATTTTTTTCCCCTCTAAATATTGGGAAAGTTTCTTTCTTAGATCTCCTAGATGATGACATATTTTTGATTGTTTCAACTCAAACCTCATTCAAAATTTTACTTTTATTTTAGAAATTATGTATCTTGTTTTGTTATTTCTTTTTCATAGAAACATGAACTTGCTTTGAACATGCAGTAGCTTCCTTTAAACATTATTTCCTCTACCCAACATTATTTTCCTCATCAATAAGCTGTTTCAAAATTCATGGAGTTTCTCTTTCATTCTTGTTACATTTCCTTAAATATCTGGTGATCCTTAGTTCTTCCGTTGAAAGTGAAGAGTGTGATCACCTTTGCAGCTGGCAGGGCTTGTTAGCAGAATAGTGTTCACTCTTTCCAGCGCAGGCTGTTCTCTTACGAGAAGGAGTGACCACAGACACTGAGGGTTCCTGGAAGATGAGGTCCAAGGGAGCTGGACACATTGGAAGATTTTCCTGTTGTTTTAAGCTGAATTTTTTTTCTTGGTTTCCATTTGATTGTTTAAAGTTACTCTGGGCCTGTGGTGGGCAAACTGCAGCTCGCGACCCACATGCGGCTCTGGCCCCTTGAGTATGGCTCTTCCACAAAATACCACGGCCTGGGCGAGTCTATTTTGAAGAAGTGGCATTAGAAGAAGTTTAAGTTTAAAAAATTTGGCTTGCAAAAGAAATTTCAATCGTTGTCCTGTTGATATTTGGCTCTGTTGACTAATGAGTTTGCTGACCACTGCTCGAGGCAGTTTACCAAGTTATTTCTTTCTCTAGTCCTAGGGCCCCCCAAGGGCCAGATCATTCTGTGTTTAAGAAGTGAACGCTGTAGCTAGCTCCTTTGGGTACACGGTACCAAAAGAACAGAAAGAACCGGGTGTGACTGGCTTGGTCATAGACCCTGAAGTCTCAGACGTTTCCAGACTTAGTGGGAAAACAGGTGCTCATGTATGCATTGTCTCCTCCTGCCGCAGAGCTGGGGTGTAGCCTTGACTTTGACTTCTCCTCTATTTCAATCTCTTCTGCTTTCTGTCTTCTAGAATTGGACCAATTTCTCTTTCCACATGGACCACACACATGATTATTTCTCATTTCAGGGATATGTTTCAGATTTGAAATGGTCTTGAGATGGAAGTCTGTCCTGAAGTCTTTTTTTTTTTTATCTTTTTCAAACTATAAGAGAAAGTTCATCTAGCAAATTGCAGAGGCAAAAGGAGGGCCCTGGGAAGAAATAGGCTGGAGAGGCAAAAGGAAGGCCTTTGGTGCTTAGGAGAGAGAGAAAGGCAAAGGTAATGCGCCTGGGGAAGGGGGTTGGGGGGGGGGGAGGTGAATGCTTCCGGGAGGGAGCGTGCACTCCTGCAGCCTTTTAAGAGACTTTTGTGCATTGTTTTCTTTCTTTTTTTTTTTTTTCTGCTGAAGATTCAAGCACAGTCAGTTCCTATGAAGAACAAATTTTCTTTTGAATTTTAAGAGCTGATTTGCTTTTAAAAAAGACTCCTTTAAAAACTATTTTTGGTCAGTATCTAAATAGAATGTTTCTAATATTATTTAATTATTTAAATTTCTCTCATGTCAATTATTTAACATTTTTCCACAGGGCATTTGGAAAAGATGGCCTCTAGCTATGTCAGACTAAAGAGGAATAATGAGGAGTTGCTATCCCTCACCCCACGTGACTCATTTGTGTTGCCTGATATAGTACAGGCCCTGCAGAATGTTTCAGCCCAGCACCTTGGAATTCTACAAATAACCTAAACACATTGTCCTCGTCTTCAAGGAGTTGGTAGAGTCCCCCTTGCACATTTTCTCTAGAACTCTGAATATGGAAGTCCTCTCATTTACTTGCATGCAAGAAATTCCCGTTACCTTGGTTTCTTGTCTTCAGTCTGTTTTTAGTTCTCTCTTTTCAAGGAACTTTTATTTTTTCTGATTATGAAAATGGAGCATACTTAAGAATTGGCAATAGACAGGGTGCTTAAGATCTCTGGAATGCAGTCCTGGTCCAAGCTGAGTGCTACGTGATCCTGGACAAGTTACTGAGCACTTGCTGTTCAATGTCCTTATCTGTGTAAAGGGCATGTTGGCCATACCTGACTTTAAGGATTTTGTAACCCACGTGAGGGGCTTAGGACACTATCTGGCATATGGTAGGTGCTCAATAAGTATGTGTGACTTCTTACTATTGAAGACTATCTGAAAAGTTGAAAGAAGCAAATAAAAATTCACCTATAATCATTGTAACCATTTTGAACTTAGATTTATACACACATTTTAGTTATTCCATAGATTGCGGTCTCTAGAATTTCTCTTCATTTTAAAAACTGATTTTAGAAAGAGAGGAAGGGAGAGTGAACGAGAAACATCAATTGGTTGTGTCTTGCATGCATTCCAACCTGGGATCCAGCCTGCAACCTAGGTATGTGCCCTGACCAGGGGTTGAACCCACAACTGTTTGATGTGCGGGATGGTGCTCCAACCAAGTGAGCCACCTGGCCATGGCGAAATGCTCTACATTTAAAAAATTATTTCCTTGCCCTCTTCACTTTCCATTGTGACATCCTTCTCCTTATGGTTGTTTTTACTACTTAATGTGAGTTTCCTTCAGATTCTGAATTATGTTCCTAATTCTCTCAGTTCAGTGCTGGATTTCTTAATCAGGTGTCTGAGATCATGCTTAGGGTACCAGCAAAGCTAAGGCAACAGTGAGACAAGAGCATGTGTCATAGATATGCTTCAATCAGTGGGTCAGAATATTTTATTCATTAGTGTATCTGAAAATGGAACTAGATTTCTGTACAGGTAAGTTTTGTGTTATAATTCATAATTTTTAAAAACTATGCCTTTTATGTGGGGGAGGGTATCAAAATATTTTCAACATGAAGAGCATCAATATTATTCCAGGTTTGTGGATTTATTTCATTTCCCTTGAATCTTATGGATGGATTTTTTCAATGGCAAAAGGTTAGGGTCATTAAGAATAAATGCTCAGTGTAGAAAGTTCCTAATTTCAACCCTTGTTCTTACATGGAAAAGTATCTGTTATCTCTTGTGACTTGCCTCTAGCAAGCACCAAAAGAAGGGCTATTTATTACTAAAGATAGTCAGCAGTGAAATGACTAACATCATTGGCATTTAAATTGTGACATTAACCCCAAACAGGTTGATTGGTTCAATAGTTTCCATTTGAACATCTTATTCTGTTAATGGAGAAAATTCTAAGATGAAGAAGAGGAGGAGGAGGAGGAGGAGGAAGAATCACTTCTTTGAAACTTTGCTATTAAGTTTAGTTTCTGAATATGGTCTCTCTCTCTCTCTCTCTCTCTCTCTCTCTCTCTCTCTCTCTCTTTCCCCTCCCCCACTTCTTTTGCTGGGGAGCTGAAATGATTAGATTCAGTCTCAAGCCACTGAAGTGGATGAAGGCTAAACCCCAAGTGCTGAACACTCAGAGTATAAGATATTCTATTGACCTGAGTGAGATATTAGTTTTGAAATAAATTAGAATATTTTCCTTGTTAAAAAAGACAAGATAATCTATTTGGAGAACAAAATGCATACATCAAAATAAAGGTTCTTTGAGAGAGAGAGAGAGAGAGAGAGAGAGAGAGAGAGAGAGAGAGAGAGAGAGAGAGAAAACAAGATGCAGGGGCATGGGGAAGCAGGAGGAGATTGAGGTAGAGGACATAGCATGACATCCTGACTGGAAATTACACTTCTTAAAGAGAGGGAAGTGGTTTTTCCCTTTCCCCTAACTCAGGTCAGTGTTGGGAAATGGACCACAGGTGGGAGGAAGAGTCATGAGTAGCAGACCTCTGCTGGGGGATTCAGTTTCCCCGCTTGCTTTCCTTTGGTTTGCATGTCAGTTTGCTTGAGTTTCTATTACTGCAGAAAAATGAATATCATTTATTTAATTTGAAGGCAATCATTAGGACTTGAGACAAAATTTAAATAGGATCAATGGTTGGTAAAGTTAATTTATAATTATATTTTCTAAAATTAAGGCAACTTGCATTTGCATAGTACTTTATAGCTCACAACCAACTTTACAAATATGCTGTGAATTGATTTTATCAAAAACATGAAAAATATACCTCCCCCATTTCTTTCATAGTACTTGGAACCCCAACTTGTACCTAAATTCCTCAGTGAACTTATATTCACTCATTCAACAAATGTTTATTGATATCACATATGAGGCAGGCGCTATTCGAAGCATGAGGTAGCCATGAACAAAACAAAGAACCCAGCTCTTGTGTAGAGTACATTCTCATGAGGGTAGACAAACAATAAGCACCAAACACAATAAATGAGGAAGCTACATTGCACGTTAGAAGATGGCGACTGCTAGGGAAGAAGGAAAGATTAGAGAGCTGGATCATGGAGATAGAAAGTTCTAGAGGGTATTGGAAATTCCAGGATGGATAGAGACAGGTCACTACATTAAATAGGGTGGCTGGGATAAGTCTCAGTGAGGTTTGAGTTAGAGGAAATAGGAGTTAGCCATAGATACTTGTGGGAAAGCACATTCCAAGAAGGTGAAACAGCTGGAGTCAAGGCCCTAAGGTAGAGATGTGGCAATTAGTGTAGCTGGGTCAGAATGAGTAACAAGGAAGGTATTAGGAGAGGAGGTCAGGAAGGAGGAGCGGTGAGATCCTGTAGGGCCTCGTAGACCAGTGGAAGGACTTCTATTCTGAGGGAAATGGGGGGTCACTACAGGATGGAGCATGGAGTGATGTGCTGTGACTTGTGTTTTAATGGCATTTCTCTAGAGGCAGTATTATTGAGAATAGACTGGAGGGAAGGATGGTAAAAGCAGGGAAAATTACTAGGAGACTATTACTTGTCTATTACTGTATATATCTCAAAACTAGGCAACATAAACAGCAAATATTTATTATCTCTCAGTTTCTGATAGGAATCTGAGAGCAGTTTAGCTGATTGGTTCTGGTTCAGGGTCTCTCAAATGTAATTAAGTTCACATCTGGGGCTATGGTTGCTGTAAGCCTTGACTCTGGAGAATCTGCTGAGCTCACTCATGTGGTTGTTGGCCATTCTCAGGTCCAGGTTTCAGCTCCTCCCCACAATATGTCAGTTTGCTTTTCCTGGATAGAGATAGAGGGTAGATGGTGGAGGGCAGACATAGAAGTAGAGAGAGATTGAGATTTACCAAGATGGAAGCTGGAGACTTTATTATCTAATTCCAGAAGTGCCATGCTCTTCACTTTTGCCATATGCTATTGGTAATGTAAGGCAATTCTGAAAAGTGTGGGAGGGAAAACTCTACAAGAAGGTATCATTGGGACGCAACTAAGATTAAAACTGAGATGTATTCAAGTCCAAAACCATGCTCCCCCTAGGTTTAGAAAAAATATACCAAAATATAAACAAAACAAAACCAAACCCCCAAATCAATGCCCTCCTAGGAATTATGAAAGAAACGGATGATGAGAAGTAAATTGAAAGTGATAATTTGTGTGAACAATTCTCTCTCCTCATTTTTGTTTTGTGATTCCAAATAAAATGGATTTATCTCTGAACTTGTCGACTATTTCTATACATATTTTTAGGATGGTGTGCTATGTTTCATATACTTCTCTCCAGCAAAGCATTTCTGCATTAGACTGTTATTAATGTTCAGGGGCAGGGGAATGTAGGTTATCTCTGACAGAGTGATCTAGAGCTTTTCTCGACTTGTTGGTTATGGTCTCAGTCACATGACTGCTCCACCTCTTTCACTACTAAAGCTGATGACTCATCTCTCAACTGTTGTCTCAACATTCACAAAATGAAGTATTGGATTAAAGAAAAATAATGATAAAGAAATTTAAGTGTGTGAACTACTATAGCCTTAGACTTGCTATGAGTGCTCAGGTGTTCATCTAGACTTTTCTCCAGAGAAGGATCAACGATCAAGTGTATAGTTGCTCTTAAAAAAAAAAAAAAGGTTTGTGTCGATTCTAGAGAGAAGAATGGAGAGGGAGAGAAAGAGAAACATTGATGTGAGAGAGAAATATCAGTTGGCTGTCCCCTGCACACCCCCTACTAAGCATCGAGCCTGCAACCTTTGCAATGTGTCCTGACCAGGAACTGAACCAGTGACCTTTTGGTGCATGGGACGATGCTCAACCCACTGAGCCACACCAACAAGGCTATCCTTGCTCTTTACAGTTCTGTGTTTGAGGCTACCCAGAACCTAGCACACCTAAAGCCACACAAAAGATGCTGAAAGAGTTGATCACAGCAGTGTTAGCACAATGATGACATCTATTCCAGAAATTGTTCCAAACTTTGGTAAAAGCTGCTCTGGGAAACTTTCCTATCTTAACAGGATTTGTGCTCACTCTACCAGAGAGATTATTCTGTTGTTACAAAACCAACCTTTATTCCACAGTGCTCTGTACCAGAGAGATTCTAATCTGTGGAGAAAAAACACTGAAGTCATTACACAGTTAAAGGGAAGAAGCAGAAAAGGCTCCTTCGGCCATCAAACATCTGAAAAGAAACGAGTCAAGTTGTGCTTTCCCAGACGATTTCTTCCCATTGATCATGCAAGGACTCATCAGCCATTTCATCATAGGGGAAAGGCTGATGAATCTAAGTTTATGAGGGAACATTTGTGCTGGGAACAGATGAAATCAGCAATCCAGGAAGCTCAGCGGGAGGGAGTAGGGACTTGAAGAAGGAAGACTCGAGGGAAAATCTCTTCAGTGAATCAGGACACTACTTGGTGTAGCTCAAGAGCTGGCTCTTAGCCCTCCCTCTGGCACTTCCTGCTGAACTTTTGGAAATCAGCCAGTGTTGTAATTAACCCTCCCCTCCCCCAGCAATATGTGCTTCTCTTAGGCATGAAACAGAATAAAATCCTCATCTTTTTCGATAGTGAGGTAACTGCAAATAGCATGAAGCTCTTCCTCCCCGTAGGACGGAGCATTTTAAGGAAATGTGCATGATGCCTGGGCTCTCATGGGGCAATGATTAGGGTCCCAAAGCCTCTATTTCACCTTTTAAGTAAAGGCTGCAGACCAGGAATCCAGGGTGGCCCCAACTACACAATTGTGGAAAGGGAGGTGATGACACTGCCATAATTTTCTCTCTCTGTAGACGTTATTTTACTTATTTTTTAAAATTTAGTTTTACTGTTGAAGTATTACAGATGTCCCATTATCTCTTGCTCCCGCCCCCTCCCCAGGCCTTCACTGCACATTGTCTGTGTCCATGGGTTATGCATATGTGCACACAAGTTCTTTGGTTAATCTCTTCCCGAGTCACCTCCCACCCCCACCCCTTCCCTTTGAGATTCGCCAGTCTGTTGCATGCTTCCATGTCTCTGGATCTATTTGTTCATCAGTTTATTTTGTTTATCAGGTTCCACATATAAGTGAGATCATGAGTTACTGCCTTTCTCTGACTGGCTTATTTCTCTTAGCGTAATACTCTCCAGGTCCAGCCCACCAACATTTCTGTCTCTAAGTTCAACCTTATCCTGTATGATTAACAATGTGTACAACTCAGAAATGCAGTTATTTTACTGTTAGGTCAAAGCATGCCGATAATACAAATGTGCTCCTTTTGTCAGAAAATTCTAGTATTCTGCATTACCAACATAGTCTTCGCCGTGGGAAATACTCCCCACATCTGCCCATTTCAACAGGGACCAGCACATTGCTACCTATCCTTCAGCTCTTTGTAGACACTGCCATTCCTCCTTGCTTCTCTGACTGATTAGGTTAGTCCCCTCCATTTCCCTTTCTCACACGCATCCCTCTTGTTGAAACTACCAGCTCTGCCTCACTGCACAGCAGGCTACCTAGGCTACAGGGCAGTACCTGTCGCATTCACCACTGTCTCCTCTGGAACTAGCGTGATGTCTGGTACTGTTGGACTCTTAATAAATACTTATGGAATATTGCTAAGCGACAACGTCATTTTCCCTTTAATTAATGGTTATCGTTAGCACTTTAAAATTATAACCGATGTTACCAAAATCGGTACCCCCACACACTTTACAGGAACGTAGGTAGAACTGTACAGTGACAGTAATCCCCGCTGTTTGCGCAGCTTGTGCAGTTTAGAAAACTGTCCTACCCATTATCTGATTTTATTCTGACAACCACATTGTGAGGTCAGTAAGGGGGGCATTGCTGTTCTTACTTGAAGCCCCGAGAAAGCCGACCCTTCCACCAGGGGTTTCCTCACTGCCTTCCAGAAACTTGATTATATCCTTTGAATCCAACTCATTTGCAACTGGATTAATATTCTCTCTCTCTCTCTCTCTCTCTCTCTCTCTCTCTCTCTCTCTCTCTCTCTCTCTCTCTCTCTCTCTCGTCCCAAATCAGTTCTACCAAACCACTGGCACCAAGAGTGCAAATCAGGGGCCTAAAGACCATGTTGCATAGATTCCGTCCTGTTAGTTGTGGATTTCATACCCCCGTTCTCAAATGCATCTTACCAAGGTCACTGTTGATTCTGACCTTTCACTCGAGCACGGCACCAGGCCAGCACGTAAAGGACCCACAACACACTGCTGTGGGTTCACGCCAGTTCTCCGTCCCAAAGTGAGCCGAGAGCCCATCTACCCCTGGAAGGTCCTATAGGAATGTCAACAAAACGGGAACTGAATGACCATCAGAGGCCCTTGGTGGCTGAATGTCCACTGATCAGTACAGGTATTGCCTTCACCTGCCGTCACGGTGGGTGGACCTAGGAACTATTGGAATACAGTGTCTCATTGTTCCATTTTGTTTCCATTTCCATGAACACAGGAAAGAGGGCCAGGAGAGGAGAGCCAACCACGCTCTGGGCTCCTTTCCTTGACAGTAGGGGCCCTCACCGGGCAGCTGCCAAGGACTGTCATGGTCTGTGGATACTTGAGTCATTGTCACCTCCTCTTTAAGAAATTGCCTTGCTTGTCAATCGCTGCTTTTACGGAATTTGGCCTGGTCGGGGTTAATAAATGATTACTCCAGCCCCTTTCTGTCAATTCTCTATTGAAATCTATACTGCAATTCTCTAGACACGCTCCTCACGCTCCGTGATGATTTTTGTAACCTGTAGCGTCTATGTCAATTATAGTAGGATTCTGTGGCAACACTGTCTCATCATCTTGCTTCTTATTCTCATTAGGCAGCGTGTCTGCGAGTCTTGTTTGCGGAGTAGCGTGCATAGCCTTTTTAATCAAGAGACCTGCAGTACCCTCCAATTCTCTAGCAATTTCACATGTGGATTAAACTCGATAAGACAATTTTTAATAATCATTAATGTGTGATTACATTTGTGTGTTGCACATATTTCTAATTAGAACTTGGAGAACTCAGGGTTTCATTCTAATATTCATTAATGAAGAATAATCAAATTAAGTGATTTGGCTCCTAGAATAATTGGACATGGAAAACCAAGTGTGAGGGGAAACAATTTTCTCTACTTATGCAGCCTTTCAGAGACCATCATTACTTCTCGCAGACAGTGAAAACAGAAGCCGGTGACTTTATCCATGCCCTGTGGCAGTCACTTTGGTTTTAATCTTCAGTTTCCCCTCCATGTGGGGGGAGTACAAATTAACCATTGAATGTGTGTGGTGTTTGTGGGAAAAGGAATATCCTCTGATAACGAACCTCATTTTTTGTGTGCTTTTACAGTAATAAACGACTGGTGGCCTTAGTGCCCATGCACACAGACCCTCCATTCAACACCCGAAGAGCCTACACGAGTGAGGATGAAGCCTGGAAGTCGTATCTGGAGAATCCCCTGACGGCAGCCACCAAGGCGATGATGAGCATTAATGGTGACGAGGACAGCGCTGCCGCCCTTGGCCTGCTGTATGACTACTACAAGGTAGACCCCGCAGGCCCAGCCGCTCCTGCAGCCCCCAGGTCCTCCCCTCAGCGGTGAGAAGAAGAACAGGGTCTTTATCCCAGGCCAGAGAACAAATAGTATTTCCACACCTCCATGGAATCCAGACTCTTCCTGTTCTCATTGCCTCACTGATTGCCCATTGAGGAAGCACAACTTCCCACCCACCAGCGTGGAGTGGGATAATTACTTTTGTGTTCTCTGTCCACATGCAAGCATATTACTTACCTATAATTCCAAGTATATTATTTACCTACTAGAGGCCCGGTGAACCAAATTCATGCACGGGGTGGGGGTGTGGGGGGGAGGGGAGATGTCCCTTAGCCCAGCCTGCACCCTCTCAATCTGGGACCCCTTGAGAGATGTCCGACTGCCCGTTTAGGCCCCATCCTGTTAGGATCGGGCCTAAATGGGCAATCAGACATCCTTCTCACAATCCAGGACTGTTGGCTCCAAACTACTCACCTGCCTGCCTTCCTGATTGCCCCTAACCGCTTCTGCCTGCCAGCCTGATCAGTCCCTAACCACTACCCTGCCAGCCTAATTGATGTCTAATTGCTCCCCTGCCAGCCTATTTGCCTCTAACTTCCCTCCTCTACTGGCCTGGTCACCCCCAACTGCCCTCCCTTGCAGGCCTGGTCCCTCCCAACTGCCCCTCCTGCTGGCCTGATTGCCCACAACTGCCCTCCCTTTCAGGGCCTGGAACCTCCCAATGGCCCTCCCCTGTTGGCCATCTTGTGGTGGCCATCTTGTGTCCACATGGGGGCAGGATCTTTGACCACATGGGGGCAGCCCTCTTGTGTGTTGGAGTGATGGTCAATCTGCAAGTTACTCTTTTATTAGATAGATGATACATGTCATATGGCAAATACTTTAACTTTATGATTATTATTTTCAGTGGTCGAGAATATTACATTGTGTAGCTGTACCATAATGCAGTGATTGCTCTGTTGTTGGTCATTTAGGCTGCTTTTAGATCTCTGTTTTATAAGGAACATTCAGGGGTTCTAGACTTCTCAGGTTTCTAAGAAATATTTCAATGAATGCTCTTTGGAGTAGACTTCTGTAGCAATTTCAGAACCTAATTTTGTGACAGTTCTGTCTCCATTTGTTTTGATGGGTACTAAATATTTTGAAGGACCCTTAAAATGAAATAAATGTAATATACTGATATTACAAAAATACCTGCCATACGATACTTTCAAAATAGGAGTATTTCAAGAAATCAAACAACAAACAGCGAGCTGCCTCAACTATAAAAGACTGTATATCTGATATGACCTGCTCCCTTAGAACCAGTAAGCATTTACTGAATGAGGAGCTTTATTGCTTCTTTGATTGTAAAACAGCATTGGCTAATGCGGGGATTTGGCTTAAAGAGAATGGTGGTGATTAATTTGCTGGTTGGGCACAGTGAACTTTATATTTTAGAATAATAACTGACTGCCCACAACCCCCCTCTCTCTATCATGAGAAAATAACCTAAGAAGAGCCATTTTCCTTTTAGTAAGTCTCAGTCTTGGTTCCCTATTTCCTTCCTGCTTACAGCTTCCTATTTCCTTCCAGCTCTCTCCGCTTTTGCAAGTTGAGTTGTCCCTGTTCCTCTCCTAAACCAGAGTTTTCCTGCTTCCAAAGATCCACCACCACCACCACCACCACCACCAGCTCCGGGCCTGCCCCAGGCCGGCTTTTCCACGGAAGTTGCTGCAATTGCTTATTCCTCTTTCAGCCTCTTTCCATTTTCCTCATTAAAACACGCGGGAGGCTCCTCTGTGGGGAGAGGAACGAAAGCCAAGCCACCTTGGCCTTATCTGAGAGGCAAGACAAGACATGAGGACCTGACAGCTCAGGCCATTTAGGATATTAATGAGGCTATTATTAACTCAAATAAGTGAATCTTTTCAGGGCGTCCCCCCAAAATGTAGACACACTTTTAACAGCGGATAGCTCAAATTTTGAAAATAAAATGTATTTAATAAACACTGCCTTTATAATCGAAGTGTGTGTATACATTTTTTTTGAGATACCCTATATATGAAGGGTTTTCCACTGGTCCCCTTGCCCATTGATACTGATTTCTCACACCTCCCCCCGTCCCCCCTCTACTCCCAGAGAATGGAGTTGGCAGGTTTTGACAGTCATCTTGGGAAGGTGTAGAACTCCCACCATGGCTCCTGACAGAGCAAGAAGGGACTTTAATTTTATGGGGCTTGGCCTCTAGCTGAAAGGATGTGTTAGAGCCTGAACTACATTTCATGTAAATAGGGCAGTTCCCTCCAGTGAACAGGTAGCACCTGAACAGAAATGAGCCTGAAAAACAAAGATGGATTCATGGTTGGCTTTTCTTTCTCCTTTTCTTCGTTTGTGGTTGTTTTATGCTTTTAATGCTTTTTCAACTGAGGAGCTCCTTTGAAAAAATACAAGAATGAACTCTACATATTTTGGAGGAAAACTTTCAAAATTTATTGAGGATGGTCCTGAAACACAGAGCTTATCAGCTAGACTGCCTCATGTGCTAGGCCAGTTCTTAAAGGTTCAGCTTTAGTGGGCACTTGTGGTAATACATAATGTTCAGAGGAGGTCTCATCCTTAGAAAGAAATCACAGTTTTCCCTCATGATTAAAAACATAGTTAAAATTTGATAGTTTCATCAATTTTTAAAATCTAGTAACAAATCATTAAAGTGACCCTGATTTAATTACTTGGGTCATTACAACTTCTTTTTGAAACTTTTATAACTATACTAGAGGTCCAGTGCACAAAATTTGTGCATGGGGGTGGGGTGGGGCTTGGAAGGGTGTCCCTCAGTTCAGCCTGCACTCTCTCCAGTCTGCGTCCCCTCGAGGGATGTCTGTCTGCCCATTTAGGCCTGATCCCGGGCAATCAGACATCCTTCTCACAATCCAGGACTGCTGGCTCCAAACTGCTCACCTGCCTGCCTCCCTGATTTCTCCTAACCACTTCTGCCTGCCAGCCTGATCACCCCTAACCACTACCCTGTCAGCCTAATTGATGTCTAACTGCTCCCCTGCCAGCCTGTTTGCCCCCAACTTCCCTCCTCTGCCAGCCTGGTCACCCCTAACTGCTCTCCCCTGCAGGCTTGATCACCCCCAACTGCCCTCCCTTGCAGGCCTGGTCCCTCCCAACTGCCCTCCCCTGCTGACCTGATGGCCCACAACTGCCCTCCCTTGCAGGCCTGGAACCTCCCACTGTCCTCCCCTGCTGGCCATCTTGTGGTGGCCATCTTGTGTCCACATGGGGGCAGGATCTTTGACGACGTGGGGGCAGCCCTCTTGAGTGTTGGGGTGATGGTCAATCTGCAAATTACTCTTTTATTAGATAGGATAGAGGCCTGGTGCATGGGTGGGGGCCAGCTGGTTTGCCCTGAAGGGTGTTCTGGATCAGGGTGGTGATTCTCTTGGGGTGTGGGGCGGCCTGGGCGAGGGGCCTGTGGAGGTTTGCAGGCCGGCCACGCCCCCCAGCAACCCAGATGGAGGCCCTGGGATCTGGGACTTAGTTATGTTCTACAATTGAAACTTTGTAGCCTGGAGCAGAGCCAAGCCTTCTGCTCGCTCTGTGGCGACAGCCATTTCTGTTTGAAACTTTGTAGCCTAGAGTGGAGGCCTAGGCTAGGGCTGCAGAAGTTTGGCTTCCTTCATCGCCCTGGCAACCCTAGCCTCTGCTCTCTCCAGCTCCGTGGGTGCCGCCATTTCTGTTGGGATTATGTATCGTCTATAATTGAAACTTTGTAGCATTGAGTGGAGGCCTAAGCCGGCAATGGCAGGTGGAAAACTTGGCTTCCTCCATTGCTGGGGAAATTCAAGCCTCCCTCCTGTTCTTAGTGGCAGCAACCATCTTGGTTGGGGTTTATTTGCATAATTTGCTCCTGATTGGCTGATGGACGTGACTGTGGGCATGGCTCAATAGGAGGTATGGTCAATTTGCATATCACTCTTTTATTGGATAGGATTAGAATAATGTTGTTAATAGTTTCATGAGACTTGGAGGAAATATATTAAGATATATTTTGAAGAACTATGTTGCTCTATTTTTAAAGTAGATTTTATTCCATCATTATAAAATGGTCATAATTTCATATATCTTGATTAGAGGTTGATTGTTTTGTATTAATGAAGAAGAAAAACAGGTCAAAACAAAAATCATTAGTAATTTATGAAAACAATGTATTTTATTTCCCAGAAAATAATTATTAGTAAATATGTCACCTGGATTACCTTTCCTGTCGTAGATTTTTAATATTTAAAGGAGATGAAATATTGCTTTTTGTAAATATTTTGAGATGCAGAGTAGAGACTTTACATAAAACTCAATTTGTAGCCAAGTCTGTAACGCTTTCTGTTGAATGACTATTTCCCACAATTAATTTATTTATTTAGGATATAAAATATTTAAATAAAGTATTTTCTAAGTCTTTGTAGATTACTATAATAACATGGCTTTATTTTATATAAGCTTTACTATATTTTTGCTTGAAACATTAAAAACATTAAAGGGTTAGTCTTGTTTCCAAAAATTTCGTGTCCAAATGATCATGCTCACACCTTAGCCTTTTGGATGTTCCTAGTTTATATATGCTGATGTTAAAGTTATAACGAAGTTTGATCTACATTGAGGATAGGCTTTTCTGTGGTAAAGAAAAATGTTATTGAAAGGAGTTTAGCTTTTGGAGGAAAAACGTTGGGAAGTCATCGTAATGATTCTCTCCACATTATTATTTAAATTTTATACGCTTTTCCTACCTTTTTGGAATGCTCTTTGATTCTTTCTATAATCAACACCATTTTTCCTTACTCCTAGGGCTGGAGTGCCTTACCCCTTAGGGGACAGATGTGAGATTTGTCAGAGGGGAGTGTGTGTGACACACAGCAGGCACTCAGGAGATGGTGGTCCCTGTCCTTAGAAGCTGGCATCGGCATATCACAGTATAATACTGTATACATTTCAAAGTCTTTTTTTAAGAACATGCTTAATTCACTGTATTTATTTGTTTTTCTTGTATAAAGTTATGTGGTGGCCCCATAACTGTGCAGCCGGGGTCCTCTGCACAGACACTGTGGTGTGGATTTCTACAAGGTTGTCAGTGAATTCCTGATAGGGAGGCTTGGCCCACAGTCTCTTTCCAGACCTTGGGGATGAGATCGCTGTAGGTCTTAGAGGTGGCCTTGGCGACGTTGCCCCAGTGGCAGTGCAGCCCCTGGCTGAGGTGTAGCAGTCATGGATACCAGCCATCAGCAGCAGGCTCTTGGGCACAGGTTGGGGTGGGGATGGGGGTGGGGAGGCTGAGACGAGGCCTGTGTTCCTGGGGCACCATCACAGAGCCACAGTGGTGCTCACCTTACAAGCCAGTGTGGGGCTTGCCAATCTTGTTCCCCCAGTAGCCTCGCTGCATGGGACAAAAGAGAGCTTGGCCAGGATGATGGCTCCGCAGATGACAGTGGCTACTTCCTCAGAGGATTACACCCAGACCGACATGTTCACTGTAGTCCCCCAGTGGCAACAAATGCCTTTGACCAGCATGGGTCTGCTTTTGTCCTGGCATAATGTTCAAAACCTCTTCCTTGAGGGCTGCCCCCAGGAAGAAGTCCATGATCTGAGATTCCTTAATGGGCAACGGGGAGCGATAGATCTCCTCCGGGGACTTGGTCTTCATGTCTTTGTCCGCGGCCTTGCGTCTGGGAGCTCTGCGGCCCCAGTCCTGGCCCTGAACATACCGTGACCCAGGCCCGGATGCCACTGCCGAATCATGCACCACGGCCACAGCAGCCTCCCGTTCCGTGCCCTGGGCCTCCAAGGCCTTCTGCAGCACCTGCAGCACCTGCCATTTGTGTTTCCTTGGAGAAGAAGTCCAAGTCCTTTTGCCTACATTTTTAAACTGTCACCACAGGATCACTGCAGGGAACCCCATCCTGTTTTATGTTTTACAGTTCAGGCAACTAAGTGGGATTTACTCAAGGTCACAGGTCAATTCTGTATCTTTCCTAATGTCTATTACATCATACAGTTTTAGTTTGTTCAGGCTGCCATACAAAATGGCCACGACTGGGTGGCTTAGACAACAGATTTTTTTCCCCTCTCAGCGTCTGGAGGCTGGAAGTCTGAGATCACGGTGCTGGTAGGGTTGGTTTCTAGTGAGACCGCTCTTTATTTCTTGCTCGCAGATGGCCATCTTGCGGTGTCCTGACATGACTTTTTCTCTGTGTGTCTTCTCCTTTACTTATACGGACATCAGCCCTACTGGATTAGAGCTTAAGACTTCATTTAACCTTAATTACCTCCTTGAAGTCCCGATTTCCAAATATAGTCACATTTGGGTTTAGGGCATCAACTTATGAACTTTGGGAATACACAATTCAGTGTTCACCATAAAAAAAAAAACCTCCTTTTTGGACTTCCGGGCAAATGGCGGTACATGTGGTACTTGCCTCCTCCCACAACCACATCAGAATTACAACTATACTACACTACAGCCAACATTCAGAACTGCGTGAAATCTGGCTGAATAGAAGTCCGACAACTAAGGAACTAAAGAAGAAGCCACATTAAGACTAGTAGGAGTGGGGAGATGTGGAAAAGGCTGGTCCCACACCCAAGTGTAGCAGATAAAAATTAGGAGGGAGCCTTGGCCAGTCCCATCGGCTCATGCACTGAAGGGTCGTGGGTTCAATTCCCACTCAAGGGCATGTACCTGGGTTGCAGGTGTGTTCTTCTGTCCGGTCAGGGCTCGTGCAGGAGGAAACCAATTGATGTCTCTCTCTCACATTGATCCTTCTCTCTTTCTCCTCCATTCCTCTCTCCTCGCTCCCTCCCTCTACTCTCTCTAAAACACAATGGAAGAAAAATATTCTTGGGTGAAGATAAAAAAAAAAGGGAGGTACATCTCAGTTGTAGAAGCCACATACCAGGCCCCCCAGCCCAGGGTTCCAGTGCCAGGAAGAGAAGTCCTCATAACTTCTGGCTGTAAAATCCAGAAGGGATTGAGGTTGAGGGAGACTGATGCTGATCGAGTCCCAAGCAGTTCTTCTTAAAGGGCCCCAAATGCACTAACTTAACTCAGACTCACTCCCTCTGAGCTCCAGTGCTGGGGAAGCAGCTTGAAAGGCACCAGAAACATGGAGGAACTGAATTTTTCAGCATAGGCTGAGAGAGCTGGGAGGGTGGCTTTTTCCCATACAGAAGTGCTGGCAGAGGCCACTGTTCCTTTGATGAGCTCTTCCTCCACACAGAGCCATCAGCCAGGCACCATATCTGACACTCCATCAACCTGGCTATCACTGGTTGCTCCGCCCTGGTGATTCACTGAGTCCCTGCCTCACCCAACTTTCATGCTTCACATTTTCCTAAAAATCTCTCAAACAAGTAGCATCTGGCCTCAGCGTGCCCCCTCTTGCTAAGTGGCTCAGTTCTGCACTAGCAGCAGCTAGCTTTGGTTTGCAGCTACGCCTCACCTGGGCACCTCCAAGCCCACCACAAATAGCTATCTGCAGATCGCTTTGTAGTTCAGGCCATGTGGCCCTGGGCAGAACGCAGGTGGCAGTTGACCCTGGCCTGTACCTCAGGGGAGGTCCAGAGCCAGCGTACGCAGTGGACAGCTTCAGACCACTTCAAAGTATTGCCACCCAACAACCTCCACATATGACACACTCAAGGGCTGGACTCCTCAGACATCAGAGCCCTGCTGAATAAGTCCTGCTCTGTGGGGTGGCTCCCTACTACAGGTGATGATCCACTGTGGTTGGAGATCAGTGGCCAGTGGTTGGTGGTCAGAGCCAGTCATTACAACTGATCAGCCCGGGAGTAAATCTCTCCCATTGATGTGCCAGCAATAACCAAGGCTCAACTACATGAGGAGGATATCTACAGCTTACGTGGGGCACATTTCAAGTGCCCAGCTTGGGGAAATCAGGGAGTCTGTGCCACAGGACTCAAAACATCAGCAACACTAGGTTAATCTACCAAGCCTGGGAGAATAGCAGCTCTACTTAATATATAGAAGCAACACAGGGAGGCTGCCAAAATGAGGAGACAAAGAAACATGTCCCAAATGAAAGAACAGAACAAAACTCCAGAAAAAGAACTAAGTGAAATGGAGTTAAGCAACCTAACAGATGCAGAGTTCAAAATACTGGTTATAAGGATGCTCAATGGACTTAGTGAGGACCTCAACAGCATAAAAAAGGACCAGTCAGAAATGAAGGAGGCACTAACTGAAATAAAGAATAATTTACATGGTATCAATAGTAGAGTAGATGAAGCTAAGAATCAAATCAGTAATTTGGAATATACATAAGCAAAAAACATCCAATCAGAGCAGCAAAAAGGAAAAAATAGAAAAAAGAAAATAGTAGAAGGAGCATCTGGGGCAACTACAAACATACGAACATTTGCATCCTGGGGATGCTGGAAGGAGAAGACAGAGAGAGAGAACATATTTGAAAAAAAAAAATGACAGAAAACTTCTCTAACCTGGTGAAGAAAGTAGTCATAGTCATACAAGTCCAGGAAGTACAAAAGGTCCCCAAAACAAGATGAACAGAAAGAAGCCCACACCAAGACACAATCATAATTAAAATGTAAAAAGTTAAAGACAAAGGGAGAACCTTAAAAGCAGTAAAAGAAAAGCAGTCAGTTACCTGCTACAAAGGAGCTCCCATTAGAATGTCAACTGATTTCTCAACAGAAACTTTGCAGGCCAGAAGGGATTGATAAGAAATATTCAAAGAGTTGAAAAGCAAGGACCTATAACGAAGATTACTCTACCCAGCAAAGCTATTATTTAGAATCAAAGGACAGAGGAAGAATAAGAATAAGCTTAAGACAAGAATAAGCTAAAGGAATTTGTCACCACCAAACCAATAGTACATGAAATGTTAAAGGGTTTTCTTTAAGAAGAATAAGAAAATAGAGATGTTGGAGGCTGAACCAGGAAGCAGGCATTCAGAGGGAAGTACATGGATTTGAGTCCTATGGGATTTATTGTAAGGTCCTTATTTTTTTAAAGTTTTTTAAAAATATATTTTTATTTACTTCAGAGGGGAAAGGAGAGGGAGAGATAGAAACATCAATGATGAGAGAGAATCATTGATTGGCTGTCTCTTGCACATCTCTCAGTGGGGATTGAGCCTGCAACCAGGCATATGCCCTGACTGGGAATCGATCCCTGACCTCCGGATTCATAGGTCAAGCTCAACCCCTGAGCCACTCCAGCTGGGCTCGTAATGTCTTTAATGCTTGTTTATATTATAGCAGGTATCAGAATTTCATTATTGAGTCTGAATAATATTCCATTGTCTGTATATACTACATTTTGATTTTCCATTCATCAGTACATGGACATTGAGGTTGTTTTCACCTTTTGGCTATTGTTAATAATGCTGCTATGAACATGGTTGTGCTGAGCATTGAATTTTTATGTTTATATATTATCTTCAGTAGATGATAGGAACAGTATTTTACTAATCTCATTTCTACCCAGCATTTAGCAATGCCAGGAATGTTGTGTGTAGACTCTCAATGAAGGACTTAGAGTTGATTTATTTTGTTTTTATTTAAGAAACTAGGGGCCCAGTGCATGAATTTTTGCACCTTGAAAGGAACTGTGGGCTGTGAGGCTTTGAGGGGGCGGTCTTGGCCCATCATCTGGTCCCCTGCCTGACCCCTCCCGCCACGGTTCCCGTTACCCTGTCTGCTGGCATCCCCGCTCCCACTGCTGCTCCCATGCACGGACAATGCTGGTTCTGCTCGCACCCACTTTTGGCACTGGTCCCAATCGCTTAGTGCCATCACCGGGTGTGAGCGGCAGCTGCCAGCCCCGATTGTCTCTCAGGAGCAGGGAGACATGGAGAAGCCCTCAGGGGTAATCGGGGCCAACAGCTGCCACTTACGCCCGCTGAGGGCACTGAGTGACTGGGACCAGCGCCAGACACCAGCAGCCGGTAGGTGCAAGTGCTGGGCTGGACTATGGCATACGGGAGCAAAGAATTTTCAGTAACCACCAGAGGCTTGCCCCAATGACAACGACTAGTGCCCCACCTTCTTCTGGTGTCCCCACTCACCTGCTCCACCGTCCCGCTGTGGCTGATGCCCGCCATGCACGTCCCCTCGTGGTCAGCACATGTCATCGCAAGTCGTTGTTCAGTTGTGCCACAGTTCCGTCTATTTGCATATTAGCCTTTTATTATATAGGATACTTGTACCAAACCATCTAAATGCTTCTAAAAAAGTTAACTCATATAATTTTACTGAAAACTGTGAGGTCTAAAACTACCATTAAGCCTGTTTTATAGATAAGGAAAGTGAGGCAGAGTTTAGTTAGTGGTAGAACTGGAGATTTGAACTCAGACAATCCATTCTAGGTCTTAACTCTTAGCCAACCTGCTCTGTTGTCTCCTTAGTCCAGTTGACTGAGCTTGCATATAATCCAGGTTAGTGGAAATCGTAAGAATTGCTAAGGGGATTCAGAAGAGAAACATTTCTCCTAAATGCTCTTTTATGTCAAAATAGTGAAGACTGCATTTTAGATGCAGAGAGGTTTGGCTAGAAGGAAGATCTAAAAAGAACAAAATAAAAACACCCATTCCTCCTCCCCCCAAATTATCCAACCAACAACCAAATTCAAACCTACTATTTCCATGTTTGAAAACTATGGCAACAATCTGAGCTGCAGTAGGGTGATTGGATGGTGATCAGAAACTGCTGGTGGGGTGTGTCTTCTTACAGGCAGTACTTTTTCAATAATGTTTCAGGCAGTATATCAGCTTCTGTAGACAATAAAAATGTGTTAGAATAAAAAAACTGTGGAAGCAAGTCTCTGAACAATGTAGAGAGGGTGTAAAGGGTGGTCCAGGTATACCAGATACTGCTCCTTCACTGGACAGGGCAGCCGCTGCCCAGTTTGCTCCACTTCATGTCAGCACCTGCAGCCCCTCATCAGAGTAAGAGAGTCAGTGCCTGTTCCTTAACAGAGTGCTTGTTGTAGCTCCAAGATGTTTTCTGTCTACTCTAGGGCACAGATGCCCAGATCCATCCTTCATTTATTGTATTCCTTTCCCCCATCCACTCCCAAGGTGGGGAGGGCTGAGGAGTGACTCAGGTTCAGGACAGTTGTCCGTGTCAGCCGTGCACAGCAGAATCATGATTGTGTGGCCCTCCATTTAGCATCACCCCTTTGTGTCTAGTCCACTGTCAATGCACCTACTCAGCCTTGAACCTGCTCCTGGCTATAGCAAATCTGCTGCCTTCCTCTAGAGTGTGTCTTTTTTGCTTCTGTTGGTGTCTGGCTCTGCACAGGATTGCAGTTGCATCTTTGTAAGTCTCACTGATGGTTTCTGATGTTTCCAGGTTCCTCGAGACAAGAGGCTGCTGTCTGTGAGCAAAGCAAGTGACAACCAAGAAGATCAGGACAAAAGGTACCGTGTTATTTAAAGGAATATGCCTAGCTTCCAAAACACTCTCGTTCAATATTTTTGTTTGTTTTTCAAATAGTTCTAAACTATAAGAGATAGGGTCATAGCCGCCTCTAACTATCTTTTGGAGTCCGGGCCAAAACCCAGTCTCTCAGTAGAGAGAGAAAATTGCATTTTTTGATTGTGCATCCAAAGAGTCATCACCAGCAGGCTCTTGATATACATATCCCCTTCGGAGGAGGCTGAAAATCCCCATAGTTAGAGGTGATCTGCTGGCAAGATAGCCCACCACGGAGGCAAGTTTTCAGCCACTCCCACGGCTGTATCACTGTGATCCGGCTCTTGAGGGGATCAGGCACTTGGAGCTTGCTTTTGATGAGGTAGAGGAAGAGGCTCTGGGTAGCAGTGGACACTGTCAGGGAGGAGGCATGGGACAGATGTTAGGGAGATCATTACATAATTCTCCTTTCCTGCAACCTTGAAATAAGAACCAAGTGGAAAACAGGTTACAGTCCTACAGATTGAAATTAAAAAGGGAAAAAAAGTTTTATTTCGGAGGAAGGCAATTGGGGAATGTGACTTTGAATCTGCAGTTTGTGTCGTTTCATTCCTGCCTTAGGTGCGCTTGTTCAGCTGGTCCCAGGCAGGACTTCAGGCCTGCCTGAAGGGACAGACCACTTGTGGTGTGTCAGCGGTAACTGGCCTGTCACTTCTTTTTGGCCAAGATGATCCAGACATAAAGAGGAAGCTAGAAGGGACAGAACCATCTTGCTCAGCTACTTCTTCCACAAAGGCCAAATACATCTCTTCCATGGCAGAGGGAGTGAGACCTCATAATATTTCTCTACTGTAGGTTTTTTCCAAATGGAAATTGAAGCCAGGAGAAATGAAATCCCCTGCTGGCACTTATGTCAGAATCTTACCTGGCCTAGACAGGAACTGCTTGTGACATTATGATTTTACTATATGACTAGTGGCCCGGTGCATGAAATTCGTGCACGGGGTTGGAGGGGTATTTCCTCAGCTCAGCCTGCACCTTCTCCAATTGGGGTCCCCTTGGGGCATGTGTGACCGCCGGTTTAGGCCTAAATCTGGGTTCGATGGCTCCTAATTGCCTACCTGCCTGCCTGCCTGATTGCCCCCAACTGCCCTCCCCTGCCTGATCTCGCCCCCAACTACCCTCCTTGCCAGCCTGGTTACCCTAACAGCCTCTGCCTTGGCCCCCACCATCATTGCTTTGTTCAAAAGGAAGTGGGCCAGCTGGAAGATGGCCAGTCGACCAGGTCTAATTAGCACATTACCCTTTTAGTAGTATAGATAGATTATATAGGATAGGATTGCTTAAATGGGGGGAGGGGGAGCCTTTTTCATTGGGAGGAGATGCTCTTGGCAGACAAAGATACATAATCCTTACATCTGGACTGAAGCCAGCCATATGCACTATACTGCCAAACTGGTTATTAAAAAATTGAATCACTTTTTTACACCTTACACCAAATTGCTGTTGCCCTTAAAACCCCTCCTCAGCCCCAACTTTAGGTTTTTGCCTTGCAGTTCACCCAGATTAGGTTCTGATTGGTCAGTTTCTATGCCGGTCAGCATCTCTGGGCCTATCAATGGACCTAATCAGAGAGGCGGAGCTGATCAGCAGCCCCAGTGGAGCCTGAGAGAAAGAGAGGCGCAGCTGCTGGCCAGGCCCCGAGAGAAAGAGAGAGGCAAGGGCTTATCAACAGCTGCCACAGAGGCTATGGATCAGATCCTGCTTCTCTCTCCAGGTCTCTCTTCAAGATTGATCCACAGTGACCTTGGCAGTCAGTGCTGGGTTGCGGCACCCGCAGCAGCAGGCAGTCAGTGCTGGGTCGCCACAGCAACCCAGCAGTGACTTTAGGTCGGTTGAGCCTTCGGTCATTTTGGATGTTACAGACTCTGGACTAGCAGAGTCTGGACTAGCAGTTGGGCCCACCCCACCAACTAGTAGCCCTAAGCTGTGCATCATCTCCAAGGTGTATTCCAGCAGATGATTATGACTAGCATTTGATTTGCAGTTCCACAGGGACCTGTTGATGTCCCACTCTGCCATGGGCTCTGGGTCCTGGTTGGCAGTAGTGATGACAGTGAGAAGGAGGTTGCCACTGTTCAGGTCCTGTAACTTCTCCTCCATCTAGCCACTGTTTATTAAGCTAAGCTGTCTGCAAGGTCCTATATCAGCAATCATAGAGGGATTGGGAGAAAATGAGTCTCAGATGTGTATTCTGTCTGCGTCATAGTAGACAAAAGAACCATGTTTAATTAAAGCATTTTTTAGAACACCTTTAAAGTGACAGGTGCTCATTGTATTTTAATGGTTATTTTTGTGATTTTAATGGAACACCTTTAAGAAAGCTGGCAGTGAGGGATACACAAAACCACCTTGTATAGACTAATTATGACTTAGTAGACTCTGCCTGAATGTGATTTGGAAGGATATCATTTGATCTGCAGTGCACTCATGAATTAAGGTGCCATGTGCTAACATGATATCATTACAACTGTACACAGAAGTTGCTTCTTTGGAAAATAGACTTCCAATGACATAATCCAAAAAGTTTAAAAAAAGTATATTGTGAACCGTGTCCAGCACGGCCAGGGGTGAACCTGAGGAGGGGCGGTGAAGGATTAAAGAAGACAGACAAGAGAATACAGTTGGGGCTAGGTAGGATCACTGTGCCTGGATGAGGAAATAGGGACGCAGCCTGTAAGTGGAAGCTTTATTTTACAGTCAGATCACACAAAGCAAAACAAGGGGACTGGTCAACATGTTTACAATGTTCTTGCGAGTTTCAAATCTATTTGAAGCCCTGTTTTTGGCAGCATTTGCTACAACTTGCACAGCCCATTAGCTACCTAGGAACAAGGGAGGACTATAAGGTCCAGCGTAATTGTGCTGGGACTTGTATGTGGTTCTGCCACAGGTCAGGCCGAGGTTTGACCCTGCAGCCGCTTCCTACATATTGAATGCACCATTCTTAGCATTGCATTTTTCTCCTTTTATAATACTTGGTTCAATTTTAGAATGCCTCTGTGTCTTTCTAATTTCAGTATATGTGCTATAGAAGCAAGCACTTGGTTCAATTTTAAATTATATTGCAGGTGAGTCGGCATCTCACAATAATTCTTTGTTTTAGTCATCCACTTTTTGGATATCTTTCTGAAGTTCTCCCACGTCAGCTTTGAAAGCCAATGCTGTTCTACAGGGACATGGTTACATGTTGTAAGATGCTGGTGAGCCTGTTATTTCCTCATCATATAATAATGACTCACTTTATTTGTACAACCATAAATCTAGTTTTTGTTTAGAATTCAGGCATTTTATAGGAATTAAAGAATTAAGAAATGTGGACTAAGTGAGCTCTTTAACTACAGGGAAACTGGTTAACTTGTAATATTTCGGCAAAGCCATTAAGACTACATTAGTTTAAAGCCCAGAGGAGTGGAAACTGGGTAATTGCTTTGGTAGCTAATAAATATAGACCAACACTTCTCCACTCAACTTGCGGGATGTTACCCACCAGTATTAATAGTTAACTTTCCACAAAAGGGTCTGGGATAAAATGAGTTCCAGCAATTCTGGGTTACAATTAAACAGGTGAAGGAACGCCTGAGGGCCCTTTACTGTGTTCATGGTGTTTGTGACCCACCAGGGTGGTCTTGTTATGGCGAAGATTTTTTTGTTTTGTTTTAATGCTGATTTTATCATGGACTCCTTTCTTTGAGGAACATCTATTAACATTCCATGCAAATGTTCTAAATAATGGGGTTTAGGAAATGCTGATATAAATGGGTGGTCTGGGTTTTGGCATCCTCCAGCTAACTGGATTCAGATTAAACATAATTTCTTAATTTTCACTGTGTCCTATATACAGATTCACCGCTTGATTTGGCCACGAAAGCAGGTTATTACTTAAAGCCAGAATGTTTGTGGACTTACGGTTTTATTCTCTAAAGGGTTATTTTCTAGAATGATTTGTACAGATCTGTGACAGACTCAGAGAAGTGTAGATATTTTCTGTTGGCTGTGTTCATGTGGAGCCACTCTTTCCTCCAGCTTCACTTTGAAGTCTTATCTGAAAAATCAAAGCTGAAATACCAAGTCCTGCTTGAGAGTTAGGCAAGCTCAGAAGCTAATGGACTTCCTTTATAGAGAGGAGCCAAGAGAACTCAACTCTTGGAACAACCAATTTTATTGGCATATTTCTTTTATATATATATGGGTAACCTGGGAATAAAGACACATATGCCCCACCCGCCACTTATGCTCCACCCCCCTGTTGTCTGTGTCCATTGGTTAGGCTCATATGCACGCACACAAGTCCCTTAGTTGATCTCTCCCCCTTTCTCCCACTGACCCCCACCTTCCCTGAGATTTGACATTATTTCTCTCTGTGAGAGATGCCGGTAAGCCCTACGAGGGACATGCTGGTTTAAGTAAAGCAGACATTGGGGACAGGGTTCCATACAAGACATGTATTTTCTCTGGTTATCAATCAGAGTAATCAATAAATAAGTGAGAGGAGGCCTCTGATTTTACTGACCACAGAGACTTTGCTAGTAAAATTATTTTGTTAGCAATAATAGTCTCCCATTAACTATTCTCTCTGCTTCTGCTCTCTCCCAGAATTCTTTAGTATAAATGAAAATATTTCATTCTAGCCTGGCAAGAATTAATTTTCTAAATCCTCCTTTCTCTTTGTACCAGCCAGGAGGTCTGAGATCTGAGAGATCTTCTTTTACAGTTACACCACTTCCTTAATCTCTGAATGTAATTCAGTGCTAACGCTATGAGTGAGCTCATGTTATTCCTTCATTTAGCAAAAATATTTTAATGATAAATTCTCACTTCTTACTTTTCTTACAATTTCTAAATTTTAGTGTAGCCCATAGGAAAGTGAAAAATATCCTTCCCATCTTCCTTCAAATTACTATGTCAGTTCTCCTGCCTTTTTAAATAAAGCTGTTTTAAAATGTTTTCTTTTAAAAGTTTTCAAACATCTACAGAAGTAAAGAAGACCATGTAGTAACCCCCAAGTGCCCTTCTGATCCTCTTGATTCAGCAGTGATAACATTTGTTACACTGGCTTAATCTTTTTCTCTTCCCCTCCTTTTCCTTTATTCAATGGCAATAGAATTAAAATAAGTCATGTTATTTTACCTCAACTTCTTCTGATTTGTATATCTAAAAAAACCCAGGACACTTTATTACATAATCTCAAAATCCTTACCACACCTAACTAAATTAACATATTTCTTAATATCACCTAACGCCCAGTCCATATTCAACTGCCTCAGAAATCCTATTGCCCCCTAAATGCCTCTTCAGTTTGTTCAAATCAGGTCCAGACAAGATCTTCTCATCATAGTTGATTGTTATGTCTTTTCAATTTCTTCTAGTCTAGAATAAGCCTCCCATCCTTCTTCCTTTTTCATGCCTCTGTCTTACTGAAGAAGCCAGGTCAAGAAGATGTGGATGCGGCATTCTGGTTTGTCTGACCGCTCCCTTATGAGGTTGTCTAAGTCTTTCTTCCAGCTCCTGTGCTTCCTGAGAGCTGGAGGTTAGGTGTAAAGGCTTGCTTAGAATTAAGGTCAACAACTACTACTACTTCTTCTTCTTCCTCCTTCCTACTCCTTCCTCCTCCTTCCTCCCCTCCTCCTCCTCCTCCTCCTCCTTCTTCTTTTTCCTCCTCCTTCTTCTTCCTTCTTCTTCCTTCTTCTTCTTCTTTCCTCCTCCTC
Organism: Antrozous pallidus; assembly: GCA_027563665.1. Classification (NCBI taxonomy): domain Eukaryota; kingdom Metazoa; phylum Chordata; class Mammalia; order Chiroptera; family Vespertilionidae; genus Antrozous; species Antrozous pallidus. Next base: position 13,802,434 of record CM050510.1, read on the forward strand.
TTCCTCTTTCTTTCTCCTTCCTTCCTTCCTTCCTCCCTTCCTCCCTCCCTCCCTCCCTTCCTCCCTCCCTCCCTCCCTCTCTTCCTTCCTTTCCTCCCTCCCTCCCTTCCTCCCTCCCTCTCTCCCTCCCTTCCTCCCTCCGTCCCTCCCTCCCTCCCTCCCTCCTCCCTCCTTCTCTCCCTCCTTCCTCCTTCCCTCCCTCCCTCCCTCCTCTCTCCCTCCCTCCCTCTGTCTCTCCCTCCCTCCCTCTGTCTCTCCCTCCCTCCCTCCCTCTCTTCCTTTTCTTCTTTCACTTTCTAGGTGGGACTGCTGGCAGGAGGCACACACATGTAGTTGTCCTTCTAGGGATGCAGAGATCCTTTGGCTCCCATTGTGACGTTCACCATCAGCCTTTCCTCTGACTGTTATACATTCACACCTGCTGATTATCGCCTGCATCCGTTCTTTTATCACGAGTTGCAAAACAATGAGCTTCCTAACTCTATCCTATTTTGGGGTGGGTTTTCAACACACAGAAACTGCCTCGGCACCAGCGAAGCCCAGAGTAACTTGAGTGGAGGAGAAAATCGAGTACAGGTCCTAAAGACTGTTCCTGTGAACCTTTCCCTCAACCAAGACCACCTGGAGAACTCAAAACGGGAGCAGTACAGCACCAGCGTCCCCGAGAGCCCTGCCGTCATCCCTGTGTCGGGCATCACGGTGGTGAAAGCCGAGGATTTCACACCAGTTTTCATGGCCCCGCCCGTGCACTACCCCCGGGGAGACGGGGAGGAGCAGCGTGTGGTCATCTTTGAACAGACTCAGTACGGTGCGCCCTCCATGGCCAGCCACGGCACCTACCTCAAGGATGACCAGCGCAGCACCCCGGACAGCACTTACAGCGAGAGCTTCAAGGACGGGACCTCGGAGGTGAGTCCCCACTCTGTCATCAGCAGTAAGAACCTAGCTAGATCCAGTACCCCCAGCTAACTTAAAATATATATATATTTTATTGATTTTTTACAGAGAGGAAGGGAGAGGGATAGAGAGTTAGAAACATCGATGAGAGAGAAACTTTGATCAGCTGCCTCCTACACACCCCCTACTGGGGATGTGCCCGCAACCAAGGTACATGCCCTTGACCGGAATCCAACCTGGGACCCTTCGGTCCACAGGCTGACGCTCTATTCACTGAGCCAAACCAGTTAGGGCTTTTTTTTTTTTTTAAATTTAAAAACAAATTTTATTTAAGATCTGTCGAATTTTTTATTTTTTAAATGTGTTTTTATTGATTTTACAGAGTGAGGAAGGGAGAGGGATAGAGAGAAACATTGATGAGAGAGAAACACATCCATCGGCTGTCTTCTGCACCAGGCAACCCAGGAGAGTGTCCCCACCAGGAGCTGAACCAGTAACTTCTTGGTTCATGGGTCAAACGCTTAACCATTGAGCAAACCTGGCTGGGCCCCTCAGCTAACTTTTGTTCTCTATTTACTTTTAAAGTGGGATAAATGAATTGAACTATGAGTTGACGGCTATTTTTAAAAATGTGTTTGTAACTTTTATTATGAGCAGGTTTTAATAAACCATTGGTCTAGGTATGTGGAGGAACCTTATTTTTGACTCTTAGCTGACAGATTCCTTTGTTTTAGTTTTGATCTTAAATATTAGTTTTGAATTAAATATTTATAAGGAATGAAGAGATTTTTGTGTGGAAACTTACTACTTTTTAAAGTTTTCACCTTGACCTCTTTTAGTTTGTAACCTTCCCAAAGGGTAGCTAAAGTTGTCTGCCTATTCTTTAAAAAAAAAAAAAAAAAAGAGCAAAAAACAATATAACTTTCTACGACCTTGTCTGATTGAATATTCAAGAAAGAATTTGTATTTTCACTAGTCAAGTGTGTGTATGTGTACTTTGTACCTATTCTTCTCAGGTGCCCATAGAATTAACAGGAACAATGATCGCTGCTGGCTTGTTTGTTTTAATCACTCCACATGGGAATGTGAAGTGCATGCTTTTCCACTGAAGGGCTGCACTGCTGTTTTTCTTACGTGGTGTAGAAATATTCCATTAGTCACAGAAGAGTCCATGGATGTTGTCCAATGTCAACGAACCATCCTGCTATTTGGGGGATGTGTTATCAGTTGTGTTTGTGCTGTAGATAAAGAGGCTGGTGAAAGGAAGCTATTGTATTTGGGATTTTATTTTTAGGTGCATGAGAAAGTAACTGACCAGAAACTATATATGAAGATTATTCCCACTGAATTTGGAATATTTGGAATATTTTAGCTGCTCTCCTAGTCTTGGAAATCAGTGTTTACCCTGCATATTGTATTTCATTCTGCTGTGAATGAAATGGAATGCTCTATTATGAGCTTTAGCTGTGGCATTGCTAATAGGCTATAGATTAGGTGAGCTCAGTAACCTCACCAAGTAAATTTCACTAAGGAAAGTTTGTCTAGAATCTAGTATTCTTTTGGGAATATTATTAAAATGTCTAAGACCTTTGTTGACTGAGCAGGTTTTATTCTCTTATTAGAGACTGACTCGTGTGTGTGTGTGTGTGTGTGTGTGTGTGTGTGTGTGTTGGTGTGTGTATGTGTGTGTATAGTGGTATCAAGAAGGGAGTGGTTTGGCCTAAATAATTAAGAAATATATAGAGGCACTACATCAAATCACAGTAAGGTATGATGATGTTGGCTGTCTGCTTGCCTTTAGGTATCCTACAAATTATATCAAAAGATGTCCATACAGTTATGAAACGTGGTAACTGTAGTGAGAATGGCCCAAGGATTTTGGTTCTAATTCTTCATACTAAATCATTTAGGTGACCCATTAGTATGACCATGTCTCAGAGAGGATGGTGATATATTCCAAGTGGACTCTACATTTAATTTTTAAAATTTGAAAGACAGAATTAAGGGAAAAAATTTAAATTTGAGAATAGTAATTCTGTCTAAAAAATTTCAACTATTTTTTTTCATAGTTCTTGTTCATATGCACTGATAGTTATTGGAGTGATTCTTTATTTCAGTCAGCACATAGACAGTCTCTTTGAGTCTGAATAGTTATAGCATATCACACCTTTTCATATCATCAGGGGATTAGAAGCACAGACATTAGAAGTATAATATGTTTTAGCAGGCTAGCCTATCCTCAGGCTGCAGAGCTCTATGGCATCGACAATAAATTTATGCAAGGCCATGTTTATTAATACTGGTTCACTATGTGTTGTTGCAGGTTATTACATATTCCTTCAAAGACTTTGGAAGTGCATCCCCTCTATCTCTAAAATACTTCCTTAAGTATCTTTTTCTTCATGCTATCCTCCTTCTCCACATTTTCCTAATTCTTAACTATACTAAGTATAAGTACCTTTTCATAAATTCGTCCTGTCATCACTTTCTGCAGTGATGAAAATTGTTTTTTATGCTGTCCCAGATGGTAACCCCCAGTTCCATGTGTCAATGTAATATTTGAAAGGTGTCTACTTGATGGAGGAACTGAATGTTTAACTTTACTTAATTCTAATCAATGTCAGCCCACTTGGCTAGTGGCTACTGTGTAGACTTTCAGGTCCTTCCTTCATCCCCAGGGCAGGCCTATGTCCTCGACTCATCATCCACTTACCACAGTTGTACCTATCATTTTGTCTTGAATCAGGGTGGTCCTCTCTCACCCGGATTACTTTCTTCTAATTTCTTCAGTAAACCCAGGTTCTCTTTGGCTTCCAAGGGTCGGAGCAAAGATCACAGTCTCCATGAACTCTTCTAATATTGCTGGTTTTCCTTTCCTGGCAATGTGCATTCTGTGCTTTTCCAGTCAGGACGCCTGCGTGATAAACGAGTGATTCAACATAGCCTTTTATAGTTAGTCATTTGCTCTACTTTGGTTTCTTTTGTTATATTTTTGTTTCTTTTGTTGCTTTACATGTGAATTTACCCATCTCCTCCGCCAATTTTTATCTCTTTAAGGACAGTGTCATATAGTTTTTCTATATTTCTCCTGGCATCATGAAGATGATAAAGCCTCAAAAATTCTCATTAAATGCTTTGCCAGTTGATTAATTATACAAGAAGCTTAAATCTAAATCTTTGATTCTCTGTCATGAACAAATGGCTTCTCAAATAGCTTTCCAGAACAAATTAAGTGTAAAAAAAACTGAGGTCCCACTGTATAACGCTTACTGTTCTTATGCTTTACTAGCATATTTAGTCCTTCTAATCACTATAAGTAGGCATTTTACAGATGGAGAAAATGTGGCACTTGCCTCAGTTCACGCAGATAGCAGGCAAGAGAGCTAGAACGTGACCCTGCACAGTCTCGCTCTAGAAACTATGCTCCAAATGCTTGGATTGTAATGTGTGTAATTACTGTTCTAGTTACTCAGATTCTATGACTTGGAATAAGCATTAGAGGTAATAGACAGTGGAATAGATGTCGTATATGTTTGAGGAAACAGTTTCCAGGACCTGCGGACACTCTACGAACACCTGCAGACACGTGAATAACACACAAAGCACACATGCTTCTCGTTGACGGTAGCTCCCGCTGTGCAGGTGATACACGGGTTCTGCGCACAAAGGGTGTAGCTCTCTCTCTTCGCGACGGTTGTAAATGTAATGCCAAACAATATGTAAATTTCCTTTCTAAAGTGAGGACAAAACAGTTTGGATACATTTATCACTTTTTAAAATTTGTAATAATGACTCACTTCTTGGTTTTAATTTCTACAACTTGGATATTTTGTAGAAATTTCGAAGTGCTTCAGTCGGGGCTGAGGAATACATGTATGACCAGACATCAAGGTAGGTTACCAGGAGATGCCCCTGGAAACTGATGAACGGATGAGCCTTTAAATGTGCCCCCAAGCCCTAGATGGTTTGGCTCAGTGGATAGAGCGTCGGCCTGCGGATTGAAGGGTCCCAGGTTCGATTCCAGTCAAGGGCACATACTAGTACATGCCCGGGTGTGGGCTCGATTCCCAGTAGGAGGCATGCAGGAGGCATCCAATGAATGATTCTCTCTCCTCCTTGATGTTTCTATTTCTTTCTATCTCCCCTTTCCTCTCTGAAGTCAATAAAAATATATTAAAAACAAAACAAAAGAAAGTAAATGTACCCCTAAGTTAGACTTTCTAACCTTTTAAATATACAATTGATTTGAGAGAAGAAGGGGGAGGACTAGAGAGGTCCCTGAAATTATATTCAGAACCGTTTATGCTCAGATGTGCTTTTTTCCTGGAAAGAAGAGGGTTCACACCTTTCTTCTCATTTTTCAAGCAGTCTGTGCCCTAGACAGGTTGCAAGCTACTGGGATAGGCTGTCCTTAATATCCTGTCCAGACCGCAAATGTTATGATTCATTGGCTATATTTGAATTGCTTTTTCTATACAAAATGACAGTGGAATTGATTCTGTCTTGAATGATTTATTTCCCACCTTGGTCTAAGACATATTTTGGATTTTTTTTTTTTTTTTTTAGTTTATCAGCTTAAGCCTATGATTTTTATCATGTAAGAGGAATATCATTCTGTCCTTCAAATGGTTCCTCATTATAAAAGTTTAAAAAAAAATCAGATATTGGCAAAAATGTTCCACATAGGAAGCAAGAGTTGCCAGTAATCTTGTAAGCCGTTTAGGGATAAAAAATAGTTAGACTCAACGAAGAGATTCTGATGATTTGGAAAACACACAGTTTTTGTTATGTGTTGTCATTGTGTGCTGTCCTGTGGTATAGCAGCAATAAATATTTCTGAATGAGCATGTTTAAAGTGATTATGATTCATACCTGCTGCTTGTTTTAAACACTTTGATATTTTCTTCAAAGTTGGGAAAACGAGTGTTTTTGTTTTTTAAGTTAAGTCATGTTTTTAAAATATTAGGGCAATCATTTAGAGCAACAACTGGCCACCTTTTTCTGTAATGGGCTATCTAGTAAATATTTTAGATATGGTGGCTGTGCAGTCACAGCCGCTCAGTTCTGCTGTGCAGTGCGAAAGCAGCCACGGAGAAGCAGCCATCCACATTCACTACATGAAGGAACGTGGCTGTGTTCCAATAAAACTTTATTTACAAAAACAGTCATTGAGCTGGATTTGGCCCATGGACCATTGTTTATTTATTATTTATTTATATATATATATATATATATATATATATATATTTTTTTTTTTTATTGATTTTGTTTTTTTCAGAGAGGAAGGGAGAGGGATAGAAAGTCAGAAACATCAATGAGAGAGAAACATCGATCAGCTGCCTCCTGCACACCCCCTGCTGGGGATGTGTCCGCAGCCACAGTACATGTCCTTGACTGGAATCGAACTTGGGACCCCTCAGTCCGCAGGCCGACGCTCAATCCACTGAGCCAAACCGGGTTCGGCGGCCCATGGACCATTGTTTGCACACACCTGTCACCACTGCTTTTGCAGGCTTAGGAAACAAAACACAAAATTAAAAAAAAAAAATACTCCCTGTTATGGAACTAGATGTTTAGTAACGAATGCTTTGAGTTTTGGGTTTTTACAACTTGAAGCCTTTAAAAGTAGAATATATTTGCAGTATCTTGGTGAGACAAACAGAAGGTGATTCACATGGATGTGAATTGAACAAAAGCATTCACACACTTGGTTTGTGACGAGGATAACAGTGGCCAGCTCTATAAATGCGTAAACTTCAGGCATTGCCTATTGCCAGCTAAGACCCAACAGAGGTTTTCCTAGCACGGCCTCGCACCCATGGCCAGGCACCTCACGAACTTCCTCCCCTTCCAGACCATCTGGTTTATGGGCCCTATTAAGAATGCTGTCTGTATACACTGTGTTAGCAGTGACCTTTGGTCTGGTCTCATCTCTTTGGCCATATGCTGCGTTTTGTCTCTGAAACGGAGTACATATTGGTTAGTATTCATGCAAAGTGACAATCCATGTGAAATGACATCGGCCGGTGTTGTTCGAGTGAGTGACTCTGACACCGTTTTCTCTGTCCCCAGCGGCACGTTTCAGTACACCCTGGAGGCCACCAAGTCTCTCCGCCAGAAGCAGGGCGAGGGCCCCATGACCTACCTCAACAAGGGACAGTTCTACGCCATCACGCTCAGCGAGACCGGGGACAACAAATGCTTCCGACACCCCATCAGCAAAGTCAGGGTACGGGCCGTGGGTCCTCAGTTAAATCAGAGGCGTCGGGGGAATGCCTTTGCTGCCTCAGGGCCTTGCGGGAAGGGTGTGGAAAAAAATGCTAAAATAAATAACTCCAGAACAAATGTCAGGGAGTTGGGGCAAGAGAACGTATTGGCGCGCAGCTTATCATTTTAATCGGTAACCAATAAGCCCCGGGGAAGGGACGTGGTTGGAACACGCTTTCTGAATGTATCCAAGGAATTTTCCCAGCTTCATTCACGGCCGTGCGCTACCTCGCTGCTGCTGCTGTTTTCAGTCGGTGGATTTTAATTTTCCAAGTGAGTAGCTGTAGGTCAGAACGTATTTCTACACGTTTAGCTGCTGCTTTCTTTTCTGTAAAGGAGAATGCAGTGCATCTGTGTCCCCAGACCCTGGGCAACTACTTTGGTGACAAGTCCCCGCCGCCCAGTGATTACTCAGGAGCCCAGGGGCCAGGCGCGCCGTGACCCTCCCCGGAGTGAGTGCTGGGCCTGTGTGTGGGAGAGGAAGGTGCCCTGGAACCCTGCCAGCCTCTGCACTCTGGCGCCTGCCAAGAGGGGCGGGACCCGTAAGCCCTCTCCACGGAAAAGGGAAAGGAGAGCAGAGCTCTGAAAAGAGGTGGAAGGACTTTCCTGCCCTGTTTGTTGTAAAATAGACTTGTGCTCCCAGTGTGCAAGATGCTGCAAAGGAGAAAGTGTTCAGGAATGTAACAGATCGGTGGAGTATTCTTGTGGAGTGGTGGGGAACTGTCTAAGAAGTATGTTGGACATGGAGTGAGAAGGGAGAGTCCTATCCCTGATACTGTAATTAGGGCTTGTTCATTCACTCGTTTTTGGTTCCTTCTTCATTGTCTAAATGACAGCGCGTTAACACGTACAGTCCCTAGCTTAATGAGGCTGTTTATAATTGAGAACCGAAAGGAGTTTTTGGATTATGAGTTTCTCAAGCTCGTTTTCAAAACACATCACACATTGTTGACCTTGTATCGCTTGGCCTATGAAATATCTGTGCCGTACGTCTGTACTCATCAATGTGAACTCATCTTTGAGTATTCCTCTCATTACTTTAGCATTTCTCTCATTAACCCAGTGTTCCGGCCTCAAGCACTTAATTAGGCCAGAAACAGATATTTCCTCCTTTATGAATGGTGCCAGGTTCTCTATTTAAGGGTAAGAAACTTCAAAAATATGCTTGTTTTTAGTACAAGGAAAATATTTTTTGATATTCCTATTTACTTCACAAAATATTAAATTTGCTAGTAATTGGTTTATCTGGTTGTTTATGACTTAGGTTAAAGGTGATGTAGGATTTTTTTTTCCTATGTGCTTTTCTCATTTCCATTTTTTAAAACATATTTTTTATTGATTTTAGAGAGGAAAGAAGAGGGAGAGAGAGAGAAACATCAATGATGAGAGAGAATTATTGATCGGCTGCCTCCTACACGCCCCACACTGGGGACTGAGCCTGCAACCTGGGCATGAGCCCTAAGAGGAATCAAACCATGACCTCCTGGTTCGTAAGTTGGTGCTCAACCACTGAGCCACGCCGGCCAAGCTTCAATCATTTTTTAAGTAGGCTCATTTTATTTATTTTTAATATGTTTTTATTGATTTCAGAGAGGGATGTAAAGGGACAGAGAGAGAGAAACATCAATGATAAGAGAGAATCATTGATTGGTTGCCTCCTGCACGCCCCCTACTGTGGATTGAGCCCGCAACCCAGGCATGTGCCTTTGACCAGAATCAAACCCGGGATCCTTCAGGCCACAGACTGATGCTCTATCTACTGAGCCAAACCAGCTAGGGCCGTAGGCTCATTTTACAACAAAACCATGTAACTGAGCACGTCTGGGCTTTTGCAAAGCGGGAAAAGCAGCGTTACAGAAACACACCTCAGGTAGGACTCTCCGAATGGAGACCGTGTGAGCAACCGAGGCCCAGAACAGACAGTAAGTTCCGTTGTTCTTGCCTCCGCAGAGCGTGGTGATGGTGGTCTTCAGCGAAGACAAAAACCGAGACGAGCAGCTCAAGTACTGGAAGTACTGGCACTCTCGGCAGCACACGGCCAAGCAGAGGGTCCTCGACATCGGTGAGTTGCCTCGGCCTCCCTGCGTGGTCTTTGGGGACCTGACACGTTGTCATGATGCACAGGAGGTTCCCAGCACAGGAGTCGCAGCCAGGACCCACATAGCTCCCTTAACGTGCCAGGCACCAGGCTGGGCACTTCTCCTTTGCGACTGCATTTAGTGCAGATCAGGCTGAGCAATCAGAATTGGGCAGAGTGCAAAGCACTTTCATTGTATGAAAGGCAGCTGTGTCCCGTCAATAATAGTAACATATTTACATTTGCAAGAACCGTGTCCGTGTTAACTCTGACCCCTCCGTGAGGGGAATGACCAGGCTTGGTGGGCTTTAAGGCATGTGCCTGATAGTGAGTTCTCCTTCTCTAATTCTCCATCCAGTGTTCCTTCACTCTTAACACACGTCTTGGGCAAATAGTACTGCGTGGTCTGGCAAGGAAACCTTTGAGAGGCCTTCCCTGGCATTAAGAAGTACTGAATGTGCCCAGTACATTTTCTGGAGTCCGTATACTCCTAAGCACAATGTCTGTTCCCTGGAGACCTGTGGTCCCTCGACGAGTCTCAGGGTCCAGGCAGGGGAGCAGAGCTCATGCCAAGTGGGGCCGTGGAGGGAATTCGTTGCAAATGTTGGAAGAGCTGGAGGCCCCCTGAGGCAATCCAGAGATGAGCAGCTGCAGGAATCTGCTGCTCTTACCTGCGTGGCTGGAGGACCAAAAGGAGGAAGGGGTGGTAGGTGTTGGGGGTGCCACCCAGAAAGAGCTGGAACTATGATGGGGGCTGCCTCAGCAGGAGCCGTGGCCACAGAGGGACCTACCTTCCAAAAGGAGGGAGAAGCCCAGGGGAGTTTCTGCAGAGACTCCTCTCAATGCCAAGAGCAGGAAGGCGAAGTAGTGCCCGGGCTCCCTGCCTCCGAATCTCCCACAGGTGCTTCCACACAAATGCGGTTTCGGGAGTCAACCTCTGAGACCCGGAGCAAAGCAGGGAAGTCTGGATGGGATCTTACAGTTTCTAGAAATTACTCAAAACGCAGGCAGTAATACATATGTCTCTAAGTAATGTGTAGCATGTTCCATGCGGTTTCCACAAGCAGCAAGTAATTTCTCATGACTAGGCTTCATTACTCCGTCCTGCATACCAAGAGGCTGCAGCCCCACTGAGTGCAGAGGAAGTGAAAGATTCCATCATGTTGAGTATTAGAAAATATTCCTGCCCTAACCGGTTTGGGTCAGTGGATAAGAGCGTCGGTCTGTGGACTGAAGGGTCCCAGGTTCGATTACGGTCAAGGGCATGTTCCTTGGTTGCGGGCACATCCCCAGTGGGAGGTGTGCAAGAAGCAGCTGATCGATGTTTCTCTCTCATCGATGTTTCTAGCTCTCTATCCTTCTCCCTTTCTCTCTGTGGAAAATCAATAAGATATATTTAAAAAAAAAGAAGAAGAAGAAGAAGAAGAAGAAAGTATTCCTGAGCAATTACATTAGAAGGATGTTTGGAGACGTTCTATCTTCCCCTTGCTGGAACCCTCTGATCTGTGGCAGAGAGGTTGGTGACTAAGGGTGAGAGACTCGTGGTAGAGCATATTAAAACTAATTACTGGTTTACCTTGCAAAATGTTTATGCTACTCTTTACCTCCCCCCCCATATATATCTCCTGTTAACGAGTCCCACATCTTTAATAAACGAGGAACCGGAGCCTAAAGAGGCCTGTTGACCCACCGCCCTAAATGACTTGCCCCGTTCATTAGTGCGTGAGCTGAGATAAGAGCAGCCTTGTTCCCCGGGGTCATACACTAAACCTCCAAGACGGACTAGGACAAGGGTTGGGAGATACTTGCCTTAACCTGCTTGGCAGCCAATCTGCAGAGAGCAGAGGAACAATTTTGTTTTATTTGAAAAGTTAGCCTTATAATTATTACCCAGGAATGAGAGGAGCATTTAAATAGAGAAGTGGGGGAGGTCCAAATAAGGCAAATAACGAAAGCATGTGACTGGCATACCCGTTTTTTTCAACTTTGATATTATTACAGGGTTTACTTTTCTTAGACCAGAATGGTTCCTGAGTTCCCATTAGGACCTCAGATCTTGGCGCTCTTCTTTATCGCCTCCTGCCTGCCTGCAGACTTTTCTCTCATATAATCTTACACACACACACACACACACACACACACACACACGCTCATGCGCACCCACTGGGTGAATGACAGCAAGTGGAGTGACCTAGTTTAGGTGCCAAAGAGAAAGATCTGAGACGAGACAAGTCACAAAGTGAAGCTACCGATCAAGTCTTTGCGAACAGTGGATAATTCCCAAACCACGTTCAGGGGCAGGCGCATTTTTCTGTTTGTTCTCTTTCAAGCAGAGCAGGAAAATTAGACGTTTGACAATTAATACTAACTTCGTAGAAGGAAAGCCAGAAGCCACAACAGATAAACAGACACACTCACCTGGACTTGTGTAAACACAATTTTAAGAGTTACTTTACCACTTTACGGCATAGATGTTCGAAAAGAATGAACGTGGCTGGGTTTGCATCTTCAGGATGGGTGGTCTGGATAAGGTACTCAGATGGATTCCACAAGCATATGCAAATAGGCATCCTTACTTGAGGGTCACATGCAATATAGCCATTACTGATATGCTTTTGTCGTTAAATTGTGACATCCACCCTGTGCTCTTTAGTCAAGCTCTCTCTTTAATTTTGGTTCACAGTAACCTTTCCCTGTAGGTGATTATAATACATCAGAATGTACGGGTTACATTGTTAATATTAATCCTGTAATTTTCCACGGTAATTAGCAGGCAATTATAGCACATCTTTGGGTATGAACATGTGATTATAGGATTTTCATCTGTGCCCTCGTGCAGATCTATTTCTTAAGAGCCAGTGTTTAAATTGTGCCCTGTTGATAGATGTGTTATAGGAAGGTAAAGCTTTCCATGAAAACATAAGTTCCAACTAGATTGCCACATTTCTTCAAGTCTCGTTCTGAATAGTTTTCTGAGTTCGAAGAGAAGCCTGTGAGAAGACAGGTTTCGCTGACCATTGGGAATCACTCAGCTGGCCGATCTGCCAGGGGGAGGAGCTCTCTTGTCGGGAGTCATACTCCACTTTCAAATGCAAGTTGTGATCACAAATAAGTAACACTGCCCCCCCCTCCCCCCTTTGGTTTTCCCAGTGGAGGTGGCTCTGGCTTTGTCCTACTATTGTGTTTTCTTACAGTTTTTCATAGCCCAACTTGGGCTGGGCCAGTGGGAGCTGTGCAGAAAGGGGGAGGGTGGAGATTGGGGAGGAGGGATGGGAAGGCGGATTGGGGAAGTAGCTGCCCCCTTCCAGAAAGTCAGGCAGCCAGGTAGTCAGCATGAATTCATAGCCCAGATGGGCCTAGGCTAGTGGTGGGCAAACTCATTAGTAACAGAGCCAAATATCAACAGGACAACGATTGAAATTTCTTTTGAGAGCCAAATTTTTTAAACTTAAACTTCTTCTAATGCCACTTCTTCAACATAGACTCGCCCAGGCCGTGGTATGTTGTGGAAGAGCCACACTCAAGGGGCCAAAGAGCCGCATGTGGCTCGCGAGCTGCAGTTTGCCGACCATGGCCTAGAAGACAAGAGTGCTCTGCAGCTCACCTCTCTTCACCAGGGTTTCCCACTAGGCCCTTCAGTTTTGGCCCTTGGAGGGCTTCCCCTTTCCCCCACCCTCACCCCAGGATTATACAAATCGGCTCTCTCCCTGCAGGAGGGTAAGGGCCAGGCCGGCTACCTTCCTTTACAAATAGCCCATATGAACAGATTTTTGATTTTCGACGTTTTCCTAGCCTGTCTCCACACTTCCAAATAGGTATGAAAAGTAAAAAGTAAATTTGACTCAAAACAAAACCCCTTGAGAGCCGCCCCAACTTCAAAGTAAAAACAACAACCAAACCCTCAGGGCTGGTGAGAGTCCAGGCGGAGTGAGAGCTGAATTCAACAGCGGCCCTGGTCCCTGCCTCCTCCACAAGCGGAAAGAGCCGGAAAGAGCCAGAAAGAGCCAGAAAGAGCCGGAAAGAGCCGGCATGCGGCAGGCGCCGTGTGGCCCCGGGTCCTGCTGTCTGTCCTCGGCTCTCAGTGTGAGCACAAGCTCGCCCAGGCTCAGTCGCCCTCTGTTTTGTAGGCACTGCTATAGCCACTGTTGCGGGAAATTCCTTTTCGTCTTCAACTTCCGTTAGAAAACATGTTGGTGAAAAAGTATAGTGGGCTAGGAGGGTTATGTATTTTAAAACATAAAATGCAAGTATTTCCAAAAGTTGAATCTTAGGTCAGGCAGAATATATTAATTTTCAATGTTTGACCCCTGGTGGGTCTTCCATTTCTGTGTGAGTCCTAGAAGCTCGTTTTGTTGAGGGCAATAGCTTTTTCTGGGGGTTTGGTGGTGGGGGGGTCACTTCCTCCTCGGCAGGTGTGCCTGGGGCGATCGGGTGTCCTGATAGAATTTTCTAGATGCTCTGGAAAGGGTCCAGGACAATGCCATGGTTCACCAACTGCCCATCGCCCAGGTCCTGATCTTTGCGGACTTCCTTTCGAGCTCCTGCTGGCTCTTCCTCTTTCTTCCACTCTATCTTTCTTAAGAGGGGAGCCCACTTCCTACCCCACACCCTATGACTCATGTCTCAATCCAGTGCAATCTATCTTTTATTCAAATTTCTGAATGCCAAATCTCTAGGCCTATTTTTGCCCCTCGCCAGATTTTCTAGTCACTTCCTATCTCTCCTTTGTTCCTCCTCTAAGGCTCCTCGTGCCTAGACTAGTGTCCCCACCCCCCCACCTCACCCCCATTTATGTGGTAGATCATTTTCCCCTTCAACCCCTTCAGAACTCGTTCCCCTGTCCTCACTGGAGAGATCTTCCTAATCCTCCCGACAGAGGTATCCACGCCCTGCAGGGTTTTGGTTTCTATCTAGACAGCAGCACTTGGCCATGTTTCACTTGGTTTAGCCTTTTACCTTCTGTCCATCATGCTAGATGCTGAGTTTCTTGACTAGAGAGAGGATTTTTATTTATTTCTTACCTCTGTATATTCAGCATCTGCTGCAGAGCCTGGCACAGAATAGATGCTCAGCCAGTGTTGACTGGCTGATGAACACCACGTGTGGTTTTGTGTGTGTAGGGAGCACTGTGGTAGCAGGCACGTGACTAGCTAGCTGGGAAATCAGGCTGGGTCACGCTCACTTATGTGCCTTTCTGAAAGAATCTATTTTGGCCCCAGTTTTCTAAATGCCAGCGGGGGCTAACTATGTAGTTGGTCTTTAATTTCTTATATTTAAAATATTATTTTATTATCCTATAGCCCTTAGGATGAAACTTGTTTAATAACTCATAAGACTTCATAGAAATGCTCAAACATACACCAATAAACCAGGGGCTTTAAAAAATATATTTTTTATTGATTTTTTTTCTTTAGAGAGAAAGGAAGGGAGAGAGAGGAAAACACTGATGTGAGAGCAAAACGTTGATCCCGCATTCCCCCTACTGGGGGTCGGGGATCAAGCTGCAACCCACACCTGTGCTGTGCCCTCACTGGGAATCAAACCAGTGACCTTTCACTGTGCAGGGTGACTGCCAAACTGAACCAACCGGCCAGGGTGAAATTATTCCTTTCTAACGTAACTAGAAATTATTATTGTTTCCCAAACAGTAGAAACTGTTTAAAAGCAAGTTATAAAAAAATTTTTTTTAAGCTAAATTTAGAAATTAAATATTACAATGTATGTGTTCATTTACCATTTTTCTTACTGTTCCTGGGAAAGTGTGTTTATCTGGTTCCAGGACATTATCTATATATATAAAAGCCTAAGCGACCGAAACAACTGAGTGTATGGCTGAACAGGCTGTGTAGGGAGACCAGGTCCGCAGGGGAGTTAGTGAGGAGCAACCAGGTTGGCAGAGGGAGGCAGTGAGGGGCGACAGGCCATCGGGAGGGGCAGTTAGGGGTGATCAGTCAGGCAGGCAGGTGAGCAGTTAGGAGTCAGTGGTCCTGGATTGTGAGAGGGATTTCTGACTGCCAGTTTTGGACATCCCCCAAGGGTCAGGCATCCCCGGGGGGGCCCAGATTGGAGAGGGTACAGGCTGGGCTGAGATCCCCCTTCCCCCTGCATGAATTTCGTGCACCGGACCTCTAGTTAGTTAATAAACCTTTCCTGCTAAATGGTTTCCTTTCTGCTGATGAGTTAAAAACCCAGAATAGTTCAACAGAAGGAATGTTCCAGAGAGGATGGTGGGAGGCCCTTCTGAGAATCTATTTTAATGAGAGGGTGCAATAGTTCCTTAAAGAGATACTGGTTTGGAATATGAGCTTTCAGAATTCACACATACACACTGTTCCCCCCCTAAAACTACTTCATAGATCCACTGCATTTAATGCTATAAAATGTTTATTCCTGTCTTCCATCCCTTTTTTCACACTTACTGGGCACCACATTCGTTCCCCTCTAGTTGGTGGGACTTTTCCTTTATCGTCAGCTATATACGATCATGCTTCCATCTCAAGCACATCACCTAGGCGTTTGCGTGTTTTACTTGTGGCCCAATTATTTTCCTTCTTCATTGATTCATTTTAATGAAACAATAGATACCTTACGATCTCACATTTCTTTTTTTTAAATATATTTTATTGATTTTTTTACAGAGAGAAAGGAAGAGGGATAGAGAGTTAGAAACATCGATGAGAGAGAAACATCAATCAGCTGCCTCCTGCACACCTCCCACTGGGGATGTGCCCACAACCAAAGTACATGCCCTTGACTGGAATCGAACCTGGGACCTTTCGGTCCACAGGCCGACGCTCTACCCACTGAGCCAAACCGGTCTTGGCTCTCGCATTTCTTTAGTGTTATTTGGTTGGCTTGGAAAATGACCAGTGATACCTGGAGGCAGAGTCTGATGGCTTCCAGAGACTCCTCTGGTTACTGGACAGAACCGCGGAGCTGGGGGCCTCGGCTGCCCTGCCGCATTTGCCCGAGGCCTCGCTCCCTTTCAACAGGGAAAACCTTTACGTCTTCGCCACACCCCCAAGTGCGAACGCAGGCAGACCCAAAGTTTTCCCTTTCTGTTTACAGAATCTCAAACTTGCCAAGAGAAAGTTTTCCCCAAATTAAATTAAGCCCTTGGAGATGTAGCAGCCAAAATAAGGCGAAGCTAATCTGGAAACAGTTCTTTGAAGGGGCTCCAGGAATGGGGAGCCGCCACTGGCTTCCTCGAAAAGATGAAGCCTGGGAAGAACCGAGTGCTCAAGGAATGTTGGTTCAAATAGGGAGTATTACAGTTTCTGGAAATATCATTTGGGGTGGAAAGAGGTTGGGCACTATTGTGCTAGCAGTGGTCGGCAAACTGCGGTTTGCGAGCCACGTGCGGCTCTTTGGCCCCTTGAGTGTGGCTCTTCCACAAAATTCCATGGCCTGGGTGAGTCTATTTGGAAGAAGTGGTGTGAGAAGAAGTTTAAGTTTAAAAAATTTGGCTCTCAAGAGAAATTTTACTGTTGATATTTGGCTCTGTTGACTAATGAGTTTGCTGACCACTGTGCTAGGGTGAGGGAGCCCCGTGTATAGGTCCGAGAGGATGGCTTATACCACTTTGGGCAGTGACTTCTGTTCCTGTCTGTAACCTCTTGTCCCACTGGTTTTTACTGTAGAAACATCTAAGCCATTTTCCTCTGTATATCCCCATCCTCACCAAGTAGATGTTGGTATTAAAAAGGACTTTACAGATGTCATTAAGTTAAAAGTGAAACAGAGAATGGAAAACTGAAAATAAAACATGACTAGTTCATGCAGTGTACAAGAATAAGTTCGTTACTAAAGCACTATCCATGTCTTCATGTATTCAGCAAACTATCAGAAAGTACCAGGCATGATTTGTAAGAGACAAAAGATTTTGAAGAGACAAAATAGCTTGAATTAAGTTAAACACCACTGAGTAACATAGACAAGTGGTCGGCAAACTCATTAGTCAACAGAGCCAAATATCAACAGTACGACGGTTGAAATTTCTTTTGAGAGCCAAATTTTTTAAACTTAAACTTCTTCTAATGCCACTTCTTCAAAATAGAACTCGCCCAGGCCGTGGTATTTTGTGGAAGAGCCATACTCAAGGGGCCAAAGAGCTGCATGTAGATTGAGAGCCACAGTTTGTCAACCACTGACATAGACGAATAAAAAGAGCTTAGTTTTAAGCCCATCCAAGTTGATTTAAATTCAGAGTTAGAAGCCACAGTGCACATACAGGTACATAAGCATGTGTGCTTGTGTGTCTGCACATAGGAAATGACCTTTGGTCAGTTTGAAATCCAGTCAGGATCAGCATTCTTTGAAAAATGAATTGAAATAGAATAAAAATACTCACATACAGGAACACAGTAGTGGACTATCATGAAAATGCTTATCTTACTCTACAGTTATGACTAATACAACATTGATGTAACATTGACCCATACAATTCCTTCTTTAGAAACAGGTGCATCGAACCCAAATAAAATATTAGGTTCAGCCTAAAGGGAAAATTCCAAAAATGGTTGCATCTTAAATGATATCCGTGAGAATCTGATAGTCATTAGTAATAAGATTATCAACTCCTACTTTAATATCAAGAGTCATTCTCTTTGCAGCCACATTCTATGAGTCACAGATTACGTCTTCATATCATTTCTGCCATCAGGGTTCCGGCTTGTGTGTGGAAAAGTGCTCATTGGTGAGGCTGTATTGTCGTGGAAATCAGAGGGCTCTGGCTTCGTATGTAGACAGAACTTAGGTTCCACTCCGCGCGTGGCCCCTTAAAGCTAAGTGACCGTTCGGAGGGAAGGTACATGTTTCCTGCTCCATAAAGCAGGAGCAATGTAAAAAGCTCCCGATCAGAACTGTGCAAGCGAATGTTTGTGAAGTATATACATTCAGCACACACTCAGCTCCTAAAAACCGGTGCGGTTCCTGTTATTTGCTCAGGGGCCAGGACCAAATGATGGAAATACATTTTAATGCTTCTAAAGCCCAGCTCGAGTGTCAACACACCTCGGGAAACACGTCGACCCCTGGCTTGGGAAAAAGCATTCTAAAGGGAGTAACTCATTAGACTTCTTGTGAGCCATTCAGGTGTTGAGGAGCTGCCTTTTTGAGTCTGAGAACCTACTTGGACTAAGTTTATTTATTCCGCCTGTTCCAAGTCCGAGCGAATCCTCCTAGAACGACCCTGCACTGTTTCCTGAGTTGGAGCTGATCCCATGTGACCGTCACAGACAGACAGGACCAGCTGGTTGAGGTCAGGTGAGATGGACCGAGTAGGACCGTGGACCCCACCACGGTTCTGGCAGGGTCTGTTGTCTGCGATACTGTCTCTCCTCTGGTGACGAGGAAATACAAGTTCAGAGACGTTCATAACTCCCCGAGGTCGCAGGGCTCAGTGAGAGGAGGACAGAAATTAAATTCAGGCCCCTGTGCCTTCCCCTCCCACATCCTCTCTTCCTGTGCATCGGGTGCCGCCCCACGTGGATTCCTTGTCGATCCAGTTCTCAAACATAGAAACCACCCCGAGTTCTTGGCTTTACGAAAACCTTTTCCGGCTTCGGTGTGTGCACACGGCATTGGCAGTAGCGCCCTGAGTTGTTTTCAGCATTCCAGCTTCATTATTTCACCAGTCCAGACAGAATCCACATCTCTCAGGAGAGAAGCAATTTTTTATATTAATTACACCATCCCTTTTAATCTCCAGCAATATATACAAAAATAATTAAAAGGGGTAGTTATAATTTACCCAGCATGTGAAACTTAATTAAGGGGAAAGCATTAAAAGTCCTTTGACGGCGTTCCAGAATCATACACATACACCACTGATCACATGCAGAAAGTGAAAAAAATAAAAGATAGCAAAATGATTTACCCCATCATGCTGCCCGTAACAGTTAAAAAAGAATCCAATCCTGTAATTCTGCGTAGAGTGTAACTTGCCAGAAACATACATGAAAGCAGTGCGCATTCACCCATGCTCAGCGCCCTTTGCCGAAACACCCTTTGTTTTTTTCCGAAGAGCTGGCTTTTGAACTTTTGGTCTTACTGGTGCCTGCAGAATAGGGGTGTGCTTTCTCTGCTTCTCTCTAGGGCAGCACCCCAACCTAGTTCTCCTTTGTGAAGGGATGTGCAGTCGTCCAAACACGTCTCTGCCCCGTCGAATGTTTCCCCAGCGTCTCTCTGCCGGCGAGTTGCCACGGAAGCTGTGCTGTGCTTTCTCTCTACCAGGTGTTCGTGTCTGGTCACGGTGGGTGTATTGTTTGATTTGCAAGATAAATCTAGGCAGTGGTTCAAAGTTTGGCCTTTGGCAGCAAACAGACCCGGATTCAAATCTCTCCGGTTGGCCTGCCACCAGCCACGTGGTTTTCTGCAAGCAGAAACCTCTCAGCAGGAGGAGGGTGCTCGGACCTACCGCACGGAGGGTTGTGAGGATCAGGTGAGGTCACGTTGGGGAAGCCTTGACACCCTGGGAGTTCTTCGTTTGCGGCCGTTTTTATTATCCCAAGAGTGTTTGCCTTTTAATGCCAGGAGATGACCAGGCCCTTACGGAAGGAATGAGTGTTTTAGGATGGGGACCGCAGGCTGGAGGACAAGCGGACTTCTTGGAGCAGGTGGTACACGCAAGTCTTCCACGCGGTTAACTGCCTCGTCTTCCTAGATGGGGGGTTTGTGTCCACCCCAGAGGGAAAGGATTGAGAAGAACAGTGTGTCACATGGGCTTCAGTGATGGTTTGTACAGGACCTCAACGACAGACATAGTGCTTTCTGAGACCATAAGGATGCACCCGAAAGTTTCAGTGACTTTTATTTGCCCTAGAACTGAGCTCCTTCAAGTGTGGTCTGACGTCAGACTGGCAGCGTCAGCCCACCTGGGGGCTTGTGGGGAAGGCCGTTCTTTGCCATATCCCAGACCTAC
This sequence comes from Antrozous pallidus, assembly GCA_027563665.1. NCBI lineage: Eukaryota > Metazoa > Chordata > Mammalia > Chiroptera > Vespertilionidae > Antrozous > Antrozous pallidus. The sequence continues at coordinate 13,822,596 of CM050510.1, forward strand.
TGAATCGCTGGGAATGGGCCCGGCAGCTGCATTTTCCCAAAGCCCTACAGCTGAATCTGATGCACCCCAACGTTTGAGAAGCACCGTTCTAGAACGTCTACTCAAGCCTATAAGATACAGGCATCCGGACTCATCCTATGTCTTTGTGGGGGGCACCCTAACAGACCCTAGAGAGTGTACATGGCTGTGCACTCCCTTACCTCTCGTTCTGACATTCCAAGGACACACACAACCATAGAAGACTCTAGAAAGTTTAACTATCACTTGCAACGTGGCTTCATAATGAGATCGGACTTCATGTTTATTTCATCAGACAAACTCTCATTTCTTCTTCCCATGGTTTTCTTCTTCTTGATAATTCAAGCTAGTTGTGCATTGTTGGGTTGTCCCACTGTGTGCAAATTGCTAAGCTTAATAAAAACTACCTTTTAACTCAGATTCAATTAGCATGCTTTTTTTTTTTTTAGGGACCCATTTCAACCAATTATAATTTTGTTCTATCATGCTGGTTTTTACTATAGAAACATCTCAGTCATCTTCCTATGCATATCCCCATCCTCACCAAGTAGATGTTAGTATACTATATAATAGAAGAGTAATATGCAAATTGACCATCACTCCAATACACAAGATTACTGTCCCCATGTGGACACAAGATGGCCACCACAAGATGGCCAGAAGGGGAAGGCAGTTGGGAGGGGCCAGACCTCCAAGGGAGGGCAGTTGTGGGAGATCAGGGCAGCAGGGGAAGGCAGTTGGGAGGGACCAGGCCTGCAAGGGAGGGCAGTTGGGGGCAATCAAGCCTGCAGGTGAAGGCAATTAGGGGTGACCAGAACCGGCAGAGAAGGGAAGCTGGGGGAGACTGGGCCTGCAGAGAAGGGCAGTTGAAGGGGACCCAGGCCTGCTGGGGAGAGCAGTTTGTGGGGACAGATCCTACAGGGGAGGGCAGTTAGGGGTGACCAGGCCTGTAGGGTAGGGCAGTTAGGGACAAGTAGGCTGGCAGGGGAAAGGTTAGAGGGTGATCAGGATGGCAGGCAGAAGCAGTTAGGGGCAATCAAGAAGGCAGGCAGGTGAATAGTTGGAAGCCAGCAGTCCTGGATTGTGAGAGAGATGTCCAATTGCTCATTTAGGCCCGATCCTATTGGATTGGGCCTAAATGGGCAGTTGGGAATCCCCTGAGGGGTCCCAGATTGGAAAGGGTGCAGCCTGGGCTGAGGGACACACCACCATGCACGAATTTCATGCACCAGGCCTCTAGTTATATAGATATTTCCAAATTGGTGTAAATATATTGTCTCATCACTTGCTTTTAGCAAAAGCAAGTCCATCCGATATGTAATATCGTCATAATTATGACCTATATGATGCTTTTTAAAGTGGGGTGATTATTTTTTAGCAATAGTGGCTCTCATGCAAAAAAAGTCACTCACTAAAGTCACATGACTTCCCAATGATTAGAGGGAATCTCAGATGGAGGGGATTGAGCAGGGTGACCCTCAAAAATGATATGTTCGTGTTCTGATGTCTAGAACCTGTACATACGATCTTATTTAGAAAAAAAAAGGACTTTACCGATGTCATTAAGTTAAAGCTGTCGAGATGAGATTATCCTGATGAGGTTGGACTTTGAATTCAATGACAAGTTTTCAGAAGATAAGGGAGAAATAGACCCCAAGGCACAGGGCAGAAGAGCATGAGGACAGCGGCAGCATTGGAGGGCGCGTCTATAGGCCAAGGGACACCAAGAATGGTTGGCAACCACCAGAAGCAAGGAGAGAAGTGTGGGGCCCATTACTTTTCAGAGCCTCCAGAAAGAGCCAATCCTGCTGGCACCTTGATTTGGAACATCTGGCCTCCAGAGCTGTGGGAGGATAAGCTTCTATTGTTCTAAACCTGCAGGTTTGTGGTAATGTGTTATGGCAACTCTAGGAAACTAAGCTCATCCCACCAGCTCATTAAAGAGAGCTTCTCCTGGTTGTAGCTGCCAACATTTACAAAACCCGGGTTTGAGAAACTTTCTTAAGGAACTAAGTTAAGGAAGGCTTAACACCAAGTGGCTGAATTTCTATTTTTACACCATAAGTGTAAGCAAGCAACACTCATCAAAGGACACATTAACACAGTTTTCAGGGCAGGAGATACATCCATTAGCATTTCATTCATTGGACAAATATGCATGTGGACAAAGCATCCTCAGTGTGTGTTCGGTGTTCAGTTAGAAAACCTTGGCAGTCACGAAGTAGTAGGTGAATGGCTTAGAGCAGTGGTTTTTCAACCCTTTTCATCTCATGACACACGTGCACTAGTGACTAAGGTTCTGTGGCGCACACACAGATATATTTTTTGTTGATCTGACAAAAAAAATAGGTATGATTTTGGCTGTGGTGTTGGCTGTTGTCATTTTTTTATCTTTTGACAATCTAAGGGCACAGAGGTCAGTGCCCCTGATTAAATTGCATGTTTTAAAATTCTTGCAGCACACCAGTTGAAAATCCCTGGCTTAGAGACTAAAATCAAAGGATCAAGGTGAACAGGCATTTCTTTCTTCTTTTTTTTTTAAGTCTTTTTTAAAAAATATATTTTTTATTGATTTCAGAAAGGAAGGGAGAGGGAGGAAGGAGGGAGGGAGGCGAGAGAGAGAGAGAGAGAGAGAGAGAGAGAGAGAGAGAGAGAAATGATGAGAGAGAATCATTGATTGGCTGCCTCCAGCATATTCCCCACTGGGGATCGAGCCCACAGCCCAGGTATGTGCCCTTGGCCGGAATCGAACCTGGGACCCTACAGTCAGCAGGCTGACGGTTTATCCACTGAGCCAAACCAGCCAGGGCTGAACAGATATTTCTTATATTTCATAATTAGAGGAGCGTGTGACATCAGTCTTTGTTGTATTTTTTTGTTTAGAATGCCTAGGGATCCACTCATTTACTGATTTACTCACTTATTCAACTAACGTGTGGGGTACATCTTATTTGTATGATGGTAAACTCTGAGACAGAGCAGTATTTAAGATACGTTTCTTGTCCTCATTTAGCATACTAGTATATAACTAATATGAAATACTGATGATAAGTAAACAAATACGTGAAATATTGGTTCATGCTATGAAGGAAAGAAACTAGCTAATGTAACCTCCCGATATGAAGTAGCCTCATCAGTCTTATCCCTTTGTGTGCAAATTAAACTTGACCGGAATCGAACCTGGGACCCTTCAGTCTCAGAGGCAATGCTCTATCCACTGAGCCAATCTGGCTAGGGCAAAAGTATTTTTCATAAGTTTATTTATTGACATGAAAAGATACTGAACATGTATTAAGGGGAAAAATCAATTTGAAAATTAATTGTTACAATGTTGATTAAAAATATTTATACATTTTGGAGAAAGGAAGACTGAGACTGAAAGAAAAATAAAGTATATATAGATATGTTTTTAGTGGTTGTCAGGGAGTAGATTGTGGCTACTTTTAAATATTTTTCTTATTTGTTCATGGTCTCTGACTTTCCTATGGGGAACACACAAGATTTTATAATAAACTGTGTTTGCTTTATTTAAAATGTAAAGATATATACAGTTCTGTTTGCTTCAAAATTTTCCTTGGGCAATCAATAGGAACACTGACAAAGGGCATGAAAAGGCAGTTTTTATAAGGAGACACTGGTTTGCTATCCTGGAAGTGAAGAAATGCTTGGATTCATATCTGATAACAGAAATGCAAATATAACATCATTAGGATACCACTTTGTACTTATGGGATTGGCCCCCAAAGTAGAAATTTGGTGAAAGAGAAAGGAAGTAGAATTCTCGTAGGATTCTAGACTGACATGACCCATTCTCGGAATAAGCTGGAGAGCCATTCTGGAGAGCACATCCAAGTAGGTTTCTCTGTGATCAACCAGTCAGGGTCCAGTAATAAGGAGTTTTATTTAAATCAGAACAAAACGCATAATCAAACTGCCTTTGTTCTTTTCTGGATTATTTTCAGCTTGTTGGTTTTATGGACTTTCTTTTATTATTGTTATTTGAATGATGGGTATAAAAAGCAAATAGGAGTACTACTCTCAACCTAATTCACAAAACAGAATGAGTTGTATTCATAAGAGAAAGTAATTATAGTTTTGGTGAAGGATGACATGAATTTAGGTTTTGTGACAACTGAGGAGTAAACAGTTAAAATGATTACATATGTGAGCTTTAGGGAAACAGACTACAACATTTTAAAGCATTAACTTAGGGAACCCGGAACACCACCACCCTGGAGTGGGATGAGGAAACAACTATCTGACCAGAAACATGGCAGGTTTTGTGGACCATGAACACGTTGTACATCCCTGAAGGCAGGTGTGGTAACTACCTCCCATCCTCACTCAGAAGGAAAATTGTAAGAGGTCTGTTTGTTTTATAAATATCATTATCATTGAGTCTTCCTCTGACCCCCTGTGTGGGGTGGGCTATGGCTGTACAGAGTAAGTGTACGGGCCTAATCGAGAAGGATGTGGTAGGTCAGGGTGAATTTAGCCTTAGGAAAAATTATGAAAAGCACATGGTCACAGTTTAATTTTAGAAAAGTTATTGCAGAAGCTTAGAGAGAAAGAACATGTGTGATTAGGTGATCAGTTTGTGAATAAACCTGGTCTCAAAGAAAAGCAGAAAGGTTTTATCATGATGCCAGCCAAGCAGGATGTGACGAATGTTTACTTAGTACCCAAGGGACAGAATTGAGGTAGGATGTCATATCTAAGGAGGCCAAGAATAGGGAGAAAAAGGACCTCAGATGGCAGCTATAAGCTAGAAACCTCAGGCAGTAGTGAGCAGTAACACTAAGAATATCATGTCCAGATCTGCAGACCAACTGAGGCCTTGACCTTGGAGTGAGCAATGAAGATTTTTATCACAGGTGTGTTTGTGGTATCAGAGACCACCAAAGGGCCCATCTCTAAGGAGAGGGAATGAATTGTGACTGGTGGTCCCCATGGAATTCTATGCATTTGCAGTTAGATTGGAAAGGTCCAGAGTGAGGCTTGCCAGAAAAAATTCAGGGTGCTTAGTTAAATTTGAATTTTTGATGAGGAAAAAATTATTATTTTTTTATAAGTGTATCCCAAATACTTACTAAATCTGGCAACCCTACCCATAGCGCAGTACAATTTGTGAAAATGAAAGTTATGTATGCAGGCAAATCAATACAACTTATAAGAATACTAGAGGCCCAGTGCACAAAATTTTTGCACGGGTAGGGTCCCTAGTGGCTGCTGGCTGCTGGCTGGGGCCTTCCTTCATTTCATGCCACCCCCTGTTGGTCAGCGCACATCATAGCGAGCAGTTGAACTCCCCGTTGGTTGAACTCCCGAGGGGACATTTTGCATATTAGGCTTTTATATATATAGATGCCCTGGCCGATGTGGCTCAGTTCGTTGGAGCATTGTCTGATATACCAAAGGTGGATCCAATCGCTGGTCTAGGCAGGTGCAGGAGGTGACTGACCCATTGATCTCTCTCTCTCTCTCTTTCTCTTCCTCTCCTTTTAAAAAGTCAATTTAAAAAAATTAAAAAGAAAAGAATATATTAATAGCTGGTGTTTGTGGGGTGGATAATAGGGATTAAAGCAATAAATAAGTACTACATAAATAGTGAGCTGAGTATGATTCCCTCAACCTCTCCTAGAATTTCCTCCTGAAGTCCTGGTGACACTGCCTGGCTGATGAACAGAATGTTCTATTCTACGAAACAATCCCTATGTAATACCCTGGTGCTTCCAGCAAACTTAAGTGACAGGAAAGTGAGTAGGAGAGGAATGGATAGGAGACAAGGGACTCAGGAGGGAAAGCACAATTTTATAAACCTAATAAAAAATGACACTCATGAACAAATCAGGAACATTGCTTCACCTAAGATTTAGTCTTTTAATAGGGGAACATGTTTACATTCTTATAAATATTAGTGAACAAATATTAGCAACTATAAATCCATAGCTATTGCCATAGAAACAGCTAGAAGAAGAGGCAACGTTTCTATTTCCCCATTGGAAAAATGACAGTTCTATCCACGTTACTGAGTAAATTTTTAAAATTTTTTTTTATTGATTTAGGTATTACATATGTGTCCTTATTCCCCCATTACCCCTCCCCCCCACCTCCCATTCATGTCCCCACCCCCCTGTTGTCTGTGTCCATTGGTTAGGCTTATATGCATGTATATAAGTACTTTGGTTGATCTCTCCCCCTTACCCGCACTGTCCCCTACCTTCCCTGAGGTTTGACGTTCTGATTGATGTTTTTCTGTCTCTAGAACTATTTTTGTTCATCAGTTTATGTTGTTCATTATATTCCACAAATGAGTGAGATCATGTGATATTTATCTTTCTCTGCCTGGCTTATTTCACTTAGCCTAATTCTCTCCATCTCCATCCATGTTGTTGCAAATAGTAGGAATTCCTTCTTTTTTACCGCAGCCATAGTATCCCATTGTATAGATGTACTACAGTTTTTAAATCCACAATCCACTCATCTGCTGATTGGCACTTAGGCTGTTTCCAAATCTTAGCTATAGTGAATTATGCTGCTATGAACATAGGGGTGCATATATCCTTTCTGATTCGTGATTCTAGTTTCTTGGGATATATTCCTAGAAGTGGAATCACTGGGTCAAATGGGATTTCCATTTTTAGTTTTTTGAGGAAACTCCATACTGTCCTCCACATTGGCTGCACCAGTCTGCATTCCCACCAGCAGTGCATGAGGGTTCCTTTGTCTCCACATCCTCACCAGCACTTGTCGTCTGTTGATTTGTTGATGAAAGCCATTCGGACAGGTGTGAGATGGTACCGCATTGTTGTTTTGATTTGCATCTCTCTGATGATTAGTGACTTTGAGCAGGTTTTCATATGTCTCTTGGTCTTCCTTCTGTCTTCTTTTGAAAAGTGTCTATTTAGATCAGTTGTCCATTTTTTGATTGGGTTGCTTATCTTCTTTTTGTTAAGCTGCATGAGTTGCCTGTAAATAGGGAGATTAAACCCTTACCGTTGATGTCATTGGCAAATATGTTCTGCCATGCAGTGGGCTTTCTTGTTGTTTTATTGATGGTTTCCTTATATGCCAAAGGAATTTCTTCAGTGATACTGCTCCTAGGGCAATGGAAACTAAAGAGAAAATAAACAAATGGGACTACATCCAAATAAAAAGCTGTTGCACTGAGTAACTCTGATTCTGAAAACCATTTTCTTTTCTAACGTTACAGCCGATTACAAGGAGAGCTTTAATACGATTGGGAACATTGAAGAGATTGCATATAATGCTGTTTCCTTCACCTGGGACGTGAATGAGGAGGCCAAGGTGAGTGGAAAAAGTAGCACTGATTCATTGTTCAGAACTTTTAAGTAATGTGTCCTTTCTCTGCAGGTGATTTTTTTTTTTTTTTTACAACAGGCTTTATAGGTAGGGAAAGATCTGTTAACTGGAGCCAGAACAAAAGGAAATGAACCCATTATCTTTCTCTAGAAGTCACACACATTCAATTCTGTGGAGCAAAATTGCCTTTTTTGGGGGGTCGGGGGAGAGAAAAGGACGGGTACCTGTGCCTCTCTGGGGCTTCCAGCAAACTTAAGTGGCAGGAAAGTGAGTAGGAGAGGAATGGGTAGGGGACAAGGGACTACGGAGGGAAAGCACAATTTTATAAACCTAATAAAAAATGGCACTCATGAACAAATCAGGAACATTGCTTCACTTAAGACTTAGTCTTTTAATAGAGGAACATGTTTACATTCTTATAAATATTAGTGAACGAATATTAGCAACTATAAATCCATAGCTGGTACCCCAGACCCACATCCCTCCAAAGCCTCCAGGCTCCATTTTAGCCCTTGGCTCCGGCAGAGAGTGGGCCACGAAACCTTTCCGACCTGCTCTTTAGACTTTCCCGACCCCCTTCTCACTGCAGCCTTCTTCGGGGAGAGGGGGTTCAGAGCTAATGCTTCATAGGTGCATGCCTGGAAATGTCTCCTGACCCCACGATCCCTTCCACCGGTAATCTGCTTGAGGGAGGGAGCAGGAGGCAGGGCCACAGGCCTCTGAACTCACTCCCCAAGGTTCCCCACTGCTGTGACCTTGAGCCATTTTTCCTTGTTGACTGCTTACGCTTTCTCCCTCTCTCTGGTGCCAGCACAGCTTAAAAGGGCAAGAGTAAGACCTCCAGCAAGGTGTGCCCTGGGGGTTCCGCCGTTGACAGGGTGAACAAGAGAGACTCGCTGGTTCCGTTTGCTTTCGGGCCTCTGAGTGTCTGAAAGCTCCAAACGGTTCTGTCCGCACTCTTTTTTCCTAAGTTGTGTCTCTCTGACTCTGATCCTTCTTTTGCACTAAAGAGAAGTTTCCAGATGAAACCTAAGTTTGTTTTGTACTTCAGTTATGCACTATGTAGGAGGGCGTTAACAAAACTTGGTCTTCAAACTAATGAAAAGGTCAGTGTAAACAAACTCCCTTCAATGCTTTATTGTCTGCGAGCGGGGAAGGCTGAGTGAGCGAGGAAACTGGCCTGGAGTTTGCGGGCAGGACTTATGGGAGAAGATGAATTGCTCAGTGTCTCCTTTCGCTCGCCTATAAAACAATGTGAGTGAAACTGGCTTTCGGCCCAAGAAAGGTGACTTAAATAGGCAAGCAGCCAGCGTGCCAGGGTGCTAGAAGGAAGTGGGCCTCACCCCAGGGGGAAGTCGGGTCCCACGCAGAACTGTAGGGAAGCTTCTTCTAGGGTCCGTTCACCTCCATTTAAAGCTCCTTGTCCAGGGCCGGCCGGTGTGGCTCAGTGGTTGAGCGGTGACTTAAGAACCAAGAGGTCGCAGTTGATTCCTGGTCAGGGCACATGCCGGGGTTGCAGGCCCAGTGTGGCGTATGCGGGAGGCAGCGGATCAGTGATTCTGTCTCATCACCGATGTTTCTACCTCTCCTTCTCCCTTCCTCTCTGAAATCAATACAAATATATTTTAACAAAGTTTCTTGTTCAAGCCGCAGACTTTCCCTTCATCCTCTTCTCTCAGAGGCTGGGGTACTGGGCCAGCCAGAGAAAAGGCACAGCCGGGCTGGGGTTAGAATCCTTAGCAAGTCATCTGACCTCTCTGGGCCTCACTCGGCTCCTTTAATCTAAACAAAATGGAACAAAACACATGTTTCCAAATAAACTCTGCCGTGCCCAGTGTGGTGTGTGCTGTGTGAAGACACGGTGCTCTGGGGGAGGGCAGGGGAACCCACACCCTGCAGCATGTGTGAGGAGCGGGGCAGCCCCTTCACAGTCGCTGGGGAGCCAGCAGCACCAGGTCGTTGTCAACACCAAGGAGCTGCACATGCGAGCTGTAATCGCAGCCCTCACGTTCATCATCGTGCAGCCTGTGCCAACGCGTGCTGGTGGGTGAGTGCCTTCATGGTTATGTGTCGGTGGGGACCCTTTAAAGAAAATGCCAAAACCTAAGGGACCACTTGAGCGATGGAGGCGCGGGGGTGCCACAGCACGGTAGTGAATCTGGGTGGAGTTGACCTTCTTTCAGCCTTGTGAAGACAGTTCCGTTCTGTACCCAGGGGCAGACGCTCACCTCCCTTGTTCAAACACGTTGGAGCATGTGTGTGTTCCAATACCACAGGTTTAACTCACAGATGCTTCTTGTAGCAGAATTTTTTGCTTGTTTCTTTATTATATATATTTTAGTTACTAATACTTGATTTTTGCAATTGTATGCAGTCTGGGTTAACCAACAAGTAATTAAAAAAAAAGTTTCTAATAATTTCCCCCAAAGGACTGGAAAGGCTTTTAAAGAAAAACCGTAAAAATCAATTTGGTTTCATTAGTGAGGCCAAGGAGATTTTTTTCTCATCAACTTGCAGAACCTAAGGTATTTCTTTAAAATGTGACTGATGTTAGCCCTGGCCACCATAACTCAGTTGGTTGGGTGTGCACAAGGATCCCGGGTTCCGTTCCCTGTCATGGTACGTGCCTGGGCTGCAGGCTGGATGGCCTGTAGGGGGCGCTGCAGGAGGCAGCCCATTGATGTTTTGCTTTCATATCATTGTTTCTCCCTTCCTCTCTCTCTAAAAGTCAATAAAAAAATCTAAAAAAAAAAAGTATTATTGATCCTATATAATAAAAGGGTAATATGCAAATTGACACGAACAGCGGAAAGACTCAGGAACAGCCAATCACTATGATGCACACTGTCCACTAGGGGGCAGACACTCAAGAGCTGCCCCCTGGTGGTCATTGTGCTCCCACAGGGGGGGCTCCACTCAGCCATAAGCTGGGCTGGCAGCTACAAGTGCAGCATTGGTGGTGGGAGCTAAGCATGTCCCACTGCAGCTTAAGGCCTGGGCCTAAGCCAACAGTCAGACATTCCCCGAGGGCTCCCAGGCTGCCAGTGGTATGTCTGACTGCTAGCTTAGGCCCTATCCCACACGGGGCGGGCCTAAGCTGGCAGGTGGACACCCCCTGAGGGGTCCCGGACTGCGAGAGGGTGCAGGCCAGGCTGAGGGAACCCCCCCCCAAAAATGCATTAATTTTTGTGCACCGGGCCTCTAGTTTTATAATAAACAGACTGCATAAAACAAAGCATGTGGTTGAGCAAAATAGTTTTTAACAAAACAAGAAATAAAAGGCGTCTTTCCCTCAGTGGAATTGTTTGTGATTTTCATGTCATGGAGCAGTAAATTTGTTTTTGAGTTGCTGTTGGCAGCATCCACACAGAAATCTCTTGTAGGCTTCAGGGCTGGGTCCCCATTCAGTGTCATGTGACCAGAGGACACAAATTTGTGGCCTGCAGCCTTCCTGTGGTCCACAGAACATATATGTGTATGTAACATACATTTACATACTTTATTTCAAAAATTTGATTTTTTTTTACCCACATTTAATAATTAGGAGGTTACTTTAAGCTAGGTTTCTAGATTCTTTTGGGTGATTAAAGAATGCGGCAATCATACGCCCACGTGTTTGCAAGGCCTCAAGTGGTTCTTGTGAGGTTCTGGCTAGTCTCTTTAATGGTTTCTCTAGCCTTCACCATTCTGGAACTTTCTCTGCCTTGCCCTGGTGGACATCTGAGTTTCCAGGCCCCAATCCTACCCCCTTTGATAGCCGAGTAGGCAGTTCACATCTTCACTGGTTTTCTATGTTGGGGAATGCGGTGACACATGGAGGTTGACAGCGGAGGGCCGAGAGCAACGGAACCAGGATCACCGCCAGCATTCCCCAGTATCTTTGGCTGCAGGCCAGAGTGCGACTTGGGTTGGCACCATGAGAGAGAGTGGCTGTGACATACTTCTGAATGCCCATAATGGCGTCAAATCTTGACCTTTGAAGATGTTTTAAAAAACATCAGAAATCACTTGGGTCCGAGTATAAATACACGTCAACCAGTTAGACATTACCACCTTCGGGTTAAAAATGAGATTTCTTTGTACACTTTGAAACTTACATGATCCTACTAACCAATGTCCACCAAATGCATTTAATTGAAAGAATGAGATTACTTTTCTACAAGACCAGCTTTGAAGAAGGCAGTGTCGGAAGAGACGTGACAAAATTTGAGCCTCAGCAGCGTCATTGGAGAAACCATGTATCTTCCCAAGATGACTGTGTTAAAGGATAGTTTTTATTTGGATATTTAAGTTTTAGCATGAGCAGAAGAAAGGATGTGAAATTCTAATCATTTCGTTTAATTGAGGAAAAAGTTTGACCTGGGAAGGTGTTAAAACTATTAATTAAAACGAGGTTTGGAGCGAACGGATTCCTGGTGTCAATGGCAGTGCGAATCTGGCAGAGCTATCCTCGAGTTCTTCCACCCAGAACCGGTTCTGCTGGCTGTGCCACCAGTCTTCCTGCACAGTGACCGGGGCAGCAGCAATGGTCTCCAACAGGACTCCCCCCCAACCCCCACCACCCCAGGGTCTGGAGGCTGCTGTAGTGTGAACAGGTGTCCCAGGGTCCCTGGCAATGACTCAGGTGACATCCAGGGGGGTCAGTTGGGAGTCCCAGTCCACCCTGTCACAGCTGGGAAATTGCTGGGGGGTGGGCAGCAGCAGGTGACAGAGGAAAAGGCACTGAAGTGGGGTTCAGGCACCGGAATGTTCATCTTGGCACCGGAAGAGCCGGCTTTGTGACTTCTCCCTGCTGAGCCTCACTCTCCCAGGCTGGGAGGGGAGCAGGGGTTATCAAAATAGATTATCCGCGTCAACAGATGATTACGGTTCCATCCATCTACTTCTAACAGAGCACAGCTTGCTACCTCCTTTCACATGACTCCCACTCCCAGGATTATTGCAGATTTTCTCTCTCCCCTTAGCCAAGACTGGCACCTACAACGTAGACGGATGGGTCGCTAAGCCCCAGGTGGAGGAATTCCCACGGAAGACGCTGTTGGGTTATTGAAGAGCAGTGAGCTCAGGTTCCTGGCATCTAGTGCCGGCTTTCTCTTTGCGATGACATCATCCCCCAGAGCAGGAGCACCGCAGGCTCCCCCTCCTCCCACATTTCCGAGGAGCTTCTTGAAACCGGGCCCCTTCTCTTTGTCCAGTGCATTTTCTCTTTTCACAATGGATTCCAGCTTACGCCAACCTCGGTGTGCTGCACAGGCCTCTCTCCGGTGACCACAGAGAATCCCTGGAGCATTGAGATGCTCTCTAGTGTGCTTGGAGGAACAAGTTGCCTTTTTGTGCCTTTTCACTGGAACACCATACCAATTCCCCCCTCTCTCTACACTTCGCCCCTCCCATGGTTTATGTCTGCCCAAGAAGCAGACTTCTTTCCATGAACCCCTTTCTTGCCCCTCTGCAGGGATGCTCTGGAGTAAGTGAATGTGTTCCTCCTCTTGTATACCAGCTCCACTAACTCATCAAGCAAACAAAGAAATCCACTACTGACCCATTCCCCTGTCTCTAAGATTTTCTTTAAATATATTTTATTGATTTTTTACAGAGAGGAAGGGAGGAGAAAGATAGAGATGTGCCTGCAACCAAGGTACATGCCCTTGACCGGAATCGAACCTGGGACCCTTCAGTCTGCAGGCCGACACTCTATCCACTGAGCCAAACCGGCTAGGGCAGTGGTCGGCAAACTCATTAGTCAACAGAGCCAAATATCAACAGTATGATTGAAATTCCTTTTGAGACCCGAAAACTGACTTCTGCACATGGGCCATGAAGTTTCATTCACACTGTACGTGTGCGCCTACACGTGGTATTTTGTGGAAGAGCCACACTCAGGGGGCCAAAGAGCCACATGTGGCTCGTGAGCCGCAGTTTGCTGACCACTGGGTTAGGGCGTCTCTAAGATTTAAAAAAAATCTATTGTAATTCAGTAATATGAAAGTTTTTCTCTCCTGGGTTATCCTTTGTTGCCTTCTGGCCTAGCACCTCTGCCTGCAGGAGTAGAACCATTACCCTCTGGGGTGAGGCCTATCCTGCTCCCCTTCCACCCTCCGTGTTGAATTGTATGAGGGGCTTTGGGGATTGACTAATCCAGCTCTCTGCTTTGCAAGATCAGTGGTAAAAGCTCTTCCTGCATTTGGGGGTTTGAGAGAACTTTCAGACAGGAAGTTGTTGCAATTTTAGAGAGGGCCAAGGACACCGATAAGGCATATATATTTTTTCATCCCTGTTACCAAATGTTTGTGGTGAGACTGGGGGTGGGCGAGCCTGAGACCTGGATGGGATGGGGTGGGGGGCAGAGAGGCTGAGGATATCGTGAATCAGTTTCCTGTGCATCTCAATTCTCATTCCACTAAGTATCGACTTTCTACAGACCAGGCACTTCGCGATTGGCAAGGGCAGAAGTGGGCTTTGAACCTACGTCCCTCTGAGTCCCTGGCAGGTTTTCTTTCTTTTCTCACTGTATTGCCCAATCCTTTCTCTTCCCAGGTCTGTCATTTCAAGATACAACCAGTGGCCCGCAAGTCAGATTAGCTTTTTGCTTTATCAGCTGCTAATGAATAGAAAACAGTCTCTCATTACTTCAATTTTAGTCACTCAAAAGACAGAAGGGTGGAAATGGCAGTCCTTTGATTTGGCCTATGAAAGGTGGTAAATTGGAGAAAATGTAGGTGTTCTAACCTTCTTGTACACCATGAACTGTTGAGTCTCTCAGGGTGGAAAATAAGGTGATGCTAATTAAAAGGCTGACTTGAAATTCAGTACCAAAATCATGGCAGATCCATTAAATAGTTTCAAATGTATTATTTTGTTCCCTCCTTCCTTTTCTCTCTCACCATTGTTTTGGGGGGCTCTAAACTATTTAATCTGTTTTTATTGGGCTCCCACTGTGTACCAAGCGCAATGCCTGAGAAAATGAGTTTTTCAGTCTGGATGATCAGGCTGGACACCAGGGAGAAGAGGAGATATATGGAAGGTTAGAGGATATTAGAGCGCATCTTCCATAGTCTCCAAAGTAAAGAAGAGGCTGGGGCAGGCTCCTGGGAGGGGTCTTAAAAGGTCAGGACACACACTGTGAAGCAGGGCAAATGGCATTTTTATGTGTTTGCTGGGCGTGGTGTAGGCGATGGAAGCTTTATAAGGGAAAGGTAAACATTTGCTGGAGTCTTTGGTATTGAATTTAAACAAAGCCATGCCTTTGTTTCAGTTTTATAAGGTAATGGATGGCAGGAAAAGCTATAAAGCTGGAGTTAATTCGTATATAGAAGGAGTAATCTTTGGAAGACATCTCACTGAAGATATCAACAGCTTGATCTTCTGTTAGAATGCAGAGCCTCCTTGGTTTCTGACCTGAATCATGCATAGGGCTCTATAACATACATGCACGAACCGTTGTGTGTATGTAGAGAATTAGATTACATACTTGGATTTCATAGACCTGGTGTGTGTGTGTGTGTGTGTGTGTGTGTGTGTGTGTGTGTCTGTGTGTCTGTGTGCGCATGCACCATGGTTAATATTTGTTTAGTGATTACCATATACCAGGCACTCTGTCAGGTGTATTTTATACATTATGCTGTATTTATATTTTTAAGTGGATATAATTTTTCATGGGAATAATGAAGAATGTGAAGCTCAGAGAGGTGAGCAAACTTACCTAAGATTGCCAGCTACTGCATAGCATCTTGGGCTGTCAGGGGCACATGCTCTTTCCACAGTGCCTTTTGTATTGGGGGGCTCTAATAGTAATGTCTTCTGTGTTGTCTCTGGCAAAAGGGCAGCCATTCCTTCAAAGCTTTATGCCTGCTGCATATTATGCTCTGGGCCGGGCAGTGGGGATTCATTGGCAGAGAAGCCAAGCAGAATTATCTGTTGTCAGAACATTCTGGCTAGGCAGGGACCTGAGGCATAGCTGTAAATCACTGTATTAAGAGATAGAAAATGACAGTGACTCCAAAAGTCACATTAGAAGTTATCAGTAACACGGCCTGCACAGGGCCAGTAATTTACATGTGCACATGTGTGTAAAAGCCATGTCAAAAGGCATGCACTACATCATTACATATATTCCAGCTCAGGACTCCTACAGGACATCTCCCCTGGCTGATTCATTGAGTTTTCTCCTTTTCATCATGTGCTTACAGCATGTATAGTGAGTGTATACATTATTCAACAGTGAAAACTGTTTTATTCCCTCCTTTTCTTTAAGGGCAGGGACCTTCCATAGATTTCTCTGTCTATAGCATCTCTGTCTATAGTTTCTTCAGTGTGTGTGTGTGTGTGTGTGTGTGTGTGTGTGTGTGTGTGTGTGTGTATTTGGTGCTCAATTTAGGTTTGTTGATATACATACAGGTAATATTTTTTGAGTATAAATCTGATCAGCACAGCTAACCCTGCTTATTATCTTGAAAAATTCAGCTACTCGAAAGCAATCTCAACTCTTAAAAGGTTTTGCTTAGGAAAGCAAGAGCATAGATAAAGAGGGACATGTGTATTAGAAAAGTAATGTTATCGTACCTCGTTGGACAAATGTTTATTGAGCATCTACTGTGGGCCTGGCACTGGGACTGGACTGCGTTTGGGGTAGCCAAGGGCCCTTTTCTATGGGCTTATAGCCCTATGGAGCAGACAGGTAACAAAGCACTGAACAGAGAAAGAACAAGCTAAATCCAAATAGTGCTAAGTGCTATGCAGGACATAGAAAAGAGCAGGTTGACAGAGTGTGTTATTGGTCCTGGGCGGAGGTGCGAGGAGGAGGCAGAAGACAACTCCAGCCAGGGCAGTCCAGGAAGAGCTGAGCTTGGACTGAAATCTGAAGGAGAAGGAGTGGCAATGTGATGCTATGTGGGGACAGCACTGGAGGCGGAGGGCAGAGCAAATGGCAAGGGCTGTCAATGGGGAACACGCTTCGTATGTTCTGGAACTGGAAAAATTGAGTACTAAAAGAATATAGAAAGCTGATAGGATATGTAAGCCAAATGTGTATGTGTATGTATATAGGAGAAAATAGAGCAATCTACTATCAGGTTTTTAATCATTGCCTGAAAGTGCTATATAAATGGAGGTGTCAGTGGATCTGGGAGTTTCTCAGATCCTCAACAAAACAGCAAGCTCTCTGAGGGCAGGAATCTAATCTGGCCTGTCATTCTTGTTTCCGCCTCCCAGCATAATGTCAGACCCTTGATAAACAGTTGGTGAATTAATGCAGGAAGAAACGAATGAATGCCCAAGATTGAGATTTCACTTGTTAACATTATCTACTTTTAGTCTGACTCTCTGTCTTATTTGGCATTGCATCTGCACCCAAATACAGTTGTATAAAAAAGAAGAAAAATGCTGAAAATGCAGAAAACCATCCTGAAGGTCTTTAAGAATGCTAAGAAAGAACCAAGGAGAAACCACAGCAGGGAAATTGGCAAGAGCACACTGATGTGTTTACACACTGTTTGTGTTTTAGAGTGGAAACGCTGGTTTTATGACCCTGTCATTTGGAGGCTAATGCACGTGCCACTTCTTGGGAAAGAGTTTAACCTTAGGAAATAAAGAGCTTTCATAGTCTTTAATCAGAGGGGTCTTCCTGAAAATGCAAGATATACTTGCTTAACGAGAAAAACACTTTCCATCAGCTCATGGATGTTATGATATTTTACATTTCAAATTGCTTTGTAAGTCAAAGATCAGCCCATTCCTTTTAATAGCAAGCTCTCAGAAAAATCTTGGGTGTTAATAATCAACTTAATGTAGCAATGCTAAAGCCCGTCATTGATCTGTGTTTATTTTAATAAGTCTTTACTACATGTACTGCACAACCGAGAGGAATTATAACCTGGGCGAAGACACTTATCTTGTGTGAAACCACCCAATGAGAATTGTAATTCACATGTGAAATGATTTTATTTAAAACATGTCAATTGTCACGAGACTGCCTGTATTTCTGGAAAGGTCTTGGTACATTTTGAAACCATTTTTCTATCTGACTCAATCCTTGGTCCAGGGACAGAATTCAAATTGCATCTGTTATCTGCTTGGGTACACCTGTTTTAATGACTATTTTTCTAAAAAAAATATGTGCTGTCAGAATTATAGGAAAACAAATAACGGAGGTTTTGAAAATATGGTATGAACATACATGACATTCATTACTCTCGGGTGACAGACCAGTTGTTCATGGCATTTCTATGCTCTTTACATAATCAGGGCTTCTGTGAAGCTAAACAGAATTTTCTGTGCTTGACATTTGTGGGGGAAAGCATACCTTTCGCTAAGCTTCTGTAATACACATTTACAAACAGTGCTTTGTAGATGAACTTTTAAGAAATTTGATCTCACATTTGCCTGCTGTGCCCGGAGCTGGGACATGGTTGGGTTTGCAAGATGAAACAATCGAATGCTTATCAGTTCCCAAGCCAAGGTTTTCCTACCGCGCTGCAGGTGCCTTCCCACCCCCACCCCCGCCCCAACCGCAGTTAAAGTTCAACTACTTGGGTTTTGAGTGCACCACAGCGAGACTACGATTGATACCATCGGGTACTGAGACTGCTCTGCTATTGGGTCAGGCAGCCAGGCAAGGGGCAAATGGTGCCAGCGCTGCTATATATCCCTGCCTCTGAGGATGACTCTGGGAGGCCCACACCATTTAGCAAAGGAGACCAATTCTTTTGTTGTTTACTTTTTATGGAATCAGGATGGCATGAATCAAAGTGAGCCCAATGGACCTTCTACGAAGGACCCCTCGCTATTAAGAGGACCTAGTCTAAGTGTCTCCCGGTAAAGTCTAGTGTATTATCGCTCGTTTGACCTTTCAAGACCTTCTCTACTGGGTGGCTGATGGTTATTGCTCCTCCAAGAAGGATTGAGTCTATTTGTTGTCGTATATTGCCAGTAAGCATCTGTTATTTCAGCGGCTCCGTCCTGCTGAAGTGGCCTTCCATCAGCCCAGCTCTCTTAGTTGAGATTGGAGCTCACAAGGCCACAATTAATAGCGTTTCCTGCCTGTTGAGTGTATGCCCACTGTGAGTGATATCTGGATAAATCCGTGAGCCAACCCTGAGTCTGAATAGCTTAGGGAATATTCATCAGAACACCTTTCTCCTCTGGCTTCTCCAATACAAGGCAGGCTTTATGAGCAGTGGAACAATAGCCAGTGTGGATTGAGGGGATTTGTATATGAAATACATGGCCAAAATTACGGACAACTGCATTGCTCACTGGAGTGAACATCTGATTTGCTGACATAGAGTTATGTTTACACATTCGGGCCAAGATGACCCCATTGCCAGCAGTAATAGCTTTTAAAAAAGGCAAATGTTTCTGGGAAAGTAAGCTTTTACTTATTTATCTCTGTTTGCCCCGATCACAATCAGCGCATTTGTGCCAGTCCTGTGCCCAGTCTCAGTCAGGGACATGGTAGGTATTTAAGAATAATTTTGTGCCATAAACGAATGTTCTCCTGCAGTTAGGGCATCTCAGGAGCAACAGAGAGATGTGTCTGTCTCCTTTAGCCAGGGACGTTCAGTAGGAGAATCAGGCGTGGCATACATACTCTTTCTTAGTAGTCTTTTTCACTCGGTCCCCTGGATCTCTTGACATCTGTATTCTTAATTACTGGTTTTCTCTAGGCTTCCCTGCAAAACAAGCATTTGTGGAATTCCTGGTCTTACCCCAGGGTCTGGGTGGGTTTTGTATTTTACTCGTGTTCTCAGGTTCAGTGTTCTGTCCTATGTTCTCAGAGTCTCCATACATGTCTCTCTTTGGAGTGCCTTGACCACCCTTTGTGGTCATAGCTGGATTCCTCACCTGCCTCCGCTTTGGACTCTGTGAGGCAGGGGTCTGGATTTCTTCTCTATCCGCAGTCTTCACTATCCATATTATCAATCTGACATTGTGTTTGACCCACTGCGGGTGTGTGTTGATGTTTACAGGATAAAGGAATGAGTGAACCAATAATAGGAATGAATGAAATGAAATGAATGGTTAGGTCATCTTTAGGCACTTGTTTTTTGATGTTGGCTAGAAGAGTGAGAGCCTGTGGCACAAGGCACACGGTTGTTGTCATTAGCATGTTATTAAGACCTGTCGCCTGGCCTTGCCTGCTGTTGATGTGTGGTGCCTTGCTAATGTGTTTCTTACTGCCAAGTAAAGAGCTTAAAAATAAAATGAAAAATGATCTTACATATACATAGCACTAAAAATGAGATATCTGGTTGTATAAGTTTCCAAAGGCCTATCTGCATTGAGCTTGAAATTTAATTAGATCCAACCTGGTAGTTTAAAAGCCATTCAAATTGGAAATTTGAATGGCTTTTAAAACGTAGTTGGGGTCAGATAATACATTTGATGAAATGATTTTCAGATTAAATAAATGTATAACTTTAAAACAATGAATGATGTAAAGTTTTATGTTAGGTAGAAATAATATATTTGATTAAATGAAAAACAGCACCAAGTGTATAATACAGCATACACAGTTTTTCCCAGAGACAATTCTTAATATTTATATAGTTACCATATAAATCTAGGTACTGTACTCATACCTCTATTTTATGATAAATCAACTTTAAATGATATGTATTGACATCTACCTACCCTCCTCCCTCTATTCCTCTTAATATTTTATAATAAAGTTATATTTTCAGTTCTTCTGTTGGTCAGTACTGTACTCTTTAATACTTTGAGTTTCCTTTTTAAAATTTTTAATTCATATAATTTCTGTTGTGTCTCTTGATGCCCCATGTTGTAAGCTCAGGGTGCTGGTGCCTTTACTACATATCTTTCTTCCAGTTTCTTGTCTTACTTTCTCCAGCTCCTCTTTTATTTTTTCACTTCTTCTGTAATAGTATTTACATTCTGATTTAAAAGGAAAATTGAAAACCGGAGACATTAAGGGACTTGCCTGAGGTCTCTCAGCTGGTTAGAGCTGGGATTAAAACTTGGGGCGTTGACTCCCAATCTAGTGGATTTTCTCCAGATAAGCTCACCAAATGTTTATTGACTGCCCATTCTCCTCCATGCACTATATTAGACACCAGAAATACAAAAATAATAAGAAATGGTCTCAAATTTTATACTTAATAGTCAAGTAGGAAAGCTAGATATATAAACAAATAACTATGTTTCAATGTAATAATGCTCCAGGGAAGCTGTTATCTAGTTTGGGTTTGGGTTGTGTATTTTTTTTATTCCATTGATCATACATTAGAGAAATTGATATAACTATTAGAAGTCCACACTTTAACATGCTAAGGAAGTAATGTTTTACCCAGCTAATGTATGCATGCTTGAAAAATAAGTAAGATTTTGCTGATATACTCTAAGGAAAGTAATTTTAATGGTCTGTTTTGAATTAAATATGAAAGCAAAAATTTTTATATATTTATAAATTATCACTCTATCATGTTTTATATGATCAACCTGTTCTTATGTCAGACTATCCAACAATTCTTCAGTTATCCTTACATATGGATTTAGTATTTTGATTTCCAGTCTAAGACTTACGTATTTTTTAATAGACATTTCTTATGGTGATTTATAACCTTTTTTTTTTCTTTCTTCCTCCCTTAGATCTTCATCACTGTGAACTGCCTGAGTACAGATTTCTCATCCCAAAAAGGGGTGAAAGGACTTCCCTTGATGATTCAGATTGATACATACAGTTATAATAATCGTAGTAATAAACCCATTCATAGAGCTTATTGCCAGATCAAGGTCTTCTGCGACAAAGTGAGTAAAGATGACAGTTTGCCATAAAAGTATCTTTGTTATTAGATATTACTTTCAATGGCATCTCCCCCTTGTCACCTTCTCTTGTCGAGTGGTGTCAGAATAATCACCTTATTCATCACCGTGGGAGTGGTAATCTTTCATTCTCAATTCCTATTAGATATGTAGGGAGTCATCCATCAGCTCTATTTTTAGGCAGTCATTTTTTACCACGAATTTAATGACTAATTGACACTATTGTGAGTCTGGTTCACTCAGATAAGTGAAATCATAGATTAGTAGTTCTTACTGAGTGTAGATCTTGTCCCAGAACATATCAATGTAACCTTTGCTATTCTTTGGGGTTACTGGGGTCTCATTGAGAGGTTTTTGGGATGGAGATGGCTCCTATAAAATAAGTTCATTAGTAAACAGGAGGTATCAGGAGGAGATACCGTTTTTGAATCTCCTTGAATCCCATAAGAGACGACGAAGCAATTGGAATAGCTAAGGTTCAATCCCACAGTTATGTGACAAGAGTGGCAGGAACAGTTTCAAGCAGGAACAATTTCAAGACTTGTGTGATATCAGCGTCCTTAGGGAAAGCAAAGGGGCCACTTGATTGTCACAGACCAGGACACCTACAGAATCAACCAGGGTACTCGCTGGAGAGTGAAGTGGGCCATCTGAGGTCAACCGTGCCTTTAAAGTGTCTGAAAGTCCTGGTGTACCAGCGATGGAGTGTACGGAGGAGGGGGTTTCTGGGAGCAGAGAGCAGAGATAGTCACAAGAAGAGAGGAGGAAACACATGAACTAGAACTGCACTGGGTTTGTGGGAGGCAGCACAGTGGTAAATATCAAAAATCTAGTGGCAACCTCTAAAGTCTAATAGCCTTTCCGGTTGTGACGATTTCAGCGATTGCCAGTCATCCAGCCGTCAGAGCAGCCGGACACTCCCAGGGACAGTGAGTTTCCTCCGTGACACAGAGGCCGGTGAAGTAATAGACACGGTTGTGTCGATGAGAAAACGGTGGGCCCGCGGGCATAGTCACTGGCCCAGAGTCACACAGGGAAAAATCAGAGGAGCTGGATGCAAATACAGATTTTAAACTCCTGTGAATGAATAAATAAACTTTACACACAAAGTAGCAAAAATGATAACTGACAATTCAAAAACTTCAACGGAGAGCCAAGGTAGACTTTCAACCCAAAATAAAAGAATCCATTTATATGTTTAATTCAGCATATTAAACATTAAGAAAACATTTTTGGTGGTGTACGGAATGGAGTTTTAAAAGTACAGCTGGGAGAGTATTTCAGTAATTTTAATTCCCTTCATTTACTCCATACATTTCAAGGAAGATTGTGGAGTCTCCCTCCCTGCATCTCCCTTTTGGAAGTGAGGAGTAAAATTAGAGGCAAGGAGAAAGGTGGGAAGGATTAGACCAAAGCACTGGGCAATCCATTACCTTATTTCCATGGTTGGGAATAAAGTGGGAAAAAGAGTGCTTAAAAGGGTACTTTTATAGTTATTTTTTTCTGCAATGGCGATGTACTAAACACTATAAATCATGAAGTATTGTATTATTTACTGTTCATGTATCCCCTAGAACAAGGGCTATACAAAACTAAGAGGGTAAATAATGATCAGTTATACCACTTGTTTGAAAATATTTTTAAAAATAATATCCTGTAAAAGGGGGGAAAAAAAGGTGGAAGAGAGAGGTGTCTGTAGGTTTATTCAAAGCATTTGTTTCTAACAGTCAAAACAATAATTTGCAGTGAGGAAAGAAATGAGTAGAGAACAACTTATTTATGTGTGGATGTGTGTAGAGAAACTAGAAAGAATCATGTTCACAAACACTTTGCCAATCAGAAAATAGGTGGCATTTCCTCTAGTTCCTATTTTATGTGTCCAATACATCAGTGCTAACTAGAAGAACGTGATGGGAGGATGTTGGGAAATGGCATTTGTTCCAACTTGCTAGTGATGAAGTGTTTCTAGTGGGAGATTTTAGTTTACATACCCTGATACTGAGGGTCAAGAAATTTAGGAATAAAGGAGGAAACCTCAGGGAGGAACCAGGGTATATTATACTTAACCACTATTCATTTTCCTAATAAGCTAGATACAAAAATCTCCTGCATATTTTTAAAATTTCATACTCTCGAGCGACCATTTAGGTGGGGGGAATTATTTTCAAAGGATAAATTTGGTATTTGTATCAAATTATACAAATTATGCTCTCTGGAAGAACTTGACTTTTTTATGCCTTTCATAAGAGTAGGAAGAATGTTTTCTAGAAGTTTCAAGTCACAACTCATAAAGGAAGGAAAGGAGTTTTTGGAAGGACATGTTCAAGGAAGCTTTCTCCATCTGAACGGGAAGGCAGAGCTTATTTTGGAAACGAGAACGGTGGCTCGCCCAGGAGTGTGGGCACACTTCCAGAACTGTTTTGTCATGCTGATAGCACACCATTCTGGGCAGGGATTTTTTCTAGAGACCAGGCACCAAGACAAGGCTCTATCTATTCCATGTTTGATGTTAATCCTTTATGTCAATCCCTGGAAAATAATTAGTAGGCAACTTTGTTTTCGAAAATTTACATTGAACACACATAAATATTGAAACAGGTTAATTCCAGACCTTTTCCTCGTAGAAATAATACAAAATAAAACACTGATTTAGAAATAAAATTGCTTGACAAATCTTGGGGGTATGTCTTGGGTGAGTTGTAATTTATATAGGTAAATAAAAGTTTCATATTTGTATTTATAGAAGAAGCCCGGAGCATGAAATTCATGCATGGGGGAGTGGGGGTCCCTCAACCTGGCTTGCACCCTCTCAAATCAGGGACCCCTTGGGGGGATGTCCATTGCACATACCTCTCAAAATCTGAGACATCTGCCTCCTCACTGCTTGCCTGCCTTGCCTGCCTGATCGCCCCTGTCTCTGCCTGCTGGCATGATGCCCCTAACTGCTCCCCTGCCTGCCTAATCACCCCCTAACTGCTCTCCCCTGCCTGCCTGATCGCCCCCTAACTGCTCTCTTTTGCCAGCCTGATCACCCTCTAACGGCTTTCTCCTGCTGGCCTGATCCCGCCCTAACTGCTCTCCCCTGCCAGCCTGATTGCCCCCTAACTGCTCTCCCCTGCTGGTTTGATCACCTCTAATTGTTCTTCCCTGCTGGCCTTATGGCCCCTAACGACATCTGCCTCAACCCCCGCCACCGTGGCTTTGTTTGAAAAGACGTCTGGAAGATGTCTGGTCTAATTAGCATATTACCCTTTTATTAGTATAGATTAATCATACAGAGATCAAAATACATAGAAAAATGTCATAAATGGACACAACAAAAATGAATAATAGGAGCCTTTTGCTTATATTTCATACCCATTTGAACAAAGTGATGTCTGTGCATTTAACAGTTAACTTCATAATATTCTGAAAATATTATGTTATCTAAACATCAAAACTCTATAAAACCTTAATATATCTTGAAGAGACTCCCTAAGATGGTGATTTGGAAGAGAAACCAATGAAAAATATTAGGTTACCTGGAACAGAGGAGCAAAAGGAAGAATAAACCTTAAAAAATTGATCGGGGGACAGTGGGGCGGGGAGGAGAGAAAGAGAGAGAAACATTGATGCGAGATGCAACCTGGCTATTTTTCCTGACCAGGAATCGAATTTACCACCTTTTGGTGTATGGGATGATGCTCCAATCAACTGAGCTACACCAGCCAGGGCTAGACCAAACTTTCTTCTATTTGGTTGAATGAGCACCATCTCCAAGACCATATGAACATATCAAAACAAAACATAAAGTCATATCGTATATGCATAGTAATCTTATGGCCTGTCTAGTTTCTTCATGTTCCCCCTCATTTCCAATACTGTATGATTAGAAAAAGTTCCATCACAGCAAGCAAAGGGAAAATTTTATAGGGAGTTCATCCTCAACTTTAATGCCCTCTCTGGGTCTAGGAATGATGGTAATGGGCCAAGGCTTCATCTTAGGACATACTATCTAATAAAAGAGTAATATGCAAATTTGACTGTACCTTCACCACAAGCCACATTCACAGCCATGCCCACCAGCCAATCAGGAGCAGATTATACAAATAAACCCCAACCAAGATGGCTGCCGCCACTGAGAGCAGGAAGAAGGCTTGGGTTTCCCTGGCAACAGAGGAAGCCAAGCCACCTGCTGTTGCCTGTCTAGGCCTCCACTCAATGTTACAAAGTTTCAGTTATAAAAGATACAGAAATGGCGGCAGCCACTGAGCTGGAGAGAACAGAGGCTTGGGTTTTCCTGGCAATGGAGGAAGCCAAGGTTTCAGCCTGCCGTTAACGGCCTAGGCCTCCACTCTAGGCTACAAAGTTTCAAGCAGAAATGGCTGCCGTGGAGTGAGGAGAAGGCTTGGCTCTGCTCCAGGCTACAAAGTTTCAATTGTAGACATAGATTAATCTCAGGTACCAGGGCCTCTGCTTGGGTCGCTGGGGGGGGGGGGGGGGGGGGCGGGGGGGCATGGCCAGCCTGCAAACCTCCACAGGCCCCTCACTCAGGCCACCCCTCACCCCAAGGGAACCCCACCCTGATCTGGGACACTCTTCCGGGCAAACCACCTGGCCCCCACCCATGCACCAGGCCTCTATCCTATCTAATAAAAGAGAAATATGCAGATTGACCATCATTCCAACACTCAAGAGGGCTGCCCCCATGTGGTCAGAGATCCTGCCCCTATGTGAACACAAGATGGCCTCCACAAGATGGCCAGCAGGGGAGGGCCATTGGGAGGTTCCAGGCCCTGCAAGGGAGGGCAGTTGTGGGTGATCAGGCCAGCAGGGGAGAGCAGTTGGGAGGGACCAGACCTGCAAGGGAGGGCAGTTGGGGGCAATCAAGCCTGCAGGGGAGGGCAGTTAGGGGTGACCAGGCTGGCAGAGGAGGGAAGTTGGGGGCAAACAGGCTGGCAGGGGAGCAGTTAGGGATCAGTCAGGCTGGCAGGGCAGTGGTTAGCAGGTGATCAGGCTGGCAGGCAGAAGTGGTTAGGAGCAATCATTGAGGCAGGCAGGTGAGCAGTTTGGAGCCAGCAGTCTTAGATTGTGAGAAGGATGTCTAGGATCGGGCCTAAATGGGCAGTTGGACATCCCTCGAGGGGTCCCAGATTGGAGAGGGTGCAGGCTGGGCTAAGGGACATCCCCCGTCCCCTTCCCCCCATGCACGAATTTTGTGCACCAGGCCTCTAGTTTTTTTAAAATATATTTTATTGATTTTTTACAGAGTAGAAGGGAGAGGGAAAGTCAAAAACATCGATGAGAGAGACATCGATCAGCTGCCTCTTGCACGCCCCCTACTGGGGATGTGCCCACAGCCACGGTACATGCCCTTGCTGGAATCGAACCCGGGACCCTTCAGTCCGCAGTCCAACGCTCTATCCACTGAGCCAAACCGGTCTCAGCACTAGGCCTCTAGTTTATTATAATCAGTAAGTTACTTGGGTGGCTTCATTAGGACAGGGAACTGGGTCTGGTCTTTCTTTAGGGATTCAAAGCTGAAGTTGTGTAGCTAGTCAAGATACCAAAAAAGGGAGAAATCTAGGAGAAGTGAGATCCCTCAGCCTTCAGAACTTAGCCTGGCCTCACTGGGGGGATGGAAATGGGACTGCCTGCTCTCCTTCTTTCCTCGTTTTGTCTCTCGTCCCTGCGATTTGCATGCAGCAGTGTTTTTGTGTGCTTTGGTAACGTGCTTGCATTGTCTGTATTTGTTTTCCCCTCTCAGGGAGCAGAAAGGAAAATCCGAGATGAAGAGAGGAAGCAAAACAGGAAGAAGGGGAAAGGCCAGGCCTCCCAAACCCAGTGCAACAATTGTGAGTGTCACCGAAAAGGGATGGGCTCCCCGGGCTCCCCTTGGGAGCCGGTGGGAAGAAGTGGGTTGCAGGAGAAACTACAGACATGCAAGGGATTACTTGCTGTTCCCTGGAGTCAGTTGTCCCTGCGAAAAGCAAATAGAATCAATGATCACGGAGTGTTTGCGCTAGGAGGGACTTCGTAATATCATGGAGACCAACACTTTCCATTTACAGAGAAGAAATCTGGGACACAGAGAGGGATGGGGAGCTGGGTGAAAAAGGTGAAGGGATTATATAAACACGCAAACAAATAAAAAACTCACAGACACAGACAGCAGTATGGTGATTACTAGAGGGAAAAGGGGCAGGGGGTAAATAGAGGGTAGAGGTGATAAATGGTGATGGAAGGATACTTGACTTTGAGTGGTGAACACATAATACAATAAACAGGTGACGCATTATGGAATTATACACTTGAAACCTATACAATTTTATTAACCTGTGTCAGTCCAATAAAGTCAATACAAATTTTAAGAAAGAAACCTAGGACACATAGAGGGACGGGGGGCAGGAGGGGAGCAGCAGTCCACCTCAGGAGTGCTCACTCGAAGTTCGAGCTTTTTCTGTTGGCTTGGCAGTGGGAAAGGGGGCTCATTTATGGCATTTGGAGAGCTTTGTAGGAGAAAGTCATGAAGTGTAGCTAAGACTGGAGCTTACATTTGAGCGCTCTTAGCCATGTGTAACCGTCTGAATTTTGGGTTTTTCATCACGTCCAGCCTCTGATGGGAAGTTGGCAGCGATCCCTTTACAAAAGAAGAGTGACATCACCTACTTCAAAACGATGCCTGATCTGCACTCGCAGCCCGTCCTCTTCATCCCCGATGTTCACTTTGCAAACCTGCAGAGGACAGGACAGGTATGCGCTGCCTGCTAGCGTCTGCTTGCCATCCATCCGCGGGGCTGGTAGAGCCTTAAGGCCTTCAGATAGAATCACTTCAGACAGCGTTGCCCTTAAAAATAAAACAGACACTGTGCATTCGGCAGTCAGTCCCCCCAGAAAATGGATTTTCATACAAAGGAATGTCTCAAGGGAGGAAACCAACATACGACCGGGAAGAAGAGAATGAGCTGATATTAGTGAAGTGTTGACAAAACACCGAAAGGAAGAAAGGCTGATAACCTGTTTTGTTGATTTCTTCACAGGGGATTGGCTGATGCAATAGAGCCCCACCTAATGGTGGGAAATTGAACTGTGCCTTTAACTTCAGGTTGCAAAATTCTATATTTAAACAAAGCCCTATTAACAATTTTCCCCTTAGTAAGTTAATAGCTCCCATTAAATAGCTAAATCATTTTACACCCAAAGAAAAATGATATTGTAGACAAGCCTTTTAAAAAACAATTCCTGTCTTCTAGATATATCTACAAGTGAAATGTAAGAACTAATATTAAAATAACATAAACGTCTAATCACTAACTTTATGGTAGTTCAAGTCGATGGAATATTGCGTGGTCACTAATGGTATGATAATAGAAACTATGTAGCAAAATGGGAACTAGTTATGATAATGTTTAGTGAAAAAAAGTGGAATCCCGTTCGTTCTTTATAGTGATTTCAAATATATATCTGAACTTAAAGGGAACGAGGACAGTTAAGACACTTGATGATAGAGTTATGATATATGGTTGATTTTTCTTTCTGTACTATCTTTACTATTAATTATTTTATGTGATAAAGTAAAGATGTGTGAGGAAAAGAAAATAATTACTTCCCTAGTATTCGCCAGAATTGTCTTGCACTAAACCAACTGAATGTTAGTGAAAGTTGCATTGGTTAGTGTTCTTTAAACCCGAAGTCCTTTAAGGAAAGCTCTATATTTTTTTGTTTTTATTTTGTTTGTTTGTTTTTTATATTTTTATTGACTTCCGAGAGGAAAGGAGAGGGTTAGAGAGATAGAAACATCAATGATAAGAGAGAATCATTGATCAGCTGCCTCCTGCACACCCCCTACTGGGGATCGAGCCTGCAACCTAGGCATGTGCCCCTAGCCGGGATTGAACCTGGGACCCTTCAGTCTGCAGGCCAGTGCTCTAGCCACTGAGCCAAACCGGCGAGGGCAGAAAGTTCTATTTTGAGAACTAGGTGATGCGGACGCTCTGACGCGTTTCCTCCGTTCTCAGTGTGTAGACCCTCACTGGACTTGACCATAGTCTGGGAGGAGAAGTCGTTATTGTGTTCCTTTCTCGTTTTCAAAATATTTTCCCCTCAGTGTTGTGTTTGATATGTGGGAGACAAAGCAGCTGTCCGCAGCGTGGGAACAAAACACCCCGGCTTTTCTTAGAGCGGGTTCCACCGAAACGAATTTGACATCTCGTCGTGACTTGTTTGGTAGAAACAAGGACACAAAAGGAAAAGGAGGCGTGTTATGATTTATCAAGATTTTATTTTATTTTACTTTATTCTTTACTTCCCAAGAACATGGTGGTGACTTGTGTCTTTCCAGACTTTGCTGCCTGGGATTTTTTTTGGGGGGTGGGGTGGGGGGGGACTGGGTTTCCACAGCTTCCGGAAGAGGGAGAATGGAGTTAAATTGTTCTTATCGTTTACGGTCATGATTCTGGTTTCAGCTCCATGTCAAAGCTGACAGTCCAGCCTAGTCTCTTGGCAACATTTCTCTGAAATATAAAAAACTGCAAGTAATTCTTTTTTAAAAATATATATTTTATTGATTTTTTTACCGAGAGGAAGGGAGAGGGATAGAAAGTCAGAAACATCGATGAGAGAGAAACATCCATCAGCTGCCTCCTGCACACCCCCTACTGGAAATGTGCTCGCAGCCAAGGCACATGCCCTTGACCAGAATTGAACCTGGGACCTTTCAGTTTCCAGGTTGATGCTCTATCCACTGATCCAAACGGGTTTTTGCTGCAAGTCATTCTTAAGAGAAAAAGGGACACAACCTGGCTTCCCAGGACTGTCAGTCTTCTGGCCTCACTTGCCGCCTCCGTGTCCCGAGCTGGGCTCCTAGCCTGTGGCTGAGTCCCAAGGGAAGTGTAGCCTCGTACGCTTTGTTGGTTTCAGCAGACAGTGTCCGCCGGGCCATCGGTGGAGTTAAGCCCTGCTGTCTGGGGTGCACCTTGCGGAGCCCGCAGGCTTTCCCTCTGCCTTTTTGGAACGAGAGGGAAGGGGTCGGTGAGGGAGCCTGCCTGAGCTCTGGGCAACCAAGGAACACCCAGCTGTGCTCCGACACAGTGTGTGCATATTCTGTGGTTGGTCAACTTGCGTGGCCAAGGAAAAGAGCGCCCACTGTGGCTGGTTGGGACTCTACAGGCTGCCTTTTCTTAGATGAGCGAGAAGCCTGGGATGGGTCCAGAGACAGCAGGGAAGACAGCACAGGGTTAGCAGATTTTGATAAGAGCCCGCAGTGGCAGGTCAAAATACGTGCCAGTTTTACCATGTGCTGTGCAGGGAAGGAGGGGGAAGGAGGGGGAAGGAGGCAAGCGATAGATAGATAGTGTGCAGCTCAGTAACCACAGCGGGCGGGAGCTTTTTAGAACCAGCAGCTCTGCCCACCTGCAGGGCGAGCAGCCCTCTAGTTCAGTGAGACACTCCTAGTGACGCTTAAAGGCACATCAACCGTGGTTCAGTGATTCCTGGTCACTCAAGGGGACGGACTGGAGAGGGGGGCTTTCCCTGTCAGCACCCCCATACCTTCCTCCCCGGTGATCTCACTGATTCACATGTGGGGTGGAATATTTATCAGATTATCAAAAGCTAATATGAGGGAAGGAACCCACTGTGTAAGCACCATGGAGATTTCCAGTCTCCCTCTTCTCACGCTGGTGCTGATATTCACTGCAGCTTGGGTCTAAAATGCCTTTAAAAACAAATGATAAGAAAGCTTGGGAAAACTGTGGGATGCAAAGAAACTCCAGAGGAGATCTGGGATATATATACGTAAAGTATACTCTGCAGGTATCAGCCTTCCTGAAAGCACTAGACCCCAAGGGGGGCACTGCGCCTCCCTCCCACCCCAGTGTGGTTGGTAAGCAATCTTCCCCCAAACCGCAGAAGCTTCAGGTTTTCTGAAGTTCCCTTCTAGGTCTTTTCAGTTCAACTCTCTGAAGCGGGTTCCAGGAATTTGCATTTATGACAAGGTCTCCAGGCGTATTTTTTTTTTTCAAATGCACTTTAAAGTTTGAGAAACACCATAAAAATTAAATTAGTGGGATAAGTCCTACAACCGACAAGGGAGAAACAGTGGGCCTTTATGCAAGAGGAGAAATGACAATGGCAGGTTGGTGACAGGGACAGGGTTCAGGAGGCCAGGACGTAAGAGAAGGCTGCTCCATCGCTGATCACCACCCAGCTGAGCAGAGAGCTGTCCATGTAGCCAGGCAGGTGGATGCTATATGCCACATGGAAAGAATCCAGCCAAACACAGGTCAACATCAGTAACGTTTTACGAAAAATCCAGTTGGGTGGTCAGTGCTAGGGAGATCTTAGCTTCATCGTTTTGTGTTTAAGAAGAAACAAAGTTACACACGACAACAATAGGCGTAAGACGTTTAAGAAGGAAAAGTTCCTTGTGGAAATCTGAGCTAATGTCTGGATGACTCATTCCCGCAGGGTTCCAGGTAACCAGCTCTGTTATACAACTACGCCCGGGCGTGGCGGGGACCCAGGAACTGCCCAGAGCCTTTGAGAAAGTTTGTGGGAAGGCTGTCTGTCCATCAGACACAGCTGTTTCTCTCCCAGGCATCCGGGGCAGGGACAGTGACAAAATGCACTAGCACTAGGGGCAACTTTTGTAGTTAACACGTGTGTCGGATACTAACAGGTATTTTTCTTCACCCAAGCAAAAATGATCTTGAAGCACACAGCTAAAGCTCATGAAAGGTCTACAATGAATTTGGATAAATAATTGGGTCAAGGGAACCTATATCTCAGATCCCCTCTGGAGTTTCCCTGCTGTGTCATAATATGAAAAGGATGTTTCCTAATTGCTTTAATTCTGATTCTGCTTACTGCCATGCTGACCAACTAACTAAATGAGTCTTTTCTTTTTCTTTTTTAAAATATATATTTTTTAATTGATTTTAGAGAGGAAGGGAGAAGGAAAGAGAGATAGAAACACCAATGATGAGAGAGAATTATTGATCAGCTGCCTCCTGTATGCCCCCTACTGGGGATGGAGCCTGCAACCTGGGCATGTGTCCTTGACTGGAGTCAACCCCAGGACCCTTCAGTCTGCAGGCCTACGTTCTATCCACTGAGCTAAATCGGCCAGGGCATGAGTCTTTTCTTGAAGATCTCTCTCTGGCCAGAAATGCCTTGAAGAGCTAAACGACCTTCTCCAGCTTCAAGACAATTGACCCCTAAATTTCTGAGGTTGAGAATGGCAGGGAACTCAGGCCCCTCTGAGGAGCACACAGAGGCCTGAGTTGCTGCCGCCCTGCCATGGGCCCCGCCTGCTCCCGTCCCAACACCCGAGCCCAGTGTCCAGGTCAGCTCACCCGTGGACCAATGGGATTGTTTACTCACTGGGCCTGCCCTGGAGCCCTTCTGAACAATGCTTCTTAGATTCTGCTAAAATATTTCCTATTATTAAAAGCAATAGGGCTCTAGGCAATCTGATCAGATTGTCTTCATTGGAAAAAATCACATTTCCAACTTTATCTCATTAAAGTATAAGAATTGACCTTATGGAGAACCTGAGGTTAAATTTGTATTTCTTTTGAAATATATAGCATCATCCCACAGATTTGTCTTTTTTTTTTTACGAGACAGTGTAATGTCTTAGGAAAGTCTGTGCATCGCATAAGATGTTTCCACTTCTGTCTCTGACCTACAGTAAGTCTATTGTTTTGTTCCGCAGGTGTATTACAACGCGGATGATGAGCGAGAAGGGTAAGCCACTCAGTTCTTTCACTTAAACGCCCAAAGTCGGTTCATTTCAGTGGAAATGGCTCTTCAGGCAACAACTGCTAGCAGGGGTGGGATTGTCCTCTCACCTCCAGGCTCAGAGCTGACAAATGCTTGCTTCTGGACACTGAGAGGAAGGCTGGGGGAATACCATTTTCCTGCCAAACTTCTCCCCTTTCTCCTTCCTCTGATCTGCCTTTGAATAACTAGCTATTTTTCTACATGAGACATCTCCTCGATTCCACCTTTCTACCGATAATCCAGTTACTGAAATAATTTTTGGGGGGAAGAACAAGCTGAGTTGAGGCAAACGCCTGCTTTCGGTTTTCCCTGGGCTGCCAGCACATGTGTCCTGAAGCCCCCACTCCGGGGAGTGAGCCGGGTGGGCTGGGAGCTGGGAAGGCTAAGAGCCTTTGCACGGTCCTTAGGATTGGTCCCTAGGCTCCCAATGTGTTCGTTGCACGTCAGACTGCATACTGCTTGCTACCCACAACTCACTGAATAGACTCCTAGGATTTTAGAACTAAAAAGGGTCCTTCAGGTCAGTTAGCTGACCCTCTGTCCTAGGCAATGTGATCTCTTATACCACGGCCTCGAGAAATGATGGAAATATTCTGAATGTTCTCACCATGTGTGAGGTAGACCATTACTGTTGGGTGACTCCAACGCTCGGAAAGTTAGTTTGCGGAACTGATGTCTACCTTCTTTTGACTTCTACTTATTGGCTCTAGTTCTTCGTATGACCTGGATGCTGTTTTTCTCTTAAAAATGTCGACAGCTATACTCGTTTGTCAATTATCTATGATACTCTACATATGTGTACCTAAGATCTTGGTTTGCACTACACGGATACAACTAAAAATCTCTACATCACTTACTTTCAAACTGTAGTCAAACCAGAGCTTCCGTGTTCTTAATATCATTAACATATTTGCTTCTGAAACATTTTAAGGTGAAGTAAGGGTAATAGATATTGCTGAGCTCACTTCCCAGAGCAAACTACAGCCTGAGGACCCACCACTTGCTTCTGTATTGTTCACAAACCTTTTTAAGTGATTGAAAACATCTAAAACAGTGGTTCTCAACCTTCCTAATGCCGCGACCCACAGTTCCTCATGTTGTGGTGACCCCCCCAACCATAAAATTATTTTCTTTTTAAAAAATATATATTTTACTGATTTTTTACAGAGAGGAAGGGAGAGGGATAGAGAGTTAGAAACACTGATGGGAGAGAAACATCAATCAGCTGCCTCCTGCACACCTCCTACTGGGGATGTGCCTGCAACCAAGGTACATGCCCTTGATCGGAATCAAACCTGGGACCTTTCAGTCTGCAGGCCGACGCTCAATCCATTGAGCCAAACCAGTTAGGGCTATAAAATTATTTTCGTTGTTACTTCATAACTGTAATTTTGCTACTGTTATGAATCATATGGTCCAATGGTCTTAGGCTCTACAACAGCAGTTCTCAACCTGTGGGTCGCGACACAGGCTGAGAACCGCTAGCAGTGTCGCTTAAGACCATCGGAAAACACGGATATTTACATTATGATTCATAACAGTAGCAAAGTTACAGTTGTGAAGTAACAACGAAAATAATTTTATGGTTGGGGGTCACCACAACATGAGGAACTGTATTAAAGGGTCGCGGCATTAGAAAGGTTGAGAACCACTGATCTAGAAGAATATTGCCTAACTCTTGAAAGTTCTATGGAATTCAAGTGTCCATACTTAAAATTTCACTGGAACACAGCCATGTTAATTCCTTTAGGTCTTGTCTGTGGCCACATTGGTGGGACCACAGCTGAGTTCAGTGGTTGCAGCAAAGGCCATGGAACCCAGAAAGCCCAAGTGCTGACTGGTCTGCCCTTCACAGAAAAAGGGCGCCACCTTCTGTCCTGAAGCATAGAGACTCTCCAAGGAGTCAAAAGCTTCCTCAGCTGGTTAGAAGCAGAACCTTGTCCAGAATCTGACCTCTAAACGCTGAGTTCTAAATTTCCTAAATGCTTAATTAATGGTTCTTTTTATCTAGGCACATGGATAATTTCCAGAGGCTGGAGTGAACAGAAGTGATTAGCGCTATCAATTCTAGTCTGTTATTCACATGTTTTACAAGGGACAGTGTGGCGTCCTGGAAAGAACATTGAGTCTGCGCTCCCAGCCTGCAGCTCACTAATGGGAAGCCTGGGGCCGGCTCCTTGACCTCGGAGCTTGGGGTCCCCCAATTATGAACGAGGATTTTGTAGAATACGATGGTTTCTAAGATCCCATCTAGCACTAACATTCTGTTTTTCTCCTGGGAAACCTTAGCATGAGTGAGAAGCGCCTGAGACCTGAATGCTGCTCCATGTGCAGGCCTCACTTAGCCCACCTCAGCCTCAATTGTCCTTCCTTGCAAGGTGGCAGCATTTAGGTGGCCAGTGGACCTAACTCTTTTGGCTTAGCCTCTGTAAGAATTACCGTCTGCTACAATCTTAATGCCCAAGGCCCAAGTCTCTTTTACACACCTTCTAACTAGAGGTCATTTGAGAAATATGGGCAGCCTCAGTGATAATCTATAGCAGGCTCTTGGCTCTTGTTATATGCAAAAGAAATAGCATTCATTGGCTACCTTGGCTAGACTCTATACAAAGTGCTTTATATGCATTATTTCATTGACTTCTTCCAAAATTCCCATGTGTTTTACTATATACCCTGAGTGGCCAGATTATTATGATCTCTGAACACATAATCTAGCCATTCAGTGTATATCCTATATAATAAAAGGCTAATATGCAAATTGTCCCCTGGATCAGGAGTTCAACCAGCATGCAGGCCGGCCAGCTGCCCATGTCCCCTCCCCCTGGCCAGGCTGGCTGGTCCCCACCCATGCATGAATTCATGCACCAGGCCTCATATATACTGAGTGGCCAGATTATTATGATCTCTGAACGCAGATGCATTCAGAGATCATAATAATCTGGCCACTCAGTATATACATAAGGTGATTACAAATATAGGGCAATTTTCCAAGGAGAAGATTAAAAAAAAATTAAAGCTTTGGGGCCAACTTAAATAGGTAAATCTTTGTGACTATAGCAAAAAATGTCAATGATCTACTGATACTTGCTTTGTTAATTTAATTACACATACATTTAAAGAATATTATTATATGATTTAGAAATACCTGTCATTTTATGAAACACTTCTATTTAGATTATTCACAGTTCGTCTTTGACACTAGTGTCTTTCTTATCACTAGAGTTACTTTTTGTCATATCGGTTTATTAGGACAATTCTTCATTACCATCAAAGTTGAGATATAGCACTTTTTAAATTCATGTGCATGAGATTGTCATCGTAAATTTTATTCCAAGCCACAAATACTGATTCTCATAATATTAGAATAATTACATAAGTGGGTCATAATGTTGCCTCTATTTTAAAACTGTGTGTGTTTTTTTAATAGATACATTTTTATTTCACAGAGCGAGGGAGAGAGAGATGAAACATCAATGTTGAGAGCGAATCATTGATCAGTTGCCCCCTACATGACCCACATTAGGGATCAAGCCCGCAACCTGAGCATGAACCCTGACTGGGAGTTGAACCAAGACCTCCTGCTTCATAGCTCAATGCTCAACCACTGAGTCATGCTGGCTGGGCTTAAAATTGTGGTTTTCATTAAACTTTATCCCCAGAGGCACACAACACAATCTGTCTTCACACGACTCCAGTTTGCTCCCACCTGCCCTCTCTGTACCAGAGTGGCCCCTAATGAGGTTTTGTGCACTGGTCCTTTAAGAGGGCACTTGGGTTTCTAGCAGACCCCTGCCTCTCCCTGGGAAACAGAATTTTCACTGGTTTGTACAGCCATATGTTACGTGGGCTCCTCTCCCCTGCTCTGGTGCTCTGGGCTGGAGAGCCCAGTGTGGGGTTCAGACCTCAGTCTACTCAGGCTGAGATATCCCTCCTGATTCTTAGCCACAGCACGTGGGTGTGGGGTCAGCCCTTTTCACATCCCCTTACTTCCTACCAGTCTCGATGTGGCTTCTTCTGGGAATCCTTGGTCATAAGACTTCTGTTCAGCTAGTCTAGAGTTGGTTATTCAGGTTGATTGTTCTGTAACTTAGTTGTAATTCCAGTTTGGGCCTGGGAAGAGGTGACAACTTCTACCTACTCTGCCACCATCTTGGATCCTGTCATTCTGGGATGATGGGTTCTTCCCCAATGAGTAATTTTTGTTGGAAATAAGTTAATTGAGATGAGTGTATTTAGGACATACATGCTAATTAGCCTACACAGGCCACAAGCCGAGGTCTGAGAGGTGTGGTGCCTGCAGCTTCCTTCCGCACTGAACTGGCATCTCCTCACTACGCACCAATGCTTGGTGCAGTCCGGCCCCGCAGGCAGGGTGCGACATTGCCTTTCCTAGACAGGGCCGGAGACCCAGGCTTCAAACCCAAACATCTTCCCGTTATTGTTTTTCTGATGAAACTTTGTTTATACTTCCAGCATTTAAACTTTAAAAATATATATATATATATATATTTTTTATTGATTTCAGAGAGGAAGGGAGAGAGCTAGAAACATCAATGATGAGAGAGAACCATTGATTGGCTGCCTCCTGCCCACCCCTACTGGGGTGATTGAGGCCGCATGTACCCTTGGCCGAATCAAACCTGGGACCCTTCAGTCCACAGATTGACGCTCTATCCACTGAGCCAAACCAGGTAGGGCCATACTTCAAGCATTTGCTTTCCCTGAGATTGATCCCTTTAGATAATGGCTTCACGTGCCACGTGACCTGAAGTCATTCGCATCTTCTCACACGCGTGCCGGTGGGATGGAGACTGGTGTCAGAGGAAGCACCTTCTCTTCGCTCTCCAGTCCCTTTGTGGTACCATCGAGTCTAATTGGACAGGCATCATGCTCTTTGCACCTGTCAAATGGGGCAGTCCTATCTGCCCCGCCTTTCTTGCCTTGTTTTGAAAGAGTTGAATTCAGACCACACGAACTTATTGACTCCCTCCTGGGTTTGTAGATTTGAACGTGTGAAAAGGCATTTTTTTTAACTCCCAGGAGAAAGGTGGTTTATCCAATATGTTATTTTAATGGCAGAATTTGTCACGCCTCAGAATGGGCCATTTTCAAAAGTCAGCAGAACTGGAGAAATACAAATAAATCTTGCTTGGCGAGAAAAAGAAAATCACTGGCTTAGGAACCTTCGCACAGCATGAGAGAGTGACATTTCACAGTCTGGTGACATTTCAGGCTATTTACCTATTATTACCCTCCTGGTCACCAACAGCTGTGCGAACACATTTTTAACCTTCAGCTCCTGAGGTCATGGCCATCCCGTTCCAAAACATGACAGAATAATATGGCCTACTTTTATGAAGAAGACAGGAGAAGTGAGGAGAAGACAGAGGGAACAGTGCTCTAAAAACTCATTACCGCCTTTACCTGGCACTTGGGTTTGAGATTTCCTTTCTGGAATTTCCATAGTTTGACTTAGTGGGGAATACAGTAAGAGAATCCTGACTCTTCATATCATTTCTTACACCCTCACTCATCATTTCGGGTTTCTTGAGTACCTTTAGCGTGAGGTTGTTCCTCAAAGCTGGATTCTCTGAACAGTGCTTTTCATGTATCAGCTACATCACCCTGCATAAGACCTGTATGTAACATGCTAAGCGTTAGTTTGATGGTCACTGAAATAGGAATGAGCTTGGTGCTTGCCCTGGCTGGCTCACAGGGTCCATGACATCAATGCCTTCCCTTCAGACAGCCTATTTTTCTTCTTTT
Source organism: Antrozous pallidus (assembly GCA_027563665.1). Classification (NCBI taxonomy): domain Eukaryota; kingdom Metazoa; phylum Chordata; class Mammalia; order Chiroptera; family Vespertilionidae; genus Antrozous; species Antrozous pallidus. The sequence continues at coordinate 13,861,245 of CM050510.1, forward strand.
TTAAAATAAATCTTTATTGTTTAGATTATTACAGGTGTTTCTCTCCCCCCGCCCCCCCAATAGCTCCCCTCCACCTGACAGCCTATTTTTCCAATTTGCATTCCTCCCAGACAGTCCTCCCCTTCCTTAGAGTGCCCAGAAGGACCAGGAACTTTGGCAGGAAGTGGAGCGCTATCAGACCTGCCCCAGTTGGGGACATGCAGGGCCACCACACCATGAGCTCTCAGGAAGGTGGACTGAAACCCTCTCCCAAGGGGGAGGAAGCGCTGGGCAGCCGAGGTCTGGGTCTCCAGGGAACTTCCATCACTGCAGGCTTATCTGCTCCAATCAGATGGAGGCATAGAGCAGCAGGAAGTGAGGGCAACCTTATAACTGAGAACCAGTGAGGTAGGCCTACACCATTTCTACAAGACCCCCTGTGCCCGCAGGGGGCTGGCAGGACAGTGCAGGACCCCCAGGCGCTAGCTAGTTTGGAGGGGGCTCATGTGACTTAGAGGCCACACAGACACCAGGGCTCACTCCTGCTACTCCCCAGCCCTGATCTGAGCAGGGGTTCAGTGCAGGACAGAGTGAATGAACCCAGAGGTCTCACCTTTGTAGATCCATATTCAGCAATGGGAAGTATGTCTCTGTCCATGTCCTAAAATAGTCTGGGGTTGGGGGGCGTCCTGCCTCAAGCAGGAATGACTTGGGACCTGCAGGGGGAAGGAGGAGGTTGTGGAGAACTAGGGATGGTATAAACAATGGGAAAAGATGGGACTGCCACACATGAACCGTTGTGCTAGTATCCTGCCTGCTTTACTGAGTACTTCCTGCTCATCTTTTCTAGCAGCAGTGTCCTTGTGAAACGGATGTTCAGGCCCATGGAAGAGGACTTTGGCCCAACACCGTCCAAGCAGATAAAAGAAGAAGGGATGAAGCGAGGTATCTCTCCCCTTGGGGCTCTCCGCTGGTGTTGCCGAGAGGCCGGTCCTCCCATGATGAGTGGGAGGGGGTGGGCTGACCAAGAAGAACACGCAGCCCCGTCCACACCCCTATGGTTCAGTGTGGGCCTGGGGACTGTTATGGTTGTTGGTGACACAGGAAGTTCACAGTCTTCTTTGCTTTAAAGACTGTCTTTTAAAGCACTGGAAGCACATGTGTATTCTTTCTGGGCACTGGTTCTTGCCTTCGCTTCGGGAGAAATGTAATGAACACACTGACTCACCATGCAGTGAGATATGAGGTTGTGTGTGTGACAACAGCATAAGCATTAGCCATGAGAATTGTTCAATTGGTGCACGATTAATCTGACCCAAGTAACTGAGCCTGTTTTCTGGGACATCACCATTCACTCATTTTCTGTCAGTCAGGGGTCTTATTCTACTTCACCGAGAGAGTAAGGAATGAAGCAGTCTTGTCAATGTCTTGCTCAGCATTTGATGCTGTTCACGACTCACTGTCCTTCCTCAGAATAAGAGGAAAGTGTGTGTGTGTGTGTGTGTGTGTGTGTGTGTGTGTGTGTGTGGCGGTGGGGAAGGGGAGACAGTCACCCCATATCTTGTTGTAGCTAATTCCATTACCTTCCAAAGACCTTCAACTTCTGTGTCAGATCAGTGGTTGGCAAACTGCAGCTCACAAGCCACATGCGGCTCTTTGGCCCCTTGAGTGTGGCTCTTCCACAAAATACCATGGCCTGGGAGAGTCTCTTTTGAAGAAGTGCTGTTAGCAGAAGTTTAAAAAGTTTGGCTCTCAAAAGAAATTTCAGTCGTAGTACTGTTGATACTTGGCTCTGTTGGCTAATGAGTTTGCCGACAACTGTGCCAGATTACCATGTGAAATATATTCACACAGGCTTGAGTTTTTTTTGTTGAGAAATTTCATGTCCCTCCCCCGATGTGTTGACACGGAGCTTACACAGGGATCAAGAGCAGGCCTGCAGCCTCCTCCAGCCGGTAGGTGTATGACCTTGGAAAGGTCTTCTGCTCCTTCGGTGTCCGCATCTGTAAAATGGAGATAACAAGAGCATCTGTTTCATAGAGTTGCTGTGGGGACCACTGCGTGAATGAATGTACATGAAACACTTAGGTGCCTGATCCACTGGCGTTTTATGATTAGGCCTGGATCTACTTAAGCTATATTATCATCATTGAGAATGAGTAATTAGTATTTCAAATGAAATATCATACATCTCTGGATGATGTCCGTCACATTAGCAACGTTGAAACCTGTAAAAGATTTTCTGACATCACAGGCTCACCATCAAATGTTTGGGTGCATGTGAACTTCATTCTACCTGCCTTTTCATCTCCTACTTTAGAATGAGGGCAGAGCTGTATGGAAACCGAAGAACCACACAGGCAAAATTAACCTGGCTTGCACCCATATTTAGTATCTGCTGGCTAGTCCAAGGAAGTGCTTCTCAGATTATGTTGAGATTTTGAAGTCAGGACAAACATTGTATTGTGCTATGATGAAAAGCAAGTGTCTGGCCTTTGAAACATCATCATACGGACACATGGGGGCGCTGCAACCTACCAGCAGTGGAGAAAGTGTTCTCCAGGAGCAGCTCTCCGCTGGAAAAGGACACTGGTGCCGCTGAGCCCTTGCCTGAAGCTCCCAGCCTGAGCCTCTCTGACCAGCACAGGGGATCGGCGTCCATGCCACTTCCTTTGTTGATTTGTTGGAAGTTCTCCAGGAGAGACAAGGAGCATACTTATCACCAATGCCATTTTTGCTGCCTTTCTGGCCACTTCTCCGGGTGGCTGTGTCTGGAGCCCCTGGGGGCTGCCCCTGTGGCCGCTGCCTTGGCCAGTGTCCAGGATGGGTGATGGTGGCGATCGCATCGGCAGCGGGGGTTCTTAGAGTGCTTTGCTGGGGACACACAGTTCAGGAGAGCCAGCTCCCTGGGCACCGTGGGGAGTGCTGAGCCCAGCACTACCGTTGGAGGGGGTCCCGCAGCCAGCCGGTCAACATGCCCCCATACCACCTTTCACCCTTCCTGAGCCATCTTATTTCAAGGACAATAATTGTAGAAGACGACTTGTAAACCCACTTGAATAGAACATGGTTTGGGGTTTCCTGAGGCTCAGACTGGAAATTACATTTTTCTGCTGGGGGCTGTGGGAAGAAGCCTCAGAAGGTTCATCTGAAACAGCCACTAGTGAGAGCTTTTATTGTTTCTGTTTTTTTTTTTTTTTTTTGCATTAGTTATTTTTCCTTTAACTCTTATCATCTAGCGGTAGTTGAGGTCCCGTAGTTGACGCTGGGTCCTCTTATGATACCACTAGGCCACTAGCTCATTTTATTTTATTTTTAATTATTTTGTTTTCTTTATTGATTGAGACATTACATATGTGTCCTTATCCTTCTACTTTCCCCCCACCCCTCCTCCTCACTCTTGCCCTCACTCCCCTGGTGTCTGTGTCCATTGGTTAGGCTTATGTGCGTGCATGCAATTCCTTTGGTTGATCTCTCCCCTTTTTCCTCACCGCCCCCCCTCCCGCCTTCCCTCTGAGGTTTGATGGTCTGCCACTAGATCATTTTAGTTGAACCAGAGGCTGTAAAATACTCCTTCCGAAGGATGGAATTGGGAAGTCTCTGGAGGCACATTCACTCTGTTGGTTTACTTGGCGTTTCGTTTTGACACTGGGCAAAGACAATAAGCTGCAGGACTGCAGGTGGTTTATTTTGTCTTCTTCATACACAACTGACCATCTGCCGCTGCAGAAAGCCCAGGCAGACCCTTGTGCCTTTGCAAAGCAGCATCTGCAGTGAAGTCCTCGGGGTGGGGGGGGGCGGGGGAGGGGAGAGATGCGGGAGTCTGGGTTCGAGCTGATTGTATTTCCGGTGAGCGTCGTAGCTCTGTGGGTATCTATCTGACTGCAGTCGGGATCCAGGCTCAGCAGGGCTGTTGACCTGCGTGTGCTGCTCAGCGGCGGTGCACTGGGCTTCGGCCTCGGCCTCTCCCTGCTCTCTGAAGGAGGAAACAGAAGCCCCGTCACTGAGGCTGGGGCAGGGCAGGCAGCTCGCTGGGGCTGCAGGGCCGCCTCTGAAGGGCAGTTCCCAGTCCTCTCTGGGGGCTCAGCCCCGGGCCGTTGCGTAGGAAAGGTAGGCAGTGGTGGGGTGTCTCGGCCTCTCTGATGGCACCTGGGGTCCCTGTCAGCTCTCATTTCGGGCGCATTGTCAAGTTGAGAAGGTTTTGCAGCAGAGAAATGAACAGAAGGCTGCACTCACGCTCACTGGAGCGATTGCTCCATCACAGCGTTGGCTGAGGAATGGGTGCTTGCTGTGCACCCAGCGGCCCACCTGGAGGCCGTTTCCCTTTACCCTCACGGCACTCTCACGAGGTAGATGTTATTACCATCCCTGCTTTCCAGGAAAAAGCACAAAGCCTGGAGCGGTTCCATGAGGTCACATGACCAGGGCCCCACTGCAGGCTGAACCGGAGTCAAAGCCAGACCTGTCGGGCTCTTACCCACTTGCTTCTGAAAGGCACCGCCTCCCTCCTGGTCTGCTACACACGTCGCTGTGCCTGCTGGAGTTTGCTCATGTTTGCTCTCATGCCCTCTTTCTCTCCCTGCTCTCCCCCCGCCCCCCCAACCCTCCACTCCTTGCCTATGTTGATGCCTATACACCCTTCATAACTCAGAACTCCTTCAAAGTCACCTTCTGGAAAGCTCAGGCGCCTGTAAGCACTTTCTCCCGTCTTTCTCCTTCGTGGCTCTCACAGCTCTGTCTAGCTATCTGCTGCTCAGGAATGCCCGCCTTTCTAAGTGGACCGCGCACTGCAGGGCAGGCGGCGTCTCCACTCCTCGCTGCCACCTCAGCTCCTTGCGCCAGACTGGGACCTAGGGGCCCAGGTGGGTCTTCAATAATAGTTGTTGGATGGTCAAACAGATACACAGAAGACAGAGGTCTCAGAAAGAGATGCAAAGGGGTCATGCACGCACCCGTGAGAAGCTCACATGTGAACAGTGTGTGAACAGCCTGCTGGGCTGTTGCTCCTTAACGGTCCCTGGGAAGTGCCTCCTCACCCGTGTAGGATGTCATTGGCTCGGGGGCCCGAGGTTTATTCGTAGATAACATGAGTCCCAGGCCTGTGTGACAGGAAGCAGTCTCCTGTGGCTGTGGGCTCCTCGTTAACCCTTTCCTCCCCCTGCTCTTTCCAGTGCTTTTGTATGTGAGGAAGGAGACTGACGATGTGTTCGATGCCTTGATGTTGAAATCTCCCACCGTGAAGGGACTGATGGAAGCGGTAAGCCAACAATCCCCCTCCTCCTTTCCAGGAAACCTGCTTGTGTTCTCCTGAGCTGGAATCCCTTCATTCAAATGCAGCCTTTGAGAAGGAGCTTTATAAAGAGGTGGAAAATGCGGAGATTTATGGAGACACTGGGTTCCATCCTGTCAGGGCTTATTAGCACCTTAAGGAGATGGAAACGTTGAAAAACTGCCAACTCCCTGTCAGTTTAAGGCTGATCAGAGTAAGAGGTCATAGAGAAAGGTTAAACTGTGAGTTCCTCTCTTGTTTTTAAACTGTGAGTTTCCATTTGTCTCTTTGCATTACATTGAATTGGATATGTTTAACTTCCAAATATGCATGGAACAGGAACAATTAGGAAGTGTCTTGCCAGTTGTGATAGTACAAATCTGACCTCTTTTGGTTAAGAAAAAAAATAGAGAGTTCTGAAGTGAGATTCTAAGTTCCTTCCTCCCTTTTCATTCCCGATTTCATCTGGCATTACTCTACTTGGGCTCAGGGAAAGTTATTTTATATTTTATCCATATGCTATTTATGACTTTAATCGACTCTACTTTGAACATGACTTCTAACTCCTTCTTACAGTTTTCCCCCTATACCACTGTGCTGTAGATGATTAGGTTGTGTGTGTGTGTGTTTTATAGTGATGGAGACAACTGGACTTCCAAGGGACAGTCCAAAATCATGTGTTGGTCAGAAAAACAACTACTTTGAAAACAGCATTTTGGGTTATGGGGCAAAATGTTAAAATGTATAGGATAGTGCCTACTCGTGGAATCATATAATTCATGATCTTCTGTGGCTGGTTTATTTCAGCCACATTTCAGCATGTGTTTGAGGTTTATCCGTGTTATAGTATAATCCGGGCTTCTGTTGCCAGAGGATAGGGTTGTTGGGATTTCTCAGTTGCTAGTGGGAATGGGGTTTTTAAAATATCTTTAGTAAAGGAATTTTTCTGAGATTTGCACAGGAGAAAGTCATTTTTATTGGCGTGGAATAACATTTCTCAGGTTGCAAAGTCCCACGTCCCTTAATCCAGTCCTGAAAAAAGTGTAGCTGGGGTGCCAGCAGAGCCAAAAGCAAGGCCAGGGTGCAGAGCTCCCCATTCCAAGGCAGGGTCCATTGTGGCATCCGGCTGATCACAGTCCAGTATCCAGTATGTGGGCCACGTGGGGAAATGTGGGGGAGCATGCCCCCCTGCAGCAGGAGTCCCAAGAGAGCAAGAGGGTTAAGAATTCATGATTGTAGGAGAGAGCACTTCCTTTGTTCAGGAGTTAAGTATCTCAGATTTCGTGCTCTTGCAGGGGCCACTCCTCTTCTGGCCACTGACTCACTCCTAGGTGTGACTGACAGGTAAGCATCTTCCCACGTCACCCACACTTTACTGGGCGTGTGGCTGTTGCCCATCCCTTCACCGCAGTGAGCTGTGGGCAACAGACCTAGAAAGTGTTAAGGGCAGCTTTCTGGCAAAGCTGTATAAATGGCATGCCTGTGTATCTAGTCTTCCTTTCACTCCTTTCTGTTATTTAATAACCAGGTTAATTCTAATGCTGTCACTTCATTCCTTTTTATGGTTGAATAATATCCCATTGTTGGAACATTTTGGTTTCCCATTCGTCAGTTGGTAGACATTGGATACTCCCACCTTCTGGCTATTGTGAATAGTACTGCTATAGACATTCGTGTGCAAGCCTTCAAGCACTTGTTTTCAGTTCTTTGTCCACCAAGGAGTGGAACTGCTAGCCAGACCAAAAAAGTCACATATTATCTGATCCAATTTATAGGAAATACCAAGAATAGGCAAATCCATAGAAATAGAAAGCAGATTAGTGATTGCCAGGAGCTGATGAAGGAGTAATATGATGAGACTATTGAATGAGTTTCCTTTTGGGGCGATGAAATGTTCTGGAACTAGACAGTCCTGAGCGTTGCATAGCTCTGTGAAGGTACTAAATGCCACTGAAGTAAATGTACACTTTAAAATGGCAAAAATGGCAAATTAAATGCAGAGGAGTATCACCTATAGGGATTTTGCACTGCCCGCTGTGGTTGCCTTCATTAGCAATCCAATCCCCAGGCATTTCTGAGCCGGACTGCCTCTAGGAAACACGGTGGAGGGCCTGATAGTCTTTTCTTCAGGATTCCGCAAAGGAACAGAGTTCATTGTTACTGAATCTGCTGAACTGAGGGAAACAAAAGGGAAACAAACACAGCAAAAATGGGATCTGCATCTCTCAAATGAACCAGGATTTTTAAAATGCATTGCCCATTCTTTCAGGGTAGCCACTTAATGACTTGGTGGATCCTTGAAATGTTTCCTATGTACTTCCACATATTATTTTTAAAAATACAAATGGCGTTACACTATATATAGACTGTTCTGCAAATTTCCTCCCCCCCATAGTATGTTAAGACTCTCTCTCTCTCTCTCTCTCTCTCTCTCTCTCTCTCTCTCTCTATATATATATATATATATATATATATATAAAATTAGATGCCTGGTGCATGAAATTCATGCACAGGGTTGGGGGGCAGGGGGTTGTCCCTCAGCCCAGCCTGTACCCTCTCCAATCTGGGACCCCTTGAGGGATGTCTGGCTGCCTGTTTAGGCCTGAACCTGGTTGGAATCAGGCCTAAATGAGCAGTCGGACATCCCTCTCACAATCCAGGACTGCTGGCTCCCAACTGCTCGCCTGCCTGCCTCCCTGATTGCCCCTAATTGCTTCTGCCTGCCAGCCTGATCACCCCCTAACCACTTCCCTGCCAGCCCGATTGATGTCTAACTATCCCCTGCCAGCCTGTTTGCCCCCAACTTCCCTCCTCTGCCAGCCTGGTCACCCCCAACTGCCCTCCCTTGCAGGCCTGGTCCCTCCCAACGGCCCTGCCCTGCTGACCATCTTGTGCCCACATGGGGGATCTTTGACCACATGGGAGCAGCCCTCTTGTGTATTGGAGTGATGATCAATCTGCATATTACTCTTTTATTAGATAGGATAGAGGCCTGGTGCATGAGTAGGGGTCAGCTTGTTTGCCCTGAAGGGTGTCCCAGATCAGGGTTGGGGTTCCCTTGGGGCGTGGGATAGCCTGGGCGAGTGGCCTGTGGTGGTTTGCAGGCTGGCCACATCCCCTAGCAACCCAAGCAGAGGCCCTGGGATATGGGATTAATTTATGTTCAATTAAAACTTTGTAGCCTGGAGCAGAGCCAAGCCTTCTGCTCGCTCCCTGGTGACAGCCATTTCTGTTGAGACATTTACCATCTATAATTGAAACATTGTAGCCTGGAGTGGAGGCCTCGGCTGGCCAGAGCTGCAGAAGCTTGGCTTCCTCCATCGCCCAGGCAACCCTAGCCTCTGCTCTCTCCATCTCGGTGACTGCCGCCATTTCTTTTGGAATATATCTTCTATAATTGAAACTTTGTAGCATTGAGTGGAGGCCTAGGCTGGCAATGGCAGGAGAAAAGCCTGGCTTCCTCAATTGCCGGGGAAACCCAAGCCTCCCTCCTGCTCTCAGTGGGCACAACCATCTTGGTTGGGGTTTATTTGCTCCTGATTGGCTGGTGGGCGTGGCTTGATTGAAGGTACAGTCAATTTGCATATTACTCTTTTATTAGGTAAGACACACACACACACACACACACACACACACACAGACCCAGTGCACAAAATTCATGCACGGCGGTAGGGGAGAAGGTCCCCTCAGCCCAGCCTGCACCCTCTCCAATCCAGGATCCCTTGGGGAATGTTCCAGTCTATCAGGCCTAAACAGCAGTTGGACAGCCCTCTCATAATCCAGGTCCACTGGCTCCTTAACTGCTCATCTGCCTGCTGGCCTGGTCATCCCAACTGCTCCCCCCTGCCGGCCTGGTTGCCCCCAACTTTCCCCTTCTGCTAGCATGTTGTCCCAAACTGCCCCCTGGCAGCCTGGTTGCCCCTCATGGCCCCCCCTGCAGACCTGGTCGCCCCTCATGCCCCCCCCCCCCCCGCACACCTGATTGCCCCTCACTGCCCCTGCTGGCCTGATTGCTACCAACTGCCCCTCCTGCCTGCCTAGTCACCCTTCACTGTCCCCCTCTGCCAGCCTGGTTGCCCCTCACTTACCTGTCAGCCTGGTCACCCCACACAGCCTGCTATTTGGTCGTGTGGTCACCCCATGCAGCCTGCTGTTTAGTAGTCCCTCACTGATCCCTCTGCCAGCCCTGTTGCTCCCTGGAGCCTGCTGTTCAGTCATTTGGTCACCTCTCACTAACCCCCCTGCTGGCCTTGTCACCCCAGGCAGCCTGTTGGGTCATTACTGTGAGGGCGTCCTGACCAATTTGTATATTACTCCTTTATTAATAGGCTTCCCACTTTTTTTTAACAACCTAATGACTGCATGGTTTTCAACTATGAAAATATCAAAATGTGCTTAATGGATGTTTGTGATCCACAGTGTATTATGAACAGTGATTCTTTGAAGAGCTTTGCACACATCTGAGTCTATTTCTGTAGAGCAGACAACTAAGATGTGCAATATGTGGTCAAAGGGAATATGCATTTTTAATTTCAATAGTATATGCCAAACCTCTCTCTAAAACTATTGATCTTGTTGCTCTCTCATCTATGGAATATCAGAATTGCTGTTTCTCATACTCTAACACTGTATTATAAGTTTTTGTTAGTTTTTGTTAATCTGGTGGATTAAAAGTAGTATCTTATTGCTTTAATTTGAACTTTCAAATTATGAGTTGGTACGTTTTTTTTTTTCCCATATGCCTATTGTCCTATTGTCTTTTTTCTGCGAATTTACTGCTTCATGTTTTTTTCCTTTTCCCTTGAGTTGACAGATTTTTTGTTTGTTTGTTTTGATTTGCAGGGATTCTAACTTAAGGAAATTAGTTCCATGTCTGTCATTTATGCTGCCAAAATGTTTCCCAGTGTACTCTTTGGCCTCAGCTTTTTATGGCGGCTTTTGCTATACCAGTACTTTTAATTCTATGTTGTTTTATCAATCTTTGATCTTTTCTTCAGGTTTCTTATCTTGCTTGGAAAGATCTTCCTTACTTGAAGATGACAGCCATACAATTGACCCGTTGGTTTCATCTTCTTATAGGCTTTCTTGTATGGAAACCTTTGATCAGATTATTTTGATGTAGGTCTGGAGAAGGGATCCAGTGTAACTTAAGTAGGTGGCCATATAGAAAAAATGTAATTCACATCATGATAAGGGCCCACCTTTCTTGAATGATCTGGAATGACACCTTTATCATAGGCTGACAATGTTGGTGAATGATGGCAAGTTTGTCCAAAAGGAGAAGAAAGCCTTACAAATGAGGCATTTTGAGAGTTTGATTTGTGAGTGAAGAACACTGGCTCCCAGGAAAACCTCCAAGAGCATTAAGTCAGAACTCTTGTGCTTCTGCTTGGACTCTCCTCTGTGCTCACCTGCCTCTTTGTTGTTGGTGTTACAGATATCTGAGAAATACGGGCTGCCCGTAGAGAAGATAACAAAGCTTTACAAGAAAAGCAAAAAAGGGTAAGAAAAAAATTGAACTCAACTTTCAAATCAGATAAGTCAACATAGTGCCTTAAAAAAAAAAAGACAGTGCCTCTCTTTTGCTAGGTTCCATTGTCCACCTTTTATAAAATTGTGTATCATTCTTCCCGGCGCAATGCATTTCAAGGCCTTTTAATGAGAGAGGGTGGGAGAGTTATGCGTTGTCAACCTGTTGACAGGATTAGTGGGTAGAATAGAGGGGCCTAGAAGTGGGGAGAGTGGCCACGTCACCCTTCTGCAGAGTGGAGTTTTAGTGAATCTCATGCTGTTCTTGGAGTTGGCTTCCAGGCTACACAGTGGGAACAAAAAGGATTCTTTCTTCCCAAGTAACTGTTAGCAAAATGCTCTAAGTCATCGCTGTACCCATTAGTGGGTTCTGGGTCCCCTGCCATGTGTTTGCTATGGTTGCTCTGTTATTCCTCCCCATTCTATCAGCTAGATTCTTACCCCTCCTTTCCTGATTAGGAAAGTGAGCTGCATGGAGGTTTGGCCTCTTGCCGGAGGTCTCGTGTTCAGTAGGTGAGACACAGATTTGGACCCAGAGCTCAAGTGCTTAGCTCCTCCCTCTGCTCTCTGGCACCTCCAGCCCCTGGGGCTTCCTCTGAGACTGCGAATAGAGGCTGCAGAGCTGAGTCTAGTGCCAGAGGGTCTTTATGAAGGCAGCTTCTGGGGCTCTTTTCCTACGAAAAGCAGAAGATGAGTCTTGAAACTTTACTCTGGGCCTGTCATAAAGGAAATTATCTTTCTGGGTAATTTCTCAGTCATGGGGTCCCTTGGTTAATGGGAGTCAAGCTAAGAAACACTTTCCACTTGAGCCTCTGTTGGAAAGCTCACTAAAATGCAATTTGCAATTTTTCCCAAAGTTAATGCCATAGTCTGAGTTTACTCCCTGAACGTCTCCAGATCTCGCTGCTGAGCACAAACCCTCAGCACGAAGTCCCTGCCGATGATGATAACATTTCACTTTCATTGAGCACTGCGTCAGGCCCTAGGCTAAATACTTTAATCCTAACAACAAGCCTTTAAAGCAAGGTTGTTATTCTTATTCTTGCAGAAGAATAAACTGAAGCTCTGAAAGTCTAAACATCTTGCCTGATGACACATGGCTGTAAAACGATAGTCAGTTTTTCATTCTCAAAGTAAGATCTGTTGACTTCGATGGAGGAGACTGACTCCAGAACTGTGAAATCAGGGACAGAGCCTGAAAGTCGTTGACTTTCTTATTTCTTAGAACAAGATCCACTGGGGATAGTTAACCAAGGAGTAGGTCACAAGTGGTAAAGGATGAGCTTCATAGGAGGGCAAAGCTAGTTTCAAAACCCCACTCCGCCATGAACTTGGGGAATGATTTAACCTCACTGAGCTCAGTTTTCTCTTTTGCAAAATGGCACCGATCACACCTACCTGCAAGGTTGCTGTGAGGATGAAGGGCAAGGTCTCTGCCACCTTGGAACATAGGACATAATCAGTGGAGGCTAGTTGCAGTTCTGGTTAATTTCCTCTTCCTCCTAAGTGTGGAATACTTTTTTAAATACATTTTCAAGATGCCATGAAAATGGGGCACCAAACTGTTTAGGTCCTGGCTCTATCACTATGTCAATAGCCAAGACTGTGAGTTTAGCCTCTGTTAACTCCTAGGCCTCAGTTTACCCATCTATATCAAGAGGGTTGAGTTGCATGATCTGCTGGTTGTCCTGTTTACTAAGGAATCAGGTTAGTTCTGAGAAATTGAGGATTTGCTTTCCTCCAGCTGATTTCTGGAGAAAGATAAATTGAATGAGCGTCTTCATCCCCTGCCTTGTCGCCTCGCTCCTCCACCCCTCCTGGCCTCCCTTGCAGAAGAATGGCAAAGGGAACCCCTAGCCTGTGGTCCATCCTTTCCCAAGCACATTGCTCATGGCACTTTTGTCTCCCGCCCCCTTTCAGCATCTTGGTGAACATGGACGACAACATCATTGAGCACTACTCAAATGAGGACACCTTCATCCTCAACATGGAGAGCATGGTGGAAGGTTTCAAGATCACGCTCATGGAGATCTGAGCCTGGTCGGCTTGCTCTCACAAGAGCCCTCCGTGTACTCCTCCCTGGGAAAGGAGGAGGCCCAGCCCCAGAACCCGCAGACCCACCTCACCCATCTCACAACTGCTGTTACACGACCGTGCTGGGGGCGGGGCAAGGCGCACAGCCCCACTTCTTGTCAGTGCATCTGGCCCGTCCACCAGCTCCTGTTCTGGAGCCGAGGCCCGAGCCCCTCGGGAAGGGAACTTGTGCCTGTCAGACCCTTATTTATTGACCACCTTTTTCTGGAGCCCAGGACCAGGCCCGCTGGGACTCTGCAGGTACTGCTGGCTCCGGATGACGCCGTCAAGAGCCTTCAAGGGCAACCCCACCAACCCATTCATCTCGAAGAGCCTGAGAAAGTCTGGTCCCAACTGCCTCACCTCTGCACTTCTCCTGAGTGGCTGGACAAAATGAGCTGCTTCTGGGTGTGGTGGTCAGAGGTGGAGTAAGAGGTGGAGATCCTCTTGCTGGTCAACCCTTCAGGTTGATTGGGGAAGGTCATCTTGCTAGATACCTCCAGGGGTCCCCAGTAAAGTGGCCAAGAAGACATTCAGCTGCCGTGTACTTAGTAGGTGACACGGAAGGCATGCTGGCTATCATGTACATAGTGTTTATAATATTGCAATAATATATTTTGCCTGTGGTACGTGGGCATGTTTACTGCCACTGGCCTAGGGGAGGCGCTGCTTTCCACAAGGGGTTTTTCTGCCTCTTTGCTGTGTGGAATCACACTGGGCTAGGGAAGTGGCCTCCAGGGTGTAGGTGACTCTGGTGGGTGCCAAGATAAGCTCCAGCAGGCATGGCCAGAAACTCGGTCCTGTCCGCAGAGGGAGCCCCGTCTTCTGTCGTGGGCACGCCAGCTCTGGAGCCCACCGCCGCCTCTGTCTCACGGTGATGTGCTTGGCTTGAGTCTCCCTCTGAGCTGCTTTGTGGGAAAGGTCAGAGAGTCCGAGACCCCAGCTCCTCCAGCTTTGGTGCTGGCACTGCCTGAGCTTGTCATGAGGATCCTGGCCACTGCGCAGTGTCGTGCAGTTTATGAGCATGTCCTTCATCTCAAGTGGCCCCCTTACAGCCCAACGGCAGTGCTGAGAGCGGTGCCAACAGCTCCTGTCTGGACAGACAGCCCAGGGCGGCCTCCTGGGCCTCAGTGCTAGAGAGGGAGGGACCAGTTGCCTGTGTTCCTGGCTGCTGGGTTGGGAGGGGGTGGGGAAGGAAGGACAGTGCCCCAAGAGCAATGGCTCTTCTGAAACCAGCCTGCAGAGGAGAACTCCACCCCCCTGCTACAGGTCCTGAGAGATGACAAGAAAACACACTTCTCCAAACAATCACAAAAGCTTGAACCGCCCTGGGCCACTTTTCTCTTTGAGGAAACAGGTAGGTGGTCCAGGGATTTGCATTCACCCTCGAGGGTGGAAGAACCAATTCTTGGTAGCCAGACACATCGCCCACCCAAGGTACGAGATCCAGGACAGGTTTTCTGTAAGGACCCAGATTTGTTGGTAAAGCACTTTGATGTCTTATCTGGGGGCTCCCTGCTCTCCCAGCCACTTGCCCCTGGGGTCCCTAGCAGGATGGACAGCCTGCCTCCAGCCCAGCTGTTTTCTCTTTGACGCTGCAGAAGATTTGAATGGAATGGAGGGCAGGTGCCATGCTTAGGAAAGGGGGCACCTTGCTGTGTGTCTTCTGGACAACTCATCGCCTACCTTTTCTGTGGTGCCAAAGGTTTGCATCCTGGGTTCAGCTCTGCTCCTGTGGGTCCCCTCCTTCTCCACTCTGTGACTGTCATGTCCTGGACTAGCAGCTGGGGGGCCCTCCTGGGTCCTGCATAAGGTGGACACACTCAGTGTTGGAAATACCTGATATGCTATGCACTTCCCATGCTCCTTGCCTTAGGGGTGGTTTCAAACATGATTGGTGGACACTGTGGCAAATACTACTGGGCCAGGGCATAGGACTCCAGACTAGGGAAAAGATTTTAAAATATTGGCAATTTGACACAGGCTAACTACTCTTCTCTCTAGACTCTTATAGAGAAACCGTTTGCTGGTCCTGCCCTAGGCAGAGAATGAATCAGAAATGCTTTTGCCTTTGTCCCCAGTCCCTGAACAATCGTTGGGGTGACCACTGCCAGAACAAAGAATATGCAGAGTGCCACCTCCCATCCGATCTGTCCCTCATGTTTACCAGGTCCCCTCTGCATTCTCAGAGTGCCCATGGCTTAGCTATGATTTGTTTGTCAATATGAGAGGTAGCAGAGCTCAGTCGAGGAAAATTACCTGAGCAAAAACACTCCAGAAAAATAGGAAATTTTGCCTCCTCTTCTTTTGTTATCCCCTAAGTCAATCACACTCAAATAAATAAGCTTTAAAAAAAACAAACAAAACAAAAAAACAAACAACAACCATGTACAATGAGGGATATGAGAAACGAGTGTTTTAAATACAGACCCAAATTGCTTAGACTTTATGGGTGTTTGGAAATTGGGACCAACAGAAAAATGCAGTCAGATGTCATCTTGAAATTGGATCCTAAAAGACCAAGGCCCGTCCCATGCCCCAAACATAGGAAGCATGGAATGAAGTGAACACTTATTTTCCTTCTTATTTAAAATCATGAAATGCAACGAAAACAGAGGGTTTGTGCCAAATTCTACGAACAGCCCTTCCTTAAAGACAAGCAAGGGAGATTGATAGATGGACAATTTGCTCTTGTGTTAAAAAAAAAAAAAGGCAAATGTAACTTAATAGTTTTGTAAATGGGAGAGGGGGAATCTATAAACTATAAATACAGTTATTTTATTTTTTGTACATTTTTAAGAAGAAAAATAAATATTCATAAAGTAAGAGCAAATAACAGTGTCGGCTACTTTTCGTGAGGGTGGTGGTGGGGTTCTTTGGTCGGAAAGAAACCTCTGTGTGAGCTGGGAAGATGCTAGGTTCCCCTTGGCTCCTTCCAGTCCTGGGATTCACCATGTGGGCATTTCCTCTGGTCGCCTTATGTCCCATCCCCAGGTCAAGTGAGAAAAGGGCTGAATAAAGCCAGAGGCCTTCAGTGTGACAGAGACAAGCCACCAGGATAGTTACTGACCAGTTCCTCAGGCAGAGTGGGTTCTGCCCATTCACTTTGACCTTCCTCTCTCCCAGCTCACCCCCTCTTGAATGAGCACAGAGCTTTCTGGTTTCTTAGTTCATCTGTACCAACCTCTACAGAGAGGCCAAAACCATGTGCTGAAACATCAAATTCATCACAACAATCTCTTGTCCTGGAACCCACAGGCTTGCTACCCTGTTTCCCCGAAAATAAGACAGTGTCTTATATTAAATTTCACTTCCAAAGATGCCCTAGATCTTATTTTTGGCGGGAGGAAGCCTTATATTACAGCGAGGAGGTCTTATTTTCAGGGGATGTCTTACTTTCGGGGAAACAGGGTAGTATCTGTCAGCTCAAATGTAAATCCTTCTATCCACTATCCCAGTATTTATTGGAGTTTCCTCAATGAACACTCACCTGCTGAACCGCCCACAATCCTTTAGCCATCATTCCTGATTCTCTCCTGAGAGCCTCTGTGCCAAACAAATGGCACTTCTGTGCTTCCACATCCTACCTTCTCTATCCTTGTCCACAGCTTCCAAATCTTTACTAAAATCCTACCTTCAGAAAGCCTTCTCTGACTTAACCCCAATGGCATCCTCAGCATCCTCTATATCTGGACCAGTGGACAGGGCAGGGGAGGTTCAGAGAAGTGCTTGTTGAGATTTCTGGAGAAATCATGGGATTAGAAATGGGCCACAAGGCCTTGTTGCCATGATCCATGTTACATGGTCTAAGTAGGAGATTTGAATCCATTCCCCACTGGCCTAAGCAGGTCCTGCTGAGGATGTAACTGGTCTCCCTCACTTCCCCCAAGGCAGTACCTCCCTTGGCCGATGGCAGTCATTGTCCTGCTGTTCAGTCAACGTTGCAGGCAAGTTCTCCCACTAGGCAAGGAAGACCAGTTGTCAAGGCCACGGGGCCCAGTTCCACCTATTGCCTTCCACTCTACCAGTTCAGTTACTGTGGACCTGGTGCTGGGCTCCATTCCGGGGACACAGAGGCTGATGAGCAAAGTGGAAACAGCTCTGCAACCCCCTCAGTCCTAAGGCATACAAATGTTTAGCCTTCCAAAATGTGTTGGGAGGTCACCAAATGTGAATCTCACTCCGGGAAGGCTGCCCACCCCAGTGTCTGAGCCCTATGTTTCGGAGGGTCAGTAGCAGTAGTGAAGGGGATGGTTACTGTGTCATCTGTCCAGGTCCTCCAAGAAGCAGAAGCGAAGAGGGATTAGATGTTCAGGAGATTTGTCGGTGGGAATTCATGTAAAGGATAAAGGGGAAGCGAGCAGGAGGATACAGGAACAGCATGCAGACGGAACCCCTGTGAAGGAGAGAGGAGAAGAAGAAAGCATGGTCCTGAGTGGAGAGTCCCTGGTGGGAAGAATCCCATTTGGGGTTAAGCTTGGCCTGTTTCTAATAACCCCATCATGGGCCGTCACTGATGGGAAGCAGCCTGGGAAGAGTGGCTCAGAGTGAACACAGGTGGCGCCAAAAGTTGCAGCTGGGACCTGTCAATGAGCTGCGCTCCCAGAGGCAGGTTCTTGCAGCAGCAGATCTGAACGGCGCCTGTAGACACCACCGCCAATTCTAAAAAGTTCTCTAACCAAGATTCATTGGGCTCTACTTTTACATCTAAATATTCCCTGAGTGGCCCTAGCGGGTTTGGCTCAGTGGATAGAGCATTGGCCTATGGACAGAAGGATCCCCGGTTCGATTCCAGTCAAGGGCACATGCCTGGGTTGTGAGCTCAGTCCAATGTGCAGGAGGCAGCCAATCAATGATTCCCTCTCTCTTCCTCTCTCTTCCTCTCTGAAATCAATAAAAACATATTTCAAACAAACAACATCCTCTGAGGGGGGTTTCTGATCTACCACCTGAATATAATACATCCTTTGTCTGTAGGTCCTTCATTCCTGCACTTCTCTGACCTCTGCTAAATGGGTGTCTGGGTATTTTGGGAGCACATCGAGGGGCTCCTCATCATCCAGAAGTAGCAAAAGAGAGGAAGTGGGTATTGAAAGGCTACTAATGGCAAATATCACCCAATTGTTTCTTGGGTAGCAAACACCTCTCTCACGTACCACTCAAAAAAGACCTTGACTCCTGCTTTGCCATCAAACACAGGTGTAAGATACTTCATAATCCTTTTTAAGGTGCTGGACAGAACTTACAGCGAGCTGTGGACTTCTTTGCTAATAACTCCTATCCCCTTCCTAACTCCACACACACACACACACACACACACACACACACACACACACCCCTCCAAGTCTATAGTGCATGGTTCTGTGTGGGCCAGTATTGAACACTCCATGTGAGACCAGTAAAGTGATTAAATACTGATACTGGAAAGGTACATATTGAGAAAGTGTCTGTCTACATGAGTGTGAGACACTGGCGGCAGAGCTGTGAGTATTGCATAGGACTGGCAGCTGAGCTGTCTGGAATTTTGAAGCAGTTTTACTATCTCTTCTGGAGAATGGTTTAAATGCCACTCCTTTCCTGGAATAGTGTGGAGAAAAGAAGTCATGAAATAAACCTCCCCAAGGCTCTGACCGCCCCCCTAGGGCAGTGGTCGGCAAACTCATTAGTCAACAGAGCCAAATATGAACAGTATAATGATTGAAATTTCTTTTGAGAGCCAAATTTTTTAAACTTAAACTATATAGGTAAGTACACTGTTATTAATTAGGGTACTCCTAAGCTGGCCTTTGCTAAAAACTCAAGGAGCCAAAGAGCCAACATGTGGCTCCCGAGCCGCAGTTTGCCGACTACGGCGGGAGTTAACTACACTCCGTGAAATGTTCTCAGAATGATCATTGTTTGCAACCCCAGGGATACCTGGGATCAGCATAACACATAATACCCAGGGCACATGAATACCTACGTCCTACACATGGTCATAGAATTGAGAAAACTGAGGTGAACATACCGTTGGGTATATCCTTGGCTTGAACATCTTTTCGCTCTGCAACAATCTATTTTAGGTGGATTTGACTGGTATTCTACTGCCTTAGAAAATACGGGGCTCAGTGTTCTTCCTCGTTTCTTCAGCCGTCTTGAAAAACAGAAAATTTCGGGCGAGTGCCGAGCATCTTCTGACGAAGACAGGCGAGGCAAACCGCAAAGCATCTCCGTTTCTCCCCAAGACAGTTTTCCTGATCTCCCCACGTTGACTGCTGTGCCGCCGGCACGCCAAGGGTGAACCTGGGCACATGAATACCCAGGGCACACGAAAGGCTTAGAAAAGACGGACGAGAGAATGAAGGCTGGGTCTCGGTGGGACGCTGCTCCCTGAGAGACATTGCCGCATCCCACAAGCCGTGTCTTTAGATGCCAGGATGCAAAGTAAGGGCGTGGCCAAGATGTTTACAACATTCTCCTGGGTTTCAATCCCACACAACTACATGCACCTGAACTCTATCAAGCCCACATCGCTCAGGCACATGGGGGTCACGTGTTCTGACCACAGATTCAAGCTTACAACTACGGCTGTTGGCTATAATTGTGCTGGGAGGGCTCTGCCCTCCAAGCTGGGACTTGCACGTGGCCACGAGAGGGACTGTGCCCTCTCCTGAGTCCGAGGCTTGAACCTGTCCAAACAGTGTAGCCGCGCACCCTCAGACCGTGAACATGCCATCTCCTTCTCAACTGAAGTGTACCCTCCAGGCCTGCATTAGGCTATAAGGGGGTCCAGTTGTGTTGGGGTGTTGGCACAACGCCCTGCAAATAGGAGCCTCAGGTTTGGAAATTTGCTGGAAATTTCCGGGTTGGCTCACCATAAGTGTGGGACTGCAGGCTGGTTCCTAATCAGGTTGGAGACTCCCACCATATTCTCATCATCACTGCCACGAATGACATGCTGCGTACTCGTGTGCCCCAGGGCCATTGCTGGTCCATAAAGAGAAAATGTATAAAGTAGGAAAATACTCCACTCCAGGCCAACTCAACTCTCACATGAGGTGTAGCTGGCCCAAGAAGCAACTACTATAGCTGACACCCAGCCATTTTTCCCTGCATTAATGGCTTTCTGTGCTGGAGGTAGAGCCGATGACATCAACAAAAACCAAACACACAGCTGATCTGTAGTGGCTTTCAGGGGGGTGGGCTCTGTATTGTGTCTTCTTTTCTATTGACTCTTCTCCAGAGGGGAGAGGAGAACACTAATTTCCACTGAGGAGGAGCTTGCCTCAGTTTCTCCTTCCATTGCACCTAATGTTAGAATTAGAGTTTGCAGCTCCAGTTGTGAGCAAGGAGAGAGGGTGAGATGACAGTGAAGGCCGTAAGTGGAGGGAAGTACTGAAGCCCAAGTGTAGACCAAGGATGCTTTTGGATGAGGCTTGGGACTCACCAGCCTCTTTGACCCCTCCCTCCACCCCCACTTTCATAACCCCTGGTTCCTTGTGTCTCTTGAGGGCGGAAACTGTACCCAGAAGGAGGAGGCCAGATTCGGCACCTGGACTCGCACACAGGCACAGATTCAGCTGGAGCGGCAGTTTAGGCGTGGAAACCTCATGTCCAAGACAATCATTAAACACTCAACGTGCCTGACTGCCAAGCTAGAGCGACACAAAATCAGTTGATATCGGGTCCATTCCATAGGATGGGGTTTATAAGTATGCATATGATTAAACCCATTGGTGCCCCCCTGGGGCATAGAGATGGGTGGGACAGCACCCTTGGCACCCCTTCCCTACCCTACACAGGGATAAGAAGAGTCAACCACTCTGTATCATCCTTCAATTCATACACCACTTTATTTCAGTCCCTTGAACATCACAGGCTGGCTTGATTTCAGACAGAGCAGAATCCATCCCTCAACACAGCAATGACAATGAACAGCCCAGCACAGGAGTGACATAAACTTTCAGGCATCCAGCTTTCTGTGCGCTGCAGGGTCCCTTGGCCAAAATGAGTGCATTGCATTCGTCCGACAAAGGCCTTCCCAGGAAGGAGGGGAAGAAAAACAACCCTCGAGAAAATACAGACAGGGTCAATGGCAGGCCAGGATGAGGGCTATTTCCGTATGTCCCAGCGTGTCGGCGTTCATTAGCCGTGCGTCTGGCTCTTGTTTTCTTTCCTAACCAGCTGGAGCCCCTCTTCCCTGCTCCTCATTCCAGCTCCCAGTTCTAGGAAACTAAGTGAGTTTGGTTCAGCAAGACATCCCGACCGAGGAGAGAGTCCAGGTGGGCTTCCCGGACATCAACTCGCTCCACGCTCCACAGAGAATTCAAAAGAGGATTGAGGTCTTCAATCAAGATGGGGAGAAAATGAGGCGTGCCTCCTGGACACCATTGCTAGAGGTGCTTGGTCCCCTCTCTCATTCTACTCCATGTCTTAGGTTAATTCCCTATTTTTCAAAACTAGATTTTCCCATCCGGGTCATGGAGGATCTTGGCAAGTGTCAGTGTAAAACAATTGTGAGAAACTGACCCTCGGGGAGGATGATTAAAATAATTTTACGGAGTCCCGGTCTCAAATTTCATCCTGCAAAATGGGTTCATGCTGGTCAATCACACAAATTTGGATTTTTGCTACCCGTTAAAGTGGATTCAAGTAACACACAAGAATTTGGAGGTTAGAATGGGCTCAGCATCATCTTCCTCATGGTTATGATGTCTCCCTTTCTGTGGTCCTTGGTCTACAGGAAGTAGAGTGGCAGCAGACAGACCCACTGGGGGCCTTCTGCCTTTTCTTGGGGTAGGTTCTCCCCATCTAAACCTTCGAGTGTTTGGGTTTCCTCATGCCTACTGCTGATTGAACTATGGCTCCCCTATAACCAGCAAATTTTACTCTTAACTTGCAATTCAAATTAGTGTGTCCAAGGTCACCAGGCCAGACAGCAGCTCCAATTTGTGCTGTCGCTTCTGGAAATAGAAACCTTCATTCAAAAAACACCTTTGGATTCTCCATCATGGGCCTTGAAAATCAAAGATGCACTCGCTCATGCCTTCTTCATTATGAATCAGATGACTGTCCAACCCCTGACTCTGTAGGGGCATGGAAAGTCATCTTCCCAGATACGACTCCCTAACCATTCATGTGGACCAAATCATTGGGAAGTCCTGAGAATCTAAACTATATTTTCCCCAGGTCTACAGAATGTCCATCTGCTCAGACACCTCCAATGTGACACTACCAACCAGCTGCTGGGCTGGGGGGTCACCCATAACCTCACATCTCTCATAAGGTAAACCGTCTGGCGCTCCATTTGCTGGTCCCCACTTCGGGCTGCCCTGCTTCTATTCTCCAGGCACTGCTACTCTGGAAAAAACATTCAACATTCAGTTTGGGCTAGTCAGGATGACTTGGTACTGTTCTGTAATATATAAAATATACCTGCTGTTGGGTGCATTTGTGCAAAGACAGATATGACTTTAAAACAAGACATAGACATTCATTATAATTGGCTTACTTCACAATAAGCTACCAGAAACAGTCTTTTGTAATAAGATTGGATTAGTGCTCACTAAACATGCATCTCATTGAAACAAGGCGAAACACTTAATTTGGTCTGCAATACCCAATATTTTATATACAGCATTCTTTTTTTTTTTTTTTTAAATCACAAGAAGCAACAAGATGGGTCTTGGAATATAAGTTACCATTTGTGATCACTTTCCAAAGAAACTCATCTTAGCTCAGCTAGTGTAAACCTGTGAAAAAACAGCGGAGGCATCTTTTCCCCTCCACTATTACTTTATCTTGAAATGTTCACAGCTTAGAAACTACAGCCTGCTGGGAAGGGGGGCGGGGCAGGCCTGGGGTAGGGTTGGGGGCTCCCCAGGCCCCTTTAACAGCCTGGCCCTAGAAGGCTCCTCATTCCCAGGCTGGGGATCCCACCTCTGGTGCCATCACCCTCGGGGCATGTGTGACAACAGACCTGGGGTGGGTGGGTGGGGGGGGTTGTTTTTCAAGCAAGCCCCTCAAAGCTTGCAGTAGCGCCCTGCGCCGGATGGGGTTCCCTTCTCCTGCCTCCCCACGTCTTCGGTTTTAGAACAGAGACGTTAGAATCAAGAGGAAATAATAATGAAAATGATGAAAATCGTCAGAGCAACGAACACCACAAAGTCTGTGCACGAGGGCACGGTCCATGCGCTCCACGAGGCGTTGGGCGTTCCCACGAAGCGTCCACGACAAAAGAAGCTGAAGGCGGCATGGAGGGAGGTGCATTTGACTGCGGGGGGGGGGGGGGGGGGGGGGGAAACAGCATCACCATCAGTATTGTTTGGCAAAAAAAAAAAAATTGTTAAAAAGAAAAATCAAAAGGGAACAACACAAGCAGCTCTACGATTTGTGGGCGCAGGCTCAGAACTGGCCGGCGCTGCTGGGGTCGCACTGCAGGAGGCGCACGATGGACGGGTCGCTCTTGGCCCCTCGGATGAACTCTTCCAGGGAGAGTTTGCCTAGAAAGCAAGAGCGGGGAGCACAGGTGAGTGGCGGCAGCTGGCAGCTGGAGAACTCACACACATCTGGCTGTATCTTGGAGGCAGTGATGGCTCCCCTGGTCCCTAGAGACCCACACTCTCTGCCCTTGGGGGGTTGGGGAGGTTGGGGAGGAGGGACTCAGCCCCACCCCTGGCCGGCACACTTCTTCCTGGGAGCCCCTGTGTGCCTGCCCTGGCAGGTGGCCCTGCCCTGGCCCCTGCCCTCCTGCTTATCCAGCTACAGGCGCCCTGGACAGGCTCACTCCCTCACTCCATATTTGTGGAAAGAATGTCCCCTCAGCCTCTGAGAGACCGAGCTGGGCTCCCCTGCACCAAGGACGTTCCTTCCCACCATGTCACGGGGAGCCTCTGGGCTCCTTCAGGTCACCTGGGTTCCTTAGGCTTGCTGAGTGAGATGGGTGGTGGGGGGGGGGTGCTGATATCTGAGGAAGGGCCCCTCTAGGACAGCTGCACCCCCACCAAGGTAAGGAAATTAAAGGGGTATGTGTGTGCAAGGCAGGGGGTGCCCCCTGGGACCCTCCCGTCAATCAGGGTGCTTTCCTCCTGCCCTGGCTGGCTGGCAGGGAGAGAAGGACTCAGCCACTTGAGGCCAGTCCCTTCGAGGAGAAAGGCAAAGCTTCTCCCCTATTCCTGATGCTCCCAGGGGGGCCTCCTTGGGAGGAGCTGCTGGGCCTGTCTCTGTAGCGTTGCCCTCTTCTCGCTCTTGGCAGGAGCTGCCGCAGGGAGGATGTGCTCCCCTCCGTCCTCCAAGGCTCGGTGCCAGGCTGCCCTGCTCGCTGCTGCTGTGGCTTTGGTCTCCATGCCCCCGGGGTCACATCCTCCAATGAAGCTCGGTCCTCTGGCCTCCATTATTGCTCTCTTTGTCACCTAATGCCAACTCCAGGCAGGAAGGGTGCCCTCCATTGGAGGCCTCACCCTCTACCCCAACAAAATACGTCTTCTGCTTAGCCACACCCCTTCCCCAGGCAGGGATTTATCTGTCTATCTACTTTCAATCTGTAGAGCAGGTGCCCCCTCAGCCGGGGATTTATCTATCTATTTACTGTCAATCTGTAGAGCAGGCACCCCCCTAAGTGTGTCTTGGCCCCATTGTGCTAGCTGTGCCCGGACTCACAGTGGTTGAAACAGTGACAGCTTCCTCTGCTCTGAAGCTTAAAATCCAACCTTCCTTTCACTTTGGTTTGCTTGCAGCCCCTTGAGGGGTTTGAATTAAGGGGGGGGGACCACTTTCACGGAGTAACTTGATGTCCATCTCACTCCCCGCTCCACCCGCCCGGCGGCTGTGAGAACCCATTGGGCTCCAGGCAACAACCCAACACAGAGCATGGGCAGGAGGGTCTGCTAACCCCTGGCCAGCTGAAGTGAAAACTCCGAGGGTCTGGCTAGAAGGCCAAGCCCCTCCCCACTTTCTGATGAGCTGTCCTGCCAGGACCCAGCCTGCTGTGGCCTGGGCTTGTCCCCACCCTGACCCTCCTCAGAACCACACCACCAGGGAGCAGGCAGCATGAGCTACTTTGACAAAGAAAGGGCCCGGAGCAAAGCAAAGCGGCCTGGGCCTCCTACCATCTCTGTTGGTGTCCATCTGGCGGAAGATCTTTTCCGTCCTTTTCTCTGGGGTTGACTCGTCTTCAGGCATCTTCATGACGGAGGACACCATCTTGTAGATCGCCTGGAGGCAAAAAGGACAGCGTGGGATGACAGGACATAGGTTGGAGGGGCCCACAGTAGCCCTGGCGTTACACCTCCCACACGCATGGGTGAGCTGAAGGGAATGTCCTCGCTTCACACAGGAGCTAGCCCTGCCCCCGCTGATCTGCTGTGGAAAGAGGCACAGTCACTGATGGGAGAAGCCAGGCCGCAGAGCTGGGGCCAGCACCGGGAGCCTGCAGGAGAGACAGCTGGTGGGGAGACCCCCGGATCTTTGGCATCACACGTTAGGGTGCATATCGATGCCCAGGGAATCGTGACCATGTGGGATCTGATTCAGGAGGGTGGGTTGGGGGCCTGAGATCCCGCATCTCTAAAAAGCTCCTGTGTGATGCTGATGCTGCCCTCTGAGGACCGCGCTGCTAGGAGAAGGCTGCAGATGGCATTCCTCAGGCCAGAGCGATGAGCTGGTGTCTGCTTTGGCCTCCTGCGAGGTCCCTCAGGATGGCAAACACCTGACTGTCTGCAAGGGCGAGGCCTGGTCTTCCCCCCGGCAGGCTTCCCCCTCCATCCAATGCTCTTCCCTTTGATGGCAATTGTCTCCCATTCCTTCTCAGCAAGCTTCCAAATATCCCCCAGTGGAAACAATCTGTCACCCAAGTTTGGGATTACATAGTTATGCAGTCTCAGGCTTGAGATAAACTGGGTGCATCTGAAATCTGCTGAGCAAAGGAGGGCTCTACTGAAAGAGTTTTATAAGAAGCACTGAAGCTAGCTCCCCCACCATTTGGGGACACCCCCTCCCTTGGTACTCAGTAGAAGTAGGTTTTGCTCCAGGATGGGCACAAAAATCTGAAAACTTCTGGAACTCAGGGGACAGTGGGACAACTGGAGGGAGGAGAGAAAGCTGAGGGCAGGAAGCGTCCAGATGGGAAACGCGGGAGCAAAATTGATACTAAAGACTGAACTTATCTTTAGTCTTGTTTAGGATCAACCTGCCCCATGTCCCTAAA
Organism: Antrozous pallidus; assembly: GCA_027563665.1. Classification (NCBI taxonomy): domain Eukaryota; kingdom Metazoa; phylum Chordata; class Mammalia; order Chiroptera; family Vespertilionidae; genus Antrozous; species Antrozous pallidus. The sequence continues at coordinate 13,887,278 of CM050510.1, forward strand.
ATGTTCTGGAGAAAGGAGTGTAAATATTCTAATCCTGGTGATAAAATAAGAGTGATAAATGGACTCACCCAGCGTGCTGACCCTGGGGCTGATCTACCCCATAGAGACCCCCAGGCCAGGCTTCCTGAGTCTTGAACCCATCAAAGCCCTCACTGAACTCCAGAGCTGCCTCCACAGCGACTCCCTCTGGGAGGAAGATCAAGCTTACAGCTGTGGCCTTGTCTAGGATTGTGCGTGCCATTGGGATAAATTTGGCCACAGTCAGCTTTCCCAAGAAACATTCACTGAAGTGTGCCCAGGAGCAACAGGTGAGCCAGACTCTGCCTTCCTCCTGGACCCCTGCTTGCCATCCCCCTAGCCCAGGTCTACACCTCCATCTCCTCCCATCTCCTGGGGTTACAGTGCCACGTGCCCAGCTGTGGGATACCTGACTCCTTGGGGGAACTAGGAAAAGCTATAGAGCTAGAGCTATTTTTACAAATGGGAGAAAGAGCCGCTGAGCGTTCACAGGCCAGGTAAATATTTAGTATAACAGAATATTTAAATATTTAAATAACAGAAGTAGAGAGCAGAAGTCTTTCCACAGCAGGGATGCCTTGAGGTCTAGCACCCTATCCTTAGCCTTTAGTTTCATTTCTTCTATATGGAAGCTTTTCTGTAACTCTTGACCCAGTTTGTAGGCAATCAGTGGCACCATCTGAGGAACACTCACACACACACACGCACACACACACACACACACCTCTCACAGGAGCTTGAAATTTACATAATCTAAATGTTTTGTGAATTCCCAAGGGCAGAATTCTTAAAACAACAGTAAACAGTATATAGAAACCAGTATTGCACTAGATCCTGTAAGCACAACCTCTTTAAAAGAGCAACCTGGGATATGGAAGAGCATGGACGGGCAAACCGTAACTTCAATTTCTGCCAGAAGTCATAAGGATATTGTGTTACACACCCTCAACTTTCAGGCTTGTGTTGTTCCTTCCCTGAGTCTGTTCTGGCCTCGGTAAGGCTGTCTCACTTGGTGCTTCCTGCTTTGTGACTGTAACTGGCCAAAGGAGGCATCGCCCCACTCAGATGCTCTGCAAAGTTTGTCGAGAGCCCGGCCACCTGCCCAGCACACACCTTGGCTTCCTGCACCAACAGCTTTGCTTGCATGCTTCTCTTCTCTGAGTGCTCATCTTCCCCTCTCCTTGAATCCTATCCATGTGCTAAGGGCAGACTGAAATGTTACCCTCTACCAGGAAGCCTTCCCTGGTCTTCTCGCCTTCTCCTGCTGTGTGTGATCATCCTTCCTCCCAAATGGCTCCTCTCCCGGATCATTTCATCCCACTCACCCTGAATTACAGTTGCCCAGGACTCTCTCCTGTTAGATGTGGGGGAGCCAATGGATCTGGCTCTTCATTGAACCGGGTAGTTACTAATGCAGGTTTTGCACAGCAATGGGCTCATTAAGTTTAGAGGGTTCTTTCAGGATCCCATCCTGCCACTTTCTTCATGTTCTTCCTCCTCTCTCAATTTTCTTCTATTATGCTTCTCATTTTAAAGTTCTTCCTTTATTCTTTTACTAGAGGCCTGGTGCATGAAATTTGTGTACAGGGGCAGTGTCCCTCAGCCCGGCCTGCACCCTCTCGCAATCCGGGACCGCTGGCTCCTAACCACTTGCCTGCCTGCCTTCCTGATTGCCCCTAACCCTCTGCCTGCCTGCCTGATCCCCCTTTAACAGCTCCCATGCTGGCCTGATTGCCCCTAACCTCTTCTGCCTCACGCTATACCTGGGATGCCAGTCACAGGCATCTGGGACTCAGGCTTCCCTCCCTCTAGCTGGTTGCAGGCAGCCAGTACCTGGGCAGGATTCCAGTTTCAGGGGACTGTGGGCAGGTGGCTTAGCCTGGGCCACAGCCATAGGTGCCTGGAACCATGGGGCAGGTGGCTTGTCTCTCTCTTGGCTCACAGCCACAAGCACTGGCGACCAAAAGCGTGGAATGGGCGGCTTGTCCCTCTCATGGACTGCAGCCTGACTGCTCCCCATTCCTGTCTCACAAGCTCATTTGTGCCTGGCTGGTCCCCATTCTTCTCTCCTCAGTATTGAGTACCTGAGCCCTTACAGCATGATGACATGAGGATGTGATGACCATTTGCATATTAGCTCTTTATTATATAGGATAATTTTTCCTCATTTTTCCATCTTTTCTTTTTCTTCTCCCTTTCCTCATATAAGTAAATATATTCATGTGAAATGCCTTAAATATTCTTAATATGTCAGAAGCGATGCTCTCACCTTAGAAACCAAGCACTTGTGGCTCCTGGATACACACTCAGTGCTGCAGGCAACCTCAGGGCTTGTGGGTTCAGGCCCTGGCCACAGACCCCAGGTTAAGAAAATGCCTACTCTTCATTTACTCTCCCACCCCATACTCTGTCATTCACTTATCCACTCTGTCATGCATCAAATATTTATTGATCAGTTATATACCAGGCCTTATCATCTACCCCATCCTTGCCATCATGGTTTTACTTTTAAATAAGACAGACCAACACTACTAAAATAAAGAAATGAATGTAAAACTATTTTTGAAAGCAGTGCTACAAAGGAAGATGTGTGGTTTTATGAGACAATGTTCTGGGAATATTGAACCTTGTCAGGAGAATAGGCTGCCCTAAGGAATGATGGCTGAGCAAAAAGATGTAGAAGACATAGAGCTCAGAGCGGTAAAGGGAAACACAGGTGTAGACACCTGAAGTGGGAGGAATGGTAAAAAGGCTGAGAGTGTGGGGGTCGTGTGGCCAGAGGTGTGGCTCCAGGGCAGGGAGAGACAGACCATGTTAAGGTCTTTGTATTTCTCCAATGAGGAACAAAAAGATGGAACTGCCCATAAATTTGAAATTTTTATCTACACTTACTTCCCAAATCCACCTCTGTTCCTTATTTGCAAGCAATAGTATTGAAAGAATTAAAATGGATTATTTATAGTTTAACAATTAGTTATTGAGAATCTACTAGGTACTAGGGGATGAGGATTCAATCATCAACAAGATGAATATGCTCTTCCTTATTTTACATATCACCAATCCTCTGGCACTGGGCTTGGGAGGCATCATATTGAAGACCAAAAGCTTTCCTTTTTTATGACCACCATTGATATGGGTATTATGATTCTACTAATGCCTTAATAATTAATATGATAGTCCTCACCTACACCCTGTCTGGGTCCCATGGTGGCCAGTAAAACCCACTTGCTGAAGCATTTCTTGTAACTCTAAGCCTCTAAGAGTTGGACTCATAAAATTACCATGATGGGATTCTGATGGGAAGTCAACTGGCTAATAATTTAGAGATTATTCCCTAAATATCTTGGTTGTACAAATGAATGAAAGACCAAGGAAACAAATGAATTTGTATTGGAAAATGAGGCTGTCACACTTAACAGAAAGTCTCCAAGAATTTTAGTCCTTAGCTATTAGGCAAAAGGAGTTGGGTTGGGACAGAGAAATAAGGACAGGTTAATACAAAATAATAATAATAAAAAAACCACAAAGGAAGTCAGGATGCTCTTCCACGAATATATTTGCAAATGGGGCTCTGGAATGGAGCAAGAAGCTAATGCTGGAGTACACTGTGGGGTTGAGGAGGAAGTGAGGGCTCCTTTAAGAGGCTCACATTTACAGATGGCTCTCATAGCCCTCAGACTAAGTGTTGCTGGTTTTTGTTTATTTTTAGTATGCATCAACTCACAGATAGGAATTACATAAAAGCAGGTCTGTGACGTGGGTGGTACTAGAGTAGTGAGTAAAGAGCTGAGGTGACGAGATCCAGTGGTCCCCAGAGTAAGTAGATGACAGCCTGGCAAAATCACATTTAGGGAATTATCTGTTCCTTTCCTCCCTTCCCACGGCATCAACAACCCAGAGATGATTGCATTAGAACTTCCAAATCCAGGACTCCACAGCACAAGGAGGGAAAAGACACAACTCCAGACAGCAATCTGAAACAAATCATGTCTTTTATTAGCTCCAATTCCACCCCCACCCCCAAATTTAATGGGATTAAACCAGAAGAAGCCAGGCTACTTCCCTACTTTATTTTTAGCAACATCAATGAGAGGCCCAGCAGGGACATCCTGTTTTTAATTAAACTTGAAGAACCCTATTCTTGTCTCTGGGTAAATGCAGAGCTCTGGGGCCCAGCTCTGGCTCTGTCCCTTACAGGCCCTGTGGCCAGGGGTCTTACCAGCTTCCTCCTGGCCTGTATTTTTCTTCCCTTTTCCCTCTTGGAATGTTGGGAAGGAAGGACTCACACCCTAATTCATAAATTCTGTTAGGAGGCTCAACACTCTCTCTCAAGAAAACCAGGCTGACTTCTCAGATGCAGGGTCTTCTAACAGGAGGGATATCCAACGCCCCACAACAACCAACCAAGGGCAAGAGAAGTTAAGCAGTGCAGAGGTGTTCTTGGATTATAGGTAAAAGTCAGCACCCTGCTTTGAAGGCTGTCACATACCAAGAAAGGAGGCTGTGAGGATCTTTCTTGGAAACACTTTTAAAACTGGGTGAATATTTACATATCTGGAGTGGTGTAAGTGCTTTCTTATTTAGAACTATAAGAATTTACACTAATAAAAGAGAAATATGTAAACTGACCATACCTCTGAAAACACCTATCAACCAATCGGGAGACAATATGCAAATTAGCAGGACAAAGATGTCCGAAGCCCTGCCCCCCAGTTGCTCCAGGCGCAGAGCAGCCAGGTTGGGCAGGACACTTGCTATGAGGGAGAAGGCGGGGGGGGGGGGGGGGGGGGGGGGGCCCGAGCTGCTCCAGCTGGAGCCAAGTGAAGAATCTGGCCAGAGAGAAGCGAAGCCTGCAGACTCCAGCCAGAGCCAGCAAGAAACCTGCAGACTCCTGCTGGAGTCAGCAAAGATGACTCGTGCTGGAGCGAAGACTCCCGCCAGAGTGAAGGTAGAAGGCAGCGGCCAGAGGGAAGGCCTGGGTCTTGGGGACCAGAGGAAAACTGGCGCTGGCAGCCAGGTGAAGGAAGGCCTGTTGCACGAATCTGTGCAACAGGCCTCTAGTCTGTTAAATAATTAGCTTTCCTAATATTCTACCAAGGTGTTTTAGGCACATTTACAGGTGGGGAGAAAATAAGGGAAAAATACAGGCCCTACCCCTTTTCAACCACAGCAGCTTCATTCTTGTATTAGGTTTCATGTAAGGCAAGTATGTCAAACCTGCAAGAGGTGGCCTACCAGCTGCGAGTTTGACATGCTTGATACGGTTTTTCTTGAAAAAAAGCAAGCTCATTTTGTCCCCCACCCTCCAAAAACTTTATTAATTTGTAAATAGCCCTATCATCCATCCTGAAATCAAGACAAAGACAGCCTTAATATTTTCTTAAATCTATTATTCCTCCAGCCACTCATACTTCAAGTCAGTGTAGATACCCATCATTTTAGATATGGGCAACTGATATTTATTCAATCTTATATACTAGGTGTGAATAATGCAGTTTTTTTCAGGAGATGGAGTTACACATATGTTGATATATATGTGATTTGATATGTATGCTATTTTGTTGTATTGACAACAAGCTCCAAAACTTCATATGTCAAATTTTCTGAAGAAAAAAAATCTGCATTATTAAGCGGTACACCTAGTAAAGTGTTACACAAAGGCAGCTTCAAACAGCCTCTTCCAAATAACCCTTTTCCTGTCCTAAACAGACATTCTGGAGTTGTGTTATAGGCCTTCACATATGGGGAGAAGGCAGTGAGTGTTTTTGGAATGGGCACCTTGAAGTACCCGTGTAACATTTTACGATGCCCATTAACAGACATAGTAGAGGTGCAGATCTAGGAAGAATCTGTTTCTTCGTTTATAATGGGGTTTAGGTTGTTGTGAGGATGAAATGAGGTCATGCATGTGTACTTAGTGACTAGTGTCCTGCAAAAATCCCTGTCTACCCAGAATCTATGAATGTCACCTCATTTGGAAATAGGGTCTTTGAAGATATAATCAGGTTAAAATAAGATCATACTAGATTAGGGCAGGCCCCAATCAATCTGATGACTGGCGTTCTTAAAAGAAGAAATTTTAGACACAGTATACAGCGAGAACGCCACGGATGATGGAGGCAGAGACGGGAAGATGCACCTGCAAGCCAAAAACGGCCAAAGATTGCCAGCCACCACCAGAAGCTAGGAAAGAGGCATGGGACAGATATTCCTCAGGATTCTCCAGAAGGGACCAACCTGAACCACACCTTGATTTTGGACTTCTGGCCTCCACCACTGCGACAGAATACATTTCTGTTGTTCTAAGCCACCCAGCTTATGGTAATTTGTCACAACAACCTTGGGAAATGAATACAGCATGGCGAGCACTTAAGACTATGCCTAGCCCATAACATGCACTGAGAAGATGAGACTTCCTGGAGGGGATGAACGGAGAACAGTGCAGTGGCTGGAACTCGGCTTGGGAACATCCACGTTCAGAGGGAACAGGAAACAGAATAGGAGTCCACAGAGGAGACCAGGAGGGAACAGCCAGAGGGGTGCCTTTGGGAAGTAGACAACACCCGTGTTGCCAGATGGCATAGTCGATGCTAAGAGTTACAAACTATAATGTGGCTTGTCATGATAAGATCAATCCCCTAATAAGAAAAGGAAAAACCAAACACAACGAATAACCAAGCACTAAAGTTAGCTCTAAGAGAAAGTCACTTGTATAAGCGATTGCTTCCAAGAGTTTCCTACAGGAAAGAAATCTAAGCTGCATTCCAGAGTGACATCTGTGGTCCACATTCATAACTGAGAATTAGGCAAGAGTGTGGAGCTGAATTCCCAGGGGCATATCACAATGGACTAGGAGCTCTCCCCACCCCAATTTCTTTTCCAGAATCGGAAGAGCACAGTGTTTCAAATCCCCAAGGATAATAGCATCTATGACGCCAATTTAAAAAGATTATTGGGAGAGAAATTCACATGGCACTCAGAAGTGGTTCTAGAAAGGATATGCAGAACTGTCTGGTCCTAACTTTGGTTCTCTGTGGCACAAATACTCACAAGCTGGTTGTCTGAAATGGTCACAGTTGGGGCTCTTGCGACCAGGTGGGGTTAACTGGTGAGTTTGTTGGGTGCTCCTGGAGGGTAAACCTTTGCATGGCCACCACCACCGCCTCACTTTCTCCTCATCTGGTTGCTGTAATTATATGCCTTATTCATCACATGAGTGAATCAGAAGAGTATTTGTTTCCTCCCCTACTGCTAAAAGAAACAAAAATGAAATCTTCTATGATGGGCAGCCAGTGCACACCCAACCTCTTTCCTTCAGTTTTCATTGATACAATAGTTGTAAAGAGGTAAAGAAAAGGTATTCTGAAGTTCACTCTGTCTTCATCAAAAGTGCCAATTAATCTGGAATTACAACTAGGAACAGTTATTTGAACACCAAGTATTTTTTAAAGCAACCAGCATCTGAATAATAAGTATGCTAATTAGAAATTATTCCAACACTAGAGGCCCCATGCATGAAAATTCATGCACTGGAGGGGGTTCCCTCAGCCGGCCCTAGTTACCTGAGCCATGGGCCTGCCGTGGACGACTGTCCATCTGACATCCGAGGCTTGCTTGCACCTTGGGCATCAGCTGGGTAGCTGACCTGCACCTCAGGCCAGCCCTGGAGGGCTGAGGCGACTGGGGGACTCTGGAGGCAGGCACTTGAACTTGAGAACAAATACAGACAGGCCATTCCCAAACAGTACCAATGCATGAATTGCTACTGTGGGCTCAAGTCCATAGTTCAGATTTGGGGAACTCCTGGCTTCAATCACATTCTCTCCAAGAAAGATGATCTTTCTTTTATCTGAGTCTGGTGAACATCAGAGTAGCCCACACATTTTAGCTTCTTCCCAGATAGGATGGAATTGAGCAGGAAAGAAAACAAGTGAAGAAGGCCAGGAACCCAAGAACTCCTATGAGTTCCACCAATTGGAGGTTTAGTTGGGTTACCTCCTTTTTCATTGTAACATACATTTTATGACTAGGTAAGTTTAACTTCAAACTTAGTGGAAAATTCTCTATTGCCTTGATCTATAAATGAGAAATGACCTCCTTTTATTTTATAGGAAACATCCTGTAGAAGCTCTGGGAACTTCAATAGAATAATAGCAGCCAACATCTATTAAGTAACAATCCATGGCAGGTATTGTTCTAGGTGCTCTACTTGTAATAACTAATTATTCTTTACAATGACCTGTTAATCCAGTGCTATAATTAGTTTCAGTTCACAAATTATGAAAACAATGAACAGGAAGATTAAGTTACTTGCCCAAGAAAGTGAAGGAAAAGGGAGATTGAAAAAGAGGGAGGCAAGGTGTCAACTTTCACATACCAATTCTTCTCTTGCTCCCACTTCATCTTTGTTTTGGACATACTGATCATTCCTAACCAATGGCAATCCTATCAATGTTTCAAGGGTCTCCGTTACTTTCTGAGAACAGAAGAGGGGGGCAGTTGACCCCCATGTTCTTCCTACATCATCTCCCTGGAAGTGCTGGGGTCCCATTGATGGATCCCTAAATCCATGTTCCCTCATCTCCAAGATTACGGAGAACATCTAAGCATTCATGGCCCAATTGGCAATGCCACTCATGTGTTCCTTGGTCCTTCTTCAGATACAGCCTGCACTGCGATGGGTGTGCGTACTCAGACCTGCCTCTGGCTGGGATGGGGGACACAGAACTGTGTAGGGCTGACCCCACTGGGAAGGGAGGATCTGCTGTAACGTGGGAAAAGGTCAGAGTTGTTATCTGGCTTAAGACCCCTGAGAGGCGATTTTAATGAAATAATGAAATACTGGGCCTAAATCGTGTTCCTAAATTTGTCAGTTAAGCAAACACAAGAATGTAAAAATATTCATTTAAGACTCTAAAAATAAATCTGCATATGGTTTTTCTTATTCATCCAGATGTTCATAAAGCACAAAATTATTTCTTAAAAAGGAGCATGACTGTGTTAGACTGAATAATGGCTCCCCCCAAATGTGTACATCCCCGGAACCTATGATATTCAGTACTTGCATAGTAAAAGGGATTTTGCAGATGTGATTAAATTAGTGATCTTGAGATTTAGAGATTATTCTGAATTATCTTGCGGGGGGGGGGGTCCCAATGTATTACTAGTCACCAAACCACTGACCAGGACAGCCAGGAGAACTGAGTGGAAGAGAAAAGCAGAGGAGATGCCCACAAAAGTGGCAGTGTGAAAAGGACTTAGCCAATCCACTGTTGCTTGCTGTAAGGATGGATGAAAAGGGCCACAAGCCAAGGAATATTCCAGAAACTAGGAAAAACAAGAAAACAGACTGTCTCCTAAAACCTCCAGAAGGAACACCACCTGTGGACACCTTGAATTTTAGGTCACTGAAATGGATTTTAGACCTCTGACCTAGAAAACCATAAGATAATCACTTTGTGTTGTTTTAAGCGACTAAGTTAATGGTAATTTGTTACAGCAGCAAGTGGAAGCTATTAGTAGTTTAGTATGACAGAGTCCACATTAGAGTCCTCCCTACATTGGGAATATAGTATGAGGTTTGGGAATAACCTAAAGTGAATTCCAATTTAGAATCACTGAAAACTGGGAATTAACATAAGAATGAGGCAGAATACATGAACTGTGAGTTTGCAAAGTAGCAGAATAGAATAACACAGCCCTTAATAGGAAAATGGTTCTAAATTTAATTTAATTTTACTGGCAATTTGGAAGTCACATCACAGTGCTGCAATATTATCTCTCTACCGTCATGAATATTAATCATCGGGGTGCAGCGCTGTAGGAAACAGTGGAGGAAATTTGAGCTTTCCATTTGCAGGCTTCTTAAACACTGGGTCTGTGTTCACTAAGCCATCTGTGCCCTCCCAGTTGTGACCAGGAGCCTTCCTGTGGGCCTACGAGTGCACTGAGCTGCTTCACAGAGAAGATGCCTGTTAAGCCGAAGACTCCTTCAGTTTATGGTCACTTTTTACATCCCGTGGTGGACATGGAGGAAGTCATCTGGGGCTCACTCAGCCAGTGCGTACTGGCCCCTCCTGCACATGCTCTGCAGAGTTCCCACTCTCCCTCACAGCTGGATTCCACAGCACAGAGAGAGCCTACTTCCCTCCCCGTACCTGGTGCTACTGCCGCCTAGTGCCAGCCACCTAGCAGGTGCTTCATCCCAGGTGCAGAATGGATGTGTGACTGACTGCATTGCTTTCTAGAAGCCCACGTGATCTGGAGGGTCTTCCTCTTCATCGGCACTGGCCACCAAACCACTGACCAGGGCAGCCAGGAGAACTGGGCAAAAATGCTAAACGGAAGATGACACAGCAGCTGCGCCTTTTTCTCAGATTCCAATCAGGAAGTAGGTCTTTCCAGGAGGAGAATGTCCTGGTCCCTCTCCCTGCCGTGAGGCAGGGAACCCCAGGGGACACTGCTCTCCCAGATAAAAAGGAGAGACAAGATGAAGCTACTAGAATGACTCACCTTTTACATTTTAATTTTTGTTCAATTAGCAAAGATCAAGAAAAAATGGGAAAAGTGAAACCATATGGGGCACCCTTCCCTCACTTTGGGAGAACATTTGGAAAAACAATCTGGCAGAGGGTATCCAAGCCGAAGAGATAAATGCTCATTCCCTTTGGCCCAGTAATTGCACTTCTGGGAATTTATGCTAAGGGGATAATCCTAAATATAGAAAATGTTTCATGCACAAGAATTATTGGTTACTTTATTTTTAAAAGCTGCAATACTACATGTAATAAGGAAAATGGGAAACAACCTAAATATCCATCAAGAAGGGAAAATCAAGTATATATTATAGTGTATGATTCCTTTGCACCCTTTAAAATATCTTTATGAAAAGTTTTTATAACGTGAGAAATGTTTGCGTTATTATGTTCAGTGAAAATGGCAAGATACAAAGTGTTATGTACATTGTGAAATTGACATTTCTAAATGCATGGAACTAGGAGTAGGAGGATATATTAGAAAATTATTAGCAATGATACTCATATTTTTTATACTGCCCATATTTTTACAGTAGACATTATATTTTTTATACATTTATCCTTGGGGCAGGGGAGAAATCCTTTAATTTTGTTTAAGATCCCTGTCTCTTGGGGGTCAATTTAACACAATTTATTCAGATAGTTACTGCTGCTGGCCCAAGCAGAAAGGAGAACCAGTGGCGGATCTTGGTGAGTTTCCTAATCCAGGGCGATCACCTGGATTCCTGCTCCATCCCCGCACTGTGTACAGTTGTCATTCTACCTGCCATGTGGGTTCCGTCCCACTGGCAGGAGCAGACCCCAGGCCTCTGCCACAAGGCTTACTAACAAGTCAGTCTTTCTGGCTCTGCCCTGTAGAGGTTTTTTTCTCTCTTTTCCACATCCAGCGTGGAGAGAGAGATTGGGTCCAGTTTCTGAGTAGAGGAGCTGGGGATTAAGAAATAAAGGAATAGAAGAGAAAACACAGAAGTAGAAATGATAGCTGGGGCTGGGTGAAATCTCTGTTCTCTCTGATGGAGAGACAGGATCTCTGAGCCCATGAAGCTGTGTTTATTTATATCCCCAAAATACAAAGGGGTTTCACCAGGCCCTATTCATTCCCCCATTCCCGGGGCTAGACTGGATTTCCATTTCAAGGCCCTCTCCCGGACACCTGGGGCAAAGTTAAGGCCAAGCTAACAACACCTCAACCTTGTTGGTGAATCGTGTTCCCAGGGCGTGGCTCTGCCTGTTGACAAAGATTAAAGAAATGCCCATGTGTCTAGCCTGGGGGCGGCCCTCCACACTGCCCTACAGACCTGTGAGCAGGTCTCCTTGGTTCCTAGGAAGCAAGTGCCACATCTCCACCCACTCCCTCAGCAGCGGGAGCCTTTCTGTCTCCTCCTGTTCATCCTCCCCCATTCCTTCCAGGGTCTTTCTGCCGCTTCCCCGACCTGCCCTCTTATCCCAGGGGCTACAGCTCTACCTCTGAACCCAGATGGCCTCTGTGATGAGCCCTCCCAGAAGCCAAATGCTCACTCTCTTGGACGTGCTGTCTGCGGCCAGATGCTTCCCTGTTGTGCCCACTCGTCTGCCAAGACAGGGAGCAACCGCCAGCCCTCCCTGGTGCCACCACCCACCTGGCCCTTCTGATTGCCTGCAGCTGGGGCTCTCCTGACCCTCTCCATCTCCCAGTTGCCTTAGGTTTGTGTCTGGGTCCCGCTCACTGCTGATCCCATTGATCTTGCATGACCATAGCTTCTTTGTTTCTTTCCCACCCTTCCCAGGAGGAGAACATGGCTGACACCAGGGTCCCTTTTGTTCTGCACAGGAAGTTTGCTCTGGGTGAATGACCTGGGGAAAGAAAACGGAGTGCCTCCTGCTGAAATGATGGAGGCCCCATTCTACATGTGTTTCTCTGAGCAGACAGAACCGAGGCTAGAGATCCCTGCTTTTACTCAAGAGTCTAATCAAGATGTAAATGAATGATGGTGATGATGAGCTTTATCAATGGCTGGTACTATGCTAAGCACTGACCTGGAGAGTCACATGTAATCTTAAAATAACCCCACAACATGGGTGGGCTCTGTTGGCAGTTCCATGTTATAGATGAGGAGACCAAAGCTCACATAGGTGAACGAGGTCAAAATCATGGAGGTAGTGACTGAAAGAGACAGGATTTGAACCCAGGCCACAGTTTGATCATTAAATGACCATGGTAGGAGATAGAACCTCAAAAGATAGGTCATTGCAATTAAGGAGTGGAGGTGCCATAATGAGCACGATAAACTACAGACTGCATGTCCATCTGTAGGATGGCAGTCACTGCAAAGCCCCAGGTGACTTATGCCAGGTAAGAATGGGGGTCCAGAGTTGCCAGAACTCCTGAGTTTTCAAGAGATGCCAAGCAATCTGCATTTTTATGTGCAACCTCCCTGTTTAGTAATGTGGATACAATATTCTCAAAAACACCGGGCAGGCCAAATATGCACTGAGCCACACTGTCTACCTTCCAATTCTAACTTGTAGCTAATGCTCTTCTCTTTGAATATGTGTATGTATGTGAGTGTACACACACATACACACACACACACACACAAACACACATACTAAAGGCTCAGTGCACAAAATTCGTGCATTGGAGGGGGGGGGTCCTCAATCCAGCCTGCACCCTCTGCAATCTGGGACCCCTCAGGGGATATGCAGCTGCCAGTTTAATTCCAATCCCTATGGGACTAAACCAGCAGTCGGACATCCCTCTCACAACCCGAACTGCTAGCTTCTAACCATTTGCCTGCCTGCCTGCCTGATTGCCCCAAACTGCTTCTGCCTGCCAGCCTGATCACCCTCTAAACACTCCCCTGCTGGCTTGATTGCCCCCAACTGCCCTCTGCTGCTAGCCTGATCACCCACAACTGCCCTCCCCTGCATCCCTGACTGCCCACAACTGCCCTCCCCTGCTACAACCTGCCTCTTTCACCAGGACCGGCCTCCTCTGTGCTGTGCAAGCCATGTGAATCGGCCATTGGACCCTGCCTCCACTGTGCGTGTTGCCATCTTGTGGCGGTCACCTTGTGATGTCACGCGAGGGCCTCCTATGAGGGCATGGCTTTTATTAAAAAGGATTATGCCTTTTAGTGGGCTACATACCTGCACAATCTCTAGCATTTCTGCCTTGCTGATGTAACCGTTTCCATCCAGGTCGTACATGCTGAAGGCCCATTTCAGCTTCTGCTCCAGCTTGCCCCTCGATGTCACACTCAGGGCTATGATGAATTCTCTAAAGTCTATTGTCCCATCTCCATTGGCATCGAAGGTGCGGAAGACGTGCTCTGCGAACTTGGAAGCATCCCCGTAAGGGAAAAAGTTCCCGTAAATTTTCTTAAACTCTTCCATCGACAAGTGTCCGCTGGGGCAGTCTCTCAAGAAGCCTTTGTACCACTCCTGGATCTCGTGCTCCGTGAAGTCCGTGCTCTCCAGCAAGTCCTGCATGACCTCCGGGCGCAGCTTGCTGTTCTGTTTCCCCATCCTGGCAGCAAGGATTCAGCTGGAGCTGGAAAAGAATAGACATCAGTTTTAGACTTGCTCTTTAGAGCCACATTTTATAATCTGTGATTGTTCCTTTGGGAAAAAGAAACTCTATTTTAGTCTAATAACATTGTCTAGGTTTTCCAACATCGTAGTCAGCCAAACAAAACGACAGAAAGACAAGCAGGCAAACGACGAAGAGCAAAAATATCACGATCAGACACTGTTATTTCTTTTATACAGAGCCAACCTGGAAACAAGAGATGCATAATGAAAGGAGAATGTGTGTGTGTGTGTGTGTGTGTGTGTGTGTGTGTGTGTGTGCGAGAGAGAGAGAGAGAGAGAGAGAGAGAGAGAGAGAGAGAGAGAGAGAGAGAGAGACAGAGAGAGAGAGGTGCCCTGGCTACTTAGTTCTGCCTTATCTATTTGCAAGAGGCCATGGCTGGCCTTTAAAAAATAGGTTCTAACACAGTCCAAGTATGAGAAGAGAGAATTAAAGGAGAGGAAGAGAGAGCAAAAGCAATCATGTAATTGCTAGAACATTTACAAATCAAATGCTGCTTGCACACCTGCTGAATAGTATAAACACAGACATGAGTAAGGAAAATAAAAACCTGCCTCATACCATTAAAGCTACCAAGCTGGGTCAACTATTTATTAGTAAGTTCACATAGGGTTTAGATGTAAAAGATCATGCTTCATTACGTGCTTTTAAAAAAAATTTCTTACGATTGTGGCTTATGGAATAGGCCTAACTTTCCTTTCTAAAATACATATTACTTTGGATTTTCTTAGCCTAACAGCAGCACACCTGCCCAGTAAGATAGCAAAACAACTCAGAGGTGCATCAAGGAGAAGGTCAGCTTCATTTCACATCTAAGTACTTAGAGGTGACACTGCTGGCATTTGGGGGGTGTCTTTCCAGAGTTTTTGAATGCATACTTGTCTGAATATGCTATTAACAAATATTGTAATGCATTTACATTAAAAAAAAAGCAAGAATACACACACACACATACATATCACCTTTTAGTTATATATCTTTAAACTAAAAACAGTATGGTATGAAGAATAAAGGCATCTTTTATTAGATGGGAGAAAAAAGCAATTACTATCTTCCCAATTCACATACTAGTAACCATTCAATGTTTATTGAGCGCAATATACCAGACACGTTCCTGGCACTGTAGATGCAAAGAAAAGTAAGATATGTCCTCTGTAAAGGACACCCGGTTGTGTTAATAGTAATTACCAGTTACTAATGCAGATTTTTTTCAATAGATGGAGTTACACATATGTTGATAGGTATGTAATTTGATATGTATGCTATTTTGTTGTATTGACAACAAGGTTCAAAAACGTTATATGTCAAATTCTCTGAAGATGTTAACATCATAGATATTTTTACACTGAAAAATGTCGAATTTTGTGCCAGAAAAAGAGCATTTGTGGGAAATTTTAATTCATTACTTTATTTTGAAGAAAAGTGATGCTGAAAGTTACTGTATACTTCAGGAAGCCTATGGTGAACTCCATCCCAAACAGGTTAATAACCAATACCAGTTAAAAATGCAGATTGGCTATCAACTGGTTAAAAAGGCGGGTTTTGTAATCAAGGAAAACATGATAATTTCAAGAGAAACATAAAAAATGCTTTATTTAAAGTAATGTCCATTGCTAGCTACACATTTCTCACATCTTTCAGGTAATTTGTGGATACTGTCCCAATAGAACTTTTCTTGTTTTGAGGCAGACCATTCAGAGACCCAATTTTCTACTTTTTCATACATTTTGAAGTGCTGCTCAGAAAGTGCATGTGCCATCAATCAGAACAAGTGGTAATCTGAAGGAGCAAGGTCCGGTAAATACAGTGGGTGGGTTAATACTTCCCAGGCAAGATCTTTTAATTATCTTCTTTCCAAAGTGATTTGGCCTTACAGTCAATGTTGATGGTTGACTTGGATCAACCCATGATTTTGTGCATTTGGGATTCTCAAAATAAATCCACTTTTCATCGCCAGTTACAATGTGATGCAAAAAAGACTTTCTTTTGTGCAATTGAAGCAACATTTTACTAATGACTTTTTGGTTTTCCATTTGTCTTTCGTTCAGTTGATGTGGCATCCATTTTCCTTCCTTTAAAATCTTCCCCGTTGCTTGCAAATGATCGGAAATTGTTTACTGAGCAACGTTTAATCTTTCTGCAAGTTGTTTTAGAGTTTGACACACATCTTCATCCAATAATACTTGTAATTGTTGGTCTTTAAACTATTTCAGTTGACCTGAACGTTCTTTGTCTTTCACATAGAAATAATCACTTTTGAAGCGTTTAAACCAGCATTCACAAGTATCTTGGGATGGAGCATGTTCACCATAAGCTTCCCGAAGCATATGGTAACTTTCAGCAGCACTTTTCTTCCAAATAAAGTAATGAATTAAAATTTCCCGCAAATGCTCTTTTTTTGGCATGAAATTTTTAAGTGTAAAAATATCCATGATGTTAACACCTTAAGAAAAATTTACATATGACGTTTTGAAGCTTGTTGTCAATACAACAAAATAGCATACATAACAAATCGCATATACACTGAGTGGCCAGATTATTATGATCTCTGAATGCATAATAATCTGGCCACTCAGTATATATCCTATATAATGAAAGGCTAATATGCAAATTGTCCCCTCGACCAGGAGTTCGACCAGCAGGCAGGCTGGCCAACTGCCCATGTCCTCTCCCTCTGGCCAG
This sequence comes from Antrozous pallidus, assembly GCA_027563665.1. NCBI lineage: Eukaryota > Metazoa > Chordata > Mammalia > Chiroptera > Vespertilionidae > Antrozous > Antrozous pallidus. The sequence continues at coordinate 13,904,084 of CM050510.1, forward strand.
GCTGTCCAGACCCCACCTATGCTCAAATTCATGCACCAGGCCTCTAATATATATAAATATGTAAATACACACACACACACACACACACACACATACACACACACACACACACACACTGAGTGGCCAGATTATTATGCACTCAGAGATCAAAATAATCTGGCCACTTATTGTATATCAACTGGTACACCTAGTATGTGCAGGGATGGTGGTGGCAGGGTGGGAGTACAATACGATAGATGGGGCATGGATGTGGTGCAAATCTTTATGATTTACTCATGGCCAACGTAAACCCTTTCTCATAACCAGGCACTTGCACCTGCTGCCAGTGTCGGCCCCGCTCGCACCGATGCTGGTGCCTGGCGCAGTCCCTGATTGCTCGACACTGTCAGCAGGTGTGAGTGGCAGCCGCCGGCCCCAACTGGCCCTCAAGGATTCTCTACCTCCCCCTGCTCCTGAGGGGCAATTGAGGCTGGCAGCCACTTCTCACAACTGCTGCACCCGGCGCCAGTCTCGATCACTCGGCACCATCAGCGGGTGCAAGAGTAGCTGCTGGCCTTGATTGCCCTAAGGGCTTCTCCACTTCCCCTTGCTCTCGAGGGGTGATCAGGAGCTTGCACCTGCTGACGGCGTTGGCCCCGCTCACATCCACTGCTGGTGCCAGCCCAATCGCTCTGCACTGTCAGTGGGTGCGAGTGGGGCCGGTGCGATCAGCGCATGGGAGTGGCAGTGGCATAAGTGGGGCTGCCAGCAGACAGGGGACCAGGGGCTGTGATGGGAGGGGCCAGGCAGGGGTGCAAAGGATGGCCCGAGATCTGCCCCGTGCCCACCGCAGCCTCATGGCCCACAGTTCCTTTCAAGGTGCACGAATTCATGTACTGGGCCACTAGTCTATAATAACAAAAGCATAACATGCTAATTAGACTGGACATCTTTCTGGACGACCTTCTGGACGAAGCCCAGGTCCCGAGTGCCAGAGGAAAGCTGGTGCCAGCAGCCAGGGGAAGGAAGGCCTACTCTTGCACAAATTTCATGCATCGGGCCTCTAGTACAACATAATAACCCAACAATATGAATATAGGTTTGGTTGATGCCAACCACCACACATAGTTACAATTTTTTTCTTGTGATAGAAACTTTTAGGATCTACTCTCTTAGCAACTTTCAAGTATACAAGGCAATATTGTTAACTAGTCACCAGGCATTATGTCCCAGAATTCATAACTGGAAGCTTGCACCCTTTTACCACCTTCACCCATTGCCCCCACCGCCCATCCTTGGGGTCTCTTATATGGAATTGTCTGTGTGCCTGTCCGTTGCTCCCTCTAAAATAAATTCCTGGAGGGCAGCGTTTGCCTCTCACACTGCTCAGACTTCTTTCCTAATAGCCACCGTTCAGGACATGACAAGCAACCCTTAGTAACTGCCCTGGTGACTTCGGTTTTCCGAGGTCTGCAGTAGAGGCAGACCTGGCCCCTCTCCAGCTCCCAGGCCGGCTTCTAGGAGGGGCAAGGAGAACAGAGCAGACTAGCATCTTACTACGCATGAGTTGAATTTTATTATGCATAAAATTCAACTCCAACTCCACTGGAGCACAAACAGAATTCATAAAATGAAGCTTCCAGTCACAATCACTTTCACTCCCCTCTCATGTTCTTTTCCTTTTTTTTTTTCTTTCCTGAAGGAATACAAGCAAAAATAGAGAGGCTGGTTTTTTATTAGAATTGTCAAACTGTCATTTAGTTGCTAAGTTGGCAATTTGCCCGAGGCAAGAATTCAGAAACATGAGGTAATACATAATACATGGGTTTACAGAGCTCTGAAACATTTGCCGGAATTTACAAGCAATTCCGAGTTTTCCTTTTGAGGAGTTCTTTGGAATATATCTCTTCAGTGTGGTGTTCCATCAAATCACCATTAATATACTTTTTTTTTTTATATGATGCTGTGGTTCTGTGCATATCACTATGTTCCTGGTGTGGGCAGGTGCAGAGGCGGGGGGGGGGGGAGTGCCGATCCAATATTTAAATCCACTCCCTTAAGAAATGATCTGCTTCCCCAAATATATAAAACCAAACCAAACACAAGTTCCTTCCCCAATGTTTAAAAAAAAGCTATTCTTATTTATTAGCTGTTTTGCACCGAAAACAAATGGCCCCAACATTTGGGCTACGTTTCCCACTGAGACTGATCTGTGTGCAGCTGTTATTTGGTAAACAGTAATTAAACCACCTTTACAAGTTCATTAGCACAGAAAGGCCATCACACAGACAAGAGAGAAGAGTGTGTGGGGAGTTCTTTGGGGGGCGGGTGTTTACGATGTCGTCCAGAACACGTTTCAGTAGGTAACTACAAACGCTTTGCGACCCATGGCGTCTGAACTTGTGAAAACCATCTGGAGTTGGTTAGTCTGAACGACAAAAAGCTCAGGGGACCGGTGATAGAGTTTCATTCCCGGGGGGAGGAGAGGAAAGATAGAGGCATGCCTGACAATACCTTTTCCTTTTGAAAGGCAGGAATTTCTGCCTGTTTGAGTTGAAGAGGAGGGGGGAAAAATCACATCAGGGAAATGCCACATTAATTAGCAGTCAAGAGAAAAAATAGTCTTCAGAGAAAAGCTGCACCTCATTACTCCATGCAGTCATTAGAATACTTACTTTGTGCCGACAGAACATAATGGGGGGAATCTCAGGCCACTGAATAAAAATGCTTAGGTCCAAAGCCTGGCTCCATTGATGCCTAGACTCTTGGGTAATTCACTTAACTTCTTGGTGCACCTCGGTTTTCTCATCTTTAAAATGGATCCAGCAGTATGACTTCATCTCTCACTGATGTGATGTGAGAATTAAAGGAGACAGTCTTATATGTCAAGCTCCAGCATTCAGCTAGGCCAAGACGCCATGCATAATGAAAACCACGCCCTATCCTTGACGGCCCTTCACAGGAGATATACTCAATCCTGAGTGGGAGGCCAGAAGGCTTTCCATATTTTATAAGCCAAGAAATGAAAACTCAGAGAGGTTAAGTGACTTGTTCCAAGTCACACAGCTTGTGACTGAGAGAGCCAAATGGTAAGTTCAAGTTGTATGTGTCTGTCCACTGTTTTTTTCCTACTATGCCAGACGAGCTCCAGGAACAAAGGACACAGAAATGAAGACAACAGTCCTATAAAAATGTCAGGAAGAAGCAGTGAGGAGAGAGGAGACAGTTTCCTACTGGCACTCATTTACTCCACACCTATGTGCCGAGTGTCTGCTGGCAGCGAGACATGGGTCTAGGCACTGGGGGTTCAGCAGGAAACCAACAGGCAGAAACCCTGTTCTCATGGAGATAGTGCAGGGGACATACAGTAAATTGGATAAATAAGTGAAATGCTAGATGGAGGTGTGCCATGGAGAGAAGTGAAGAAGGAAGGGGGTCAGGGAATACCAAGGTGGGTGGATGGTTGCTGAAATCCTATATAATAAAAGGTTAATATGCAAATTGACCCTAAGGTGGAACAACTAGAATGACCACTCGACCAGTCATTACGAGGTTCACTGACCACCTCTCCATCCCTTCACCCCTCCCCCTGCCCTTCTGGCGGGTTCTCATCATCTGATGGCAAATGGGAGATAGGGAGTGGGTGGTGGGGGACCCAGGTGGTGCCAGACCAAGGCCCCTGCCCCACCAATCACCCACCACACAGAGGGTGACCTGCAGTGGGGGTGGAGCCAGCAAGCGGGGATAATGGTCTACCTCTTGGTCCCTCCCCCTAGTCTGCAGGCTCTGATGGCTGGATGGTGAAATGGGAGCTGGGGGTGGATGGTGGGGCTGGGGAGAGGGGGAAGACCAGCTGCTGGCAGCCGGAAAAGATGGCTCTGATCACAGCCAGGCCTAGGGACCTTACCCATGCATGAATTCCATGCATCAGGCTTCTAGTTTTAAATAAGCCAGGGAAGGCCCCACTAAGAAAGTGATATTTGAAAAAGACCAGAGGAAGTGAAGGTGGTAGCCATGGAGATAGCCAGGGAAAAACTATTCCAGGCAGAGAAAGCAGCAAAGGATCCAGAAAGGGTCTAGAAGAGGAACATGCTTAGCATGCTCCAGGATACGGGGGAGGGGAGGGCAGGAGAAAGTGAAGGAGGTGAGAGGAGAATCATGATGAGAGCCAGAGGATGTGAGACCTGGGGTGACCGGGAGGACTTGGGCTTTCACTCCGAGTGAGACGGAGTCCCTGCATGATTTTAGTAGGAAGGTGGCAGGAGTGATTTATACTCGACCAGGCCCCCTCTGGCTTCGGGGCTGAGAGTAAGCTAGAGAATGGTGAGGGCAGAGGCGGGGAGACCAGTTAGAGGACCAGTGCAGCAGTCCAGGCGAGAAATGAGGGTTGCTGAAACTGGTGGTTCCAGTGGCAGGGGAGGTGACAATTGGACAAATCTCTGAGGCATTCATAGAATTGGATAACGTAGGGTGTGAAAAAAAAGAGAGCAGTCCAGCATCACACCAAGGTGTTGGCCTAAGCAAGAATCAGGGTGAAGCTGAGACTTGCTGAAATGGGAAAGGGCAAGAGAAACAGGGCATATGGGTGAGGCAGGGCATGGGTATCTGTGCTCAGTGATGCACGTGTTAATTCTGAGATGCCTAATGCACATCCCATATCATGTATGTCGTATATATAACACATCTATTAATTTTTGCTGAATCCATACCACCTACAAATGCAATGCACATAGACTCTGTTGCCATCAGCAACGCACTCTGACAAGGGTAATGTGGAACTGCCCAGCCTATTTTGGGTTACATCCAGTCTCCCCCAAAATAAATCTGGGGTTAATATTGACCACACATGAAAAAGGGAAATATTCAAGCAGAGAAGACATTCAAACCAACAGAGAACCATGACCAGGAATCTAAAATATGAAGTTAACTTGCTATTTAAAAAGAAGGGGAAAAAAGCGCAGCTCCTAGGAGTGATGCCACAGGGACAGGAAATGGCGACTGGCAGGCAGCCCGTGGAATGCGTGTGCACCCTTCTTTGTTTTTTTTTTTGTTTTTTGTTTTTTTTTGTCTCTGTGGAGAGAAAGATCGCAGCATTTCATTCCTGCAGTTCCTCGTCAGGTTCGAACAACTCTGGGAGTTAACTCCTAAAGGCCCAGCGTTAGGTTCTCCAGGGGAAAGTCCACAGCTTATCCTGGACATCCTGCTTGGCTGCAAAGAAAAAGTCTCAGTGCCATCTGCACCGAGGTCTCCTAAAATGGAATTTACAAGATGCGAGCAGCTAAAGCCGAGCTCAACTACAACAAAGAACACGGGATCCACAGTGGTTTAAGGAAGAGATCAGGACAATCTTTAATAATAAAAGCATAATATGCTAATTAGACCAGACAGCCGAATGACCTTCCAGATGAAGCCAAGGCTGCGAGGGCTGAGTTCCTACACACATTTTGTGCATCGGGCCTCTAGTTAAAAATGTTTGCCTGTTTGGGGCATGCAACCTTGTCTCTAATTTTTTTTTAACCAATGGAATGCCTAAATTATGAAAACATACCTAGAAAAAGGTTCCTAAAACGTAGGGAAGAAATGATGAGTTATAGATGGATGGGAGCAAGCACTCATTTACAATGACTGGGACCTCAGGTGCTTTAACCATCTTAATTTTACAGGTGGCTAAAATCCAACAACCTTATTTCTAAATCATTTGTCTTTGGTTCTCGCTGGGAGGGCGGGGTGCAGGGAGGGGGAAGACTAAACAAAAGTCTGAAGATCACACTGCTTCAGAAATTTCTCTTCAATGAAATTTGCCCCCCAGTGGAAGTTTGAAAGGAGGCCATATAAACTGACATATTTATATATAATTAGAGGCCCAGTGCACAAAATTCGTGTGGGGGAGAAGGTGTGTCCCTCAGCCCAGCCTGCACCCTCTCCAATCTGGGACCCCTCGAGGGATGTCTGACTACCCATTTAGGCCAGGTCCTTTCTGATTGCCCCTAACCACTTCTGCTGGCCATCCTGATCACCCCCTAACCACTCCCCTGCCAGCCTGATTGATGACTAACTGCTCCCCTGCCTGCCAGCCTGATTGCCCCTGCCCTCCCCTTAGGCCTGGTCACCCCTAACTGCCCTCCCCTGCAGACCTGGTCACCCCCAACTTCCCTTTCCTGCAGGCCCAGTCACCCCCAACTTCCCTCCTTTGCAGGCCTGCCCCCCCCCCAACTGCCCTCCCTTGCAGGCTTGATTGCCCCCAACTGCCCTTTCTTGCAGGCCTGGTCCCTTCCAACTACCCTCCTCTGGTGGCCATCTTGTGTCCACATGCAGGCAGCCATCTCTGACCACATGGGGCAGCAGCATCTTGTGTGATGGAGTGATGGTCAATATACCTATTACTCTTTTATTATATAGGATGGACAAATTAAGACATAAAACACAGTGGTGCCTAAAGAGAAAAATTAAAATATTAAAGAGGGACAAGTGAAGTTATATAACAATCCCTAGCTGAATTTTATCTTGACCAAAGCCTCTGGTAAGAACAAATGTTATCAGGAAGCCAGACCTATTTCCTACAACCTCAGCTGAATCACAAAACAGTTTTGCTGGGACTGCCAGAGGTTTGTCAGGAAGCCACTGCTTTCAGGGAGGCCTTCTGCCCAATGAGAATGGGCACAGGGACCTGCATCTCCAGAGTGAGTGGTACACTGTGATTCTGGGTCACACACCTGGCAGAGAGGTGACAGAGTTTGAGATGAGAACTGAACTGGTGAGCAGGAAGCTCAAGAGAAACAAGTCCTTCTGCCTCCCGCATGCTGAGAAATCCACCAGGAAATCCACCTGCTCTTTACAGGGAGCTTGTCTACAGAGCTTGCATTTCAGCGTGTAAGGGGCCTGGTCTTGGTCAACTTTCCAAGTTTTATTTCTCATAAAAATAAAGTGCAACCACATGATTGCCAACAGAACATAGATTTCTGTTAAGAATCTGAATAGCATGTTATCTAACAACAACCCTTTGCCTCTTCCCTCAAAGCGGAAATATCATGCTTGGTTTTGTTGATTACTAAAGCATTGCATATTATTGTAAAAAATGTAAGTAGCAAGAGGATGTGGAAATCAGAACATGCACACTCTTGCTCTGACCCAACAGCACTCCATAGAAGATAAGCATTATTAATAGTTTTCTTTGTCTATATCTTTTTAGACATCTAAATGCAGAGATAGGAAATTCGTTCACTCTGAACATAAATGAGATTATACTACACTATTCTGTAATCTTCATTTCACTTGAAAGTATATTTGGGTATTATGCATATGGATGTGTCCCATCATTTTAAATTGCAGAATTTTCACTGATTCAACAAACAGTATTGAGCGCTGATGTGCCAAACCTTGCATCAGGTAGGAAGCTGGTAACATAAGGCTCTGAGCCCTGTCATATTCCATTGCTTGAAATGTACTTAATGACTCTCCCTTGACAGACACTAGGTTGCTTCCACTTTTCTTTTGTTCCCTTGGCATTTATGTCAATCCTGGCTCCCAGATTCTTTGGGCTGTATTTATAGCAAATAGATTCTTGTTATGGTCTCCAGACCCTCCCTTATAAGTTCTCCAAAAAGCCATTTTCCTCTTGAGCCTTTACAGCCTAACCATGTATTTTGCAAGAGTTTGTACACCAGCTAAGATTAGCATTGAATTGGAATTGAAACTGGATTTGGAATTCCACCCTGTCCCCCCTGGCCTGCCTATGTCACAGGCATACACCTGCAAGCTTGTCCTCTGCTCCCTCTAGCACCTAGGAGGGCACACAGACTTTGCTCTTTTATGAGGGCACTATTATCAGCACATAAATGCCCCCCTCCCTTCTCAGCCTCTACTCCTCCTGAATTTTCATGCCCACATCTTTCCCTGTGACTTTAAGTCTAGCTGATGCTGACTCCCCCACCAAATCCTCCCACAGTGCCAGCAACTGGAGGTGAATTTATATTGCATACTCACACTGTCCCTAAGTGAACACACAGGGCCATACCAAATAGCCACCTTCCAGATCTGCAGAAACGACAAAGCTATCCCAAAGGAAGAAATCGTTGGAGGGTCGCAAGTCAGGGGCTTCAGAAGAGGTGCACATGTCCCCTCACTTGCAGATCACCTGGCCATCAGACCACTGCATATGCGCTTGTCTGGGCCTCGGGGACAGATGCCAGGTCAGTGCTGGCTACAGGGAGAGAAAGATTGGAGGGCTCCGGGGCTAGACCCTACCTAAGTTGGTAGACTCCTGAGAAAATCCAATTGCAATATGTATCTGTTTAGCTAAAGGTACTAAGTATTCTCTTATTGAAAAGATAGGAATTATCACTTTGGGTCATGATAAAACTATAAAGCAGAACAGCGAGCTGCCACAGACTGAGAAGGACAAATAGATCAGCTGAGGGCATGCAGGCCTCATCACTGAACTAGCAGCCAGAGGTACGTTAGCAGCTCAAGTCCCCATTTTTAGACATCCTCTAGGGGCCACAAATGCGTTCGGTTAATTGATCCAAGCCCCTCCATACAGTCTAAGAATAGTTCATCATTTAAAAAAAAATGTATTTGGCAAACATGTGTTTAACATCTACGGCTTCCTGGTTCGGAATGACTATGCTTATAAAAATAGTCTCCTACACGGGACAGGGGGAGAAGGGAATCTGGGTGCTGGTGGCAGCTCAGAGCATTTTCAATGATATTTTGTTCTCGTGATTTCACTGTACAGTTAGAAGAGGGATATTATATCTTCGTTTTATTCCAAGGATGAGGCGTGTAGAGAAGCTGACGGCCATGACAAAGCCACATCACTTGTGGTCCCAGAGGGGCAGGAAGGAGACACTCCCCCCACTCCCACACCCTCCTTATCTTTGGCTCCGTCACTCCTGGAGTTCGAATGGCTGCTTCTGTGGGAATGTACTGAGCGATCACTCCTTATCCTGGTTAATGTGGCTGAACTATTCATGTTTCTCCATCAGCTGTGTGTACAGTGAGAAGTCCACTAATGGGCGAACAAGAAGAGACTATCAAGTCATTTCTTTTAACCTCTTGCACCTTTTGTGTCCTCCAGGGAAAGACTGTGGAAAGAGAATTGGTCTTGGTAGCAGAAGATCTAAATTGAAGTTCTTATTATAGTCCTGTGTTATGTGACCTGGGGAATGTCCTTTGACTTCTCTGTCAGTCTCATTCTTCTATAGTAACATCGGCATAATACCTTTCTCACAGGGCTGTCCGAAGGACTAATTGAAAAAAAGGGGTCCCAGTGAATGGAAGGAAGAGTTCAATGTTGTGTCTGGCATCTAGCAGGTGCTCAATACATTTCGACTGTCAATCTGAAGGAGATAGGGTTTAGTTCAGTGGGTTGCTTACAAGATAAGCCTTGAAGATTTGGGAGAACTCTCCCCCTTTAATGGTGATTAGAAAGAACAAGAGCAAGAAAGGGACAGAAAGGGAGAGAGGGAGGGAGGGAAGGAGGGAGGGAGGGAGGGAGGGAGGGAGGGAGGGAGGGAATGAGAGAAGGAGGGACAGAGGGAGTGACTGTTAGCTTCCAGCCTTACTACCTCCTTGGGGTCACCTGACCCAGAAAGGATTCCTGCCAGACCCTTGGCTGAGTTTTCCCTGCACGGAAGTCATTATTCTAACCCGAAATTTAGCAAATCCATTTCGTTAGAGAAGCAGCTGATGGAGAGCAGGATATTGTGTTTTTTCTGGTCTTCTCTCCTGAGGCTGGGTTGGGGGTAGGGGTGGGCTACATGGGGCTGGGCAGAATCAGAGCTGGAAGAAACCCATGACCAATGAGGCATCCAGCCCTGGGAAGGATGGCTGGTAACCCATTCCCGGGGTCTACAAACTGAATGCCATCAACAGATGTGGGATATCAATAATTAACTGAACCCCTCCTTACTTGGGATAAGAATGGTTCTCATTGTTTGTTTTATTGTTTGTTGTTAACCAGCTTTTTGTCAGAAGGTCAGAGGTGAAAAAAGGAATGCATTTTATGAAAAAGAAAAACAGAATTCCATTTATTAGTAGGGAAAAGAGACAAAAACAACCATAGGAAAATCCTTGCTCCTCAACTCTATTTCTAATTACTGCCACCATTCCTTATTCTAGGCCTTCATATCTCCCACCTACACTCAGAAATATTAACTGCTCTCCATCTGATCATGCCATGCTATTTCCCAGAGATCTTCCATGTTCCCTGCTGATGGCAGATTAAAGGCTAAACCTTATAGCCTGGTAGTCAGGGCCCTTCAAAGTCATGCCCCGAACTCATCGAAATCACCAAATTCCTTACGCTATCCTGAACTTGCACAACCACTTTTGAAACGTATTTATTTTTAATTTTCAGAGAGAGAGGAAGAGAGAGGGAGAAAGAGAAACATTGATATGAGAATGAAACATCAATCAGCTGCCTCCCACATCCTCCTACTGGGGATCCAGCCCGAAACCTGATACCTGGGCATGGGCCCTGACCGGGAATCAAACCAGCAATCCTTTGGTGCATGGGAGGATGCTCAACGAACTGAGCTACACCAGCCAGGGCTGCACAAGCACTTTCATTGTCCCCCCAATCCTCACAATGGTCTGGTAAAGGGAGCTCATGAGATATAAACATGGAAGTGTTTATTACAACAATCAGCATGAGAACTATGCCTCTCTCCTTCTCTATCTGCTGAAATCCTACTTGCTATTCAGGTGGAGGTTGTCACTTCCTCCACCCCTCTGTCCTTCCTTTTCCAAGTGACCAGTAAGCGTGTCTCCGGAGTTTTGTTGCTACCTCTCTCTCCTGCTCAGAGAAAGCATCTCATGTGGCAGATGCTTAAGAAACCATGGCTCCCTTCTGTTGAGCCTGTTTCCTAAGGACCACAGAGGGTGAGCCATTGCTGGGTCACTTCCCAGAATTCCATTAAGCAGAGGGCAGCTAAGAACACTGACACCTATTGGTGTTAGTTGGCAGTGGTTCAGTTGGTAGTAACCGAAGTTCATGTCTGTGGACTTCTAAGTGAGTTTTCCTTCTACTAACAATCTCTGGGGAACTGAGACTTTTCTTTTGTCTAGGGTTGAAGATTACCAGTAACAGAATTAATACTGGTTTTCTTCTTACATTGTTTTTCCTAGGAAACTGAAAGTAGCCTCAGGATTTTGTGGGTTTTTTTGTTTGTTTTGTTTTGTTTTGTTGTGTGTGTGTGTGTGTGTGTGTGTGTGTGTGTGTGTGTGTGTGTTTTATGGTGGTACTAGGGGCCTGGTGCACAAAATTTGTGCACGGGGGGTGGGTGGTCCCTCAACCCAACCTGCCCCCTCTCACATACTGGGAGCCTTCAGGGGATGTCCAACTGATGGCTCACCCTCAACCTGCACAGCCAGCACCCAGCCATCACCCTGCTCAGCTCAGCCTCAGCTGCCTGTGACCACCCGGCCTCGGGGGGCTGGGCGCTCCTTGCCGCCGCTTCCCCTCACAGCGCCTAGGGGCTGGGCGCTCGCTACCACTGTGGTTTCATCTCCACCCCCCGGGCACGGTGCTCACTCATGCCACTTGGCCCCGCCCCCACTCCTGATTGGCTGGTAGCATAACCAATCAGGAGCAAAGGTATGGTCAAATTTGCATGTTTCTCTTTTATTATATAGGATAGTCAGTATCAACTGGTCAAGATAAAGAAAAAAGTCCCCCAGAAGACAGACCTAGATTGAAACCCCATCTCTGCTGTGCCAGCTGGATACCCCTCAACAGTACCTCTTCTCAAAACAAAACAAAAAATGTAACTTGGAACTAGAGCATTTTAGACATTGCCATTTCCAAGGAGAATCCTGGCTTTACAGTGTATGGTTTTCATAGTCAAGAAAATAGCCCCGAAGTGGTAGAGAAGTTTTCATGCCTAGCAAGACAGATGCAGCTTGCAGAACTTTTTAAAAAAAGTTTCTCCCTACCTATCAAGTTTTAAAAATCTCAGGATTAGAGTTTCAGGCAGGGCAGGGATCTTGCCTCATCTCCAGTTTACCTACCCCCTACCTTCACTGTCAAGATTAAGCTTAGTCAGGAAATAACCCGTGAGAATGTCCACAAACCATGTGTTGCCACTGTAGTAGCAGGGCAGTGCTACCTGGCCTCGTGTACCGCTCGGCACACGCAGAAGATGTCACTATTTAGGCAGCACCTTGCGGTGCGTGGTGACACTGCTGAAGGCTCTAGGAGGCATGAGTGGTTCTGTCACCAAGAAGACCATAGGGTGGATACCACCCCATTTGCAACTCACCGACAGACCCCGCACCTGGGCTAAGGAATCTGACTTAAATGAGCAAAATAAAACTTAGCAATTGTAGAAAAGAGAAAACCTCACCATTCTCGTGTGAATGGCACACCACTGACTCAGAATCACTCAATTGCTCTGCTTTGGATCATCTCCACACACCAGTTTACCTGCTTATCTCTCACGGCGTGAAATGCACTCGAATCCGACTTGTGATGCACACCCATCGTCCTGCTCTAGAAAACACAGTTTCCATTTATCCTATCTAATAAAAGAGTAATATGCAAATTGACTGTACCTTCTATCAAGCCACACCCACAAGCCAATCAGAGAAAGTATGCAAATTAACCCAACCAAAATGGCGGTGAATTTGCATATTCACGTGCAGAAGATGGTGTAGTTGAAAGCCAAGCACTGAAGAAGGGAGCAAAGCTGCAGAGAAGTAAGCAATCGGGATGGGGAGATGGGAGGGAGCGAGGCAGAGGAGACTAGAGAGAGGAAGGGAGGCAGCAGAAAAGGAAGTGAGGCAGCAGAGACAGGAGGGAGCTTTACTCAGGCCACAGGAAGTTCTATTCTTGCAGGAATCTTCCTGCAATGGGTCTCTAGTGTAGAAATAAGCTTTGAGACTTGGTCACTGAAATGCAAGGTCAGACAATCAGTCAACAACATATTTTCTTTTCATCTCACAGCTTCACTGATACACTGTCCAATTTTTCTTCAAAATCAGATAGGCTGAACGAGGGCACGCAGCCCAGCTGTCTTTTTAATTATCATCCTTTCTCGACAGGACTCAGCTAAACAATTCTTTTTGGGGGAAGATTTTTTTCTTGGGTCTGTCACACAGATACCCACGTTCTGTTTTGCAGGGACAGAGGTGTGTAATCCTGTAATAATTTCTTTCCCACAGAGGAATGCGAGAACAGCTGCAGGCCAGTCGCTGTGGAAGTGGGGAGGGAAGACTTCCTTACCACGTGACATCACAAGGGCGTTAGTGAGGAGATGTTGCTTCCACAGGTCTGATCCCTCCCCGCTATTTGGCTTTATCACAATCACCTGCTACTTGATGTCTCCAACTCTTCAGGGCCTCTTTGTGCCCAGGCCCAGTGATCACGCCCACTTCGTTACTGGTCACACGCCAGCAATATGCTAAATGTTTTCCCTCACTTGATCCCTACGAGGGAAGTACAATTCACCCTGTTTGCAGATGAGGGCACTAAGGGTTAGGGAGATTAAGCAATTTCTCTGAGATCTGACAGATAGTCCATGGAGGAGCCAGATTTGAATCCAGCTGCACCAGATGCCAAGCACCTGCTATCATCACGCGGCTCAGTATCATGTAAGGAAAGGGGGCTGAAAATGAGGACCCACTAAGTCCTGTGGTCGGCAAACTGCGGCTCAAGGGCCACATGTGGCTCTTTGGCCCCTTGAATGTGGCTCTTCCACAAAATACCACACCTTAGGCAAGTCTATTTTGAAGACGTGGTGTTAGAAGAAGTTTAAGTTTAAAAAATTTGGCTCTCGAAAGAAATTTCAATCGCTGTAATGTTGATATTTGGCTCTGTTGGCTAATGAGTTTGCCGACTACTGCACTAGTCTAACACTTCACAGTTTTACCAGCACGTTCACACCCATGACCTTACTTAAGGTTCCACAGTAACTCTGTGAATGAGTTATACAGTAAGGAAATTAAGGTTCCAAGAGGGAAAGTCATTGAGCAACGCGTTAAAAGAAACTCCAGGTCTCCGATGCAAAGATGAAATCCAGAAGCACCCGGGGCATGCAATGAGGCTGCACGATGATAAGAAACGAATGTGGACTTTGAGGTCAAAGGTTTGAATTTGAGTTCCTGCCTGTCACTTACTAGTTAAATGTCCCTGAGCAAGTCAGTTCACCTGTCCTGCCTCAGGTTTGCATGTGTAAAATGGGCATGCCAATCATACCTGAAAAGGCATGGATACAGCCGAAACAGGTTTGGCTCAATGGATAGAGTGTCGGCCTGTGAACTGGAAGGTTCCAGGTTCAATTCGGGTCAAGGGCATGTACCTTGGTTGCGGCCACATCCCCAGTAGGGGGTGTGCAGGAGGCAGCTGGTTGATGTTTCTCTCCCATTGATGTTTCTAATTTTCTATCCCTCTTCCTTCCTCTCTGTAAAAAATCAATACCATATATATATATATATATATATATATATATTTTTTTTTTAAAGGCATGGATCCATTTAGGCTGTTTCCAAATCTTACCTATGGTGAATTGTGCTGCTATGGACATAGGGATGCATATGTCCTTTCTGATGGGTGTTTCTGTTTCCTTGGGATACATCTCTAGACATGGTATTACTGGGTCAAATAGTAGTTCTATTTCTAGTTTTGTTTTGTTTTTTGAGAAAATGCTGTACTGTTTTCCACAGTGTCTGCACCAGTCTCCAGGGTGGATTAGAAAACTGTGGTACATCTACACAATGGAGTACTACGCTGCTGTAAAAAAAAAAGGAAGAGACTTTTACCATTTGCAACAGCATGGATGGAACTGGAGAGCATTATGCTAAGTAAAATAAGCCAGTCGAGAAAGATAAATATCACACAATCTCACTCATTTATGGAATATAATGAACATCATAAACTGATGAACAGAAATGCAGAGACAAAGAATCATTGAACAGACAGCCAAACTATAGTGGGAAGGCAAAGGAGGGTTGGGGGAGAGGGTAAAAGATCAACCAAGGGACATGTATGCATGCATATAAAGATAATCAATGCCAACAGACACTGGGGGAGTGGGGGGAGGGCATGTGCTGGAAGATAGGGGAGGTCAGTGGGGGGAAAAGGAGATATATGTACTACTCTTTGTAATACTTTAAGCAATAATAATAATTTTAAAAGGTATGGATCCATACCAAAAAAGTATGGATCCAATTACAGGTTTCTGCTATCTGAAAATAGCGTATTCTCAAGAAGCCTTTCATAGCTGAAATGATGTAAAGCAAAGAAGCACCTGCTATTAATTTGCACAGAAACATTTTTAAGCATTTCTAGACTGCCTCCCTCTCCCAAAAAAACAACCTAGGAAATCATGCCAAATCACACAGGAAACACACAATCACACCAGCACCTAGTCAGCACAGAGCCGCTCTCCCACTCAGGTGCTCCCGGCCTGTGGAATGGCTCACTGCAAAGCAAACGCTGGACAGCTTCCATTGCTTGCCTCTTTTTGGTCAGTGGCGGCAGCATCTTCACAGCTGTGGGGTCGGGTTTACCTCTTGGTGCTTTTACGACCCCTTTAGAAAAACATCAAAGCCACTGCTTTGCTCTCTAACATGTATTTCTAACCAGACTTTAAAGGTTGATTAGAAGGAAGTCCTTGAAATAATGACAACATTCTCGAATTAGAGTCATTTTTCTCTCTCTCTCTTTTTTGAAACAATTTTCATATAATAATCACTCCAATTGTTTCTAAATTCAGCTTCATAAAAGGCTCTGCAGAACGGGTGCCTCCACGCTCTGGAATGATCACAAAAGACGCAAAGCATCACTATCGGAACTCACCTGGCACAGAATTCCCACTCCACCCGCAGGACAGAATTAGAAAGGGCTGTTGGGCCAAGTGTGCTGAGGCCAATGGAACTGTTTCTGGCACCAAGTCTGACAACAGGAACCCTATCTAATAAAAGGATAATATGCAAATTGACCATCACTCCAACACACAAGATGGCTGCCCCATGTGGACACAAGATGGCCACCACAAGATAGCCAGCAGGGGAGGGCAGTTGGGAGGAACCAGACCTGCAAGGGAGGGAAGTTGGGGAAAATCAAACCTGCAGGGGAGGGCAGTTAGGGGTGACCAGGCCAGCAGAGGAGGGAAGTTGGGGGTAACTGGGCCTGCAGAGAAGGGCAGTTGCAAGCCTGGGAGAGCGGTTGGGGGAACCAGGCCTGCAGGGGAAGGCAGTTAGGGGTGACCAGGCCTGCAGTGGAGGGCAGTTAGGGGCTATTAGGCTGGCAGGGGAGTGGTCAGGGGATGATCGGGCTGGCAGGCAGAAGCAGTTAGGGCAATCAGGAAGGCAGGCAGGTGAGCAGTTGGGAGCCAGCAATCCTGGATTGTGAGAAAGATATCTGACTGCCATTTAGGCCTAATCCTACCAGGATCGGGCCTAAACGGGCAGGTGGACATCCCTTGAGGGGTCCCAGATTGGAGAGGTACAGGCTGGGCTGAGGGACACATCCCCCCATGCACGAATTTCATGCAATGGGCCTCTAGTATTACAGAATGACTCTTAGATCACAGGGGTGGTGTCCAACAGCTCTGGGTCTAAATCCCACTCCACCACTCACATGTATGCAGGCTACTCATGTACACTCTCAGAGCCTCAGGATTGTCACCTGCAAAACAGGGACATTAGTGTTTGGGATAGGTGGCTGTCAGAGAGAAACATACATGAAACCCTGTACATCTACACAAAAAGGAGGACATTTTGCCCTTCCCTCTGCCTCTATTCAGAAGCACTGTTGTCACTGGGTGAGCTTGCAGACTCACATTCCAAAGCAAAGATTATACTTTGTTCAAGACCAACACATTCCCTCTGCCTCTTGCTTTCACCTGGCTCCAGACATAAGAATAAATCTCTGGCACTTTCTCTCTCATCTTCTCTCTATCCACTGAGCCAGACTGGCGAGGGCTCTACTCTTCTTTACACACATATATATATTAGTGGCCCGGAGCACAGAATTTGTGCACATTAAAAAAGAGAATTAATTAGAGGAAATATTTTAATATTGCTATTTGCCCTTTCTCTATAATAGAAGTGTCAGAGATGAAAGAAAATTAGTAAAATGTATATGAAAATCTCCCTCCTGTCAGAGTCTGGTGTGTGCCTCAGGACCCAGAGTCAAGTCCCTCCCTACCCACATGCACCTTGAGATTGAGAGAGATCCAGACCTGGCCAGCCCCACCCCCGTCAAGTCTCACAGGGTGGGAGGTTGCAGCCTCAGGTCCCCCAGCCCTAGCGCCAGAGTGCGATGACCATTTGCATATTAGTTCTTTATTATATAGGATATAGTACCATGACTCTGTCCTTCACAGCTTAGCAGCTAAATGGTGGAAGCAGTGAGATTTGAGCTGAGAATGGAGGAGGCTTCACCTGGGCTGGAAGATTAATCCATTCCTCCAACCAATCAGGTCAAGCCTGGTTGCCTGGCTAATGACAGGAGGCACTTGCATGGCCAATGTCTGTGAATTTATAGCTCCCAAAGAAACCCCATGGGGAGGAGAAGGAATTAGAGGAACAGGATTTGGATAGTTCCAGGTCTTTGGTTGCAACACCCACTAACACCACCTCAGGAATAAAATGGTAGCCAGCACACACCAAAAGAAGCCTAGTTTTCCTAAGCAAAGACTACACGCAATCCTCCTCTAAGTTGCTTCAATTCTAAGGACAGGTTCACTCCCACTCTCCTTTTTTGTTTTGTTTTGTTTTGTTAATCCTCACCCAAGGATATTTTTCCATTGATTTTTAGGGCGAGTGGTAGAGAGAGGGAAAGACAGAGAGAAACATCGATGTGAGAGAAGCACATCAATTGATTGCCTCCTGCACACGCCCCAACCAGGGCCCAGGCCAGGGAGGAGCTGCATCCAAGGTACGGGACCTTGACCAGAATTGAACCCAGGATTCTTTGGTCTGCAGGCTGATGCTCTATCCACTGAGCCAAACCAGCAAGGGCTCTACTCTCCTTTTAAAATTTCCCTTTCCTGCTCTAGCAACCAGAGAGCACATGGCTGGGACTTTCTGTCATACCCTCCAAAGCACCCCCTGCTGAGGACAGGGTGGTGGGTCGTGAGCACCCCTGCATCTCAGCTTTGCAGGGTGAGGAGACAGGTACCCCTCCTGCCAAGTGTTTGCAGTCGGCCCTGGGAGTTATGAATTGTAAGGAGGTCTCCACTCGATGGCATCCTTCCACGCAGCAGGCTCTCTTTTCAGCAGGGAAGTCAGACTTTTTTTTTTAAGGCGATAACATCTGGGTTTCTTTTTTATTCATTAGACATAGATCCAAATGTAGAAATGACCAGCGTGTCATTATATACTAGAATTTTCATGCTCTATTGAAAACCACACACAACTCAAAATAATGCAAATGTTCTGCAACAGATCAATGGGTAAGCAAGCAGTCTATAGTTTGTTATGTATATTTTACCATTTTTTTTAAAAAAGGAAAAGAGAGAAAGGACTAGCCAGCCGTCCTGGCATAAGGACATCATGAATGGAGAGGGTCCCCGAATTCCACCCAGCTTCCGCCTTCCACATGTCACGGGGGCAGAGCTTTTCTGAGTGAGACAAGATCAAAGCCGAAGGAAACAATGCTCTTCCCCAGACCTGGCAAAGAGCCTTACAGAGCAGCCCCTCCGACAGGATAATGGACTGCACGCTTGTTTCTGTTCATTGAGGGGAACAGCCCGCCCAGCGCCGGGAGGGGCAGGCAGCACTCTGCTTGCAAAGGCCGCTCGGCCCTTTGGCCAGAAGGCAACCAGGCGAGGCTGTTGTAAGTCTCCGGGACATGATTTATGGCCAAAGATGTGATTTATTTCCAAATTCAAACTATGATTCTTCAGACATTTTGGGGGGGTTGGTTAGGGGGAGGAGAGTTCCCTCCAATGGCATTTTTTGGCTACTGTAATAAAACTTAATTCCTTCATGTTTGTTCAGGAAATATAAAATTTTTAAATTCTATTATGCCATTATAAACAGATTTCCTCCTAAATGTCCTCTACAATACATAACTAATCCTGGGTCTTCTAAATGAGCCTCACTAAGAATACAATAAATGGTTTTTAAATGTATATATGTAATTATTTTATCCATGAATAAAATAAGTAACTGCCGGCTGCAATTCGTGGAATTGAATAGAGAGAACATAATTTACATCTACTGCTTTATTCCTAATAGCAATTGTAAAAATAACTGAAAATTTTCGGGGCTGTAGTCATGGAGACACCAGTACCTTTTTAGAGTAAAAATATAATTTACTGAGGAATGCCTGCGAAAGTAGAATGAAAACTAACAGAGACAAGCAAACGTAATCGAAATCTTTAAATTCCCGTTTTTCCTCTTTCAATTGGATTATTTCATAACAACTTAGTGCCTGGAAGTCACCACAATGAAGAGTGATTTCCAAATGTGGCAAGCTTAAAAAGAAGCTCAGTTAGAACACTGGGAGAGAAAAAAAAAAGAAAGAAAGAAACACAAAGGAACCCAGTCCAATGACAGTGTTGTGAGTAGGTTCCAACTCTGATGGACGTGACGGGAGGACAGGGCGCTGCATAGTGAATAATGAACAAATAAGATGTGGCCCCAACTCTGTGAAAATGAGCACCCTAGTGCCCAGACAACAGTGTGAGCCACAAATGGGAACTGTGTCGGTAATGTTAAATAGTCATCACATTAATAACTAGAAACAGGGGATTAAATTTTAATAATATATTACATTTAACCAAAATGTATCCAAAACATTATCATTTCAAATATGACCAGTTCTAAAGTTATTAATGAGAAAAGTTAAATGCCTCTTTTTTAGCCACGTTGCAGGTACTCAATAGCCACATGTAGCCAATGTTAACCGTATTGGACCAAGGAGCCAGTAGGAGGCATAGAAAATATGCAAAGAGCTCAAAAGCAAGACTATCCCTTATCAGGGCTAATAAAACATCAGGGCAACTTCAAAGAGGTGGTTGCATCCGAACTGAGTCTTAAGAGTCTTTAATTTAGGACATGGTATAGTCGGGCTTGCATTATATAAAGAACTGACTGAGGCTGAAGAGAAAACTGGATTATTGGGACAGATGAAAGGAATGAAGAATACAGGCAAGAGATGTTGAGAACCTGGGCAAAGACCAGGGTGAATCTAAGAGATGTTTTGGAGGTGGAATTAGGAGATGTAGTGACTGACTAGAGAGAGGATCTATAGAAGAGACTGAAGGTGGTACCCAGCAGCCATTTCTCTTTCCTTCCTTGTTAACAGAAACCTGATTCTGTTCAGGTGTTCTGCATCCCCTAAAATGCCTTGTTTTTTTGGGGGGAAATGAAAAAATTCCCAGCCTCAGGAGGGTGGATCTTGGTTAACATAAGCCAATAATCATAGCTTTATCTTTTCCCTGACTGGCTTAGGGAAACAAATGGAATCTGGTTTTGCCCAATGAGACTTACAGGCTAGTGTACAAGGGCGGGGATGGGATTCTGAGAAGGGCATCTTAGATGTGAAGAGACAAGGAAGAGGTGTCTCTGCCTCAGTGTGGTGTGCTGAGGATGTAATGGCTACAGCTACTGCAGCTCATGTCAAGCAACATCTGAGAATGGCAGTGGAAATATGGACTCCTGACGACATCATTAAACCACAGAAATAACCAACCCTGGAAACATTTCACCTCTGGACTTCTTGTTTTGTGAGAGAATGCATGTGTGGATTATTTAAGACACATGGGGTTATCTCTTATTTCCATCCTAACAGGAAAAGGGAAGACTCTAGACAATGCCCCAACCACTGGTAATAGCCATACCGTCTTTCCTTTGTCCAGCCTGTTATTGGCATGTGAGGCTCTTTACCTAATGTCCTCAGGGCCCCTCCCAACGTCCAGGGAGGTGTTCAGGCTGACACTATTGTCTGCTTTTGCCTGCACTGTGTCCCTCACCCCACTCTCCTCTGCATTCCCAGCAACGAGTACCGTACCCAGAGTCATAATCATTGCTATAATTTCTTAAGCTTTTTCTATGTGTCAGAAACTGTTCGATGTTTTATATACAAAATCTCACTTTATTTCCTCATTTACAATAGCTTGCAACTGCTCCACAAGTTGGGATTTATTATCACTATTTGACAGATGAGGAAACGGAAGCTCGGAGGGATTAAATAAATGCAAGGTCTCAAAGTGAGTAATGTAGCTGCAACTTGACCCAGGAATGTCTCTCTGGGTAGGTTATATTCTTTACCACCACAGACACAGTGGCACAGAGCAAGACCATGTGTTTCCTGAACTGAATGCATGAACCCAATGAACAAGTAAATGGATGCTCAAAGAGATGAAGTGCCTTGCATAAGGTCACACAGCTGAAGACAGATTCACGACTTGACACGGGTCTTCTAACCCCAATTCTACTGCCCTTCCTACCATATTCTATGACATTTCCAGCTTTACTGAGGCATAATTGACAACCCACAACTGACAGTTACTTGGCACTTGGTTAGAATAGTTCCTGGCAATTTCTCTGTGTATGAGTCTTTTCTGTACAACCAGATTGCCCATTCCTTGAGGTGTCACAGCTTTTAGGAGTTCCCACAGCCAACCAGAATAATACATTTTCACACCTAAGAGCTTAATTTTTAAAATATAGTGTCTTCAAAATACAAGTCTATCATGGTTTGAACAATCAGAACTTCTGGTTTGCCTGCCATGGTCCTGGTGTACACCTGTCGTCCTGGCTTTATTATCGGTAAAGTACTAGTAATACTCTTAAAAGTACTCCTGTTGGAACAGTAAATGACATGGTCCCCTTCATCCTGGGAAACAGAGCTCAGTTTGGCCGCTTGGCTGTGCCCTGTCAACCTGCACAGTTGCTTTTGAATGAAGACGGATCCAATCGCCATCAAGTTCATGCTCGACACTGGAACACAGAGAGCTTTCGTGCACAGGGCCTACCTCACCTCACCACCTCCTGTCCACCATTCATCCCATATTCTCTTTCCTCTGAAAACCTCTGTATCATGGGGTTCCCTTCCAGCAGCCTCTTTCCAGCTTGCACATCACATCCTAAGTCTTTCAAGAAAAAATGGGGGAATAGGTTTGGAAAAGCCAGGGAAATACATTGTAACACTGGTGTTACTGTCTAGTGGCTGTTCTTGGCTGAAATCCTTTTCAACTAAAGACAACACCCTTTTGTACACAGCAAAATAGGACAAAGCAGACCTTTTGTGGCTACCCATTCATCTTTTGGCCTCTATGTCGTATATGAATATGTGTATGTGTTGGGAATGTGGGCTGCATAGTAAAGCAGACTATTCCTTACTATCAAAAACACAAAGTGGTGGCAACAAGGGATTCCTAACAGATTAATACCACTGTAAGCTCAGCTTGAACTACCATAGGTTCTGGAATTATAATGGATATGAAGAGAGTAAGAAGCAACATAATGCCTGAACACACTCACATAGGGAGGTGGCTTAGCATAGGGGACCAACCAGAGATTAAAGTTTTGTACCCCCGCCGTTTTTCATTAATACAAATGACAATAATCCAATCAGAAGTGGCCTCAGGTATGAGTGTAAATGCAGGGCTAGTGGTCCTGCTGTCAAAAGGGAAAGTGTCAAGATCCTTTATTTTGAGGATCTAATAGAGAAGCTGGCCCATTGTTTGGGTGAAGGACCTTGGGCACAAGATTCCATGAGGAGGCAGATGCTCTGAAGAGGACTCGACTCAGCACAACTGGGTCTGACCTGTGCCCTGAGAAGTGGCTGCAGAGGTGAACCCTCTTGGTTGCGACATTCCCTTTGCCTGGGTGGTCAGCAGGACCAGCTAGGATTCCCTGCAGCAGTGGACAAGCCATGACTGTCAGACACCAGAGGGCCAGTGTTCAGTACCATCACTGTTAAAGCAAGTACAGGGGACCAATGACACCTCAGCAATCTAGGTGAGGCATGTGGAGGCCAAGGGCCATTTTTTAACTTAATGAGCCCTGAAGATTGCTGAACAATTAAGGGGAGGGGTCATATCACAGGAGATATATTACCTTGCCTACTAATAGGCTATATGGGAGTCCTGGAGATTTAAAATATAGGAGGCATGCTGCCGGGATGGTGTGGCTCAGTGACTGAGCATTGACCTATGAACCAGGAGGTCACGTTTCGATTCCTGGTCAGGGCACATGCCCAGATTGTGGGCTCAGTGCCCAGTGTATGGCATGCAGGATGCAGCTGACTGATATTCTCTCTCGCTACTGATGTTTTTCTCTCTCTCTCTCTCTCTCTCTCTCTCTCTCTCTCTCTCTCTCTCTTCCTTCTTCTGTGAAATCAATAAAAATATGTTTTTTAAAAAATAGGATGATGCAACATCACTTGCACTCCAGTTTGTGGAATAGTTCTCACTAGTGCGTCTGAGAAAAGAACCTGGCTGGATGAGAGTATTCTGATTCTGGCTCAAACACATACTACACATCATGTGTTTCCTCTCATGATGATTAAATCTACCCTATTAGACTGTCTACAATGCAATATGTAAGTTATTGACTCTTATTCAACCTTGGCAATAAATTATGCCATCTTTCCAATAAGGGTGTGGCTGATAACTTCTAGAAGAATAAGCATAATCAAAGATAGAGTGGCTCCCTCCTCAGTCTCATATATCTCTGTCTTTTGAAAACGATGTTATTATTCTCCCATGAACGTCTTTCCAATCAGCAAAACCATCTCAGGCTGTCATCCTTTTTCCTCTCCTTATTTCCTCTTGGATTCCATGTCAATATTTACACATCACCACTCACTCGACTGTTAACCTAAGATCGCCTTAGATCCCGTCCCCGACCTCTCATCCAATAACCTCACATTTTCCATGATTTAATATCGTCTCTCATAACATTTCCACTTTGACAGGAAAGTAACTTTCCAAAGTCAACTGATATTTCTCTTTGAAAAAGAAAATTAGTTGAGCATTCAAGGGACCATGGTGAGCCACGAGAATATTGTTCAAAGCTGTCTGTTAATTTCTCACTGCCCACTCAATTTTCATTATCTCTCTGGAAGCTAATGCAGAGCCCGAGCTGACCTCAAGGCCATGGACCAACTGCTCAGAGAGCTGGCTGTCACCAGCCCCTGAGACTTCTTTCCCAAAAAAGAGGGGGAGAAAAAAGCAACAAGAAAAGTGTCTCTCTTTCCTAGCTCTGATGAAATACTTTGAATTCTAATGGTGCAAAATATGTAATTTCCCCTTGAAATTATTTTTCTCTTGTCCTTCTTCATCACCCCTGATTCCAGAGAATCTCCAGTTCTGATCAATTACATCTCAGAGAAACATGTTGTTTTCCCTCTCTCCATCCCTTGCCCACTTTGTCTCCATTTGTTCTCAGCAAAATGCCGACAGTAGGCCGTCACCAAGTAACGATGGAGTGAAAGTGAACATAACTTCTTGCTGGCACGAGGGTACTCATTTTCCGATTATTCTCTCCTCCAGACAATTTCACACTTGGCTATGAGAAAGGCTATTAAAAAAAAAAAAACACATCTCTCTGTGCCACTTTCTTGCTAGCAAACGCCAATAACTCCCCCATAGTCTTCAATGTCAAGTCTAATCTCTCAGTCTGACATTACAAATTGATTCTCAATCTGGTCCCTGTCTTTTCTAAAGCTCTTGACCCCCTTTCCACCCACTCCTGCCCCAACCACACGAGGGGCAGGCTCCTCTTAAACAGCCATGAGCTCGCGCCTCTTCACAGGTGTCCCCTGCTGTGGTCTCAGCCTCCACGACGCTTCCTCATGCTGCCCAGACGTCCACCAAAGAAACCTTGAATCAACTGCTTACTCGTCAGTTGCAAGGGATCATCCACTGAGCACGTTCTAGGTGCCAGACCTTGTCCTGAGCACTTCTTCATCACCCCCAGTATTTCTTTTAATCCCAACTAATAATGGCAGCTCCCGATTTTGCCCGATACATCTGCCATCGAAGACCAGGTGCCCTTACCCACCATATATTCCACATCCTACCCCCCCTCCACCCCGTGTCTCTAGCATAGATCTGTATTATAGTGCTCACTGCATTACAAGAGAGTTGCTGTCCACAGATAAAAGTTCTCTGGAGGGGCTATGAACATCCATATAGCAAGGGTGGTTCTTTTTTCCCTTAATTTTTTGCCTTTATTGATTAAGGTATTACATATGTGTCCTTATTCCCCCCCACCGCACGCCCCCCCCCCCACCCCACTCATGCCCTCATCGCCTGTGGTACATCTACACAAAGGCTGATTCTCATATACATATCTCTAGTACTCATAGCTCTGGCATACTTTTATTTTGTAATTGAATTTTAATTTATGCATCCAATAATAAGAAAAACTCAGTCCCAACGGAATCGGGTAGATGAGCCACACTTAGATCTCAAAGCTCTTTTCCTTAGAAAGGATAAATCCAGAGACTCAAACGGAGAGTAAGGAAGCTGAATCGCCACTCCCATCTCCAACTCGCTCCATAAATTACTGCTGTTAACTCACCTGCAGGAACCTGGCTTTGTTGTATTCATGGCAACCGTCTGCAATTCCGAGAGCCAAGCACACAAGCAGGTGCCTCCTGCACTTCCCATGACAGTATTGCTTCATCTGAGATTGCCTTTTGAAGACAAAGAAGCATTCATAATCCGAAACAGTAGTGACTGTTGATAATGAGGAAGTTTTACAACAAAGTGTCTTGCTGATTTATACAGCGCCTCCATGCCAATGGCTAGAAGAAATGTTTACAGAGATTCTCTCTCCTAAACCTAGGCAACATGCCAGAGAAGTCTGTGTCTTTAAGGGCAAGAAAACTGAGGGAGAGAGGAGGGGGGCAGGGATGGGGAAGGGAAGAGTGGGAGAGACTGCCCTTAATTCCCCGGTGCATAGGGGAAATTGCAAACAGTGAAATAAAGCATCGGAATTCCAGGTAGGTCTGGAGAATATCCTAGGGCCGTGGTCGGCAAACCTCGGCTCTCGAGCCACATGCGGCTCTTTGGCCCCTTGAGGGCAGCTTTTCCACAAAATACCACGGCCTGGGCGAGTCTGTTTTGAAGAAGTGGCGTTAGAAGAAGTTTAAGTTTTAAAAATGTGGCCCTCCAAAGAAATTTCAATTATTATACTGATGATGTTTAAATCTGTTGACTGAGGAGTTTGCCGACCACTGTCCTAGGGAACAGCCCACTCTCAGGGTCCGGAGAGCAACCTTTTCCTTCCTGCTCTTACTTCAGTTCAGCCCCACAACAAAGAGTTCTGGAGAATATGAAGCAGGGGGCCACACAGCTAGACCTTAATCCCCAGATCAGATGAAAAAAAGGCCACCGCAGCTTCAGGTTATCACACTGAATTTTCAGGAGCTGCAGCCACTATTACTTCCTTCCCTTGTGTGAACAAAATGGGCGGCTACGCAGCGGCTCCCGAAGCTTGCCTCGGGCAGCAGCGTCTGAGGCTCTGGGCGTATCATTGGTAGGGCACACTGGAGGATGCCAATCTGGTCCCCGATTTAACGATGCCCACTGCTTGCTCTCCCTTAGTGATTGAATAAAAAGCAACTGATCTTGCATTCGGGCCCCCAAAGCTTAGTCAAGATGGGGGTCAGTAAACAAGCTGGCCCAAGGTCACGGCTCCCATCCGTTAGCCCGGTTCTGACATGATTCCCCACCAGCTACCGATCGATAACCCACAGACTGGGCCTGGTGAGAGAAAGCTCATCCCTTTCCTGCCAGGGGGACAACTCATACACCGACCATTTGTCATGCCAAGAACACAGAGCCGGGGCTTGGCTGGCCTGGCTAGCAACAAACCTTATTTTTATAACGCTTATGGCTGCCCCTTTACCTCCGGGCCAGTGCGCCCTGAAGCAGCTAGAGACAAGGAGGGGGGGGGGGGGGAGGGCGGCACACCCAGCTGAGTAGCCAGCTCCTCAGAGGCTTCCACACCAAGAAATGGGTTGGCCCCAGGCCATACTGCCAAATGTTCACCCTAAAGCAAATGCAAGCTGACATCTGGATTGGGGTAGCCAAGTTCCAGGACAGCGTCTGGCGGTCTTAACCAGATGCAGCAGCCTCCTTGCCCATTCAGACACATGAAGAAAGGCTGGCGCGCACCGGCGAAATCCCAAACCCACGGCGAGAAGGCTGTTTCTTTCAAGTGCACAGAGCAACTCAGCTTTATCTTCACCCCACGTTCCAAACGGAGGTGCGGTTGTGCCCTCTGCTACTGAACCCGTATCCCATTTGACATACGCCGCAGTCATTTAAATTCGGTAGCTCATGACACCAGGTTCTGCAAAGGTTCACACCTGTGCATATGACAGACAGCCCTTCTCCTCGTGTTTACCATATTTCCTGGGCCAGCTTGGCTTTCCTTCAAAGGCATCATAGAGATAACAAACCCAGGGCCGCTTGAGGTCAAATGATCATAAATTGGCAGTGAGCAGAGTGCAATGGATGGGGGTTTTCCTTTATGGAGCCAAGCCTGGGTCCCGCCCCCTTCTCATGGGAGCTGGGGAAAGTTTGAACAGATGTTCAGATCAGGGCAGGGACGCTTTACTGCTGCTCTATTTACTTCCCCCAGCAGCGTCCGTTTTCATTTCCTCATGGACTCAAGACAACAGTCCTACCAGCCTGACTGCCACCTGGGGGAGGGGAAGGCTGGGACCCCGGTCCTGTGGAGCAGGGTGAATTCAGACAGGATAGCAGTCTGTACGTCACGCAACCACACTAACCTCTGGCGTTCAGTTCCCAGAACAAGGGTCTGCAGATCTGCCGGGGAGGTGGCTTAGTCTCTGGGAGCATCAGTGAAGACGCTGACCCATGGCCACACGAACCCTTTAGCTCGAGTCTATCTTTTGCACCTGTTTTACTATGGTGGGCTCCTAAGGTTAGCATGAAGAGGTGGGTAAGTGTGCAGAGAACCCATCTGTGACCCCAGGTCCTTGCCATTTGTTTTTTTTCTGAAGTATTTACCATGGGATTGAACAGTATTTGTTTGAGGCATTATAATAAAATCCCTCCACAAAACTTCTTGGATGAAAGTACATTCATCGAATCACCCAATCAACAAATATTTATTGGCCACGCAAAATGTGCAAGGTGTTGGGAAGGTGAGGTGCAGCCTTGTCCTTGAAGACCTTCCTTGTTGGAGCAGCAGGAATATTTGTGGATGTGGCTGAGCAGAGACTTCTATTTGTCGCCCACAGCCAATCACTCCTTCCTTTTAGTCACACAGTTTCCCAAACAGGGCATATGGCTACCCTACACTCTTAAGTTCTACACTCTTTCTTCTTCCTCTTCTTCCTCCTCTTCTTCTTCTTCTTCTTCTTCTTCTTCTTCTTCTTCTTCTTCTTCTTCTTCTTCTTCTTCTTCTCCTTCTCCTTCTTCTCCTTCTTCTTCTTCTTCTTCTTCTTCTTCTTCTTCTTCTTCTTCTTCTTCTTCTTCTTCTTCTTCTTTCTTCTTCTTCTTCTTCTTTTTCTTTCTTCTTTCTTCTTCTTTTTTCACATTAAGTTTCTTGGCTTGAGTATGGTCATGTGACTAAGTTCTGCCCCATGGGATATGAGGACAAGTGAGATGTGCAACTTCTGGGTCATCTCCTTCAAAAAGGAAGCCACTTGTTCACTTTTCCTCCTCCCTCTTCCCGGGGCCCGGAATGTGCATATGGGAGAGTGAGCCAAATTTCGTCATCATGAAAATAACACAATAGGGGATGTTTTGAAGGTAGAATAAACAGGATTTTCTAACAGGTTGTATGTGAGATAGGAGAGGAAGAGATGAGTTAAGGATGACTTCAAGGTCTTGGGCTTGAGCCAAACTAGAAGAATCCATTGCCAACCAATGACAGGGGAAGTTGTAGGTAGAGTAACTTTTGTCCAAAAGATCAAGAGTTCAATTTTTGGAAGGAGTGGAGCTCCAGAGGACCTAAGGGGACAACTTCTGAGGGAGAGAGAGAGAGAGACAGAGACAGAGAGAGAGACAGAGAGAGAGAGAGAGGAAGAAGCCTTCTATTTTGTTTAAGCCACTATTATTTAGTCTCTGTTTTATGAGCTGAATTAATATCCTAGGTAATATATACCCATTTCCCTATTAGACCAGGAGTTTCTGGAAACCTCTTTATTATCTCTCCCCCTCCCCCATCACCAAGCCCACACAGAGTAAGTGCTCATCTCATATTTGTGAATGATTATACAAAGATATAGTTACTAAAAATCCCTTTTCCTCTTTTAATATAATTTAATACCATTATACATATTATAAGACAATCAAAGGATTAACTTATAAGTAAAGCTCCAAAGTGATATCTGGTTTGGCTCCTAATGAGCTTTAAAAAAGTCAAGGGGAACATTACACTAATCCATTCATTTCTGAAAAGTGAAATTATTTCAAAACCAGGGGATCTTATCAGATGACTAAAAGGCATAGAGATAAGATTAAGAGAATAAACCTTTTCCTATGGTCAAGTACAGCTATATAAATTAGCACTGCTCTATATACACTGCTAAGTGAGTAAGGTCTATTTTTAATTTTAAAAAATAGATGGAAAAGAGATGGCCAACAACAGTACTGCAGACACATCATTACCTCAGTGCTTCCTGTCTGTGACTGTTATGCATCACTTTAGAAGAGCTTCACTCTCACTAATGTGTTAGTCACCTTGGCACATCATTTAATGGCTGTAGGCCTCAGTTTTCAAATCTCTACAATGGTAATTCTTCCAACAAAAATTTAACTCATATATTACATGCCAAGCACTGTTTGAGGCATTCTACCCAAGGCAGACAGAACAATGCCAATCAGGATAAATAAGGAAATTATCCTATCTAATAAAAGAGTAATATGTAATTTGACCGTACCTCTACTACCCCCACCAACCATGCCCACCAGCCAATCAGGAGCGACGTGCAAATAAACCCACCAAAGATGGCGGTTAATTTACATACGCAGGCGCAGAGCAGCCTGGGCCCCAGGAACATACTTAGGACACAGACCACTCCTAGCCTGCAGGCCCTTAAGCCTGCACTTAGACCCTGAGTGGCAGGGATCCCAGAACACCCCCAGCCACTGCAGGACTATGGGTGCAGCAGCCAAGCAGCAGCCAAGCAGCTGGGGGCGGGACAGGAATATCTTTGCATTCCCCAGCCACTTGCATGTGCTCTGGAGCCAAGTGGCAGTTTGGGTCCCCGTCCCCAGCCCGGTGCCCACAATAGGAGCTTGCTGCTGGCCTCTGGAGCATGCAGACACCCTGGTGGCTGTTGCTGTGTGCATCCCAGGGGTCTCTTATGCCCCTCAGCCTGGTGCCCATGACAGGGCTGGCTGCTGGGGTCCAGAACATTGGGAGACAGGGATGTTCCTGCCCTGCCCCCGGCCGCCTGCATGTGCTCTAGCCCTAAGCAGTGGTTCGGCTCCACACCCCCAGCACAGAGCCCACGATGGGCAGGGGGGTGGGGGGCTCTAGCTGCCAGTCTCTGGGGTGTGCCGAGACCCAGCTGGTGTCCTCTTGGTTCCTGCAGTCACTGGACCAGAAGTGGAAACCAAGAGTGCGGGGAGCACCAAAAATGCTGGGCAATGTAGTTCTGGTGGCATTGTGGGATCTCCTAGATACTATAGCAAAGTTACTGTTGAGGGTGGGGGATGGAGGGAAAGCAAAGATGAGAGACATAAGTAAAGTCAGAGTGCCGAGGAAAAATTAAAGGGAAGATATCCTGCAACTTCTAGGAAATCTCCACCAATGGAGCAAAGAAAGAAAAAAATACCTCGATTATTCTGAGCACCAAACCAAACTGGGTTGGGCTCTCAGACAGCTCCTGGATTGGAGAGGGCTACCCTGAGGGTTCCCAGATTAGAGAGGGTGCAGGCCAGGTGGAGGGACTCATGCCCTGTGCACAAATCTTCATGCACTGGGCCCCGAGTGTGGTATATAAAAGGTGAGAAGTACTTATGGGTAAAATAAAAGCATAGGAGAGCAGGGGCGTTGGTGGCAGCAATTGGAACAGATTGTTGAACCTCAGCGAGAAGGCAGAGGAGATTGGGGGGGTGCTGCAAGAGATCAACCAAAGGATTTGTATGCATGCATAAAAACATAACCATGGGACACAAGACACTGCGGGGGGGGGGGGGCAGGAGAGGGCATGTGCTGGGGGCTTGGGAAGGCCGGGGGGAGATCAAGGGGGGAGAAAAACGGGAAACATATGTACTGCTATTTGTAATACCTTAAACAATAAAATAAATAAATAAGTGCACACAATAGGTCTCCACGAGCAACGATGTGGCTCACATTAGGGCAGTAGCAATGGAAGTAGTAAGCTATGGTTGAATTCTGGATGTTTGCAAGGTAGGGTAAACACGATCTTCTGACAGGTTGTATATGAGACAGGAGAGGAAGAGATGAGTTAAGGATGACTTCAAGGAAGGTCTTAGGCTTGAACCCAACCGGAAGAATCCATTGCCAACCAATTCAGGGGAAGGTATAGGTAGAGTAACTTTTGTCCCAAAGATCAGGAGTACAATTTTCAGACATGCTGTATGGGATGGTTAATTTTATGTGTCAATTTGACTGGGCCACGGGGTGCCCAGTTATTTGGCCAAAGATCTTTCTGAGTGTTTTGTGCTTTTGGCTGAGATTAACATCTGAGTGGGTAGGCCAGGTGAAACGGATTGCTTT
Source organism: Antrozous pallidus (assembly GCA_027563665.1). Classification (NCBI taxonomy): domain Eukaryota; kingdom Metazoa; phylum Chordata; class Mammalia; order Chiroptera; family Vespertilionidae; genus Antrozous; species Antrozous pallidus. Next base: position 13,935,698 of record CM050510.1, read on the forward strand.
CTATTGTGTGTGGGCCTCACCCAACCAGTTGAGGGCCTGATACAGCAGAAAGGTTGACTCTCCCCCAGGAAAAGAGAGCTCTTCCTGCTTGACTGCCTTCAAAATGGAGCATTGGCATTTTTCTTGCCTGTAGATCAAACTGAAACATGGGCTCTTCTTGGGTCTAGCACCTATCAGCCTTTAGACAAGAACTGAACCATCAGCTCTCCTGGTTTGCAGACCTTTGGACTCAACCAGGAACTAAACATCAGAGTTTCAGCCGAAACCGGTTTGGCTCAGTGGATAGAGCGTCGGCCTGTGGACTGAAAGGTCCCAGGTTCGATTCCGGTCAAGGGCATGTACCTTGGTTATGGGCAAATCCTCAGTAGGGGGTGTGCAAGAGGCAGCTGACCAATGTTTCTCTCTCATTGATATTTCTGACTTTCTATCCCTCACCCTTCCTCTCTGTAAAAAAATCCAATAAAGATAAAAAATAAATAAACATCAGGGTTTCCAGTTTGCTGATTCACCCAGCAGATCTTGGGTCCTGCCTGTGTCTACAATATTCAAAATAAATATGTACTTACAACTGAAACCGGTTTGGCTCAGTGGATAGAGTGTCGTCCTGTGGACTGAAAGGTCCCAGGTTTGAGTTTGGTCAAGGGCATGTACCTTGGTTGCAGGCACATCCCCAGTAGGGGGTGTGCAAGAGGCAGCTGATCGACGTTTCTTTCTCATCAATGTTTTTGACTTTCTATCCCTCTCCCTTCCTTTCTGTAAAAAACCAATAAAATATATTTTAAAAAATAAAATAAAATAAATATATACACACATATGTACATACATACATATATCCTACTGCTTCTGTTTTTCTGGCAAACCCTGACTGATTCTTGGTGCTAGAGGTGCCTATCAGACATTCAAGAGGAGAGTCCAGAAGGCAGCTGGCGAGGAGTCTGCAATTTGGGACTCAGTTCAGGGCTGGTAACATGTATTTGGGAATCCCCGGCAAAAATGGCATTCTAAGCCAGAAGACTGGGTAGGATCATTGTGGGGATAAATATTGATAGAAACAAGTAGCCGTCGCCAAGCCCTGGTCCCTGCACTGTCTAAATGAACAGGGGCTTGAGCCACAGAGACTGAGAAGGAGCAGCCATTGAGTCGGGAGGACACCAAGAAAGTGTGTTGTCTGGAAGCCGAGGGGAAATCATATCAAGAAGGAAGGAGGAATCTTGTCTATCAAATGCTGCTGATTAATTGCTGCTCCTGGTAAAAGACATTGCATTCAGCCGCACAGTGGCCACTGGTGACCTTGACCAGAAAAAAAAATTAGCATTGGAGAGGTGAGGCCAAAGGCCCTTGAAGTGGGTTTTGGAGCAAAGGCAAGGAGGGAAGTTGGAGATGGGGAGTTTGGGCTCTCTTTGGAAGAGCTTTATTTAAAAGGGGTGTAAGAAGAAAGGACAGTAGCTGGCAGAGAAAGAGGGGTCAAAAGAAAGACTTTGCATGCTACCCATGTCATCCGCTGCCATTTACGGGGCACCTCACTGTGGTGCTGGGGGTTTACATGTGACCCCCACTGAGTTCACCAAATCGTTTCACAAGGCAGATACTATTACCTCTATCTTTCAGGCCAGGGAACAGATGTTAAGAGATAGTGAGAAACGTTACAAAACAAAATCAGCAAGTGGCTGTGCCAGGACGGACACCTAGGTTGTTATGAATTGGAAGCAGAGACTCTTGACTACAACGGTGTATTCCTTGCCTCTAACAGAGCCTGCTGCCCTCGGACTGCCTCCCGAGGGGAGCTCAGACCTGCGATGGCACCAGCAAAGATTAACTGTCAGACTCCACGTCTCCCCAGCAGGGAGCTCCTAATCCTGCAGAGCAGTGTGCAGGACACAAGCCTGGATTTCGGGCTCAGTCTCCGGTGTGGAGTGTGCAGGAGGCAGCCGATCGATGATTCTATCTCATCATTGATGTTTCTGTCTCTCACTCATTCCCCCTTCCTCTCTGCATCCTTCTCTGGTCCCAGCCTCTAGGAAGGATGCAGGATACAGCATCCTTATAAGCACTTCTGTGCACAGCACTCCATGCAGACAGCACTTCCATCACAGCCAGGGGACAGACCCAATGCAGTGTGCAGGTTCTAGTTTCCGATTGGCCAGGTCGGTGGAGAGAAGTCCTGCCCTTGGTTACCTACCACACTGGTGGGGATCCAAAGGGTTTCATACATATTTGCTGCTCCTGCAGTTGCTACATGAAATTGGCGTGGGGGCGGGGAGGGGGATGTGCTGGGGTGGGAAGATGCTTGTGACAATCCTTGAGTGAGTTCCTGGGGTCTCCAGCTATTGTCAAACCCCAATAGGTTTCGCAATCTAATGGGCTGGGGTAGGAAATGTACTTTCCACTGTACATTTATTCCTTCTTTTTTTTTAAAGTACTAATATTAAAATAAATTTACAAACAAACAAAAAAATACCCAACTGGTGCAACAACAAATATACCAAGATCAAATCAGGCTGCAATATTACAGATTCCTTTTTAAAATACATGATTTTTTCCCCTCAATGAAAAATGTAAGTGGGGCCCGGCATCTTGGTTTTCACTCTGAATCCATTTCATTATAAAGCTGGGTGGAAAGTCCCTGTGCAGAGAGAGCAGGATGTATGTACGGGGGGGGGGGGGGGGGGGGGGGGTGGGGGTGGGGGGGGGGAGGGAAAGTGTCTTCCAGACCCAAGGTTGCTCTGTAAGATGATGATCCTGACACCTCAACCCAGGGGACAGGGAAAGAGGTGGGAGCGGGAGGAAACTCCCTCCATTAAGAACAGGGCGCTCTGGAAATGGCCATTTCAATGAGCGCCAGACCCACTGGAAATGAAGCGTAAGAAGCATTTTAAACAATAGCCCAAGGATAATTTGCTCAGCACACTGGCCTCTCCTGCAATTGACTTGGCCTTTTCCCTCTGCAATGTGGCATTAACCTCGTTTACCACTACGTTCTGTTATTACAAAGCACGGATTACCTGTCATAAGGTCTTTTCAATTCTCACTAAAGAAGTCCTCTGGAAGTTCTGTGCACACGCTGCCTTCACAGCGGAGAACGCTGATAATACTTTCAGAAAATGCTACTTAAGGGCCCCGCAGCCCTATCTCCAACACGCCTAATTTTCAGTTATTCTTAACGTTTAGGGAAAGTTTCTTTGTCCATAAAATAGCCTCTCTTGAGTGCATTCACAAAGGCATTCTTTACATTTTTTTCAGAGGGCTATCCATCATCTCTGAGTTATGACTTATGAAAACACTAGAAGCCTGGTCATCAGAAAAACAAAACAGTAAATCCCATTTTAAATTGGAAACTCTTGGACTTCATTTAAAATCTTAAATGTTTCTTAGTTACAGAAATAACACATGCTCATTGAATATAAATTCAACCAACACAGAATAACATAAAGGATAACGTGAAAAATATCTTACAATCCCATTCTTCAAAGAGTGTGATGAACAATATGCTGTATATTCTTCCAGATTTTTCTGTATATGTAATATATATGTATTAGAGATCCCTAACATGAACTGCTTGAAGTTGTGTGTGACGTTTTGTGTGCATGTATGCATATGCATTTTAAAGGAAAAGGGACCTCATAACTTTGATCAGTTTTCAAAAAAGTTTTAAAATATATATTACTATATATGTAATATAACATAAATATAACAAATATACAACTATATATAGTTCCTATTTAGTTTAGAAAAACCTAATCATAATTTACATGTAGTTCTGAAATTCATTTCCTCCCATTTATGGACATTTTTCCCATTTCAGAAGTAATTTTTGTTGTTCCTGATATTTTGCATTATCACTTAGTTTTTCTCCCCAGAAGTACCAGAATCTGGGGCTTAGAGACAGAAAGATCTGGATTGGACTCTGGGCTGAACCACTTACAAGTGCCCTAAGTTTGGCAAGTTACTCAGACTTCTGAAGTCTCAGTTTGTCATCTGTAGAATCAATTAGAATTATAATAGAATAACGTCAAGGAATAAAAAGTAAAGTGTATTTTACATAGTTGGCACAACAATGACTGGCATAGAGCGAATATTAAATAAACACCAGTGATTTTGTAGGTAGATTTTGGTTCAACATCACATATATAACATCTGGTGAAGGATTTTTAAATCAGAATTTAGGATGATAATAAAGTGGATTATTGAGAAGAAAGCTAAAACCATACTCTGGGATAAAATAGTATTACCCATTACTTAAGAATAAGCCAGGAAACAAATGATGATTCATATAGTTGTATATGTTACAAAGAATCATGTGTCAGTCTTAACTGGCATGGCTTAGGCAGTTGCATGGACTGAGCTGATGAGGACTCCTCTCCTCTCTTAGGATATGGAGAAGGTCACATTCTAGACCATTCCACGCTGGGATTGGCCTCCCAATTCCGGTTCTTATTATTCAGTTCTCATACTTTGCATGTGCAAAAGCTGCAAGTTCAATCTAAGCACAGAGTTCCATTTCTTTTGCACGATGCTGGTGGTCCGCCTCATTTATTAACACAGAGATGGCTTTGGCCTTTAGCTAGACCTGCAGCTCTCTCCACTCCCAGTGCCCCCTGCCCTGCTGTGTCCACACTTTACCTCTGGCATACTGGGCAGCCCAGAGCAAGAGCAGGTCTGGTGTAAGGCCCTGCCATGGCCACCATTCAATGGGTAATAACTGACTTCCAGGCATGTGCTAAGCATTTTGCACGCTTTATTTTTGTAATCTCACAGCAATTCTGGATGTTATCTCTGTTTTGCAGATACACAACTTGAGGTCTGATTAAATAAGGAACGTGTGAGAGATTACAGACTTAGTAAGGAGCAGGCTGGGAGTCTGGCTCTCTTTATTCCAGAGCCCCCTGGAGCTCATGAATGCTACTTCCTCAGCTCTTGCTTCTCTGTGGTGGGCCACACGTTACACTTGCAAGACTTTGGCGGAAAAGGGAGAAAACATCAATGTGGTGCCCACTGGAAGTTTCCCTGGGATGAAGGCCTCTTCATAGGGCAGTGGTCGGCAAACTCATTAGTCAACAGAGCCAAATATCAACAGGACAACGATCGAAATTTATTTTGAGAGCCAATTTTTTAAAATTTAAACTTCTTCTAATGCCACTTCTTCAAAATAGACTCGCCCAGGCTGTGGTCTTTTGTGGAAGAACCACACTCAAGGGGCCAAAGAACCGCATGTGGATCTCGAGCCACAGTTTGCAGACCACCGTCATTGGGGGGGTCTTCCTGCAGATTGACACGTTCACCTTCACAGTCCACATCTGCAGGTCAGAGCTGGGATGAGCTCCGTCAGCTTTTCGGGGAGACCAGGGAGAAAACTGATCAGAAAGGGGAAGTGACGTTATCTGTCCTGGCAGAATGATGGGCCTCAAAGACGCCCGTGTCCTGACACCTGAGAGCATGCTGCCTCATGTGGCAAACGGCACTTTGCAGCTCTAATGGGGAGTCTGGAGACAGAAGGCTCCCCTGGATTTCCCGGGTGGGCAGTGTGATCACAAGGGTCCCGATAAGAGGGAGGCAGGAGTGGGAGCATCAGGGGAGAAGATGTGACAACAGAAGCAGAGGTAGGTGGTGCGGGACCCCAGAAACTGGGAAAGGCAAGGAAACAGATCCCCCGCCAGCATCTCCAGAATGGAACTCAGTCCTGCTGACCCCCTTTAGGCTCTGGCCTCCAAAACTGCAGAACAATCAATCTGCTGTTTCAGGCACTGAATGTGTGGCAACCTGCTAGAGCCGCCATAGGAAACCAAGCCAATGTCCACGTCCCGAGTATCTTATAACAGCCCTGTTCATATTAAACCTGAAGTCCCGTGCCCGCTTTATCTAAATCCTAAGACTAATGTTTATTGTATCTCGAACAGTCCATTCGTGACGTGCTGATGGACCTGCCTCTCCCTCTTCATTAAAAAAAAAAATGAATTAAAATACACCTGTGAGCTTTTAAGCAGACATTGCCCTGAACACTCTGGATATTTCCAAAACCTAAGCCATTTCCTTTCCTTTGGGAAGTAAGGTAGGATTGTCTAATTGACATACGTTCACACATTGACCCACAGCTTTTCAAATCTGAAACAGGCAGGCATGATGGGAGGTGATTGCAAATTCTCTCTCTCTCTCTCTCTCTCTCTCTTTTTTTTTTTTTTTCTGAGACACTTGCAGACATGGAGAAAAACATGCCTCTGTTTACATATATAACTTTAGAAGCACTGTGACATCTCAAACAAAATTAGCCATTATAGTGGGGGGGAAATATCAGATAAGCTCATTAACTGGGCGGAGCCACTTACATTCACAGGACTCGGGACAATGCTGGCCAGCGGACCGAAGGGAGCGCAGACGAGCACTGATGAAGAATGGAAGACCCAGCAGCCCAGGAATAGGATTCAAGCAATGGGAGCGAAGATCATGAGCAGATGGACGAGGCTTTTGCTGTTCTTGTCATTGAGAATGCAGAAGAATCCTGTAGTTGGAAGGTTCCTAACGTTATCATTGTTATCTGAATAAGCCAGGAAACATCAGATCCCAGAAATGCATCCTTTGTGGACTTATATTTCAGAGAGAAAGTATTGGTTTTTGGGAAACTTGCTGTACGTCCCTGCGCTCTCCAATCGGACACTTGTTTCTTGGGCAGATGCTGGACAGCTTTGGAATAGCCAAGGGCCATAGGTCAGTTCTCTTCTACTCATCGTCTCTCCAGTCAGAGCCTCAAACAGCTGACCATGCCTGACTTTCTAGACTACATCCCTTAAAAACATCTCATCTAGAGCTGGCATTATAACCATTAGCCAGAAGTACTGCAATTATCTTTTTATGGATCTTCTTCCTTACTAACAATCTCTTTGTGAATAGGCTGCTTGTTATTCTCTGATAGTAAGAATGTATATAGAAAAAAATAATTTAATATGCCAGATCCCCGCCCGGCCGGTGTGACTCAGCCGTTGAGCCTTAATGCATGAACTGGGAGGGAGGTGGTGGTTCAACACCTGGTGAGGGCACATGCCCGGTTTTGGGTTTGATCCCAGTGGGGGGCATGCAGGAGGCACCAGCTTGATGATTCTCTCTCATGACTGATGTTTCTATCTCTCCCTCTCCCCTCCTCTTTGAAATCAATAAAAACATATTTAGGAAAGGAAAAAGAAAGAGCCATATTCCCTATGCAAATGCCTTGTTGCCTTCCTGCAAAGGAAGAGGCGAGCAGATAGTTGCTATTTCTTTCCCAGGAAAAAAGAAAGTTAGAGTGAATGGCTTGTCTGTGCGTGCCAGCTGTCACTGGGGACAACAGGGGACTCTCGACCCACTTGGCAAATAGCATGAACTTCCAAGTTTCTTTGTCTCCCCGAGGGCACAGGGCAGCCAAGCACAGTCCAGATTCCCCTGAAGTCCTGATTTCATTTTATTTTCAACACAGTGATTTGTCTAATCTAGCACTAAATGCGGCTTAATCCTTATGCTGGTTGAAGACTGTTCATATCAATGTTTAAAAAATAGATCAAATCTTTAGGCTATGTTATAATTCCAGTTGAAGAAAATACGGTCACTGAACATTTACATATCACCAAGTGTAACTAACGAGCTTTACATTTACTCCCCCAAATCAGTCATAATTTATGATGCACCGTGTTCAGACAAATGAGCTCTCTTTCTTAATCATTATAGCTGTGGATCAGAGCTAATTTCCTCCTCTTCCTCCTCCTCACCAACGTTGCTGCTTCTCCTTCCACTGACCCCTCCAGAAAACAAAAAATATAATGTGAACAGCTGTAGGGTGGGTGCAGAGGGATGGAACTCACAGACAATAGCAAGTCACGGATGCCATTCAAGGCAGCTCTTTGGTTGAGCAGGGTCTGCGTGACCCTCTGCAGGGACTTAGCAGGGACCAGGCTAGCTGGCATCACGGAACCTCCACATCAGCAAGTTCAGGGGAGGGATGAGGAGAGGTGGGTGAAATCTCACTAAAATGCATCATTCCGCCCAACCAGTGTGGCCCAGTGTTTGAGCATTGACCTACGAACCAGGAGGTCACAGCTCAATTCCCAGTCAGGGCACATGCCTGGGTTGCGGGCTCCATCCCCAGTGTGGGCTGTGCAGGAGGCAGCCCCGTGGTCGGCAAACTGTGGCTGGAGAGCCACATGCAGTTCTTTGACTCCTTGAGTGTGGCTCTTCCACAAAATACCATGGCCTGGATGAGTCTATTTTGAAGAAGTGGTATTAGAAGAAGTGGTATTAGAAGAATATTAAGTTTAAAAAATTTGGCTCTCAAAAGAAATTTTGATCGTTGTACTGTTGATATTTGGCTCTGTTGACTAATGAGTTTGCCAACCACTGAGGCAGCCAATCATTGATTCTATCCCATCATTGATATTTCTATCTCTCACTCCCTCCCCTTTCCTCTCTGAAGTCAATAAAAATGTATATTAAAAATATGAAATAAAATGCATCATTCCAAGAATGCAATAGCATGAAACATAGAGGAAAGGCTTTAGTTATTTGGGAAATTGCTTAAAATAAACATTACCCACGATGAAAGAGTTGAAGAAAATTGCCCATTCTTGTTCTACCTTTCTCCTCCATTTAAACTTGCAAAGCCTGTGGTTATAAGACATACCTGGGGCAGCCTTTACTGCCACATGCCAAGATTTTCAGACTACATACTAACAGGCCTCACAGAATGCCAATAGATGGGTCTATTTCTTCTTCTTCTTCTTCTTCTTCTTCTTCTTCTTCTTCTTCTTCTTCTTCTTCTCCTCCTCCTCCTCTCTCCTCCTCCTCCTCCTCCTCCTCCTCCTCCTCTCTTCTTCTCTCTCTTCTCTTCTCTCTTCTTCTTCTTCTTCTTCTTCTTCTCTTCTCTCTCTCTCTCTCTCTCTCTCTCTCTCTCTCTCTCTTTCTCTCTCTCCCCCTCCCTTCCTCTCTGAAATCAATAAAATATTAAAAAATTAAATACACATATCACCATATCCTTCTCTTAGACATTTACAAGAAAATTAAAAGCACTAAAAAGTCCTCGAATAGAGAAATGCATTAAATTTCATTTGCTCAGCAAATAAATGTTAACCATGGAACATCCCATGGACCCAACTTTCTGTGGGTCCCACTGTGCTGCAAGGTCCATCATCTTAGAGCAGAGTCAGGGGGCTTTGATTTAGAAAGAGCATTTCCCTAGCAGCACACAGCTTGTCAGAATTACTGCTAAGATACTTCTGGGACCTCCTTGGCTTAAGCCATTCTCCAAGGAGACAGAGAACAAAGAATCCAGCTGGTTGTGAGCAGGGAGCTCTAGAAGGCTATTCCTAAAACTAATTCTTTCAACTTTGGGCACCTTTCCTGGTTTCTGGGTCATGGATTTTCTTGGGATGTGGCTCCACAGCTTCTGACTTTGGTAGCTCTCTGTGCTCTTTGAGCCAAGGCTTGTCCCAACTTCATTTAGCTTCCTGGTGCCTGTCCTCATCCTTTGGTCCAAGGGCATCATCTGATCCTGGGCTCCAAAGCTTCACCCTACAACTCTGAGGCCAAGGGACTCCCTTCTAAGGTTTTATCCACTTTTGCTTCCGTGTCAACATATGGCTCACCTCCTTAAAGCTAACCTGTATTTCCTTGTGAGAATTAGTTATCTGGAAGAGAGTAATGGTCCATTCCCATCTTAATGAAAAAAAAACTTAACAGAAATCCAGTGACTCTGGGAAAGCCAGTGCACTCTGATGCATTATATCATACTAGAGGCCTGATACACGATGGTTTGTGCAAGAACAGGCCTTCCTTCCTCTGGCTGCTGGCACTGCCTTTGTTCAGGCCAAGCCATCTTTCCCCCTTCCCATGCTGCCCAGAGGCCCGGAGCGGCTGGGGCAGGGCAGAACGACACAAGTGTCCCACCCGGCCCCCAGCCGCTCAGCGACTGTGTATGCAAATTAACCTGCCATATTTTGTGGGTTATTTTGTATACTCACTCCTGATTGGCTGGTGGGCATCACGAATGCACATTCAATTTGCATCTTTTTTTATTATTATTAGTGTAGACAGTATCTTGTTTCAGGTCCCAACCAAAGAAGAACTGGCTGCAACTTTTACCTGTTTTCCAAATTAGGAAACTGATCATTTAACAAGTAGTAACCTGCCCAAGGATGCAGAGCTTAAATAATAGTCAGTCTGACCTCAAAGTGCATGCTGCTCTGAACCAATAACCCTCTCTTGATTCCCTCCCCCAACCCTTACCTATTCACTTTCTGAAACCACTGCCCAGGGACATGGTACTTCTACATGGTCATGAACCTGGGGCAGCTCAGGGTTCCCTCCTCTACCCCTCCTTTATCTGTCTGGTCAACACATCATACCCTAGGTTTGTTCTTCTCTCCCTGTCCCTTCATCAGAGTGATGCCTTTCTGCTAGGATTAACTGGTGGGATGGTGAAGACCTGTGGGAGGAGACTGTTGAGTCAGATTTGAAACTTCAGCATACCATGAACCTCTGCTTACCTCTGCCTGGGCCTGCACTCTCAGCCCTCTTCTTGCACATAGCATCATGGGAGATCATTACTATTAAACAAAAACCCCATGCCATTGCTGCACCCCAAACTAAATGACTCAGAATGCTCGGGAAAGAGACCCCACCACTGGCATGCTATTAAAGTGCTTGGCAATTCTCACATGAGAGTAGAGATGAATACTCACTTCCTAAACATAGGGCTAGCTATGCAAATGGAAACACCTTTTCTAAGTTTTGGTCTTCGTATACCCCACGGAAATGGGTGAAAGAGGACAAGTGTGCTTACACAGAGGAGGAAAGAGGGTTAGTAGTCATGGACTTAACTGATTGCCACATGTTGTTGAGCCAGAAATCAGCTTCTTGGGGGTTTGGTTTTCTCACCCAGTAATGAGGGATTAATACTAACATACCTCAAAGGTGGCTAATGGGAAATGACTAATCCAGACGGCCATGGGGTATTAGTTAGGTGAAGTTAAAATGCATCCATGACAAGCAAGGGGATTTGAGTGATTTGCCTCTTGAACATTGCTGAGAAAGCCCCAGTAATTATCAGTAATGAGCCAGAGTGGAATGCAATGAAGCAGACACCATAGACGCACTAATTACCAATAGACGGCTGCTGCATTTTCCTCCCATTAATGTCTTTCCTCTGGATAGCAATTTGGGAAAATAAATAAAAAGAAAAGAACACAACATCTTGAAGATTCTTTGGCACACTCCCATAAAGCCCATGCTATCTTATTAGTAAACCATTTTCTGGAAACAGGTGTGCCTTGACTTTTAAAAAATGGGGACCTGCGATGAAAGAAATAACCAGAGTGTTCTTTCATTTTACAAGCTTCCTTGAAGCAGAAACTTCCCTTGTGCATAATTCATTAACTTATTTCCTTTGGGAAGAAAAAAATCAACCCACAATGGAGATGTAACTCTGAAATGATCACGTTAACCAGTGGGGAAATGTGATTTAAGTTAAAAAAAAAAAAAAACCTTCACAGTAACTCATGACATTTGAAGTGAAGTTTGCACCCATGAGGCTAGAGAGAAGAGAAAGACGAAGACATATTTAGGTTGTGAAACACAGTTTTCAGCCCCTGACATCTATGTCACAGGTGATGGAGACCATGGGCAGTGAGTCAGCAGGACGACTCATCACCATGGGTTTGAGGAGGTCCACCCAGGACATGTGTCAGTTCTGCTGCCCAGGCTCTCCTCTCTTTCAGCTTCCTGTGGCCCTCACCAAGGTTAGCCTCCTTTGAATAAGAACCGTGTAATACTGACTCCAACATATCTGTTACAAGCTGAGTGCTGCTAGACTTTCGAAGAAAGGTGAGGATATAAGGCACACCCCCTGCCCTCTATGCTTGTCAATTTATGGTGGCCAGATATCTAAATCTGACAGCCTGGATCTTCTGGAAAGTGTCCACGACTAAGATTTGGGTAGAGCTGCCAGATGTAACAGAGGACACTCAGCTAAATCTGAATTTTAGTTAAACTACCAACAATGCTTTAGTATATGTCCCAAATTCTTCATGGGACATTCTTATACTAAAAAAAAAAGAAAGAAAGAAAGAAAGAAAGACACAGCTCTCCCTACAGATAACACCAAGCTACAGTTACATGGTTACTCACACAGTTCTGAGGACAAAAGAAGAATTCATGTTTTTAAATTTAAAGTTAGAATTTTTCTATGAGAAAAAAATAGAAGAAAAGGAAACACAATAAATATTCAGGATTTTAAAAGTAAATTGTCTAAAGCAAAAGGAAACAGTGATTAAAGTATTACTACACTGTTTGATACATACATCCCTCACTAGCTCCTAGCCTTTTCCTAGCTTCCTGCTGTCCATCAGATCAAATCCAGTCTATCTTAAGTTGCCAATTCTAGATCCTTCATAGAACAACCTTGTGGATTATAAGGATTCCCCCCACCCCCAAACAGTTTCTTGATCCCATATAGGGTGTCTTATTTCTGTTGCCAGAAATAGATGTTTCTTACTCATGGGCAACCCTTTTACTTCTGTAGGTCATGCCATATGTTCTTCATCACTCACTTCTTCTACACAGTTGTCTCACTGCCACATATCCTCATGCAGTTAATCTATTTGTGAATCATTTACCAGAAATTTTAATTAGTGAGTAGTATATGTCCAGCACTACATTAGGCATTATGAGAGATTGTAACCAACACACAAGACATAGCTCTGGACCCTAGCTGCCTAGGTTGCCCAGCCTCTTCAGCAGGACTATAACCTTTTCAAAGACTGGTTGGACCTACTACCTTTGTAGTATCCTACTTAGCTGGAATATCTTGGATGAGGTGGGTCACGTGCTGGCCACTGAAAGGTCTGGATGACTGGACCACATCTGCCTGGTGTCTATAGTAAGCAAATAAGAGGCAGCTGGAGGAACCTTGCTAGACCTTGGACACCAAAAGGATCTTTTTGTAGGTGTTTAACTTCAGGGCTCATCATATGGGGTTAATACATATTGAAATAATATGTGAGTGATCCAACACAGCAATTAGCTTTCCAAAGGGAAGGTGGGAAGCCCATCAGGAGGGGGTGACATTTCAGTAAGTGAGAAGAGAGTCTGGGGCATTGATTTCTCTGCTGTAGGAGAGACAGAGATGCCTCCTTGAGTGAGGGCACAAGGACAGTATTTCTGAGGATTCCACGTGCTAGGTTTGACCAACATATGGAGCCACAAGCCAGTTGGACAGCTGCCATTTTGGCAGCTTTGTCAAGAGGAAAAAGACTTTGCTGAAGGAGCTAAATCTTACCTGACCGAGAGGAATTCCCTGGCCTTGGAGCATTGGAAATGGGACAGAAGAGAGTGTCAAGGAGATTGCAGGATCTAACAATAGAAAACGAGGCAGCAGATTAGGCAGAGAAGGAGGACTAAGCAGTGACCAAGGGAAAATGGCATAGGAACTGCCATCAACACTAGACTGTCCTACACAGAGAGTCCCAGGCAGCAGGGGGCAATGAGGGAGATTTCACTAAAGCGTAGAGACTGGTTTTAATGGACCCCCAATCTTCTCCTAGGCCAGCAACAGCATTAATATGTAAGACACTGTTCCAAATTTACAAACAGGCGCAGACCTAATGTGTTTATATTTTGATTGGTAGCTGAACTATCTTTTCTTTCTTCTTTTTACATTACTTGTTCCTTCTTATTTGGCACTGATTCCAGAAGGGGAGCAGTGAGGCCTGAAACAAGGGCTTCTCTAGCCTCCCCACCCCCGGACCTTCCAAGCCCTGGTGTGCATTGATTCGGGGCAGGAGCCCCAGAAGGCTGTTTCCTTTAGAAACTATTTTAACCAGATTAGCTATTTATGCCAAATCACAGAAAACTATTTGATCTGCATATACTTAAAGTTTAGTCCTCTATACAGTATTCCAGTCATCTCTAATGTCCTCATATGGTCTAACTAGTCTAGTTGCTTAAGAAATAACTCTAAAACTTATGGACTTAAAACAGCAACAATTTTTATTTTTGTTCATGAATCTGCAATTTAGGATTGGCTGGGTAGAGATGGCTCATCTCTGGTCTTCTTGGCATCAGGAGGGCTTAAGGGGGTCTGATGGCTGTGGCCTGGAATCCTCTGAGGGACTGCCCACTCACACGTCTGACAGCTACTGCTGGCTGTTGGCTGAGACCTTCAGGGAGGTGTTGGCTTTGACTCCAACATGTGGTCTCTCTACATCAAACATGTCAAACTCACAGCGCACGCGGCGGCATACCTCATTTACTTGGCCCGTGTTAGCCTTTGACTTTGGCATGCTTCCTCTACACGGCACGGGCTTCCTCATCGTGAGGAAGCTGGTTTTCAAGGGCAAGTGTCATGTGGGAGAGAAATTGAAAAAATAGCTGAGAGAAAAAGAAACTGTATTCTCTCTATGATCCAGGCTTGGAAGTCACCCAGCAATCTCCCCACGGCACTCTATCTGTTGAACCAATCACAGTGTGTGTGTGGATTCAAGAGGAAGGCAGTGGACTCCACCTCGTGATGGACAGTATCAAGAGTCTAGAGGAGCGTGTGGTCATAGACATAATTACGTGATCGTTTTTGTAGAGTACAACCTGCCACCACATGTAACATTACTTCTAGGAAAAACACGATATATTCCAGCTTGAAAGGCAGTATAACACAGTGAATAAAAGAGTCAGAGTTGAGAGCCAGACACCTAGAGCTCCATCACGTACTGTGTGACACTGGGCAATTTGCTTAAGTTCTCTGTGCCTCAGTTCCCTCGTTTATTAAAACAGATGTTATGAAAGGGGAAAAAAGTTATTTTGAAAAGAGCTTATAAGCCCTGCCTGGTTTGGCTCAGTGGATAGAGTGTCGGCCTGTGGACTGAAGGGTCCTACGTTTGGTTCTGGTCAAGGGCATGTACCTTGGTTGCGGGGTGTGCAGGAGGCAGCTGATCGATGTTTCTCTCTCATCGATGTTTCTAGCTCTATATCCCTCTCCTCTCCTCTCTGTCAAAAATCAGTAAAATACTTTTTTTTTTAAAAAAAAAGAGCTTATAAGACTCTCTAAGAGTTAGCCTTGCATAACCCCAGAGACACACCTGTTCCAGCTAGGACAGTAGTACCTCCTGGTTCCTAGGGGGATGGCGGTGCTGGTGGCAGCCCTGCCAGAGGTAGGGAATTAATGATCACAGGACATTGCCAAGTAAGCTCACTTAAAAATCCAGGTAAGAACACTGTGACCTAGGAACTTTCCCAAAGGAACATCTGTAGGTGGTTCCCGACAGGATTTGTGCCCAGTTTAACTAGATGGAGGAGTCGGAATCCCTGGGTAACTGGGTGGAGCAGAAAGCGTCTCCCAAATCCAATTTGTGGGTGAGCAGGAAGTGAACAGTACTGTTGTAGGCCATTGGGATTTGGGGCTATTTAGTACAGCAGTGAGCCGATCTTGAGTGGGTTAGTATAGGGAAGATGGTACGGATATACTTAGGCACCACTAACTTAAGAATTCCTTTCATAAAATGGAAAGGCTCTTATTATTTGCATAAGACCGAGTATTTGCATTAAAAAAATCAGTCTCTAGGTCTGTACCTACAAGTCTCATGGCCTATGAACTGGAGGACAGATAGCCTTTGGCCCACTGGCAGTAGGGCTGGGCATATTGATCTGGAATCCTTGACACTGATATGAATAGATTATTTACAAATTAGGCTAGCTATTCAACAGCTGAAGAATGTCTCTTCTAAGGTTTGATTCTGATATAAAATCTAATAGTTCCCAGATTGTTTGCTTGTCTCTTTTGTTTTGATGTTAGTTAGTTTGTTTTTTCTTTCAGTGGGGATTTTTTTTTTAATTACACTGGCCAGCACAGCTGTAGAGGAGAAATCTTGGCTGCTGATATGCATAGGGCTCTGGGCAGGTTCCCTACATACACTGAGTGGCCAGATTATT
Organism: Antrozous pallidus; assembly: GCA_027563665.1. NCBI lineage: Eukaryota > Metazoa > Chordata > Mammalia > Chiroptera > Vespertilionidae > Antrozous > Antrozous pallidus. The sequence continues at coordinate 13,951,631 of CM050510.1, forward strand.
ATGATCTCTGAACACATAGTAATCTGGCCACTCAGTGTGTGTGTGTGTGTGTGTGTGTGTGTGTGTGTGTGTGTGTGTGTGTGTATGAGAGGCCCAGTGCATGAATTCGTGCGTGAGAGGGGTCTGGCCAGCCTGGCCAGGAGGAGGGGATATGGACGATTGGCCAGCCTGCCTGCTGGTCGAACTCCTGGTTGAGGAGACCATTTGCATATTAGCTTTTTATTATCTAGGATATACACTGAGTGGCCAGATTATTATGCGTTCAGAGATCATAATAATCTGGCCACTCAGTGTAGTTAGACTAAGTTCCATGATGGTGGGGAACCTTGTCTGTCTTGTTCACCACAGCATCCCCAGTGTCTAGTAGGTGCTGAAAATTTGTTGAACACATGGAAGACTGAATGCTTGCACAAAGGACAGGCAAACAAATCACAGAAGTCCATTGGACTCTTTATGCCAGGTAGACCACTAAAGGACCAGCTGAGGGAGGGAACCAAAATGCCAACTCTAATACTGTGGATGCACTAGCCAGTTAATAAATACTTGCAGATTGCCGAGACCGGTTTGGCTCAGTGGATAGAGCGTCGGATTGCGGACTGAACGGTCCCAGGTTCGATTCCGGCAAGGGCATGTACCTTGGCTGAGGGCACATCCCCAGTAGGGGCGTGCAAGAGGCGGCTGATCGATGTCTCTCTCTCATCGATGTTTCTGACTTTCTATCCCGCTCCCTTCTGCTCTGTAAAAAATCAATAAAATATATTAAAAAAAATACTTGCAGATTGGATTATGTGACCTCATGCTGCATCTGATTTGTGTAAGACGTGGTAAGGCATGGGATGGGATAACTTGTGGATGCTATTTTTTATTTCATCCTCAAAGATGTTGTAAATATGGTCATCACACAATTGGTCGTGGTTTTAGATGTCTGAATCACATGGAAGTCTGTGGGAGGCAGCTGATCAGACAGCCAGATATGAGAACTCTCTTCTTGATATTTATCTCTGATGGATAAGGTTTAAAATCATCAAAGTAAAGACAATACAGGATCATCCTTTTAAAAACTCATCTTTCATAACATCCGCATGCTGCCTTTGTTTTTCCTGCAGTCACTGGGACAGAATTCAGGAAATACGGACAATTCTTCCATTAGGACAAGCAGCAGCTGGAATATCTTTCAGACCAGAGATTTCATTCCTGAAAATCAAATCTAGAACTGTAATGTTAGTTGAGTAGACTATGTTTTACATTAGTGTAAACTAAATTTGAAAAGGATGCTGTGTTTCTAATGAAAGGCAGTTATAGAAAGATGTTCAAAAAAAACTAAAGCTCAAGGCGGATAAAAAGGACTCACTGTCTTTAGTATGAAGAATGTGGCTCCATTGAATTTAAATATTTATCTTATAATTTTTATATCTGAGTCTTAATGAGCACTAACTTTTATGCATCACTTCTGAAAACAATAAAAAATGCTAACTCTAGTTAGCATTCCACCACAGGGTACCATTTAAATAACAGTTGATTTCATGAAAAAAAAAATAATGGCATGTTTCTTTCTGAATTTAAATTTTCAAACACCTGCCATCAAAGAAGCAAACAGCACAGCCTGGAGTCAGAAATGTTTTTAGACTTTATCCAATTTCTTCATAAAAGCCTCCAAAGCAGGTGTTCTTTTCGAGTCCAAAGAATAAGAAACGTTTGAGAAAATCCTTTTTCGTAATTTCCCAGGGAACACGTGAAAAAAAGCACTAAGCTTTCATTTCAGATGCTAGGGATTTGGATCGAGTTTAAACAACAGCTTGTGCAAAACGTCACAGCTCCTATTCTCTCACCCTGAGAAAGGATGGCTTTGGACACTCAAAAGGCAGGTTAGAAAGACTATGCTACCAACTGCAAAGTAGCCTGATTGGCTGGAGAGAAAACAGGCATTATCTTCTGCAAATTCAATGTGACATGGAGGGTGAGAAAGTGACTTACATAGTCCCACTAAACAATAATATTAATACTTCCCTTATTGATCTTTTTTGTTGCTGCTGTTAATCCTCACCTGAGGATCATTTTCCCCATTGATTTTTAGAGAGAGTAGAAGAGAAGGGGGGGGAGAGAGAAACATTGATGATTGATGGGGGAGAGAGAGAGAGAGAGAGAGAGAGAGAGAGAGAGAGAGAGAGAGAGAAAGAGAAAGATGCCCCCTGGGTTTTGGGGCAGGGATTCAGCCTGCAACCAAGGTACATGCTCTTGACTGGAATCGAACCCGGGACCCTTCAGTCCACAGGCTGATGCTCCAACCACTGAGAATACTGGCTAGGGCTCCTTTCTTCTTCTTAAATATCCATTAAGTCGAGTAAGAGTCTGAGTTCAAAGTATGTGGGAAGTGTCTCCATTCCCCACATCATCCTGAATGTGATTTGTCCTGGGGCGCTCTGGCAGATAAACCTCCAGGCTCTATCCTGACTAACTGGAATTTAACATGACAATTTATCAATTCACACAAGTGCTTTACACTAAACTTGGAAGTTACGTAAGTTCTTCAATGCACGTTTCAAATATTGTGCACAGAGTACCTTCTAGAGTATTCTTTCAGCTATGATCTCATATAGCAATCTGCATTCTTCACCTAAGCACTCCTTGCTTATTTTCTCTGAGTGGATAAAGGTCCCTTCGTCAATACCTATAGTCTTCTGGGCTCCATGCTTTTAACTTGCATAACTTGCATTAACACTATGCATTGTTCCTTTTAACTCCTGTCTAACCAGGTAAGAATTCTTCAGTCCAAGTCACGTAAGATTACTGATGGATTTCAAGGAGAAAAATAAGAGAAAGTTACAGCTTGGTGGCAATACGGACATATCATTCCCTTTCACACAGAAATCCCAGAATACTCTGGGAAACTCACCCTTTCAGAGAATAAAATCAGATGTGGTGAGATCGAATGTGTAAATGATGATGTGGATTTTGTTTGATGCTGTCCTATGACCTTTTGGGGTCACCAGCTCATATATCATTAAACTCAGGGGTAGAGAGAATGTAAGGGGATCGAGGAACTTGGATGGAAAAAATATCACATCTTTAGCTTCATTAACTTTAAACTGAAATTTAGTATTTATTGTCATTAAAATGACATTACAAACCACAGTACCTGGGATTTTGTTGTCAAGCAAAATGGCATATATTCTCATATTATATCGTTATAGTTATCTCGAAATAACTTTTATTCTCATCACACTTCAAATGATGGTATTATTTAATAGAGCACAAGATTTTTAAAAAATGGTCAATATATTTCAATAAGAGTGGTTTCCTTTGTAACCCTGCATTTAAAAAACAGCATTCTGAGAAGTCTAGAGACTTCCTTCCCCATGCTGCCAAAGAGGTCCATAATACCCAAAAGGTTAAAACCCCTGAAACTACACATGAGACAGTGGACAATGCAACAGCCAAGTTATTAGAGTAAATCATTCCTTGCTAGTATTTTCTGAAGCTGAAACAAACTTGACCTTGAAGTCACACAGTCTCCTTGTTGTAAATGGATGATTCTGATGAGAGCCATTTCCCCGCTTGTTTTGCTGCGAGGATAGACCTGTGGATTCTAAAGCATCTCTGCTATGGTCACACAGGTTGCTTTTTTCTAATCATGAACTTGATCACTGACACTTGGCTGAATTGTTCTCTTATATATCCTACTGCTAGAATCCAGTCTATTTTATAAGAGCGCTGGATACAGTCATTTTATAACCTTAATTTAAAGCATCATAGAAAGAGCATCAAGAAAGCTACTTGGAAAAGTATAATGAGAAATCCTTATTTTGAGTAAAAACAAACAACAACAACAAAAACACAAGCAACTAAACATCAAAGTTCCCCACCAAATACAGTGCTTTTAAATAACAGAGAGCCTGGTTCTATCTATGCTCATTTGAATTGCAGATCAATTAGCATATTTCTATGAATATTAAGACTATGACCTCTGAGTTATAATTATGAGATAAATTAAATGAGATGATGTCTCAGTAGAGTTGCCTTAAGTAGACTTTTTAGAAAATGCTCCATGGTGAATCTGACCAAAAATAGTCATTATCTAATGCCAGCAAGTTAAACGAATATTCACTCATTGAGAGCTATTGAGAAATCATTGATGCACTCACAATTACTCACTTATCGCTGAAGTTAAATACTGTTCAAAATGCTCATCTCCAGAGTAAAGTAAATGCAATCAGAGAAATGAATAAAGAACATCAAAAATAAGAACAATATAGTCTTTCATTAACTTGAGATATAGTTCACATATCATCAAATATAGATTTTTAATATACATAGTTAAATCATTATTTTCTATTCATCAAAATAGTAGGTGTATTATATGTGCCTGCTCTTAGACCTGCGCTATTTTTTCCTATAAACCTTGTGAGATTTAGAAACTGATTATACACAGAAGCTTTGATTAACTTCAATACCAGAGGTTTTCCTTGAATTATAAGCCACATAATGATCCAACTAGTTTACAACGATAGAAAATTCAAGATTACTAACCTTGGGAAGAAAACGAACTACAATAAGGCACATAAACCCATTGGCATTTTATAGTCTTATAGGAATAAAGAAATAAAAGGTCTGCCTAATCAGTTATCAAATTATTCATTCAAGCCCTGGAGCAAATTCTCAGTGACTATATCATATTTGAATTAAAGTAGATCTACCTATGGTAATTTAGGGCTACTGTTTTCTTCTAAAGGAATTATTTCCATTTTTAAACATAAAAAATAGGTGCTATGACTCCTCAGTAAAGACCCTCCAATGTTATTCTCTCCGCAGTGAAATGTTCAGAGGAAGATGCTGAAAATGTGCACGTTGCTTCAACAGCCAAAAAGCAACTGCAGGCACACATGTCAGAGTCTCCAGCCCAACTTCCTCGGCATAGTCCTGACTATTTTGTTCTAAACAGGAAGCTGTTGACAGTTTTCCCTGGTATTTTCAGAATCCCCTAGTTACAAGCAAAGCCCCAACTTCTGTCTCAAAGTATAATGTTCTTTCCCGCAGTGCCTATTGTTGCTAAGTATGAATGCTGCAAACGCGAGAGGAACCAAATTCCAAACTATTCTGGGATGGTTCGGAATAGGGCAGCAATTGTAAAAAACAGCAAAGTTAGCAACACATTGCAAGCGATGCTGGAGTCTTTAAACCCAAAACAATGAGGGGAAGGATCCCTGGAATTCGATGGGGGGCATATTTGGCTCAAGCTGCAAAATCCGTATCTCTAACTAATGCCATGTTAGCATGTGTGGAGCAAGAGAGACGCTTACATTTTAACCTACTTCCAGGACATTAACCCAGATCTAACCAAATTTCAGAGGCTGCACAAAATTAGCAACTAGAAGCCGCTTCATAGTTTCCCCGGGCACAAACAATAATTGCGCGTGAAGACACACTTGTGGGAGCTAAGAGAGAGGAGAAACCACAATGATCTATAAACCCTCTAACCCTTTGTGCATAAAGGAAAGGCATTACCTCACACGGGAGAAGTACAAGATCTAACAGTCCATGCTCCGCAGCCCGGGAGGCGGCGGCGGCAGGGGGTGGCAGCGGCGTGAGGAGCAGCGGCAGCAGAGGTGGCAGCAGCCAGCATCCACCAGATTCTCACAGGCCTTTGGCTGTGCGGACTCAGCCACAGACTCTGCCTCCAGCTGACGTCAAAGTCCCTGTCACATGGCCAGATGAAAGCCAAGAGAGCATTGGTTGTCGTAGCAACCACAGAACAGCTCTGAAATTATTTCAATAGGTCATCTGTCACTGTGATGTATGTTGTGTGTACACTCTCTCTCTCTCTCTCTCTCTCTCTCTCTCTCTCTCTCTCTCACACACACACACACACACACACACACACACACACACACTCACACACCCTGTAACCATCATGGACAGCTCCCTCAACCCCTCAAGTGGTGACTCAAGGGTGCCCCCAACTTTGCTCTTTGGGACTTGGGTGTCTGTTCTTAACAGTGGCTTGCAGGGAAACGCTCGCCACTCTGAAGTTGCCGTCGGTCTGGCTTTTACCAGCACAAAGCCATGTGTCTCTGCAGAACAGAGGGAAAGAAAAATCCTGGAGGTGGTTTTCTGAGCTGATTATATCTATTTGTAAGCAAATGGGTAAAAACAGCAGCTCTAAGGGGAGTTGGAAGAAAAGGCATTTTTAACACTGGATCAGAACCCAACTGATGTACTGAGCCGTGCCAGTGACGGGAAGAAAAACAAGGAACAGCGGGTGCTGGCCCAGAGTCAGAGGAGGAAATCTAATAATCCCGACACCACCTAGGAAGGGGAAACCGGGTGAGGTGAATTCAGAACTCTTGCAGCGCAAAATCTCTATGCAAGGATGGTGGCCAAAAGAGTTTCAACCTCGTGCTGCTTTAAGACAGCCTTTGTAAAAAACTTTTGGACCTTTACTTTGGGGGTCACCATACAGGTGCCAAATCCTCTCCTCCTAAATGCTCTGGTCCATCCCCTTGGGGCTCAGCGTGGAGTCAATGGGTGAGTTTACTGCCAATGCCAAGTGCAGGGAAGCGTCGAGCGGCAGAATAAAAACAGTCCTGTCTGTTTTCTAACTTCAGCTTCATTTCCTCTAGGACGAGCTAGCTTACTTCTAAAACCACACCGATGCTTATTTCCCAGTGTAGTCACCCTCTATATAACAGAAAGCCAATTACATGAAACAAAATAAAATCTACAGGAAGGTGCTCTGAAAAACACATACAAAAAACATATTCAAGGCACAAGGGAGAAAAGGCGGGGGTGGGGGGAGAGACTGCTCTGAAAACCCTAAGCTCGAGTTATCAGGATTCCTATTCTGGCATCGTTTTAAATAAATGGGCAGCTCTGGGGTGTTGCAAAATCTCAGGGGAAACTCAGCCAGCTGGGCAGATTACATGTTTGTCACTCTAAAAGAATGCCACTTCTTCAATCATTCGTTGCTTATTGAACAATAAGACTAATGTCCAAGCTGTTAGGCATGGAATCTTCCTATCCCATCTTCCTCTCTCTCGACCTCTGTCCCAGCTCCAGTGGAGAGGGAAAAAAACAAGTATTTTCATTCGAAAAGCTATTTTCCTGATGTTATTAGCTGGAACACTGCTAAGGTCAAACCAAGCCGCAACGCTTCCCCTTTAATTTCAGGTGAATGAATGACAGCAGGAATTCACCTGTCTGCGCAGAGACATGGGCTCATTGAATCCAACGCCTATCTAACTGGGTCAGGACGTGTCTGTCACTGGTGGCAGATTTCAGGAACAGTCACAATTGCAATTTGTTGAGTTCTGATTCTCTGTTCCGAAATGCAATCCTAGTGAGGAGGGGAATGCCAAGAGAGAGGAGAAAGCATATCCTTCTAGGCTTTCAGGGCCCCATGGCCCTGAGCTACCCTGCCTGCCTTATCATCTCTCTGACTCCAGATCCTGGGCTGCCTAAACACTTTCCCTCACGCAGATCCAGCATTGAAGAGTAAAGACTGCAGTACCACTCTTTGCCAGTAGGGGATGTCCTCTGAAACCAGGAGCTCTCGGTTCTAAAAATTCCTGAAAGTCTTGGCTTCTTCTTTTTTTCTTTTTATGACGGATATTTTATTTTTAAATATATATATTTTATTGATTTTTTACAGAGAGGAAGAGAGGAGGACAGAAAGTCAGAAACATCGATCAGCTGCCACCTGCACACCCCCTACTGGGGATGTGCCTACAACCAAGGTACATGCCCTTGACCGGAATCGAACCTGGGACCTTTCAGTCCACAGGCCAAGACTCTATCCACTGAGCCACACCGGTTTCGGCAGCCTTGGCTTTAATGAGTTTCAAATGTAGCAAAAACTAGCACTTCTAAAAAATTTCTATTCCTTTTAAGACTAAATATATTTAACTCTATATTGACTTGATCTTAACTCATTGTAAGTTAAAGCAATCAGTGCAGTGGCATTCCATATGTACAGGGGACACATGCTTCCAACCTGCTATGACTTATTTCCCTTTGCTAACCACGGAGGATCAGCTATGCCTCTTACAGCTAAGGGAGCTCCCGGCCCCCTGATGGGTTGAAATCGTGACGAGGATCTCTTCGGAGCTCAGAATGATATCAGTTCGGTTCATTAATCCAAATGCAGCTTGGAAAGATCACAGGAAACCCACACGGAGGCCTTTTCCAATAGCAGCCCACACGTTGAAGGAATACGTGTCACTTTACTTTTTTAAATGACAATTCACTTTTTAGGTGAAAGTGATTCATAAAAATATCCATTCAAAAATGCCTCTGCACTAGAGTTCAGACTTGCCGTGTGAGCGTCAAGGCTGCGTATTACTCGTCTGACCACTGTGCTGGAGGTTAACTGGCAAATGCCACTAAGACAGTCTTCCTTGGGGTCACACACCTGATTGAGCAGGTGGGCGTAAGCAGGTGAGGATAACCAGCCTTTTACTTGATGTTTCTAGGTAGAGACGTTTCTGTGTCACCGCCCTCACATCAGTGGGAAGGACATGGACATGTATTTTTGGTGGCACTGGGTTCAAATCTCATCTGGGCAAATTACTTGAGTCTTCTGAGCTTCAGTGCCTACCTCCCAGGCTTGTTGTGAGGATTATAAGGCTAACATACCTGGTATTCTAGAATTCTCACACCCTGTCACAGGGTGGATGGCTCCGGGTGTGTCATTACTTGCTTATATGTCTGACTCTGATGCGTCTTAAAAAACATTCAGGGAAAGAGTGGGGTATGATTCACCTCTACATCTCTGCAGTTAGCACACGGCCTGAAACATAATACATGCTCCATCAATGTGGAGTGACTCAAATATTGGGAAATAAATGCTGTGCAACAGAAAGAAATGGTTCCTGTGTCTTCCCACTAATAGAGAATAGAAAGCCTCCCTCATCTCACCTGCCGCCCCTGTCCCCTGCAAAATATGCAAAGGAAGAAAAACGAAAAACAAAACGAAATTTGATTTATCACAAAATTTTCTAGCAATGGATGGGCTCAAGTGAATTTACCAAGGAAATCAAACTTATCTCCACTAAACTATAAATACTTATTATGACTGTATATAAGTTATGTTCAGATGTATTTTCTGGCTACTGCTGTTAATATCGGATCATCTTTCGCATTAACTGAGCACTTACTATCGGTGGAACATTGTCCTAAACACGGCAAACATATGAAATCATTTACTGTCATATCCCATGAAGCAGGCACCAGCCTTTTTCACATTTCACAAAGGAAGAAACTTCAGCACATCAGGACTAAGTAACTTGCCCACCACATCTGGGCAGAGTAGGATCTACATCCCAGAAACCTGGCCCCATACATTTTTGGAAGTAATTTACATTTCATATATGCTTAGAAAGAATTGAATTATTTCTTATGTTCATTTATAAACTCGAGTTTTAATTTCTTATGAGGAGGAGAAAGGGGACTTATCTTTTCCAAGTCTGGGAACTATAATGATCCCTACCCAGCTTAGGCCTAAGGGGTGGTAGGGTAAGAAAAATCTAATCAGGACAATTTGAATCAAGGGAAATGGGCAAAGTAAAACAGTGAAAATATCCTGAATAAAACGGTGCCCAGATTATTATAGTCCTCACTGAAGCAAGTATTTGGATGGCACAGGCTTGGGTAACTTTTGTTTCCCGCTATGATGGAGTTTCATGTGTTCAAACCAATACTCTCACAGAGATAATATTTGCTGGACTTTAAAAAAATGGTTGGCAAAGGACTGGTATGCATGCATATGAGCATAACCAATGGATGCAAGACACTGGGGCGGGGGGGGGCAGGTGGGGACATGTGCTGGGGGTAGGGGAGGCCAGGGAGAGGACAATGGGGTGGGGGAGGAAAACATATGTACTACTATTAAATCTAAGTTATACTGAAAAAAAATATTTTAAAAATATTTTTTAAATGGTTGGAAGGCTTCAAAGGGCAGCAAAGGCAGAAAAATCGTGAAGTTCCAAGATCTCAGATAAAACAAAAATATATTGATGCTAGTCCAATACTCCTCACATTACCTCTGCTTTTCTCCTCCAATTATCGGATAAATTTTTTAAAAATATTTTTTTTATTGATTGCAGAGAGGAAGGGAGAGGGAGAGAGAGATAGAAACATCAATGATGAGAGAGAATCATTGGTGGACTGCCTCTTGCATGCTCCCTACTGGGGACCAAGTCTGCAACCTGGGCATATGCCCTCAAACCCAGGACCCTTCAGTCCGCAGGCCAACGCTCTATCCAGTGAACCAAGCCAGCCAGGGCTATCGGATAATTCTTAAGTGGTGTTGGCATTCTCAGGGACTGGAGAGACAAAAAAAAATTGGAGTAAAAATATTCAAAGCATCTAGGGCTGTAGGGATAAAAATTCTATTTTTAAAGAGGGAATCACAGAGAAGAAGTGAGCCCGACATTCTGAACAGTGTTTCTCTTGGAGCATTTGCAGCTCCTAAATGGTGTTATGTAAGAGAGTAAGAAGTAGAGCACAAAAACACATCTAAGAGGATAAAAACACAAAGGGAGGGGGTAGCCGTCTCGCAGTCCTCGGAGACAAAAACAGGAATGCAGGCTCCTCCAAGAAGTTTGAGGTGGTAAACACTCTAAGTCTTCAGGTCTCATACCTGAAAGGCAAAGCCCTGGAAGTAACGGAAAACAAGAAATAGGCACACCCTCACAAAAGCCAGTTTCCAGCCTGGAAGTATTATAATACCTAAGCGGATCAAGGTGATTTGCTCCTGTTGTAACTACACTCCAGAGAAAATTAACCCTCCCTAAAGGAATATGACATCACCCTGAGCCCTGACTATTTTTCATACATCACTTCTAACTCAATCCGAATTCATTAGTCATGCCAGCAGACAGGTCTAACAGCCCCAAATTTAAGAGGAAAAAATAGGCAATAGACATAGACCCACAGGTGACTCATCTTCTGTAGTTATCATAAGACAGGGATTTTAAAATAACTATCATTAATATTTTCAAGGGATACAGATGGCAGCATAGAGAGTTCCATATGTAAAAAAATAAGACATATAAAAAGGAACTGAAAAAATACAACAACTTAAATTAAAAACACAAGAGGTGGGTTAAGAACAGAGAGGAGAAAAACAGTGAAATTAAAAATACATCAGCAGGCAATATCCAGACTGAAATATAAAAAGAATGAAAAATACAGAAAAGAATGTAAGAGGCATGTGGGACATGATGTGTTTGGGAACGAAGAAGCGAATAAAGAGATAGAACAGAAGCCATATTTGAAGGAAGTGGCTGAGAAATTTCCGAAGCTTACAAAAGATTCAAAACAACAGAATTAAGGAGCCCCATTGCCCCCACGCAGTAACAAGGAAAATCACACACAGACAGACACATTATGTCCAACCTGCTGAAAAGGAAAGACAATGACAAACTTTAAAGCAGCAAGACAGAAAATAAATTATATTAACTTTAAAGGAGCCACAGCAGGCTTTATAAATGTAAAACAAACAAACAAAACTATTCCATTAGAAAACCAGCACAAGACAGGAAGAGATATTTCCCCCCAAAATATATACAGATGACAAGTAAGCACACAAACCATTTTCCCAAAAGCATTAGCCATTAGGGGAATACAAGTTAAAACCATAATGGGATATCACTACATACCTATCAACATGACTAAAATAGAAAATAGTAACAGCACGAAATGCTGGCAAGGATGCAGAGACTCACGCAGTGCTGGTGGGAATGTAAAATGGTACAGCCACTATGGAAAACAGTGTGACAGTTTTTTGTGTTTTTTTTTTAAAAGGGAACAGGCGACTCTCATACGACTCCACAACGGTGTTCCTGGGCATTGCAGAGACATGCGAACACACAAGCTCCACACAAATGCTCGCAGCCGCTCTCACTGTAATGGCCCCAAACCAGAAACAACTCAGATGCTGTCCATGAGTGAATGGATAAACACATCTTAGTAGATCTATACCATGGGATACTGCTCAGTACTAAAACGGAAAAAACTCTTGATGCCTGAATATCCAAAGAATTCTGCTGAGTGCAAAGCTGGTCTTCAAACGGTTACATACTGTACAATTCCATTTATATAACACTAGAGATCCAGTGCACAAAATTCATGCCGGTAATTAGGGCCAATCTGTGGGGTGACTAGTGGGGCGATCCAGGGGCCCTGCTGGCACCCACCTTGGCTAGCCTGGCACTGCCCGCTCCCCAGCCCTGCCCCCCCACTGCTGCCGGTCACCTCTCTCTATTGGCACCTGCTTCAGGGGCAACTGAGGAGGAGATGGGGAGGACAGCACTGTCCACTCGCTGTGTCGGCCCTGCCCTACCAGCAGGGCAATTGGGGGGTCCTGAGGAGGAGATGGGGAGGACAGCACTGTCCACTCGCTGTGTCCGGCCCTGCCCTACCAGCAGGGCAATTGGGGGGTCCTCACTGGCAACTGACTTGGCTGGCCTGGGGCCTGCAGGCCGGGGCCAGCTCCTGCATTGAGCGTCTGCCCTCTGGTGGTCAGTGCATGTCATAGCGACTGGCAGTTCCACCAGTTGTTCCTCTGTTGGGTCAATTTGCATATTAGGCTTTTATTATATAGGATTATCAATATGACAAATTAAGAAATGAAAAATGGATCAGTGGTTGGCAGAGATTAAGGAGGAGCTGCATACAACAGATACACTTTGGAAATAGGGACAAAGAAAGGCTAAAAGTAAAAAGATGGAAAGTGATATACAAACTACCAAGCAAAAGCTGGTATAACAATATGTCTATCGAGAAATCGTATTTGAGCCCGAGCCAGTTGGCTCAGTGGATAGAGTGTCGGCCTGCTGAAGGATCCCAGGTTCGATTCTGGGCAAAGGCACATTGATCCAGGCCCTGGTTGGGGCAATGCAGGAGGCAACTAATCGATGTGTCTTTCTCGCATTGATGCTTCTCTCTCTCTGCTTCTCCCCTTCCCTTCCACTCTCTCTAAAAATTAATGGGAAAACATCTTCAGGTGAGGATTAGCAAAAAAAGAAAGAAATAAAGAGAAAAAGAAAGAGAAAGAAAGAGGGAGGGAGGGAAGAAGGAAGAAATAGTCAAGATAAGCAAAAAATACTACTAGAGATATAGAGGAAGACTTCTCAATTCACTTCTAAATATGCAGGTACCTAATAAAATACCATCAAGCTAAAGAGAAAAATCTACAAATCTACAATAATAGCATTGATTTAACATATATTTCTCTGTAACTTATAGAATAAATAGAAAAAAAAAAGTAGGGATATAGGATATTTCAGTGGCAAAATTGGCCAACCTGATTTAATAACCATCTGAAGAATGATGATGTAAATAATCACAACGGGCTTTTTTCTTTTTTCTTAAATGTATTTAACAATACTGACTAGCTGCTGGGCCATAGGAATGTCTCACCACATTATAAATAACTGAAATCACAAATATGCCCTTTTCACAGTGCAAAAAACAAACAAACAAGCAAAAAAACCCCTAGAAATCAATATGAAAAAGACAAAGAAAAATCCCTAATGGAAACTAAGCAATACATTTCTAAATAATCCATGGATTAAAAAGATTTACATTGCAATTTAGAAATATTTGAACTGAACACCAACAATGTAATGTATCAAAACGTACATGCATCTGAAGCACTATTTTTTTTAATTTTTTTAAATTGATTTCAGAGAGAGGAAGAGTGAGGGAGAGAGAGATAGAAACATCAATGATGAGAGAGAATCAATGATCAGCTGTCTCCTGAAAGCCCCCTACTGGGGATCAAGCCTACATCCTGGGCATGTTCCTTGATCAAGAATTGAACCGTGACCTCCTGGTTCATAGGTCGATGCTCAACCACTGAGCCACACCGGCCAGGCTAATGAACATGCACACAGATGTTAAAAAAAATAAAACCAACAACAACAAACACTGAGGTTCCACATTTGGCATGGCACTTTGAAGAATTCCATGGACCTGTTCCCCAGAGAAAGAAGCATAACTGATTAAAAATATTTTAAAATATCGTATAAATTCTTTGGGAATTGTCCTTAGAGCATACAGCCAATGAAGAAAATATTAAAACTTGATAAGAACTTTGAGGGTCTGTGGCAACTGAATCTTGATCCACTTCCTCCCCTAACTCTCAGCTCAGTTCATAAAAGTTTCATTCTGGAAAGTTCTGACCAATAAGATCAGGCTCCTTCTCCTTTAGCTCTCAGTCAAAGGCTACAGTATATCACTGGGAAATGCAAGCCACCTGCCTTTCTCGAGTTCTGCTGTTAAATTCCAGGTGAGTATAGCCACCAGGAAAAAGAGAGAGGCCCAATCTTATTTAAGGCACAATTATTTTATGTCAAATCTATTTCCAGCTGTTAAAGTTTCCACCATCACAAATTGGGAACTTCATACAAGTGCGATATCACATCTATCTATATAAAAGGCTGAGCAACCGTTCGACCATCCAACCGGCTGGCTCGTAGATATGATGCACACTGACCACCAGGGGGCAGATGCTCAATGTAGGAGCTTCTGAGCTTTGGTGACTTGGCAGCTGCAGTTCTCAGGTGATGCACCCCAGAACCAGAGAGGAGGGAGCCTGATTCTGGGGTGTGTCACCCAAGAACCACCCTCTCCCAATCTGGGACTCCTCAGGGGATGTTGGAGAGCCAGTTTCAGCCAAATCTCCACAGCTCAGGCCGAGGGATGCTACCTGCTGGAGGGACCCCGCTCATACAACAGACACCCTTGGAGCCACAATGCCACCCCAGGTGGGGCCAGCCAAGGAGGGACAATGGGAGATAGGCTCTAGGTAGTGTCTGGCCCCTCTCATCCAGTCCCGCCCCCCAGCCACCTTGAAATTAATTTCCTTTCAATGTGCATGAATCCATGCACCGGGGCACTAGTGTTAAATAAGCTTATAGAATTTCATGAAATTGCCAGGAATCCCTGGAGCAGAAAATAGCATGCACTATATACTCAAAAGCATTGCAGAAGAAATACTAGAGAGCAGTTCCTCATGTCTGAGTAATTAAATTAGTAACCTTTAATATTTGGTAAATATTCAAAGAGTCTTTAAAGCCTCTCTGAACACTGAGGAGTCACAGGCACAGAAGATTAAGAAAAAGGAGAGAAGAGACAACAAAATCACTCAAGGAATAAAAATGGCCTCTCCTTTCACCCTGCCTGCCTTTTCATAGATTGAATGAGAGGAATAAATCCATTCTTCAAAGAGAGAGAATTTCCCACAAGAATCTAAGGATGTCGCTTTATAGGAACATGGACCATGAATCAGCTCTCTCTATGTTTAATCTCCCAGACAAAAGGAAAGCTGCAAAATGTCACTTTTCCATCAGCAGCATCCAGTACAATTAGAAGAACTTTGGTAACAGCATCTTTGTTTCGGCTTTTTGGTAAAAGACTGTTTGAGAACCGGAGGTGTCTCTGCTGCCACACAGCTCCTATTACATATGTATAAACCCAACTTTTACTGATCTTTAAGGATTCTACCCCTTCCTCCGGCCCCTGAATAAAGAAATAGGCCTGGAAAGCATGACGAAGCCAGGCGATTTCCTCGTGCCCCTATCAAAAACTGCAACTCCTGTCAACAGCTTAGAATCAATCCCGAAATTTGTCTCCAGCTCAAACACTTGGTTGAGTGTTGGCATTAAAGGTGGGCATCAAAGATTCTTGCTGTGTTATAATGTAAAGAATATAAACTTTGGAGTCAGGTAAACTCGAATTTAAATGTTGGCTCCCCAAATATGACTTTTCATCTCTGACTTTGGACAGTCTATTTCATCTCCCTGAGCCTTGATTTTATTACCTTGCAGGGTGGTTATAAAGAGTGATGCTCAATTTAGTATCGCATCTGGTACAGTTAGAGAGACAAAATTAAGCTTCATACGTAGGAAGAATAATTCAGAAATGTGCTAATTAGGGTCCAGGTTATCCTAAATGTATGCTTTCCAAAATAAACAGATTTATTTGAATGTGGTTTTCTGTTTCCATTGCATTTCTTAGTAAATTATAATTGTTCTTTTTATCAGAACTATAAATTTATATTTCATTGGCTATATTTCTATTTAATAACAGTTAAAAACACAGCATAGAATTATATTTAGCCTATTAAATTATTTTTTATAAAACAGAAATAGAACATTAGTTTATTAATTTACTGATACTAGCTTCTCTTCTAAAAACTCCATCCCTAAAAGTACCACATATTCTATGAACTGCAAATGCCCTGTTATTTTTTAAAATATTTTTTATTGATTTCAGAGAGGGAGAGAGATAGAGATAGAAACATCAATGATGAAAGGGAATCATCCATGTGCTGCCTCCTGCATACCCCACACAGGGGATTGAGCCTGCAATCTGGGCATGTGCCCTGACCAGGAATCAAACGGTGACCTCCTGGTTCATAGTTTGACACTGACCCACTGGGCCACATCAGCTGAGCAAATACCCAGTTAGTTTTAATGCAAAACCTTTTCCATCATAACCTTTTCATGTATTTATATAAAGCATATGCTCTAACATTGTCAAGGATGCACATCTTGCTTTGATAAGATCAAATATATAAAAATCCTAATGTAGCAAAAGAAAATTAATTACGACATTTAAAGTACAACTACCTCCTGGAGTGAATATAAAATAAAATTTAGGATTACCAAATAAAAAGATTTCTTACAGCTTTTCAGAAAGACATTTGCCTGGAGGAGATAGCCATATTCCTGACAGTGAGATGGATTATAAAGGAGCAGAAAACCCCCAAACAGTATTACATGAAATGCTAAAGGGTCCTCTTTAAGAAGAAGAAGAAAACTATGAACAATAAAATGACAATAAATGCACATATAGCAACATATTCTAATAACTACGTATGGTGTCAGATGGGTATGAGATTGGTTGGGATGTTCCCTGGAGAAGCACAGCAAAGTGTGACAGATCCTCGGGAAGAGGGGCGTCCCTCCCGGCTGGGAGAAACCCACTATTGAAAAACCCACTGCAGGGTCTTCCCAGCGGGCCTCCTAGAAGGCTGAGCGTTGCCCTGACGGACCTTTGGCAGCTCTATCAAGTTCTCTGATTCTGGAACTTCTATCTACAAAATGATTTCAATTGCAATAACAGTACTGTCAATGGCCAGATTATGGCCCAGGTCAGAGAACATGGTGCTCTCTTGCGATCATCTACAATTAAGATCTGACCCAGCTCTGCAGGAAAGGGTGTGTTCTCAGCCTGGCTGGACGGAGGTGGTTCATCTCCAAAGGTATGCTGGAGGGTATTTCCTGTTCAACCTGCCTCGAGACTTTTTTAATTTCCTGTAATCTTATCTGTGGACAACCACAATATGTTTTATATTGGTATCAACCAAAGAAACAAAGTGTAATTTGTCTCTGAAGAGGCAGTGTGACCACCCAACATGGTATCAGTGACTGCTCTTGTTGCCTGACCTGCTTGAGTGGGTTTTCCCTCATCTGAAAGCAAATGAACTCTAATACAAACACAATTAGCACATCTTCGGGATCCCCTAAATTAGTGGCATTGATTTCTTAAGACAGAAAAAGACCTTGGAGATTACCTCGCTCAGTTCATTCATGCATCCATTCCTCCATCCATTCATTTCATTTATTCAACTTACAACTATTCAATGAGTACTTTCTGTGTATCAGGCACTGTGCCAGGCTAGGGGGAAGGGAGGGTCTAGTGAATAAGAAACATTTAGAGGTGGGCCTCATGGAGCTTACAGTTACTGAAAAATTACAACATTCAATAAATCAGAAGTGATACCAAAGGAGCGCTGCCTGGTGTCAGCCCAGGAGGAACTAACCGATCTGGGATTTCATAGCAAAGCTCCCTGGGGACATGGCCCTGGGAGTGAAGAAGAGAGAGGAGGAGTGAGCACGTAGAGGAGGTGGGAAATGCGTTGAACAGAGAAAACAGTGGGTTTAAACCCTCAGGGAGGAGCAGCAGCATGTGGCACAAGAGAGGAATTGAGAAAAGGGCCAGGATGGCAGAATCCTGAGAAGCAGAGTGGCGCGTGAAGCCTGAGGGCCGCTCAAGACCAGACAGCTAACAGGGGGTGGATTGGACCCTAGCTCATCTGAGCTCTGACCTAAAGACCAATGAATATTTTAAAAGCAATGTTCTCTCAGAATTTCTTTTCTGATTCTAAAGGCAACACAAGCCGATTACAGAGCAAACACCTTTTCTTTGGCACCAAGACGACTATGCAAATGGCCCCAGGTGTGCTGTGTGGCATCACGTGATCACCGTCAGCAAATCCATCCTTCCAGAATGCCTTGAATGATAGCATTTGTCCACATTGGGCCCTTAGAAAAGTCTCAGGATTAGGGTTCACGGAAAATCCGCCTGTTAGAGAAAGCACCCCATACCCTTCCCACATGTCAGCTGCTTGCCCGTTTTTACTGCATAAAACTGTTGACTCCAAGATCATCTAGTGATTATACTCACAAAAGCACCTCTGAAAAATCTTCCCATTCCCTGGGCTCCTTATGTCTTGGTCTTCAGAAAGTTTCTAACCATTTTAAAACCAGAAGGTGGTTTTTGTCACCAACCACAAAAGCCATGTAGGATGGCTCTGCCTCTCTCCTCTCCACACTGCTGGCTGACCCAGCCCTTGGTGCAGCCCAGCCTGAGCACCTGAGCAGGAGGCATGAGCCAGAGGAAGGCCCTGTCTCCCCCCGGGCAGGCGCTGCAGGCCTGAGGGAGCCCCCTTTCCCTTCCTAGTCAGGTTTCGGCCAGGAGACGATCCTGGGACTCCTGGCAGCAGACACAGCACCTCATTAAAATGCCATCCTCGCCCTGGCTGGTTTAGCTCAATGGATAGAGCATCAACCTGCAGACTCCAGGGTCCCAGGTTTGATTCCGGTCAAGAGCACATGCCGTGGTTGTGGGCTCCATCCCCAGTGGAGGACGTGCAGGAGGCAGCCGATCAATGATTCTCTTTCATTATTGATGCTTCCTCCCTCCCCCTTCCTCTCTGAAATCAATAAAGATATATACATAAATAAATAAGTAAATAAGTAAGTAAGTAAATAAATAAATAAATAAATAAAGCCATCCTCTTCCCTGTTAATCGGCAGACCGTGTTTTAAAGAGTTGATGCCTCAGAATTTGTTCTTTCTGGACTGTCATTTTATTTTCCTGCCACCCACCTAAAAGAAAGTCCCTTCTGCCTGTCCTTGCATCTCTCAAGCCTAATAATAATCACGGTTTCAGCCTCTTCCCCCGGGTTTCTGACAGCATATGAAAGGCAGGTGCACAGAAATGAAATGCAGCTCCACTGGCTTGGCTTCTTTAGCCGATCAGCTACTCCACCAACTCCCCCCAAAAGGAAAGAGGCTGAAGCGATAGAAAGATGCATTTTACTGAGCAGCTGCCAAGAGGCATTGCCCACAAAGAGGATTTCAGAAGAATAACCCCAAAGAGAGGCGGGCCAGAGCATCCCATTCACAGCGCCTGAAAGACGCATTGTTCCCACAGGTCAGGGGGAGACCCCTCCGGTGAATGCAGCATTCTGAGGAAGGGCTAAGCCATTCGTTTTTTAAAAGAGCCCCTGACACCAGAAATTTCGAACATGGCTGGGTTCTCAGGTGTGAGATAATGAAGCATCTAAGAACGGCGGCTTCTCCTAAAACAGCTGCGGAAAGGATCAAGGGACAATCGATCCATTTAAAATCTGTACTGTGGATGGACCCTCCACCCCCCACCCCCCTCAACGTCTGCATTCTGAGAGCTGTGCCAGGGATGCAGATCCCGCCCCCAGCTGCTAGAAAGGGGAGGGGTTCTGATATGAGGACTTTGCCCTGGGGGCCTTCAGAAATATATTCTTTAAAATGCCCACATATGAAACATCATAAAGTGGAATGCTCACCCGTTCCCTTATCCTGCACAAAACCTTTTCCCCATTTTTTCCTCACACTGTCTTCTAAATTTTAATTTGAGAGAAAAAATAATATAGTTATGGTAATAATATTTGACACGATTCTTTTTTTGGCTTGTTTTTTGTCCTGGGCCCGGGGCGGACTGCTTTGTGTGAATTATCTCTTTTGATTCTCACAATAGCCCCAGATGGTAAATAACATTACTACAGACATGAGAACACTGGGTTCCAGGAGAGCGACCATCACTTGTCTGAGGCGCCTGGCTTCATTTGTGAAGCTAGATAGTTCATGCAAGGGCTGGCATCAAATCAGAAGCCAAAGACTTTATTTTATTTTTTTAAGGTATTTTCTTGATTTTTTTATGGAGAGGAAGGGAGAAGGACAGAAAGCTAGAAACATCCATGAGAGAGAAACATCAATCAGATGCCTCCTGCACACCCCCTACTGGAGATGTGCCCGCAACCAAAGTACATGCCCTTGATCAGAGTCGAACCAGGGACTCTTCAGTTCACAGGCTGACACTCTATCCACTGAGCCAAACCGGTTTAGGCAGAAGCCAAAGATTTGAGAAGTCAAAGCTTTTCCCTTTTCCCCATTGAATGTGAGCTAATGAGTACCTTCTCTAAGTGTTCAAAGCCTCCGAATCTATTCTTTCCCATTGCTACATAAGTGCCAATGAACTGCTGTGCCCTGGTCTATTTACTAGTAACCTGCTCGGAAACTAACAACATATAAACGTCTTTATTCATTTACTTGTTTTTTGTTAAGTTACTTCCTGGGGGAAAAGGCTAATGAGAGTGATTCATAAGTCATCAGCATGAAAATTATTGTGCCTGTTGATACTATTTCTCTTCAGACTTTTAAATAAACTGAAACTTTTTATTGCCGCTAGCAAGAATCGAATGAATTATTATTCCCTATGGGCAAGTTAGTG
Organism: Antrozous pallidus; assembly: GCA_027563665.1. Taxonomy (NCBI): domain Eukaryota; kingdom Metazoa; phylum Chordata; class Mammalia; order Chiroptera; family Vespertilionidae; genus Antrozous; species Antrozous pallidus. Next base: position 13,972,469 of record CM050510.1, read on the forward strand.
CTGCCTCAGCTACGTATGTGTACATACATATTTATAATAATAGCAACCATATGTATTCTTTATTTATTGCTCTTAGTTTAACAAGTGCCAAACAGCAACTGTCATCGCTTGGATTTCTATTTCTTGACCTACTGGAGAGGTTAACATGGTGTCATTATTTGCCTTTTATTTTCTTGTCTGTAAATGGTAGTTAGGACCTCTGCTCCTTTATTCGTTGAGACCCAGATTTTGATCCTCACCTGATAAAGCTTCGCACAAGACCCAGCCTGGTCTCTTTCTCTCCCGGGGTCCCAATCTCCACGGTGAGAGGGTGATGGTGATGTCACCTCTGTGTGCACACCCTTTCCATCCCGTTGACTCTGATGGAAAAGTTCAAGGCAGTGCCAGGCCATTCTGACACTTGCTGTCACTCACGCACTTCTGTATATGTTCTTGAAAGGATTTGGGGTCTTAAAGAAGGTAAGTAAATCTGTATGTGAAATTCCAAAGAATAGTTTTGCAGAGGAAGTGAATACCATGAATACCGTGTGTGCAAGTATGTGCACATACACACACACTCTCTCTCTCTCTCTCTCTCTCTCTCTCTCTCTCTCTCTCTCACACACACACACACACACACACACACACACACACACACACACACACAATTTCGTTTACCCACTACTCTAGGCTGAATATTTGTGTTCCCTCAAAATTCATCCTATGTTGAAATTCTAACCTCCAATGGGATGGCAGCTGGAGGTGGGGCCTTTGGGGACGAATAGGTCACAAGGACAGAGACTTCATGACTGGAACTAGAGCCCTACTAAAGAGCGTCCCAGAGAGCTCCCTCGCCCCTTCCATCGTGTGAGGGCACAGAAAGAAAACACCGTCTATGAACCAGTAATGGGGCCCTCTCCAGACACTGAACCTGCCAGCACCTTGACCCTGGACTTCCGGGGCTATAAGTCACCCAGCGTGGTATTCCATTTTGGCAGCCCAAATAAAGACACCTACATTTGCGCTTGAAAACTCAAATCATTTCAAATTCAACCAGTTGTTTCTCTCCCCCACCTCCCACCCCCAGAAAGCTTCTAGACACCCAACATATAAAAGAGGTAAATCTTGGAGATATATATATTACAGATAAATCATTTAACATATTGTTTATTGACTCCTGATCAAATTGATCTTTATGTTTGCTAACTTCAGTAAAAATGATATAACATAAAATAATATTGATTAAGCACTTAGCATAATCTAGCTACAGTGATGAGAACTTAATATACATTAACCAATGTATTTCTACAATGCCCCTGGAGGGTTAGATATGATCCTCACTTAATGGACTATATTACAGAAAAATGAATAACCTTCCCAACATCATACAGCCATGAAGTAGTGAAGACAGAACTTGAGCCAAGTTGTCTCTGAAGATCATGGTTCCTGTGCTCTGGTCCTGAGTGGCCCCTGAGAGGCGGGGCCTTCCAACACCAGCAATTCAATGACCACGCATTTCTTGAGCCCCTCCTAAATGCTAGCCCCCTGCCAGGCCCTGTGTAGGGTTCGGAGATGAACAAGACCACCACTGCCATCCTCCATGTGCTTACAGTCTATTGGGAAGAAATGACAGAGAAGCAAATCCTCTCTAATAAAAGAGTAATAGGCAAACTGACCATCACTCCAACGCACAAGAGGGCTGCCCCCATGTAGTCAAAGATCCTGCCTCCATGTGGATACAAGATGGCCAGCAGGGGAGCTCCATTGGGAGGAACCAGGCCTGCAAGGGAGGGCAGTTGGGGGTGATCAAGCCTGCAGGGGAGGGCAGTTAGGGGTGACCAGGCTGGCAGAGGAGGGAAGTGGGGGTGATAGAGCTTGCAGAGAAGGGCAGTTGGGGGGGAACCCAGGTCTGCAGGGAGGGCAGTTAGGGGCAAACAGGCTGCAAGGAAGCAGTTAGGCATTAATCAGGCTGGCAGGGGAATGGTCAGGGGGTGATCAGGCTGGCAGGCAAGAAGCAGTTAGGGGCAATCAGGAAGGCAGGCATGCGAGCTGTTGGGAGCTAGTAGTCCTGGATTGTGATAGGATCAGACCTAAATGGGTAGTCAGACATCCCTCAAGGAGTCCCAGATCGGAGAGGTTGCAGGCTGGGCTGAGGAACACTCCCCCCTCACCCCCGTACACGAATTTCATGCACAGGGCCTCTAGTGAATACTATAAAAGACATTCTGAAACCTGTGTTATGAGAAGATTCAATCTAAGAGCTCTAGAAGTTCAAGGTGGGCACCTCTATGCACTGCAGTGTGCATCATTTCTTTGAGCTCATAGTAGCATTACAGTGGGAAAAAATATACCCTAGCAACCTATTCTTATTCTTCCCATATCCAATTATTTCTTAGACTGCAAGAAAAAAATTGCAATTTTCCCCCCCGACTATAATGTCATTATGTGTTGGCTGGAAAATGTGAAGCAGAGTTTTTGTCCCTGCTCTGGAAATGAAGAGTTATGAAGGCTTTTCTGAGATACTGCTTTCTGGGGAAATAAAAGTATCCCCTACCTCATAAAGTTGCTGTACGTATTAAATGAGAAATATTTGTACGTTGTCTGTGTCTGTGCAAAAACATAAGTCCATTTCAGTTGACTTCTTCCAAAACTTTCAAAAGAAACAAATTACAAAAGATGAACTGGAGAATGTGTTGCTTGATTTTATTTCCAGTCATAATTCATCGTTAAGTTTCAAATAAATGGAAGCTACTTAAAATTGGAAATATTTTGAAAAATGAAGAGGAAGCCATGTGGACATTTACTCATTCATGAAGCTGGAGAGGGGTGTGACGCATTGCGTTGTTCCACATCAGGCTCATGTAGAACACATGCCACCTCTGTATAAGGGAGAGAAATGAGTTGGTCATTTGCCTGCTTGCTCTCAGTTCAATTCCTTCCATTTCCATGCTTAGCTCTGTTTTGCAGGGAGCTGTACCCTGCAAGTTGCCTTCTCCAGAATCCTGCCAACTGACTTCCAATGGGACCCTAGCAGTGGGAGACACTGGCATGCTTCTGGCAGGTGGGAGGAGAGAATCCATTGTTCTTCTTCTCTCTGCTTCCTGCTGTGCATCAGGCAATGGCAATCAGTTCTGGCAGTGGTGGCAGCAGGCAGCTCTGGACTCCAGTGGCCTCTGCAGTTCAAGCAGTGGGATGAGGAGGCTGAGAACAGATGCAGATTCCGGTGGTTCTGGTGAGCGCACGCCTTGCAATGGGCTTCCCCTTTGCCCTGTTGTTCTCCTAGCAGCAGCCAGCTTTACAGTCTATCTATGAGTCATATCACCTTCCCTTTGGTTTCTTCAGTCCTTTGTTTCACTTATCTAACCTGTTTTATGTTTTCCTGATTAAACCTTCACTGATATAACTAATTAAAAAAATAAAAGAATGACAAATCCCTTTCTGATGACCAGGATTCTATTCAACCAAAACAAAGCCCATAAAATGCAGTCTAATTGCTTTTACAAGCCTTTTGAGGATACAAAACTGCCTTTGATATTTTGCACTTCTGCAGAGTTCGAGATTTTTCTGATGACAAATGGATGCTCCTCATAGAATGCCAGAATCATTTTGGCAAGTAGTTATAGTTTTAGGAAATTAAAAATATAGTCATCATGTAGAAGGTGAATTTCCCCTTCTGTGGTTAGCAAAGTCATAAAATTTTCCACTTAAACAAAAGAGAAGACAAAGAAAGATCTTAGAACTAGCTAAAACATGAGAGTCCTGGAACCTCTGTTGAAAAGGCTGCAATTTTAAGAGGCACACACATGAAAGATAAGGATCCTTCAATGTTTTTCCTCCAGGACTAAGTTTCCATCTATAAGGTCTCCCCACTGGTAAACATCACTCCAACCAATAACTTGAGTTTGGAATTTGACAGAGCTCTTTAGGAAAAAGGTATTCAAACAATAAATTTGGCCAATCTTCAAGAAAAGACTATCATTCTACAGGTTTCTTTAAGTCAACATCATGGGGGAAGGAAGATCATTTCTAGAAAGGGGGAAGGAGACAGGTCTGATGTGTGTCTTTTGTTTTTCATTTTTGAATTATTTTTATTTTGAATTACAGTTGGCATATATTATTGTGTTAGATGTATACCCCTGTGACTGGACATTCTATAATTTACTAAGTAATCATACTGACAAATCTAGTACCCTTCTGACACCATATATAGTTATTAAAATATTATTGACTATATTCCCTATGATCTACTTTATATCCCCATGACTATTCTGTAATAACCAATTTTTAATCTCGTCACCCTTTTCACCCATCCTTCCAACCTCACTCCCATCTGGCAACTGTCAAAATGTTCGCTGTATCTAAGTCTGTTCTTCGCCTTGTTTGTTTTTTAGATTAAATTGTTGATAGATATGTATTTATTACCATTTTATTGCTCATATTTTTATCCTTTTTTCTTCTCCTTAAATAATATCCTTTATTATTTCATACAATATTGGTTTGGTGGTGATAAATTCCTTTAACTTTTTCTTGTCTGGGAATCTCTTTATATATGTCCTTCAATTCTAAATGATAGCTTTGTTGCGTAAAGTAATCTTGGTAGTAGGTCTCTGCTTTTCATCACTTTGAATATTTCTTGCTAATCCCTTCTGATCTGAAAAGTTTCTGTTGAAAAAGTAGCTGATAGTCTATGGGAGTGTCCTTATAAGTAACTAACTGCTTTTCTCTTACTGCTTTTAAGATGCTCTTTTGCCTTTAAACTTTTGCATTTTAATTATGATGTCTTGGTGTGGGCCTCTTTGGATTCATCTTGTTTGGGACTCTGTGCTTCCTGGACTTTTATGTTTATTTACTTCACCAGGTAGGAAAGTTTTCCATCATTATATTTTCAAATAGATTTTCAATTTCTTGTTCTTTCCTCCTTTTGTCAGCCCCATGATATGATTGATGGTGCACTTGAAGTTGTCCCAGAGGTTCCTTACACTGTCCTCATTTTCTTGGATTCTTTTTTTTCTTTTTGCTGTTCTGATTGGGTGTTTTTCACTTATTTATATTACAAATAATTGATTTCGTTCTTGGCTTCATCTACTCTACTGTTGATTTACTGTAAATTATTATTCTTTATTTCAGTTAGTGTAGCTTCATTTCTGGCTGTTGTTCTTCTATGCTGCTGAGGTTCTCACTAAGTTCATTGAGCATCCTTATGACCTGTGTTTTGAACTCTGCCTCTAGTAGATTGCTTGTCTCCATTTTGTTTAGTTCTTTCTCTGGAGTTTTATTCTGTATTTTTCATTTGGGACATGTTTCTTTGACTCCTCATTTTGGCAGCTTCCCTGTGTTTGTTTTAGTGCATTAGGTAGAGCTGCTACATCTCCCAGGCTTGGTAGAGTGGCCTAATGTATTAGGTGTTCCGTAGGGTCCAGTGGCACAGCCTCTCTGATCACCCAAACTGGACACTCCAGGGACATTATGCCCTACTATTGTAGTTGAGCCCTGATTGCTGTTGGCACATCAGTGTGAGGGATTTACCCCCATGTTGATTGGCTGCAAGGACTGGCTATGAACACCAACCACCAGCCTCTAATCACTGTGGAGGATCAGCCCTTGTGAGGGCCCACCCCACACAGTATGACTTACTTCACTAGGGTTGTTAGGTACATTGGCTCCTTCCAGGAGGTGCAGGCCAATGTCAGCTACCCACCTGTGTTCTGCCCAGGGCCACTCAGCATGAGCTGCAAAACGATCTGTAGATGGCTGCTACTTGTGCTGGGCTTGCAAGTGCCCAAGAGAGGCCAAGTTGCTAACCAAGTCCAGTGAGTGCTAGTGCTGGGCCTGGGGCCACTTATCAGGAGGTAATGGTGCTGCTTGCTTGAGAGATTTTGGGATAATCTAGAGTCTAAGCCAAGAGAGGCCATTTCTATGCAAAAGCCACTGAAAACAGCCTGGCTGGGCCTGGAATTTGGGTGGGACAGGAGGGTCTCAGGGAATCATCAGGAAGGGGTACAGAGTGTGAGTCAGGTTGATGGCATCTCAGATACAGCACTCGCCTGCTGGCTCTGTGGGGGAAAGGTTCCTCAAATAAAATGATGGGTCCTTGAAATATTAAAAAATTCAATACTGTTCTCAGAAGGCGCTGTTCTTTAACTGGTGTTTAATATCACAATGGAGAAAAGCCCTAGAGAGAAGCTGTAAAATCCTCTCAGTATTTGCAAGATGACAACCCACTGGCTGTGCCAGTGAAGGAATTATATATGGCAGCACCAACTGAGTCAAGGAAAAGAAAAAAAAAATTCTCAGTTTGCTTTCCAAAGTTCTAGGAAGAAAATTAAACGTAGCAGCTTATTACTGATCTGCATGGGGGCAGCTTGCCTTATACATTTTTCGTTTCCTTTTGATCAACTGTCAAAGGGAAACAATGCAAATCCTACAATTTATCCTGGACAAAATGCCATTTAATTGTCATGAAATTTCTACATCCAGTCAAATGTTTCTTTGTTCTGGTCTCAAAGAATAAGGGAAGGGGGAAAATGTTTCTGTAAGTAGAGCGTGGAACCAATGCTCTATTCTGTCATCTTGGCCCCTTCCCAACCTCTATGTGGAAGCTGGAATATGTTATTATTACTGGCAGTATTTGTTACTGCTCAGCGCCAACCTCCCTATGGATGGAGCCCTCTGTTTCCACTGGCCCTTTGTACCACGGCCCTGATGGGGCCCAAAGCTGTACCCGTAAACAAAACATTATTGTTGCTGTTTTCTCAGGGTGACAACAGCTTCCAAATTGCCAATGAAAGCACCATTCTGGCGTGCAAATATGCACAGACCCAGCTTTCCCTTAATAACCCAGATCTATCTCGTACTTCAAACCCTATAATTTTTTTTTTTGCCTGAACCACTGCTCCTACCACCTCATTAAATGTAGCGCTCACCTGTGAATTTTATTAACGCAACGAGAAGATCAGTTGAAAAGGGCAGAGAAGAGAGTGATTACTATTTGCCCAACAGTACGAAAAGTCTTTTATGTAAACTCTTTTACTTAATCCTGACATGAAAGCTGTGAGTCAAAAGAATTATCCCCATCTTACAGGTAATCAAACTGAATGAAGGTAATCAAACTGACTCAGGTGGAGTAGGTAGAATGAGATGAGCCCAATATTTGAACCCAGAAGTTGTTGTTTTTTTTATAGTGTGCCCAAAAAACATGACTAATGACTATCATCATTCTGCACAAACAAATTATAAATCACAGGACAATGAAGAAGATTCTGCATGTTCTTATCTTCTTATCTACCAGAGTCATTATACAGCGGACTTTGTGTCTGAAATGAGATAGCGATTTTTTTTTTCCATGAGGCAATTATATAGGCATCACTTCCTCCCTTCTCCTTTCTTTGTGAAGCATCCCAGTCTGGATACACCCATAACTGAGCCAGTTGTTGGAACCTGACAGTTGTGTCCTGCCTGCAGGGGTTTATTCCTCCAGACCTCAAGGTCACCACTGTCTTCTCAAATGGCAAGTTTAAGACCACCTGCATGCATCCATTGTCATCCTTTGAATGGAAGGCAAGGTCTCCCTATTAAATCGGCATAGTATACCAGCGATCATTGTCCTATTTCAGTATAGTCAGTGGTTGGAAAACTATGGCTCACGAGCCACATGTGGCTCTTTGGCCCCTTGAATGTGGCTCTTCCACAGAATACCATGGCCTGGGCCAGTCTATTTTGAAGAAGTGGCGTTAGAAAAAGTTTAAGTTTTAAAAATTTGGCTCTCAAAAGAAATTTCAATCATTGTACTGTTGATATTTGGCTCTGTTGACTAATGAGTTTTCTGACCATTGGTCTAGCTCATTCACACTGAGGGCTTAAGGAAGGTGTGAGAAAACCTATAAAGACATAGTGGAGCAGCTTCAACTGAAAGGTCCTTGAGCAATCTCACTGGATCTGGGCCATCTCAGACTCAGATAAATGGAAACTAAGACAATCCTTGGGATATGTGTTTCTACCACCTCTGCAATCACTCAAGAAAGAGGCTAAGGTCAATCTGAACCAGACCCAAATCATGCGAGGGCCTCCAAGCTAATTCAGACTCCCAGGAACCTCTGGCACTAAGTGGCAGTATATCCTGTGGCAGGATAATGTGACAAGTCATTCATTTTGGTTCTGTCCTTTCTATTCTGCCACCTCTGTGAACAGACAGACTCTGAGTTTCCTTGACTCTTGGTTTAGAGCATGGGTCTAAAAAATTTTTTTCTGTACAGGGCCAGATATCAGTATTTCAGGCTTTGCAGGTTAAACTATGTCTGTTCCAAATATTTCACTCCATTGTTATGGCAAAACAAACAGAAACAACCCAGCCTTAGACAATAAATAAATAAATGGTTATGGCTATGTTCCAATACAATTTTATTTCAAAAACCAACAAACAAGAGGCAGGCTGAATTTGGTAACCAGCCATATTTTCCTGGCTCAGGAAACTTAGAGGATTCAGACATCAAGGCTGAAGGACGGTCACTGAAGACTGTTTCCCTTGTGGCTATTGTTTCCAGAAATGGAAGTTCACTGAAGATGTTCAGAGAAGGAGAGGAAGTTGAGGGCCTTTGGAAGTCAGAGAAAAGCATTGAGTTACAATAATAAAATATTCCCAAGATTCAGAGGGTTCCATAAGTAGGTGGGATCAGCCCCTCGCCCCCCTGCATTCAAAATAAATGGGGAGATGGCCGAACCCCCAAAAGAAATAACTTCATGGTCCACCTAACAAATTCCATGTCTAAATGGGCCATGATGGCTAAGAATCACTTCAGGAAACTGTAGGGACTTCGGTAACAAGCATTTCAGCTAAGACCACTTCACCAGCCTATGTTTTTGCTCTGCAAAAGGCTTCTAGGATTTCCCCATGATTCCTGAGTTGGAGGGTAATGAGGGTCCAGGATGAAGAAAGCTCCAGTATAACTGAGATTGAAGTCACAGTTAATTAGTTATTTTCATCAAGTGTGGGGTAAAGTCATCTGCAAATTACTCCAGATAGAAGCTTGCTTTTTCAAAACTGAATTTATTGGGGTTACATTGGCTAATAAAATTACATAGATTTTAAGGGTACAATTCTAGAACACATCATTTGTATATTGTATTGTGTGTTCACCATCCATAGTTAGTCTCTTTCCTTTACCATGTATCCTCTGTTTACCCTCTTCTGCCTGCTTCCACCCCCTTTCCCTCTGGTAAGCACCATACTGTTGCCTATGTCTATGAGTTTGTTTGTTTGTTTGTTTGTTGTATAATCCCTTAACCTATTTCACCCAGCTCCTTCCCCTCTGACACCTGACAATCTGTTCTCTGTGTCTATGAGTTTGTTTCCATTTTGCTCATCAGAATCCACATAACTGGCTTATTTCACTTAGCATAATACCCTCTAGGTCCACGGATGCTGTCATGAAAACTAAGACTTTCTCCTTTGTTTTTGGCTGAGAAGTATTCCATCATGTAAATGCTTTAAATTCTCTCAGGGGAAAAAAGTTGACTATGTGTGTAGGTGCTATATAATCTTTGGATAGATGAAATTTTAACCCTAATGTAAATAAAATCGTAAACCAAGATGACTCAGTAGTATACTTTTGCTTCAGCAACTACTGACTACTTATAAAAATGTTAGTGATCAAATGAACTTATTCACAGACTAATTTACAAGACTCCTGGTTTAACAATTGAGCAGATATCAGGATTAACTCTATACCAAAGGGTTCTTTAACCATCTTGCCTCAGCTATAAAATCACACTTGTGCATGGAGTCATGATGGAAAATTCACAGAGAAATTTAAAGACACAATTCAATTGCTCTTCTGAAGGATAAATGACCATCTAAGAAATAGATGGCTCAGTGGTTGAACATAGTTGGGATTCAATTCCCAATCAGGGCACATGCCCAGGTTGGGGGCTCAATCCCCAGTAGGGGGCATTCTGGAGACAGCCAATTGATGATTCTCTCTCATCATTGATGTTACTATGTTTCTATTTCTCTCTCCCTCCCCCTCCTCTCTGAAATCAACATATATATTTAAAAAGAAATAGATGATAGCTTAATTTAATATTAGTGTATCAATTTCCCGTGGCTGTTGTAACAATATTACCACAGACTTAGTGGCTTAAAACAACAGAAATTAATTCTCGCACAGTTCTGGAGGCTAGAAAACTGAAAGATGTATTGTTGGGTCAAAATTAAGGTGTTGGCAGGACCACGTTCTTTCCAAACGCTCTAGGGGAGATTCCTGCCTCGCCCAGCGCTGGTGGCTGTCAGCATTCCTGTGTCACCTTGCCTCCTCCTCTTCTGTCTCTGTCCAATTTCTCCCTGACTTTTTCTTATAAGGACACAGGTGACCGGGGCATTCTGGAATAACATCCCCATCTCAAGATCCTTACCTTAATCACATCTACAAAGACCCTTTCCCATATACCATACAATAATATTTACAGGTTCCCATATACCGTACAGTAATATTTACAGCGAGTAAGTACCTGACATTTTTAGGAGCCATTATCTAATCTATAATAATAAAAGCATAATATGCTAATTAGACCTAATAGCCAAATGACCTTCCAGATGTGATTCCGGATGTCCTTCTGGACTAAGCCGAGGCGGCAGGGGTCGATGCAGAGGTGCTTAGGGGCGATCAGGCAGGCAGGTGAGTGGTTAGGGGCTAACAGGCAGGCAAACAGGCCAGCAGGAGCTAGTGGTCCCAGACTGAGAGAGGGTGCAGGCCAGGCTGAGGGGATTCCCCCCTCCCTGCACAAATTTCATGCACTGAACTTCTAGTTCACTATAATTAACCCAATACTGGCAACTAGGTCCCTCAATAAGTAGTATTTAAGATGCCGGCTTCTGCTTTGTTCCTGTAATTATGTCAAACTAACACACACATCCCCATAATGGCTAGAGACTTCCCAAAGATATAGATAGCTACATAGCCACATATTATCACCCCACTGAACTCCTGCAAGGCCCCGTGCTGTACACTGTGGGAAAGGCCCGTCCTGGACATGTGCACACAGTGGGTCCGAGTATTACATCAGATCCAATCAGTTTCATGTCTGATACAAACATCCAGCGCTGTCCTGGGAAAGGAGGGGCTTCCTTAAAAACAGCCTCTGTGACCAAGAAGAGGATACTTCCCCAACCATCCTTTTTCTCATAACAGCCCACAACCAACCATAATTTTCCTCTAAATTTTCAATAAATTACTTTTTCACTTTAACCACCTCTTTCTTATCCACAACTCGAGGCAATGAGCTCTCTATATATATTCCTTGAAATAAGCACAGTTTATTTCCAAAAAAAGAGATAGTTCATGATTGTTATGAGGGAGGCAGGTGTTGGGAACACACAATGCAGGTGGAGGAGACAGAAAAAGTAGGTAATTTCAGTATAACATTGTGATTAATAATTGAACCACCCCTCAGCACCTGCACGGTAGACCAAGCCACTTCAGATGACTCTCATCTTGATGACTCCAATGCCTCCTACAAGGTCTCTCCTTCTGCACTTGACCATGATATGGACTGAATAGGCCCCACTGCCTTAAGTTGATTTGTTGAAACCTACCGACTAAGGCCAAGGTTCGCAAACTGCGGCTCTCGAGCTACATGCGGCTCTTTGGCCCCTTAAGTGTGGCTCTTCCACAAATTTCCATGGCCTGGGCGAGTCTATTTTGAAGAAGTGGCATTAGAAGAAGTTTAAGTTTAAAAATTGTGGCTCTCAAAAGAAATTTCAATCATTGCACTGTTGAATTGATATTTGGCTCTGTTGACTAATGAGTTTGCCAACCACTGGTCTAAGGTGATGGTGTTAGGAGGTGGGGGCTTTAGGAGGAAAGAAGGATTCGATGAGGTCCTGGGGGCGATGTCCTCATGCTGGGATTAGTATCCTGGTAAGAGTCTAAGAGAGCCTGCTGCTCTCTGCTCTCTGCCCTGTGAGGACACAGCATGGCGTGGGCAGGGACCACACCGGCGAACAGAGCTAGGATTTCCAGCCTTCAGAACTGTGAGAAATGACTTTCCGTTGTTTATAAGCTACCAGCTTCTGGAACTTTGTTACAGCAGCCTGAACAGCTTAAGACACCTCCACTCCGCCTATTCTTTGTAGCACAGCCAAAACAATTCTGTGAAAGCGTAAGTCATGTCCTCTGCACAGAAAGCTCCAGGGACTTCCCATCTCACTTGGACTAAAAGCCAAATCTTCGCAAGGCCCCCTGGACTCTGCACAGTCTGCGAATGCACTGTCTCCCGGGCCCGCCTCCGAGGCTTCCTCTTCCCCTCACTCTTTCATCTCCAACTGACACTGGAAGCACCATCCTTCCTCCGGGCTTCGGTCCTCACTGTTCCCTCTACGCAGACAACTGTCCTCTGGGGCTCTGCTCAAACATTGTATACTCAATTTAATAATCAGAGAAAGCTCAGTCTCTCCTTTATTTTCCCCCACAACATTTATCACCATCTAACTTATTATAGATATTATTCATTTTTTTAAAGCGATCTGTTTCTCCTCCTTAGAATTCAATTTCATGAGAACTGGGATTATTGATGGCATTGCTACTGAGATTATTACTATCTGTTTGCATATCTACCATCTAGAATCCTGACATCTAGTAAGTGATCAATACTTATTTGTAGGATGGATGGATGAACATTGGCATCTTTTAAGTGATCAATATATATTTGTAGGATGGATGGATGGATGGATGGATGGATGGATGGATGGATGGATAGGTGGATGGATGGGTGGGTGGGTGGGTGGGTGGATGTATGGATGGTTGGATGGACAGATGGATGGGTAGGTGAACAGATGGGTAGGTGAACAGATGGGTGGATGGGTGAGATGGTGGAGGGGTGGATGTGCACACAGGTAAAATAGGAGTACAGAGAGGAAGAGGGCACTGGGCCTGGCCTGACCAGATGGGCTGTGGGAAGGCAAACTGCTTTATTCACCTGCTCACACCTTTCAGGAGTCAATTACACAATGGATATGTCCCCTTCCCACCTCATCCTTCATGACAGTTCATACAGTGTTAATTGCCCCCAAAACCCTTGTCTCTTGGTAGCATAATATTCATCACAGGAAAGAATAGCATATTTAGGTCTCACTTTTTATAAAAGAAAAATGAATAACTCATTTTAAGTTTAACCATTCCTTTAATATTTTGACAGGAGAAAACTTACAGGGAACCTCTAGGCATCACAGAAGATCTTTAGGGACCCTAGCCATCTTGTTTGGCAGTGTTAGAAAGATTCTACTATATTCTAAAGGCCTTGGTTTTTAACATTAACCCATAGGGATGACAGCCTGTAACGTTTTGTGGCTCTTCTGGCATGAACTACATTGTTAAAAAAGCTTTCCTGTGTGTGACTGGGAGAATGACTTCCACCTGGTCCTATTTCTGTCTCAGTGGTCATATTTACCTTCGTTTCCAGAAAACACGTTTTAATTAAACAAGTAATTTAATTGTTGAAGATATATCATGTTCTGTACATTTTCCCAGATGTGGTGCAGGCATGTGCACCCACACACACACATTTGAAGTCATTCCTTAGGTTCTGAATTACTGAAACAGACTCCAGCAAACGCTCCGAGCTGAAACATATTGACAACACGCCTGGCTTTCCCAGGACTAAACAGCAGGCATTCTGCACGGCCACATCTGCTCTCATTCCCGTTCCAGAAACTCAGCGCTATTTCCTATTTCTAGTTTGTATTTCAAACAGCATTCGCTAAGGAAGAAAGGCATTTTGTTTGTCACTGTGTATTTTTAGGTATTATTTCAACCATTTTTAACAACTCTGGGAAGAACAAGTATTGACCCAATCATGTGGTTTTGTTTTTATCTTTGTTTTTTTGCTAAATGAGATTTCTGCATCTGAAAAGAGGCTTTTAAATATCTATCAGCAAATAAGGCACATTTTTAAAGTACTGCTGGGAATTGCAGGTCTTTAGCCACCTCTGCTGGGGGTGACACCCCCTCCCCCCAGGTTCCTCTTCCTGTCTTGGATAGTTTGCAAATAAATGGCTCAGCACGATGGCTTCCTAATGTCATGGAGCTTATATTTCAAGGTACAAGGGATACTTGGGTTACATTCCTCATCCAGGACAGTGACCACAGTTCACATTTCCAATCATCTTCTTGGAAAGATTTCGGCAACTTGATCACTTGGGTGACACTGTCACTGTTTGCAGGATCACAGTATGTCTGACAAGAAGCACATACCAGGAATCACAGAAACGCTGGCTCTGCTGCTTTCTGGGTTTGGGATATGCTTGCACCATTAGTACTACCCCCATCATGGTTTCTTTGCAAGAATCACGTTAAGTTGCTTGTCCACGCTGACAGAGGAGAGAAGACAATGAAATCTATACATTGGCTTCAATAGAGCTGGGTAAAAGGTGACTTGAAGCAATGGGCTGGCAGTGAACAGGCCAGTGGCGGGGAGGTGGTGGTGCGGGGGGGAGGGGGGGGAGCTCACTCTCACTCTGACCTTGGATGTGGGAAGTCAGTCTCTGGATCCTCAGGAGACCTCCCTGGCGTGGTGATGTCTGAAGGACAAACTCTATGGGCCTGGCTCAGTCAATATTTTCAATTTTGGCAAGGCATAATTTCTTCCTTATTTTTAGGGGAAAAACTTCCAAACTCTAATATCTAGTTCCTTTTTGCAAGCAATGGATGCTCTGGTTTTACCCTCAGGCGCAGTGGGCTATGTATTTCAGGGCTCCCTGATCTAGTGAGGGAAGTTCCTCGTAAGATCACCCTGAGCACCAAATGAGCACAGTGCATAAACTGCAAAACCACAGCGGTGTGAGAAGTGACGTCACTGCTCAAGAAGATGCACCTGTGCCCGTGGAGTCACCTTTGCAGGTACCCACTCTCAAATTCGCCTCCAGTTCTGTGGTAAATCAGAAAGGCCATGATCTGGTAGGTGAGTCCTATTGAAGTACGGTAGCAATCAACTCAAGTAGAAACTGCTGTTTGGGTTCTGTTCTTACTTGCTTGATAAAACAATGGAAAGTTATTTTGATTTTCTGAACTTATGTATGCTCTCCTAATGCTCCTTCGATGATGGTTTGAATATCCCATTGATTGTGATCTCACTGGTCATCGAAGCACATTCTTCTGGGAACCAGGACAGCTCAATTATCCTAAATTGTCTCAGTAGCTACAGATAGTGCATTCCTGTTGACTCAGTGATCCCAGAATCTGGACAGCACAATTATTCTAAACTAGTGGCCCAGTGCACAAAATTTGTGCACTGGGGGTGGGTGGTTCCCTCAGCCCAACCTGCCCCCTCTCACATACTAGGAGCCCTTAGGGGATGTCCAACTGATGGCTCACCCCCAGCCTGCCCAAGGCCTAAAGTTGGCCTTGGGCACCCAGTCATCTCCCTGCTCAGCTCAGTCCCAGCTGCCTGTGACCACCCAGCCCCAGGGACTGGGCTCTCACTGCCACTTCCACTCTCAGTGCCTGGGGTCCCTGCCCTGCCACTTCCCTGTGCAGCTCACAGGGGCATCAGGGCGCTCCCAGCCACCTTCCCTGCCCAGCTGCCTTTGCTCACAGCGTGTGGGGGCTGCAGGGCATGTCCACTGCTTCTACACACAGCACGTGGGGGCCGAGAGGAGCTCCCAGCCACTGCCCCTGCCCAGCTGCCTCAGCACACAGCTCAGAGGCCAGGGCACCCTGGTGCTCGCTGCCTCTACTCCTTCGTCTCCCCCCTGGGGCCCAGCCCTCATGTAGCTCAGCCCCGCCACTCAGCCCAGCCCCCTGCTCCTACTTGGCTGGTAGCATAGCCAATCAGGAGCCAATGTACGGTCACATTTGCATGTTACTCTTTTATTAGATAGGATTGCCCAGGTGGTCCCAGATAATGTGTTTCTGTTGACTCAGTGATTTTTAGATACTTTAGGTAACTAACTTGCTCAATTTCTGTGAAAATGCTTTTTGCAAAATAGGTTCCTCATTCCAGACCCAAAGCTGTAATCCATATCTTTGTGATATTCTGCCAATATAAGCCAGATGTGGCAAGCTGTTTGGGGCTGCAAGATTTGGAGTACTGAATATCTCCCTCATATGCCGCCGGCTTTTAATAAATGACTCCATAATTCAACTTTTTGAGGTGTCCTTTGTAAGATGAAGGTACACTACAACACTATCAAAGAGTATTTGAAACGTGAAGTAGATCATTGCACCTCTGTCCCCCACCCCATGCTCTATCTTTACACTTTCCTGTAAAGAGGAACGATGTAATGGCCAGACTTGCTCTCCCCTTCAGGCTGTTTGGTTTGTGGGCTCATCACCGCCTTCCCATGAACCCTGAGGGTGCCTCCTGAGGGCGCTCTGCCCAAGCCCCCAGCACCTTCTGCCTGAGAGCCTTGGTGCAGCTGCCCTGGACCCCTAGGACGTCATGTAGAATCTTCCAGACTGAGATGGCCAACCGTAGAACGTGGGGGGCTCCGCACTCATCATTTCAAGGTGAACCCACGGGCACTGAGTCCTTGTTGGAAATGCGCATTTCCCGTGACCCCAGAGCATGGGGCTCTGCACCTGCTGCCGCGGTCTTCACGAAGCAGCCTGATCCATGAGGGGGGTTCTGAGTAACAGGACACAGCCTCCTGTATGTACACACAGGGAAGTCCTCTGGGCACACCCAGCCGCCCTCTGGCTTTTGCCTGGACTGTGTCCGGTGCGTGTTTTTCCACAGGAAAGAGGCAGGAGAGGGAGAAGGGAGCACAGGCTAAATGGCTTCTGTGGACTGGCCTGCACTGGGGTATGCTAGATGCCATTTACATGCAGCTGCCCTTGTAACAAAGGAATGCAAATCCTCTTTCTCACCTCCTCCAGAGGGGACCCACTCCTCTCCTCTCCTTCTCCTCTCCTCCTCTCCTCCTCTCCTCCTCCCCTCCTCCCCTCCCCTCCTCCTCCCCTCCCCTCCTCCTCTCCTCCTCCCCTCCTCTCCTCCTCCCCTCCCCTCCTTCTCTCCTTCTCCCCTCCCCTCCTCCTCTCCTCCTCCCCTCCCCTCCTTCTCTCCTTCTCTCCTCCTGTCCTCCTCTCCTCCTCCCCTCCCCTCCTTCTCTCCTCCTCTCCTCCTCTCCTCCTCTCCTCCTCCCCTCCCCTCCTTCTCTCCTCCTCTCCTCCTCCCCTCCCCTCCTCCTCTCCTCCTCCCCTCCCCTCCTTCTCTCCTTCTCCCCTCCCCTCCTCCTCTCCTCCTCCCCTCCCCTCCTTCTCTCCTTCTCTCCTCCTCTCCTCCTTTCCTTCTCCCCTCCCCTCCTTCTCTCCTCCTCTCCTCCTCTCCTCCTCCCCTCCTCCCCTCCTTCTCTCCTCCTCTCCTCCTCTCCTCCTCCCCTCCCCTCCTCCTTCTCTCCTTCTCTCCTCCTCTCCTCCTCTCCTCCTCTCCTCCTCTCCTCCTCCCCTCCCCTCCTCCTCTCCTCCTCCCCTCCTCTCCTCCCCTCCTCCTCTCCTCCTCCCCTCCCCTCCTCCTCTCCTCCTCTCCTCCTCTCCTCCTCTCCTCCTCTCCTCCTCTCCTCCTCTCCTCCCCTCCTCTCCTCCTCTCCTCCTCCCCTCCCCTCCTTCTCTCCTTCTCCCCTTTCTTCAGGCCACAAATCCCTGGGACCTCCCGTTTCAGGCTCTGACGTGGGACCTGTGCCCAAGGCTGAGAGTTTTGACCCATACACGTGACCGGGCACTTTAATTCCCTCCTCTGCCATTAGAAATACATGGCACTTTATTCTTCCCCTCTCGGCTTCTAAAACAATTGTTTGCACTCTTGCCAGCACAGAGCAAGATTTGACCATCAGAAATGATTCCTTCTCTGTAACAGTAAAATCTTTCGAATCTATACATGGGTGACCAATTCTATTGAATTGATAGTCCTACTTAAAGCGGAAATAAAATCTAACATAGCCCCCAAGAACTAGGCTGCCTTAGGCAGTAACTGCATCAAACCCGAAATATGAGAAATAGGCTATGTTTATTGCTTTAAAGGAACACCTGATTTCGGGCACCTCCTCCGTAACAGACATGTTTGGGATGAATGAGGACATTTCCTCATATCAACAGTTGAAACTCCAACACAAACATTGTGGGTTCTGACCTCCAGCTTCCTCGTAGAGCAAACAACTTCACCCCCCGCCAGCCCCGAGCAGCCGTTCACGGCGGGGGTCTGGAGAGACGGTGTCTGCTTCTTTACCCGCCCGGTCTGAGCCGGCATGTCAGCCCATACCTGTCCCATGGGGGTCAGTCTGTCAATTACATTGAGACAAGATCCCACCGTGGAAGCAGCCCCAGGACTTCCTCTCACCCAGTGGTCAGGTTTCAGTTTGGTCAGAAGCAGACATCCTGGTTCCAGCACCTGCTGAGCCTGCATCTGGGCAGACCAGGAGGTCGAGGCAAGTTGCCTACCACGCACAGCCCTTCTTCCTGAGCCAGAGCTCCCCTCTGAGCACTGCCTGGGCCTCCGCTTCCTCCTGTGTCAGATGAATGAGTCGGACTGGACAAGTGTGTCTCCAATTCTACTGTGCACGCGTGCGCACGCGCGCGCGCACACACACACACACACACGCACGCACGCACACACACACCCCTAAGCAATCTCTGTCCTGCATCATTTTTAGGACCATGATTATTTTACTCACTGCAATTTTCCCTTCTGTGTTATCTGGATCATCCAAACACAACATTCTAAGGTTTTTGTTTAAATTTCTTAAATGTTACACTACAAAATATTAAAATGCAAAGTATAGAGAAGAATATAAAACGCCCGCAGACACAGGCTTAGGATTTAACAAGTGTTAACATTTGCCAGAGTCGCTTACACATCTTTTTTTAAGTTGCCAGGCCCTGCACTGCTCTCTCCCATCCCTCCGAGCCTCTCTGACAGCTCGCCTCTGTTTCTCAACACGTTGACCTTTCCCTGCTGCCTCCTAAATCTCCGGGCTCAGAGACCGAAAGCCTGTGATGGAAGTGTGTATCCTCACTGGTGTTTACAGCAGTTTTCATCATCTGAAGGTCGTTACCCCTTCTCTGAGGTTCTGATGCTATATGCTTTTTAAAATATATTTTCATTGATTTTTTACTGAGAGGATGGGAGAGGAATAGAGAGTTAGAAACATCAATGAGAGAGAAACATCAACCAGCTGTCTCCTGCACACCCCCTACTGGGCATGTGCCTGCAACCAAGGTACATGCCCTTGACCGGAATTGAACCTGGGACCTTTCTGTCCACAGGCCGACGCTCTATCCAGTGAGCCAAACCGGTTAGGTCGGATGTTATATGCTGAGATTGGCTTTATGTTCAGACACCCTTTGAGGCAGGTGCAGAGGGAATTCAAGTGCCAGTATCACATGTCTCTCATTCAAAATGCAACTGTAAAGTCTTTTCCTCTTCTAAAGTTCAAGGGCGATGTTCTTTCACATGAAACCCAGCACAGGGAGAAAAAAGAATGAAGCAAATTCTGCTAACAGTACAGATGCTGGGGAGCAGGGAATCCTAATTCTGACAATATTGTTCAGCGTGCTTGTTCTCTTTGCATCTTTCACTCCCTAGACAGAGGAAATCGAGTACCACCTGACTGTAAACATAAATTAATAAAGTACTTCCATGTACATGCTTCCCTACTGGATGCTACCATTTGATGACAACAATATCCACACAGACTGTCCTGTTATCCACTGTGTCCCCAGCACCCAGCCCAGTAATGGTTCCCCTAAATGCAAGGCTACTTGGAGAAGAAAAGGAATAAGCAAATCTATGGGTTATTGGAGGGCTTTGGATGTTTTGACAAAAAGGTAAAACAAAACAGTATCTTGAGCCATTATAGGATAACAAGATAAACTGTCAAAAGGCTTAGAACCGCTCTGTGTATGCTGTACATGGGCTTTCTCACTATGTAACCTTCTACCTTCCCATATGTGTGAAGCAGAGGGTAGAAGACATGCTCTTCCTCTTTTGACTTTTACTCAACTGACTGGGTGACATTCATTATTAAGCTTCAAATGGAACCCAAATCTACATTTAGGCTTCAAATCTACATTTCTGTGACACGTGGTCTGCATATTGCATTGTGTGCTTAGCACCATCACCCACAGGTTTACTCTAACTTTCACTTCTGTCCCATTTACTTTTGAAAATAAATATTATAAATAAATACACTAAAAACAAGTGATAGCAACACAATGTTAAGGTTTCAAATACCTTGTCTTGGATTTGCCTGTGAGAACTGGCGGGACCCACCCACACCCAGCACACCTCCACACGGGCAAACAGCCGTTAGTATTCTCAGGGGTCACTCAGGACCTTCTGGGTGCTTTGGGTTCCATGGGTCATGCCAGGCACTCAGCACATTGTCTCATGGAACCCCCACAGAACTCTATGAGGCTGCCGTATTGGTTTCCTGACATGGATAGGCACGTGTAGGCTCAGCAGACATTAAGTAACACCTGAGCTCTCCTCTAACACTGTGTCCTATTGTGTTCTTTTTATTTCCTCACTCTCCTATCTCCTTCTGTGATCAACTCTAAATGCCTGGTTTCTGTGATGCCCTTGGCCCTCTAGCAGGGTTGGTATTGACCTTGAAACCTTTCCTTTCACTAACGGATGCAGGTGTGGCTTGTCTTAGGATCCAGCTCACTCTGGGAACCCACACACAACATCAGCACCTGGCTAGAACTTTCTCCAGAACTATCACCACTCCCATTCAGTATTTATCTTTGAAGCAAATCAACCATTCAAGGTTATCAGAAACCCGGTTTCAGGAAGAAGTGAGGAAATGAGGTGTTTAGAAGATCAAGAAACACATTTTGGAGCCTGCCCTTGCTAAATAAGTGTTTATTATAAAAGTCCTAGAAAACATATCCCAAGAATATTTGTACAGGCCAGCTTTATACCTCTATTCTTCCTTAATGGCAGATGAGTTAAAACTTCTCACTTGGGCTTTAGCTAACCAGGATGGAAAGATCTTTTAAAATAAGATTCCATAAAGATAGGTGGGGGGAGATGAGCAAACTTTAGGATGACAGTTTTGTTGTCAGAGCCTAAAAGACAGAGGGACTTCCATATCCCAGCACTCGTATCTGATAGTTTGACATGGAAGAGAGATGTGAGACAATTAGAAAATATTCCTTTCTACTCTAAATAACCCTCTACAAGACCAGGGCAATTTTGCAAAAGAAAAAGTAGTTCTTTCTATACACAGGAAAAACAAGTAATTGTTTAATTCTCAAATTTGGACTGAACTAAGTTGATCTCTAGGTCTCTAATGGGGCACAGTGAAAAGTTAGGTGCAATGTCAGGAGTTTGTGTGTGTTCTCTGCTCACAGGCGGAAAAGGAGCCCCCGCTTGGTGAATGAAAGCTCAATAGACTCCTCTCTTCTCCATAGACAATAAACTTCCATTGGTTTAAACCTTCCCAGGGACCCTGGCATCCCCTTTCACCTCCTTTCCACCAAGCCAGCATAAAGTTAAGAAAACCAAACCCATTTGAAACCAACACCAGAAGGCATGGGAGAGCCTGCTTGACCTACGCTCTCCACAGGAGACCAATGATGCAAGAGGGACTTTTAGGAACAACTGCTGTTCCTAGGACCATGTGTCAGAGACTTAACTTCTGCGATGGCCCAAGAGCCAGCTTGAGCCCATAAGATGAGGGATATAAAGGGCGTTAGAAAATAAAACCTTTAATTCTACATGCTGATTAGTCAGAAAGATAAAGCATTCCCTGTCCCAAAGAGGAAAGAAGTCTGTCTGTGTGATTTGAAATAGGGTACTGGGCAGGGCTCGCAGTCCCTCTGAGGGTCTGGATATGGAGTGGACCCCAGCTGCTGGGGCGACTATTGGTGCCTGAAGACAAGCTGCCCTTTTAAAAAATATATATTTTATTGATTTTCTGCAGAAAGGAAGAGAAGAGGGATAGAGAGTTAGAAACATCAATGAGAGAGAAACATCGATCAGCTGCCTCCTGCACACCCCCTACTGGCGATGTGCCCACAACCAAGGTACATGCCTTTGACCGGAGTCGAACCTGGGACCTTTCAGTCCAGAGGTCAACGCTCTATCCACTGAGCCAAACTGGCTAGGGCCAAGCAGCCTTTTTAAACATGATTTTGTGGTGACAAGGCTGGAGACTCTCTATTACCAGTATATTTTCAAATGATTTGGTTACTTAGAACCTAGGACACAGTATAGTGTTTTGGCGGAGAGTTGGATCTCTAAAGTGTGTGAGACCGGAAGCTATTTCACTTACTTTCCTACTGCCCAGAAGCCTTTTCTCTCCCACTCACTGCCTTCCTATGTCCCCTCATATCCTGCATATTATTTTGCCATTTTCTGATCTCCCCGGACTTTCCAGTAAATCTTTTCTTCTTCATGATACTTCACTCCTTATAACATGAGACCAGCAATGGATCAATAGTTTATGCTTAAATGAAGGGCTAGCACAACTATTATCCTGGACGTTCATCAGGCTTTTGTTCATAAGATATAGCTTAAACCAATGGACGCAGACAATAGGGGGTGAGGATACGGGCATGATTGGGTAGGTGGGCATTGGGAGGTAAGGACACATATGTAATACCTTAATCAATAAAGAAAAAAAAAGATATAGGTTAAGGCTGGCCACATGAATCGCTCTTTTATGAATTTACAACATTCATTTGTTCACTTTTTTTAAAATATTTTATTGATTTTTTACAGAGCAGAAGGGAGAGGGATAGAAAGTCAGAAACATCGATGAGAGAGACATCCATCAGCTGCCTCTTGCACGCCCCCTACTGGGAATGTGCCCGCAGCCAAGGTACATGCCCTTGCCGGAATCGAACCCGGGACCCTTCAGTCCGCAGTCCGACGCTCTATCCACTGAGCCAAACCGGTCTCGGCCATTTGTTCACTTTTTACAGCAAACCTTAATGGGTACCTTCCTGTGCTGAGCACTATTAGTGCCAGGGATACTGAGACCAGGAATACAGCCACTGAGTGGTACAACCAGGAAACTGACATAGCCACACAAGCAAGGCAATGAGAACAGGGCTGGGTTGAGTACTGATGAGTGCAATGCCTTGGAAGCAGGGGTCACAGCCTCCTAATGAGGTTGCTGGGGATGAGGGGGAGCTCTCAGATAAGGCACCTAGAGATGATGCTCAACCTGGGCATGAAGGATGAGTAGGTGTCAGGCAATCAGAGGGAATGGCAACCTAATAGAGAGAAGGGGCGTTCAAAGTGACGGAGATGATGTGCACATGGCTTATTGCAAGACCTCCTAGCTCCTGGGTCTGATTGCAGCCTGTGGAAATATGATGAGAAATGAAGCTGGCCAAGTAAGCCTTCATGAGTCAGCTCAGGAAAGTCACAGTAAGGGAACCGAGTTTATCATAAAGGAGATGGGAGCCACCCCAACACTCGGGATCTCTCAGGAGGCAATTAGAGGGTGAATGGCTGAGGACCAGATGGCAGGCGGATGTAGGTGAACTATGACAACGATTAGAATGAAGGCAGTGGTAATGGCAATGGAATAGAAAGATCTTTAGAGGGAATGAGTAACAGTGACACTGATTATATGTAGCAAGTGTAAGAGAAATTCAGGGTGATTCTAGCTAGCTAGCTTGGTAATATGGTAGAAACTTCTATGGTTCTCCTCTAGGTACATAGGAGGATAATAAACTCCATCCCTTTGCCATTGGGTAGAACCATATGACTAGGTCTCACCAAAGGACTGTGAACGGAAGTGATATGTTGTCATTTCTAACCCAGATGATTTGATTGCTAATGTGAGATCCTCCAGCTTTATCTTTCATGGGAAGCATAGGTTGATAAAAAAAAGTTCCTGGAAGGCTGAACCAATCCATGAATAAGTTACTCTGGAGAGTCAGTTAGATTCATAATGGATTTCATGTGGGTGAGAAATACTGGTACATTTTCACTGTGCTAAACCATTGAGATTTAAGGGATTCTTTTTTTTTTTAATAGCAGCAAAATATAGTCTATCCTAACAGATAAGGTCAGCTATAATTACAGAAATGGATACACTCAGAGATGGGTGCTCATTTATTTACTTTTTATTTATAATTTATTTTTTTAGTTTAAAAGGTCTATTTCCTGGTATTATTTCCATCCTTATCCCACATCTGTTTCAAGTATTTTTTCATTTTTACTGAATCTAGTGTGGTAATACTGGTTAACAAGATTATACAGGTTTCAGGTGCACACTTCTAAAGCACATCATCTGTACACTGTATTGTATATTTACCACCCCAAATCAAGTCTCCATCCATCACCATTTATCCCCTCTATACTCTCCTCCATCTCCTCTACCCCCCCTCCTTCCAGCAATCACCATACTGTTGTCCTTGTCCATGTGTTTTTTCTCATTTTTTTTCTTTTTTGCTCAGTCCTTCTATCCCCCTCCTGCCCCTTTCCCTGACAGCTGTGTGCCTGCTCTCTATCTATAAGTCTGCTCTATTTTAACATATCATTCCTGTTCTTGCTGCAGAAAATCTCAGCCACCCTAGGTTTCTTTGGTTGGTAAAAAATATTAAAATCCACTTCAATAACATTATACTTTTATCCACTCAGTTATGTTATTTTATCTTAAAGCTCTCTCCCAGGAAGCCTTTCCTGTCTATGTGGGCAAAAGGGAAAGATGGTGTAATTTTCAAAGCACTAACATCCTTCCTCATTCTGAATTACCTATTTCACCAGAATAGGAATTTATACAATAATGGGACCTGCTTCTACAAAACACTGTCAGGTGTATATTTTTTACCAGCTTTATTGAGGTATAATTGACAAATGAAATGTTAATATGTTTAAAATGTGCAATGTAATGATTTGATATACATAACAATTGTGAAAGGATTCCCACCATTAAATTAATTAACATATCCATCACCTCACTTATTTATGTGTGTGTGTGTGTGTGAGAGAGAGAGGGGGGCGGGAGAGAGAGAGAGAGAGAGAGAGAGAGAGAGAGAGAGAGAGAGAGAGAGAGAGAGAGAGAGAGAGAGAGGAGAGAGAGAGAAACACTTAAATTCTACTTTTCTTACCAAATTTTACTACTATAGTACAGGATTAGCATTCATAATGTTATACATCAGGTCCTAAGACCTTATTTATCTGAAAGTTTGTACATTTTAACCAGCCTCTCCCTATTTATTCCAACCTGTAGCCATTGTTTCCATGTTCTTTCTTTCTTTCTTTCTTTCTTTCTTTCTTTCTTTCTTTCTTTCTTTCTTTCTTTCTTTCTTTCTTCCTTTCTTTCTTCTTATTATTATTTGTAGATTCCATACATAAGTGATACTGTGTAGTATTTTTCTCTTTTAGGCTTTTTTCATTCCATGTTAGGATTGTTTCTTCTCTTTCTCTGAAAAATGCCTTTGAAATTTTGATAGGGTTTGCATTTGTAGATTGCTTTGGGTAATATGTGCATTTTTACAATATTAATTCTTCCAATCCATGAGCACACAACATCAACCCGTTAACTGTGTCTTTTTCAATCACTTTCATCCATGCATTATAGTTTTCAGTATATAGAAATTTTACTTCCTTGGTTAATTTTATTCCTAAGTATTTTATTATTTTTGATGCTATTGTAAATTGGATTGTTTTCTTAATTTCTCTGTCTAGTAGTTGGTTGTTAGTGTATAGAGACTAATTTTGGTATATTAATTTTATATATGCAACTTTACTGAATTCATTTACTAGTTCTAACAGTTTTTTGGTGAAATCTTTAGGGATATATATATATATATATATATATATATATGACATCATGTCATCTGTAAACAGAGACAAATATACCCCTTCCTTTCCAATTTGGATGACTTTCATTTCTTTTTCCTGCCTGATTACTCTGGCTAGAACTTGCAGTACCATAATGAACAAAAGTGGCGAGAGTGAGCATCATTGTCTTATTCTTGATCTTAGAGGGAAAGCTTTCAGTGTTTCACCACTGAATATGATGTTAGCCACAGGCTAGCCATATATGGCCTTTATTATCTTAATATCATTGATCTTTTCTGTTTTTATTGTCTATATCATTTATTTCCACTCTGATCTTATTTCTTTTCTTCTACTAACTTTGGGCATTATTTGTTCTTTTTATAGGTCCTGGAGAGGTAAAGTTAGGTTGTTTACTCGAGGTCTTTCTTGTTTCTTAATGCAATCATTGGTCACTATCAACTCCCCTCTTATAACTGCTTTTGCTGTATCCCATAAATTGAGGTGATGATCACATCCTAATTCCCAGAACCTATAAATTTATTGGTTACATGGCAAAGAGGAATTATAATTACACAGGGAATTCAGGTCACTAATTAGCTGACATTAAAATGGGAGATTATTCTGAGTTATGTGAGTGGGGTCAATGTAACCACCAGGGTCCTTAAGAGTGGGAGGCAGAATGAAAATCAGGAAAGAAGATGTGATGATAGAAGCAAGGTCAGAGTGGTGTAACACGTGAATGACACCACTCACTGCTGTTGGCTTTGAGGTGGTTGAAGGAAGACAGGAGACACAGAACATGGGTGACCTTCTAAAAGCGCTAAAGCAAGGCAACGGACTCTCTTCTGGAGCCTGCTAAGGGAATCAGTCTTGCCTGCACCTTGATTTTAGCCCAGTGAGACCCATGTTGGACTTCTGACCTCCAGACCTATAAGGTAATAAAATTGTACAATTGTAAGTCATTAAGTTGGTTACAGCAGCCAAAGGAAACTAGCACAGGAGGCTTTGCACTTCTTGGCTTGAGTTAGTTAGCGAGGCTGGCAGGGGGCGGGAGGAGGGGCAATACTGGGATATCCTTGCCCCAGGAGAAGTTCACTACAGAGTGAATGGCACTCTCTAAACTCTTGCCACCCCCTGGGTCAATGGGTTCTCAGCCCCATGGTTCTGATAGCTCTTCCTGTCAGAGCACAAATATACAGATGCTAAAGCAGATGCAGGGGAGAAGCAAAGCTAACAAAGAACTCATGAAGAAACTCAAAGACTTAGTCTGAACAAACTAAAATAAGGATTTTAAAACCAAACATGTGATATAAAAAAAGAAGAAGAAAAGAAAAAAACTAACCAAAGTATATGTGACCTAATTCAAGGAAAGTAAAAAGATGAAAGCTGCAATCTAAATGAATAAATACGTTAAATGGTAATGAATCATGAGACAATTGTGTGTTAAGTACCGGCCATAAACTCAACCTTAGATTCAGATTGTGTTCTCATATACTTGATTGTATTTCCCACACATATGATTCCATTAGAGACTCTGGCAGTGTGGGCTAGGAAGGGAGATAAGAAAATTAATGTTCACCTAAAGTAGGTGTCTCACCCACAGCAAATTAGTTGCCAAGTCTGTATGTGTACCCACGTCCTGGTGTTATGTCCAGACATTATTTATTTATTCCCTGGAGGGTGCTATGGTAGATAGAAGATATAATCCTTGCCCTCAAATAATTTATAATCACTTATCCTATATAATAAAAGAGAAACATGTAAATTTGACCGTACCTTCACTCCTGATCGGCTATGCTACCAGCCAATCAGGAGCGGGGTGGGTCCGGGGCCAAGTGGCGCGGAGGTGGAGGTGAAATGGTGGTCGGTGCTGTGAGGGGAAGCAGCGGCAGCAGCAGTAGTGGTGGTGGCGGTGGCAGGGGGTGCTGTGAGCAGAAGTGGCAGCGAGTGCCCAGCCCCCGGGGCCGGGTGGTTGTAGGCAGCCGGGGCTGAGCTGAGCAGGGCGATGGCTGGGTGCCCAAGGCCTAAAGCCTCATCAGAGGCTTTAGGCCTTGGGCAGGCTGGGGATGAATCATTAGTTGGACATCCCCTGAGGGCTCCCAGTATGTGAGAGGGGGCAGGCTGGGTTGAGGGACCACCCACCCCCAGTACACGAATTCCGTGCACCGGGCCCCTAGAGATCTAATAATTGTGTGACTGTCATTACAAAAATAATCCTTACATTTGCAAAAGGACTTATAACCAGGCTGTTCTGAAACAGAAAACAAGGCTGTTACTTTTCCTGATAACACCCGTAATCATTTAAAGGTTTCAAACTACCGCATTTGACAAAGAATTGGAAGTGACTATACATCAAAAGCAAACAGAAACAAAGATGACATGTTATAGATGCTATAATGTAAGTTAATGGAGGAAATGAACCAAATTATAAAAATTTTGTTTTAGGCACAGTCGGTCAGGAACACAGTTATTACATAAATTAAAGTATATCTCTACCATAATTAAAGTATATCTATAAGTAATTATATACTATAGTATATTATAAAGCATATTTATATAGTAATTATAAATTAGAGTACAGCTATACAGTAATTAACTGTGACATTTCCTGGGACTTCGTGGATTCCCCCTAACCAAATTATCCCTCTGAGGCCATTTGGGAGCTGATTTCAAATGAACAGTGTTTTCTTAATTAAGACCCAGGAAGTCTTTTTTAGGTTTGCTCTTTCTAAGTCTAAGACAAAAGTTTGAAAATGTTTAGCATGTGCTTCACTTTGCTATGCTTTTCCTAAAAGTAAAGTATTGAAATTACAAGCAAACATGAACTGGTGGTTAATTTCTAATAGCCAAATAAAGAAGAAACACAATTTGACTAACGTTTTTGAAAAATGACAAATACCCAAGTCCAGTTTTGCACATTTCTCATTAATTTGGTTCCTATCACTTATTTTTTTAATATGTATATTTCATTGATTTTTTATAGAAAGGAAGAGAGAAGGATAAAGAGTTAGAAACATCGATGAGAGAGAAACATGGATCAGCTGCCTCCTCCATACCCCTTATTGGGGAAGTGCCTGCAACCAAGATACATGCCCTTGACCAGAATGGAACCTGGGACCCTCCAGTCCACAGGCTGACGCTCTATCCACTGAGCCAAACCAGCTAGGGCTCTATCACTTATTTAATGTAACACTTGGTTTCTCTAACAGGGACAAACAGAAAACTGTAAGCATTTTGGGAAGAGTCAATTTCTGGTCACATGCCTTGCTCCAGGCTCCCTGAGATGAAGGCCATATGACTAACACCAA
Source organism: Antrozous pallidus (assembly GCA_027563665.1). NCBI lineage: Eukaryota > Metazoa > Chordata > Mammalia > Chiroptera > Vespertilionidae > Antrozous > Antrozous pallidus. Next base: position 14,001,487 of record CM050510.1, read on the forward strand.
ACGTTTTCTCACGTTCTCTGGCAGTTAATACTTTTAAAAAAGGTATTAAGAATAACAGATGTTTAGTAAGCTATGTCTCAGGTCTCTGCTACAGACTTTCCCATGCTATTTTCTTTAATCTTCACAACAACCTAATGAGGTAGGCGCTCCTGTTCTTCTCACACAGAAGGCCCAGGGAGGAAAGCCAAGTCTGCCAGTCCTGACAGCTGCTCAGCGCTGGTCTGAAGTCAAGGCCAAGCAGGCTGATCCAGGAGCCTACTTCTCCACCCTCCCATGCCTGCCTCAGAACCCCCACCCAGCTCCCCACACCCCACTCACTCCAGAGCCTTCCATCAGGCTGGCAGGAAAGAACTGAGCACATTTGTCACTCGTGACTACTTTTTCTCAACTCTGAGGTTTTCTTTGACCAACCGGGCTTATTCACTCAGTCTGGATAGTGGTTCTGGAACTGCAGAATGAGGATTCCTTCCGTTTGTCAGCGTGGCCTCTGCCAAAGACTTGCTTTTAGTTTTTAAAAAGATTGGATCTCTTCCTCTCTCTTTTTGGAATGTCTTTAAAACCATGTTTGTCACTTAAAAGAAAAAAGAAGACAAGAAAACCAGGCTTCCTCTATCACCTGCTGTTTCTCACCAGCCAGGAGGAGTTAGGCTAGTGTTTCTTTCTGTGGCTATTATTCATGAAATAATAAGGGACTGCAAAATGAGGGTTGCTGCCTTGAGAGGACAGGTCCCCATTTCCCCATGGAAAATTCAACTCCTGATCATTCTGCCTATATTAATATGCCAGGTAGTCAGTAAGTGCTTTGGAAAGCACAAGTGCATGCTGAGATGACAGAGATCAGGTGACGCTAAGGTTCACCAAGACAGACAACTGAACTATATCGATTGCCGCCCTACCAGTATAATCAGATTATATGCTTTTGAAAGCTTATTGCCTCAGTTAACTTTAATCAAGTTTATAGAACACATGAGGCACTCTACTTATTGCCATGTGGTGATTCTGAAAACAGTTTCAAGAAGCTTTTCACTTCAAGTCGACTACCAGTGAAGGCAACTCTAAGCTCCAGTCTCTTTCTAGAGGCCAACACAGTGAGTCAAGAGTTGTTGTCTTTGCCATTCTGAAAGAGTGGCATCTTTTCACTATTCATGAATATCAACAACCAATAAGAATTGAAGACTATGATCAAGAAGAGCCCTGTGCATGTCAGGGTACTGGGATGGCAGTACTGACTAGGGTCAGTGGGATTAATTATGAACACCTGAATGGAAGACTGGACTCTCAAACACTGATGGAGAAGAAGGAGGCAACCAGGTGAGAGGAGGGAGGGAGGCATTTTAAGGTGACCCTATATAGAGATTTGACAAGAAAAGTGACACTGGATGACTTGACAGGATTGTTCTAACTTTCCAGAAGGACAAAGAATAGTTGCAATCTTTATCTTGAATGCAAGACTCAAAATAGAATAATTAATGGCTAAATCACCAAGATGGGTTAGAATGATAGAAGCCATTATAGCTAGGACTCAAGAACTCAGAACAAAAAGTCAGAGGCTTCTACCTCTGCCCTGATCAGTGACAGATCTGCGTATTGGTACATCTACAATTGTGCACACCGACAATTTCTTGATTTTCCAGAATAAAAGAAATTTCAAATAATGAAAACTCGCTTGTTCCTCATTTCATTGTAATCAATGCAAATTTATCATTGTTGCCCATCAAATTTATACCCAAGAATCAACCCAATAAAATAGTTAGAATTTCCTTCCCTTATGTGTTTGTTGGGGCTTGGGATGTAGAACTCAAATCCTTCCCCCGTGACTTGTGTATTTATGTGAGCATTCCTAAAGGATTGGAGGGGGACATTTCTAGCCTCTCTCCTCCCTTCTTCAATGACCTAGGGGAGAAGTAGTGTTTTACTGAATTGGTGCTTTGGGGATAGAAGCTAGGCATGTGTTCATATGCAGCCTCATCACTTCTTTTTTTGGGGTACTAACTGCCTGCAAGAAGCATGAACTCTTGCATGTTCTCAGCATATACTTAGAGCAGGCTTAATCCCTGTAAAGTAGATTTATCAGTCTCTCTCTCTCTCTCTCTCTCTCTCTCTCTGTGTGTGTGTGTGTGTGTGTGTGTGTGTAGAAATAAGATTTTTGTCCATAGATCTGCCTCTAAAGGGAGCTAAAGTAGAGAGGAGAAAATAAATAGAGAAAGTGATAAGGTGATCTCTAAGGGACAATGCTCTCTGATCATAAAGGAAAAAAGGAGAGAAAAAAGGTTTTTTTTTAAGTTATCTAAAGAACATCTGGTAGAAACTGACCTGAAAATGTAATTTCAAATGAGTGTTCTCTCAAATCTGGAAAGAAACCCAAACCTTATTATAAATATCCTAGCTGAGGCTTTGGAAAAACAGTAGATGATGAGACTGCATTTCATGTGCTTTGAGTGCAATTTAATTCTTGGGATTTTCCTAAATTCATCTCAGGAAAGGGTAACCAATGGCATTCTTGGCCCATCTTGATGAAGAGCTTTTTGTCTTTTGGCTGAATCTATGCTCTTGGACATATGGGCCATGCCCAGTCTTCTCAGAGCCTCCTAGCTCTTGTCTTCATTTGGAAAAGATGGAAATCATACCAGCACCCCCTCTTAGCACTATATTGAAATAGAAAGATCTGGAAAAATACAAAACCAGATGGAAAATTTTCCTGATTGGCCTTTGTGCAGCTGTCTTGGCTCCTAATATCCCCACATCCCAAGCACAATATGATGATATTTGGACACATCAACTTCTATAGAAGCCTAGCCTAGCGCAATGCATGCAGGACCATCTGCAGGCCTTTACCTCAGCTGTGTGCCAGGGGAAATGTTCCTAAACAGATATATTTTAATCCTGTGGAATTCAGTTTGTTTGTTTTATAAATGTGATGACCTTTACACATATGGGGCTTGAATCAATCAGATCTGCATTATGATAAAGGCTGAAGCCATCTCTTTCTTTATTAAGTGTGAAAAGATGCTGGAGAAAGGCTAAACTCTTTCCTAACTCCTGTCTGATATTATTAAATCCATCCTTCATGCCAAAGCTGCATGTCATGGAGAAGCTAACCTGTTTAGACCATGCTCCCATGAGCCGGACGTTTATTGGAGAATACCATCCCTTTGACCCTTGGGTGTATCCAATCAGTTCTCACACCACGAATGAGAATCCAAAAGTCAAAAAAGAGGAGGAAATGACTTCTATGAAGTCTCTTACCTTTCATTTAATGCTATTTCTTTGGTCAACTGTATTTCCCTCCAGAATTTCTCCCTACCACCCCCATGTTTTCCTGCTACTTTTTCACACTACAGTTAATTGCTCTTTCTTTCCAGCCCTTTCCTCTGCTGTTGACACCCGTTTTTTAAGCCAGCTCTTTCTATCTCCCTTTAGGCTTTTCCCTCCAAGGAAGGCTTAGATATTTGTGTACTTCATTCCAAACCAAATAAAGTGAACAATCCCCAATGCCTTAGAATGGGATCCCCAATATTTTCATTGAGAGGAAGACTTTTTATTTCTTCCCAAGCTCTAAGATCCCTGGGTGAGGGACACAGATGAGAGTGAAATATGCAGGGCGCTTCCCCTGATCTTCACAGAGGTGTTCCTCAAAGCATGCAGGCACACCCTGGGTGTTCCCGGAGACAAGTTTAGGTAGTGCATAATTATGGTGGACTTGGGTTGTGTATTGATTGAAATGTGCATTAGAAAAAATTTAGCTGGCACACCAAATCTGCAATTTCACAGCTTGTCCTGCCTAAAGTGAAAATATAAAAAGGGAGTGGTTTAAAGAAAGATATTAAGTAAAAATAGTAGATGGAATGTGAGTATGGTAGGAATCAGGAAGACGGGGCATGAGTGACTAAAGCTTGGGAAACACCACTTGATGGAAATGACTGGAACTAGGAAGAATGGGACATGATGTCAGTTTCTGGCCCTACTTTCAAACCCCTGAACTTAGGGCCGAGGGTGGGAATGCAGCTGTTACCCAAGCTAAGATTCCCAATTTCACACCAGGGACCAAAATACGTAGAAATGTTTCTCAAGGAATAAATCAAATTCATATCCTGCTATCACCAAGGATAACCTTGCCATTAAATCTGAGTTAGAAGCACTCTGCTAAAACCTAGTGTAGAGGCTAAAAAGCCTCTAATTTGGCTTTGCCTGATACTTTCTCATGGTTAGATTGGAATTCAGGATTTGCAGGAGAAGAATACTGCCAAGGTGAATAGCCCTTCTCATTGTATCATATCAGGGGATCGAGGCTCTCCATTTGACTTATCAGTAGGTTATCAACCTTGATCCCTCATTGAAGGCAGTGTCTGTGAGGTTGATCAACTAAAATATTCCTTTTTTTTTTCATACTCTATTTGTTACCCACATGTAAGTCCAGCCTACACACAAACAAAAAGTAAGCTTTCTCTCCTGAATGAAGAACTGAAATGTGTAGTTAAAAAACTACTTATTTGGGGTGTAATTAGTAGTTATTTTGGGAGAGATGCTTTGTGATTATGCAAATACCTTTTTTTTTTCTTTAAAGGTTGCCCACTAATCTTAGGACTCACCAATGGGTCTCACCTCCTCTACAACAATTATTACTGTGATGTTCTGATGATGATATTTCATTGCCCTATTTCTTCTACATTTACAGTTTGCAAATCTTGTATAACATCTGCCCCTTCTCTCATCTTATTTATTTATTTACTGATTTATTTGTTCTATTATTTACTTATATAAGTATGGACGCATCAATATTTACTTCAGCATTTCGGTTATAGCCTAATAATATCATTACTTATTTTGGGGGGCTCTTGTCCCAACATTGGCTATAGAAAACTTGTAGGTTGACTCCTGTATCCTTTTGACATGCTTTATCCTTTAAAAACAGTGTTTTTGGTGCTTTCAAACTTTCTATCATTCAAGGTGCTCCAAATTCATCTTGAATTTTTCATGCCTCAGTTCTAGAATCAGTCATTCCTCCAAGAGTCCCTGATTTCTTTGCTAGGAGGATGGTATTTAGAAACAAAGATGTTGAAACTGGGTATGTCCATGGGTATCTGGTGTCATTGAGAGAACAGAGATAGAAAATCTGTGTATATATATGACCCCATATATGCACACACATCTTTATTAACTCTGTGTCTACTTATCTGCACATATATAAATGTACATATGTGTAATTTAGTGTCTATACATGTGTGATATATACATATACATACTCATGTTTCTGTTCACACATGTGTATGTGTGTATAAATAGAAACATAAGATTATACTAATATCCTTGGACCTGCTTTTACTTTACTGGCCTAGTACTGATTGCCAGTATTATCTTAAAGGCTCTACCTTGCATTTAAAATCCTAGATCAGTAACTCTTATGGGCTGATGTCCAAAAAGACATGTTAAAGTCCCAACCCCTAGTATTTCAGAATGATCTCACTTAAAAATACAGCAGTTGAAGATGTACAATAATCCAGATGAGGTCATACTGGAGTAGGGTGGAGCCTTAATCCAATATGACCGGTGTCCTTAAAAGAAGACAGAAAAGGAAGACGGACATGTGAAGACAGAAGCAGAGGTTGGAGTTATGCTGCCACAAACCGAGGACCACCTGGGGCCACCAGAAGCTGAAGAAACAAGGACTCTTCCCCAGAGCCTCCAGAGGAACATGGACCTGTCACCCCCTTGGCTGCAGACTTCTAGCCCCCAGAACTGTGAGCCAGTAGCTTCCTGTGATTTAAGGTTCCCTGTTATGATTCTGTACTTTGTCATGGCAGCCCTAGGAATTCAATACAGCGCCTATATATTTGATACTATTTTCTACTCTGTGTATATCTGATAATACACAAATTACCCACTTTACTTCAAAGGCTACCTCAGTTATAACACATTTAAGACTGTCTCGATCCCTCCTGACCTCTGTCCTTGGTAGCAAAGGCAATCACTTTTAAAAAAATGTTTTTAGTGATTTTTTTTTAGAGAGAGAGGAAGGGACAGGGATAGAGAGATAGAAACATCAATGAGAGAGGAATATCACTGATAGGCTGCCTCCTACATGCCTCCCACTAGGATTAAGCCCACAACCCAAGGCTGTGCTCTGCCTGGGAATTAAATCAGCGCTCTCTTGGTTTCTGGGTCAACGTTCAACCACTGAGCCACACAGGCTGGGAGGTCACTTATTTTCTATTACATCCCTACCACTTGGCACATGCCAGGTACAGAGGAGGTGCTCACTAAATGTTCACTGACTTGGACACCTACAGGCTTCCTCTGTCAACCCATTAGACTATATAAGAGGATCTCCCTTCGAATACATTTATTTATTTAGTTAGTTATCGCCTCAGGTCTGTTGGGTAAAGTCCTCTCTTCTTCCATTTCTCCCTCCTTCCCTTACTCTTCCCTTTCCTTCCTTCCTTCCTTCCTCCCTCCCTCCCTCCCTCCCTTCCTTCTTTCTCTGAACTCCACCCTCCCTCAACCAATATTCACTCACTGGACACAAACTACATGCACAGCATAGTTCTAGAAGCGAGAGAATTAGCAGTAAATGAGAGACACAAAAATCCTTGTATCTTGGAGCTTACGTTCTAATGGGGAAGAAAAGTCTAGAATCTGCGATTGCAAATCCCCAAGGTCTAAACGATAAGTAAGTGGTGGTTTGGGATGATAGGATACACTTTGGGAATGGTTTCCAGGGTGGTTTTGTTTGTTTGTTTGTTTGTCTGTTGGCCAGCTGTGGTCTTGGGGCCTCCTGCCCAACAACCAAAGGCCCCAGCTGAACAGCTGTACTTTCCTTATCCAATTTTTAAATTCTTCTCCCCTTCCTGTGAGGAAGAGTGAAGGGGAGAGGAGGGTAACGGTGGGAGTAGGGGAGAAGAGGGAGGAGAGAAGAGCAAGAAATGTGCCAGGAAAAGAAAGTAGAAAGGAAGGAATGGGAATAATGATTCTCCTACAACATACCTAAAAGCCAGCCCTTCCTGGGCTGTGTCAGGCTAACTACCTTGCCTTTGCTAACAGCTTTTTTTTATTATTAGGTGATTAAGTTGACAACATAATTGCATAATCATAATGGCTAGCCAGTCCTCAGAGGGTGACATGCCAGGAAGTGGTCTAGACACCACTTGACCCCCGTTTCTGCTCGCCACAGTTCTAGGAGATGAGCACTATTGTTTTTCCTCCCACAGGTGAAGAGCCGGTGCTCACAGAGGCAGGCATTTCCTCCAAGTCCCACAGTTAGTAAATAACAGAGTCCAGACCCAGATGTTCGCAGTGTGGACCTCAAAGTCCTGGCCCTTCCCCCTGTTTTCAGGGAATCCCCTTCCCCGAAAGGAGGCACCAGCTGGCTGGGGCTGCCGGGCCTATATAGCCTTCAGACAGGATTTCCTCCCACAGCAATAGACCTTCTTGCTGACCTTGTCCCTTTCATCACTTCATTATATCTTTTCTTGACCCCTGACCCCAGTGGTCTGTATCCCCTGGTTACAAGGGTAAACAGATATGTGAGTGATGTTTGCTGGATTCCCAATGGTCAAAGTCCCTCTGTCTTTCCTAGCACCCCTCAGCCTTTTCATTCTCTCCTCATTATGTAAGCCAGCATGGCGCAATTTTCCAAAACATCCAATTAGCAAGTGCATAGAAGGGGCTGGGTCCATAATGAATTAGTGATCCAGGATGCAACAAAGCAAAACCAAAGCCAAGGATGTGAAAAGACCAGAAGAGTGACGCTGCAGGAGGAAGATGCGCACATTCTAGGACCTTCCTCGGGAGGGACAAAGAACCCAACACTCCGCTGACTAATTGGAATCCCCAAAGCTCCTCCGAGGTCTTGGGATTGAGCAGACATCAATCATGGGGTGGCGGTCGCGAGCGGAACATCTCCGGCTCCAGGCTGAGTGGCTGCCTTTGTTCAGTGGTGAACCCATCCTTTCCCCATCACTTTCATGTGGGAGAGGCTGGCCTCTCTGTTCCTCCATGATGGTTTGAGCCTTTTAGAGATGGTCTTTCCTGCAAGATGGCCCCAGCCCCTGGGATTTCTTGCTTTTCATGAAAGCAGAAGTCAAGTTAGATCACCATGATTTACGAGACCAATTTAGGGTGACTGTGGAGGAGAGAGGAAAGATGGTAGAATGCCAGGATTCCCAGAGGCACAGCTACGATTCCAAGGTGGAGAAACGAGGAGGGCTTGGGTTGAAGTCCAGCCAATCAAACTTATCCCCAACATCAACTTGCTCTCCAATGCTTCTAGTGAAGTGTAAAGGCCAAGGGAGTGTGGGCCACCATGTTTCGTGGAAGTGTTGACTTTTCATCAGGAGGAAATAGAAATGAGATTGGCTTTTGGCTACTATGGACTCTAGTCACTTCCTGAAAGGCCAGAGCCAGCAAAACAAGAAGCCTGACGAGTAGGACAGCAAGTTCCCACATTGTGTGGGGGTGACATAACGACCATCACATGCTTGCCAGGGGTGAAAATTACAGCATGGGAGTTGAAGGAATCTTTCACTGTATTTCCTTACCTCCAGCCTTTCACTGTATTTCCTTCTGGTTCTTGGCTGGACGAATGCCAGCTCTCAGGGCTGATCTCTGCACTTGAGGGAGCATGACTAAGCCCACCCACCACAGCACCGTCTAAGCACCCTGCTTATTCCCATGGCAATGGAGAGAAGCAATGGCAGATGAAAAGAAAAGTGAAATGGAGATGCCCACCAGGACATTTCTAAGACACACTCGTTGCTACTGCTGCTCAAAAGAGTAACTACGAAGATGCATGTTGCTAAGCGATGTTGCATTTCCAGTTCTTCCTAACTCCATTAGCAACACAGGATGGGATGCACTCCGCTGGAGAATGATGAGATGCTTTCTTATTTCTGTGAATAATCAGCCTCGGCAACCATGGCTTCCAACAGAGAGCAGAAGTGATTATCCTGTGTGCCCTGGTGGGGATGCGTATTAGAACTCAGTGGTGGATGCCCGTGGGGAGTCCGTGGGCTCTCAGCTAACCCACTCCCCCGCAGCGCCCTCAAGCCTTAAAAATAATAAATGAATTCATAAGTAAGCACATATTCCTTCCATGAAATGTCTCCTCACAAACCTTGTATTTGTCTATGTAGCAAGTGCTAGAAAATTGTGAATTTTAAATACACTTCAACATTTGGAGTAAAATGGTTCTACAAATGTTTATCCTCCTGATCCAAAGACAACCCTGGTTTGGGGGATCCTGTGTGAAGGTGGCTGCTCTTTGCAGGCCAGTCCCAGATCCCACACGGATGACAACAGTCCTTTGGTTTATAGATCCTAGAAGTTGCCCAGATTTAGCTGCCAGCTAATGGCTTCTTGCCTCTTTTTCCCAGCATTTCCTCATTACCCCAAATTCTCAGTTACCCAGAATTCACAGCATCCAATATTCCCCACTAACTCAGTATTTCCAAGCTACTAAGTATTACACATAAGTCATTTGCAATAAATAAATAACCTTTTCAGCAGGATGCTACCAATGGAACTCCGGAACTTTTCAACTCTTTAGATAAGCAATGCTGCACAGGAGACATTGCTGTAGGTCAGTCAGAGCATCAAGTCTGGATGGAGTCAGACTGCATAGGTGAATCTTAGTAACACTACTTCCCATTGACGTGGCTTGTGGCAAATTAATGTCTCCGCGCCTCTGGGACTCACCTGCTATTGCCATGGCTACATAAGTTGATTTAAATAAGTTGATATATGTAAAGTGCTTAGAACAGTGACTCCTGGCACCTTCTGGCTCTGGGGCAGAGCTGTAGAAGTATTTGCCAGAGTCTTCAACCACCTCTCCTTTCAATTAAAATAAGCAAGCACTTTGGTTCATGAAGGGAAAAACAGCCAACTCCAGAATGCACCCATAGGATCTGTACTCACTGCTTTTATATTTCAGAGGAAACCACTGATCTAATGAAGCTAGAAATAGCCAAATTTCGAACTCCTATAACATCAGACTGTTACTAATTATGGTTCTGGTCATATGCCATATGTTTCCCAGAAATAACAAATGTTCCATGGAAAAGTAAGTGGCTAATAAGGGTAGGAAAAACATGTATAGTAAATGTCCTTGTTTTTCTTGGCTGCTAACTTTAATATAATGAAATATTCAATGAAAAAATATAAACATTCAACTGCAGCCAGCTACTTCTGCCCTTCAGAAAGACTCTGGAAGCACTGCAAGTTAGGGAGCCATGTTCAAATAGCATTGTCAAGTAATTTCTTTTGAATCTGCTATATTTTAAACTTTGGAAAATGTTGCTAGGGTCTCAGGTGTTTTTCCCAGTAGGTATTACAGTGGTAGACGTTAAACTAACTCCATGTGATTCTCATTTTCAGAAACACAATTTTGGACTGCTTAAGAGTGACAATGTATCCCCTTGAGTTGCATTTAAAAAAATTTCATTTCATGTTTAAATATAGCCTTTTTGTGTGGGTTGCTTTTTTTTTTTTCCTTACTAGGAACATATTCTCTGAGATCATTTCTCAATGTTGCTATTTAACAGGCTCCATGTTTTAGATTTTTTTAAGCCTCCCTTTATATCACTTAAATGTGATTGAAGTGAATTTTTGCAACTATTGAGTGAAAGAAAATTAATTATTGATCACATGAGTTTTGTTTATAAAGGCCATACCAGCACTAGGAGGTTGAAGGTACGTTTTCTTTCAGTACAGTTTATACTCAAGAGCATGTATTTCAAGAATACTTCAGTTTGATACTCTCATTCATTCCTATTTTCTAATGCCTATAAAAGCATGATGATCATGCAGGTGCTCAAAAGGGATCAAGTTCTAATCCAAGCTGCTTTGTAGACAGGCGCTGCCCTCTATAGTGTGATGATACCACATGTAATCAGTGAGCTGATGATGCCACCGGCAATGCCAACTGCTGGAGTTATAATGATAAAAATAGCAGACCGAGGTCCTGTCCTCCTGGAGCTGAGAGTCTGGGGTGGTGCTGGTTAGTGTGGCCTGTGGCCAGCCCTACCCCATGAACTATTCCTTATCAGACAGCAACAGGATAATTACAGATATTTCAAGTAATTGGTTCAACACTGTTACAATAGTTGGGCATTATTGCAACATCCAATGTGTGACCAAGTGGAATGTGTGGTCAAGTGGACATACCTCACCTCACTGACTGATTGCCAAACTTACTAAATGAATTTCCCATGGCGGGATCTCACCACTAGTCATGGGCATGAGGACACATATTGGTCTGCGATGACTTGAAAATGTTTGTAAAAATCGACTTCTTCCAAGAGATAGTTTGGGAAGCTTTTGTATCCACTCATCTACTGCTGGGCACTTGAATTGCTTCCAAATCTTAGCTACTGTAAATAACACCACAATGAACATATGGGTGTGTATATTCTGCACATAAACTGAAATTGGAACAATACAGGGAAGAAGTGATTTTTAAGGGTGGATTGGAATGTAAGGGGTAGAGATAACAGCATGAGAAGAGGTATGAAGGCGAAGAGTGCAAGGATGTCCTGGGTCACTTCGTTCACTGCAGTTGGAGCATGATACGGGGATGGGGCAAATGGGAGCAAGGAGATAAATGTGAAAAGGTCAATTGCAGCCAGTTAGTAGAAGGATTCGAATGCCATGGAAGAGAATTAGAATTTTATTTATAACTAGAGGCTCATTGCAGGAAGATTTCTGCAAGAATAGGGCTTCCTTAGACCTATTCCTGCAAGAATATGGCTTCCTTTGGCCTGAGCGAAGCAGAGAAAGGAGTAAAGCCCACTGAGGCAGGCTTCCCTCCTGCTGCCGCCACCATCCCTCGCTTTTGCTTTCCCTCCCACTACCGCCACTGCCACTACCCCACACTTTGGCTTTCCCTCCCTCTTCCTTCTAAGCTGTCTTCAGTCTTCCCGCCTGTGTATGCAAATTAACCACCATATTTGTTGGGTTAATTTGCATACTTGCTCTGATTGGCTGGTGGGTGTGGCGAAGTGATGGTCAATTTGCATGTTTCCCTTTTATTAGTGTAGATGGGAAGTTATCAAATATTCCTGAATGTGACAGTGATGTGAAAAAAAGCTCTATTTTACCAAATACTATTGGTCTCATTAGTATATTGGTCTCTATAGGCATCCCTTTGAAGCAGGATGTTTTTAAGTGAAGTAAATAATAATGATAAAAATGATTTTTTTAAAAGTTATTTTAATGGTGTCATCCAGTATAGTCATATGTCATATGTCACATGTCATCTTAAATCTGCTCGGGCACCACATCATAGCCAATGCCACTTGAAAAGGTCCAATCCCGGGTGATGACTGCGATTTGGAAATGTCATTTCTTAGCTTAACAGTGGTGGGAGGACACACATTCTTCCTGTTTTCAGAGGCTACGGAACATTAAAGTAATACACTATTACAGAAACTTACACTACAATGTCAAGTACCATCACCCACAGGACAGGTGAGTGGCATTTTCTTCTCCCTGTTGTTCTCAGCTCTCTGTAAACTAGACTTGAACTCACTCAATGTGCCTACTTCATTTTAAGTTCCTGTGTATCATCAAAAGGCTATTAATTCTTGCAACTGACTGACTTGGAATGTTCGGCAGCATTAAGATTCCCATAAATGTACCTTAAAAAAAATAGATAAGCCACTAAGTAAGTTTTAAATCTTGAGGGTAAAATTTTATGTAGTTTTTACAAATAAAATAAGGCTCTCCAGTCATCTGCTCTTTCCCTCACAGGGGAGAAGGAAAAGTATTATCACATTAGGATTGCACACATTCGCTCCTGGTTTCATACTTTTTAAAATTGTGCTATAAGAACTAAGAGTTATAAAGACACTATCCTATTAAGCTGAAAGCTATGCCTTTAGGATTGGTCGTGTTTGCAATGCTCCGACTATAGCACAAAGCTGAAACACGGCACAGTGAGTCACTCGCTGATCGTGATGTGCTAAAGCGGTGATTCTCCACAGAGAGTGACTATGCCTCCCAAAAAATAGTGGACAGTGTTTAGAGATGGCTGTGGGCACACTGCTCGCACTGACCGTTCTGCACTGCGTAGGACATCTGTAAAAAGCTGTATTTTGATGGTGTCATACAGTAGTCACTCTCACACTGGAATGATCTGGTCCAATGGGTTGCAGTCGAGAAACCCTGTACTCCAGAATCACACTAAAACATTCCCATCATTCCTCTAGGCATATATGAAAATAACATTGATTCATATAATCCGAAAGTCAGAAACAATGAAGTTTCTGGAAGGAACCCTCGTGCACTGCTGGTGGGAATGCAGACTGCTGCAGCCACTGTGGAGGACAGTATGGAGTTTCCTCAAAACACTAAAAATGGAACTCCCATTTGACCCAGTGATCCCACTTCTAGGAATACATCCCAAGAAACTAGAAACACCAATCAGGAAGGATATATGCCTCCTTTTGATAGAGTGAACTAACCCCCTGATTTCTGCAAGTGATCTCTGAAGGTGACCCTCAGAGCAGTCTGGTCTAACTGCATCTGTGGAAATGCTTTGAGTACAGATATGCTAACACTGTCATCAGGGCATCTTCAAGCAGATCTTCAGAAAAGGCAGGCATGCCTGGAGACTCACACAAGGTTCCAGACATGTCTTCTCTGCTGAGTTGTAAGTCATGATGATTTTAAGATGCGCCATCAGTTAAAGAACAGCTTTTGGGAATGTGGCAAAGAAATACTTCTGCTTAAATGTGTTCCTTGGTTGTAAAATGTGAACCTTGTTTTTGCAGACAGTAACTATGTAAAATGTATAAAGTACATTAAATGTATGAGGAGATGTACTAAGCTCTTTTTGTAAGAAGAAATAAGAAGACTGAAACACTATCCCTTAGATCCTGCTTGATTAGTGCTCATCTCAATTATTTTCACTGGCTTTGACATTGTCCCCTCACTCTCCCACCACTGCACCAGGAAGAGGCAGTAAGATGCAGGGTCAGCAGCCGTACCACCCTTAGATCCTCAGCAACAAGAACAAAACCAGATCTCACAGGTTCCCTCTAATTTCCTCTCCGGGGATTTCTCCAAGGCCTTTGATTGTGAACTGATGCTGTGAACAACTCTTGTGCTGAGCATGGTTCTGGCACTGCCAGAGAATATAACCGTAGAACTAACTGCTTAGAGGCGATGCATATTTAAAATAATTCTTTAAATTCCATCTAATAACCAGCCCATACCACTTACGCATAAACAAGAACTTGCCAGCTTGCTCGACTGGAAGTAAAGATCCATGTGACCAAGGATTTTATCTGTGTTTAAATGAGTGAGTGAGTGAGTGAGTGAGTGAATGAATGAAATCTTCTCCCAAACAGCACAGTCATTATACAATTGCAGATGTCTTTTATTTCACACTCATGACAGGAGGCAATAGGACCCACTGCATGTTATTAGCTGTACATGTTCACACAGCCATTCTCTACGGAGCCTCTCATGCCTGCCCCTGCCCCCTTTCCAGCTTCCCTCCCATCATTCCCCCTTTGCTCCCCACTGAACTGGCTGTGGTTCAGTTCCTAGTACGCTCCTTGCTCTCTTCTGTCTCAGAGCCTCTCCCCAGCACACTACCCCCCCCCCACCCACCCCAGCCCTTCCGATTCCTCCAGGAAGGCCTCCCTGATCACCGCTCCACTAGGTGCAGTGCCTGTATTTTTATAGTTTCACAGTTTCTCATGTTTGGTTCAGTTTTCATCATAGTACCTACTGCACTTGTAAAATATAACTTGTGTAGTTATTTGATTAATGTCTCTTCCCACCTTAGACCACTCAACTGTAGGCAGAAATCATGCCTACCCATTTCCTATTAATATCCCCTCATCTAGCACCCTGCCTGTCAGATAGCAAGCGCTCAACCACTATTTATTGAATGAATACATGAATTATTTTTTTTTCTAGGAGTATAATCTGCTACCAAATATATGAGTCCATGTTCTACTGTATCCTTCTTCTTTGGACTCAAGTTGGGGGCTTGATGCTTTTTGGTTAACTGAAATCATTATTCACTGAGGTCTCTAACACTAAAAGAGCTTGTTGCAAAATGGCTGAAAAATCAACTGCTTTTTATTCTTTTTCTACATACTAATAAAAACGTAGTGTGCTTCCCTTCCCCCCAACCCCCACCCCTGGTTAATTTATTAGCTGTTTGGGCATTAAGAACATAACTGGGTGGGAAATGGTGGTCAGGAAATCAATTGTCTGGATAATGAGTATTTGTTTCTATGTCTGCATTTGAAAACATCTGGAAGCGCATTTTAATTACCCTCTGGATATTTGGTGTCTTGCACTCTCAGCCTCAAATAATATCTTCCTGTTACTGTCCCCCGGAGTGAAAGATGCTCTGTTGACAACACAGGTGTTTTTGATAGAGGGGGTTTATGGGACATTGAAAAGGGGCAATGAACTTGGGGGCTAGGAGGATTCAGATAGTATTCTGTCTAAGAAGAGGAGCGAGGAGGAGGTCTTTCGTGCAGAGAACGGCAGAAAAATAGGAATTCATGTAATATCACGTCACTAAGAAGCTAGTCACACAGGAAGCCTTGGGGAAGGATATGGAATTCTTTGGGATCCAGACAAAAGGATTCTAGCCAAAGGGAGCTAAAGAAAGACAACTGAGCCAGTGGAAATCGGAAATAATTGTAAACCTGAAAGTTATTTATGTACTTCTCTTTAAAATAGTCTTGTTGCATTAATCTCCCTACCTGTTGTTATCAGGATCTCTGTCACTGGGCCATTTTTATGGGAGGGTGTGGATAAAACACTTGCATGAACAAGTTTCTAGAAGTTGGGGCAGTGTTTGCTAATCTAGGCCTCCCTCTTGGAGAGCCCTTGAGGAAGTTCAGCCTCCTTAAAGAGCTCACCCTGCCCGCTGTCCTGTTCACTGCTTCCGAGGGGAGTGACTCATTCACTGCCTTGGAGCTTTTCTGTCCATTTCTCATCCCAACTCTCCTCCTGTGGGTCTCAGATCTGCAGCACGAACTCCGACAGCCTCTCCTTGTTCCACGTAAACCAGGGATAAAGGAGAGCTTATTTGGGGGTCACTGGAGAAGGGGGGTCTCCGGTGAGGAATCCCCTGTGAGATCACAGACACAGAGAGACCTGAAGGCTTGAGGAGCAGCAGCAAGGCCTAGAGGCCCAGAGCGAACACTCACTCTCTTCCCCTCCAGGTCCCAGGAAAGGGTCTTACATTGAATGATACCCATGCTTTACTGTCTTCCAGCATTTTCTTATTATTCTTTAGTGTGATGTTACAAAGATCCAATGAACTAAGGCAATGGCTACTGTCATATCTAGGGTTGTACTATCCAGACGTAGTTGAAACCAGAGAATTACGACAAGAAGAAACGGCCGCGCAAGCTGCCTGCTCCCTACCAACTTAATGTACAGTTCTCTCTTGGCTTCCAGGAGACATGGATTGGTGTGGAGACTTACTTCTCAATGTCACGAGGAGAGAGAAAGCAACAACCAAAGTTTAGATTTTGCTTAGCATAACTTCAGATATTTCTTTACTGTCCCATAGATCTCATGAAGAGGACTGGCCTACCAAATTTGGAATAAAGACTTTGTACTTTCACTTTCTGGTGTCCTTCAGACCAGCCATGTTCTGATCTAGAATAATAAAAGCATGATATGCTAATTAGACCAGAGAGCCGAACGACCTTCCAAACATCCGTCCGGATGACCTTCTGGACGAAGCCAGAGCTGCAAGGGCAGAGGGCAGTCTCTGCGAGGACTGCGAGAGCTGGGCCCCTGGCATGAATTTTGTGCATCAGGCCTCTAGGACTTAGTAAACCAGGAGCTTGATGGGGATAAAAGGAAGTAGGTCGAGTCAAATACATGTACATTTCATTTTACATCAACTTCTCTCCTTCCCCTATAATAGCAGTAAAATACAAAACAAGGTTTGGTTCTTGCCCACATTTATTTTACTTTTGTCATTTGCTCCTCATATAAAACTATTTGGCCAAGTAAATATTCGATTACTATCCATGCCTCATTTACAAACAGCCGCAAAACATGTCACCGGGGTCTAAGCCATACCACCTTGCTTACATATCTTGGCTGGTTCTCATCTGTGGCTGCAAGCACATTTTGAAAAATATCCACAAAATTCATCTACCAGATTTCCCTCTCTGAAAAGCCAATTTCCTAAATATTCAATGAGTTGGCTTCTGAGACCCACATCCACACATCAGGCAAGTAATAATGTCCTTGTCTTAACAGGAAATTCACTGTTGTGGTTGCTGCTTTTCTAATTGTGCCAGAGTAGAATTTCAGAAGAACCTTTTCTGAATGAGAAAACATCCCACCTGCTTGCTGCCGGGGATCCTCCTGCACATCCCAGGCCCAGAGAGCACTCTGGGACAGGAAGGAGGGGCCCATGCATACTGCCTTTTTTTCCAGGAAGCAAGACAGGTTTTTACTTCATTATCAGCTATCCTGTTTTATTTCGAAGTGAATTTCTTACTCTTCAATAATGTTTCCATTTAACCAGAGTCACCATAGAAGAGAACAAAATTTTAAAAATAAAAAAAAATTAGCATGGGTACATAGTTTTCCTTCCAGTAACATAAATGTATCAAGAGTTAAAAATGGTAGCATATACCTTGTGATGAAGCTTTGATGACACACATAAGCTAGCATTTTCCTTTTACCAAACACCAAAACATATAAACACACAGCAACCCGAGGAGGACGCAGTAACTTTGCATTCTGAATCTCAATGGGCACAATGGAAACGCAGGCCTTGGGAGAGGTTAAAAAAGTACTCACAGTACGCAGCCTCGCAGAGCCTGGGTCCCGCAGCCTCCTGGGTTCAGGCTGAGCCTATGACCAGCAGCTCTGTGGCCCTGCAACCCAGATCGCGCATAATTAACCCATATGTCACTAGAAGATCTGACAGCTTGGTAAAGCAGTTTATGTAAGCCTGTTACTTTTAATTCTTCTGAAGTTGCCTTTGCCAACAGGAAACAGGAAACACACCTACAAGAACACTGACATAGTTCAGCCTAATTGGTCTTTGTGGCTCCAAGTTCTCCGGGGTGAGTCTTATATCACAGGGGGTGGTAGGTACGTCCTCAAAAGAGTAGGACTCATGTCCTGGCATTTCATGGTCTAAAGTCCTTTGGACAGATGCTGTTTAGGCAACTTTTAATGGGGAGAAATAAGCATTCTTAGTAACATTCAGGCCTATTGCTTTAATCCTGGAAGGACTATAAACTTTAGAACAAATTCATGTGTATATATACATATGTATGTGATCGATATGTAACTATGTAATACTAGTAGGCCTACGCATGGATCTGGGTGTCAGTAGCTCGTCAATAGCTCGCTGCCGCCCTCCAGTAGCTCCTCCGGGCCCCCTCTCATAGCTTGCTGTCCTGCCCCCTCCTGTAGCTCTCTGCCACCCGCCTGTTTCTAGCTTGCTGCCCCACCCTCCTGTTGATGCGTGATCTGCAGGTTGGTCATTACGTTTCACAGCTTAACAACCATTCACATATTACTTCTTTATTATATAGGATGTTATTTTTAATATAGACATCATTAAAATAATAAATAACATGTTAAAATAATATCTACACTAATAAAAGAGAATCATGCAAATTAACCATCACTCCGCTACGCCCACCAGCCATTCAAAGCAAGTATGCAAATTAACCCAACAAAGATGGTGGTTAATTTGCATACACAGGCACCAGTGAAGACTGAAGACAGTATACAAGGAAGAGGGAGGGAAAGCAGAAAGTGCGGGGTGGCCGTTGGGGGGAAAGCACAGGAGGGAAAGTGTAGGGGAGGCGGTGGTGGGAGAAAATGGAGGCAGCAGTGGTGGTGGTGGCAGCAGCAGTGGTAGGGAAAGCGAGGTGCAGCACCAGCGGGAGGGAAGCCTGCCTTGGTAGGCTTCGCTCCCTTCTCTGCTACTTTCTGGCAGTAAGAAACCTTATTCTTGCAGGAATCTTCCCACAATGGGCCTCTAGTATTTATATTTTCCCCCTGCAATATAGATAGAAACTATCCTTCAGCCATCTTTTGGATGTAAATAACAGAAAACCCAACTCAAATGCACTCATACAAATAAATAACAACAACAAAAATTATTTTGGTTCTTTGAACCTTAGTGGTGGGGGACAGATGAAGGGCTGGTTTTGGGAAACCAGAGTTCATCCTATCATTTTGAGTCTCTGCCATTTTCTGGGCATAGGTATACTCTGTAGATTGACTTGAACTTCTGGCTGCCTCCTCGCATGGTACAAAACCAACAGTGGCAGCAGCTGAAGACCACACATCTATCTTCCAAGGCTGGCTGCCCCAGTCCTGACCGAGGCCACTCAGATTGCACCTTGTTGAACCTGTCACCAAACTTTGACGAATGACTTTAAATTAAGTTCAGTTTATCCCTGGAAATGAGGGGAGAATCATTCCAAAGAAAAATCAGATGGAAAGGCATTCCGGATACTGTGAGGAAGGGAAAGGGGGGAAGGGAGACTGGGGAGAAAATCAACAAATGTCCACAACAACAATGTTCAGCAAGAATATGAATTGAAGATTGGTGTTGGGGGTGTGTACCCAGGAAAACACTAGCTCTGGGGTTATTTGAAGATGTCTGAAAGAGAATGAAAGAACTGAGGTTCAAGAGATATTTATTACCCCAAGTCTTTACATTTAGTCAAACTTCCTACTAACATTGGATTTGCCCTCTTGGAAAATAGTTCAGAATACTTCCACACTGTGTATGAAATATATTTCGAAGTGTTATAAAATGGCCTTGCATTTGACCTTCCATTTTGTTATCTGCCACCACTGAAGCTCTATTTACAGCAATTCCTTTTACCCAGGACAGCATGTCTGGCTATCAAGAAAAAATTACCAGGCATACCAAAAAGCGAAAAACACAATTTGAAGAGACAGAGCAAGCATAGAACCATACATGGCAGGGAAGCTGGAATTAAAAGACAAAAGAACTCCCATGAAGGCTAGAGTAATTTACTGAGCCAAAAATCAATGAGGAGTCACAGCCAAAAATCAATTCCAGAGGGATTAAGGACTTAGTTGTGAAAGGCAAAATGTTAAAACTTGAAAAAGAAAATACGAAGCAACTTTTTTGACCTCCAAATGGGAAAGGAATTCTTAAGGCACCGAAGTGTTCATCATAAAAGGAAAGGCCGATAAATTTTCCTAATGTAATATTAAGGTCTGTTACAAACATGCAATAAAGAGAACAAAAGATATGCTGATATCTGAGACATTGCAATATGCAAAATCAACAAAAAGAGCAGTATTCAGATTATATGAAGAAACTAGAGGCCCGGTGCACGAAATTTGTGCATGGGGGGGTAGTTGTCTCTCAGCCCAGCCTGCACCCTCTCCAATCTGGGAACCCTTGAGGGATTTCTGACCGACCGTTTAGACCTGATCCCACCGAGATCAGGCCTAAATGGACAGTTGTACATCCCTCTCACAATCCAGGAATGCTGGATCCCAACTGCTCACCTGCCTCTGCCTAATTGCGCCTAACCCCTTCTGCCTGCCAGCAGGATCACTCCCTAACCATTCCCCTGCCAAACTGATTGATGCCTAACTGCTCCCCTGCCTGCCTGATTACTCCACTGCCCTCCACTACTGGCCCAGTCACCCCTAACTGCCCTCCCCTACTGGCCTGGTCATCCCAAACTGCCCTCCCCTGCAGGCCGGTCCTCCCCAAGTGCCTTCCCCTGCTGTCCTGGTCCACTCCAACTCCCCTCCCCTGTAGGCCGGGGTCCCCCCAACTGCCTTCCCCTGCTGGCCTGGTCACCCCTAACTGCCCTCCCCTGCAGGCCTGGTCCCCCCAACTGCCCTACCCAGCAGGCCTGGTCACCCCCCAACTGCCCTCCCCTGCTAGCCTGTCCTCCCAACAACTGCCCTCCTCGACAGTCCTGGTCTACCCCAACTGCCCTCCCCTGCTGGCCCGCTCACCCTTACTGCCCTCCCTGCTGTCCTGATCGATTACCCACAACTGCCCTCCCCTGAAGGCCTGGTCCCCCCCAGCTGCCCTCCCCGGCAGGCCTGGTCCACCTCAACTGCCCTCCCTTTCTAGCCTGGTCTACCCCTACTGCCCTCCCTGCTGTCCTGATCGATCATCCACAACTGCCCTCCCCTGAAGGCCTGGTCCCCCCCAACTGCCCTCCCCTGAAGGCCTGGTCCCCCTCAACTGCCCTCCTCTGTAGGCCTGGTCCCCCCAACTGTCCTGCACTGCAGGCCTGGTCCCCCACCAACTGCCTTCCACTGAAGGCCTGGTCCTCTACCCAACTGCCCTCCTCTGCCAGTCTAGTCACCCCTAACTGCCCTTCCTTCTTGCCTGATCGCCCACAACTGCTCACCCTTGTAGGCCTGCATCCTCCCCAGCTGCCCTCCCCTGCTGGCCTGGTCTCCACCAACTGCCCTCCTATCCTGGCCTGGTCACCCCTAACTGCCCACAACTGCCCTCCCCTGCAGATCATATTGTGGTGGCCATCTTGTGTCCACATGGGGGCAGCCATTGTGTGTCTTGGAGTGACAGTCAATTTGCATATTACTCTTTTATTAGATAGGATATTACAAATCATTTAAAAAAGGGCAATAATAAAAATGAGCAATAGATGTGACACATTGTCACAGAGGAGAAAAATGTAGATGGTGGATGAGCATATGAAAATATGAACAACCACATTTGTGATCAGGAAAGTGCAAGTTAAATTGATAGTGGGAGGAGTATAAATTGATGTAAACACTTGGGAACAATTTAACCTTCTTTTATGATTCTTACCAAGTTGAATGTTTCCATATCCTACAATTGAACAAATCTATTCCTACCTCTACTCTTTGGGGAAACTCTCACATGTTTTTACTGGGAGATATGCACAAACTGTTTATAACAGCTTTATTCAAAACAGCAAAAAGCTATATTTAGCACAAATGTCCACCAACAGGAGAGCAAGTAAATTGAGTCATATGCATACAATAAAATATTAGACATTAGGGGAAATCAATAAATCACAGCTGCATACAACAACCTAGGTGAATCTTAGGAAAATAATGAATGAAAAAAAGCAAGTATCAGGTAATCTATAATAATAAAAGTATAATATGCTAATTAGACCAGACAGCTGAATGACCTTCCAGACATCCTTTTGGGCGACCTTCCAGATGAAGCGGGGGCTGCGTGGGCCGAGCCCTCTTGCACAAATTTTGTGCATTGGGCCTGTAGTTACATATAAATGGTAACATTTTTGTAATAAATAAAGCTCAAGCACAGCAAAAGCTAAGAATAGTTTTGTTTCAGTAAATCCACATGTAATACGTTTTTTTTTACAATTTTATAATCATTTTATCACATATGAAGATTCATGTAGCCACCACTATAATCAACATACAGAACTGTTCCTCACCACACAAACTTCTTCCTGCTACTATTTTATAGTCACACCTGTCCATGCTGCCTCCATCGCTTATCCCTGAAAACCACTGCACTGTTCTCCATCTTTACAATTTTGTCATTTCTGGAATGTTTACCAATTGAACCATACCATGTGTGACCTTTTGATACTGGTGGGGGTCTTTTGTGTTTTTTTTGTTTTGCTTTGTTTTTACTCAGCATAATGCCTTTCAGATCCATCAGAGTTGTTCCATCCATCAATTTTATTGCTGAATAGTATTCCATGGTTTGAATGTACCACAGTTTGTTTGATCACTCATTGTAGGACATTTTAGTTGTTTTGGGGAGATATATATATATATATATATATATATATATATATATATATATGCCTAAATGACTGTCCAACCAGTAACTATGATGCACAATGACCACCAGGGGGCAGACACTCAATACAGGAGCTGCCAAGCTGCAGCGACTTCGCAGCTGAGGTTCTTGGGTGATGCACCTGGAACCAGAAAGGAGGGAGCCCAATTCCGGGGTACATCACATGAGAACCACCCTCTCACAATCCAGGACCCCTCAGGGATGTCGCAGAAGTGGTTTCAACCTGATCCCTGCAGGCCAGGCCAAGGGACCCCACCAGTGCATGAATCCATGCACCAAGCCTTTAGTGTATGTATATATGTCAAGTGTCCAACTGTTCAACCATTTGACCAGTTGCTATGTTGCGCACTGACCACCATAGGGTAGATGCTCCAACCAGTAGGTTAGCTTGCTGCTGGGGTCCGGCCACTCGGGACTGGGTGAGATGGGCTGGACATGCCATGGAGCCAACCTCCCAAAGTCTCCCCACCCCCCACCCCCGCCTCTAAAATATTTATTCTAATTAATTTCCTTTCAATGTGCACAAATCTGTGCACCAGGCCTCTAGTTACAAATAAAGCTTCTAGGAGAAATTGCATATAGGCTTTTGTGGGAATGTAGTTTTTTATTTCTCTGGATAAATCACAAGAGAATGATTCCTGGGCCATATTTTAAAAACTGCCCAATTATTGCCCAGAGCTGCTGTACCATTTTAACCAGCAATGTATGACAGATTCAGTTTTTCTGCATTCTTGTCAGCATATGGGATTATTGCTATTTTTAATTTTAGTTGTTCTAATGGGTATGTAGAGATAGAGATGGCTCATCAAGATCTTTATTTGCGTTTTCTTAATGGCTTGTGGTGTTAAATGGCTTTTCATGTGCTTATTTGACAGCTATATCCTTTTTCAGTAGAATGTCTCTTTTAATAATTTTGCTTATTCTCAAATAGAATTGTTTCTTTTTTAACTGTTGAGTTTTAGGTTTTTGACACAGTGTAGCTATTAGTCCTTTGTCAGGTATGTGCTTTGCAAATATTTTCCATCAGTCTATAACTTATCTTTTCATCTTCTTCACAGAGTCCTTCGTAGAGCAAATATTTTTAATTTGGATCAAGTTTTATTTATTTATTTTTTCTTTTAGAGGTCATGCCTTGGTATTATGTTTTAAGAAGTCTTCATGCAGCCACAGGTCTTGAATATTTTCTCCTCAAAGTTTTATAGTTTTATGTTTTATATCTAAATCTACAATCCATTTGGAGTTATGTAAGGTGTTTTTTTGTTTGTTTGATTTTGCCTATGGTTACCCAATTATTTCAGCACCATTTTCTGGGAAAATAAAGTCTTTCCTTCATTGAATTGCTTTTAGATAATTGACAAAAAAACAATTGACTATTTCTAGTTACTCTGTTTTGTTCCATTGATCTTTATATCTATTCCTCTGCTAATTCCACATAGTCTTGATTATTGTAGCCTCATAATATATCTTGAAATCAGGTACAGTGATTCCTCGCAGATTTTCTTCTTTTTAACATTTGTGTTATTCTTCTAGCTTCTTTCCTTCTCATATACATTTTTACAATAATATTGTCTAGAACTATAACACTCTGCTGGAATTTTTTAAATAATTACATTAAATCTGAACATCAGTTTGGGGAGAATTTGAGGTCTTTAAGGTGTTGAATCTTCCAATTTATGAACATAGTATGTCTCTCCATTTATTAAGATCTTCTTTGATTCCTTTCATAGGTATTTTATTGTTTTCAACATACAAATCTGTACGTGTTTTGTTAGATTTACACAGAAGTATTTCATATTTTGTGCAATTATAAGTGATACTGTAAATGTATATATTAATATACTTTTATTGATTTCATAGAAGAAAGGAGAGGGAGAGAGAAAGAGAGAGAAACATCAATGATGAGAGAGAATCATTGAGCAAATGCCTCCTGCATGCCCTGTACTGTGGTTCTAGCCCACGACCTGGGCATGTGCCATGGGCAGGAGCAAACCTGTGACCCTTCAGTCTGCAGGCCGATCTCCATCCACTGAGCCTAACTGGCTAGGGCTGCATTGCAATACCCACGTGTACTTTGCTAGTATATAGAAGTACGTAGATTTTTCTATGTTCATTTTACATTTTGCAACCTGGCTGAACTCACCTATCATTCTAGGAAAGTGTTGTTTTGTTTTTGTAAATTCCATTGGATTTTTCTAGAAGACCATCATGTCACTGTGAAGAAGACCAGTTTTATTTCTTCCTTCCTGATCGGAATGCCTCCTATTTTCTCTTTTCGCTTTACTGCACGATGTAGAATCTCCAGCACTGTGCTGAGTACAAGTGGTGAGAGAGGACAGCTTTGTCTTGCTCCGGATCTTATGAGAAAATGTTTCACTTTTTCACTCTAAAGTATGCTGACAGATGCAAGTGTTTTGTACATATTCTTTATCAATTTTAGGAAGTTTCTTCCTATTTCTGGTTTTCTGAGAGTTGTTGTTGTTTTGGGTTTTTTTTAACCATGAATGAGTGTTTCTGTGTTAATTAGTGCAATTTCAATTTTTTAGTCTTGTTTATATATATGGTGGATTATACTGATTGCTTTTCATAATGAACGAGCTTTGAATCGCTAGAATAAACCCCATTTTGTTATGGTACATAATTATTTGTTATGTATTGCCGAATGTTTTGTTAAGGAATTTTGCATCTCTCTTCATGAGAGTCATTAGTCTCTAGTTATCTCATGTTGTACTGTCTTTTTCTTGTTTTGGTGTCAGAATAGCTTTATAAAATGAATTGGGAAGTGTTCCGTCCTCCTCTGTTTTCTGGGAGAGATTTATAAGGTTAATGTTAATTCTTCTTTAAATATTTGGTAGAATTTTCTAGTGAAACTCTCTGGGACTGCAATTTTCTCTTTGGAGAATTTCTAAATTATTAATTCAATTTCCTTAGTTAAAAGGCTACCCCCAAAAATCTATTTTCTATTGTATGGGCTGTGGTATTTCTTTTTGGGAAATCATTGCATTTCATATAAGTTGTGAAACTTTGTCGATTATAAGTATTCCCTTGTTATTCTCTTGACGTCTGCCAGTGTATAGTGATGTTGCATTTTTGATTCCAGGTATTATTGGTAATTTGTCTCTCTCTCTCTCTCTCTCTCTCTCTCTCTCTCTCTCTCTCTCTCTCTCTCTCTCGGTCAGTGTTGCTAGAGGTTTATTAATTGTTGACCTTTCCAAAGAGCCAGTTTTTGGTTTGATCTTTTTCCTCTATTGCTTTGCTCTTTTCAATTTTACTGATCTCTGATATTTATTATGTCCTCCGTATCTTTGCTTTGTATTCATTTTGCTCTTTTTCTCTAGTTTCTTGAAAAACTAGTTTCTGGAGAAGGGAGCTTCGATTATTGGTTTGAGACTTTTCCTCCTTTGTAATCTAAGTATTTAGTGTTAAATTTTTCTCTCAGTTTCAATTTTTTTTAATTTACTGAGGTTTGGCCTTCACTGGCCAAACTGTCTCAGTTGATGCGAGTGTCGTTTTTTATCAGTTTTTGTTCCACATGTTTTTGTCTGCTGTGTGGTATATATTTAAGATTTGTGTGTAAAATATATATATTTGCTATGTTATTTCCATGGATCAAGCCTTTTGTCATTATATAATGACTTTCTATGGCCCTGGTCATTTTTTTTGCTCTGAAATATTTATCTGACTTTAACCACTTATGCTTACTTTTGATTAATGTTTATCTTTTTCCATATTTTTACTTTCATCATCCTATCCTATCTAATAATCCTATCTAATAAAGTGATAATATGCAAATTGACCATCACTCCAACACACAAGGTGGCTGCCCCCATGTGGACACAAGATGGCCATTTCAGATGGCCAGCAGGGGAAGGCAGTTGGGAGGGACCAGGCCTGCAAGGGAGGGCAGTTGGGGGCAATCAAGCCTGCAAGGAAGGGCAGTTAGGGTGACCAGGCTGGCAGAGGAGGGAAGTTGGGGGCAACTGGGCCTGCAGAGAAGCAGTTGGGGGGGACCCAGGCCTACAGGGGAGAGCAGTTAGGGGGACTAGGCCTGCAGGGGAAGGCAGTTAGGGGTGACCAGGTTTTCAGAGGGGAGCAGTTAGGGTGACCAGGCCTGCAGGGGAGGGCAGTTAGGGGCAATCAGGCTGGCAGGGGAGTGGTTAAGGGATGATCAGGCTGACAGACAGACGTGGTTAGAGGCAATTAAGGCAGGTAGGCGAGCAGTTGAAAGCCAGCAGACCTGGATTGTGAGAGGATGCCCGACTGCCCATTTAAATGGGCAGTTGGACATCCCTTGAGGGGTCCCAGATTGGAGAGGGTCCAGGCTGGGCTGAGGGACACACCACCCATGCATGAATTTCATGCAGCAGGCCTCTAGTATTATTATATTTTAAGGTATGGTAGTTTTTTTGTAGATAGCATGTGGTTGAACCAATTTTTTAAATCCATTGTACCAGTCTCTGTCTTATATTCTGTAATCTTAGGCCATTTACACTTAATGTAATTGTTGATACATTTGGGCTGAAGCCTGACATTTTACTTCTTATCTCCTGTTTATTCTATATTTTCTCCTTTATTTTCATTTTCTAACCTCATTGAACATTTTTTAGAATTCCATTTTTATTTATTTAGTGTTTTTATCATATCTCATAGCTTTTTTAATGTTTGCTTTCCATATTACCTTAAATATACATAACTTAAAAGAGTGTATTATTGTTGATATTATATCACCTAAAGTAAAATCTTTACTTCACTTTAGAACCCTTTACTCTCCCTCATTTATAATTTTCTTAATATTTTCTCTGCATATATTGACAGGTCACATCAGACACTGTTATAATTTTTGCTGCAATCATCACACATAATTTACAAAACAGGAGAAGGAAAGTTTATTGTATTTACTCCCACTTTTTTACTCTTTGTATTACTCATTCTTTCTCCTGCTGTCCCAAGATTCCCTCTTTTAACACTTGTTTGATTAGAGAACTTTCTTCAGATATTTCTTTAACATAAGTCTGCTGGTGACACATTTCTGGGTTTCCTTCAGCTGAAAATGTCATGTTGTCTTTCTCTTTCTGAAGGATATTTTCACTGGTTTTAGGATTCTGGCTGACAGTTCCTTTTTTCATCATTTAAAAAATATTCTACCACTTCCTCTGGCTTCCATGCTTCCTGATGAGAAATCCATTCTCATTCTAATTGTTTACCCCAATAGATAAGATCTCATTTTCCTCTTGTTTCTTTCAAGATCTTTTCTTTAGTTTAGAGAAGTTTGACTATTATGGGTCTTATTGTGAATGTGTTTCGGTTAACCCTGTTTAGGTTTTCACTCAATTTCTTGACACTATAAGTTTGTCTTTTGTCAAATTTGAAAAACTTTCAGCCATTGTTTCTTCAAATATTTTTTTAGCCTTTCTCTCTCTCTCTCTCTCTCTCTCTCTCTCTCTCTCTCTCTCTCTCTCCCCCCCCCTCTCCCTCCCTCCCTCTTTCTATGATGTTGATGATACACACTCTAGACTATTTTTACATCCCCATAAGTCTCCTGAGGCCCTGTTCTTTTAATATTTTCCCATTTTCAGTTTATTTTCTCTGTTGTTTGAATTGGGCCATTTCTATTATTTTATCTACAAGTTCACTGATTCTTTTCTCTATTCCCTCCATGAGTTGAGCCCATTCATTGAAATCTTCTTTACTTCATTTACTGCATTTTTCCATTTCTAGGAAACCGGAAAAGATAATAAAACTTAAAAAGAACACAAATATCAAGCCAAAACTTTTTTTTAAGATCCAAAAGGGAACAACTCACCCTAGCTGATTTTGCTCAGTGGATAGAGCGCCAGCCTGGGGACTGAAGGGTCCCAGGTTTGATTCTGGTCAAGGGCACATGCCTAGGCTATGGGGCTCAATCACCAGTAGAGGGCGTGCAAGAGGCAGCCAATCCATGATTCTCTCTCATCATTGATGTTTCTCTCCCTCTCCCTTCCTCTCTGAAATCAATAAAGTTTTTGAAAAAAGGAACAACTCTCTTTTGCTTCACACAGATACATTCAGAAGCAGGCAAGGGGTGCAATGGCCATGCAGTTACCGCGACTCAGTCTGAACTGGCCTCTTTCCATTCAGCAGCCCTTTGTTAGACCTTGTCTGGGGAGCTTCTCCCCAAAGCAGTGTGGCTGCTCTGGGCACTGCCTCCAGGGGACAGGGCAGGCGGACAGGAAGCAGCAGTGTTTCAGCATTGAGCCATAACTTACTGCAGTGCTATGGAGCTTTCCTGCCCTGGCCTTTTCAACCCCACCCACCTCCTTACTTCAGCCCTCACTCGCTCAGATTCCTGAGTCTTGCGTGGATTTTTATTCTTTCCTCTCCACTGGCATCTGCTTCCTCCGGCTTTCTGCTTCTTTGCTGGCCTCCCAACCATTTTGCCTGTATGGTGACATGCGTGGGTCTGTGGGTTCTCTAACCCAGCTCCTTGACCAGGGCCCTTGACCTAAGGAAGCACCACCGGGTCATTTTAAAGGGCTCACCTTCACCAAGGCTTCTCTTGCCCTCCAAGGCCAATGGGATACAGATCTTCCTTCTCTTCCAGCTGAGTGTGGGCAATGGGTTTGAAAGGCCCGCAGTGTCCTCTCTCCAGGAGATGTGTGTATGAGGCCACCAGCTGTTTGCTATCCATGCCCCTGCCATCCCAAGCCCAGCACACAGAGGCAGGAAGAGATGTGGGTGGGAGGACAAATTATCACAAAGAAGCTTGATAAATACTAACAGCGGGTGCTAAAAATAACTAAGCAGAAGTAGTCTACGTTTAGGAATTTCATTTGTGCCTTTGTGTTGGGGCAGAGGAGGAGGGAGAGAGAGAGAGAGAGAGGACTATGGAGAAGGGGAGGGATGTGCTAATGTTCTCTGGAGGTGAAGGCACTAAGAGCTTCCCCAGGCAGACGCCCCCCTCTCTGCCCCCTCCCCAAAATAACTCTCTTTCTCAGGCTTCTGCTGCATGGCAAAGGGCTCCCTCCCTGTGCTGCGAATGAGAAAAAGCAGCTAAGAGGCTGCAAGGCTGCTTTGCTCCTCAACCTCATTCTCTCGCTCTGCAGAATAGTCCTCTGACCTGAGCTCCCAGAGAGCCAGAGCAGAGGGTGGCTGGGATCGGCGTGTGTCACCTGCACATCTGTGAGTCCCTGGTATGTGGGTGTGACACAGCAGAGCCATTCACACCGTATGACACCTTCTGCATGGTACAGGCAGAAACTCACAGGCTAGGAGTTCCACCGAATGCCATCTGCTGGGTGCCCCGGCCAGCCCCTCTAGGATCAGAGACACGGGTAAGTGGCCCTGATCCTTCTGTGGCCGGAGTCTCCTGCTTTAACAAAATGGAGGTGTGTGAGTCATTTGAATTACGTTTCTGTCATTTTCTCTTCCTCAGTGAGCAATTTATTTATGTGATGAATCAATACGGATCGCTAGAGCTGGAGGAAGATACGACAGAGGGGCCTAAATGGTTCCCACGTGGATGGACTATAGGCACCCCTGAGCTCTTGTCATATCAGTCCTGTGCAATCAGCAAACGGAATATTTTGAGTCTGAGTCTTCTCCTCCTGCTCCTCAATCCCCCCTCCATTAATGCACTCACAGTGTCATGGTCAGACAGCAGAGAAAAATAAAAAGCCTTCCTTGCTCTCCCTACTGTGAGAGCAAATCACTTCTTTATCTCTTCCTTGTCTCTCCCCCCCCTCCCCCCCTGCCTCCCTTCATCCCTTTCCTTCCTTCCTTAGAAGAAGAAGGAGCATCCTCCAGCAAAGGTTAATGCCTCCATTTCCATTCTGATTCTCCCTCCCACCATCGCCCATTAGCTCCCTCCACCCCTGTCCCCATCCCATCGCTCCTCCTACATCTTCAGGATGCCACTTGTCTAGGCTCCTTCCCCAAAGCTGGAAAATGGGTTTGGTCTCTCTACTCTTGCAGTTTCTACTAGATAGATGCCCACGAAATGCCTTCTGAGTTAATGAAGTCAGTGCTAAATTATCCACATTAACAGGATGAAGTAATTAAATCCACAAATCATCGATGCGATGATGCAAATGATTGCACTTTTTCACAAACCCACTGTTTGCTTTCTGCCAATTACGGGCGATGTCAAGCTCTCAGAAGCATGTCAGATCTTGTGATGTCAAGTCACAGATGAACTTTGATAGGACTCTGAGGGGTACAGACACACAGACCCTGCCCACTCTCTGCTGCCCCTCTTGATTTACTTTCTGAACCCTGATCTCGTCCCCATTTCTCCCACTTCTTACACACGGAAGGTTCTAACAGACTCTATGAATGTCCTCAGATGCTCTGTTGTATAAGTCTGCAAATAGCTGTATATTCTAAACTGCAGCCAGTCCCACACGCTGATCCAAAAACGTCTGAGTGCCTTAATCATCTAATCAGGGGTCTGCATCAGGCCAGATAGAGAATATTTTTGGCTTTACAGAACATACGGTCTCTGTTGCAAGCACTCAATTGTGTCTCAAAAGATGATACAAAAACAAACAAGTGGGCCTGTGTGCCAATAACACTTTACCTAAGAAACACACAGCTGGCCTGGGGGGGGGGGTCACAATTTGCCGACTCCCAACCTAAATCCAGGGTCTGATGAACCATTTGTTGCACGTGTTCTCTCCAAACTACATGTCATCACAGTCACTTCCCTGGAAACATCTGGATTTCACTTGGTACAGTCTTTTCCTTTGTCACAAATCATGCTTAAGCCAAACTCGGGATCCAAGAGTGAGTGAGGGGAGAGAAGGGGCAGGGACGGGAAGCCCTCTCCAGGCCTCTCCTCCCAGCCCAGTGGCCATCATCCCAGGGTGGGGACAGGATCGCCATTGCTGATTTTATCTTTTGCCTCGAGCTCCAGGGTGGCTCTGCTCAGCACTGTTATTAATCCTGCCTTTATTTCAAATGTTGGTATTTTGTTCATTACAAATTCTTTTGCATTAATGCTGAAGTTTAAAAGATGCTGAAGTAAATATTCCTTACTGCAATTATGGAGTTGTATTGTACCCTCTTTAATTTTGTGCCAAAGTGAGTGCCCTGCTCTCCTCCCTCCCTTCCCCTTAGAAACAGCCTCATGTCTCCTCTGCCTCGCCAGCCTCCATCCCCATTTCAGAGATGATGTCATCGATCCCATCCCTGTTATCTTTGGACAGATCATCCCTCTAGGCTGCTGTGATTCCATTTCAGTTCCTGGGTTCGCCTCAGACACAGGTAGATATCTGAAGCAGGTGGAAGCTCTATATGAGAGTCCACCTGGCAGCATACATAGTTATCACAATGTTATTGGTTAGATTCCCTATGCTGTCCATTACATCCCATGACTATTTGGTAACTACTAAGATTGGTAGCATCTCAATCCTTTCACCCTTTGTACCCAATTCCCAATCCCCCTCCCCTCTGGCAACCATCCATCTGTTCCCTGTATCTAAGATATGTTTCTTTTTTTTGCTTATTCATTTATATTGTTCTTTAGATTCCACAAATAAGTGAAATCACATGGCATTTGTCTTCCTCTGACTGACTTATTTCACTGAGCCTAATACCCTTTAGGCCCATCCATGTTGTGGCAAACGGTAAGATTTCCTTTGTTTTGTGGCTGAGTAACATTCCATTGTGTATATGCACCACCACTTTTTATCCACTTGTGTACTAATGGGCACTTGAGTTGCTCCCATAGATTGGCAACCCAGTGCCCATCACTGCAACGATGTAAATAACACCGCAATGCACGTAAAGGTGTATATATTCTTTTGAATTTGTGTTTTGGGTTTCTTCAAATACATACTCAGAAATGGAATTGCTGGGTCATAAGGCAGTTCCATTTTTAATTTCTGAGGAACCTCCATACTATTTCCTAGTAGTGGCTACACCCATTTGCATTCCCTTACACAATGCACAAGGGTTCTCTTTTCTCTAGAGTCACTTCTTATGAGACATGTTAAGGTGGGAAGGAACTTAAGGGATTTCATATTCATCATTTAACATAATACTCATGACAGTCCCAGGAGTTTGATTGTTTTATTTTTTGTATGGATGAGCAAACAGAGGCTCACAGACTAAGATTACAGAAAGTAGGATAGGTACTTGGCCAACACCATCCATGTGTATATCACCGTGAGCACCCCAAAGGAATGTTCTCTGGGACTGGGAGAAGTGAGTACCCAAGCGAAGGAGCCTGAAGTGTCTGAAGAAATGGGCATCAAAAGCAGAAAAGGATGTTAGCAGCAGGTTAGGGGGTGGGAGGGGTTAAGAGCCCCTAGAAGGAGCAAGCCGTGAAGAAGCCCAAAGAGGAAGGCCAATCTTGGCTCGCTTTACCACTCTGCCCAGGGCCATTCCTCTTGGTGCCAGGAGCCACTGTAATCACCACTAAAAAATTGTAATTAAAGCAACTGCTGCTCAACATCCCCAAGCTTTCTGGGCCCCTTGCTTTAAGAGCTAAGAAACTATTTCCAATTTCCAGTTCCCACTTGTCCCAGGTACTGCCTGGGATCAGGAGGTGCATTACCTGAACATAAGGCCCAGAGGAGACCATTCAGATGGAAGGAAAGATCAGACCAAAGTGAGGGCAGGAGGCAGGAGCTGGGCAAGGGAGGGAAGAGAGGGGGGAAGACGGCATTGGGATAGGAAGCATTAGGAGACCATTTCTAAGCCAGTGCTAGAGAAATACGGCAAGTACTCCCCTTTGTTGTTTTTTGTTTTGTTTTGTTTTTTATATTTTATTTTTTAGATTTCACATTGCAACTCATCTGCGTGTGTGTGTGTGTGTGTGTGTGTGTGTGTGTGTGTATAAATCCTCACTCGAGGATATTTTTCCATTGGTTTTTTTAGAGAGTGGAAGGGAGGGGGAGATTGAGAGAGAAAGAGAGGGGGGGAGAGAGAGAGAGAGAGAGAGAGAGAGAGAGAGAGAGAGAGAGAGAGAGAGAGAGAGAAAGATTGATTGGTTGCCTTTCACATGCACTCTGACCAGGCCCAGGTATTGAACCTGCAACCAAGATACATGCCCTTGAATGGAATTGAACCTGGGACCCTTGAGTCCAGGAGCCAACGCTCCATCCACTTTTGGAGAAACACGGCAAGCACGCCCCTTTGGAAAGAAATCACATTTCTTTGTGACTCTAGGCAACGTCCAAGGAGGCATCAGCTCATGTGAGAAATCGTGCCTGGTGTTATATTTCTGTAATGAGATGACAGCAGGCACTTTCACGCATTGACTATACTTGAATGTGCAGTTTCACAGCTGGCCACAAGTTCATAAATGCCCCATGCCTCTCTCACTGTGGAGATGCACGCCACGCTGGGACTCCACAGCCTGCGAGGCTTCCCAGTCTTCAAAATCCAGCAGCTCAAAGACTCTTCTGGCAATTTTAACCACACAAGAATAGAAACCACCCAGGCAGAGCGTGAGAGGCCAATAAACAGCAGGATGGCAAGGTGTAAACAAGAATAGAAAGGAAACATGCAGCCTTTTAAAATTTGTTTTATTATGATTTTTAAAATATTTTTATTGATTTGTAAAGTAAGGGAGAGGGAGAAAGAGATTGGAACATCCACCAATGAGAGAGAATCATTGATTGGCTGCCTCTTGCACACCCAACAGTGGGGATCAAGCCCACAACCCGGTCATGTGCTGTGACTGGGAATTGAACCGTGACCTCCTGGTTTATAGGTCAAAGCTCAACCTTTTTAAATCATTGCTTTGGATAAGACCGATAAGATGTGAACACGTTCATCTCTGAATATCATGAAATAACAGCAGCTCAGAGAAGTGTGAAATTACCAGCCAAGTGGATTTGCAATGAGCCATTCCAGGCCAACTCATCCCTTTCAACATCAGGC
Source organism: Antrozous pallidus (assembly GCA_027563665.1). Lineage (NCBI taxonomy): Eukaryota > Metazoa > Chordata > Mammalia > Chiroptera > Vespertilionidae > Antrozous > Antrozous pallidus. The sequence goes on from CM050510.1 coordinate 14,036,144, forward strand.
TTGATTCTACAGACTTCTCTTCCAGAGCTGTATGGTGGGGGTTTTCAATTTGTTTGTCTGTTTTTCCTTTCATGCACCACAGCCAGTATTTTCAAGGCTGTCGCAACTTTCCTAAGTCATATCTTTTTTTTCCTCTGTGACCCCACAAACCATGTTGTTACAGAAAGCCACAACCACAATAGCTCCATCTTTCATTGGATTGAATCATGTTCTCGAATGCAGGGAAAATGTGTCCACATATTTGAATTGAGACTTTGTAAACCCTTTACATGATTACTTGTGTTGTAGAAGGTGTAATGCAGCAAATTCCAGCATCTTTCACCCTTTCAATCAGCCTACCAGGAATTAAGCACTGAGCATGTACTCTCCACAGTGGTTTGGGATAACAGGAATGAATTACACAGATCCTGGCTTCGAGGACTACATACTCCACGTGGAAGAGAGAGACTTGGAAACAGTTATGAGAACTGGTGAAGCCACCTTTAGCCCCTGCCCTGTGGTGATAATGTGCGAGCAGGCTGCTTCCACACCAACAATGCCTCTGCAGGGCATGTGATCAGGGGGTTAGGTACCTGTGACTAAGCCAGCACAGATAGTGGACAGCACACATGCTCTCCTATGAGGTGAGGAAGTCTGCTTCTGGCAAGGTCTCCTGCGTCCTTGTCCATCTCCATCATTGCCTTGTCCTATGTAACTGCTCTCAGCCTTAGACCTCCAAACTGCCTTGCTTGGATTTATAATCCCTCCTAGCTCTACTTGTTATTATTAATGGCACCCATGTCATATATGCTTATTATGTGCCAAGAATAGTCCCTGCTTTCATAGTCCCTGCTTTAGTTCATTGAATTTTTAGAACATCCTTGAAATGGGCTTTGCTATCCTCATGTTATAAATGAAGGGGAAAAAATCCTCAAAAAAAAATAGAAATGTGTACATGGACACACAGCTGAGAAGTAGAAAAACTGAGACTGGCACCCAGGATGTGTGATAAGAAAGGTTCTTGAACAGTGCACTAGACCGCCTCTGTAGACACAGGTAGGTGACTCACACTGTAAGGACAGAGATCAACATTTGCATTCTTCTCATGACCCCGCAAGGAGGGTGGACCTGTGAGCAGGCAGAGTAGGCATCTACCAGTGTGGTGTGATTTAAGGAAGGCCAGACAAGGATGGGTTAAACATATCTCCATCGTTGCCTATCACGATGCCTGGAATTCCTTTATTGGAGGTGCAATACTTTGGACATTGGGGTGTTTCTGGTCATCAGGATGCTCCATTAGAACACAATTGCCCTGGGAGGAGTCAGCCTCAGCTGAGACCTCTGCCAGGGTCAGGGCCGTGGAGAATGAGTCCCAGGAGAGATGCCTGGAAGGAGCTTGGGAGCTCTGGGAATGGGCAGGACGGCAGCAGAGGAGGCTGGGAGGTTCTGAAAATTGGAGTGAACATTTCGTTTGGCTGCCCCCTCCTCTGTGACCTCCAGCAAATGGAAGGTACCTAATTCTCTTGATTTGAGAAAATGCTGCTCTGATCGGATGTGAGTGTTGGAGGCATGGAGGGAGGTAGCAGATGGGCATCAAGTGCTGAGTGAGGACCAGGAGCACTGTGAGGCCCTCAAAAGAGCTTTTAGCCCTCTGGAGAGAGAAAATATCCCTAGCAAACAACAGCTGAATAAGATAAGACAGGAATGACCACACACAAAACACAGGTATAATAGAAAACCCAGGAAAAGGAGAGCTCCGTGGGGGGAGACAGGAGGTGGTGTCGCTTCACTGGGGGCACAGGACCCCAAGAATAGTACCGAAGAGAAAGATGGAATGAGTAGGCTGGTGAATGTCTGCCATGCCTGGGAAGACCCACATGACTACAATCTACTACTACCAAAGCACACCCAAACAAGGAAACCCACATTTGGATTTAATCAGCATGATTAAAAATGACAGTGGCATGGTGCAGAAGCAAGTGATAAGGCCAGAATTTCAGTGACAGGTGGGAGTATCAGATTTATCTATGAAGACACATGGCAAGTGGACGTGATAAAGCCAATTAGGCGAATGTCAACCCCTCAGCTATCTCTGTGGGAAAGAGGTCTGATGACCAGCCTGGGTCAGCAACCTTGGAAAAGTCCAAGCCTTTCCACTGGATTCAGTTCCGATAAAGAACCGCTTTATCCTGTGACCTTCCAACCAGAGGCAACTGCTCCTCTTCCGGGCTTTCGCTTAATACTCCCTTCTCAAGTGGGAAAGGTTATTTCTATTTGCTCTTACTTATTTTGTGTTTTCATAAAAGATCCCTTTATTTAATTCTTACAAAGAAAACAACTGCAAGGAAGAAAGGAAGGAAGCAAGCAAGCTTTGACCTTTATTTGCTAAATGAGTTATTTCACCAAGGCTACAGGTGATTATGTTCTCACTATTCCGAATAACCACCCTTTGTCCCCGTTGGCACAAGAGAAACCAGCCACTGCAGCCTCAGGCTTCGTCATAAGTGAGCAGAAAGAAGAAAATCATGTGTGGGAAGAGACTTGAAAGAGAGGTGAAGGGCGAGGGAGGAGGACCCACAAGAAATCCTTCCTCCTCGTTTCTTAATTGAATCATATTTCCAGCATATATTTCATTTCAACTTTTGGCTGCTAATGAGTTACGTTTCCACAAGTCGCCTGTTTTCTCCCAGGTGGCTGCGCATCTGAGACATGAACGGCAAAGGTCTGCGGTTTGGTCTGCTAATAGGTTTGCAGTAACCTCCATGGAGATGCAGGGAGACAGTGATCGCATTATTCACGCCCACAATTAGGCACAGACTCTGTCTAACAAAGGATGCTTGTGCTTTCCTTCCAGATGCACACAGCAACTTGGCTAACGAAGACACGACACCTAAGTGTCAGGATTTCCGGGCCATTCTGGTGTTCAAAGAAGCAATCAGAAGGGAAAAAAAAAAAACAAAACTGAATTCATAAGAATCTGGGAGATGATTCTAATCCTGGAGCAAAATGACAGTACTAGTATTTTTGCATTTAATATTTTATAAGAAAAGGATTCAGAGTCCATAAAAAGAAATCAGTGAAGATGAATATTTAAGACACTTAAAATATACAGATTTATCAACACCATGTAAAATGTGAGAAATAAGCCGAAACCGGTTTGGCTCAGTGGTAGAGCGTCGGCCTTTGGACTGAAGGGTCCCGGGTTCAATTCCAGCCAAAGGCATGTATCTTGGCTGCGGGCACATCTCCAGTTGGGGAGTGTGCAAGAGGCAGCTGATCGATGTTTTTCTCTCATCGATGTTTCTGACTTCCTATCCCTCTCTCTTCCTCTCTGTAAAAAATCAATAAAATATATATTTTTTAAAAAGAAATGAAACCTAAATATTATCATCCTATTAATAATTATTAGTAGATAGAATTTTAAAACGTATTAAAAATTCAACAATTTCAAAAATGAAAAAAATTGTCATGAAAAGCAGACCATTTTATCTGAACTTTTGTAGAGATTTCTTAAAGTGCATAAACTTTGTTGCCATTGACTTGAGAACACATTTCTGTGCAATTTTTTTCGCTGCTAAAAAGAAGAGGCCCTCATCCAGAAAAGGCCCTGGTCAGGTGATGTATTCATGAGCTATCTCCAAATTTTTCTCTCTGATTTCTTCCTCTTCCAATAATCAGAGCTCTCATCTGATAACTCTGAGGAGGAGTATTTTTAAACTCTTCGGAGTATAATTTTGTGTTGGGGGAGGGAGGAAGGAGGGGAAATTAAATCAATTTATTTACCTCGAGTTTTAGTCAGACTGAAAACAAGAAGCAAGCACTTTCTATGTGTCCTCCTCCTCTCCAGTTTGCTCATCTCCAGTGGAGATCTCAATACCCAGCTGCCCGTATCTGTTTAAACCTCTCCTGTGGTCGTGGGTACGTGCTAAAGGGGATCCCCAGTCAGTCACACCCTCGTATAATACCCTCTCGTGAGGCAGGCACCACCCCTGACTTGTGTCTAGCCACTGGAATACAGCAATGCCAAAAGGCCAGAGCGCCCTGGACCAGGTTACATCCTGCAAGACTCCCTCCCAGCAGCCTGGAGTGAGGGAGTCTCCTGCTAGCTTGACTCTGCCGCACTGTGGCAAGGCCTGTGAGAAGCAAGGCAAGGCAAAGCAATGCGAACACTATCCAGGAGATGAGAGCACCCCAGGAGACGGCCAGCAAAAATCAGGGCACCTCAGTCCTACAACCCCGCCTTCATTCTGCCAACAGCCACGTGTTCTTGGAAGAAAAGAAACCCAAGGTTCAAGGAGGAACATAGCCCAGACAAAACCTTGACTACATCTCTTCGCGATCCTGTGTACCCAGATTCCTGGTCCACAGGAACTGCGGGATAATAATTACCTGCTCTTTCAAGCCACTCAATTCACGGTAATTTGTTATGCTGCAATATTTAACTAATGCACATCCACTTTGAACTCCAATAACAATTACTCTTGCAAAAAATGTTTGTGTTGCCCTGGCCTGTGTTGCTCAATGGTTAGAGCATAGGCCCGCACACCAGAGGGTCTTGGGTTCAATTCCCTGTCCAGGGCACATACCTAAATTGCAGGTTCAATCTCCATGTTGGGCATGTGCAGGGAGGCAACCAAAAGATGTCTGTGTCTGCCTCACATCCATGTTTCTCTCTCCCTCTCTCTTTCTCTCTCTCTCTCTCTCTTCCCTCCCGTCCCTCTCACACTCTCACTTAAAAATGAATAGAAAAAATATTCTCGAGTGAGGATAAAAAAATAAGTTTTGTGTTGCCAGTTGCCATATTCTTCCTCCTTTTGAGGACTATAGAAACATAGCAGAATGCTTTATCGACATGCACACCTTTATCAAAACTTCAGTGCAGCATATAATTATCCATGCATGAGTCTCAAAACAGAAATGAGTTCAAAAATTTTCAGGGTACTAGTATTTAATCGGTGCTTGAAAATTGGAGAGTATGCCTCCAAACCAGTTTTTCCATGTTTGGGTACTTCATTATTTTTAAGCAAACTTTTGCTTTGGAAACAATCTGAGGTTTACAGCATTATTGTGAAGACAGTACCGAGTTCCTGCACCCCCACACCCAGTTTCCACTGTTAATAATATCATACATTAGCAGAGCACATTTTTCACATTTAATGAACCAATAGCGATATATTATTATCAACTAGACCCCATACTGTATTCCTATTTCCCTATGTGTTTTTTTTTTTAATCTCCTGTTTTTCCTGTTCCAGTATCTCATCCAGAATACTGCGTAACACTTAGTTATCATGTCACCTGAGACTCTCTTGGTCGTGACAACTTCTTAGACTTTGTTTGTTTTTGATGACCTTGACAGTTTTGAGGACTACTGGCCAAGTGGGATTTCTAGGATGTCCCTCTGTTGGAATGTGTCTCATGCTCTTCTAGTGGTCAGACCGGAGTTACGTGTTTTGAAGAGAAAGCCCACAGAGGCAAAGCGCCATTCTCATCGCATCATATGACATCTACCTGCTTTCAATACAAGGCAGCCCTGTGGATGTTGACCTTGGTCACCTGGTTGGAGGTAGTATTTGTCAGGCTTCCTCTGGTAAGGTACCCTTTCCCCCCTCTCTTTCCATACTGTGCTCCTCGGAGGGGAGTCACTATGTGCAGCCCCACTGGGAGTCAGGCTTTACCTCCTAAAAAGCAGAGCGTTCTACATACATGGCTTCGAATTCTGCATGGGAGAGTTCTCTAGTCTCCTCAAATACCTTCCCAACGATTTACTGATATCAGTACAGTTACTATTTCATACTTCGGGTTAATCCCAATATAATTTCTTTTGTTGCTCTAATTGCTCCACCTTTGGCCACTGGGGGCACTTTCTCTCCATATTGCTTCACACCCACCATTGGGAGGTAAGCTGTTTTATTTTTTCTTTTAGCTCTTCCTTGCTTTCTGGCACTATAAACTGTTCCAGGCTAATGTTGCATATTTCTTGTCATAATCTTAAGTCAACCATTTCTCCAAAGGGTTATCAGGAAATAGTCATTGGAAGCCAATGTTTGGGTAGTAGGTGTGTTTATTGCTACTAGCGTGTTATTGTTTCTAGGTCAAACCAGTTTTTCAGTCTCTTAATGTGAGTTGGAGTATCCCTGTATGCTTAATTTATTTTCATTTATTAACAAACATTTTTACAGACCTCATTATGTGCCAGGTATTAAACATTTTGAAAATATCAACTCATATATAACCATTACAACTATTATTATCTCCATTTTATAAAGACAGAAAAACAGAGGCACTGAGAGGTTTTGATGTGCCCCCAAATCATGCAGGTAGTAATTGGAAGGCCACGAATTGGTCCCAAGCATCTCTAGATTTGGGCACTAACCATTATAATACACTAGAGGCCTGATGCATGAAATTTGTGCACGGCGGGGGGGGGGGGGGAGGGGGGGAGTGGCGGGAGGGGGAAGTCCCTCAGCCCAGCCTGCACCCTCTCAAATCTGGGACCCCTTGAGGAATGTCCAACCACCTGTTTAGGCCTGATCCTGGGCCTAAATGGGCAATTGGGCATCCCTCTGATAATCCAAGATTGCTGGCTCCCAACCACTCACCTGTCTGCCTTCCTGATTGCCCCTAACTGCTTCTGTCTGCCAGCCTGATAACCCCCTAACCACTCCCCTGCCAGCCTGATCAATGCCTAACTGCTCCCCAGCTGGTCCAATTGCCCCTAACTGCCCTTCCCTGCCAGCCTAGTCACCCCTAACTTCCCTCCCCTGCCTGTTTGGTCGCCCCTAACTATCCTCCCCTGCAAGCCTGGTCACCCCCAACTGCCCTCCCTTGCTGGCTCAGTAACACCTAACTGCCCTCCCCTGGAAGCTCAGTTACCCCTAACTGCCCTCCCTTGTTGGCCTGGTCTCCCCCAACTGCCCTCCTCTGCTGGCCTGGTCACCCCTAACTGCTCACAACTGCCTTCCCCTGCAGGCCATATTGTGGCAGCCATCTTGTGTCCACCTGGGGGCAGGATCTTTGACCACATGGGGGTAGCCATCTTGTGTCTTAGAGTGATGGTCAATTTGTATATTACTCTTTTATTAGATAGGATTGCCTCACAGTGGTGAGGACCTCACAGAGCATGAAATTGATGTCATTTAAGATACTTTTTGGGCTGTGGCCCAATTTAAAAAAAAGGAAGAGGCTTTGCAATGTGCCTCCTGAGAGGACTCTGGAAGTGGCCCAGGATGAAGCTGGTATATATGCGATGACAGATGATACCTAGAATTAGTGGGGTGCTCACATTGTAAAGTGTAAAAATGTCGAATCACTACATCATAGTCCTGAAACCAATATAACCAATATAAGATTGTGTACTAAGTATCCTTAAATAAAAAATAAATTAACAAAATTAAAAATAAAAACCACTCCACTCAGTGGCTGCAAATATACTTTGTTATACTCAAGGGTGAGGGGCGGTGCCTTATTTATTTCATTTCTACCCATTTTCCTTTCCACAAAAATTAAAGAGGGGCTTTCCTCTCTTTCTTTACCCGTGAAACTCCCATTCATTATGCAAATATTTGAATGAAATTCTCTCTTGTGAAAACCACCGAACGAAACTGCGATTTCCGTTTATAACTAATTGAAAGAAAAAATAAATGTACACTTACTTTTGACTGTCACGAGTGGATGGTTCCAAGAGACCAAAGTCGAGATGATCTAAAAGGAAATAGCAAAACAACCCCACTGAATGCAAATATGCGAATGGGCTGCTTGTAAGGCCCTCATCCCCACTCCTTTCAGCGGCAGAGCACTTCCTATGGCTTGGGTTTAGCTGTCAGTAACACCTTAGGGCAATGGTCGGCAAACTCATTAGTCAACAGAGCCCAATATCAACGGTACAATGACTGAAATTTCTTTTGAGAACCGAAAACTGACTTCTGTGCATGGGCCACGAAGTTTCAGTCATACTGTATGTGCGTGCCCGCACGTGGTATTTTGTGAAAGAGGCACACTCAGGAGCCAAAGAGCCGCATGTGGCTCATGGCCACAGTTTGCTGACCACTGCCTTAGGGAAAGGGAGTGCATGTGGGGTGGAGATGGGGCTCTGTAGAAAGGACTGACCTAGGAAAGTAGGAAGGCTTTTTTAGTACTTACGAAGCCTGACTATATTTATTGACTACTACTTATCAACTCCTTGGCAGAGGATACGGAGCCAACAGTAAGGAACGCGGGCCTTCATTGGTCAGTGCAGAGCGAGTACCAAATGAGCTGCCTTCCAGATGTGCCAGAGCCAAGGGACATTCCAAAAAGAATTAGCAGACCAAGTGCCCTAATGCAACAGTGAGAAATCGCAATGACATAGGACAGTGGATGGGAATAGTGCATTGGCTTGATTCCTAGGTCAGAAGAAAGAGATGAACCTTTGGTCTATGAGGAGCCTTGCCCAGCACGTATGATTGAGAAGGCTTCCAGAAATGGGGGGGGGGGGGAGGAGAAGGGCGGGGAGAGTTGACTATCAATGGCAACATCAATGGACGTGGGCAGGGGGATGGTCTTAGTTTCTATTCTGGCATTTATAACCGCCCTTTGAGAGAAGTACATTTTGGTGCCTCTGGGAGCACCAGTCTAGACAATCTAATCACCTTATCTAATCCAGTTTTAAAACGATCAGCAGGGTCAAAGCCCTTTGGAAAACCTATTTAAACAACAACAACAACCTCAACTCATATCATTGAATTTTTAAATATCAGAGTGTCGCTTTATTAGAAATAAAATACCAAGAAATGTGCAATTGTTTGGGTTTTTAAATATCCTCCCTTTTTATTAACCAAAGTCAACTGTAGTAATTTAAGAAGAAAAGGCATTCCAACTGACATGTTAGGAAGAAAGGTAATGTTCTACCGATTTCTGGGCACTTGATGATGGACCAGTCACTGCAAAATGCCTCTCAGTCCATACATCAAGGATTCATCTTCCTCAGAGCATTTAACAGAGAATTGAATAGAACTAGGATCTACTCATAATAACCTGTACATTTTTATAACAGAGATATTAAGAACAGATTTTGGCTTAATAAAATGTAATCTTTCCAAGCATGATTTTTAGCTGAAATAAAATCTGTGAAAGGAAAGTTACATATTTTCCTTTATTTCATAGTTACCGTATGTTGACAAACAAACATATCACAACTTGAAATGTGATATTTTAGGGGTTTTCATTGCTGATATAGGGAATTAAGTCAAAGTGAATTCAAAGTGTTTTCCATTTTAAAGTATATATTTACCAGTAATTCTGTTTCAGACTTTCAGATTTTATTGGAAAGAAAAAACAAGCAAGCAGGTGCTTGGTTAACATGGCAAGTTGAATAAATGAGCCATTACTAGAGCTGACCTGACCCAGGACCCCTGTGGCTTCCTCTAGTATCTGAGTGGACAGGCCACTGGAGACCGAGCTTGCTAGACGGTGTGTGAGTCAGCTGGGTGAGACCAGGGGAAGACATCTTGTGGGATGTACTAAAGCTCCGTCGGCTCTCTATGCCATTGGGCAAGTTCCATGGATCTGCTCTCAGAACTACATTGAAACACCTATCTTACCTATGTTTTCTCAGAGATTGATTACAAAATGATGGAGGTGGGGTGGGAGAGGCATGGACCTGGGGGAATGCAGGTATAAGTAATAGACAGTGTGTATTCTGTTGTTTATTCAGGGGTGAGCGGGCAAACATAGGTTGGTAGCTGTGAGTACACACGACACAGAGTTTATTCTTGTGATGCTATTTATTTACTATTGTATTATTTATTTGTACAACTAGAAGCCTACTTTTGCACACCCCATATAATAGCTGCATGCATTGAAATATAGGCATTAGAGACATTTTGTAGATTTTGTTCTTATCTTTATATATATATATTTTATTGATTTTTTTTACAGAGAGGAAGGGAGAGGGATAGAAAGTCAGAAACATCGATGGGAGAGAAACACCAATCAGCTGCCTCCTGCATACCTCCAACTGGGAATGTGCTCACAACCAAGGTACATGCCCTTGACCGGAATCGAACCTGGGACCTTCCAGTCCGCAGGCCGATGCTCTACCCACTGAGCCAAACCAGTTTCGGCTGTTCTTATCTTGATAATTTAAATAAAGGACACAGTAGAATACACAGGAGTGAGCTTGCGGCGTTCTGGGTGTCATCTGAGCTCAGCTGTTAGGTAGCAGTAGGCTGGCGGTGGAGCAGTCTCTTTATATCACTAAGTCTCTACACCCAGCATGGGGTGGGTCCTCGCCCTACTTTTCCTTGACAATATTTATCAGGAAGTTTATGATTTTTGAACAAATAAATATAGCTGGCCAAATCTGCTTTTTCAGTAGCTAAAGTGAACCCCCTTTTAAGGGTGACAGTACTTAAAATAGCTACTATAAATTATTTTGGTTGGCATATACAAATTTTAAGGTTTATGGTACAAAAGTCTAAAAACTTGGGATAAAAACTGATTTGTAAAGTTTTAAATGTTATCTGAAAATACCGTATAGTAACCAATACCATTTCACCACTACTTGTAATTATTCTATCAGTCAGCCACACCATCCCTTCCTGCCAGTAATGAATGAAATGGTTTCTGGTCTCTATTATTTTACCCCAAACCTGGCATCTTCACTGAGCAGCACATTCTGACAAGAACTCTATAGCTCTTTAGATTTCATTTTAATTTAATAAGTCTGGCCATTTGAATTCCAGAACCCAACCCCAACTTTCCTCAGGAAGTGGAAAAGGCTGAATATTTATTCATCTGTGGGTGGGGGTGGGGGGGAGGGTATGTACCATGCTCCAAAACACAATTAAACTGGAAACAGATGACATTCATCCTCTCAGGGGTGTTTGGCATAAGCTAAATATACTCACAACACAGCTGACCATTTATACACACAGCTCCTTTGGCAACCATAGAGCTGCACTGAGGGCAGCCCATTCATTGGTCTGAAGTGAACGTCATGAATGAAGAAGGTGGGGTGGTGGCCATGTCCGAACATCACGCAGTCAACACCGCTCCAATTCACACAAATATTTAATAAAAACTATTAAAAGCATTCTGTTGCCTTGTTTTCTAGTTTCCAGTTCAGTACTTGACTGAGGATCAGTGTAACTCTCTCCATTTGGCATTTTCACTAAGCAGCACTTTCTGACAAGAACTCTATAGCTCTCTACATTTCATTTTGATTTGATTTAGTAAGTAAATATGGACAATAGGTCTACATCCCAGGTGTAGTGGGATTCCAGCTTCTCTGAAAGAACCATTGCTACTGCCCCTGTTACTCACAGCACAACCTCTCTTGGGCTGGATGCTGTTCCGAGGCTACGATTCATTCTGTCTGTTGCCATGATTCAAGTGGAGAGGAATGGATATTTTCCTTGTGTCTCTCTCAGAGCTGGTCTTAAATGCAGAAAGCATGTTATGACAAAATAAAAACAGCAATAACACTAAGAAACCAACCCGATTACAGGGAAGAGAAATGGGCTAAATCGGAGTTATATAAGTGCTTTACTTAGCTGATTGGTCAGTCAACAACATTGACAGAGAATCCAAAGGGCAGAGCCCACCCAGAATTCTCCCCTTGTCCAGGCCACCTGCAATGTCCCTCTTGGGAGAACAGCTGCCTGGCTCAGAAGCAGACAAATACAGTCATCCAATGGCCATACAATAAGGGGTGTGTTTTTGTTCATTCATCCAACAAACATTTATTCAGCATCCACCATGAGGCAGGGGGGAGGATTAGAAATGAATGACACGATTCACCTTTGAGGTGCTCACTCCTGGAGGCGGGAAGGAAGCCAGCTAGTCATTTACGAGAGACAAATAAACAAGTAAAGTAATCAAACATGAACAGTTTACTCAGGGATGTAATATACAACACGGAAGAGAGTCAATAACATCGTAATAATTATGCATGATGACAGATGGTTACAAGACTTATGGCGGTGACCATTTTATAAGGCATATCGATATTAAAACACTGTGGTGTACACCTGAAACTAATATAAAATTGTATTTCAATTATAATTAAAAGTACATTTTTAAAATATATTTTTATTGATTTCAGAGAGGAAGGGAGAAGGGAGAGATAGAAACATTAATGATGAAAGAGAATCATTGATTGGCTGCCTCCTGGATGCCCCCCTCCTGGGGATCAAGCCTGCAACCCAGGCATGTGCCCTTGACTGGAATCGAACCTGGGACCCTTCAGGCCGCAGTCCAATGCTCTATCCACTGAGCCAAACCAGCTAGGGCTAAAAGTACAGTTTTAAAGGATGGGAACAGACAGCTAGGCTCATCTAACCACAAATATCCAATCTGACCAATCCGCTCACATCCTGCTCACTCTTTCCTTGTCCCTGTCTCATGGTTTTCCTCATGAGCACTTGCTCAAGAAAACTATTGCCACTTGATGTCATGTATTTATTTATGGTTGGTTGACTGTCCCTCTCTGTAGAAAGTAAGTGCTTAAAGACATGGGGTTTCTTTGGCTCACGGAGGTAAACCTCCCCCAGAACAGAACCTCACGCCTAGTAGCTGCTCAATAAATATTTGCTGACTGAATATTTGGAATGAGTCAATAAACATTACAGAAGTCACTTAATAAACAGAATGATTATCTCAAAAGATAGGAGGAAATGATGTTGGGTTATTACAAAAGGCAATTCAATTTTGATGAAGTCATTGAAAAGCCAGTTGAGGGTAATTTTCTTGGCAGGTCCTCAGGAGTATCTAGCACAGTGGCTCTCAACCTTTTTAATGCCGTGACCCTTTAATACAGTTCCTCATGTTGGGGTGACCCCCAACCATAAAATTATTTTTGTTGCTACTTCATAACTATAATTTTGCTACGGTTATGAATCGTATGGTCCAATGGCCTTAGGCTCTATAGTAGCAGTTCTCAACCTGTGGGTGGTGTTGAGAACTGCTAGCAGGGTCGCCTTGACCATCGGAAAACACAGATATTTACATTACGATTCATAACCGTAGCAAAATTACAGCTATGAGGTAGCAACAAAAATAATTTTATAGTTCCACAACATATTAAAGGGTCGCGACATTAAAAAGGTTGAGAACCACTGATCTAGCGTTAGGTCTGTGAAGTGCAGGAAGCTTTGTCTGCTTAGCGTCCTGTCCTCATGCACCTGGCTCCAGGTAGCCTTGGTGAGGCAGCCAATCCCAGACATCTGCTCCCCTAACCCCAGGGCAGGGCCCAAACCCAAGCTGGGCCAGCTGATCCTCACCCCGACCTCTCCCCCCGGCATTTAAACCCAAGCCACTGTGCTATCCAGAAGGATGGTTCACACGTTCCTGCCTCTGAGACCCCCCAGTGGTCCTGATTCCCATCTCTCCAAATCCTGTTGGCCAGCCCTTCCCTCAGTTCTTTAAACTATTAATATCCTTCCAATAAACATTTGTTTCTGGCTCCAGTATTCTCCGTTTATTTCTGTTGATTACATCCAAAGCTCTCTATGACCATAGGGGCTGATTAAAAGATGAATGCAGCTTGGAAGTACTCACAATAAAAAGCTCCTATTGAACATTAACCATGTGTAGGCACTGAGCTAACCTCTGTAGAGGAGTTATCCAATTCAGTCATTAGAGCCATCTCCATGAATGCCTGTCACATCAAGGCTTCCAGACAGTAAACAACATGTCCAAAGCTCCCAACCTACCAGAGGCAGGGCCGTCATTTGGTATTACTCGTTTTCTATTACCTAGAAGCCTGTCAAAGACATTTTGAATTAAAGATCCCAAAAAGAAGAAAGGAGATGTGGAAGCAAATGGACTAGAGACATAAGTGGGAATAGTTAAGGAAGTTTAAGACAAAGGAGTGAATTCTACACCAAAGAGGCAAAAAGAATAATAATAATACTAGTAATTAGACAAAATGTTGTGAAAACTACAAGGTTAAAAAGTAGAAGTATGTAAAGAATTTCAGACAACTAAGATATAATGATGATACAGGAGACAGAACAATGTTATAAAAACACAGTTTCCACAGTAACCCCTAAATTTAGCAAACATTCCCCCAAGCACTGACCGAGGGGGACAGGATTACGATGACATACTAGCAGAACTTAATATCAATAAACACAAAAATTAAAATTGAGTTTAAGTGTGACACTAAAATGTTCTTTTCATGAAACTAAGCAGCCAGATAATATCTAGTATAAAACTAAAGAGTTTGAAGTCCACAATAGATAACATGTGATTAAAACAGTAAAGGAAAATCAAATACAGGAAGGAATAATAAGTGGTGTCTAATGCTGTTTTAAAAAAAAACCCTCTGATAAATGAGAACTGATCTCTGGAGTAGACAGCACAAAAGTCACTTGGTTTGGTTTTGGTGGAGTAGTGAGGATGAAATTCTGAGGGGAGGGGAGGAAATAGAGACACCTCTTTTGGATGGAGAAATTGGGCTATAGCTTGTAGAATCACAAGACTCTTTTTCCCTAAGAGGAAAGATATTATACTGTGTTTGCAAGATGATGGAAATGATTTAGAAAAGAGAGGAAAATTGATGAAACAGGAGTAAGTAGGGGTCCATTGCAGGAGGCCTGTCTTGAGCAAGAAAGAATATGGGGTGCAAGGCATGGGAATGCTGGCTTTAATTACGAGCAGGGACAGATAATTCATCTCAGCTAACAAGAGGGAAGAAAGAGTGTGAAGTCCCTGAGTCAAGTAGGTGACAAGATTTTGTAATAGGAATCTATAGATAAGTCTTTTCTGATCACTTGCCTCATCTCAGTGAGGAAAGCAGGATCACCAGTTGAGAGTGCAGAGAGGTTGTTTTGAGGTTTGAAAAACAAAAAAAGAGAAGGGGTAAAAAAAACCTAGGAAAATGAGAGAGTGAAATGATGAGGGTAAGTGGTAGGATGACACTTTCTAGTTAGGTTCTCAGTCATGATTTTCAGCAAGACCACTCAGCATGGTTTTCTCCAGCCATAGGCAGTCTCTCTTAGGTTGAACCAGGGTTGGGCTTTGTGTGGTGAAATATGTGAAGGGTTTAAAGGAACATGCAACGTAATGGTTACTAGAAGGGATAACGGAGGGGAGAGCGGAAAAGATGGGCATGAGGAGCAGCAGAAAGTTGGGGAAGCCAGTGGATCAGAGGTCTTAGTGAGCAAAAATGAGGCAGTGGGGCTCTCAGGGGATAATACAGAAACAGAGAAGGTAATGGTCAGAAAGTAGAATGCTGGAAACAATCATGGAACACATGTTGTTAGTAGTAAGGAGCAAGTCCAGAGTAGAGGTTCTTAACCTTGCCTATAAGGTAGAATTGCTTGGGGACAAAACACAAAAGCAAAATGAAACAAAACTATACTTAAGTCTTTCTCAAAACAAACTGAATCAAAATCTCTTAGATGTGGCCTGGACATTAGTATGCTTTTATCTGTTTATTTGCTAGCTGGTTCCCCAAGAGATTCTAATAGGCAGCTGAGGTTGACAACCATGGTCTAGGATAGGTTTACCTTAAAAATCTACCATGACATAGCGTTTATGATTCAGATTAGCATAAGGTCAGCTAAAACTCCACATCTCTTCCATGCAAACTGCCATAGAAACTCTATTTCAGTGTTCCTTACATCCTGCCTGGGAAACTGAATTTATTAATCAAAATTTGAGTATATTAATTTTTCTTCATCCATCTAATCTTATTGACTCAGATTTTAGCTTATCAAGATAAATTTTGTTTTGACATATTAGCTACAGCTTCCAACATCTATGATTAATGAGTGTCTGCCCTGTAAATTATTAAACTATTAAATGAATGTAACCAAGGCAAGTTCTGTGACATTCTAATTAGAACTCTAATGCGAGTTCTGTGACATTCTGGGTCCTCTAAGAATCCAGTACTCTGAGTCACACCTTTGTAATGGGCCAAGAATTCTTTCATTTTTATTCATCCCACAAATGTTTAATGATTGCCTACTCAGGGCTAGGTCCTGTATCAGTTCATAGGGTTGCAAATGTGATCAAGATGGACATCCTGACCGTAGAGAGCTTACTTTCCTTTGAGGGGACAAATAATACGTAAACAGATGAATCGGAAAAATAACTAGATATGTGGTATGACAAAGAAAAACAAACAAATGTTGTGATAGCAAATGCTGGGAAAGATAACTGGAGATCCAGTCTTCCAACCCAAGCTTCGGCCCCAAAATTCTCAGTTCTCCAGGAGGACATGATGAAAGACTTAAAAGAAAGTTTCCAAAACCCATAGACCCGAGTCTAATGCGTCTTCCTGCTCTAACCGTTGACACAACTTGTTATTTATGAACCCCACTGCTGCTCTGCAACTTTTCCTAAAAAGCTCATAAACCTGCTTCATAATCCATCCTAGAGTTTATTGAAGTTCATGAGCAGTTGTTTCAAGAATCCATCATTTTCCTGTTTGAACATCAGAACAATTGGCTCATGAGACTTTGAGCAGTAATGATAAATTTGTGCTACTTATTTTGTATTGCTTATAGTCATTATATAGACATTTATTATATGTGTAACACAGTCATACATATATAGTCACTTATTATATACTAGAGACCCAGTGCACAAAAATTCATGGCGGGGGGGGGGGGGGGTCCCCTCAGCCCGGCCTGCATCTTCTCACCATCCAGAACCCCTCAGGGGATGTCCAGGGATCAGGCCTAAGCTGTTAGTCGGACATCCTTAGTGCTGCCACAGAGACAGGAGAGCTTCCTGCCACCACGGCTGCACTGGCCAGCCATGAGCCGACTTCTGGCTGAGCAGCGCTCCCCCTGTGGAAACGCACTGACCACCAGGGGGCAGCTCCTGTGTTGAACATCTGCCCCCTGGTGGTCAGTGCACATCATAAGAGGGCTGCCCCCATGTGGTCAAAGGCCTGTCCCCATGTGGAAACAAGATGGCCACCACAAGATGGCCAGCAGGGGAAGGTCATTGGGAGGTTCCAGGCAGTTGTGGGTGATCAGGCCAGCAGGGGAGGGCAGTTGGGGGCAATCAAGCCTGCAGGGGAGGGCAGTTAGGGGTGACCAGGCCATCAGAGGAGGGAAGTTGGGGGCAAACAGGCTGGCAGGGGAGCAATTAGACATCAATTAGGCTGCCAGGGTAGTGGTTAGCGGGTGATCAGGCTGGCAGGCAGAAGCGGTTAGGGGCAATCAGGGAGGCAGGCAGGTGAGCAGTTTGGAGCCAACAGTCCTGGATTGTGAGAATGATGTCTGACTGCCCGTTTAGGTCCTTCCTACCAGGTTCGGGCCTAAATGGGCAGTATGGCATCCCTTGAGGGGTTCCAGATTGGAGAGGGTGCAGGCTGGGCTAAGGGACATCTGACGCCCCCCTGCCCCCTTTGTACAAATTTTGTGCACCGGGCTCTAGTATTAAATACTTTGGTTTCTACTCCATTTAACCTTTATAATATGTCTTAATACTGAGGTATTAAGAGCAGGCAGCCACAGTTTGGGGGACGGGGGGGGGGGGGGGGGGTGAACTCCTCTGTTCTTCAGTGCAGTCATAAGGTTGGAACCCAGACAGATGACTCAGAGCCAGAGCTCCTAACAGTTATGTTCTTCAGTGCCTAGTAACAGCCCTGCCAGATTTCAGGTTACACATATTTTGATAATGTGAAGAAAAGATAAAATTGTAGCATCCGGACAGGCAGTCAAACAGTGTGACCCAACTCACTCTTGTCATTCCTAATCCAAACTTAGTAAATGCTGAACAAGCAAAGAAATCATGGTAAAAATGTGCAAGTGGCAATAAAACATCCAAGTAAGTGTGTCCCTAACAATGTCTTAATCATGGCAGTGGCCTCTGGTGTAGCCTCAGGCCTGAAACTGAACACAGGCCTATCACCACACAGACAGACCCCTGGTCCTTACTGTGATCACCAGTGTCTGCTGGCCCTGCAACAGGGAGGAGTCACCCCCTTATATTCACTACAGAAAGTAACTAATCAGCTCTGGCCTTGTTCTTGGTGATGTCATTATTAATAACCTCAGTAAACGGGTGTCTATCAGTGTAGGTGGTATCTATCGGTACAGGTGGTGTCTATGGGTGCAGGGTCTGATCGGGATTCCCAGGCAGAGGGGGAAGCACTATCAGAGAAGGGAGGCTTTATCTCAGTTCCTTGATGCCAGAAGGAAACCTCTTCGACCATAACTGAGGGCCAGATCATGGACCGGCTGTTAATAAATATTCAACGAATTAATGAAGAGATGGGAACGGGGAGCCCTTAAGGAGAGTTGCAAATTAGTGTAAGTCAGTGGTTGGCAAACCGCGGCTCTCGAGCCACATGCAGCTCTTTGAGTGCGGCTCTTCCACAAAATACCACGTGTGGGAACGCACGAACAGTGCGATTGAAACTTCGTGGCCCATGCGCAGAAGTCGGTTTTCGGCCTGGGCGAGTCTATTTTGAAGAAGTGGCGTTGGAAGAAGTGGGGGTGTCGGTCGCATGTGGCTCACGACCCCTGCTGTAAGTGAATGAAGGTCTTTCCCACAGTTTTGTGATGATTGACAGGACGTTACCTTGATTGAATGTTCTATTTTTTCAGCGTTAGAGATTCAGGGGCCCAGCTTCACTGAGAGGGAAGCACATTTTAATGGACGAGATGGCTGAAAGACAGACCGGTCTTAAGGAGGCAGCCTCAGCAAATCACACAGAAACCAACTGCACCCGCCCCAGCGGCAAGAACTACTAAATGGATTGTCTCCGCCATCCTTCCAGTGATTTAGATAATGATTGCTTTTAATTAACCCTTTCTCTCTATTTGCCAAATAGAGCTTTAAATAGCTTGACTTTTCTCCTTATAGCATTCTGGCTGACAGAGATATCTGCTTAGCAAACCCTTATTTCTTAGGGCAAAAATAAATAATTTACTTCTGCTCACCCCTGCCTAAACAGCTATAAGTTCTGATTTAATTAATGAGGTTTGTAATAATTAAACATAGCGTACTTATCAATCTAGACCAGTGGTCGGCAAACTCATTAGCCAACAGAGCCAAATATCAACAGTACAACGATTGAAATTTCTTTTGAGAGCCACATTTTTAAAACTTAAGCTATATAGGTAGGTACACTGTTATTAACTTAATTAGGGTACCTCTAATTAAATTAATAACAAACATCCCTAAACATATTGGCTTAGCTACACAGAACCTACCTGGTCAGCTGATGAATGAAGAATGGAGAACCAAGGTGAATGGTCTTTAAATTAAAGGCCTATCACATACAACAGTCAAACCCACTGTTGCTACAGAGAACACACCTGGGTGGACCCAGAAGCTTCTGAACAGAACCCGCCATCAGAACTATAAAATATTTTAAGGTAAAATTAGGGATGGTATTTTGTGGAAGAGCCACACTCAAGGGGCCAAAGAGCCATATGTGGCTCGCGAGCCGCAGTTTGCCGACCACTGACCTAGAACGTTATCAACCCTGGCAGAGAGAAACTGAGACGCTGGGGTGCCCATCATTTGCGAGGTACTTCCATTGGATGATGTCACTTGATCCTCACGATTCCATGGGACAGCCACTATGATCCTGATTTTACGGAGGCTCAAACTCAGATTCAGAGAAGCAGAATCATGGTGCTGAGTCCGGACAGCGGCCAATGGATCCCCGGTGAGTTTTGCTTGAAGCCTGCGGGTGCTTGCCCATCAGATCGTAAGAAGAAGAACAAGACCTGGTTCTCTGGGAGATGCCTCGCTGCGTCCGAGGAGCTTTGAGGAGACTGGCAGTCAGCACGCGTTCAGTGCCATTTTTTATCACCTCGTGCTCTTTTCAAGCTGGCCGTTGTGCTGTTTCAACGCATGACCCACATCTCAAACCCAGCAGGTTTTGTTCCGTTTGCAATTTTGAGAGGAGGGGAATACCCCGGACTTGGCATGCTGGCATGCATCTCAAACACTTTCAGAAAATGGATGATGAAGGCTGATACCCAGGGAAAATTGGTTGCCTTGGGCAGAAATAAGAAGGAACTGGGTTAGATAGCAAGAGGGACTAGATAAGCACTGAAGGGAACGAAGGAAATTTAGTGACGTGTTTGGAGGAGGATATGTAACAATCAGTAACCCATCGTCTGTCGCAGGAAATGTGTGTGGAAGAAAAAGTTTGGTTCATTTTAAGTGGTCCCAACACGTCCCCATCAAACATGGACACAGGTAAAGTACACATCATCCTGTATTTTCTTTTATGCAATGTCCCTCAGCTGCAGCCAGAGAAGAGAAACCGGTGAACTTCAGGAAAACAAGTTTCCTAGAGAAACAGGAGGCAGCCACCTCGGGCCGTGCAGCCCATGTGGGCAGCCTCAGCCGGACTCAGGTCAGGAGGCAAGAGCGAGGGAGCGAGCTAGGCCAGAGCCCTCACTGGGGTTTTCGTGGGGGGAAGGCGAGGCCAGACAGAGGAAATGGTTTTAAGATTGGCTAGTTTAAAAATTCCTGCAATGTGGGCTTTGGCTGTGGAGGTGGCCTCTAGTTGCCTGGTTTGGGTCCTGGGTTGATTTCAGATGGGGCAGGGATGGGGGGATGGGGACAGCATGGGCTCCCTATGAATACACCAGATGGAGGAGGTACGCCTCATCGGTTAGTTTTCCTATCAAGGCCTGCTGTCCCTGAGCCCTCTGCTCTCTCTAAGAATTGGCTAGCCCAATTTATTTATAAAAAATAAAAAATATAAAGCATGCACAGATATACTAAAAAGCACTAGATATCTGAATCTGGATGGAGCCCCAGCATCTGTTTAACCTTCAACGTGACAGACTTCTCTCCCACTGAGCCTATGCAAGCAGCAGTAGGCACAGCTGGTTTGCAGAAATTGAGAGAGCAAACACAGCAAAAGCACAATGAACACAGCCCTTAAGCCAGCCGACAATCCAAACCCCCAATGAGACAAGCTCTAGGTTTGGACAAAAGATATTGTAAAGCATCACAACATATTGGTTTAGCTACACAGAACCTACCTGGTCAGCTGCTGAATGGAGAATGGAGAATCAAGGTGAATGGTCTTTAAATTAAAGGCATATCACATACAAACTCACTGTTGCTACAGAGAACACACCTGGGTGGACTCAGGAGCTTCTGAACAGAACCCGCCATTAGAACTATAAAATATTTTAAGGTAAAATTAGGGATGTTTTTTTAAGAGGGGGAATACCCAATTTTTTGCCAACAAACAAGGCCAACACACCCCAGATTTGAATCTTGTCTAAAATAAATAAAAAGGAGGCATTCCATTTGGTAAGATTCTCTCTGTAGTCTAAGTTATAATACATGTTAAACCTCAAAAGTAATATTTTACTGGAAATCTACCACTCATTCATTCACTATCTACGGAAATTAAGGTGATGATTATGATTATCCTGATCTATGACATGAACTTAACGAACCAGGTTGCAAAGATCTGTGCATCTTTCCAACGAATACGACAACCCAGAGCTCACACTGGGCCCTTGTCAGATGTATGTACCTCCCAAGATATTGACGAGGGAGTAGGGATGGAAGGTTGACTAAAGCACCTCTCAGCCTTAAGTGCCGCCACTTCAGAGGTAAATCATTGTATGACATCAATTCCTGTACAGTCATTACTATGTCATGGACACAGGCCAAATAGTTTCAAGTTAGGAAAAGATATATTGCTTTTTACATAAGGAAAACCCAAAACAGGAAGTGATGAGGCATTATTTATTTTCTTTCTCTTTTACCTCCCAAACATCTCAGTCGGTGTGTTTGAAGAGGGGATATAGTTAGCCAACGCTGGATGAGTCACCTCAGCAAACTCGTCACGGTGGTAGAATTCCAGGTTGAGTCAAGGGTATGAAACCTACATTTGAAACCAAGCAAATGTTTTTCCAAAAAGGAAAGGGAAAAAGAGAGGCCCCAAGTCTCACTCAACACCCTTCCTTGCAGGCAAGGTATACAACGCACAGACAGATGGAGAGAGCGCCACCCTGGGCCCTAGAATCCTGACCCGACTCTCACCTGGTAAACCCTGAGAGAGGCAGACGTGCCCAGAGCAGAGGTCTTAACTCGTCTGTGGCTGGCCTCGGTCTGGGCAACACATTTCTTTTTCTTTTTTTTAAATATATTTTATTGATTTTTTTTTTTTTTTTTTTTTTACAGAGGAAGGGAGAGGGATAGAAAGTCAGAAACATGATCAGCTGCCTCTTGCACACCCCGCTGCTGGGCATGTGCCTGCTACCAGGGTACATGCCCTTGACCGGAATCAAACCTGGCACCTTTCAGTCCACAGGCCGACGCTCTATCCACTGAGTCAAACCGGTTTCGGCTGGGCAACACATTTCACTGACAAGTTATCAACACCCACCTGGAGGCAAACACACACACACACACACACACACACACACACACACACACACAAAAAACCTTGCCAAATTATAGCAACTTTTCATTTTAATCAGAATCAGACATATATGTGATACCTACTATTGCCTGTGAGGACCTCACAGTCCAATATGGAAGACAGAATTCAGACAATGACAGTGTGAAAATGGCTATTAGAAGTGTGATAAATACTAAAATGCAATGTAAAGACTGCCACCGTCATGTATTCAGAACCGACCCAGAGGCAAGCACGATTCCAATGTTTTACATGTGTTTCCTCGCGTGATCCTTACAGCTCAGGGCGAGAAAACAATAAAGCACAATGTTCATCAAAGGTGACCAAGGGTGAGTCATTGTGCTAAGGGCTTTTTCGTTTAAGAGTTCATTGAATCCTCACAACGGATCTCTACAGATACCATCACCTCCATCTTCCAGATGGAGAAACGGAGGCACTGAGAAGCTGATTAGCTTTCTCAAGGTCAGAGCCAGTAGGGAGTCAAGCCAGCATCCAACACCAGGCCATCTGGCTCTGAGGCCTACATGCCTGACCACTGTCATAAGCAGCCCTGCCCGTTTACCACCCATGTTTACAAATGGAGGAAACCAGGCCCAGCCAATGAGGATGGGCGAGACACAGTGGGCAAGGGATCTGTCTGCAGAGCGCTCTCTCTCTCCAACGAATAGAAAAACATATCTTCCAGTGAAGATTTAAGAGAGAGAGAAAGAGAGAATAGCATCCCAGCCATCAATCAAGGCTACCACCATGGAACCTTCTCAACAGCCAGTTGCTGTCATATTTTGTAAATTCAACTTTCAACATAAGCCAAATGCTAGAAAACACTCATTTCCTATTTGCAGGAGGCTTTGCAGAGCTGATTATGACTCAAAAGCACCATGTCCTGTTCCTTTTATCAGGAACCTCATTGACAGAGCCATTTACAAGACAAATGAATATGGTTATTCTGATTAGAGGCAGAACCACATCAGCTCATGAACCAGATTCTGAACACAACATCTGGAGCCCGGCAGCCGCCCCAACCCTCCCCAGAGCCAGGGAGGATGCTGGAGATGTGCCACACAAGAGGAGGCACCAATGCAGGGCACGCTGGGGGAGTCAACCTGCCCGATGCAACCTGTCCTGTGCTGGCAGGTTCTCACGGTGAATGCTAGCTCGTCCCTCCTGGCAGCCTAACTCTGGCATCATCATCCTGGGGGCAGAAGTGGGGATGACAACGTACTGGACATGCGAGGTGATTTCTAGTGAGACTGCTTCCTTCGAGGAATCCGCCACATGTCCTTCTGAGAGATTGCTCATCAGAAGCCAAATGCTTTGTAGCAAACTGGACCAGAGATAGATATGTGACCCAAAGGCAGTTTTCACAGGCTGCCCCGTGAGTACCCTGTCCAGTACTCCCGGGTGACACCATCAGATTGTCTCTGGAAGGGTTTAAATGCAATACATACAAAGAACAGCGGACAGTCGAGTTGCAGAGAAGCAAAACGACAGATCCAGTCAAGAGACGGCAGGTGCCATGATCGACGGGGGTGGAGGTAGGCAAGATGAAGCAGACAATTCGTCTGTCTCTCTGGTTAAAGAGAGAGACATTGACAACAATGGCATACGGCAGCTTTCCCACCCCAGGCCCACCCCCGGGCCCATCCCCCAGCTTCTGTGTCCCAGGAGGCTGACTCTACAGCCTGGACCACCTGAGAGCCCTCCCTCCTCGGCTTCCCGTTTGGCTGTGCCGATTGGCAAATCAGTCCGAGGTCCAAGGGCGGGAGGAGTGAGTAGGGGTATGTCTTCCCTTTTCCCACCCTGCCTTGCACTGTGCACCTCGTAGTACTGTGTCCCTTTCCACGTGTGCCCTTGTGGTGGCCCTTCCCACGCATCCACGTCGCACAGGCTCCAGCTGCAGGCCCCAAAGTGGTACCACTTTCCCGCCCTTGCTGATCCACGGATGCTTCCGAAGCCCCTTGGAGTTCCCTGCTCCTGCCAGCAACTGCACAAACAACCCCTCCATTAAATTCTCTCTCAAACCCCTTCCTTTCCGTTGGGGATGATGTGGAAGAACAGAAAACAGAGAGCAACTGAGACAAAATTGAATGGAGTGACTAATGGACTATCCAAGCAATGGCCAAGTTCTTCACGAGTTCTGCAAGGACACCATTTTACGCTTCCACACTCCTCTGTTACAATCAATGTTTTTACCTGAGACAATCTGAGCAGGACTCTCCGGAGTAATCCGTGGGAGAGGTCAGGGAGTCACCGACATGCTGTCCTCATTATGATGGTCACTCAACCAGTGGTTCTGTTTGTTTGTTTGTTTGTTTGTTTTACACAAGCATTTATTGAACCCCTACTATGTGCCAGGCATCATGCTATGCTCTGGGGACTAAGTGGCAAACAAAGTAAATACAGTTTTTGCCTCATGGACCTTACAATGGTTGGGGGCAGGAGGGCCGGGGTTGAAGGAGGGAATAGAGCAGGCAGCAAAGAAATAATCATGCAAGTAAGTTTATACTGTCATTACCAAACATGACAAGTGATTTGAATCAAAATTGGAAGGAGCTGAGAGAATAATAGGAGGCCTCACTTATAAAATCAACTGGCATTGTAATTGGCCAAGCTACGCATCTTATGAATGAAGAGATGGATAAAAAAGGAAATTAAAACCATAGGGAATATAGAGAAGAATATGAGGTAAGCATGTTCAGGTAGAAACCCCTGGGCTGATACAGTGAAGCCATGTCACCTACAACAATGCATCTTCTGCTCTGGAAGAAAAACAGATTTTTGACAGCATGTTGTGTGGAGGACGTGTTTTATCATGGCCAAATGTAGTCCAGACACTGTCCTTAATGCCTGCTTTCAAAGCTCTCTGTCCCTAAAGAATCTCTCCGAGGAGGCAAGGACTTCAGTGTTTAAGGAGGGGTCATGCATTACCCCTTTCTGAGGACACAAAGCCAGAAACACCTTCTAGAACCCCTCCCACCTCAGCTCATGACTTCCCTAAGGGTTCAAATAATTCAAAATGATAGGACATCAGAATTTCTGGAGATAAAAAAAAACAAAACAGGTGGAGAGTCTTCCTCCTTACTTTCTTTTATTCTCTAATATCTTGAATAACTAGTAGAAAAGATATATCTCCAGTGTATCTTCTTACATGGTAATAAGTTAGAGACAAAGAGCATTGCCCGGCCCGTGTGGCTCAGTTGGTTGAGTGTTTGTCATCCCATGCACCAAAAGGTAGGTGCCTGGTTCAATTCCCAATCAGGGCACATGCCCTGGGTTTTTGTTAAATCCCCAGTAGGGGGCGTGCAGGAGGTAACAGATCCATGTTTCTCTCTCACTGATGTTTCTATTCCTGCTCTCTCTCATCAATGAGAACATATTTTTTTAAAAGAGCATTCAAATTTGGGATCAATGGGGTGATTTACAACTTCTGATGTTTTCATACAATATTCACTTAATATTCAATGAATAACTGTTGAGTTCCTATTATGCACCAGACATGTGTTAGTCTCTGGAGATACTTTAGAGATCGTGATGAGCTAGACCTACATGGGCCTCGCTCTTAAGGGAGTTCTAATATAGGAAGAGAGACAAATGAGCAATTGCAATTAATTATAATAAGTGTTATATAGGATAAGTATAAGGCATTTAATAAAAACTAGAAAAGTCAAGGAAGGCTTCCCAGAGAAAGTTCTTAGTTTAAGTTAATACCTGGAGGGTGAATAGGAACCGGAGAGAAAGGTGGAGTAGGAGAGGGAGTAAGACAGTTCTAGGCAAAATAAATAATTTCATGTGCAAACGCTCTGAGGTGAGTGACAGGTGTGTAGATATGCTGACAGGAGTCCATTATGGCTGTGGGAAAGGATGTCAGAGAAAGAGAGATGGGAACTGAGGCTGAAGTTATAGGATTTGGCCAGCCTCGGAAGCCAAGCTAAGGACACTAAGAATCTCTTCAAGAGTTCTAAACAGGAAAATACATGATTAGGCTTATGATTTGGAAAGATCTTATTGGGTGCAACATGAACTAAGGACTGGAAGATGCGGAAGTGGAGCAGGGAGACCATCTGGGGAAGGGAGTGTAATAATCTAGATGAGAGATTATGTTGGCATACACAAAGACGCAGGCATCAGTGAGCTACCCAGGTGGCTGGACTGGCAGGACACGGGTAGACTCGATGGTTATGGAGGATGAATAAATAAGTGAATGGTGCTACCAGACTGAAAAGGAGCAGTTTTGGTGGAGATGAAGGAAAAATCATGAGAAAAAGTTTAGGTCTGAAGAGTTGGAGGTAATTTCAAGGTGTCCACGTGAAGACACGGTGTAAGCAGTTAAATAAACCTCGTAGGCACCGGGAGAGAGAGCTGGTGGGACCCAGGGACTGAAGTCAATAGCAGATGGATGGTAGCTGAAGCCATGGAGACCTAGGAATCGTTCAAGGGAAGGTCTGTGAGATGACAACAGGCCTGAGAGAGACCACGGAAGAACATGGATGATGCCCAGCTGAAGCAGAAGAGCCCAGAAAGGACGGCTGGAGAGGAAGGGAGTGAACCTGAGCACAGTGCAGCCCTCACCTGCAGACCTGGGGCTGGCTGCCTGTGCGCGGTCCCGCTGGCTCCACAACTACAGCGCATGATCTTAAGCAAGTGAAGTTCTCACATCTCAGTTTCCCTCATGATAACATAATGGTTATCACATCAATAGAACCCACTCCTAGAGCTGTTCTGAGGATTAGATGACTTAACATGTACAAAGTGCTTAGAAGAGGGCCTGGCACTTACCAATGACCATTGGGTGTAAATCATCATTAATTGTACCTCATTTGGCTTACCAGGATGAACATGCTCCAAGTAATGGAAGGTTTACAGAAATGGATTTCTTACCACCTACCCACCTTGTGTAAACTACTTATGTTCATAACTACCTCCAAGAAGCACTTCTGCTTGGTAGAACTTTCATCTAACGAAGAGCTTTTATTGTTTTCTTTCATTTTTTTCCCAACAACTCTGCGAGTAAGGAGACCTGTTTGCTCATCCAAGAGATCAAGAAAATTGCTCAAGGGGTACAGAATGCAAGAAGCAGAATCAGGACTTGAACCTCAGTTCAAGGTTCAAGGTTCACGAATCACTACAGGCCATTCTCCTTGCTTCCCCTGCTTGGAAATAACGTTTGTGGGTCCCTGTCTGGATAGCACTCCGAATGCTTCCATTCAGTTTGGAGACGATTTTCTTTGCAATAACTCCTTCTGCTACTGTAGCTATATGTGCCCAGTGCTGTTTGAAGGGCTGTGAGTTGGATAACACTGTGTTCCGACAACTAGCCAGACTGAGACGTGAGTCACCACCTTGTCAGGCACTTCATCAGAGTTTCTCCACTTAGTTGTCTCCGGGCAACGGGGGCTCTAAGCATCACGTAATTAAAGCCGGAGGAGCTAGAGAGGGAAAGAAGGCTGCTCATTACCATGTCAACGAAGAGCCAGGTGGGAATGATGATGGGTTGAAAACATGCATTTAGCTTTCCTCTCTCCCCAAACCTCATGAAAATGAGAGTAAAAGGATGTTATTACAGACATAAATTCACAAGGACAAAGGAAATGTGAAAAGAGACAACAGCAATGAAATTTTGGAAGCCGGAGAGCAGATGGGCAGATGGTAACTAACTCAACAAGCCTGAAAATGTGAATCCCAAGGCATCAGGAGGAGAGGCAAGAAGCAATTTGATTTACACTGCATAACCCCAAATGGCTCAGGAATGGACAGGACCAGGTTAGTAGAAGTTCATGTTGGGGCTAAAAGCAAGAGGATTCATCGAAAGTCTTCTTAAGAGACTGTCGGGTCCCCAGATAGCCTTCTGGTGCCACAGGGTCACGGTGAACGCACCAGCTTCTCAATTCTTTACCCCTCCCTTTGCCACATGGTTTTGTCATTGCTACCACTAGACACAGAATATATCTCCCCACCTCAGTGACACTGTGTTGGGCTGGTGGGATATGGGCAGACGTTGCGTATCTCCACTTGTCCTGCTGCAGCTCTGACCTGGCCTGGAGCCTGCTGGACCGAGAACGACAGGCATGTGGAACAGACCTGACCTAAGACCACGGCCTGAATCCAAGCCCAGCCACAGCCCACTGACCCGCAGTCACCTGAGCTAGAAACAAGGGCTTGTTGTTGTGTGCAGTGTTGGAATAGGCCACCATCATCTTGCAGTTATTTGTTCCACATCATAGTTAGCTGAGATGTCGATAGGTCTGCGGTAGTGGGATGCTGCTGTAATGAAACTAAGGTATGTAGTACTGGGTTTGGGAATGAGTCACAGGTGGTGACACGTATATATTTTTATATATTGTTATATATATATACTAGTGGCCCAATGCATGAAATTCGTGCAAGAGTAGGCCTTCCTTCCCCCAGCTGCTGGCACCCAGGACCTGGATTCCCTCACAGCCGGAAGGACCTCTGGTCTAATTAGCATATTATGCTTCTATTAATATATACACATACTGAGAGAGAGAGAGAGAGAGAGAGAGAGAGAGAGAGAGAGAGAGAAAGGCTAAAAATTATTAGGAAAAAAATATGAGCTGAAAAGATGGTGAGTGCCCTGTGTTATGTAATGGCAAATCATTCGGTATAATTGCTACCTACTTGGAAGATAGAAAATATACTTTGGGCAAGGAGGTTTCTAGGCAGCATGTTCCCAGAGGTGACAGGAGCATCCTCAGCAATCTTGGGCCAAAAGCACACAAAGGGCAAAGAGACAAGAATTCAGAGGGGCGTCTATGCTCTGTGGATGTGCAGGGTTCCGCACACGTGGAGGCGGGAGGCTGGCCTCTGGGCTGAGGCTGAGCACAGACCCCGACTTCCCACCCCTTCCGCTGGGGCTTCCGTGATGTTTCCCACCTTCATTTGGAGGCGTCTGAGTTTTCAGAGGCTCCTGTGCCTGCCGGTGGGCATGACAAAAACATTGCATTCATATCCCATCTTATTCCTCCCACGGCTGCCCGAACCCAGCAAATGCTTCTCGAATAAATAAAGAAATGATCTGAAGTCACTTAACCCCCTGACTTCAGTTTCCTTGGTTTCTTCCCATGTTAAGTCTCCACAATGGATATTTGTCCTAATTCTCCAGCTACAGGAGAAAAAGAAGAACATCTACTATGAACTCTAAGAGAGTGTTTACTTGCATGACAGTCAAGAAAGAATATGGGCCGTTACACTCTACCCCCCTACTTAATCTCACAGGCCTGAGCAAGGAAAATGATCTTAAGAGTAACATGCTCTATAAAGCTGAAAATCCCTTTACCTAACCTATACCATCCTGCCCAGCGGGAAGGATATAATCATGCAACAATTACACTTCCCTTTCATTCTCAAAATACCTTGTGCAGCTTAATAAAATAGAAATACCAACTGGGGAAAAGTTAAATTCTGAACAAGCCACATTTGATAAAAATGTATGCCTCCCTCCACCCACCAAAGAAATAAATGAAAACAGGAAAATTTTCTTCCTTATGGGTCTCAGAGATAAACACAGACATGATGATAGTTAACTCACTGGAATTTATGAAAGTAATTTTGACGCTTGCATGATTGAAAGAGATCTAGTTCTGGTATATTCTAAATTCTAGTTGAAGAAAAAAAGTTTTTACATGAACAATGCAATCAAATATAGACACCCTATTTAGACACAGCCATATTAGCATAGCAAGTGAGTTAAAAAGGGAAAATAACTATTAAACAGACAGGTGGTGAAAGGGAAAGTTGTGGGTTTTTATTTTTAATGCACAAAGCCTTAATCTCAAGCCAAGCAGAGATGAAGATAAACAAGAAGCCGCCCTCCACAGCCAAAGAGCATAATACCCAGGAAATCAAATAAAACCAGTCTAAAATACTGACTGTAGCGAGTCCGAACTTAGCATCCTGACGCCAAGTGGAATATTAAAGCGAGTTCTCTATTTATAGGGCTCGATATCTCGGTGGTTGCACAATGAATCAGGATGTATCTTGGCAAACTCACGGGCAGCCTGGAGGATATTTATTTTTGTACCAAAAATAGCTGGAGTCTCCTAAATGGTGGAATGGACATAAAGGGAGCAGAGCACTTGAGGAATTTTTTACTCAGTCACAGGAAGATCAGTCAAGAGCTCAAGGCTAGGGCCCTGACACCTCGTCCCGCTACACAAAACTGCTGGCACACAGCGATGGCAACCAGAAGATTCGGCAGCACTTGGTGGCATGCGAGACATTATACAGATCACCTGAGAAAAAGGGGGTGGGGGGAGCAGTCTAGAGCTGAGACCTC
Source organism: Antrozous pallidus (assembly GCA_027563665.1). Classification (NCBI taxonomy): domain Eukaryota; kingdom Metazoa; phylum Chordata; class Mammalia; order Chiroptera; family Vespertilionidae; genus Antrozous; species Antrozous pallidus. Next base: position 14,066,770 of record CM050510.1, read on the forward strand.
GCCAGGCTGTAGAAATGGAGCCCCCAGGCTAAAAATGCAGTAGGTCAGGGTACCTCAGAGCAGGAGGCCCCACGTGAAATCTGATAAATTCCTTTACTATTCACTCCCCCCAAAATGTGCATTTCTCCACCAGAGACACTGTCCTCCTGTCCCGAGACCTCAACACTGCCCAAACTGTGTCACCTCTGGGTCAGGATACCCCCAACGCCAGCGGTGAGATCCCACCCGGGGCATAGGCCTCGGTCTCCTCACGTATAAAATGAGAGAGCTGGACGCCGATCTCCAAGGTCCTGTCCAGTTCTAAAACTGGAATGACAATGAGCGAATTCTGGATTCCAGACTAGAGAAATTAACATTTGGCCTGCCACAGTCTTGGCTGTGGGTCTAGCAATCAAGATGCTTTTATCTGGCCAGATCTCCCAAGTGGGACTAGTTAGCCAAAGATGGGCTGACGGCCTCCCCGGCGGCTCTCAGAAGTCTGCAGCCCTGTCACCATCATCTCAGAAGGCTTGTGGGAGTTTACTTTCAGAGCATAATTGGTCATATAAACTGGAGCTTCGAGAGCAGCCTGGGACCAGGAGGGACCTCCTTGGAGTTCATTCAAGGAAGCGGTGTCATTAAAAGACCGAGGAGGATAGATTACATAGATGTTTTATAAGTTTAAGGAATAATAAAGATAATAGTGAATATTTATTTGTTTACCGTATCCCAGGACCTAGTCTAGAATCTTCGCATAACTATCTCCCTCCTCTCAAGCCTATAAAATGGATTAGTGTTCCTCATGTGTTCAAACGGATGAGGAAGAGGGGCACAGAGTGGATAAAGAATTCACCCAAGCCCTTACCAGTTTGGCTCAGTGGATGGAGCATCGGCCTGTAGACTGAGGGGTCCCGGGTTTGATTCTGGTGAGGGGCACATGCTCGGGTTGTGGGTTCGGTTCCTAGTCGGGGGCGAGTGGGAGGCGACCGACCAAGGATTCTCTCTCATCATTGATGTTTCTATCTCTCCCTCTCCCTTCCTCTCTGAAATCAATACAAATATTTAAAATAATAACAATAATTCACCCAAGGACAGTCAACCCTCGGCAAGCTGGTGTCAGAGCCAGGACACATCGAACAGGCTTCATTGTAAACACAGTGGTCGGGCCGATGAGAAACACCAGGCCCTCAACCTTCCAGCCTGCTTTTATTTCACAATTTTAACTTTTTATTTGGAAGCAATTTCAACCAGATAGCAAAGTACATGTGAACCAGTTGAAAGTAAGTTGCTAGCATTCTGCCTCATCACCTCCATGAATGCCTCAGTGTCTCTATGCTGTAACCACCAAACCACCACCAAGGGCTGGAATGTAACATCAAAGCATTGCTGTCATCTCATCCTTAGACCCCAGACCTTATGTAGGTTCACACACTTGTCCCCCGCCCTGTCTATTCTACAAAAGGAGCCGGTTCAGAATCATGGGTTGCATTGGCTTGCCATCGCTGTTTCACCTCCTGCAATCTGTAGTCACTTCGGGATCAGTCCTTGCCTTCCATGACCTTGGCATTTTGGGAGAACCACTGGCTGTTCATTTTAAAGAATGGCTGCTGGTGTGAGCTTTTGTGAGGTCTCCTCATGATGAGCTTTGGTTTGGCATCTTTGCCAAGAAGATCACAGAAGGGTCCTTCGCGCGCTGCACTTAGCAGGTGACACCTAATTTTGATGTGTTCCACTACTGTTGATGTTCATTGGAGAAATCTGGCAAACCAGGTGTAGTCACCACCAGTGCATTTACTATTCATTTTTCCTGTGTTATTTGTAAGTATTTCATAAGAAAGTACTGTGAGGCTATAAATGTCCCATTCCCCAAGAAATGTTTAAGTTACGTATTTATACTTATAAGGTGTCATGGATTCCTGTTTTATTCATTGGGTTGCAATGTTATCATTTTTTAATGCTCAAAATATCCCCGATTTAGCCAGTGGGAGACCTTTCAAGCTGGCATCTATGTTCATTATCATTCTTTGAGTATCTTCTTACTTTCCGGTACAACATGATGGTCCATGTTCATTGTATATGTTCCCTGCTCTAACTCTCCCAGCCAGTTATCCAAGGAGCCCTGGTTTCTTTCCGTGGAAAATGGTATTGAGAAACCAGTATCTGGGCACTAGATGTGCTCATAGCTATTGCTCACTTGCTACCATGGCCCTCCCATCCCCAGGACAGACTTCCCCTTCACCCCAGTCTGGCTTCAATGCCCCATGACTATGGACACCCTCCTTACCCCACTTGGGCTCCAACATCCTGCCTGAGCTACCTAAGCATCCTTCCTCTATTCCCACGATGCCCTCCCCTCCCATGAACACCAAGTGAACACCTCCCTAGCTCAGCCCTATCTAATGGCTTTTGGACCGGATTGTTTGGGAAGGACAGAGGAGGATTCAGGTTCACAGAAAGGAACACTAATGAGCCCCGCATTATTAATTTCCACTTTCTGTGCATTTCCATTTAAGATGCATCATTGCCCACCATACGATTCTCTACAATAGCTTGGCGAGTGTCCAAAAGATAATGGCAACACTAGACAGAACAAAACTCACTGAAGCAGAAGACCTTAAAACATCAGATCAGAGCTCCTTCATTCTTTTAAGAGCAGAATGCAATGAAGCACACTGCTCTTGACCCATTTTCCAGGGAGAAAATATTAGCTCAAGCATTTAGAGTTCATATATATATGTATATAACACTAGTGTTTTATATATATATATATATATATATATGTCACTAGTATAACAGTGTGAGTACAGGGGGTGGGGAAGAAAAAGCACAGAATGGGACCTGGAATTGTTCAATTCAGAGCTGATGCCATTTATGCTACTCGAATTACCTTGGGAAAGTCACAAGACCTCTTTCTACCTTGGCTTCTCATTTGTAAAATGCGAAAGTGATATAAAAGTAACAATAATAATCATAAATTGGATCTTTTCACTTCCCTGCTTTTAAAACCCCCAGAGACGTTCCACTTTTCCAAACTCTTCATGTTGACCTTAAAAGCCCTTCCTGACTCTTACCTTGTTTCACTTTTACCCTCACCAATACAGTCTGATCACCCTGATTTGATTCATAATCTTTGAATATATCAAGCTCCTTCCCTTTTGCAGCTTTGTACTTGCTATTTCTCTAAAACACCCTTCTTGTCACACAGGTCTCAGCCCAAATGCCACCCCCTCAACTAAAAGCCATCCTTTCCTATCTCAGGCTAGCTTGTTTTATTTTAACCATAGCACTCATTGCTGTCTGAAATGATCATATTGTTTGTTGGTTTATTTGGTCATTGTCTTTTGTTCCCACTAGAATATAAAAATACAAGTACGGGGGCTCTGGTTGTATTCCCAGCACCTATGAGAATAGCTGGATACACAACAGGTGTGTAATAAGTATGAATGGCATAAGTGAATGAATAGTTTTATATGGATTTGTGAGTAATAAATGAGATAGTAAAACCAAAACTAGAGGCCTGGTGCATGAAATTTGTGCACGGGTAGGGTCCCTAGGCCTGGTGAGCGATCAGGGCCGATCTGGTTCCCCGTCTTCTGGCCTTCCCTCCTCCTCCTTCCCTCGCTCCCTCTGAGCCCCACCTCCACGGCTGATGGCCCACCATATTCTGTGCTGCCCCCTGGTAGTCAGTGCACGTCATAGTAAGCAATCAAACTCCCAGTCACCTGGCTGACCTCCCGAGAGGACAATTTACATATTAGCCCTTTATTAAATAGGATATTTATCATAGCATCTCATAGTTGTAAATCAACAATCTGTGGTATAATAAAAAATGCCACATGTGATAAATAAAAATATCAGGATACCTGAGTTCTAGTTTTGGTTCTTTCTCCAGCTAACAGGGTATTTGGGGCAAGTCATACATTCTGATGAGAGACCTGAATCTTAGTTTCTCTATAAACTCCCGGGGTGGGTTAGAGCATCTCACCCAAGATTTAAGTTCAAGGGCTTTGCGTGTCTCATGGTCAAAGTTTCCGGTCTTGCACAATGGTAATTCTTAGTTGGTAAAAACTGAACTTCTGTTGCCTAACAGCATCTCAAAAAGGGTAATTGTGGTACTGCTTAAGTATTCAAGTTTCCATTGCTAACTATACTTTTAGCTCAAGTTTACAAAGGGTTTCCAGGCAACTTTGCAGAGTTCTTGCATTTTCCACTGCACCTCAACTCTTCCCCCTTCCCTAATTTTCAGACACAAAACAGAGGCTGCCTTTAGATTAACAGTCATCTGGTCAGGGCGATAGTGAAATACTTATCAAAACAAACCTAGGAAATTTTCAGGAAAAAAAAGCAGTAAAGGTTGATGTTTCACTCAGATATTCTTAGTGGAATTTCTGGGCCCTGAATAGAAATCTACCATCCTGGATATAGCGGTTCATCTCCAAAGTGGCAGTTCCTAGAAACATTATTAACATTGAGAACCAAACTGGGTATCATTCACTTTATTTCCGAGAAAAAATACAGAAGACCTACACCATCCACATAAAAGCCCATAACCCCTCTCCTCAGTGACACAGAACTCAATGGCTTAGCAATCATCCACCTCTGATAACTAATTCTTGGGTAATAGGCTGAAAAACAAAACAAAACAAAATGTCTCATAGACAGATCTGTGTTGTGGCAGAGCCTGCCAAACTCCAGTTGGCAGCCTGCATTCATCTTCTTACCTTGATAGTCCAAGAGAACATATGATCGACCTACACAAAAATAAATACAAAAGGAGAAACATCTCTTCCCATTCAGCTTACTCATTCCTTGGTTTGATTGCTCCAATCAAGCCAATTTGCCTGCTGGTCTGGTTGGTAACTAGCTTCAAACAAGTCATTTTTAGTGCCTCCTACAGTCTAGTTCGTTGGCAAATACCTGGAAAATCTCACTCCATTTAATTAACTTATTCAGTCAGTTTCCCTAACCTGCCAGACATAAAAAGGACAAGCTCCCTGTCAACATGGCAAAATGTCATCAAGAGAAAGGACCCTTGTGATCTAACGTTCTGTTGTATGTTAGGTCAGTCTCACCCTCACCCTTTTCTCCTGCAACTCATTCTTTATACTTATGGGAACAGAAAATACTTTGGTGTGAAACGGGAAACATCTGAATAAGAGTATTTCCAAAAGGTTTCCCAAAGAGTGTATTAGGAAAACTCATTTCCTCTAAACATAATAAAAATGCAATAGTAGGTCAAAAGAAAAAAGGCCATTTTTAGAAAAGACTTTCTGTTGCCTAAATTATCTGTAAAAAACAGCAAGGCTGCGCTGTTATTCTCACATCGTTATTAGTATTTATTCATTTATAATAATAAAAGCATAGTATGCTAATTAGACTAGATGTCCTTTTGGACAACCTTCTGGACGAAGCTGGGGCTGCAAGGGAAGCCAGGTCTGGGTGCTGCTGATGGCTGGAGGGAAGTCCAAGTCCCGGGAGCCAGAGGGAAGCTGGTGCAGACAGCCGGGAGAAGGAAGGCCTACTCTTGCATGAATTTTGTGCATCGGACCTCTACTTATTTAATAAAATTAAATAGCCCTGGTTGGGTGGCTCAGCTGGTTGGAGATTGTGGGTTTGATTCCCAGTCAGAGTACATATGTAAGTTATGGGTTTGATCCCCAGGAGGAGCACTTATAGGAGACAACCAATCCGTGTGTGTGTGTGTGTGTGTGTGTGTGTGTGTGTGTGAGTGTGTGTGTGTTTGTGTGTGTGTGTGTGTGTGTGTGTGTGTGTGTGGTTTTTCTCTCTCTCTCAATCAGTGAAAGCATATCCTCAAGTGAAGATTAAGTAAGTAAATATAAATAAATAAATAAAATGAAATACATGATAAAGGATAAATTGATAAATTAGACTATGGGAAAGTTAAAGCTTTTGTATGTCAATAAACTGTATAAAAATCAGGAAAATATTTGCAATTATTCTGACAAAGAGCTAATATCCATAAAATAAAGAATTTTGTAAATAATGGAAAATAAATACTCTGATAGGAAAGATCAAGTGGCATGATTAGACAATTCACAAAATACACATTATCAGTACATTAAGGTAGTTTGATTCAATAGGAAACACCGCAAAAAAGTTACCCATTTTTTACCCATCAAGTTGGTAAACCTGTTTTAAAGGTTAGTATGTTGACAAGAATGTGCCAAAGCTAGCATTCTCATTTAGAAGTCTTATAAGTATAAAGAAGCTTAAAATTGCTTTCTGATCCAGAATTTTCATATTTGGGGAATCTACCTTAAAGAACTAATCAGAGAAGGTCACAGAAATTCCCATGCAAAGAAGTTCATACCAGCATTATTTTTAAGGGTGAAAATGAAAATATCCAATGTGTCTATAAGCTCTTTAAGTAAATTATGGTGCATCGATACAAAAGAATACAACGCACCTATACTGTGGAAGTCATACCTTTGAAAATTATTCCGTAACATGAAATCATGTTATGTGGGGATAAAAACTAGGAAATAAAATAATACATACCACGTGGTCCTAATTCTATGGAAAATATGTGTGAGTAGCACATCTATGATAACAGGTAGTTGGAATGCTTGATGAACAAAAGAACCACAACTTTCAAGACAGCTGCTGAAAATTCCTGGAGCAAACTAAATTCTAATTATTTCCACTTCTTACATATCTGTTGGTGACCACAGCTGGTTACTATGATGTAAACTTAAAATCATAAGATTTGCATATGGCTCATGATCAGTGTAATAAGCCACAGCAGAGGCTGCTAAGGAAGTGCGCTGAATTCCCGTTTCCGTAGGAGGAGGGGAGCAGCAAGCACCCAGAAATTCAGAGATGTTCAGCTGTGAGCACCTCAGTGCTTCTTCACCACATTTTGGTGTGAAGACAATATGACTCTCTCTTTTGGTGGCCAGGCCTTTCTTTCTGGGGAACCCCTGTCTGGAAGGGACAAGAATCCTAAGGTCTCTTATTCCATCCAAACAGTCAGATGTGGTTACTATCCCTCTGCAAAAGGAGGTAGAAACCAGATCAGTTGATTGACATGCTCCCTTTACTGCCGCCAGAGACAATCCTCAGTGACACTAACAGCGCGATCTAACACTCCAGCACCAGGGCCTGCCAACTTGTGGGTGACCCAGAACCCAAGGGCCCCAGGGCTTATCAATGCTCCTAGGAATCATGAGAACTGAGGCCCACCCAGGAAGACCGCTGAGGTGAGGATTCTTTCCTAGCTTCACTTCTTGAACACTCCACTCCAAAGCAGGCCTGTGTTCCTGTTCCCAGCATTAGATCTGCTTGTTGATTCAGTGATTCAGCTGTTGCAATTTACACACACACACACAGAGCCATCTGCAGGCCAGACCCCTCCACCAGGGCAGGTTTGCCAGAGGAGTTCTAGCATATAACCTCTCCTTCAACACCTCTGGAACAGCATGGAATCCAGATCACCAGCGAGGTGGACAGACTGGAGTTCAAAACGGAATAGAATATGGAGCATTGCCTTTCAGGGCCTTATGCAAATCTGCCCCTCGCTCTGCCCAGGAACCTCTCAGCTCTGTATGACCATGAATTTTGGAGAACTAAACACACACTGCTATCCACCCAGGAGCTTTGTGTTTCTCCAAGCCCCAAACCCTCAGGTTGTTGTCTCAGAATAGTGGGTGAGTGTTTGCTTTATATCTATCTAACTAAAGGGAACTACTCCTGAGGGTCTTCCCAGAATAAACAAGTTTTCTTTCCCAAGTGAAAAAAAAAATCACAAAAACTGGAAACAGAAACAGCCCACAACCTTAAAGGATAATCTGTCTTGCTTAAAAGGAAAAGAATAGTAGATTTACTTTCCAATTCACCAGGCCCCCCTGTCGCTTTAGAGCAACTTTTCTGGATCCAACAAGATCAATACATAATTATTGTGACAAATGGATTTTTTTCCAGACTAGTTTTAACCATCTAGGATTAAGTCATGGTAAACAAAGGTCATCTCTTCAAGGTCAGTGGTTGAGACCGGAGCACGGCCTCTAATGCTTTGCAGTTGTCGCTCAGTCTTTCTATCTACAGGCCATCAAGCTGACCGCCTAGCAGGAGGCTGTGAAGATATTTGAGGGGCAAAGAATCACTGTTAGAGTTTGAAGTGCCCAATGTAGGAAGCACATAAGCACGTGCCCTTTGGACTAGCCTTTTGGTTTTGATTTTTGTTTATTGTTTGTTTTCTATAAAAAGGGTGTGGAGAGTTTGGGGGTGAGTTAGAAGAGTGGGGGAAGGAAACAAAACACTTTGCTTGTGCCAGATTATCCTGAGTGCGTTCTATCATGTGTCCCAGCCACAGAGCATGTATTATATCATGCAGTCTCCACAGCCTCCTGCTAGGCAGTCAGTTTGATGGCCTGTAGATAGAAAGACTGAGCGACAACTGCAAAGCATAAACAAAAATCAAAACCAAAAGGCTAGTCCAAAGGGCACGTGCTTATGTGCTTCCTACATTGGGCACTTCAAACTCTAACAGTGATTCTTTGCCCCTCAAATAAAATCTCAGCAACACCCCCAGATGTGAACAGAGAGAAGGGATGAATCTGTTCCTGAGGCCGCTTGCTTGAAGCTCACTGCCTGGTGAAAGATACCTGCTAGCAGAACGCAAGCCGAGCATCTCCGTGGACCCAGGATGCTTTGGAACGCAGTCCGGTGTGCACAAGAGGGAAGGCAGGCTGGAGCTTCCATTGACTCAGTAGTTCCACCTTGAAATGTGGGCACCTGGGCGTTCTCTCCATGTGAGAAAAGCACCCAGGGCGAGGCTGAGCGCACCACCCGTCTCCACCGATCTGGAGACGCACAGAACCATTTGTTCCTTGTTGTTCTCAGCACAAAGATATTTTTAATTTTTTTTTAAAACAAGGTGTTACCCAAACGATGTCTCCGTTTTCATCTAAACCAAGCTCTGCAGCCTGTTCTCACATTCTGAGGAGCAATCCGCCCACCTGAGCTGGTGGATATACCCCCCCACACACACACACAAAAGGGCCGAGAAGTCTGGGTGGCATCTCATCCAAGAGTGCGTCCTCCTGTCTGAGCAGTCTCGATAGAATCTGCCCACACTGAGTCACCACGTGGCACTGCGTGACCCAACATCATTTTTACCTCTTCGGGCCCTTCAACACTTATTTCATCTGACTACAAGACACGGGCAGGGGGAAGGCATCAACGTTTATCCTCTCTTCTAACATAGACCTCAGTAGAGCCCGGCTCCTGGGTGGGCCCAGGGGCAGTGAGAGCACAGGACGGCTCCGCCTGGTGAAAAACTGGGGCTTCAGGACAAACCGCAGAGGTTTTTCATTCCTCCCGATACAGAGCCTCATCCTTGATAACGACCACCAAGTAATAGATGACATTTCACTCATTTTGTGATACAGCTAGAATTTACCAACCTTTGTCACATACTCGATAGAATCATATGAAATTACTGTGAAAGCCGGGCTGGTGTGGCTCCCTGGTTGAGCGTTGACCCATGAACCAGGAGGTCACAGTTCAATTCCCAGTCAGAGCACATGCTGGAGTTGCGGGCTCCATCCCCAGTGTGGGGTGTGCAGGAGGCACCGATCAATGATTCTCTCTCATCATTGATGTGTCTATCTCTCTCTGAAGCCAATAAAAAAAGTACATTTTTAAGTGAAATTACTGCTATTTGGCTGGTTTTGACTTATAAAAACAACAATTTCATATGATTTGACCTGATACTTTATAACTTCCAACCTTCGGTGGAATAAATAGGTCCCAGCTCTCAGATTTATTTCAGGTCTGGGAAATGTAAAAAGCAGAGGAAAGAAATCTAATTACATGTGTGTGTTTATAGGTAATAAAGTATAAATGGCTTAGCCACTTAGGTCCAATCCCCACAGTGCTCTCAGAACAATAGATAAATAAATGAGAAAAAAGAAAGTAAACATTAAGTACCTTGCCTCCTAACTTGACTCCCATTAGCTTTATTTTTCCAGTCAGTGGCTGACCTCTGTAGGTAACTGAGCTGATGCAAACCAGTTCCAAACTCAGGTCCTTCCTTATTTCATCCTGGACTCTGCAGGTACTTAGAATGCAAATAACAACGGCCTCCTGCGTGCCTTTTGGTTCTTATTCTTAACAAGGACGTTGTGGAGGCCTGTTCGTTTCTTTGAACTGCTCCTGCTGGTTTCCGCTTTCCTTTCAACCTCTTTTCTGCCCGTGGACACTTGAGCTGCATTATGTATTGCTCTGCCATAGTGCTGCGAGAACTAACTTCTTTCCATGCGAATTTCCCACCACTGCTACGGCCTGCCCCCTCCTGGCGGACAGGTGACGATCATTCAGAGAGATGAAGCATTTGGCTGATGAAGCATGGGGCTGCTTTTGTAGCTCCATCCAACAAAGCATAATCTGCCCACAAATAATTTTACCAGCTGTGGGGGGATAACCATATCCTAGCAGCATGTTACTCTACTTAGCTGTTAAGTTTCAGGGCTCAAACTTGACATGTGGTATGACAAAAACTAGGCTGTGCTTAAAAAGGCACATCACCGAATCCGACTCCTACGGCTGTTGTATTAAAATTGATTTTACCATAAACCCACCACCAGGAAGTTGTGTCAACGGTGCCTGATACAAAGTTGTTTAAATCTCGCCTCCACTGAGGATCTTTCCCTAGAAACTTCTGAAGATACAAAGCATAAAGTGCCAGGATCTGTCAACCTATCTTCAACTTAACTTCTGTTGTCTTTGCAACATCACCCCTTCCCTCGGGGTCCAAAGGTCAAGCGATGGTGCCAAGTGGAACTGGACCCAGAAGGTAGCAATCAAGGTCTTACTTCCATTGTTTACTGAAATGATTCAAGAAAAGACAGAGCCCGCAGGACTGCCTTGGACTCCTGACTCGTTTCTCCCCTTGATTGTCCACTGTGCCCCAATTAGGCCCTCTCCCCCTCAACTCATAGCGAGCTTCACGAGAAAGCTGGAGATGTTGTGGGAAAAGATGTAATAGATCACAAGAAAGCCATGATCTCTTCTGCACTGAGGAGTGGGCCATCAGACATGCCTTGGGTGGGAAGAGAACCAGACCCAAATAGCCTTTCCATGTACCATTCTCACACAGTCTGTCGGGAATCAAATATGTCCCTAGAGGCATGTGAGGAGGAGGAGGAGGAGGAGAACGATATTGCTGAGATGGATGAGAACCAATGTAGAGATTCCAACTTCTGCCTCTGGAAAGCACTGGCAACACATAAAAGCCGATGCCAAGGACCTAGAGAAAACCTAGTGCTGCCAGTGGCAAGCTGCAGACCTGCTGGGGGCAAGGGTGGAGGCAGCCCTGGGACTGGGTACAGTTACCGGTCAGGCAGTGCTGGCTCCACACATAAGTCCCTTCACCTCTGTCTCCTCCTGGTCCAAAACTGAGACACACATATCTAATTCAAAATGTTGTAGGGATTAAATGAGATGATCTATGAACAGACCCAGTAGTGTATGAATAAAAACATCTTTTCCCTTTTCACACACCCCTTCTTTCTCTCAGGATGGTCTGCATAAGAACAACACAGATCAAAACCCACATTGCAGCCTGCAGAGGAGTTCTGTAGGGACGATGCCATCTGAAAGCTAATGTGGAACCTTCTAGCCCAGAACTCAATTTATCTCCAGAGTGCTCATCACAAAGCACATTTTTTAAGTGTCTGGCACTGCATTGCAAGTTACTTTTTCCCACCCTGCTTCCACGCTTTAGAAATATTTAAGTGTTAACTCTGAGGGGGATGAGAGGAAACCATCCTCCAATATAATAAAAGAGAAACATGCAAATTTGAACATGCCTTTGCTCCTGATTGGCTATGCTACCAGCCAATCAGGAGGAGGGGCGGGGTCAAGTGGCATGAGCGCCGGGCCCTGGGGTTGGAGATGAAACGGTGGTGGCAGCAAGTGCCCAGCCCCTGAGTGCTGTGAGGGGAAGCTGTGGCAGCAGCAGTGGTGGCAGCGGCAGGGAGCACCCAGCCCCTGGGCACTGTGAGTGGAAGTGGCAGTGAGCGTCCAGCCCCCAGGGCCAGGTGGTCGCAGGCAGCCAGGGCTGAGCTGAGCAGGGTGATGGCTGGGTGCCCTCTGGCGAGGCTTTAGGCCTTGGGCAGGCTGGGGGTGAGCCATCAGTTGGACATCCCCTGAGGGCTCCCAGTATGTGAGAGGGGGCAGGTTGGGTTGAGGGGCCACCCACCCCCAGTGCACGAATTTCGTGCACCAGGCCCCTAGTATAATTAATACTGAGGAAGAGCAAGGGGCTCAGATGGTTGGACATCATCCCATGACATCATCTCAGTCAGGGCATGTGCCTGGGTTGCAGGTTCAATCCCGTGTGTGTGTGTATGTGTGTGTGTGTGTGTAGTGGGGGGTGGATGAGGGAGGAAGCATTCACATAGTACAAAGCCTTTGGGAAGACCTTTCAGATTTTATGAATTTTTATATACAAACTAAGAAAAACCATGTGTGCTTGCTTTACAAATTTGCCTTCAAGATGAGTAAGTCCCCATCCCATGTCCCATCCCCAGCAATGAAATTACTGGCCCCAACCTTCTTCTACACTGAAATTCTGGAGCCATCACATGTGACATGGTAGGCAGTATATCAGTGTGGCTTTTTGACAAGAGAAGACCAGCACAAAAGTGATGAGTGGTTGCTTCTGAACCTATAAGCCAAATACAGAACCAGGATTGGAACAACCCTGAGCCTGCCTGCTGAGCCATCCCGCTCTCCATTTCTAAATATTTAACAAGCCTAATGCATACACGAGCAGCTTTAAACACGCGAGTCCATGTGAGCAGAAATGCAATGACACTTCCTGCAAATTCTTTGTGTTCAAAATAGCAATGGGAGACAAAACAGCAAAGGACGTGCTGCCAAGGAGTAGCCCCCAGGGTAGAAATCACACACGCAGGTAGGCACGTGGGCACACTCCTTCAGCTGTACTACCAACGACAGGAAATGGAAACGTGGCAGTGCTAAGGCAGTGCTAAGATTTTTAAATAAAACCAAATGTGCATCTATGTAAACTACAAATACATATTCCGCCAGGCCAACGCAATTGGCACCTGTGCACGGCACCATGGGACATTTGAACAAGAGGGAGCCGGGTCACCTCAGACAGGGACTTTCAATGTATGTTACGCTGTAGAGCCTGTGGGTCATATGAAATATTATAGAGACACATTTATTATTTTAGTTGTGTAGGTCAGCCCAGTGACTTCCTTAGCTCTGACGAGGATCAGAAGAACAGTATTTGAAAACCACTTCTTTAATCCAATTTCCTTATTTGTGAGAACTATTTGAAAATATGCCAAGACTGAGATAAAATTATGTGAACTGCATAGTGTCGTGTGTGTGTGTGTGTGTGTGTGTGTGTGTGTGAGAGAGAGAGAGAGAGAGAGAGAGAGAGAGAGAGAGAGAGAGAGACTCACAGCCCTGAGCTTATTTCTTCATGTGGTAAACATTTGCTATCTCTGCTAAAGCTCCTCAAGCTAGAGCCTGCCTAGGAATCACCCGGAGAGCTGTTGCAATAGATTTCTAAGCCTCGCTCCAGAGATGCTCTGGTGCCAGCACATCGGGTGCTGAACACATGCTCAGTTGGTGAGACCTATAGGGTTTGGGTGGGCTGCTGCCACTGAGCAGCTCCCTGACTTCGGATGTAACACTTCTTTTCATTGGTACGTTGCCCAGGTGACCTTCCAAACCCCCCTCACCCCCCAATAAATGTCCTCATCCTGTAATTTCCTGGCTTTCTGGGTCCTCTGCGGTCTCAGTGAGGAGAATGGAAGCTATTTTCTCTGACCTCTCACCTTCTCCTTATACCTTACATCCAACCTGTTCACCTTGGTCTGAGCCAGGCTGAGCCTTGTGGACTACTTAGAAGTCTCCCTCTTTCCTGACCCTAGTTGGGTTGAACCAACAGAAGGTGCTGGCTGGAGGTTAGGAGGTGAGAGAAGAGTGAGGGTGCTGTTTGCATTCCCTCACCCTTCTCCGGGCCAAGATGCTATGGATTTGGCTGTGCTGCTACCCAAGGGCACACCCCCTAGGGGTTCTGGTAACTCTCTATCCCCTGACCTCTCCAGATCAGAGGGAGCAAAGACTCCCAACTATCCCTGGCGTACTGCACTCTCTCTTAATAGTTTCTATAAAGCGTACCCTGACTTTTGTAAGTCATCCTTTTTTTAAAGTGTTCTTAAGCCCTAACTGGTTTGGCTCAGTGGATAGAGTGTTGGCCTGCAGACTGAAGGATCCCAGGTTCGATTCTGGTCAAGGGCATGTACCTTGGTTGTGGGCACATGCCCCGTGGGGAGGAGGGGTGCAGGAGGCAGCTGATGGATGTTTCTCTCTCATCGATGTTTCTAACTCTCTATCCCTTTCACTTCCTCTCTGTAAAAAAAAATCAATAAAAAAATATATTTTTAAAAAGTATCCTCAAATTGAAGGTGGCCAGTTGAAGGTGGCTTCCACTCCTGCTTAGACCTTGACTGGACCCTATCTCTTTGACTGTTCTCATGAAAGACCTGGACTTGGGGACTCACCCCCACCAATGATTTACTCTCTCCATGCTAGTTCCAATTTAGTAAAACTACCCATCCCTTCCCTATCTCACACAAGAACGAGAAGGTAAATAATTTATTTGAAGTCAACTCACACTTTCAGGAACTCGAACGTTCATATCCAGCTTAAGTGTAGCATTTGATATATGCCGTGGCTTGAAAATTCAAAGCTAGAATCTACTAGACAAATCTCACACATAGACTTTCTTACATTTTATTTATAGTTTATTTGATTGTTTGCAAGTTTTGTGGAGGCTGATTCTTTCATTAGCAGGATGCCTGTCATTCAGTAAATGTTAGCTACTACTTGACAATATAAACTCTGCTCCAGGCTCTGGACCAGGCCTAGTGTATACAAAGGAGGGATATATTTTTTTAAAAAGAGTTACAACATTTATTCATAAATTATTGTGATAATTACTATGTAGGGGAAACACCATGCTAAAAGTACTCAGGCAAAGGGGCAGGACAAGAGCTGGGCAGTAGAGTAGTGGGCAGGGCAATGGAGTAGGGGGTGGGACAGAGGAGGTGAAAGGGTGGAGTGCTGGGAAGCTGGGGGAGAGCAGCCTGATCATGCAGAGGTTATAGGTTTACATGAGCTTACTTCATCTCACTATGGTCTTTTCTGAATCTTTTCCTCATGGAAATTCAAATTTAAAGAAGAAACAGAGACACAGAGAAATAGAAGTTCTTTGAAAACATTGAAGGAAGGAATTCTAGATAATGGACAGGAGAAGCAACGATTTGCCCAGCATGAGACATTATTAAGAAATGATTAAAGTGGGAAAAAAAAGGAAAAGAAAGAAAGAAAGAAAAATATCATGATTGTTACAGGTTTTCACACCAAGAGAACAAGTCCTATCTTCTATTTTTGCCCTAAACTATTTTTATCCAATATTCACACTCTGCCGAGTTGGGATAGTTTTGCTGAAAAATTAAAAAATATTCTAAAAGAATCAGAAGACTGTTTTTTTTTTCCCTTTAGGCCATTTTTGCTGGAATTGTTGTTAAGTTTCCCAGAGAGTCATTTTAAGTGTTCAAATTGCTTCAAAGTTATTAAAAATGAACTAATTTTCAAATAAGCTTAATTTTTCAAACAACAAATTTGGTGTTAATGAGGCAATTGCAGTGCGACCCCTTAGACATGTAACTGCTCAGTTAACTATTTCAAAGGGATGCCCCATTAAGGGCCACAGAGGTGAGCACTCACAGGCAGCGACCCCTGCCCTTCCAGGCGCAGTGTCTGCCCTCAGTGTATCTTCCCCCAGGCAGGGCACCCAGGTGCCTGCCCTTCCATTTCAGCGATGACCCCCTTCTCCAGTCACACAGCAGTCCCCCCAGAGGGAGACACACGGATGTTCACTCAGGCCAATGTGGGGCAGTAGGGCTTATGGCTCACTTCTGTGTCACTTATGGAAGGTCCTGGTATCTAAGACGTTTTCAGTTACTTAAAACCATGGTCAACAGAGCAGGGGACGAGAAAGCCCAGGATCTTTGTCTTTTCTCTTGGTCCTCCCCACTATATCCTCTCCCCCTCCACCACCCCCCCCCCCCCCGCAAGCAAGCCCTTTGTCCTCTCTCAGTAGCTTTTTTGTTATAGGAGCTGTGGGGCCCACATACACAGGAACCAGTGATCCCAGTAAGTGCATATGCATGCTTGACGTACTCCCCAGGCTGATGTCTTAAGTTCAGAAAATATGGTACTGTACCCATGTTTATCACAATATGTTTACCTCTTTCCCCCCACTTTATTAATTTAAATAGATTCTATTATTCTGTGGCCAAGCAAATGGAGATAAAGAGCACATATATTATAACCGAGGCCGAATAATTTCTAAACACTCCATCCATGCTCCCAGCTAGTATCACCACAATCACTCTCATCACCAGCATTTATTAAGAGTCAGGTCCTCGAGGATGTGGAGAAAAGGCAACCCCCGTGCACTGCTGGTGGGATGCAGACTGGTGCAGCCACGGTGGAAAGCAGTATGGAGTTTCCTCAAAAAATTACAAATGGAACTGCCCTATGACCCAGCGATTCCACTTCTAGGAATATATCCAAAGAAACTCCAAACACTAATTTAAAAGAATGCATGATCCCCTATGTTCATTGCAGTGTTACTTATAATAGCCAAGATTGGGAAGCAGCCCAAAGTGCCCCTCAGTAGATGAGTAGATAAAAAGCTGTGGTACATCTACACAATGGGATACTACTCAGCCATAGAGAGGAAGGACCTCTTACTTTTTGCAGCCTGCAGAGTATTATACCAAGTGAAATAAGCTAGTCAGAGAAATACAAGCGCCATATGATTTCATTTATATGTGGAATCTAATGAACAAATAAACTAAAAAAAAAAAAAAAAGAAAAGAAACAGACTCAAAGATACAGAGAACAGACTGATAGCTGTCAGAGGAGAGAGGGTTGGGGGACTGGATGAAGGTGAAGGGATTAAGCAAAACAAACTCACACATACACACACACAAAAAAATTTCACAGATAACAGTATGGTGATTACCAGGGGAAGTGGAGGTGAGGGGCGGTAGGTGAGGGTAAAGTCTCTACACCAAAATAGTATTTGTTCAAATAAAACTTAACCCTTCCACTGAAGCATGTATGGGGGTTGGGGGTGGGTGGGCAGAGGCACTGTTCTTATAATAGTCTCTAATAAACATTCATACTTGCAAGCTCTGAGAGGGTTGGCATCCTGCTTACGTTATTCACCATGGTATCCCCAGAACTTAGCATGGGACTTGGTGCATAGTAGGTCTTCAACAAATGCCTGTTGTAGAAAAGAAGGGAGGGAAAGAAGGAGAGAGGGAGGGAGGGAAGGAGGGACAGAAGCAGGGAGAGGGAGGGAGAAGGAGGGAGGAAGGGAGGGAGGGAAGAGGCTTTCAAAAGAACACAGTATGTTAGGTAAAGAAGCAGATAGAAGTGTCTAACTTTCTGAAGCTCAACTCCTAGATGCAAATGCTGTGCCCCCTTAAGAGTTGAGGAGGCCAAGGCATTTTTCAGTTGTCCAGGGAGATGGAGGAGTAATGAACAAGACTGAGAGCAAGTATTTGTCATGTGGTAAAAAGGGTCCTCAGACCAGTCTGTTCAAGACACACATAAACAGGCAAAAAACACTCAGAGAGCAAAACCCCAGGAAAGAATAATGCAGTGGGCAGTTTTTCATCCCAGAAGATTCTAGCAGGGGGGTGGGCAGATGACCGATGGTAGTGGGACACGGGAAGCAACCATAAGGGACTAGTGAGCATCCAGGAGGGCATCTTTCAGAGAGCACTAATTCTGGATTTTTCTTTCTCTTCCTCCCTCCCTCCCTCCCTCCCTCCCTCCCTCCCTCCCTCCCTTCCTTCCTTCCTTTCTTTCTTTCGCTAAAACCAAGCAGGCCCAGAAGGCCACCCCAACCCAGAGGTGGGAGAAGAAGGCGCTGCACACAGGACTGGTGTCCCACTCACTGCACTGACGTTCACTGCGTGGCTGCCAGGTGCCGGATGCGAGGGACGAAGTAGTGAGCAAAGACAGTGTTCCACTCTCCTGCAGTTTACAACACATCAGCAAGTCAACCAGAGAAACACCAGGAAGTGAGAAGTGCTGGACAGAGAGCTAGAACAGGGTGCTGGGAGCCTGCACAGCCCCTCCAGCAAATCAACAACTAAATATGAGAAATATCAGAGCGGGGAAGGGCTCTGCAGAGACCCCAGGCTACCAACTTCTAAAATGATGTGGAATGAAAACTACACGTCATTCTGTGTTTCCTCGGTAAAGCCAAAAGCTACAATCTAGTCTCCCTCCCTGCACTGATAGCCCGCCCCTTCGGGAGGGCTGGGATCAGTGAGCTGGGCTGGGTTATAACAGCTCAAATCCTTGTGAGACAGAGGAGGTGAGCAGCAGAAACACGTGACTGAAACTCTATCTAGTGCTCAGTGTGGGTTCTATAGGCCCTGGCCATCTGTCTTTCTGGGAACTAATCTATTTTCCCAGACAGTGGAGATGCCTCAGAAGACCCTGTTAGCTTCAACAAGTGGTAAAAATCAGCAACTCAGCCAGCCTCGCCTTTGTGTTACATCAAGGCCTGTGGCCCCATGAGCTCACACTCAGGGCGGGTTGGCAAGGCTTTGGTCAAAGGCTTGGCGGCTGTGAGGAGCAAGACAGAGCAGCAGGCTGAGGCCAGAGCAGGGGGAAAGCCTGGCAAGTCGTGTCAATCCTAGCATCGCAGAAAGCCACCACACAGTGGCCCGGACAGCAAAAGTGCAACGCTTACAGCGTGCGCTCAGGCAGTGGCCCTGCTTCCTCACCAAAGGGGAAATAGCACAACCACAACCCACCCCCTACCCTTGCCCCTTCCCCACCAAGAACCTGGGACTGGCTTAGCCAGATTTACTCCCAGGAAAAGTGAAGGTAGAGACATACCAGATGCTGAATCAGGACGATACTGTGTCTTCTGATTCAGGTGGTGTTTTATAGAAGCAGGGAAACATGGTGTGAACATTTCTAGTTCCCAGTAAGGAACTATGTCACAGCTGCTGAGTAAACCAGTAGCTGAATTTTTAAAAATAATTTTACTGATTTTTTATAGCGAGGAAGGAAGAGGGATAGAGAGTTAGAAGCATCGATGAGAGAGAGACAACGACCAGCTGCCTCCTGCACACCCCCCACTGGAAATGTGCCCACAACCAAGGCACATGCCCTTGACCGGAATCGAACCTGGGACCCTTCAGTCCGCAGGCCGATGCTCTATCCACTGAGCCACACCGGTTTTGGCCAGGGGCTGCATTTATTCTGTGGGCACTGGCGAGCTGCTGAAGGTCTTCAAAAGTGAACTGATCAGATCCACGTTTTATAAGAGAAAGATGTATTGGTGGAGGAAGGATCTTGACATGCTTAGAGAAAAACAGCCTCCATGGCAAAGTATCTGGAAATGATGAAAAATAAGGAACACATGAAAGAGGTGGGGCATGAGGGGAAGACTTAGGGGAATAAAACAATCCTCTTCAAATACTTTCTGGGCTCACAGAGGGAGGAGGGATTCAAATTTCCCTACAAGGGAAGAACTGGAATGGAAGTTAAAGGGGTGCCATGGGGAGAGACTATAGATTCCACCTGGAGACCAAACAAAAGAACTTTCTAATGACTAATGCCGAGCAAAAATAGAGCAGCTTACTTGTGAAGGCTGTGACTCATCATTGGCATTCAAGTTACTGTCCAGATCACGTGACCATGAAGATCCCTGTCCATTTTAAGCTCCATTATTTCTTTATTTCCTCCTGAAATACCCAAGGCCCTTTGCAGTCTATCCCATCCTGAAAAACCCAACCCAAATTCTCCCTCCAAGTCACTCCAGGGCTAATATAATCCTCTCTCTTCCATCTCTAAATAAAGCATCTAATTACCTGTACCGTCTCCCTGAGAGATAGCATGCCCAGCTCTGTGGCATTGTTTCCATTGAACGGTTACTTATTTCTTGTATATCAATTACTTTTCAGACTAGCTTCTGGAAGGCAATAACTTCGTCTCATATTTCTTAAAATGAGCCCTGTGCATTGTACAGAGCAAATGCCTAACAAGTTGGTCTCTCTCTCAGACTCCAAAGTGCCTGCTCTGTAAAACTATAGGTCTCAGTATATAGTTCTTGGGCGCAGGTATATGAGGAACCTCGTAGGCTCTCTCAGACGTCTGATCCTGATGACGTCATCTCCCAATGATAGGCAATTATATTCTAGTTTTATGGAGCTAAATATCTCTTCCAATTAAAACAGTATTCTTCCACAGCATATTTTGAGACTAGGGGGGAAAGGTTTGAAAGTCTTTATTAAAAAAGACTTTTAACCTTTCTTCTCATCACAAAATAAAAAGGAATGGTTCAGCAGCAGAAAATGTCATCCAGAAAGGCAACCATTTGTGGAAGGATTAATTTTTCTCACGGTTGAATTACAACAAGTGCAATTAACACTGCTGATTTACTCTCCCACACAGAGGCTGCCTTTGTGAATATTGGAATTCAAGGCCAATGACAAATTAAGGTAATTTTCAAACAGAATGACCGTAAGGAACTTTTCAGCTCCTTTTGGGTCTTTCCATGGTTACACTGGCAGAACATGGTTCCTTCGGCGACCATAACCTGTTTATGTAAACACTTGTTTTTCTAAACACAGCTTTTCATGTGTATGTATTCCCAGTAAACATCTTTATTTTTTGGAGAAGAAGCCAACTTCATTCCAAAGGCTAGGAAGCTGGCATGCCCAGAGGCACTGCTTTTGAACAGGTGCCAGGAGCTCACCAAATAGCAAGTCCTCCTGGTACTTTGAGACTGAGGCAGGCTGGATGGCAAACAACAGACCCACTTTTTATGTTGGAAGCCACTGAGGCTTCTTATAACAGACTAGGGGCCTGGTGCATGAAATGTGTGCACTGGGGGGGGGGGGGATTCCTCAGCCCAACCTGAACTCTCACACATACTGGGAGCCCTCAGGGGATGTCCTACTGACCACTCACCCCCAGCCTACCCAGAGGCTGGTGGCCGAGGCTTTAGGCCTTGGGTACCCAGCCATTGCCCAGCAATGGGGCCGATGGCTGGTTCTGCCCCAGCCCCCCGGCCCGGGCCTTCACCCCAGCCAGCTCATGCCTGGCTAGAGTGGGCTGAGGCCCCACTCCCCTGGCCCAGGCCTTCTCCCTGGCCAGCACTCAGGCCTGGCCACCTCAGCCCCACCCCCCACGGCCCTGGCTGCCTCAGTCCCCTTCCCCTCATGGCCCTGGCCTCCTGGACCCCACCTCCCCAGCCCGGGCCACACGCTCACTGGCTGGCTCTACCTCAGGTCCTGATTGGCTGGTGGGTGTGGCTTGTGGGTGAGGCTTGATCGGAGGTGTGGTCAATTTGCATATTACTCTTTTATTAGATAGGATTATAGTTTTGAAAATTCCTATGGCTTCTTATGCATAAAAAATGTCACCTGCTGCCCAAGCTGGTTTTGCTCAGTGGACAGAGCATTGGTCTGCAGACTGAATGATCCCAGGTTTGATGCCTGGGTTCTTAGCTCGATCCCCAGTGGGGAGCATGCAGGAGGCAGCCAATCAATGATTCTCTCTCATCATTGATGTTTCAATCTCTCTCTCCCTCTCCCTACCTCTCTGAGATCAACAAAAATATATATTTTTTAAATTTCACATACTGTTTCCATGGAATGTATTGCTCATGGCATCGCATAAATTAGCTTACACTGGAAACTGTAGAGGGCTCAGCAGACGCATGCTCTTCCCGTCTGTCTTGGGTTGCTTCCTCACTGAAAGGCAGCCTGTGTGGCCCCACTCTGGGTATGTAGAGCACAGGCAGTTTCACTTGTAAAGGAGAAACAAACCACGGTGGAAACAGTTCTAAACCCTCACTATGCAGATTCCCCCAGACAGCTATCCTCCTGAGATACAGGCTGAACACATCTCAGATGTGTTCTCCCTCTGGAGCACATTTATCGCACGAGCCCACCTGTACCTCTGAGGTCCCGTCCCTCTGCCCCAGGCACTGAGGGTGTTGCAGTCTGGTCGATGGGTAGGTTTCTGCCTCATCTCCATCTCTGACTCTCTCTGGAGCTCTGATCAGGGTGTGTGTGTGTGTGTGTGTGTGTGTGTTGTTGTTTTTTTTTCCTGGTACAGGATCTTCTTTCCTTTAGGAAAGGTTAGTTCCAACTACCTCTGCTATCTAACCTCAGAACTCTGTCTCCACAGGATGGCTTGAAGAAAGCCAGAAATATGAAGTCTTCTATTCCCTTTGTCATGGGCTAATGAAATTGGGAGAGGGATGGGGGAAAGATTTTATGCAATCTGAGTTTTTATCCTTATCCTATTAGAGAGAAATTTAGGTTAAATTCATCATGTAATTAGGCTCATCCGATGAGCTCATCTTGGTGAAAAAACAACTAACTAAAACCAAAACTGTAGGGTTGTGTTTATCTGCTGCGACAGCTATTTCCCATTAGCCCCTTCAGATTCACCCTGCTCAGTACCCCAGAACTCCAGCTTTTATGCAGCCATGGGTTTCTTGCCCTCTGTCTGGGTTTAGGTTAGGTTGGGCCAGCGGGAGGTGATGAGAAGGAAGGGGAAGCGGGTTGGCTCTCTCAGCCTTTGTCCTAGTAGGTGGATAACTTCTTCTGCCAAAAGCACCCATCCCATCCAATAGCCTCTCCTACATCCACGTCTGGTTCCTCCCCTTGCCTCTTTAGGTCCAGGGATAGGAATGGAACCCCCCCCCCCACAGTCCCCACAGTGTTTTCCTTGTCCTTTGTTGGTTTCCCTTAACCGTGCCTACACTTTTGTAAATAGGTCGCCCCTTAAACTCTCCTGAGTGTGCCTTCTGTTTGCAGCCTAGACTTGGCAATATTATTTTAATCTAGCATTCTCCAGAAATGCCTCCACCTGAGGTTTCTGCAGACCATGAGCACCGAAGGAACCAGATGAAAGGAAAGAATCCAACTAGTTATGCAATGCTTACAAAAATGACTCATTCCCAGTTCCTTGGACAGTTTTCCTCTGCTTCTAATTCTTTAACCTTTCTAAAGTTTTAATGCAGGGGGAAAAAAGAAATCTCTGCTTAATTAAAACATTATATAAAACAGTGCCAGGTTCTACATCCAATAGAACAAGCTCCTGCTTTCAAGACCAATGTAGAGATGGAGCCTCCATCCAGGATGTGGTTTTATGACACCGTTTTAATAAATATCAATGTAATTACATATATCATACTAACATTAGATACCATAATTTATAGAAAAAATAGCCTAAGCCTTTAAGAATGAAGTAAAACACCTCCTTGATAAGACAGTTGACTAATAAATGTTGATGCTCTTAAGTAAAAGAAGTTTGGAATTTACTGCAGAAATCATTCAGCTATTTCTAAATGACTCAAAAGCAACTCTCAGAAACCTGGGAAATCAGCAAGCACTGAAGCGTGTTCTTCCCATCAGTGCAAAGGGCTTAAAGGACTCTCCAAATCACATCCTCTCTCCCTTGTACTTGGAATTAAAGACAAGCCAGGAGCTATCAAGTATAACTGCAGCCATGCAGAACCCATCAGAAGAAAACAGAATACAGTACCATTCTCCTGATTAAGTTTCCCTCCAAGCAAGGTTAAAGAAGTGCTGAGAAACTAGCACTTGCCTTTCAAATAACAGAGAAGGCCTTTTATGATGGACTCTGCATCTCTGAGACAGGTCTACCCAGGGAACTTCTGCCATCATTTCAGATCATGTCTTTGCAGCTCAGCTTCTCATCTCTGCTGATTTGGGAGCCAGAATACCTCTTATAGATCCAGCCCTCTGAGTAACCGATGATAGCAGATACCAGAGTCAGAGACATGGATGTTATGGAACTATGTAGCTGAAGGGCCTATCCAGAGATTATCTACTTTATTAGAGTATAAAGTACCTCTAAAGAATATCCCAAGATCCCCTTAGTCCAACTGCCATTTCAACACCAGCTTCAAAAATGGAGGGCATCCTCTAAAAGCATTTTTCCACTTCTGGCCTATATGGATTATTTCATCAGCTATCCTACCCTTAAAAAATAGTGAAGGAGACTAACTGGATAACAACAAAAGGAGTCTAATGGGGCAGGGATGACATTACCTCTTGCTTCTCCATCCAGCCAGAAGTTCCAGCCTAGCATCTTGGGAGGCTAGATATATTTGCTTTGTGGGGAAAAGTTCTCTCCTTTACGTCACTGCCCCCCAAATCTAGCCTCTCTCAGCTACATGTGACCTTGTACTAAATGGCATTTTAGATTCACTGCTATGAACATTTAAAGATATAATTAAAGAGAGGGCAAGAGGAACTGGGAGAGGAAGAGAGAATCCTATGGATGCTGTGGAGGCTTTAAAACATATTGGCAAATTCTGTGACATTTCTCACATCTAGAGGTGGAGTTGAATTCCCCTCCTCTTAAATATAGGAGGACTTACATTACTCACTTCTACATGCGGTTGAAGTTATGCTGGTGACATGCAAATTTAAGCCAAAAGAGCGACACAGCTTCTGCCTGGCTTGTTTGCTTGTTCTTTCCCTTCCTCTCTCTTTTTCTCGTTCGAGATGTTCATTTTGGGGACTCATCCATCATGCCACATGGAAGCCAAGCCGAGTGGAGAGGAACCAGAGTCCCTTGCCCAGCCTTCTAGCAATACCCCCACCTTGAGCTCCCAGATAACAACAGGATCCAACTTACCAGCCATGTGCGTGCACCATCTTGGCACTGGGCCCTCCAGCCCCCAGTTAATCTGCCCAGTGAATGCCATGTGAAGCAGAGATGAGTCTTCCCACCAAACCCAGCTCAGATTGGAGATTCGTAAGGCAAATAAATGATCGTTGTGTTAACCCGTTAGGTTTTGAGGTGATTGGTTATGCAGCAAAAGATAGCCAGGCTCGAAACTTGTACCACAATTCCAATATATACCCTGTTAAGAATGTCCTCACCTAGTGAGAGGACAGAGAAATGAAGAATAAGGCAGATTCTTTAGCTTTCATCTTTTTTGAAATGATGATAACCTAAATATAACTCCCCAAACCCCGTGACTATTTTACTCATTTTTAAGGGCTAGAATAATTGGAGGAGGAAAAGGGGGTGAATGCTGATGGTGGGCCTAGAGCAAGCATGTCAAACTCAAAGACTAACACGGGCTAAATAAACAAGACATGTGGCCCTTGGGCTTCGAGTTTGACATGCTTGGCCTAGAGTCCAACATGCCAGTCCTTATCCCTTCACTTTAAGATCCTTTAAATATTTCCTTTTTCCTCCCAAGTTGCTTATTTTTGCTGATAAGATTATTTATAGTCAACATTTCTCCCTAGTAGGACATCAGATCAGATCCCAAAAACATTCACTAACATTCAAGTGGTGAGGAGTAAAGCTCTGAAGACATAGGGCTGAAAACTATACTAGACACTCTGCCAAGGAAAGTTCCCAAAATTCACCATCAGCATCTCTCTCTTTTTGTTCAAGAATGAATGCTCACTCCCTTTAACTTACTGTATTAAATTCAATTTTCTTTGCCTTTTATAATACTTTGGCTTCATCTTATATATTGAACTATATTTCCCAACCTGCCCTGGAAATTCCCATCTCTAAGCTTTGATTCATGCCAAGTCATTGCCTTTCACGTCTTTTTTATCCATCATCTTCAAAGCCATATTCGAACCTTATCTCTATTTTTTTTTAATTTTTCCCCAACCACTGCACCTGACAGCAATCCTGCTCTCCATCTGAACTCTTAGCACACTCATGGTGGGCACTGCGCCTCTGACATTGAAGCAGATTTTCCCATTCTCCACCTCATAACCAGTATAGATCCTTTAAGGGCAGGCCCATATCTGCTTCATCTTCCCATTCCTCCCCAGCACTCCAAACACGCCCGGAGCCCCACTCAGTATCTTAAATATTTTATGTGCTAAATGACTGCTTATCGGATTAGTTAAATGAACTAAAAAATATGGCAAATAGCTTACAAAGTTTATTCTAGTAACATTATTACTTTAAGCACTGCCTAATCTTAAATCGTGAATCTTTAACTGGGTGATTCTGAGCCCAAGGCAGGCAGCTGGAATTAGTATGTAATCGGGGGAGTGAGGGACACTCCAAACAGGGGGGTAGCCACCTATGCCTTATTAGATGTTCTCAGGGACCCCTCTACTGCTACCATCCCAGAATGGGCAGGATCTTGAAGATTATTCAGCATAGAAATTCCTCTAGTGCTTATTATATATGAAGAAAGGCATAGAAACTTCTTTTTTATTGTTTAAAGTATTACAACTAGTAGTACATATGTTTCCTTTCCCTGCCCCATTGACCTCCCCCCGTCTCCCCTACCCCCCAGCAGATGCTCTCACCTGCGCCCCCCCCTCCCCGTGTCTTGCATCCATTAGTTATGCTCTTATGCATGCATACAAATTCCTTTGGTTTATCTCTTACAGCCCCCGCCCCCCACCTTCGCCTGCCTTCCCACTGTAGTTACCAGTCTGTTCATTGCTTCTTTGCCTCTGTATCTGTTCCCGCCTCCCCCCCCCCGCCCCTGTTTCTTTTCTTTTAAAAAAATCTTGCATCTGCATCCTAGAAATAAACTTATAAGAACAAAAAAATGTTTGAGTCTCAGTTTCAATGCCCAACAGTTCTGAGTCCCAGTTTCAGTGTCAAATAGCATAGAAACTTTTTAGTGTAAACCTTCGTTTTGTAGATGAAGATAGTAAAACTCAGAGAGGATAAGTAATGAGCCCAAAGCAGCTGGTTATCAGCAGAAATGACCTTGACCTCAGGTCTCGGGACTCCTTTTGGGGCATTCTTTCCACAACAACAAACTAGAGGGCTGTAGCCATTCCCCAATCAGCACTCCTCTTTGGAGAGCCGATGATAGGCAGTGTTTCAAACTGAACCTGAATAATGTTTTTAAAGTAAATTTATACCATGAAGAGTGAGCTAAATGGCTAGACATTTTCTTCTCAGGCAAAACAAACAAACAATAATCCTTTGTTTGCCTCGGACTAGGAAAGACGTGTTCATGTGTCTAGCTTGCAAGCAATTTTTCCAAAGGAGAAGGGGATTCTTATCAGAGCGTTGCATCATACACTGTCTCTGGGCCGAAAGCAATGAGCCAGACCAACTAATTGGCATATCTGAAAGAAAAATTTCAAAGATGAAAGCTAGTGCATTAAAAACAAACTCAGAACATAGACAAGATGCATGCATTTACTTGAGAAATTGATAAAAAGCTATTTAAATGACCAGCTCTTTTCTTTTAAGAGGCTCAGCAACTGCTCCCTGTCAGTGTACTAGCAAATAAATCCTCTTTCACTAGAGTTATGTTCCAGATTTTAGGATGGTTTCTATTTTTCCACTGACATTGTCAAAACAGGCCTTCCTCATAACAAGAAGACATAAAAGCAGCTCCATGGTAAGAAGACTGACACAGTAGCACCAAGTCCTCAAGTGATTTTTAAAAAGTAACTCAAGCAATGAATACTGTAACTTGGTTTTCGAAATCTTTCTCTGCATTTTTATAAAACAAGGGAAAAATATGTATTTATATATCAACGTAGCTAATGAGTGTGTAATAACAATCAGATGTGTTAAAAGAGAAATTAAGAAGTATAGTACTGCAGTCAAGAACTCAAACTCTCAAGCCAGACCACCTCGTTCAAATCCCAGCTCTGCCACTTACCGTGTGACGTCGAGAAAGCTGCTGAACAGATTTTCTGGTTCAGTGTCTCCATCTCAAACATGGCATTGATAGCATTAGTTAATTCATAAGGTTGTTCTGAGGATTCAGTGACAATACGTGTAAGGTACACAGAACAGTGCCTGGCCTGGAGAAAACTCGTATTAATGTTTATGTTATTATGCATGACAGGGATTGAATTATGAAACCGTGACTGCACTGTCTCCCCCAGTCCCCACCTGCTTCTAAGGAGGGGGTGGTCTTGCTTGTCAGGTTAGCTGCAGGGTTTTCTCTTGGGTAGAGTTTGAGCCTCCTGGTGTGAGAGCATCCACCAGGGAACATTCAGACTGTATTTCTCAGGGGAGGGTCTACGCCACGAAGAGTTGTGTGTAGGGTGTGTAGGCTTTGGGGAAGATGACTGAGTGTGTGAGCTGGACAGTCTGTCAGCAGCAAGCAAACGAGCAGCTGTTTAAAAATGGATGGCAGCATGCAGAGAGGACAGGTGTCAAGCAACTGCAGTGACAGGACTAAAAAGCAGGGAAAGGGTAGTTTTAAGAACTTCCTTTGGATGTTCTTTGAGAGATAGAATAAAGATTAGGGTTAAATTTCATAATTGCTTTTGATTGTTGGACATCCCTTCTCTTGAATGTGATGCTGTACTGAGACGAAGCTTCATGGGAAATTAGATTTTATATGAATTTCACAGCAAGTTCCAGAGAGACAGCAATTTGGAGCACATGTTTTCAGATTTATAACAGAACAAATTATCACAGAGTGGTAAATGTCATTGAGCAGAGCACACAGCTTTCAAAAAGAACTAAAATACATTCCCTACCTGATGTGCTACAGCCTTTTCAAAAAATATTTTCACAACAGATATCTAGAGCCTTAAAAAAGTTTATTCCTGCCCTCGCTGGTTTGGTTTGGTGGACAGAGCGTAGGCCCGTGGACTGGAGGGTCCCGATTCGATCCTGGTCAAGGGCACATCCCTGGGTTGTGGGCTCGATCCCCAGTGGCATTCTCTCTCATCATTGATGTTTCTATTTCTCTCTCCATCTTTCTTCCTCTCTGAGATCAATAAAAATACACATATATTTTAAAAAGCTTATTCCCTTTATTTTTTAAAACATATTTTATTGATTTTTTACAGAGAGGAAGGGAGAGGGATAGAAAGTCAGAAACATCGATGAGAGAGAAACGTCGACCAGCTGCCTCCTGCACACCCCCTACTGGGGATGTGCCTGCAACCAAGGTATATGCCCTTGACCGGAATCGAACCTGGGACCTCTCAGTCCGCAGGCTGACGCTCTATCTACTGAACCAAACTAGTTTCGGCAAAAGCTTATTCCCTTTAATGTGGTACTAATTTATACTAAAGAAGGAAGAGAAACTTTATACATAAGAAGATGCTCATGGCAACATTATTTATAGTAGTAAAATTAAGGGAAACAACCTCCAACAACCAAAGTGGCTTAAGAGAATAAAATGACTTTGTCTGAAATGATAATGATGAAATTATCATTTCAGAAACTTTAGGAAATAATATTGATGATAAAAGCCCAGAGTACTGATACCAATTCGGAAGCTGTCCACATGCAACTTAAAGGACACAGAAGACATCACTGCCCTTAGAATAGTGGGCTATGCTTACTGATGCATTCCCGGCTAAGCCACTTGCTTCTCCAAACTCTCAAACTCCTTCATTTGGCTCAGATGAAATGACTTTATGAGATTAACTCTCTAACCCTCATCCAACTAGACTAGTCTCTTCAGTGCATCCTCTCTTCCCTCTCCCCCGAGTTGACTAAGATTTGGGCCTGACCTCTTTCGTTCGCCTTAATTCTAGTACAGGAATACCAAGAAAAAGCACTTGCATTTATTCTTCTGGTTTTGGAGCTTGATAAATTTAACATTCTCTGACAACTGGATTTAGAGGGCTAATAAAGCCTTTCACAACACATTTCTTTCAATACCAGTCCCAGCATGTCTGAGACAACAGGGAAAGGACCAGTGCTTTTGTTGAGAGCCTGTGAGATCGTCTGTGGAATTAAACCTGGTTTTTTATTTAAAAAACTTGCAGAAGAGGAGAGAAACGTAACACCTTAACCCCACTCATTCACTCCCTCATTCATTCATTCACTCCACATATGAGCCCCAACTATGTGCCAGACACCATTTGGGGTACAGATTACAACCGTCCTGACCTGCAAAAGATGCACAGTGAAGGCAATTCTCATAAAATGAGATGGGGGCGATAGAGGAGGCACGATTAACGCAGCTGTGAGAAAGTCAGGGAAGAGGACAAAACATCCTGCTTTAATTTAATCTTAATGAATGCAAATCAACTCTGTAGAAAGAAACCTGGGGGAAATTTGAGGAAATTTCACACTCTGTATTCTTGTTTCTAAGCCATCTTCTCTCAGACTATCATGGCACTGGGCAGGTGACATTCCCCTAAACCCCGCTTCCAGCTATCACTTTAATAACAGACACCACAAAAGTAGTTTGTGGAACAGACTCCCCTCAGCCAATAGTGAATGAACTGACAGTCTCTGAATGACCACCACAGGTCAGGCCCTCACACCAACAACTGCCTGTCTTACCAGTTTGATTTTCTGTGCCCTAAATGAAAATATCCTCTCTCTCCATCTCAGTTTGGTTTTAATTTAGCTCTGTGAATGACAGTAGTAGGAAGTGGTTTATTTTGGTTTTAAGTAGAAAGGAAGACATATTTTGTTATTTTCCTAAGGGTGGCAAAGGGCACACTGAATCATCTTCTCTTGCCTGGCATCGCATAGACAACATACTATTTTTATAGAAACATTCATCTCCTCCAATTCCGATGGCGTCTGAGTAGCCTCCGTGGGACAAGTCAGACAGACCACACACTGACACAGCCTTGTCCCAACCGCTATGCGCAATCAGGTGCCCTCACCTCTCGTGGGAAAACTGCCAATGCTTCCTACTCCCACCAGGCTGAGACCCTTCCAGCTGTGCACAGGACATTTGAGAAGAAAGGGAGTCAACACGGGTCTATTTCCATTGTGATCCCACTAGTACCAAAACTCTAACCTTGAAATCTTCAATAAAATTTTGTGAGAAAAGATAATTTTGAAACAGGCAGAGGTCTGCCGTGGGGATCTACTTGAAATGAGTAGTACTAACTCATGGGTCTCAGTTCTTCCCACAGGCAAGGGGGAGTAGGAAGTTTGGGGAGGGCAGAGGTTTTGATGTCAGCAGAGCAAGACAGGGTTCAGGCCATAACCAGTTTGGCTCAGTGGATAGAGCGTCGGCCTGTGGAATGAAGGGTCCAGGTTCCATTCTAGTCAAGGGCATGTACCTTGGTTGTGGGCACATCCCCAGTAGGGGGTGTGCAGGAGGCAGCTGATCAATGTTTCTCTCTCATTGATGTTTCTAACTCTCTATTCCTCTCTGTAAAAAATCAATAAAATATATTTTTAAAATAAATAAAATTGACAAAGTTAAAAAAAAGACAGGGTTCAGGATGTAGGAAAAGAGTGAGTTCAGCACACCAGCGAATACAGAGGCGCTAGGGAAAGAGGGGGGTGCAGTAGAGTGTATGGAAAAGCAAAAGATGACGGAACAGATCTGGAGGTGCCTTCGTGGGTATCTGTGGTCAAGGCAGGAGCGGGGGGGTAGGGGGGAGGAGCAGAACCCTATCAGAGGGCACAGTCAACATAATCAAAGCCCTTGCCAGGCTCCCCCTGACCATGCACAGCCCACATCCTGGGTAATGGGGTCTCCGAAGAGGCAGCCCTGTGGAAATCCTTAGGAAGGCGAGTCAGTCGCCTTTTCATGCAACTTGTCTGCAATTCCAGCTCAGCCAGTCTAGCGCTGGCGGGAATCCCTGCCTCTTAGGCGGAGCACGGGCCTCTGAGGTTGAGCTTCCTTTTCGAGCCAAGCTGTATGAAAGCACCTGCCTCTGAGGTTGAGCCATGCTGTATGGAAGCACATGATTAACTCCCCATGCATGCGATCAGATGCTCACACCATGCAGGTCATGTGAAAGCCGAAGCCACCTGAGCCAGAGCACAGGCTGGTGACCTGTCCTGATGGAGGGGCAGATAGAATTGTTAATATTATTCAAATGTTCAATAGCTTCTCTCTCTCTCTCTCTCTCTCTCTCTCTCTCTCTTTCTCTCTCTCTCTCTCTCTCCTCCCTCCTCTCCTTCCTCTCTCTCTCTCCCTCTCTCTGAACAGAGGCATATTCTCATAAATATTATGGAGATTATATAAAGCACCTAGAAGTGCCCAGCAAATATCTGTTTAATGAAGTCCTACGTCTATCATCTCTTAGCTGGGTAATGTTGAGTAGGTTATTTAACCTTTTTGTATCTCAATTTCTTGACTCTAAAATGATGATAAGAAAAGTAGCACCAACTTCATACAATTTGGGGGGATTAAATAAAGTAATGTAACTTGCCTAGTCCCTAATGAATATAGAGCTTTGTATATGACAGGATTTGAACAAGATGGTAGTTTAAAAAGTTGTTTCTTCTAAACTTTGTAATACCTTATTTACAGATCCATTATGGCACATACTAAATGATATTATAATAGTCTAGGTTTGGAACTCCTTGAGGACAGGAACTTTGTCATTATTCTTCTGATAAAGGAAAAAGCAGTTCAGCTGGCAACTAAGATGTGAAGGGGTGGGGTGGGACTGGAAATTGAAACAGAAACCACAATTTGCAGACTGTATTATGACTCACAAAAATAGACAAATTCTATGAAATCATGACATGCAAGATAAACTAAGTTCAGACTCTTACCACAGGCTCATTCAGACTCATGATGTTCTAAGTAAGACCACAGACCAACTAATCTAACAAGGATTCCACACCAAGTCCAGAGTCCTAAAGATAAGATCACTGATTGTTTCAGCAACTTCCTCCTGGATAAAGTGTGACCAATCGCTAGCCAAGGCCATCCTATTACAAACTCCAGTCCTGCAAACTCAGTAGATATTCTTCACTAATTTTCACCTATTGAAGTGCCCTGCAGTTTTCCATGGTGTGTGCTCTCTCCCTTGCTGCAGAAAGCTAACAAACCTGAGTTTATTAGCACTGGTGTGTCCCTGGTAGTCTTTGGTGGGTTTTAACACATCTTAGCATGCCAAGGATGTGGCACAGCACCTAGGACTAAGCAGGAATTTGATAAGTTATGCCTTTCTTTTTGAGAGAGAGAGAGAGAGAGAGAGAGAGAGAGAGAGAGAGAGAGAGAGAGAGAGAGAGTTGCTATTCTACTTATTTACTCATTCATTGGTTGCTTCTGACTGGAGATCAAACCCACAGCCTTGGGATAAATTGTGTTTTGAACAAAAGAATATAGTAAGGAGACTCTTGCTTTTGTAATGTATGAGTTCTAATGATCATTCTAAAGAGAGTTTCAAAAATATTAGGGGCCACCTCAAGTACCTAGAGGGAACTGAGTATATAATTTTCTGAAACACATACTTTAAAAAAACATCCACAACTGACAATATGTAATCATGATGCTGATCAAAAGCCAGTCTTCATGCTGTGCATTTATACACCCCAAGTATAGTTCTTGCTCTATAGGAACCGATTAATCGAGGACACCATGAACAAGCAAGTGGACATGGTATGTGTTCCCATAGCACCTACCAGAGCTTTGCACACAGCAGTTACTCACAGAAATTCCTTCATTGGTTATGGACAGGGAGTCTACTCTGTACATAATAACTGGCAGAGAGTTTCTAAGCAGAGGCAGATTCTGATAAATATTATGGTCCAGGAGACTTACTTTCTGGGAGCAAGGAAATATTATGAGCAGACAGCTTTGCAGAAGGTTGTCTCGATAACCAGGTCAATGCCCATGGAGGTAACAATGGAAAAGAAAATGACTCTACCTTGCCAGGCTAGAAGAGTCCCCCAGGGGGATTAACTGAACTTGAGGGAGCATGGAAGGCACCAGAGTTAAAGATGCATCCATGTTTGTCACCGCAGTGGTTTGGAAAATGAACTTGACACAGATGCAATATCTTTGAAGGACAGAGACTATCTTTACGTCATTGCTAATACCTGTAATCATGGGTTCTTAACTTAGGCTAAAGCAAGCTAGCATGACATTGCATCAGTCACTACCTACATGCTCTAATACCCTGCACCAGTCAAATCAATCATGGCAAAACGGTCTTTGTATTCATTGAGAGTAATTAACTATCACAGATTATTGATTTTAGCTACTCAGAGAGATGACATTCTCTTCATAAAGCATGATTGACAGATTGTTTTTCTTTATCATTGCTCAAAATTGCAGTTCAACTCATTTATGCTATGAAAGTCAAAGACCCTTGAACTTTAAACCAACTGACCACAAGAATGAATACTTTGTGACCAATATCTGACCTTCCTACTTAACATTTTTCATGATATAAAAGATCAGCCAATATGGCGGAAGACCAAGGCAGGCTGGACATTTGTCTACACTAGGGGAAAAGAAAACACAGTAGAAATTGGCAACAGTGCAAACTAACTAACAGATGCAAATTAAAAAAATGTCATATTTCTAAAGAGCATGCTGAAGGTAGCTTTGTCCATGAATCCATCACAAATATGGAAAGGAAAATGAGCTTAAATAGGACAAAAACGTTACAGCAAAAATGAGATTGATAAACTTCCACTGCGTCGTATTTTAGGATTGGATGGAAAAGAGAGAGAGTCCACTAGGAAAAGGGAAATCGAATATGAATTTTCCCTCTGAGAATGCAGTCTTCCGGCCACTGCAGACTTGTCACTTACTAAGAAGCCCTGGCTAAAGAGAATGTCTTCAGATGCCTCCACTGGAATTGTATACCCAGTCTACCGTCAGCCCCACTTTCTGAGCCACCCAGCAAAATTTCTTACATGACCCTGGAGTCAGGTTTGTTAAAGTAGTGAGAGCATGCAAGATTGTTTTGATGTTTTGCCTTTATTTTCAACTGGGGAGTGTGGACTAGAGTGGATGTTTTCCCAGAAGTGAGCCTTTCTACCACCTGGTTATCAGGGTCTATTTCCATTAAGTAATTCATGCGCAAATAATCAATGCACAACTGGAAATGATTACTTAGTAATTACATTTAGCTTCAACAGAAACAGGCCATTAAGAAAATCAGAGCATACATGATGGCCATTTTTAACTCTGAAAATGCCAATTGGGGCAACCAATAATACCAGCTATGCTGGCCCCCCTCCCTCAGGGTCCCTGAAGGTCAAATACAGGCTTTGCATTAGGTTGGAGGTCAATGCCTCTCTTCCGATACAGTGAGGATAAGAAAACTCAAAACAATGGGGTCTTTATGCGCTAAACCTTCAGAACAAGCTAGGGGAATGGTCAGCTTTTAAAAACAATAAAACTGACCCTTTAAAAATGGAAGCTCTCATTAATTTAATGCAGCAGTTTGGACTTCCTCCAAGCTTAATATTATGAGTAATTATTTGGGGAGCTTAACAGCAATGGACCATTTTGCTGGTTATTCACCATCAGCAACACATCCAACCATACTCCACCCTCTCGCCCCCATGTCATCTATACTCTAGCTTCCTGTTGGGTTTGACTAATGGGGGGCCCCCAGCCAAAGATGGGGTGCTATTTCCCCTACCATTTCACTGCAGTGTCTGAAAACAGCTGTGTCCCTTCACAGTGCAGGCTTCTGTCAGTGGCCCTTCCTCCATGATCACAGCCCTCACTGCACCCCACCATTTGCTACTCTTGTCCCCCTGGCCTGGGGAGGGCAATGGCTTCCCTTTGCTGCTGGTCCTGGAAACTGGACCGTCCCTTGTTTGTTCCTGTAACCCTGCCCGCAGGTGCAGCAATGGTGCCCTCATTAAATTCTCTTCCTTCAAACCCGAAGAGGTTGATTCTGTTTCGTGCCAAGATCCCAATGCAACCACTTTGCAAAATAAAGACAGAAGTGCTTGCTTCCTGGCTGAGGACAGTGAGCAAACACAAAAGACCAACATCTATAAAAATAAAAAAAAATACATGAACACAGCAAACCTCCACCAAGCTTTCTGTTTTGGCAAGCAACATATTTAATGTAAAAAAGAGCAAAACACAGCTAATATTCCTCCTTCTAACACCTACTTCTTTTTTGAAAGGAGGGAGAAGAAAATCTCACTCGTTTCTTTCTCACCATCAAAACAAACAAACAAGCAAACAAATAAACAAAAAACAACCAGGCCCATGTGGTTCTGTGGTTGAGGGTCAACCTATGAACCAGGAGGTCACAGTTTAATCCCCAGTCAGGACACATGTCCGGGTTGTGGGCTCAATCCCCAGGAGTGGGTGTGCAGGAGGCAGCCGATCAATGATTCATTCTCATCATTTCTATCCCTCTCCCCCTCTCCCTTCCTCTATGAAATCAATAAAAATATATTAAAACAAAAACAACCATTGGATAAAACCCAGGAAAGCCCAGTTCTAAAGACTAGTGATTCTTCGTAAGTCACATGGATGCTTGAGAAAAAAAAAAAGAGCTTTTATCCACTCCGATTCTTTTGCAAGTAAAAAAAGAAAGGGAACATTTTCTAATTTTTCTTCTTTGGCACTCCGAATTTAATTCGTGATACTGCAAGAAAGATAAAGCTATCTGTCATCTTTCAAAAACTAGAGTCAAGTAACAAACAAACAAAGAAAAAAAGCACTGTTTTACTCAAATCATACAAGGTGGTATATGACACTCTTAAAATCTGTTATCACTCTAAGACTGTATCTCAGATGGTCCTTTTTGTTCTTCAATCTGGATATCTATTTGTTTGGCTGGAGGCCACAGTTCTCTTTATATCATTAACCCACCAAAGAATAGTTGTTGGATTTTCAACAAGCTGACTAATTGTATAGTTTCCAAGTCTACGTGTAATGTTTTTATTGGACTCTCCCTTTTTTCGTTAAGCCATGGCCCCTATAACACAGTAGTTATGAATTAATAAGCAGAGCACATGTTTTAACCCGGGCATCAGGCTCTCTCTCCTGCCTTGTACTTGAACAGGGTGCTGGTTAT
This sequence comes from Antrozous pallidus, assembly GCA_027563665.1. Taxonomy (NCBI): domain Eukaryota; kingdom Metazoa; phylum Chordata; class Mammalia; order Chiroptera; family Vespertilionidae; genus Antrozous; species Antrozous pallidus. The sequence continues at coordinate 14,103,546 of CM050510.1, forward strand.
ACTCACTTTAATCCCTCTCTTAATCCACTCTTCAGATCCTTCCTCCACTCTTCTCTCCCTCCTCTGTGACTAGAAACCATTCATCCATTCCCTGCCCTCGGTTCCACCAATCGGAAGAACCAGCAAGAGACTCGGGGAGGAGGAGATGAAGACCCAAGCCTGCCCTCCTTCACGTCCCCGGCACCTTGGGAGTCTTAACGGTCTGGCAGTGGCTGGATCTCCAACCACACGTCCTGACTGCTGTCCCTGACTGCTGGCTGACTCCTGCTCTTCTGGCCCTGGCCCAAACAGTGGAAGCTTTTCAGTGCTCAAAGTTCTGGCTACCTTAATATCCCTATTTGTTGCTTTCACCCAGCCTCCACCCCTGTAAATAGCACTTTTTCTAAGTTCTCTCAGACTCCTTTAGAGCACACCTTCTGTTTCCTGCTGGTCTCTGGCATGATGTACCAGCAGGATGACAAACACAAGGTACCACTCAGGCAAGGGGTCCCCCAGCACATGCTGCTCAACCCCTAGACAGGTGTGCCCAGGGTCTGTCCCTGCCTTTGGTGTAGAGCAGTGGTCCGCAAACTCATTAGTCGACAGAGCCAAATATCAACAGTACAACAATTGAAATTTCTTTTGAGAGACACATTTTTTAAACTTAAACTTCTTCTAACACCACTTCTTCAAAATAGACTCGCCCAGGCCATGGTATTTTGTGGAAGAGCCACACTCAAGGGGCCAAAGAGCCACATGTGACTCGAGAGCCGCAGTTTACCAACCACGAGTGTAGAATTCTAATGTCTGAGAACCACCTGGGGAGATTCAAGGCAAAACTAAGAAACTATCATAGGTCCAAGGAGACTAAGGGGTCATGATGAAAAAATATAAAGTGATGTCCTGGATTAAACAGGAAAAAAATGTTAGTGTAACACTTGTGGAATCTGAATAAAGTCTGCAGCTTAATATTACATACTGGTATTAATTTATTAATTTTGACAAATATATTCTGGTTATATAAGAAACTAACACTAGGGGAAGTTAAGTGAAGGGAATATTTGGAACTTTCTATACCATCTTTGCAACTTTTCTGTAATTATAAAATTACTAGAGGCAAAAAAAAAAATTACTAAAGGCTCAGTGCACGAAATTTGTGCACAAGTAGGGTCCCTAGTGACTGCCAGCTGCCAGCCAGGGTCTCCCTTCCCTTGGCAGCTGCCTGCCACTGGCCAGAGCCTCTCTTCCTGTGGTTGGCCATCCAGCCCTGCCCCCTGGTCAAACTCCCAGTCAAACGCCCAGTAGAGGAGTATTAGGCTTTTATTATATAGGACTGCAAAATAAAATGTTTATTTTTAAAAAGAGGCAGATTCCCAGACCCTACATAAGCCCCCCGCCTGCCCCCCCTTCCCCGAATCAGAATTTCATCAGTGGATACTCAAGCAGGTGTTTTAAGAACTCAACCTTGAGAAGCACCTAAAAAACGTGGAAACTATTGGTTCTGGTTGAGATAAGGATGGAAATAATTATTTGCTGATGCTAAATTACAGCATAATTACTACACTTTAAAGAAAGGTGGTGATTGAAGCTTCATCAAAGTTCACCTTCTATTCCAGTTAATCAGAATGATTCATCCCTTGATCAGACCAGTAGCTGCATTTAGTTCCTTGCATAAAAACCTTGAAGAGGTACAGGTAATTATAGAACCAAACAAAGAAGTGACAGTTCTTCCACTTCCTCCTCCCTCTGAAACCAAGGTTTCTGCAGTGTGTGTCTTTCCTTTCCCCTAACTTTGAGTTTCTGAGAGGGTGGGGCCAGCCTGGTCTCTGGATAGTGATTTTCCTCAGCCATGCTGGGGTATTCTGTCTCTCTATGATGAATTAAAGCTCCCAGAAGGATGTTAATGTAACATCCAGGAGCTCTATTTTCCATCTCATCTGTATTTTTCAACAGCTCAGTCCAGTGTTGTTTACCCTTTACTTTGATGGATGACAACCTGTGCTCTTCACTATGTCCATATCTTTGCCTATTTATTGTAAATACTAGAGGCCTGATGCACAAAATTCATGCAAGGGGAGGGATTCCCTCAGCTCAGCCTGCACCCTCTCCAATCGGGGACCCCTCGGGGTATGTCTCACTGCCAGTTTAGGCCCGACCCATGTAGGAGTTGGACATCCCTCTCACAATCTGGGACAGCTGGCTCACCTGCCTGCCTGCCTGATCCCCCTAACTGCCTCTGCCTGCCTGCCTGATTGCCCCTAACTCCTCGGGCTGCCTACCTGCCTCATCACCTCTAACTGCCCTCCCCTGCTGGCCTGATCTCACTCCCAACTGCCTTCCCCTGCTGGCCTTATCTTGCCCAAATGCCCTCTGCTGCAGGCCTGATCTCACCCCCAATGGTCCCCCCCTGCCGACCTGATCTCGCCCCCAACTGCCTTCCCCTGCCAGCCTGATCTCCCCTAACTGCCTCTGCCTCGGCCCCCACCACCATGGCTTTGTCTGGAAGACAGTTAGATATCTGGAAGATGGTCAGTTGACCCAGTCTAAGTAGCATATTACCTTTTTATTAGCATATATAATTCTTCCATTCAACATTTTCTATGCCACTGGAATTCGAAAGAAGGGGAGAGATAAATATGTTGGCATCAGTATCGCTCGTTGATTAACAAATTGTTAATTGAGAAGCTACTATTTATTCTAGGCACTGGGACTACAATAATGAGTAAATACCTTCGGAGAGCTTAAAGTCAAAGCAGGAGACAGACAATTAAGCAGCTAATTACCAAACCACCTATAGATTCTCCCTTACCTTCCTCATACTGTCCATCGTGACAAATAGAGAAACTCGACTCTGAGTCCGGAACAAGAAAAGTAGGCTTTAATTCCAGGCCCACCTCTTGGTAAGAACGGGTTAAAAGGAGGCATAATCTTTCTTACCCTCAATCCCCTCGTTCAAAAAAAATGGGCATTAAAATAAAACAAAAAAAACAAAAACAAACAAACCTCATCTCTCTGCCTTAAGGCAGTTGTTACAAACATGGATGCAAAAATGCTTGAAACCCTGCAAAGTGTTATACAGGATGGGGCAAAAGTAGGCTTACAGTTGTTTGGAAAATAATACAATATTTAATAAATAATAGTGCAAGAATAAACTCTGTGTTTTGTATACTCACAACTGTAAACGTACTTTTGCCACACCCTGTCCATATGACAAACAGTAGACATGAATGTCTGAAATAGTCCCTGCCTACTAACTCTAAATCTAAAAGTTAGTGGTTCAGTGGCCTTGCCAATAAGCAGAAATTTCAGACAATAAGACTTCATAAAAAGCAATCCTTCCAAAGATCTAAGCTCTGTTGCTTTGGAGTTAGCGATTGATGCGAATTAGATTAACATCAAAGAACTGTTTGGGAGAAGGTGCAAAGGAAGAAAGCAGGCCTGCCATTTTATTGAAGGTGGACCCATTTTCTCTTCCCTCTCCCTGAGTACAAAGAACCCAGTTTCTTCCACTCTTCTGCGAAATTCAAAGCAATTTCTTAGCTAGCACCATTTCACGTTTCTATTTTATTGAAAAAGAAGCTTCCAGATCGAGATGAAAGGGGAGCTGCTGCGAGTCAGCGCCCCAGCATATAAACCTGTGAGCAGCTTTCAGCAAATATCTTAAAAAGATAATGCCGGAGAGAAGTTCTGAAAATCACATTTGCTGTTTCAGATAAATGCGGTATCTATTCTCAGCTTCTAAAGTAGGAAATCTTCTATAAAGCAGTTTCCCATCTTTGTGTCTGGAGAAGTCGATGAACTAAGGGCCCTCTTTGGATGCCATGGTAACCGCATGATTCTGGTCAGGTCTGTTGTGTCTGAGGCACCGCTTAAGGAAGATGTTACCGAAGAAAGCACGCATTAGAGGCACTGCTGGCATGTTCGCACTGAACGTACGACATGTTCAGGTCAGGTGCACGTACACCTATAAGCCTCTACCGTGTCCCAGCCCTGGGCCAGCGCTTGGGGAACCAGGAGAAGGTAAGACACCATTGCAAAGAACTCACGGTGGTGTCCAGGCAGCGGCAAGCTAATTACACAATAAACAAGAATATGCAGAAATGATATTGTAAAGTTTTAGCTTTCACTCCAAAATTAAAATTTTTATTCTCTCGTTTTTGCTGTGACTTCAACTGTGGAAGCCTTTAGTGAAGTTTTTATTTGTTTTTTTTGTTTTGTTTTGTTTTTTTAGCTAAATATAAACATGAGAAAAAGTTGAATGTGGGGCAGAGAGAACAGGAGTAGGATCAGAAAGAATAGGTTGCTCATGTGGGCCTTTAAATGCACTTAGCCTAAAATGTCATGAAGAGTGAAAAGTGAACTATTGATCTATGGGCGGGAAGGAACATTATTTTTGGCTTTACCAGTAAGGCAAAACCAAGTCCAGAATGTGGGATTCTGAAGACTTCCCAAACTATCTCCCCCGTCTGTCTCTCTGAGATGATACTTTCCCTTCACCTGAAAAGTAAAGAACAAATGTCAAATGGTGGAGACTTCCTTTTCATCACAGTGTGTTTGCGCATGTGTGCGCACGCACGCGTTCACAATAACACTAGATTATATCATGAACCAATGAACTCCTCAATTATTTCTATATACATGAAAAAAAAATTTAATCATTGACCCCAAATGATCTTCACCAAGCACACTGGTGAGCTATGAGCATCTGAACCAGGTGCTGAAAGAGACACAACGGAAATGTTGTGCCTGGTCCTTTTTTACCTTTTCACTGAGGAGACAAGACAGACCCTATAGGAAAAGTCGTTCTGTATCTCTCGCCTCTTACCCGCTCTCTGCCTCTTCATCTTCAGGGAGATCTCCCATCTTTGGCCTCCACCTACCCACCATGTCCTATAGGCATTTTCATTTTCCCCATCTTCAAGATTCAAACACCACACACACACACACACACACACACACACTCACACACAGACACACACATGCACGTTGGCCTCCCTTCCTTCTGAGACACTTATGGTCTCTCCATAAAGCCCTCAATATGCTTGTCCTCTTGTCTTCACAACCCTAGATAATCCTGTATTCTGTGTTCTCTGCTCCAACACTGCACACACCTGGAGAAAAACCACAGAAGTACATAGATGGCTTTAAGGAGACCCGAGGAAAGGACCACTGGAGAATGCTGGTTTCCCAATTCCAATGTCAGTTCCACGAGGGCAAGGACTCTGCTTTGTGAAGCCTGGGGGCACCCTAGCAGGCTCAACAAATCCCTTTAGCAATCAATTCAGACCCAACACAAGAAATTAGAAAAAAGAAGGATCTAGACTCATTCCACAAACAAACTGATTTTTGAAGCTTCCACACTTTGTTTATGTGCAAATAATCACAGCTGTTCCAAGCAAAGCATTCAAAAGAGTAGCCTTAGAAAGAAATGCTCCATAGAAATAGCTGGAAAAAGTGATTCTGTGGCCTCCAGAGCTGTAAATCTCTTCAAAGTTATTTTATAGTTCAGAATATTTTATAACTTAAGATTGTTCTTCCTGTTAATTCAAGCAATGCAGTAAGATCTCGCTTGCTACACCATCCTAAAACATCACCAAATCAGAGCCAGCCTCAAGTCATAGCTGTTTTTCTCCAAGGGAAAATGCAAGGCTCTCTCCCTGTGAGCCAGAAAGGCAAACACCAAAGGAATCCTGAAACACCTCGTTTCAGAGAGAAGAGAGTACCCTGTCGGGGCAATGTCCCTGTGAGGTATGAACGTTCTGCCTGACCGAGGACCTGGGGCTGGAGAATGCCCTTCCTCACCCCAGCAGCATACCCACCTCAGCGCTGTGTCAGGCCACAGCTCAGGCTGCGATCCTCACACCAGCGCCCCAAGAACAAACCCAAATGCCGCCTGATTCTCCTACAAATGTAATAATGTCTGACAAGAGGTTGATTGGACAGCACATGATGTCATTTCCTCTAATTAAGGAACACTCAAGAAAAACCAAAATAGCCACAAAGCACTGTCAGCAAAGCAATCAGCAGCAACAATTAGCTGTCAACTCACAGTCCGGAGGTGAGCCTGTGTAGGGAGCAGGGATGATTGTCACCGGTTTCCAAATCACTGTGACAGCAGGAGTCAAGGATGACAAGCTGAGCAGAGAAGCCAGAGCCTGCTCCAGATCAATGGCACCAGCTCCACTGGTGAGGAGAGCTGCCAGTGTGTGTGTGTGTGTGTGTGTGTGTGTGTGTGTGTGTGTGTGTGTGGTTGTGTGTGTAGAAATTCATGTAGACCCTGTGAAGAATCCTACAACAAGCAGGTAGAAGTTGGGCTGCAGCCCATGCTGTTTGTTTATTCATCCAGCTCACCCTTCTTCTCTACCTGGAAGCACTCTTTAAAATCAATAAGCAGTTCATCTCCGTGAAGTTGGAGGACTTCACAAGTTCAACGCATGAATTCTCCCATCTCAGTTCCCAGATCAGATTACCATATCTGCTCCAAGGTCAATAACAGCAAGAGTTGGGGAAAATATACAAAGAAGCAAACATAACACAATAGTCACAATATGGAATAACCCTATAAAATAAAGAGGTAATATGCAAATTGACCATTACACCCCCACTCACACAAGATGGCCACCCCCATGTGGTCACAAGATGGCCACACCTATGTCATCACAAGATGGCCACCACAAAATGGCCAGCAGGGAAGGGCAGTTGGGGGCAACCAGGCCAGCAGGGGATGGCAATTAGGGGTGACCAGACCAGTAGGGGAAGGTAGTTGGGGGCAATCAGGAGAGCAGTGGAGGGCACTTGGGGGCAACTGGGCTGGCAGGGGAGCAGTTAGGCATCAATCAGGCTAGCAGATGAGTGATTAGGGGGTGATCAGGCAGGCAGGCAGGCAGGCAAGCAGTTAAAGAGCCAGTGATCCCGGATTGTGAGAGGGATGTCCAACTTCCTGTTTGGGCCTGATCCCTGTGAAATCTAGCCTAAACCATTAGTTGGAAATCCCCTGAGGAGTCCCAGATTGGATAGGGTGCAGGCTGGGCTGAAGAATACCCTCCCCCCGCCCCAGTGCATGAATTTCATGCACCAGGCCTCTAGTCTTATATAATAAAGAGCCAATATGCTAATTAGACCAGATGGGGGAATGACCTTCTGTAACAACCTTTAGGAATAACTTTCAGGAATGACCAGTGGGCAGGGGGCAGGGGGATAGGGCCGCAGGGCCCGAGACAACCAGGGTCATGAGGCAGCTGGGGCTATGAGGGTCTACACTTGCACAAATTTCATGCATTGGGCCTCTAGTGTATAATAAGAACTGTGAACGCGCGCACGCGCGCGCGTGTGTGTGTGAATAACAATTATTGGGAGGAGCATTAGTCTCTCCATCCCACCATTCCTTCCTGGCACATAAAGCTAAACTGTTTATCTTCTTTAAACTATTGGAAAGTGACTTCTACCTGTCCCAACAGCCCTTCACTCCTCCTCAAGGGAGTACCTTCATGAATTGTTTAGACTAAGTAAGGAAAAGTGCATGGAGATAGGTCTGGGAACCCTCCCTTTTCTCTATTTCTGGCATCAGAAGCATGTCTTTTTCTTTTCCATGAAAGAAGATTTCAGCAATAAGTATAACAGAAGGCCTGATTATATAGCTGATCCTGTCCATAATTTGAGCTCATTCTCTCATTCAGGGTCATTGGGGATAAAGCTGATATTTAGCTCCCTGTCTATCTGATGTCTGCATTTAGTGCTCCACCCAGAGCAAACCCAGCCCTGATTTCTTTTGCAGCAGCAATAGGCTCAACTTAAAGATACATTTCCCAACCTCCTTTGCAGCTAATAGTGACCATTAAAATGAAGGCAAGAGTCACTGGCGCCAGGCAACCAAGATAACTCTTTACCTGGACTGACTCAGATGAGAGACATGACCTTGTGCCCTTCTCTGTCTGCCTGCTCAGGACACAAGCATGAAGGTCCCACGTAGAACAAGATATGTTAGAACAAATTAATAATATTGCCAGAACTCCGATTTTTATGTCTCTCACTAATCGGGGTGGTTGGGTGAGATTCAAAACACTTGGGCACAAAAGCAAAAGGAAAGACAAAAAGAAAGCAGGCTCTGCAATCCAGCCATTGAGCCTGGCATTTTCTTTATGGTATCAACGGAAAGAGGAAAAGGTATGAATCCCGATAAATGTGAAATTAACCTTTATTGAAAGCTGAGAGAAAATGGAGAAAACTAGAATTCTCAAAGTTGGTAAGATTCAAAAGTGGAGGGTTTCCTGGCAAGAACCTTGACAGAGAAATGGGCGCTCATTAGAACCCTTTGGGCCAGGTTTTGAAGCATCAATAGACGCCTCAATGAGGAGCCTGCTGCTTGAGCTGAAAACAAGGTGGAGAGGAAGACAAACTGCCCCTAGGAGTCAGGCTTCACGGGTCTAAGAAATTCCTTTATAAGAAGAAGCAACAGAAAAAGTACTGCTATGAGAAAGAGTTGAGGTTTTTGAGTCCTGGGAATGAAAAGGTCAAAGAAGAATTTGAAAATAAGAAGCTTTAGATATGCACATCAATGGTAATTATTCAATTAAATTAAATAATTTAACTAAAAATGCATTTAAATGCCTTAATTTTGTGCACTATATCCTAACTTATTCTTAAAGTAGGGTTACATTCACAATATTTTGACTTTGAAAAATTTTAATATCATTATTAAAAGCACAGTTAACTGAAAGAAGAGGAAGAGGAAGAAGAAGAAGAAGGAGAAGAAGGAGGAGGGGGAGGGGGAGGGGAAGGGAGGAGAAGAAATACTGCTTATGTAAAACATTACTTCTCAAAGATTCAAGTGCAAAGAAATCCCTACGAAAGCCTAAAATTCAAAATACATATTATTTAAAAATATCTATAATTCATTGAGAAAGACAACTCAATTTTTTAAAAAAGATTTGAATAAACACTTCATTTTTTAAAAAATATATTTTATTGATTTTTTTTTTTTTTACAGAGCGGAAGGGAGAGGGATAGAAAGTCAGAAACATCGATGAGAGAGAAACATTGATCAGCTGCATCTTGCACACCCCCTACTGGGGATGTGCCCGCAGCCAAGGTACATGCCCCCGACCAGAATCGAACCTGGGACCCTCCAGTCCACAGTCCATCGCTCTATCCACTGAGTCAAACCGGTCTCAACAACACTTCATTTTTTAAGGCTTACTAGTAAAAGGGCTTTCACAAAATAAGATCCACAAATGGTTCAATATGAAAAAGTACCCAACTTTATTAATCTACAGGAATTTCTAATATGATACTATTGCATACCCACTGCTAGAGCTTAAATGAAAAATAAAGCAAACAAAAACAGAAAAATGTCTTATATTAAGAAGGACATAAGAAATCAGAACCCTTACACACTCCTGGTTGACATATAAATTTTTAAGTGAATAAAACCTTTTTGGAAAACAGAGAGTATCTGCTCAAGCTGAACATATACCTATACCATAACCCAAAAAAATCACTCCCTACATGCATATCCAACAGAAATATGTGTATACCACCAAAAATAAAACTCACCAAACTGACTCAAGAATAGAAAACCTAAACAAATCACAAATTAAATCAGATGGTAAAAAAATATATATTCCTTCAAAGAAAACACCAGACCCAAACTGTTTTACTCTCATTAACTATACATTTAAGTAGCAAGTAATTCCAATATTTTGAAAACTGTTCCTGGCAAGGAGAATACAAAAAAGAAGCATTTTATCCAACCTCAGGACTAAAATTTAGCAAACTAAGTCCAGCTAAGTTTAGAAAATATAATGCACCATAATTGAATGTCAGCAATGCAAGGTAACTTGACATTAGAAAATCAATTAATGCTAATTACCATGAACAGATAAAGTATAAAAGTTATTTGATCATCTCAGATTAGAAAACATTCAATAAAATTAACATCAGGTGAGCTGATTTATTCTTACAAACTAGAAATAGAGAAACATCTTAGAGTAATAATTATTATTAAAGCACCTTCATCAAATGATGTACCATAACTGATTGATATAATTTGCCCACCAATGGATTTTTATATTCTCTCCACTTTGTTTTGTTTGGATATTATAATTTATGCTGTGATGAACATCTTTGTGCATGTTGATCAAATTGCTTAACCTCTCTGTGTCTCAGTTTCCTCATGTATCAGATGAAAATAAAATAGTGCATTTACTCCTACGGCTATTGCAAGGATTAAATAAAACTCTGGGTTAGGTCATAGCAAGTCTTGGGAGAAAAGCAGTGCTTATAAATCGAAGAAAAACATTTTCTGTATTTACCTGGTAGCAGGTCTCTCAAAGCACTTGAAGGCTCCAGTCAGAAGTAACTCTGTCAAAAATAAAGAAAGTTATTGTCTTCGGACATCAGAAAATAAGAATATAATATAATAGGAAGCATTCAGAGATGGGGACTATTAACTAGGTCCAGGATTCCTTTGGATCATTTGATATCTTCTGCCCACCCCAGCTTCCTCCCCTCTAATCAATTAGGAATGATTACTGCCGTGCTCCCTCTGTCGGCCCCTGATCTACAACAGCACAGTGAGTGGCCCGAGGGAAAACGCTAAAGATGAGCATGACGCACCACACCCCTCCCAAAACCCCTTCACAACGTGTTCACCCTTGGGAGAAAGGCCAAGCCTTGCCATGACTTAAGGCCCTTGATCTTCTGATGCCCACCAACTCCTCCAGCCTCCAGCCTTGTCTCTCATCTCTGCACCATTGTCTGGACCTAGCTACACTGGACTTCCTTCAGCTCTTCACTCCCTGCCACCTCCCAGCTGTCACACACAGGGCTCTTCCTGCCAGGACTACCTTCCCCCTCCCTCATTCACCTCCCTCTGACCAACTCCTACTTATCTGTCACTCCCTCAGTGAGGCTGTCTCCTCCCTTGACCACCTTAAGCTCCCCTATTTACACTTCCAAAGAAGCCAGCACAACTTCTGTCAATATATCTTATCTTCTCTGTTAGCCCAGGGATCGTGTCTGTTTTGTTCACAGCTATATCCTCATGCCCAGTCCAGCACTGGTCTCACAGTAGATGCCTAATAAATATTTATTGAGTGAAATAATTAGTAAACTCGTTCTTCAGTCCTTAGCTTGCCAACTCACCTTTAATTCATACTAATAATTTAATAGGTTTCCTACTTCACTACCAGATTTCATTGGTGGTCAGATTGACCTATTGTAAGAGACAGTGCTATTTTATATGACAATCAGAAAGAAAAAAAATGGCTGCAAATTAAACTGTCATACAACACTAAGATTAGAACTTTTATAGGTACTGAAAGAGCTCTGGTAGAATTATTTAGACATGGATTTTAGTATATTCATTAAAACAAAAAATATGGAATAACTTAATTAGATACTTCAGTATTATTTGGTTTAGGTATCACATTCAGAACCCACTTTCCTAAATCACTTTTGACACAAGGTCCAACAACTGTGTTTTTCCACAATATTGTCTTCTATGCCACCAAGAACCTTAGTGATGCTACATTACTTAAAAGAGTGCTTAAGTATTATACTCGTGATTTTCTTCTAAGCTTTTGACACCTTTCCACACATCTTGATGTTGACAAGAAAATCTTACTAAGTGTCAACAGATTTCAGTCAAAACTTGAGACTCACATTCCTTCCACAGATCATCATCAAATGAACCTCTGACTGAAATCATAAGGGGTCTCAGTTATTTTGTGACCAACTTCCATATATGAACTATCAAGTTCAAGTTCATACATGCATAGGCAATGCAACTACAGCACAACTACAGAACAATTACATTAAAAAATGCTTTGGACCGAGACTGGTTTGGCTCAGTGGACAGAGCCTCGGGCTACGGACTGAAGGGTCCTGGTTTCGATTCCGCCAAGGGCATGTACCTTGGCTGCGGGCACATCCCCAGTAGGGGGCGTGCAAGAGGCAGCTGATCGATGTCTCTCTCTCATCGATGTTTCTGACTTTCTATCCCTCTCCCTTCCGCTCTGTAAAAAATCAATAAAATATTTTTTAAAATGCTTTGGGTTGTACCACACGTTTTGTATCAGAGTGTTAAAATGTGAGAAGTATGGAGTGCTCAACCCAGGACAGGTAGTGTCTGTGGGGACCCTCGTGGCTGTCCTGGAACCACAGGCCCAGTCTCTCCTCACAGGACTCTGGTTCACTCCACCCTCCCTTCACCGGAGCCAGGAAATCAGCCACGATGGGGAGTTCCACATGACCAAGAACTTGTGGGCAACCTGTGGCAGCTGAGGGTAGATTCCACTCCACAACCAGAAGGAAACTGAACCCTCACTCCTATAACCACAAGGCGCCGAATGATGCACAAATTAGAATGACCTTAGGAGTTGATCTTTACCCATTCGAGGTCTCACATAAGTCTGCATCCCTGGCCCACACCTTCATGGCAGCCTCATAAGACTTGAAACTGAAGACTCAGCTAAGCCATGCCCAGAAACTGTGTGATAAAGATGTGTGTTGTGTAAGTGCTAACTTAGTGATAATATTGCTTTGCAACGATAAATAACTAATACGAAGAGGGAGAAACCAGACAATTAGAATTGTAAGCGCTATGTCTAAAATAAGTCAGTAACGCACCTGAGGATTTCACCTATGAGAAAAGTGCATGGGTTTTATGATATCTACTCTCCACATTATGATTCTTCATTGTTTCTGTTCTCAGTTGTATTCCTAACAACTGCCCAGAGAAGTAACCCAGTTAAGACAGTACTAATATACCTCCCTTTACTTAGCAAAGCAGAAACTATTTGTGTGCAACAGGCAGTTTCTTTAAAAGCACCATATGAAAGCCATCGCAGCAACCATTGTCCAAAAATGTCTCTTCAAGTGGCTTGTCACGGTGTTTGAAAAACTTCCATTACAGAATCATTCTTCTGGAAATAAAGCCATGTGTCTTTAGAGATATTCTTTGAAAATGAGAATATCCCAATGAAGAATAACACATTAGATCATTATCCTCTACCAATAACTTTTACTGGTTTAATTTACCATATAGTCACTGTTCTAACAAAGCCTTAAGGAAATAGTCATAGAACATTTTCTCTCTCTCTCTCTCTCTCTCACACACACACACACACACACACACACACACACACACACACTCATTCACTTACACCTGTCAGAGGCATGACCAGAAATTCTGACTCCTTACAGGTGGGAGTGGGGAGATGAGCGTACAGGCGCTAGGCTGAGAGAAGGTGTGTGTGTGGGGGGGGGGGGGGGGAGGGTAATCAGCTCGCACTCCTCTAGCTAAGCCCAGGCACCAGGTGCTTCCGCCCTGGAGGAAGGAGGCATTTCCTGACTTCCGCTGGCCCAGCCATGTCCCCCTGAGCAGTGTCCTCCCAGAGGAGACGCCTAACTACTCTTCTGACCTCTTGAAAGACGTTTTTGCTTCTTTTGTGCGGTTAAAAATTAACACAAGCCCTGCCTCCTCACCAATTTTATGTATAGCAGTGCTATTCACTACTGTTCCAGTGTTGGACAGCAGGTCTCTAGGACTGACTTCATCTTGCAGAACTGGAACTTTACACCATTGAATAGCACTCCCTTTACCCCCTCCTCCCAGCCCTGGCGACCACTCTCTGCTTCCAGAGCCTGGCTACTTTAGACGCCTCATGAAAGTGGGATCAGGAAGGACTGGCCTATTCACCTAGCATAACAACTGCAGGCTCATCCACATGGTTGCATGTGACAGGGTTACCTTCATTTCAGGCTGAGAAATATTCCATGGTATCTACATACCACATAAAATACCATTCTTTCCATTAAAATATATTTTATCGATTTTTTCAAAGAGGAAGGGAGGGGATAGATAGAAACATCGATGAGAGAAACATCGATCAGCTGCCTCCTGCACACCTCCTTCGGGGAACGTGCCCACAACCAATGTACATGCCCTTGACTGGAATCGAACCTGGAACCTTTCAATCCACAGGCTGACACTCTATCTAATGAGCCAAACCAGTTAGGGCAAAATACCATCTTAAGGAACTATTTTTCAAGTAAATGTCATGTGTTTTAGAAACATGCCATTAGGTTAGAGCAGCGTGGACTGTAGTGCCAGACAGAGGTTTCCTCCTCCCCAGACAAGTGATTGGTGCCACAGGGTCTCCTGTGGCAACTCAACTGTGGCTGGGAAAATGGGGAGGAGAGAGAAACGCCACTGGAAAACCCAGTGGCCTCTCTGAGCCTCAGTCTCCTCATTTATAAAGTGGTCATGTCAGATTAGATGACGTATCAGTTCAAGGTCTCAGTAGGAAAGAGATTAAACACTCAAATGGGACCTTGTATAAGGGGATTAATTATGAAGCATGGACCAGCTTAACGAATCCACCAAACGATGGTGAGGGGGTGCCTCCCTCCCGTTGGCCAAATCCAAACAGAAGCCCGAGGACAGATAAGCCCATGGATGTGGTCCACGGAGACTAGCCTCCTGGGACCCAGAACAGTGCAGAGAACGGGGAGAACGGCTCTGGAAGGACAGCGAACACCCAGCACAGACGATTCCTGAGCGCCATCAAGCTCCAATATTCCATGACCATTTTGGTACAAAACTGGGCTTGGCTATAGCAAGAGAAAAAAAAATGTTTACAACAAAGATTTGCAGAAAATTCACCAGGACACAGTTTCTCATCATCCCCTGAGCTTAGCTCACAGTGACATGCGCTTGCTGCTCTCAGAAACGGCTCAGGCTGAGAATATCTCACTCAACAGCCCTGGTTCTCTCGAACTGAGCTCTGACAAGTGGGGTGCGATTGGGTTTTGAGCCAGTAACCGATGTTTCTCCTCCTCCTCCGTCTTCTCCCCTGAGATCCTGTCCTTCCGGAATGAGGATCTGACTCACAGAAGAGGTGCAGCAGGAGCAGAGACCGGGCTTTTCAACCCAAGCACTCGGAGCCTCGGAGCACAGACAAGGGGGCAAGCCAGAGCAGTGAATGCTTCGTGCCCCCTGCCACCCACACCAGACCCGAAAGGGGATTTGTGTTGGGGAGAGTATGGAGAGCAGGCTGGGCCCCAGCAGACATGTACTTCCTGAGCCGCTACTGAGCACGCTGGTCCTTTTCCTCTTCCCACACGTGTCACTTTCCAAGCTCCCAGGGCTTCCCTGGGCTGGGCGGTGCTCGGTGCCGCCTCACCCACCACTCGCCCGGCCTCCAGGGGCAGCCAGGCCCCCTGGGGGCTCAGGAGTTACAGGGCAGCTCAGCCCCAGGATGGACGTGTGAGATTTTTAATTTCCAGAATCAAGGATGCTTTTGAAAATTCCACTTCGACACACGGTTGCTTCTCAGGGAGCTCCTAGGATCCCCAACCCTAAAGACCTGGGCCACGTGCTGCCCAGCTCCAGCATCTGCCCTTCCCGGAAGGAGAGGCAACCCCACGCTCCAGGGCACATGGGCTTAGCTGTGACTGTCACACGCGCGTCCAGCTGGGTGGCCCCGGCCGGTAGACAGCGGCCACCCTGTGCTGGGAAAGCTCTCTCAGGACAGGCGGGGTCGCCTGGGTGAGCACCAAACCTGTCTGGGGAAAAACAGTTTTCTGAGTAGAATACATCTTGCTCTTCTTTCAAAGGAGACAGATTCTTTCCAAAAGGCTGTAGAAAGTGGAGGAAGACACGCTGACTTCTGGCAAAGAGCTAACTTATAGAAGGAGGAAGGAGGCTCCCCTCCTGCCCGTTCTGAGAGGAGGGAGCCCACCTGGGCCAGAGGTTCAGGGCGGCCCGACCTTTCACCTCTCTGCTTCTTGTTCCCCTCATCAGCAAAAGTGCCAGGAGTTTGGACTGAGATAATTGTCCAGGCCCCGTCCCACTATAAAACTATATGACGTTTGCCCAGCTGGTATGGCTCAGTGGTTGAGCATCGACCCATGCACCAAGAGGTCACCAGTTCGATTCCTGGTCAGGATACACGCCTGAAGTGCGGGCTTGATTCCTGGGAGGGGGCATGCAGAAGGCAGCTGATCAATGTTTCTCTCCCATCGGTGTTTCTATCTCTTTATCTCTCTCCCTTCCTCACTCTCTAAAATCACTAAAAAATAAAATTTATATATATACTAGGGGCCTGGTGCACAAAATTTGTACATTGGGGGTGAGTGATCCCTCAGCCCAACCTGCCCCCTCAATGGGGCCAAAGGCTGGCTCTGCCCTGGCCGCCTTGGCCCTGCCCGCCCCCCCGGCCCTGGGCTTAGCCCCGGCCACTGGCGACTGCCCCGTGAATGCCCAGCCCCTGGGGCCCTGCGGTTGCCAGAGGCCTCTGCCCCATTCCCCCAGTTCAGGCCTTAGCCCTGGGGGTGACCACCCAGCCCCAGGGGCACCCTGCACTCAAGGCGGCCTCATGCACGGCACTCAGCCGCCGCTCACTTGGCCACCACTTGCCGGAGGCCTTAGCCTCGCTCCCCCAGCTCAGGCCTTAGCCCCGGCAGTGATTGCCCACCCCCAGGGGCACCCTGCACTCACGGCGGTCTCACGCCCACCACTTGGCCGCCACTCAGCCCCGCCCCCCCGCACCTCAGCGGCCCCGCCGCCTGCCTCTCAAGTGCCTCAGCCCCTCCCCACACCTCACGCCTCCCCGCCTTGCCGGCCGCCTTTGCCCTGTCCGCTGGTGAGAGCCAGGCCTCGTCCCTCCCCCCCCCCGCCCCCGTGTTTGCTGGCCACCTCACACATGCCTCAGCCCTGCTGCCGCAGCCCAGGCCACCTTGGCCTCGCCCCGCTCCTGATTGGCTGGTGGGCATGGCTTATGGTGTAGCGAAGGTACGGTCAAATTTGCATGTTACTCTTTTATTAGATAGGGCTAGAGGCCCAGTGCATGAAATTCATGCACGGGGGGGGGGGAGGTAGGGGATGTCCCTTAGCCCAGCCTGCACACTCTCCCATCTGGGACCCCTCAAGGGATGTCCGACTGCGTGTTTAGGGCCGATCTCGGTAGGATCGGGCCTAAAACGGGCAGTTGGACATCCTTCTCACAATCCAGGACTGTTGGTTTCAAACTGCTCACCTGCCTGTCTCCCTGATTGCCCCTAACCACTTCTGCCTGCCAGCCTGATCACCCCTAACCACTACTCTGTCAGTCTAATTGATGTCTTATTGCTCCCCTGCCAGCCTGATTGCCCCCAACTTCCCTCCTCTGCCAGCCTGGTCACCCCTAACTGCCCTCCCCTGCAGGCTTGATCACCCCCAACTGCCCTCCCTTGCAGGTCTAGTCCCTCCCAACTGCCCTCCTCTGCTGGCCTGATCACCCACAACTGCCCTCCCTTGCAGGGCCTGGAACCTCCCAACGGCCCTCCCCTGCTGGCCATCTTGTGGTGGCCATCTTGTGTCCACGTGGGGGCAGGATCTTTGACCACACAGGGGCAGCCATCTTGTGTGTTGGAGTGATGGTCAATCTGAAAATTACTCTTTTATTAGATAGGATAGAGGCCTGGTGCATGGGGGGGGCGGGCAGTTGGTTTGCCCTGAAGAGTGTCCCAGATCAGGGTCAGGGTTCCCTTGGAGCAAGGGGGAGCCTGGGCAAGGGGCTTATGGAGGTTTGCAGGCTGGCCATGCCCCCCAACAACCCAAGTGGAGGCCCTGGGATTAATTTATGTCTACAATTGAAACTTTGTAGCCTGGAGCGAAGGCAAGCCTTCTGCTCGCTCTGTGGTGGCAGCCATTTCTGTTTGAAACTTTGTAGCCTAGAGTGGAGGCCTAGGCCAGCAATGGCAGGCAGAAAGCTTGGCTTCCTCCATTGCCAGGGAAACCCAAGCTTCTGTTCTCTCCAGCTCACTGGCTGCCGTCATTTCTTTTGGGATTATGTATTTTCTATAATTGAAACTTTGTAGCATTGAGTGGAGGCCTAGGCTAGCAAGGGCAGGCAGAAAGCTTGGCTTCCTCTGTTGCTGGGGAAACCCAAGCCTCCCTCCTGCTCTCAGTGGTGGCAGCCATCTTGGTTGGGGTTTATTAGCATAATCTGCTCCTAATTGGCTGGTGGGCTTGGTTTGTGGGTGTAGCGAAGTTGTGGTCAAATCTGCATATTACTCTTTTATTAGACTTGACTTTCAAGTATATGACTTTCAAGTTGGGAAAAAATTTGCCATTGAAAAATGAAGCAAAGAAGCAAGAGTTGCTGTTACGAGTCAACAGGGCTGTGGTCTGGCGAATGACACAGAAAAGAAGCACTCCGAGGGGGGTCCTGTCATGCTGGCGCCTCGATGTGTCACAGCTGCAGTGCCACTGCCCCCAGAGCGTCCACCCTGTGAGGAATTCTAACGGCCCCTCTGTAACATCGCACAAGTGTGCTCCTAACATGGCCACTTCAGTCCACTTCTCACTCACCTCTAGCTGGAAATATTACCACTGGAGGATTTGTGGAGCGCTACATCTAACCCAGACACCGTTCAAAGCAGAGAGCCAGGTGTTAGCTTGTATAATATCTAAGGGGAACCGGAATGGAATAAAAGAGAACGCAGCAAGCCTAGTTGAAATATTTAACTGTTTTTGAAAACCCGCCATCTAAACATATCAGAAACAACCTATTTTCAGAGCTGTACCCAAGTCACATGTCTCTCAAACACAAAAAAGAAGCTGTCGTGAGTAATTGTGAATAAAGCAACCTGCCCGGGTAAAATGCAAGTACGCCTTTGTAAGTAGTTTGAATGCTTCCAGCTCTCTCAACAAATACCAAGTCAACAGATCTCAGATATTCAAGGGGAATTTCATTAACTAGTCAGTCACTTAGGTAACATGAGGCTAAACCTCCCTCAAGCACTTAGCCCTGATCAGGGATAAACCTCTTCCCCAAACTGGCCTCTCCTCTTTCTCACCTTTCCACTCAGCACACAAGCCAGGAACCTGAACATTACTTAACAGTCCTCCCTTCTCCCCCCATCAATAACCAGATGTGAGGCTAAAAAAATAATAATAACAAAGAGAAACCACTGCATAACTCAGAGCAGTGTGTCCTCAAAGCTCCTTACACTCGGTGAGCCCCACATGGTAGCGCTCCTTAGGGACTGGGAAGGGGGAGGAAGGGAAGGGAGGTACTTTGGCCTTTCTAAAGCTCCATGATCAACTCCCAAAGCACACACCTCTCCTCTCACTTCTTTCCACCAGCCCCTTGCCCTACCTCTAGATTCCTCATCGCTGTATTATAAAAAGCAGGGAGGCAAAGATGGGACTTACTTTAGAGGAGGAAGATAGGGAGATGGGGAAGAATTTCAAACATTGTATTTTAATACTATATGTTGCACACGCAGACACGCCTGTACATAGACACACACGCATACCCAAAACATGCAGAGCGACTGTGCAAGGTTACAAGAGATGAAAGAGACATATAGGATCAAATGGGCTCTGGGTCACAAAACCTGTCTGAGGACATTTGAATATGAACTGGGTCTCAGATGATTTTGAAGAATTACTGTTCATTGTCTTGGATGTAATGATGATATTGTGTTTATGTGGAAGACTATTGCTATTCTTAGAATATTTAGGGATGCAGTATTATGATGTCCTCAGCTTATATTCAACTGGTTTGGAAAAAGAATGTGAACATGAATCCACAAATCTTACCGAAACACAAACTTAATCCCATGTGCACAGACAGGGTGGGGCAAAATTAGCTTCACAGTTGTTCAGATGAGGAATAATACAATAATTAAGAAACACTACTACAAGAATAAACTGTTTCGCCCTGTAAACCTCCATCTGCCCCACCCTGTATGTGGCGTGACCATGAGAGAGAAAGCACATGTAACAAACTGAAGGGATGATGTATTACTATGACAACTTTTCTGTGGGTTAATTTTTAAAACAAAGAGGGATGAACAATCAACAATACCTAAAGCCCCTTTCACGTGTGTCCTAAATATTCCACACAATGCCCTTGCATCTGTCTTCCTTTGAAGCTTTAACTGCCCTGACCCGAGGGTGTGGAAACAATGCTCACAGCCCTTCGTGCTGGGAGGGTGTGTTTATTAAATCCTCAGGGAAAGTAATAGCTTCAGAAGAGTCCTCAGGAGGACTAGCTCTGGGAAGAACCTGAACAGATCTCTTTAGCATCCCCCATGGCCTCCGCCAGGGGTCCCTGCCCAGCACCAGGCGAGAGCTCCTCCCTGTGAACTTCTTTGCCCACCATCATCTGACACAGCCCTAATCCTCCAGCTGCATATTCCAAGGGTGACCATTTAATTTATTGTTCGCATTAAGATGCTTCAGAGTACAAAGGGGTGCTAACTAGACAGGGTGCTGGGACGAGCAGTACACCAGTACTGTCCCAGGTACACCTGGTTATACGACCATCCTAGTTATCCCCCATGAGGGGGTGTATTAGACAAATACACAAGTGATAGCAGCAGTAATCATTAACCATATAACAACACAATAACCACAGACAATCATTAACCATCAACAAATTGCTTGGGGGTTCAAAGGAGGGACAAAGTGATTGCTTTGGAGGAAATCAGAAAGAAATTCATGGAGGAGAGGGAATTTCAAATTGGTCTTAAAATAATAACAGACTTGGGACGGTCACCATAAAACAGCAGGATTTCTGCAGGGAGATATGGGAGGGAAGGTTGCTCCAAATAGAAGGAACTGTGAGAGCAAAAGCCAAAATAGGGAAGCATGGGATGTGCCAGGGAAATGGAAGCAATCCATCTAGTATAATGATCCAAAGGGGTGCCCATTAGGAAAGACGAGGAGAAGAAGCTGGGCGGGTAAATTGGAGCCACAGTGAAAAGTGCATACTCAGTTCGCCAAGTCACTGAGGGTTCGGGGAAAGACAGTAATAAGACTGTGGAGGGCTTTGAATCCCAGGCTAAAGACAAGCCAGAGAATCAGACGTAACTTTTATAGACATGGATGATATAACCCAAAAGAAACTTTTGCAGACATTGATGCCACAAGCATCTCACACCTATCTTTATTCTCTCTGGTAGGCTGTTCTGTTTTATGTGCTGGGTCGAGTATTACTTCTTCTGTCAGTTTTTCATCATAACCATTTTTACAGAAGCCGTATTGCTAGAGAGTAACTGTCACAGAAACAGAAATGAGAGAATTAAATGTTCGGAGTTATCCAAGCTCAAGAAGATAAAAACAGAAAACACCGCATTTGAGGTAAAGGAAAAGCAGGTTAGCAAGAGGGGAGGGATGGGATAAGTTTCCTTTGATGGGAAATTACTAGTACATTTTGAAGGCACAGCCCATGTGAATTCAAGTCCTTCTACCACCCACAAAAAAAAAAAAAAATCTGAGGCAATGTCACATTTAAGAAGATTAATTATATTTTCCCCAAAAGTTAATTTATAGACTTTTAATGGACTACATGGAGAATTTCAAGGGGGTGGAAGAGGCTGAATTTAAGAGAAAATATTTCAACTGTTTCTGGAAAAGGTGGGCAGGACACTCGCGAAGCAATCTCATTCCCAGAGGAGAATGGCCAACAGGAAACTGGGCTCTCTGCTCTCCAAATACAAAGCCAGGCATATCTATAAACAGAGATCATACACTCCCTTTGTGTGGAGGGTGTGCCCTGATCTTCAAAACAAAATCGCTGGTCACTTAAGGCCATAAACGAATAGGAGACAAGGCTGATCTAGCAAAGCCATTCTTGGGTTTTCAATCCAGGGGTTTTCACATCGCTAAAGGACATCCGCTGAGCTCTGAGCTTTCAAAGAGATAATTGCCATCAAATGGAACCCATCAAATATGCTTGAATCCAGATGCTCATGCACGTATCTACACCTTGGGAGGATGAAGGGAAACCAATTCATTATTTTGGAACCTGGTAAATAAAGGAGAGGAATCAAATATTTACCTTGTCTCTCCTACATGAACCGTACCACTGAGTGACCAAAAAGTAAATAAGGGCAAGTGATTTTTTTATGAGAATATTCCACCTCATGAATGAAAAAAAAATTATAGTCTAAACTAAAATATTACCATTTTTCCAACCCCAATAAATAAATGAATCTAAGCGCTGAGCACCAATTGTTAACATTTCGAATATGTGCTTCCTGATGGGAGACACCCATATGGCGTTGCCAAAGGAATTATATCTGAGTCTGATCCCACCTCTAAATCCAGCTACCACATTGTAGGAAAAACAGAAGACAAAGGAATACAATAAAATGTATCATTTGTCTGCAATCAGCAAAATCAATGAAGCTCTATGTATGAGTGAATATCCCTCTTGCATTGGCCTGATAAAATCTCCTATTAACTTTACCACCAGATATAGACTCACTCAGGCAAGTCTGGCTGTACTCAGTGTTCAACCTCCCAACAGCAGGAACCAACAATGAGCCCCCGGGGCCTGCTGGCTATCTGAGGGGGTTTGATTACATTGCTTCCTTTCCATCACGGAGAGGCCATGTGTCCTCACTGGAATCCATTCTGGATGTGGATTTGCCTTTTGCAAGCACCACCATCCACATACTTAGGTAATGCTTTATGTATCATCATACTATCCCTTACAACATTTCTTCTGACCAAGGCAATACTTTCTAAACAAAAGAAGTGTAGCAACTGTCTTATGACCATGAAATTCTCTGGTTTTGCCACATACTCCATCATCCAGAAGCGCCTGAAGTGACAGAACGGTGCAATCACCTACTGCAGGGAGTCACCAACTGGCTGTAACACCCTGAAAGTTTCTGGTGCTGTGGTACATGATGCTAACTCACCAGTTGGCTTTCTATTGGGTTCTATCCATTGTAGCACTAACAGGAGATTGGATGCTATATATGCTTTGAACCAACCATCCATTAGGGGGCTATTTCTTCCATAACTAGGCTACACAGGACTGGGTACCAGTGGTTCAATCTGGAGGGTCTGCTCTTATTATTATTCTACCTAACAACCTAATCACAAAAATCTTGCTTCGTGTCCCTGAGATTTGGGGTTCTGCTGATTTAGAGTTATTAGCTCCCAAGAAAAAACATTTCATTGTGGACACAAGAATGGTTCCACTGGACTAAAATTCGAGACTAATCTTTGGACATTTTAGACCCCTTGTGCCATTGAACCAATATGGGCAAAAGGAAGTTTTACTTTACATCTTAAAGTGGCAGGCCCCAATTATGAAGATGAAATAAGATCGCTGCTGAGCAATGGAGGCATGAAGGAGGATGATCCAGAGGATTGCCTGAGGTTCCAATTACTTCCATGTAAAGTTGTAAAGGTAACCAAAGACTTCACCAGACCAGTAAAGGAGGTGTGACTAAGAGCAGATGCTTGAAGAATGAAGATTTGTGTCAGTCACAAGAAAGAATCCTTACAAATCAAAGGGCTAGTTGAGGAAAAAGAAACATGGAAGTGGATAAGGGAAGAAGAAAACTTTAAAACTTCAGATAAAGATCTACATATATAGGTACTATATCTATACTTACATCTATAGCTACAGCTAAATGGCTAGAGCGAGGGGCGGGGAGGGGAGAGAGATTATGTCCTTGTGATCAGTTACAGAAATGAAGACTAGCAATTTTGTGTTTTTTCTTCCTGGTTTTTTATGCACATATTTGTACTAGTATATAGAAATTATTTTCTCCCTTATTCTTTCCTCTATATGTCAAATGATAACTAACTTTACAATTTAGTTATTTGGGTTACAAAAGAATTAAGATTATAAGTAATCTATAAAAGAAACTTATATCATCCAAATATGTATGCACTGACCAATAGAATTTTGTTGTCACTTTTTTCTATGACTATGAGTTTTGTGGGGTTTTTCTGCATGATCTCTTCACCCTTTTCACCCAGCACCCCACTCCCTCCCCTCAGACAGCTTGTTTTCTATATCTATCTATGAGTCTGTTTCTATTTTGTTTGTTAGTTTATTTTGTTCATTAGATTGCACATATAAGTGAAATCATGTGGTACTTGTCTTTCTCTGACTGACTTATTTCACTTAGCATAATACTTTCTAGGTCCAATCATATTGTCACAAAATATAAGATTTAACTTCTTCTTTTATGGCCAAGTAATATTCCATTGTGTAAATGTACCACAGCTTTTTTTTATCCATTCATTTACCGGTGGGCGCTAGATGAATATTGAAAATAATCCTGCCATAGAGGGGTGCATATATTCTTTTGAAATAATGTTTTGGGTTTCCTCAGATATATTTCCAGAAGTGGAATCACTGGGTCATAAGGCAGTTCCATTTTTAATTTTTTGAGGTAACTCCATACTGCTTTCCACAGTGGCTGCACCAGTCTGCATTCCCACCAACAGTGCACTTGGCTTCCCTTTTCTCCACATCCTCACCAGTACTTGTTCGTTGATTTACTGATGGTATCCATTCTGATCGCTGTGAGGTGACACATCTCATTGTGATTTTAATTTTAATTTCTCTGATGATTAGTGACTTTGACCATCTTTTCACATGTCTATCGACCGCTCCTTTTCGGAGAAGTGTCTATTCAGGTCCTTTGACCATTTTTTAATTTGTTGGGGGGTGTTTTGGTATTGAGTTTTATAAGTTCTTTAGACATTTTGGATGTTAACTTCTCAGACTGATGGAGCTTTATATCTCTCCCTTATCAGGAAAACGGTGAGAATGCCTTCCTTCGTGAGGGGGTTAGCTGCATTAGAATGCTTCTGTTGTTTGATCAAGTTTATTTGTGGGCAGAAAGCTGTATGGACGCAGGAGACAAAGGGGTGTTCCTAGCAGTGCCTGCTCTCATTCAATTGCATATTCACTCTCCTATGTAGCTGCCTCTGACAGCATAGCACATGTATCAGAATAACTCACCAGTTGGCTTCCTACTGGGGCCTATCCATTGTGGCTCTAACAGGAGACTGGAAGACAAGAAGAACGGAGACTCATTTTCATTCTTTAGGATTCTGACAGCACCTGCAGTAGCAGTGGCGGTGGCGGTGACGTCATGGCTGGCTGAGATGGGCTGTGAGCTCATGCCCAGGCACTTTGGTTCTAATAGCTGAAGTGGACTGTGAACCAACTAAAAGCAGGGACTGTCTTATACTAACGTGCCTGGCCTAGGGCAAAGCTCAGAGTACACATGGTTGTTCTGTTTTTGGTAAAAAATGTAAAACAACATTTACCATCTTAATCATTTGTAAAATATACAGTCCAGTAGTGTCAGATTCACATGGCTGTTAAACAGATATTCAGACCTTTTCACCTTGCAAATCCGAAAGTCGATAACCACTCAATAACAATTCCTTTTTCTCTTCCTCCCAGGCCCTGGTAACTATCATCCAACTTTCTGTTTCTATGAATTTGACTACTTTAGATAAGTAAGCACATGGGTTTTTTTTTTAATTTACATAACTGTAGAATTTCAGAGGTGAAAAAAAATATCTTAGAAATAATCTAGCACAGGTCTTACCTGTGCCCGAGACCCACCTTTTAATTTTATGCTCAGTTTTTGATCACCTGATCTTTTGCTGGAAGATTCACAATGGCTACTTCAACAAGGTGAGAGCCACGTGATTTGGTGGACACTTCTTGTGAAGAAAAAAGAAAGTTCTTCCTTACCTTAATCTAAAATGTTGAACTTCTACCCATTGATCTTGGTCTATTCTGAGAACAGAACACATTCCCTTCATCTTCCAAAGTTTACATGTTTTGTGCCATGAGAGAGCAAGATTTGCCTGGAAAAGATCTGCTTTTTAAAAAAATATTTTTTTATTGATTTCAGAGAGGAAGGGAGAGAGAAAGACAGATAGAAACATCAATGACCGGAGAGAATCACTGATTGGCTGCCTCCTGCACAACCCCTACTGGGCTGTGATCTGCTTTTTGATATTCAATATTCAGCAACAGTATAGCATGTAGCCAGAGGCCTCTATACCCAAGGGGAAGCCAGCAGAACCCAGGAACTAATTAAAACAGTGTACCAGCACTTGCTCTGGAGGCTGTTGCACACCCAGACCTTTAAAAATGAATACTCTACCACATGTTCACAAGATGACTGACAGTTTCTCATTAGGTAACTACTTAGCTCTTTAATAAACCAGAAGATTCTCTCCCAGGTAGTCACAATATTTACCACGATGCAAAGATTGTCGCTAATGAAATTTCATCCACAGAAGCTTATCCGTTTGCAATGATTCCTGAAGATACAGAGGCAGGATATGGGCTTGTGCTTGCAGCATTTCTAGCAGCGTTCCTAGCAGCTTTCATGGCAACCCCTTTCCCAAATAATTGCGTGGAGTTATTTATACTGTTGCTATAGAAACATAACCACAAAAATAATGAAGAGTCTGTAGCACACAGAGGCTATGACAAAACATCTCTGACGGAAGATTGCAGGCTAGACCAGCCATGCATGAGCACTTGACTCGATGGGGCTGCTGCCTCTGTGGTATGTGATCTGTGCAGTGGGCAACTGTCTTCTTCATCTTCTTCATCATTATTAAATGCACTTAATGTATTTTTTGTTTTGTTTTGCTTATAATGATGTTTCTATTGATTTTTTTTTTTTTTTAGAGAGAAAGGAAGGGAGAGGGAGAGAGAGGAGAAACATTGATGAGAGCGAGCATATCATCATGCATGTCCCCTACCAGCGACCGAGCCCAAAACATGGGGAACAGCCCCAACCAGGAATCAAAATGGAAACCCTTCGGTGCTCAGGGCAACGTTCAACCAACTGAGCCACACCGGCCAGGGCAATGTGTTTTTATATAAAAGAAGCCCTTCAGGTCACTTAAGAAGAGAAATGTAAAAATAAGTAAAGTTCTGAAAGCAACAGTTTATAAACAATAAATGTCATTTGCAAACAAACATATGGCAAAATAACCGTCTGCCTTGTAATCAAAGAAATCAAGTGAAAAAGCACAGCACTTCTGTCTCAACAACTGAGGACGCGAGGACACAGCGGCTGTCAGCACTGCAGGTGGCAGTGACATTGGTACAACCTCCCAAAAGATTCGCTTGTCAATGAATAATAGAAATCTTAAAAGATATTTATATATTTGGTTCAGGGACATTATTTCCTGGAATGCAGCCTAAAGAAATGATGAAAAAATGGGCAAACAAAAAAACTAGGTAAAAGGGTTTTATAATGTATAATAACAAAAAATTGGGGGGAAAAATTATATAGTGCTTGCCCTATGGCAAGTTCTATTCCAAGCAACTTATAAATATAGTAACTCACTTAATCTTTACTATAATCCTATGAAGTAAATGCAATTTATTGTACCCATTTTTACATCTTGCTATTCTTTTAATATACTTTGTATTGTAGATAGTATTACAGATATCTCCCTTTTGTACCCATTTTTTTAATAGAGAAAACTAAGACATAGAAGTTAAGTAATTTGCTCAAGGAGTTTTTTTGGGTTTTTTTACTTGCTTTTTACTGCTTTTCCAATTTTATTTTACAATTGGCATGTACTACAGTTCTAATTTAAACATATGTATACAAGAAAGCTCTCAGTACCATCAGTAAGTGTTCCCGACAGGCCACAGCCCTCAGCTTGGAACCGAGAGGACCTGGTTTTTAAAAAGACTACAGGGACCACTGAGCACTTTATAGCAATTGACCTCCTTGTGGGCCATAACCTGCGGCTGTTGTTTTTAAATCTTCGTGAAAACAAAAGAGCAAAGGCTTATTTCACTTAGCATAATGCTTTCCAATAAGCCAGTCAGAGGAAGACAAATACCACATGATCTCACTCATTTGTGGAATATAATGAACAACATAAACTGATGAACAGGGACAGATCCAGAGGCAGAGCGGCATCGACCAGAATGCTGGACCTCAGGGAGAGGAGAGGGGAGGGAAGGGGAAAGAGGAGAGATCAACCAAAGGACTTGGATGCATGAATGTAAGCCCAACCAATGGACATGAACACCAGGGGGGTGAGGGCATGAGTGGGGGGAGGGTTGGGGGAGTTAATAGAGAGATAAGGACACATATGTAATACCTTAATTAATAAAGAAATTTGGGGAGGGGGAGAGCAAAGGCTCCCAACCTAACTGATAGCATTTTGCAAATTAAAACAACTTGCATCAATAAAATATTTTTTAAACCATTTCAACACCTGAAGTTTCAAAGAATGCAGCCTGTGTCCAAATACAGTCTCTTTATTCCCTGCCTTCATCCCCAAGTCATCTGAGTGCTGTCGGGGGTTAGGGGAGGGAAGGGGTGACTAGGTAGAACACAGACATTGAACTTCACAAAATGCCTAGCCTGGTGAGGATCGTGGTGCCTATTACAGGGTCTTATGTCCTGTGATACCTTTGTCTTCCTGCCCTGGAGCTCCTCCACGGTTATTCCTAATTCCCTGACCGAATCGATTTTGACATTTAACTTGCCCCCAAGAAAAGAGCAACGAAATGTGACAGAATTTAGACAGAATTTAAACGAGCACCTACCGACACAGCACCTGCCTACACAGACTGCCTACACCAAGTGGAAAGAAAGCAATTGCCCAGGGGTCAGCGGGACAGAGGCGATAATGACACTCTCTCAAAGAACAATCTCTGCTCTGGATAAGAAATGTTCCTCACCTCGTGCCGGCATGGAGCTTGCAGAGTCTGTGATCAGGGAGAGCCTACAAGCCTGCGAGCCTGTAGAGGAAGCTGCATCGGCCTCATCAGGACCATCTTCGTAAACTGCCTGGGCAATTTCTCCACCAGCCACTGGCGGCCGGGATTACTATTCCTGCGGCAAAGCCCCGAGAAGCAGCGAGGAGAAAGGCTTCCCATTCTGCAGCATTCACCAGAATGGCACATAACTATCTATCGGTGGCATGTCTATTCATCAGGAACCCATTCCACAGTGTCCTCACAATGCACTTTAGCAGGGTTGCTGAGACTCCCAGGGGCTCCAAAACCACAATAACAGTAGGGAGGAAAACCTAAGATGACCCCTCACGATTCCCACCCTCGGGTGTACCAACCCTCTGTGGGTGGAACCTGTGAATATGATGGGAGGTCACTTCCTCGAATAGGTTACATTGCATGGCGAATGATGACGAGATCGTCACTCCATCCTTACCAAGAATAGAGAGATGGGGAATCAGAAGGACATACGCAACCCCCCACACCCACCCTCACTCCTGGAAGAAAGCAAACATTGATCATTGCTAGTATCTGAACGCACTAAGAAAGTAAAGGTAGCTTTGTTCACTTCCTGCTACAGCATGTTGCAAGAACCACCACCGGAGGTTTTCACAGGCTCTGGAAAGTGAGCTTGTGCATTATCCTGAAGAAAGGTAGCCTGCAGTAGGGGAAGAATTGGCCCCACCTTCTAGCTGTGGACTTGAATAGAGTGGGAGGGACACAGGCAAGACTGAATCAGCTGTCTGCAGACCTCCGAAAGGACCACAGGCCCAGGGTGAGCAGGAGTGGGAGGGCTTCCTTCGGTGGCCCTGTAAGTAGAACCCTGGCTCTAACAGCATTCTGATTAGAGGTAAGAACACAGCACAGTGGGTTCCTGCTACTATTACTGGACTCACATACCTGCATAATTCCCAGTGTGGAACACAGGTGGGCTGCCCATGGCTTGATGCCATGCTCATCAGCTCCAACAGGTGTCCCCTCCAGGTAGACCCAAAACCATTCAAAGTATTTCTCCTAAATCCTTCGGGCCTGGAGGAAGGGAGGTTTGCAAATGCCTCCAGAGGTGCTGCCAGATCCGTATGTGACGAAAATAGTGGTCTTGTCGCTGGGACTGCTCAAGGTGAGCTGCCTCATGTGCCTTGGTAACAGAGACAGACTCAGAAAAAGACACATCTGGTCCAGCGAGCACCCACCACGCCAGATGGGACGTGTCCTGTGTCCGGGCTGTGGTGGTCCAATGGTGGGTTGTGGCACTTGGCACAGCAGTGGTTACACCCCACAGAAACGTAAGAGATGGTTAAAGATACATTTTCCCAATGTAGTTTTTTGTCCCATTAAAGTATCATTGACCAAGGGCCTACTTAGTCATCCTTTGCCTATTTTACTAATGTTTCTTTTTCTTTTTAAAAAATATATTTTATTGATCCTTTGAAGAAAGGAAGGGAGAGGGATAGAGAGTCAGAAACATCAATGGGAGAGAAACATCCATCGGCCGCCTCCCACACTCCTTCTACTGGGGATGTGCTCACAATCAAGGCACATGTCCTTGACCAGAATCGAACCTGGGACCCCTCAGTGTGCAGGCCGATGCCCTATCCACCGAGCCAAATCAACAATGGCACTAATTTCTCAATTTAAGTTTTAAAGAACTGTTATTGATAAAGAAAAAGAATGTGAGCCTCTATCTCTGGCTTGTTTGTTTATTTGTTTGGTATCATAAATGCCCCTCTTGTGTAGCCTTTGTGCCACAGAGAGAGACACGCCCACTGTTCCCTATCTTTTAGGTATTTTTCCATCCCTCCTTCCCAACAACAACTCAATCATTGATAAAAGGAATGAAAAACTATAACTACATTACCGTGTCCCATTTACATAGAGGCCTGTTGTTTTGTTTAGGAGAAATTGCCTTAATGCACACTCAAAGCCATCCTGAAGGATCAAAGAGAAGGGAATACAGCTCAGCTACCGGCAGGGTGTGGGCAGTCAGCATTCAAGACTGTCATCCAAGCTAAGACAGATAAGCCTCGATGACTTGCCCTTTAAAATGCTGTGCAGACCTGCAAACACAGTCAAACAGAAGCCCACCCACTAGAAACGATGCCTGAACCAGAGGCTCTTTCAAAAGAAAATTTGCTGAAAATTGCCAGCCTCACTGATGTGTGAGCTCAGAATTCTCCAGGTGGCTTGGCCTGCAAGTCCCCAGGAAGGCTGAAGCAGTGCACCCTCCACACACAAAGGCCAAAGTCAAGAGGAAATGCCTCAGCTGCTGGCACCCAATTGGCCTTGCTATTTTGATTTTAAAAAAACTGTTTCCTCTTTCTAGTAAAAAAATCCAGTCACCTTCTATGGGTGGGTTTCAAACCATTCAGCAGCAGCAAGCGCCACTATCAGGGCATTTCCTATTGAGTGGACGGTCTGTAAGGTGGGCTCTTCCCTGGGAGAAATTCCTGATCGCTTGAGAGCACAGTTTGCTCTAGCAAAGCGTGTTCCAGGCCTAACAGAGTCTGGTCTATTTATTGCACATATAATGGGAAGTCGAAATGGAAATGTTCTCTCAATTTAGCGGTAACAGACCCCAAAGTAGATTTTCAAAGTGAGCATCCAGGCAGGGGACTCAGATTGCACCCTACAACTAAAATATCAAAGTCAGAGATGAGAGTAAAGCGCCTGAGAAAAGAGTTTGTGAGGAGGAACGCTGGAGAGCTGAACATGCGGCTCCTGCATTAGGAAAGGCACCGTGGGCTGAAATCCTACGGGGCGGGCCGGGAGGTAGGCTTTCGCTGAGGACAGGCGCCCAAGGAGAGGAGGCTGTGTGAGACTCTGGATGGGCCTGCACTCACCCAGCAGAGAGGACAGATGCGTGTTTCCCATGACAAGCTAGAGCCACGCACAGAGAGCTGGTATGAGGCCATGTCAGGTCCTGTCCTCCAGGGTCTTTTAGGGGCCTTGTGAGACCTCAGCCCTTGAAAGCTGGAGGTGACGACCAAAGTCTTGGAGATGAAGAAGGAGCACATGAAGAGCCGGAGGAGAGAGAGTACATCGATCACCTGCAGCAAAAGAACCTCAGGTGAAAGGGTCTCATCATTAGGGTGGCAAGTGGGAGGGAGGGGGTATTTAGCAAGCAACTGTTCTCCATCTCCATTACAGACAAAACATGGCGGGGGGTGGGGGGGTAGGAAGAAAAAGCTACATGTGTTGTACTAAGTCAGGCTGCAGTTAGAAGGAAGGGTTGAGAGGAGAACATTTCAAAACTATTCATTTTCTTGGCCCGTTTCTACCTAAAGTGAAGGCCAGGTCAGAAAGAAAACATCTGGTGGCTACTCTCTACAGGGAAGAAAAATAATCCAGCATGTGTTCGAAGATTCTAGTTTGCTTCGAATGACGGAAATTTAAATGTTACCAGCGGCTCTGAGCACCAATGCTGGGAATTTCAACATATTTTCACTTACTTGCAGCCAGCTTTCCTTTTATGCAGAGCGTTTTAAACAACATATGGAACATGGCTCCATGAGTTATTTAAAAGTAATTCTTTTTTTAAGAACTTAAGCCTGATCAGTAGAGTCTGATAAGATGGTAGAAGAGACAGAGAAGAGGAATTTGAGAAGATGGCAGAAGCTCATGGTCTGCATTAGGGTTGTCTCTTTGTATTGTACACTCTGCGGGTTTGGACAAATGTATGATGACATGTGTCTAGCATTACAGTACCATACAGAACAGATTCACTGTCCTGACAATCTTCTGTGCTCTGCCTCGTCATCTCTCCCCTCCCCTCCCCCCTGGCGACCATCTTTTTATACTGTCTCTATAGTTTGCCCTTCTCCGGAATGCCAAATAGCAGGAATCATACATAATGTAGCCTTCTTTTCCTGTAGCAATATGTATTTAAGGCTTCTCTGTGTCTTTTTGTGGTTTAATAGCTTTTTTTAATATTCTTTTTTTTAAATATATATATTTTATTGATTTTTTACAGAGAGGAAGGGAGAGGGATAGACAGTCAGAACCATCGATGAGAGATAAACATGGATCAGCTGCCTCCTGCACACCGCCTACTGAGGATGTGCCTGCAGCCAAGGTACCAGAATCAAACCTGGGACCTTTCAGTCCTCAGGCTGACGCTCAGTCCACTGAGCCAAACCGGTTTTGGCTATAGCTCATTTCTTTATATCACAGAATATATATCCCTTTGTATAGACGTACACAGTTAATCCATTCACATATTGAAGGGCATCTTGGTTGCTTCCAAGTTTGGGCAATTATAAATAAAGCTGCTATAAATATTCACCTGCAAATTTTTTGGTGCACACATGTTTTCAGTTCATTTGGGTAAATATCCAGGAATGTGATCCCTGGGTTGCAGGGTAAGCATATATGTAGTGTTGTAAGGAACTGCCAAACTGTCTTCCAAAGTGGCTGTACCATTTTGCATTCCCACCAACAATGAATGGGAGTTCCTTGCCCGCCTTTGGTGTTGCCCCACATTCTTGCCCGCCTTTGGTGTTGTCAGTGTTTGGGATTTGAGTAGTGTAATGGCACCTGGCTGTTTAACTTGCAATTCCTGATGGTACAGGAGCATACTTTCATATGCTCATATGCCATCTGTATGTCATCATTGGTGAAGTGTCTGTTAAACCTTGTGCCCATTTTTAAATTGTTTGTTTTTTTATTGTTGAGTTTTAAGAACATGTGCTAGTTCGTTGTTGTTGTTTTCATTGTTTTACAAACACTGAGTCTTATTCCCGATTCTATCGTTCCCTTCCTTTTGTCAGCTGGGTTCTTTAACTCAGCTGCTGCTGCTTTTTCCATGTGGCTGAACTCTCTGTTGACATCTGGCCTAACCCTTTTATTCAACAGCACTGCAGTCCCAGGGGCAACAGGGAAAGGACAAATGGAAGAAATTATGGAACCATCTCAACGCAGTTTTGAACAGTCTCAGCCCACAACCAAAACACAAATACCAGAAACCACGTGTGCATGAGGAATCAAAACCAGCATATCAGGTTAGCACAATGTTCCATTATTTCAATATTTTTTAAACATGAGACTTCTGGGAGGTATTATTTCTCTAGGGTTTTCATACCAAACAATGAGGAGTTATAGCGAAAAGAAAAGAAAAGAAAAGAAAAGAAAAGAAAAGAAAAGAAATTTCAACAAAAATTTTAATAATTAGGTCTTCAAATAAGCAGAAGACCAAGCATTTCTAAACTGTTACTTGCCTGATGATTATATCCACCAGAACTTTCCTATCTAGAAAGAAAGAGAATTTAATGTTCTTTGGGTTTTTATCAGCAGCAAGGTCAACAGGAAGAATCTCTCAGAAGCATCTTATGAAGTTATATAAAGGACTATTTTTTAAGCATTTCATGGTTGGCAGCTTAAGATAATATTTTATTAAGGAAAAGGTTTCTTAGTTCTTCCGACTTGTTGATAACATGTACCACAGCTCTCAGTAATTACAGCA
The DNA here is from genome assembly GCA_027563665.1 of Antrozous pallidus. Lineage (NCBI taxonomy): Eukaryota > Metazoa > Chordata > Mammalia > Chiroptera > Vespertilionidae > Antrozous > Antrozous pallidus. Next base: position 14,137,536 of record CM050510.1, read on the forward strand.
GATGAATCCTGGTGAAGCAGTTGAGAAGATTACAGCCTAAGAACATCAAAAAAAGAAAAAGAAAAACACTCCCACTGGGTTATGCCCTTTTTTATCTAATGCATTTGGGCCTAAAAAAATTACAGATTCCAGACCTCTATTCACAGTCTCTCTCCTGACTGCATAAGCAGCAGGCCCACCTGCCATGATAGCCATTTGTGAGCAACTCTGAAAGCATTCCTTTTCTCCCCCACAGTGCTTCGCTGCTGTGAGTGTTCTCGCTAGCGTTCCCCTGGAAGAAAGGTAAGGAAGCTATGAAGTGACTGAATCCACACATAATCCAGGAACTTTATTTTGCTTAAAGGCTCCTGGCTCTGCCCTCACCTGCTAACTGGTTCCAAAGGAGACAGAGCTGAACCTCACCAAATGTTTCACCACATCTGAAGCTGAGCAGGTGTGGGCAAACTCCTCCCCCGGGCCAGATAGTTAATATTTCCGGCTCTGAGGGCCCTGAGTTTCTATCGCAACTACTCAGCTCTGCAGCTGCGGCAGGAAAGCAGCCAGAGGCAAGACAGAAAGGAATCGGCATGGCTGCTGACCTTCCAATCAAAATTTATTGATGGACACTGAACTTCAAGTGTCACGCGATTTTCACATTACAAAATATTACCCTTTTGATTTTTCAATCATTAAAAAAAAAAAAAACCACCATTCTCCTGCTCAAGGGCCATACAAAAGCAAGCATTAGGCCATATTTAGTCACAATGTAATCAGGAGTCAGACTCTTTTATTATAATGATCTGTAGACTCCTACAAGGAGACAAGCTTCTAACTTACAAATATAATGAACAGTATGCCCAGGAAATTTTGGGTACATATGTTTTAAAAGTCATCATATGTGTTGTGAACTCATTTCATACGGGGTATGGAATTTCAAACACGATGAAAAAAATCTTGAAAGCTTTAAAATCTAATGTAATGCATCGTCTCAAAGATTGGGGAAATTTCAAAATATTAATTCCGTTTATATCCTAATATTTAAATCCTAATATGAAAGATGAATATATCATCTTAAATATAGCATTCTAAATATTTAAATTTTAGGTTTTAAAACTATTATCTCTATTCATATATCTATCTATCTATATATATATATATAGATACATAGATAGATAGATAGATAGATAGATAGATAGATAGATAATTGATTTCAGAGGGAAAGGGAGAGGGAGAGAGAAATAGAATACATCAATGATGAGAGCGAATCTTGGACCAGCTGTCTCTTGTACGCCCCCCACTGGGGGGATCGAGCCCACAGCCCGGGCATGTGTCCTTGGCCAGAATTGAACCTAGGACACTTCAGTCCACAGGACATATTATCTCTATTCTTAACTGCTTATTAAAAGTGACATGTTAATAGTACTTGAAGTCCTTGCTAGAGCAACTAGGAAAGAAAAAGAAATTAAAGGTAACCAAATCGGGAATGAAGAAGTAGAAGTATCATTATTTTCAGATGATAGGATTCTATATAGAGAAAATCCCAAAGACTCCACAAAAATAATGTTAAAACTAATTTAAAAATTCAGTGAAGTTGCAGGATACAAAATCAACATATAAAACACCTGTTGCAGCCCTACCTGGTTTTGGCTCAGTGGATGGAGCACTGGCCTATGGACTGAAGGGTCCCAGTTTTGACCCTTCAGATGCCTGGGTTGTGGGCTTGACCCCCAGTAGAGGGCGTGCAGGAGGCAGCTGATCAATGATTCCTTCACATCATTGATGTTTCTATCTCTTCCTTCTCCCTTCCTCTCTGAAATCAATAAAAATATTTTTTTAAAAAAAAACTATTGCATTCCTATGTACTAACAACAAAATATCAAAAAAAGAAACAAAGAAAACAATTCTGTTTATAATCAGAACATAAAAGAATAAACTTAACTAAAGAGATGAAGGACCTATACATTGAAAACTATAAGACATTGTGGGGGAAAATTGAAAAAGACAAAGAAATTGTAAGGTAAATCTATGTTCCTGGACTGGGAGAATTAACATAATTAAAATGGTCATTTTACATAAAGCATTATACATATTTAATACTGGGGGGGGGTGGAGGGTGTTCCTCAGCCCAGCCTGCACCCTCTCCAATCTGGCACCCCCTCAAGGGATGTCCGACTGCCCGTTTAGGCCCAATCCCAGTAGGACAGGGCCTAAACGGGCAGTCGAACATCCTTCTCACAATCTAGGACTGCTAGCTCCAAACTGCTCACCTGCCTGCCTCCCTGATTGCCCCTAACCACTTCTGCCTGCCAGCCTGATCACCCCCTAACAGCTCCCCTGCCAGCCTAATTGATGTATTACTGCTCCCCTGCCAGCCTGATTGCCCCCAACTTCCCTCCTCTGCCAGCCTGGTCACCCCTAACTGCCCTCCCCTGCAGGCTTGATCACCCACAACTGCCCTCCCTTGCAGGGCCTTGAACCTCCCAACGGCCCTCTCCTGCTGGCCATCTTGTGGTGGCCATCTTGTGTCCACATGGGGGCAGGATCTTTGACCAGATAGGGGCAGCCATCTTGTGTGTTGGAGTGATGGTCAATCTGAAAATTACTCTTTTATTAGATAGGATAGAGGCCTGGTGTATGGGTGGGGGCCAGCTGGTTTGCCCTGAAGAGTGTCCCAGATCAGGGTGGGGGTTCCCTTGGGGTGAGGGGCAGCCTGGGCGAGGGGCTTGTGGAGGTTTTCAAGCTGGCCATGCCCCCCAGCAACCCAAGTGGAGGCCCTGGGGTCTGGAATTAATTTATGTCTACAATTGAAACTTTGTAGCCTGGAGTAAAGCCAAGCCTTCTGCTCGCTCGTAGCAACAGCCATTTCTGTTTGAAACTTTGTAGCCTAGAGTGGAGGCCTAGGTTAGGGCTGCAGAAGTTTGGCTTCCTCCATCACCCCAGCAACTCTAGCCTCTTCTCTCTCCAGCTCTGTGGGGATTATGTGTCTTCTATAATTGAAACTTTGTAGCATTGAGTGGAGGCCTAGGCCGGCAACAGCAGGCAGAAAGCTTGGCTTCCTCTATTGCCAGGGAAACCCAAGCCTCCCTCCTGCTCTCAGTGGTGGCAGCCATCTTGGTTGGGGTTTATTTGCATAATATGCTCCTGATTGGCTTGTGGGTGTGGCTGTGGGCATAGCCTGATTGGAGGTATGGTCAATTTGCATATTACTCTTTTTATTAGATAGGATAATCCCTATCAAAATCCCAATGGCATTTTCTCACAAAAATAGGACACAAAAAAACACCCCTCTAATTTTATAGGACCACAAAAGACCCTGAATAGCCAAAGCAATCCTGAGAAAAAAGAACAAAGCTTGAGGTTTTTATACCCCCTGACTTCAAACTATACTACAAAGCTACATTAATCAAAACAGTATGGTGTTGACAGAAAAATAGACACACAGACCAATGGAACAGAATTGAGAACCCAGAGATAAACCTACACATATATGGGCAATTAATTTTCTACAACGGATCCAAAAACGTTCAATGGAGAAAAATGGAAAGCCACATGAAAAAGAATAAAACATACAATGGCAAAACAAGAAAGCTACATGTAAAAGAATTAAACTACCCTGTGATACCATACATAAAAAATAACGCAAAGCAGATTAAAGAATTAAATGTGAGGCCTGAAACAATATGATATACAAAAGAAAACATAGGCACTCAACTTACGGACTTTGGTCTCAGAGGTGTCTTTGTGGACTTGACCCGAAAGGCAAGGGAAGTAAAAGCAAATATAAATCAAAAAAGCCTTTGATTCTTCTATTGCTCCCTCCTCCCTCTTGCCACTGGGCCTTTGTACATGCTTTTCCTTCTGCCCGAACGTGCTCTCTCCTCCTTGGCTAGTTCCTACTTTCAGGTGCTAGCTACGCCTGGCTTTTCAGTCCCTTAGTCTAGCTGTCAGTACTGATGTTGCTGGGGCCTACTGTGCGCTGGGCAGAAGGCCATGTTCTTTCCACACATGAACCCATTGACTTCTCACAACAAGCTTAAAAGGTGGCTGTGGCTTTCGTGGGGTTGGCAGAGATGAAACTCACAGAGAGTTGTCATTCACAGGCAGGAGATACAAGTCGTTGCTGGTAAGGGAAAGAACATAACGCTTACACGCATGAAGATGTGGCTTGCAGAGCAGCAGTCTCAGCAACATGCTACCTGACCACTAAGGACCCAGGAAGCTACATGCCCGCATTGACACCACGAGACAGGAATAAGGATGCCATCTGATTCTTCCAGTTTTTCTACCTGGGAACTTCCCTTAAAAAAAATCTATATACCTTTGTGACAATTCTCACTATTCCCTCTGATCTAGTGTAGCCAGGTACAAACTCTAAATCAACACTACCAGAGTTTAAGCGCGCCATCTTGAAAATATTCACCAGGGAGCTTGAACCTGACAAGCACATTTCAGAGCAACCTCAGCACGTCAAATCAAAGACCAGTCTCAGGCGTCCCTGAGATCTGACCATTTAGGTAACCAGCATTCAAGATGGCCCCCAACGGCCCCCATCTCCTAGTATTCACAACTTTGAGTCATTTTCTCCCACACTGGCACAGGGCTGTTCACCATTGGTCTCTGCTGTGACCAATAGGATGTAACAGGAGTGATGCTATGTCCCTCCAGAGGTTAGGTTATAAAGGACTGTTTCATCCACATCCACCTGGGGCTGTCTCATCTTGGTCCTTCATTCTGGAGGAAGCCATATCACGGGCAGCCTGAGAGAGATGTTAGTCAGGTCAGGAGCTGAGAACCCCTGCCAACAGTGTGGGAGTGAACTTGAAAGGGGATCCTTCAGCCCCAGCCAACAGCTCACCTGCCACCTCGTGAGCGACCCTGAGTCAGAACCACCCGATCCCGGGATGCCTGACCCTCACAAGCCGTGTGAGATAACAGATGTTCTCTGTAGTAAGCTCCTAACTTTCCTTGTCCTGTGTTACACAGTAATAAATAATGAAGACTCATTCCAAGTAGAGCAAGACTTCATACTTCAGTGTACGTTATTGGGTCCATTTACAAAGAGGTGAAGTGATTTTCCCAACTAAGAAGAGGTTGAACCAGGATTTGAATGTAGTCTTGCCTGAGTCCAGAGCCACTGCTTTTCAACCACTGCAGCATATACTGTTTTCGTTTCCTCCTTACCTTCCCCAAGTCTGGGATATGAATCTTGTCTACATGCCAGATACTATGATAGATAGTCCTTACCACATCATATTTTAATTTGCTGCTTAAGAGTCATTTTTCCTCCCACTAGACTCTAAATTCCTGGAGGGCAAGAACCTGTCTGCGTTCATTCATCCACTTGACAGATGTTTATGGAGGGCTTCCACTGTACTGGGCACTGGGAATACAATGACAAACATAAACAGATGAGGCCCCATCCTTGGGCAGTTGGAGGAGACAGGCATCCATCAGATGAGTATAAAACTGCAACAGCAAAGCGCTGCAACACACAGGGACCTTGGGAAGCATTCCATTTAATCAGGAAGGGCAAAGAAGACTTCCCAAGAGGTAGCCACTGAGAATGAGGCTGAAGTGGTTGTTGGAGCAGCCATCCAGGGGAAAGGGACGAGGCGTTGGTGGTATAGTGGTGAGCATAGCTGCCTTCCAGGGGAAAGGGAGAAGCAGGAACCCTCCAGCAGAGGAAACCACACATTCCAAGTTCTCCAATAAGAAGGAAAAAGCTGGGTTTGGCTAACTGAAAGGAAGCCGGTGGGAGAGAGCCCAGAAGCCCAGGGGGGAGGAGTCTCGAGGAGGAAGAGGCTGGAAGAAGTAGAAGGAGCCAACCATGCGTTGTCCCCCTGCAGACCATGTTCAGGAGCCTAACTTGCCCCTAAAAGCAGTGGGAGCGATGGCAAGGGGTGCAGCTACAAGAGTGAATGGGTCATATTGTGGTTTGAAGCAGCCATTGCAGCTGCAATGCAGTGGACAGCTCGGGAGACGGCTGGAGGGGAGATGGGCAGATCCTCAGGAGGCTGTTGCCATAACCAGCTGAGAAGTGACAAAGGCTGGGTCACTTCAGACCCGCAGCGCTTTGCACGGTGCCTGCATAGAGCTGGTGCTCTCTAAGAGTTGACTGAAGTGAAATCCTTGTGGGAATAAATGAACGGTGCCTGCTATAAGTAGGACAAGAGGAAGAACAGCATATAAGAGCTCCGAGACCTTCGCTGTCTCCCAGTTTCAAAAAGGAAGGAACAACATGGCTCAACACACAATGTTATCTGCCAATATTATCTTTAAAAAGAAAAAACACTGGTGGGTGGAAAAGCCTCATTAGGCTCCTGGGTACAACCTGCCAGCCCTAGTATATCAAGTTCTCCTTTCAAAGCGTTATACATAAGTCATCTCTCCTTGTTACACCGAAAATAAGAAATAATACGGACTGGCTGACATGAGGCATAGCCTGGGCAGTACTGAAGGCACTCTAGGATGTAGTGTCTGCCATTGAGTCAAGATCCATTTTATTTATTTATTTATTTATTTTTAAAGAAACTGTGGTACTGGGCAATTCTAGAGGTTGTTGACGACTTTACAAATTTTATCCAAACCATAGCAAAGTGAAAAAGAAGAGTAAGCTTGAGAAGCTTTTGTTTTATGTTTTCCCCTTAAAAATGTAACATCTCCTGACCATATATATGGGGGGAAAATTCATTTATAAATCCCTACTACATGTAAATGATCTTCAATTAGTCTTGACCCCTAAAAGCTCCCTTGTCTGCTCCACAGAGCAAAGGGAATGAATGAGCTTAGAAGTATAAAGGAGGTTGTCTGCTAAACAGAGCAAAGGGAATGCGCTTAGAAGTATAAAGCAGGTTGGAATGAGCAAATCCACTTTGCATAGAAAAGGGAAAGATTGAGAGACAGAAAGAGAGCAGGGTCGTGAAAGAGATGGGAAGGGATCCAGTCACTGAGAAGCTAAAATCAGAGGCTTAAGTGAAATATGTAATGGGGCTTTTTATGGATGGAAACAGGCTACAGGGTACATAATGTAGCTTCTAATCCCATCCCAACTCCATTATGAAATCTTTAATAAAATCCGTATGGATTCTATGCTAAGTCTAGCTTCATGGGGGGGCATGAGCCCAGCCAGGGGCTGCCGAGAATGGCAGCAGTGTGGGTTACTCTTGGCTGAGAGAAGCAACGCATCATCTGATTGACAGCTGGTGGCCCAGCATGCTCCGTCTTCTCTTCTCTGAAGAACTGCTAGTCCGTCCAGTGGTCGGCAAACTCATTAGTCAACAGAGCCAAATATCAACAGTACAACGATTGAAATTTCTTTTGAGAGCCAACTTTTTGAAACTTCAACTATATAGGTAGGTACATTGTTATTAACCTAACTAGGGGCCCAGTGCATGAAATTCATACACTGGGGGTGGGTGATCCCTCAGCCCAACCTGCCCCCTCACACACACTGGGAGCCCTAAGCGGATGTCCTACTGACGACTCACCCCCAGCCTGCCTAAGGCCTAAAGCCTCTGGCCAAGGCTATAGCCTTGGGCACCCAGCCATCGCCCTGCAATGGGGCCGATGGCTGGCTCTGCCCTAGCCCTTTCCCCTCACCCCCTGGCCCAGGCCTTCACCCCGGCCAGCTCTTGCTCAGCCCCGGAGGGCCACACGTGCACTGGCCGCATTGGCCACGCCCCCCTGGTCCTGGCTACCTCGGCCCTGTCCCCTCTTCCAGCCTGGGCCTTTGCCTCACCCCCCACAACCCTGGCCATCTTGGCCCCACCCCCATGGTCCTGGCCTCCTTGACCCCGCCTCCTGGCCCTGGCCTCCTCGGCCCGCCCTCCTGGCTGGGACCAGGCACTCACTGGCTGGCTCTGCCCCAGCTCCTGATTGGCTGGTGGGTGTGGCTTATGGACATGGCTTTGATTAGAGGTATGGTCAATTTGCATATTACTCTTTTAGTAGATAGGATTAGGGTACTCCTTCAATCTCACTGTACCTGTGTGCCGCACGTGGTATTTTGTAGAAGAGCCACACTCTACGGACCAAAGAGCCGATGTTGCTCGCGAGCTGCAGTTTGCCCACCACTGAGCTAGTCCACAGAGAGTATGTGTCCCCAGTCTTCTTCCCTCCCTGCCGTGGGGGTGGACACATCTCATCCTAGCATTGCTGATGGCTGATACAGAGGAAGAAACCTGCAAACCCACTTACCCTCATGATTAGGGCCTGATAAAAGCGAGTTGAGGAAATGCGCCTTCAAATGTGAGGTTCAGTGGGTGTGCAAATATATATTTTTTGGAAAAACTTTTTTTTCATCTGCCTAGCTCCTGGGTCTCTTTCTTATGTTCTAAACTGAAGCAGGAAAGAAGAGAGTTATTTATAGAATCCCTCAACTTCTGACCTCAACATCTGTGAGTATACTAAAGAAGATTTACAGGAATACACAATTAGATATTTAATAGAAATTATCTCTGTATATGTGACTGTATTTTATGGCTTTCCTTGTTAAAAACATGTCTTGCTCAAGTTGTCCAACTCCAGCCACTCCTAAAAAATTAACTGTTTCATTTGACAGTGCCACCTGTGTTCATAAGGTCGGATTTGAGTTCGCGTCAGGATGCCTCCCACACCCATGCTCACCTGCTGTGTCTCCATAAGCTTCTCCAAACCCTGAAGTCCATACCCTGACCTAGTATTCTTCCCACTTTAGGTTAAAATTACTTCATTTGACTCCATACCCTCTACATTTATTTCTCAAACCCATCTAACAGTCACTGTCTGACTATCTTCTCTCTTATCCCTTCTCAGTGGTGAAGTACTCAGAAAAAAATATTTCTTATATATATTATTTTTTACAGAGAGGAAGGGAGGAGGATAGAGAGTTAGAAATATTGATGAGAAACATCAATCAGCTATCTCCTGCACACCTCCTATTGGGGATGTGCCCGCATCAAGGTACATGCCCTTGACTGGAATTAATCCTGGGACCTTTCAGTCCGCAGGCCAACGCTCTATCCACTGAGCCAAACCAGTTAGGGAAAGAGAAAAATACTTTTCAATAATAACAACCCACGTACATGCAGGCAGTTTGCAACATGAAACATTAGGTGAAAACTGGATCAGAAAAGGGTGTGTAGTTTATGGCCAAAGTCCATTGTTCATGACCAGTAGTCAATAAGTTGTCTGATGGCCATTTGAAAATGCATTCTAGAACAAAGGACTTCAGTGTTAGGGACTTTAAAACAGCCAGCAAGGTCTACCTTTATGATGCGCTATCTCTAACTGGAAAAGCAGCTGAAAGGAGGACTCGGGTCCAGCAATGCTGTCAGAAAGGAAGGTGAGGAAGGTCTGCTGTGATTCTGCTGTGAAGGAACACTGTGTCCATCCCGATGCGCCCCTCGGGGCCTGTGGGTATGAAGTGCTTCGTTACCGCAGTGAAATACTAGTTTTCATCGGGGAGAGCAAGGCTCTTGTGCCAAAACGCCTGTGATTCCCAGCAGCTACCCAATAGAGCTCTGAATCGGTAAATGAGAAAGATAAAGTAAGGAAAACTGGAAAAAGAAAAAATAGAATTCTCTACCCACCTACACCTGTCACCGAGGCCAACATCCATTTTTATCCCTACGAAACGGAGGAACTGCATTTCTAAAACAGTCCACTGATTAACTCGGCCACTAACATTGCTAAAATCTGGGCCTCTGCTGGAAGCATCTCTGCTCCATTTGGCCATACATACACTCCACTTCCCAGTAGCACGTTCCCCCTCACTCTGGGCCATGGTGCGGCTATGCTGGGCCCCTGAAGATTCTCTCATCCTCGGAACATGTGGCCATGTCACTTCCCATGGCAAAGGGACTTTGCAGACGTAACAGGTCAATGACCTTGCTATGGGTCGATTACCCTTGGTTCTCAGGTAGGTCCGATCTAATCACGAGGTGCAGCCTGAGAAAAGCACCACCACCATGGCTGGCTTTGAAGAGCGAGAAGGAGGAAGGCAGCCTTTTAGCTGGAAAAGACACCAAAACACAGTGCCCCCTAGAGCCTCCAGAGGAAAATGCACCCTGCCCACACTGATTTCAGCAGGTGAGATCCATATCATACTCCAGATCTACGGATGACTAAGTAAACTTGTATTGTTGAAGCTGCCAAGTTTGTAGTAATGTGTTACAGTAAAGACAGTCACATGTGTAGTTCCTGTTCCTAGGACTTTCTTCCCTATGGTGACTTCATCTTCTCCACGAAAACTCCCCAAGGGAGTTTCTGTGGGTCAGAACATCTTCTCTGCCCTCCGATCTCTTTATGTTTATGGCAATTTAACATATTGTGATTATTGTTATAAACAGAACCCCATTGTCTGCCCACATACTACCTATCCTTGGCTTTCATCAAAGCATAGGGCCTAGCACATAACAGGTACTCCACGGGGAGAGAGGAGGAGAGATAGAGAGATTAAAAATCTGAAGTCACAGGCTTGAGCTCTAAAAGAAGCCGGGGAAAACATGTCAGGCTATGAAAATGTAAAACTGTTAGTAATATAGCAAAATATGATCTAAGCAGCATTTTTCTAAAGTTTGCAACATGCGATGAATCATTGCTTTGCTAGTATAATGCTTGTGAGGGGAGGGGGATGATGAGCATTTAGTGATCCTTTTAGAATTACCATACTATTGCCCTAGCCAGTTGGGCTCAGTGGATAGAGCATCCAGTTATGGGCTCAAGGATCCGGGGTTCTATTCTGGTCAAGGGCACAATGCCCATGTTGTAGGCTCGATTCCCAGAGTGAGGAATGCAGGAGGCAGCTAGCTGATCAATGATTTTTTCACATCATTGATGTTTCTATCTCTCTGTCTCTATCCCTCTCTGAAATAAATAAAATATATATATATATTTTAAAAAGAAACTAAAAAATAATTAAGTTACCATCCTACTAAATTGGTTACCTATTTGGATGGGAAGAGAATAGTCTCCTTTTCATGATGAGCCCTGGACTCGCCCACCCCAGCCCACTGCAGCCCTGGGTGACGGATTTGGAATGCCTGGTGCCTTTCAGCTCTCTTTGGGGCTGCAGTTCTCCAACTCAGATCCCCGGAGGGCTTATTGGAACAACTGGTCAGATACTCTCAGCGCATCTAACTCGGGGGGTCTGGAGAAGGGCCAGGCAGTTCCATTTCTAGCAGGTTCCCAGCAGTATGGAAGGTGCTGGTCAGAGAACACACGCAGGCCTCTGGTTCTGACCACCCCTGGCTTCTCTGGACAGCATCCCTGGGCCCGTGCCCCGGTAAACAGGTATTTCCTTCCTCCCCCTCTCCCCGCCAGTGCACAGCGGTCTTTCTTATGAAACCAGACCCTGGATTCAGCTTCAGCTTCCTCAGCACTTAATCCTGCCTCACTGACGTGGCGACACCCCTCCCCTGACGGAAACCCAGAGCCTGAGCCTGAACCCAGGCTGGCCAGAGCACCCCGGCCCGGGGAGCCAGGGGCTGCCGGGAGCTGGGGCGCCCACAGCTTTGAAAGCGGGTCTGACAAGGTCACTCTGTAACTGGGCACCTGTGTGCTGAGGACTATGGGCTCGATCAGAAAGAAAACCATTAACTCCCTTTCTTAGAAATGAAACTTTCCCAAGATATATCTAAAAATTCCCTCGCAGTTGTGCCTGGCCTGGAAGTACTCCTTTTCTTTTCTTTTTTAAAAAAATCCTTACCTGAGGATATTTTCCATTGATTTTTTTAGAGAGAGGAAAGGACAGAAGAAACATCAAAGTGACAGGAACACATCAATGAGGGCCTGGGCTGGGGAGGAGCTTGCAACCAAGGCACGTGCCCTTGACCAGCATCAAACCAGGGAACTTTGGGTCCGCAGGCCAACGGTCTTTCCGCGGAGCCTAACCGGCTGGGGCTGGGGGTACTCTTCACATCTGGAATCAAAGCAACGTTACCCCCTCGCCACATTTCTCACCACTTACTGACAGTGCTCCTTCAGAAGCAAGATGATCCAGACACTCCTCCCCCACATCTCACCCACACGTGTTCAATCCGCTCCCTCCTCCCGTCCCCAACAAGGAAATTCAGTGAGAGAACACAGAGGTGCTGAGTCAAAAAACAAGGGACATCATCCCCAAAATTATGGGGGGGCGGCCGGGCAAGTCTGGCCAAAGCATAACTGTCTGCAGAATGGACAGAGGGGGGAGCCAGACTGTGCTTGCCCTTGGATCCTCTCAGGGGGTGGTAGGAGCTGTCGTGCCTCTGATGGACATCCCAGAACTCCGTGACTGTGTCAGTAGGGTTACCTCAGCAACCGTAGATCAATGACTTTTTTAAAAATATATTTTTATTGATTTTTTACAGAGAGGAAGGGAGAGAGATAGAGAGTCAGAAACATCAATGAGAGAGAAACATCGATCAGCTGCCTCCTGCACACCTCCTACCGGAGATGTGCCCGCAAGGTACATGCCCTTGACCGGAATCGAACCTGGGACCTCTCAGTCTGCAGGCTGACTCTCTAGCCACTGAGCCAAACCAGCTTTCAGCGGTCAATGACATTTTTGAAACCTAGGGAAAGGGGAACTGGGCGTCACAGCAAAAAAAAAATGTCCAAATTTCACAGTATTCCACAGTGCAATAAGTCACTTCTCAAGCTGCCTGCCGCTTGCTCTCGCCGGCCCAGCCCTCATCTGGACAAGCAGGCCTGCCTTCCTTTGCATTAAACCTGAACCGGCCTCGGAGAACTGAATATTCGCAGCCTTGCTTTCAGCCCTGCTTTCCACGGAAAAGAAAAATGTGAATTTTTGCCGCCGATTCCCCATGGTCCTAAATTCATAAAACTGAACCTTCTCAGGCATTTGAATCATATTTTTAAATGTATTCAACATCACACTCAAATTCCTTTCCCAGGATGCTGTTTTCGTTTCGGACCAGCCGCCACAGGCCTCCCCCGTCGGCGGAATTTTCAGGCATGCCTGAGTACAAGCGCGCACGGCCGTTTACTTTGGTGAAATTTCACGTACACAGGGAGGTTATTTTTAGTGATGGAACCCAGTCAAAACTCTGGGGAAAGCAAAATCAAGCAAGAGCAAAATTAGCAGGCAACGTGATGATATTCTTATTTTTTCCTCTATTTTTATGGTCTTTTCTAGAAATTTCTAGACATGCGTCAAGAGAAGTACATGACTTCACGAAGGCAGTTTTGGTGATAACGACGGCAACGTCGGTAGTCAAGTCACTCCCCAACATTTAATCCACCATGAAACCCATGTGTAGACAAGATCACGTCTCTCCAGATAACTGTCCCTTTCCAACGTGTCAGAGCAAAGTCAGTGTGCCCTTTTGGAAAAGGGGGGGGGGGGGGAACAAAGCATTCATCAGATACAGAAACAGTCAAGTAGAAAGAATTGAACACCCACTAGAATATATACTCCCTAAGGGCTAAGACTTGGTCTGTCTCGTTGTTTGCTGTAACCCACCCCAACACGTACAAAAATAACTGGCACATAGTAAGTGCTCAATAAAATCCATGTTTGCACACTCCAGTGTGTGGCTAACGCATCAGTGTGCTAGACCCCACCAGCCAGCTACTGCCACAATAATACCAGGTGGCACGCCGCCACAGAATCTCAGCATCATACAGGATTCTTTTCTTCTTGTTCACACAGGGGTTGGTTGGCTGGAGTTCAGGCAATCGAGGCTGGGCCCAGCTGGGTTCGGGGCAGCTCTCTGTGTCTCTCATCCTCTTTACACCAACAGCACCTGAGCCGTAGTCTCCCAGAGAAAGGAAGGAGTGAGTACAAGAGGCCAAGCCAAACCGCAAGCTCTTCTTTATAAACCTCTGCTTTTTTATCTGTGAATACCCCACTGGCAAAAGCCAAGTCACATGGCCACTTCCAGCATCACTGGGGATGGGGGGTAGGGGGGAGGGGGGAGGTATATTCTTGCAAAAGCCGGAGGGGAGGGAGGGAGGGTCTCCCACAGATCAGCATTGCTAAAACTTGTATAAGGTAGTTTGTTTTTAAAGGGGAAAAAAAGCATTTCTCAAGTACCTCTGGGGTTGGCCAGAGTTATTTTTACTGTAATTCACTTACATATGAAGATATACGAAATGACTTATAGACATCCGGTGCTGGTAGTCTCATACTGCTATGAAAACAAATGTACAAATTAAACTGAGACAAAACGGCAAAGCCAATAAAACACAACATCGCTAGTGCCAGGGAAAGGATCACGTGGTTTTGCTGCCTCTACATGGTTGCTGTCAGTTTGACTGTGGTGCTGACCCTATGGCCCGGGCTCTCTTGCGCACGGACATCAGGCCTGGGGTGCTACATGCTATGGGAGCCCCGCCTTTCTGAAATCGTTTTTCTGTTTCCAGCAATCTCCAGTATCATTAGTTTGCACTTGATGCAAAGGCATTACTTTTATTTCAAGCCTGCTTCTCTTCTTGGCTCATTAGACCGTGACAATTAATTAATTTCTACTCAGTACCAATGCTTAAAAAAAATAATAAAATAAAATAAAACATCCAAATGCACCAAAATGAATGAGGAGGGGGAACTGTGCTGTGGTATTACGTATTTATGGATTTTCTGATGATCCAGAATAGGAACCTAAAGGGACATATTTAAATAATGTTGCTGAAACCGGTTTGGCTCAGTGGATAGAGCATCGGCCTGCGGACTGAGGGGTCCTAGTTCAATACATCCCCAGTAGGAGGTGTGCAGGAGGCAGCTGATCAATGATTCTCTCTCATCGATGTTTCTAACTCTCTATCCTTCTCCTTTCCTCTCTGTAAAAAAATAAATAAATAAAATATATTTTTAAAAAGTAAAATAAAATAAAAAATAAAGTAAATAATGTAAGTAAGCTTTGATACTTGGACTACTTGACCCTGGTTGGTAACTAAGCTTACATGAAGCTTTTCCCCTCTATTTTTATAGTCTTATAAAAATTAAGTAATACCACATACTTTAAAGTACGCTTCAAATCCTTGCATTTGCTGAGAATCCCCCAGAGAAACACAGACCTCGGTTCGAGAAGCTTTGAGCTAGCCCACCCGCGCCACTGTGTGGCCTCCGGACCATCTGGACCACGAAGCCACTCTGAGTGCAGCCCCGTGCTCCAGGGCCCACAACTCCAGCTGCTGCCTCCCGATCGCTCACTCACGGTCACTAACACGTCCACTACAATCCCAAGCCAGGCTCTAAAAGCGCAAAAGTACTCTTGGTAGACTCTCTGAAACTAAGTGGACCAGACGGATTAGGGAGAAAGAGACCTGAGAAACACAACATCAGGCCTGGGCATCTGTCAGTGTCTGCCCCGCCCGCACCCACCGGGACCCTCCCCAGCTGCTGTGGCCTGGGCGAGCCTTCTGGCGGAATGACCCAGCCCGCTTGCTCTTCCAGGAACGTGACTCTCCAGGGGAAGGCTGTCAGGATGGAAAATGACTGTTGCAATCCATCCTGCTGTTAGTTCCGAAAAGACTCCCCCTTAGTTCCCCCGTATTTAGAACCCCAGAAATGTCCAGTTTCCTTTCTGGGGCCACGTTCAACATACAATTCACGCTTTTCCTCCACTTCTGGAGGAAAATGGTCTTGCAATGGGTTCTTTTTGGTGTAAGTAGCCAGAGTTGGTTTCCGTACCCCAACTGATAAATATTCCAACATGAATTTCTAAACATAAACAATCTCACACAAGGCCGTGATTACCCGAACGAATGCAACTGTGTTTGCCTTTATGTTCCCCAAACAGAAGTGACCTCATCCCCAAATGCTGTTTATGCTGTATATGCAGCTGCTGCAGCCTGGGGTTAACCCTTCCTCTTCCATCCTCTGCCCCGGAGCTCTGGGAACCCCCACCAAGAGGCCAGGCACAGCAAAGGTCCCTCCCCCATGCTGTCAGGGCCTGGGGCAAGACAGGTGTATGCTTCTCGAACCCATTCCAGACCCCTCACACAGTTGAGACTGGGACGATGAGGGCTGAGGGAGGACCAACAGATGGCTCCTTGCTCCTCCGTGGCACAACTAGGGTCAGAGAGTCCAAGTATCAAGAACACTTTATATTTTTTTTCAGTCTCCGTATGAACATTGCTCCCCTCCCCCTACCCCTGCCTTCCTGGCACATCTGTTGAGCCTTTCCTACTTCTACAACTGATGCGAATCAAAAACAAACAGCATTCCACAGTCAGAGAGCGCCCTGGGGACAGGGATAAATCGTCCTAATCTCTAAAACCTCAGGGTGAAGCGCAGGACTTACACACAGTGTCTGCTCAGTGAACCGGCTCACTGTGCTGGGTGACTGAATTCACGGCTCCATCAATCCAAGGAGATACACAGTCCCTTCCGGAACATCATCATCATTGTGGTAATAGTAGCAAACACCGATATAGCACCTACTGTGTTCTGAGAATCCTCCTGTGTTCATATTCAATCTCCATAACAGCCCTGGGGTAGTTACTCTCAGCATCTCAACTTCACACTCGAGGAAACAGTACCCCGTTGCTCCCTGGCCCGAGGTCACTCAGTAGCAGGTGGCAGAGTGGCGATGCTAACCCAGGCAAGTCTGGCCCAGGGTCCCTGCTCAGAGCGATGGCACTGCATCGTCTCTCTGCAGGCCAAGCCCCCGCAATGCCTGGAGGGTAAACATCCTGCCCTTATCCCCCACACACCTGAGAGAGCAGGCGCTAAGACTGGCTTAGGAAGGACACGCACGATTCACTCCCATTCCCTCTGGCACCTGCTCCCAAAGAACTGGAGGAACAGTGGAGGGGAAAAGCAGCTCCTCTGTAGATTCCAAACACAGATCCTGACCTCCTCAGGTACCCACCCAACCTTCTACCCATTAATTACAGCTCTTCGCCATGCCCCCCGAGAGACCCTTAATGAAACTTCACAGTAAGCCCCAGCTGAAGCGACTCTCGGAGACAACTGCTTTTTTGGATGACATGAGAATATTTATTATTTCCCAATGGTATGTCTAAAAGTAGACAAAAGGAAAAAGATATATACAGTCTCCTACGCGGTGAGGATGACAACGATGATTTGGAGAAAAGGCATTTCACAAGTCCAGGCTGAAGACGGGAACTATGACAGAAGCGGCAGCGTCACTCTGTCACTTAGGAGCGTAGCTGAACAATGAAAGGAAAAGCTACAGCAAGAGCACTCAGTACAAATGAACGGATGTATATGTGTAAGACCTTAATCCTAGGGTATCTCCATTTCGGAAATTTGGCCCATGAGAGGAAAATAAAAGGAAAAGATGAAGAGTTTTTGAAATGTTAGTATTTCCTAGAAATAAAATATCAAATTTTAAAATTATGCTAAGTAATTTATTTCTTCATTCCTTACTTGAAATATCAGAGCCTTACTTCATTGTTCGTGAATGCAATTCAACAATCTTTGAGTTTTATCCCAGCTGTCCCATCCCAGTAAATGGCCAAACACCTGCACAGATGCTCAAGCCAAATGCAATGTGTGTGTTGGGGAGGGGGTGTGGAGGGGTGAGGAGGGACATACATATATGCCTCAGCCAGCTAACCGCTGTCCACATCCACAGCACTGAGAAAATGAGAAAGCTAAAAAGCAGAAGGAGTTTGAGGTCTGCAGGGAGGGTGAAGAAAAGGAGAAAGAAACAGTTGGAGAGATGTTCTCCAGGCCCAAAATAGTAACACGGAGCGCCTGCAACAGATTTCAATTTGCTAACCTCAAAAGTCGCGTTACTTTGTCCTGCTGGGAATCAGTGAGGCATTTTTTTCATATCCGTCCATGTATTTCCACCGCCCCCCACGCAGGCCCCATCTGCAGGCCACCCATTACCTCGGGCAGGTGGGCCGGGGACAAAGTGATTGGGGCGGGTGAGGATGTGAACAGCTCCAGGGCCCACTCAGGCCCCGGCCCAGCTCCTGGCAGGACCCCAAGGAGGCTGGCTCTAGATAATGGGAGGTCAGTCCTCCATTTTCAAATGCATATAAAGTGGAGGCTTCAAGAGGCATCAAATGGAAAACACGGAGGCCAAGGGCAATGGGCCTTTTGGAACTCAGTTTTTCGCTCCTATCACCTGCCTCCTCCCTTCCCGATCTTGTCCCCAATTTTAAATTCCCCCTGGGCTATAGGGGTTATCTATGGGAGCACCAATATTATAAAGATTGCCAGTGCTCTCCCTCAGAAATAAAAATCCAGAACATTCCCACCCCACCACATTTCTAAATAGATAGGCTGGAGGATGGGTGTGGTTAGTGACAGTTTTTAATAATTTTATAACTACAAATCATTTTGTAAATACACATGACTCTCAATTATCCACAGGAAGACAAATAAGTCTTTAGAAAACCCAGCGGGCTTCTTTGAAACTATTAGTTTCTCCTTCCTGGACCCAACACCCCCTTTCCTTTGATGGAGAGACCAATAAGTACTGAAATGATCAAAATGATCAAAATGCAGACAGCCCAGGAAAGTCCAAAGAGAAACATCGCGGGGAATGTGTTCTGGAATTATCATGAGGGCATTAAACCAGAAAGAATTCTTGTCCCAAGAAGGCCACCTTCCTCCTCAGTGACCTTCCTAAAATGTGGTTTACATGGCCTTGGCCAGGGGTCAGCAAACTCATTAGTCAACAGAAGCCAAATATCAACAGTACAACGATTAAAATTTCTTTCGAGAGCCGAAAACAGACTTCTGCACGTGGGCCACGAAGTTTCCATTGCAGCCGCACATGGGATCTTGTGGAAGAGCCACACTCCAGGGGCCAAAGAGCCGTATGTGGCTCGCGAACCGCAGTCTGCCGACCACTGGCCTAGGACCTTCACCCTTTGCTTGGACACTAGTTTAAGCTCTTTGCCCAGGGTGAGCGGTTTGTGGCTCTACTACCACCTTGCAGGTAATTAGAGGTGTATGGAGGAGCTGGCTTCAGAATCTTCACTCTGCCCCTATTCTGTGAGCGGCCTGAGCTGGGCCCGGAGGGCACACCACAAACAAGACAGTTCTGCCTCAGTGAGGTGTGGGCATGGCCTGGGAGGCAGCCGGGAGTTATACAAATAGCTATTTCGTTACCATCATGATGGAGTTTCAAAAGAATACAACTTGGGGAAACCATTTCCAGTCTTGCAGTTAGGGAGGAGAGGTAAGTCAGCAGCGAGGTGGGGTGCCCACAGATCGGGGTCTGACTGTGGGACATGTCTGAAATGGAACCTTCCACCCAGTTTCTGTTCTCTGAAAAAGCACCAGGGACGTGGCACCCGGAGTCATTTATGCAAGAGGAACAAATCTACATTAAACTAAAACATTGGCACCCTGGCTGGATGGCTCAGTTGGTTGGAGCATTGTCCTGTGCTCCAAAAGCTTTCGGGGTCAATTCCCAGTCAGGCTACATGCCCAGGGTTGCAGGCTCCATCCCCAGGGTGGGACGTGCAGGGGGCAGCCTACTGATGACTCACTCAATCACCGAGGTTTCTATCTTTCCCTCCCTCTCCTTTCCTCTCTGAAATCAGTAAAAATATATTTAAAAAAAATAAAATAAAATGTAGAATGACTTTAGACTTAAGAGCCTGGCAATGAATGTGCATCATTTAATTTGGTGTTTATTCATGTCTTTAACAACTAGAGGCCTGATGCACGAAATTCGGGCAAGGGGCTTGGCCCTCCCAGCGGCAGCAGCTGCCTCAGCCCTCAGGGCCCTGACTTTGTCTGGAAGGTTGTCAGATGGTCGTTCCACTGTTCAGCTGTCAGTCTAATTAGGATATTATGCATTTATTATTATAGATTATTAAGCACATTCTTTGTACCCAGAACTAGAAGAAGGCAAAGAAGTTGTATAGCATTTTAGGGCTAAAAGGGCCCAGTTCTAAAGAAGTTTCTATACTGGTATTTTGGGTTGAATTGTGTGCCCCCAAATTTCGTGTATTAGAGTCTAATGCCCAGTTCCTCAGAATGTGCCCTTATTTAGAAATAGAGTCATTGCAGATTAACTAAATTTAAACGAGTTCACACCAGAGTAGGGTGGGCCCCTAATTCAATATGACTAGTGTCCCTATAAAAAGAAAAACACCTTAATCTCGGATTTCTAGGCTCCAGAACTGGGAGACAGTAAATTTCAGGAATCTGAAGCCACCCAATTCATGGCAGCTCAAGCAGATGAACACAATTGGTTATTTACCTATTCCCTCTTAGCTCCAAGCCCAGCATTCTCTCTGCTCTGTGAGGCCGAAACAGGCACTGCAGAAAGGGTATCACCTACTCCCCTGTCAGCTGGCTTCTTGGAAGCCTCTTCAACACAAGGCACTAGAGAGAGAGTGGAAGGTGAGAGGGAGAAGGGACTTCCAGTTTCCTGTTTCCGTCAGCATCACAACAGCTTCAGTCCCAGATTCTCTGTGCACTCCCCACACCAGCCACCCCTGTACCTCCTTGGATGTGCTGCCCTCTGAGCCACAGCCACCTGGCCATCAAAACGCCCACCGCTGTGCTGCTTCACCAGCCGCACTGCACCTCACCTCAGGTCCAGCCCACCTGCCCGGCCCCCTCCCCAGAGCGCCTAGGTTCTCCTTATTCTGCCTCCCCGCTGCCGCTTTTTGCAGTGAGCACTTGTGGGTGACTTCAGCATTTCGTTTTGCTCTTTTAGATTCCCAACATGCGTAAAACCAATTCCCTGTCTGAAATCTCTCGAAATACCTACTATGGTTTGGGGCTTTCTGACTGGATCCTAAGGGATTTAGCTTACAATGCCCACGAGGAAACAAATATACAAAAATTCAACAATATAAGCAAGTCAAGATTCACAATAAGTAGTGTTGGCAAAGGTGCAGGTAAACACCCTCAATTTGATGTTGATGAGAATATAAATATAATCCAGATGATCTGTAAGGAAGTTTGGCAAAATGACTCAAAAGATAAAATATGTATGGTTTGGGTTGTAAAATCCCACTCCTAGAAATTTATCCTAAGGAATGAATCAAATAACACAAGATTTTTGCATAAGGATGCCATTGCAAGTAGCCATTAAAATAATACAGCTTTATAGTCTTGACATGTAAATATACCCATGTTACAATTTGTTAAGAGACAGAAATAGATTTACATACGGCAGCTATAGCGTGAAAAAACATTGGAAAACAATTATAATTACTTTATAACAAATGATTGCAAAGAGTAATTATTTGTAGGTGGTAGGAATTCAGGTGGCTGGGCAAGGTGCCAGTTGGTTGGGGTAAAGAGAAGTGTTCTATTAATAATGGTTACAAAAATACTTACACAACTCTGTTCTAATGTCAATTTGTCAATGTATAAAATAATGGAAAAACTCAGGCATTTGAAAGAAAGTAATCATCTTGCATTTATATTATTTAATCTAAATTTACAAGGACATGAATTTTTGTTTTCTCTTTTCTATTATTCCTGTCGCTTTTATTTTTTTCAAGGTGATCCACATTTACCCAATCACACACACAAAAAAAACCCCATCATAATTATCTCATTGATATACTAGCTCTTTATCAATGTGTGAGCCTAATTTAATAGAAAAAAATGTCAACCAAAGAGTGGGCAAAAACCAAAGAGCAGTCTCTGTGGCCTTGAGTGAGAACTGCCTTAAACACTTCAAGAAGCTACTGTTGAGACAACTAGCAGCATGTCCACAGCTTGCAGAGAAAGGCGGAAACAATGGAGTCACCGCCTCAGAAATAAGCTCATCAGGCAGTGGAGGAAACCTCCTCTTCCAGCCGCATGGACAGTGGGATCTTTGAAGGAGAAATGACCACTGCAACTCAGATGCAAAAAACGGTATCAAAGTTCAATCAGTGCTCTCCTCCTGCGCGGGGCACCATCTCTGCTCTCGGCCCCAGGAATCTGGCAAGAGCTGCTGCTTCCTGGGAAAAGACCACTCACGTGAGCCCTCATCCTCATTCCTCAATACAGCCTCACTCAGGAAATCCTAGTGCATTCTAGAAGTCTAAAAATAGCATTGCCCACTGGAATTTAAAGGCTCGAAACTGAACATTTCCCAGGCTTCACTCCAGTGATATTGAAAATGCAGATTTTTTTTTTCTATACCAACAGAAGCTTGGGGAATTGGGACTAAAGGCAATGAGGCCCAGGGATCCATCTGCTCTGGGTTATCCTGGGGAGAAGCAAACATTGCTATTTTGGAAGTCTCAAAAAGCTTAGCAAGAGTCTTATTTTAAAAAAATGAACATTAATACAACATCAGAGAGGCATCCAGGAACTGGAACCCACAAACCGGGTAGAATGACCCTGAGAGTCTCTAAGGCACCTGGAGCAACCCTTGCAAATCATTATGTACCAACTCACAAAAGGGGTCTTAAGCGGCATCCTTTTTCCTGATAATGGCTCACCGATCACACAGAATAGTAGACTGCAGCTTTAATTTCCTTATTTTCCCTATCATCCTTTATGCAGCCAGCCAACGTTCCCATCCCCTCTGTTTAAAGCACCATGGTAGGGCTTTACCTCAAAGGACCTTGCCTCAAGTCACTCACAGTCTGGTGGGGAGAAAAGAAATGCACAGAAATCGTGCAATAAGGCAAGAAAAGAGATAAATATTAGGAAGAAGTAACACTTTATTAGCAGAGGATAAGTATGTATCTAGAAAATTCAAAGGAACTTATCTACAAACAATTAAAACAAGCAAATGAATTAAGAAGGAACACAAGATACACACCGTGCACAAAAACCAGTTGCATTTCTGTCAACTTAAAACCAACAGAAACAAATTTTTTAAAAATACCATGTAGTCCTAGCTGGCTTGGTTCAGTGGATAGAGCATCGGTTGTGGACAGAAGGTCCCGGGTTTGATTCTGGTCAAGAGCACACATCCGGGTTGTGGGCTTGATCCACAGTAGGGAATGTGCAGGAGGCAGCCAATCAATGTTTCTCTCTCATCATTGATGTTTCTATCTCTCCCTCCATCTCTGTTCCTCTCTGAAAATAAATAATAAATAAAAATACTATATAATAGCATAAAATATCAGGTGCATAGGAATAACTTTAACAAAAAACGTGCAAGAATTCCACACTGAACACATTGCTAATATAATAAAAGAAACCTTAAATAAATGGAGAGACATACCATATGCATGGATTGTTAAGATAGCAGTTCTCCCAAATTGACTTATAGATTCAACAAAGTCCCAGTCAAAATCCCGGCATTTTTAAAATACAAATTGACAAACTTATTCTGAAATTTATATGGAAATGTAAAGGACTCAAAATAGCTAAAACATATTTGAAAAAGAAAAACAAAGCCTGAGAACTTACACTTCCAATAATTAAGACAATGGGCAAAACATTTGAGCAGGCGCCTTATGCGATAAGATATTCAAATAGACTAGAGATATTCAACCAGTGTGGGCCGCAGCAGGCATACTGGTGCACTGCACTGAGTTTTTGAAACATGTTATACATGACTATGTAGTCAGGGGCATTGACTTATTTTCTAGATTGTCAAAAAAAAAAAAAAAACCCAAACAATGGCAACCACCAACACAATAGCAGTACAGAGAATGAATCAACATTATACTATTTTTTGTCAGAACAGCAAAAATATATTCATGTGCTGCACAATCTTAGTAATTCGTTTATGTGAGCCATGAGATGAAAAAGGTTGAAAATCACTGCTATAGATAATAAGCATATGACATTGTACTCAACATCATTATTCATCATGGAATTGAAACCACTTGCCTCATTAAAATCACAATGAGATCCCACTACATACACAATAGAATGAAAAAGATGTATACTCTCGGATGATGGCGAGGATATAGATCTACTCTCATGTATTTCTGGTGAGAATGTATAACAGAATAACCCCTTTGGAAAATTGTTTAGTGGTTTCTATTAATATTAAACATATGCCTCCTCTATGGCCCAGAAATCCATTTCTAGTGATATATGCAAGAGAAAGAAGGATTTGCTCAAGAACGTTTTAGCATCTTTATTCATAACTAGTGACCCTGTGCATAAAATTCGTGCATGGTGGGGCGTTCCCACAGGCCAGCCTGCCCCCTCTCAGAGATTGGGAGCCCTCAGGAGATGTCCTACTGATGGCTGAGGCCTGCTTCCCATCAGTCTGGCCACCCTCTGTGGGAGGTGACAAGGCTAATCAAGGGAAGGTGCCAGCCCCATTACCCTGCTGCTGCAGCCACTGCAGCCGCCAAGGTGTTTTCATCAACACGGACTCTAGTCCCTTCAATGTGAAAAAATGACAACTGTCTTTAGGCATTTTCAAGATGTGTCTTTCATGGGATATGACATTTCTTTCTTTCTTTTTTTTTTATCCTCACTTGAGGATATGTTTCCATTGATTTTTAGAGAGTGTGGAAGAGAGAGGGAGGGACAGAGAGAAACATCAATGTGAGAGGGAGACTTGGATTGGTTGCCTCCTGCATGAGCCCTGACCTGGGCCCCGGCCAGGGATAAGCCTGTAACCTAGGTACCTGCCCTTGATCAGAATTGAACCCAGACCCTGCAGTCAGCAGGCCGAACCTCTATCCACTGAGCCAAACCAGCCAGGGCAGGATATGACATTTCTTAGCCCCTCCAGCAGCAAACCTTTGTTTTTTCCTCCAGGAGTGTGGTGGAAAAACCTAGATCACCTTCTTGGATTCTTATAACCCAAGTTACCAAGAACACTGCAAGTAGCGGTGTACAGAAGCGTAGCCAATGAGTGGTCAGAAAAGGTGTTTACACTGGAACTGGTTTGGCTCAGTTGCTAGACCGTGGGCCTGCAGACTGGAGGATCCCAGGTTTGATTCCTGTTAAGGGCATGTACCTTGGTTGGAGGCACATCCCCAGTGGGGAGTGTACAGGAGGCAGCTGATCAATGTTTGTCTCTCACTGATGTTTTTAACTGTCTATCCCTCTCTTCTCTTCTCTGTAGAAAAAGTCAATAAAATATATATATTTTTAAAAATGGTGTTTCCTCTGCAGCTCATGCGGTCCCTGCGTTGTATTCACTGGGCTAGGGGATGTCCCTGCCACCCTGTGGTGGCCACCAGGATCTCCACACACCCCAGAAACTGGCAGCCACACCCCCCCACCATCATGGGTGCTGGGCTGGGGGCATGGACCCAAACTGCCGCTTGGGGCCAGAACAGGTGCAAGCACCTGGGGGTGGGACAGGAACATCCCTGCCTCCCAATGCCCCAGACACCAGCAGCCAGCCCCGTCGTGGGTGCCAGGCTGGGGGGAATGGAGGGACCTCTGTGCCACACACAGCGGCAGCCACCAGGGTCTCTCCATGCTCCAGAGGCCAGCAGCCAGCTCCCTGTCGTAGGCACCGGGCTAGGGGCATGGACCCAAACCGCCATTTGGCACCAGAGCACACGCCAGCAACTGCTGCTTGGCTGCTGTGCCTATAGTCCCGTAGTGGCTGGGGTGTTCTGGGACCCCTGCCACTCAAGGCCTAAGTGCGGGCCTACGGCCTACAGGCTAGGAGTGGCCTGGGGCCTAAGTATGTTCCTGGGACCCAGGTCACTCGGTGCCTGTGTATGCAAATTAATCGCCATCTTTGTTGGGTTTATTTGCATTTTGCTCATGATTGGCTTATGGGCATGGCTAAGGGACCCCCCACCCTCAGTGCATGAATTTTCGTGCACTGGGCCTCCAGTATTTAATAATATAGAAGTACCATATATTTAATCTTTAAAATGACACTTTGAAGTTTTCCCCTGGAGGCTATTTCTATTGAGGAAATAGAAGTTGTGTGTGTGTGTGTGTGTGTGTGTGTGTGTGTGTGTGTGTTTGTGTGTGAGAATAAAAAGAACATCTGAAGAAACATACCAAAATCCCCAACAATCTTTTTATCTTTTTTGTTTTTAACAATAATATGGATTACCCAAACAAACACTATTAATTTAAAAACACACTACTGCTCTCAGGTTGTCCGGCACCAGTGCAAAGGGTGCGTGTGTTCCACATGCAGGTCTCTTAAAGCCATAGTCAGCAAACTGCGGCTCACGAGCCACATGTGGCTCTTTGGCCCCTTGAGTGTGGCTCTTCCACAAAATACCACAGCCTGGGTGAGCCTATTTCAAAGAAGTTGCGTTAGAAGAAGTTTAAGTTTTAAAAATTTGGCTCTCAAAAGAAATTTCAATAGTTGTACTGTTGATATTTGGCTCTGCTGACTAATGAGTTTGCCGACCACTTTCTTAAAGAAATGTTCAGAGGTGGGCTTACCATTCCATTAAAGAAGCTTAAGCTTCAAGACCCTTTCTGAGGCCTTTCTAAAACTCTAGGAGGGGCCCTCATAGCATGTCTGCGGGATCATCTGTTGGTTTAATTTTGCATAAATCAGGCTATTTCAATAGCAATTGGTTTAAAACTGCCCTCTCCACCACACTAGGTGGCACTGGACATTCTTATGATCTGGCTAAGAGGAAGTAGAGTTGGAATCCGTTCAGTTTGGGGCTTCACAGGGCATGTTACTGAGGTCCGTGGTCCTCTCCAAGTAGCGCAGTTAAGTTGCTGCTGCTGTCCCAGGGTAGACATGGCCTCCAGGAACATTCCTACCCCCCCCCCCCCACTGTGTTGACTCAGCCAGCACCTTCCAATGCGTGGACAAAGCCAGAGGCAATGAACAAGCCGTAAGGTGCACAGGACTGGAGGACACAGGCAGTGGAGGAGAAGCAGAATGAGAAGCTAATCTGGGGGGGGGGGGGGGGGCATATCTTCCAACCACTAGAGGTGTGACAGGAGGTTCCCTCCTCATTCACATCGCCCTCATTTCTCAGGACTCCTGGGACTCTGGAGGCACTGAGGCAGAGGACGCGCTATTGCACAAAGCAGGTGGAGGAAATGGTACAGAATTACAGCCCGTACCAATGGGCCGCTTATCCAGTGCGGATCCAACTCTCAGGACAAATTCCTGTCCGAATCTGTGAACCTGTCTTTAACTTTCACCTCCGCAGTTCCTGACCTTGGTGTAACAGCTGATTCGGAACTCCTAATAATCTGACCTAACTTCCTGTGTGTCACGAGTTCTTCCTCTGAGGTCTGAATGCTTGTGCCCCAAAGCAGGACTGGTGCCCTGCGTCCATTCTCACTGGCCCCCGTGTCTCAGGAATTTGGCTTCATGACCTTCAACCCTGACTGAACTTGTATCGGCAACGGTCAGACCAGTTCCTCGGGAAATCCTCAGCTCTTCCTGTGGGCATAGCGACTTGCACAAAATATTTATTGTTTATGTGTATATAGATTTATACCTACCTCTTTCTACAAAGGACTTGAATGAGCTTGTAAAAATATGTGCTTGATAAGCTCAGATAATGTGGCTTTAGAAATCAGTTATGGTTATGTGAGGTATAGTTACCTCCAGCTGTGAGTCTTATTTTACTGACCCATCATTTCTTATGGGTGCCTTTCTTCCCCAGGTGATAAGATGGCTGCTGCCCCTGTACACATCGCAGCTGCACTCCAGGCAAAGTGGGGAGGAAAGGGAGACCCTGCGCCAGGGCTTCGTACCTCCCTGAGGCCCAGGGCCACCGTTAGCTGTAGCATAGCCTGAGAAATGGAGTTTGTAAGTGGGCCCATTGCTGCCCCGAACAAATCAGGGGTTCTGTTAGTAAGAAAGAAGGGGGACACAAAGCAAGTAGGAAACGAACGGTGAGTTCCACATCAAGAAAAGTGCAACCAAGTGGTTATTAACATCTGTTTGGCCCCCAAATTTTTTGTTCTCTGTCTATGAATACTTATATAACACTAGAGGCCCGATGCACTAAATTTGTGCAAGAGGGTAGGCCCTCGCAGCCCCAGCTGCCTCAGCTAGCCCTTGCAGCCCTGGTTTTGTCCAGATGGTCATCCAGAAGGATGTCAGGATGGTTGTTCTGCTGTTTGCTCTAATTAGCATATTTCTCTTTATAAGATATCCTTATATAATACTATGTGATTATGTAAATCTGCTAAAAATTAAGTATAAGAACCTAATTACTTATAGAACATCTTAGGGTTCCCTTTTCTCCTTTATATTTCTCCCTTGTGAAAATTTCTCCTTCCGCCGAAACCAGTTTGGCTCAGTTGATACAGCAATGGCCTGTGGACTGAAAGGTCCCAGGTTCGATTCCTGTCAGGGGCATGTACCTTAGTTGCGGGCACATCCCCAGTAGTGGGTGTGCAGGAGGCAGCTGATTGATCGTTCTCTCTCATCGGTGTTTCTAACTTTCTATCCCTCTCCCTTCCTCTCTGTAACAAAATCGATAAAATATATTTTAAAAAATTTCTCCTCCCTATTTAAGTCAATAATAGAATTTTCGACTATAAAATGTTCCTACATTTTGTCTCATGATTAGGATTTGCCAGATTTATCAAATAAAATACCCAGTTAAATTTGAATTTCAAATAAAAAATGAACACCTTTTTTTAGTATAAGTTGTACCAAATAATGCATGGATGTACTTACACCAAAAACTTCTCGTGACTTATCTGAAATTTAAATTGAACGGAGCCTGCTATGTTTTATGTGGCAACCCTACCCATCATACCGCCCCTGGGACTTGATGCTAAGGAAATAGCACTGCAGAAAGGAAAAGGGCCCTTCAGTGACAGAACAGTGAACAAGTGAAAACAGCAAATGCCCTGAAGGAAGAGACTAGTAAATAAGTGATGGTCATTCTAATTCATGGAGTTGTCTACAGAAAAGTGAAACTATTACATTATAAAAATAGTATAGAAGAATATGCAAGTTTTGTGTGTGCTGTCATTCAAACTCTAAAAATAGTCATAAGTAGTAAGGAGAGCAAAAGGGAATAAGGCAAGGAAAAGGTGCTAATTAAGAAAGATCTGCATGGCCTTCCCTCCTCAGCTCTTGAAATGTCTTTGTAATCTCAGTACCTCGCTCTGCTAAGAGAACACCGGCGAGTTGTCCTTAGTCACCACGCTGAGCTGAGCTGAGCTGCCACAGAGGTTTGCGGGTGGGAAATCCGCCCCATGCCCAGGAAGGTGCTGACCCACCTGCCTCCCAGAGCATCGCTCTGCGGGCCTCCCAGGATGCCTCCCCGAAAACGAGCCCTGGAGGCTGGGGGCAGAGACGTGGAATAAGATTTCAGCAGCCACGTAGCATTTGCCACATTTCAAGGACATGAAAACCAATCATCTGAGTGCGAAAGGTCAGCTCTATTACTCACAGTTGATGTGTGAGAAATAGAAGCTTAAATTGACTTGCCCTCTCACAGCCTGCAGAATCAAGGGAAACTAACAGGAAACAATCCTGTATTCATCTAAGAGGCTTCTTGATTGAATAAGTACTTTCTGTATCTCTAATCATGTCCCTCCAATGCTGGTGAACAGGTACCTGTAATTATATACAATGAAGGGCTTCCCTTCCTTTTTCAAGGATACACACCATGGGCTGTTTTTCTAATGGCGATAGTGGATTTGCAGGGTTACGTACACTTTTCACCCTGCTCACAGTGACCGGCTGGCCAGAATGAAGAATTCAGTCTGAGAACAGGGAATGGAGCAAAGCAATGTTAATCAGCTTCCCCTAAACCCCATCCCCTTAGAGGGCCACCTTGAAATCATGTCAGGTCTCTTAACAACTCTTCACAGCATTCCCAAACATGTTTATATAGTGCTCTCTATTCTTTCCCCTTTTCTCTAAGCGTAACTATTCATCTAGACTCCTGGGATGCCTTAGCACTACTTGGGTGAAAGATTTATTCTGACAGAACGTGTATGGGATTGAGAGGGTCATTTCACCACTGACTGGAGAAGAGCTGACTATGAGGGTAGTCCCACCCTATGGTTTCTCCATAGGGTGAAAACACTTGGAATTGTGGATACCAGATTATGTCCATGAATATAGACATAGGAAGGAAATTTTATGAGGCAGAGCCAAGAAAGGAAAAAAGACAGAATGGTTGGAAGAAATACAGACAGTTCATTGTGGTACCAAAGACCTTGAAAATCTTTTGGAAAATAGAAAGTGAGATAAAACTAGTAAAAAGTTTGTAAAAATGAAACAAACTAAAAGAAAGCCATGATAAGAGAGAGAAGAAGAATATCCTTAAGAGTCCATCAACACAATTTTTAGTATCTTTTAAGCAGATTTTAGAATCCCCACCCCATCCTTTCCTCCTTGAAATCTGAGGAAATCCTCCCACAAAACTCAAGGGATGGAAAGATTCCTATCCCATTTACTTTGGCCACTACTGATTGGGCCAGGGATACTTAACACACTTGATGGAGGCCAACACCTTGGTGGACCAGATTTCAATTGAGTTCAATATCTCTAGAATTTTACTTCCTCCTCAATCTTCTTTGCTGGTTTCCCTCATCCAGATATTGAAGTGCCTAAAGGCTTAATCCTGGGCCTCCTTCACTGCCTTGTAAACGCAATGTTGCTGGGTGATTTTAGCTAACGCCCTAGTTAGAATTAGCTCCCAAAGTCTAACAGCCAGTCCCAACCTTCCCACGCTCCAGATTCAAATATCCAATCGCTCTTTGACATCTCCATTTGGGGTGTCCAGTAGGCATCTCAAGACTTAATATGCCTAAAAACTCAATATGCTCCTTTCTCAGTCTTCCCATGTCAGCAAATGGCATCTCCATGCAACTAGTTCCTCTACAAAAAAGCTTAGTCATCAATCCTGATTTATCCTTTTCTCAATACCTCATATCCAGCTCACTTACAAATCCTGCCATAGCTCTGCATGGTCACTTCTCACCAGCTCCAGTGCCACCACCCTGTTCCAAGCCAACATCCTTAGTCACAAGGATTACTGCAGTTGTCACCTACCTGGTCTTCTTGCTGCCACTCTTGCCTCTTTACTTTCTATTTTTAACCCAGCTGTCAGAGTGATCTTTTAAAAATGTGAGCCAAACTGTATAACTTTCCAACTTAAGATTCTTCCAATGGCTTTTCATTTCATTTAGAAAAAGCCCAAACTCATAACAAGTCCATCAGGGAGTTGCCCACTTCTCAGCTTTCAGACCTCATCTCCACCACTTGCCCTCATTCATTATGCTCCAGCCACTATGATTTCTTACTGTTTCTTCAACCCAGCACTTTCATTCCTTCACACATGCTGATCCCTTTTCCTGGAATAGTCTTTTCTAGATCTCACATTGCTAGTTCATCACTCAAGTCTCTTCAAATGTTTCTTTGACCACTTCTTTTTTTTTAATGGCACAATATCTCCCATCTCTATCACTCTCTATCCCATCACCTTATTTTATGTTATTAATTCTCAATATTTGAAAATGTATTGTTCTTTCATTCACACAGTAGGTACATATTAATACTTGTTAAATGAATGCATATGAATCTTAGCATCTACAGATAGTCACTGGTGAGCTCTAGACCTCGTAGGTATCCTGGGGGCCATCCCTGGTGGAAGAAGCCGAGAAGACAGAAGCAAAGATGAAGGAAGCCAGACAATTCCTGAGGACTGGAAACCAAACTGTACAGTCTGGAAAACAGAGCTTTTGGTTTCCTGTTGCATCTCCCCTGGAGCCTGGCTGTCTCCCAGGACCTGTGTGGGACTGTATCTGCTGTGTGCCCTGCCCTCCTTTAGCTGAGCTAGCTTCAGTGAGCTTCATTTCATGCACACAGACAGCACCGAATACCAGCTTAGAGCAGAGGCTGAAAAACTACCAGCTGCCCCTCATTTGCTGTTTTTCTAATTCTAAGAAATCAAAATCCTCCTGAGGAAGTGAGTGTGACGAAGAGGACTCTGCATGATCACAGTAACTCTCCATTTTACAGAGAGAGAAGCTGAGCCCCAGAGATGTACATGGTTTTCTCATGACAGCCAGCAAAGAAACAGGATTTGAAGACAGACAGAGTTATTCTTCCTCTTAGGAAACACTAGAGACATGAATTCATACATGGGTGGGGCTGGCCAGGGGGAGGGGCTGCGGGCCATTGGCTGGCCAGCCTACCTCCCTGGTCGAACTCCTGGTAGAGGAGACAATTTGCATATTAGCCTTTTATTATATAGGATGGTCTCTATACCTAGTACATGGAACCCAATCTTTTGGAAGCATTGCATGCTAACCTCACTCTCCAAAAAAGGGGGAATATAAACAACTCTGCCACCCAGAACCCAATTTTCATTAAAATGGCTTTAGCGTTAAACCTGTGCCTGTCTTTAAACAATTATGGGCGTAACAGCAATGAGCCCCATCTATAGCAACAATGGCTGCTGTTTTAATGGTCCTACTCTCACACACCTCCTACAGCTAATCACTTGACAGCTTTAAGTGAATATTAACTGCAATGCTTAATTAATCAATTGGATTACCTTCCCTCTGCACATCTGAACACAGAAGCATTCTGCCAGCATTTAAGGAAATTCTACCATGCCACAAGGCGTAAAATCATATTTAAGAAAATGAAGACACAAGGATAGTGGCAAGCATGCCCAAATATTACCATGTACCTATAGCAAAGTGCCACAGCAGTGACGCAGGGCTACTGCCTCCGATTATTCATGCTTTGTCAAGGATTAGGAAAGGCCTGATGGCAAGCACAGCCATTTCATTGCACCGCTCAAGCCTTTTTAATAAAAATAGGGGCCTGGTGCCACCCACCTTTAAAAAAAATCTGCTCAGGAAATATAATTCATCTCTCTCCAAATGACTTCACATGAAAGGTTAATGGCACCATGAGCTGTCAGCAGGCAGTGGTGTTTGCTTTTCTGACTTTTCACTTATGAGTCCCATTATTCAGAACAATCCCAAGCAGATACCTTTATTCAAATGACCCCCGACGGATCTTTATCACCTAATACTAGGCTGGTCTTGACAGCTCCTATAAGCACTCATTTCGAGAGTGGTCTGCAGCATTACCCAGGAACAATATGCCATGTCACACCGTGTTCTTTCAAACAGCATAAATGTAGGGGAAGGTGAGCTCAGTGTTTCACTAAGGATTTTAAGGGTTGGCTCTGGGATGAATTACTGTTCTGTTCCTGTCAGAGCTGGTCAGGGAACTCCAGGGAACCTTAACCCAACTGTATTCAAGTATTTTTGTCACAGGCTGGGTAAGGCGGGGGATTTAGCAGGTGTTCACACTAATCAAAGGGAAAACCTTCAGAGTTTCATTTTAGTTGGAAGGAAGGCTTCAAATAAAAGCATGGGCTCGCCTGGCCAGCATGGCTCAGTAGTTGAGCATCGACCTATGAACTGGGAAGTCAAGTTTTGATTCCTGGTCAGGGCACATGCCCAGATTGCGGGCTTGATCCCCAGTCTGGGGCATGCAGGAGACAGCCAATCAATGTTGCTCTCTCATCATTGATCTTTCTATCTCTCTGTCCCTCTCTCTTCCTCTATAAAATTAATAAAATACATTTTTTAATTTTAAAAAAAAGAGGCTCTGGGGAGCCTCTGGTAGACACCAAAATTCTGTGACCACTCCAGATGGTGGGTATGGGGGGTTTGGGCCTCCCACAGAAACAGCAATTGCAAGGAGACATCAGGACTGGCATGTGTCATACATAATCAATGGTTCTCAAATGATATACTACCAGTGGACTCTGAGAGGCTGGAGCTGGTCTGTCTCCAGCCCCCTCCCTGGGCATTAGGGCAAATCTTCTTAAGAGCATGTAGGGGCCTAACTTTGATGTTAGAGAAGTTTTGGACAGGTATGTTTGTTTTGTTTTGTTGTTTTGTTTTGTTTTGTCTTGATTTTCCTCCCAAAGTTTGAATCTCAGATCATCTGCATCATAATTACCTGTGGCCCTTGTTAAATATTCATATTCACGGGCCCCTCTCTTTAGCTTCTGAATCAAAATATCTTGGAATCACAGCCCTATATTTATATCTCATGCATTAATTAATCCCCCTCCCCAAGTGTGAGAACCACTCCCTCAAGAACAGAAGCAATAAAGGGACTCTTTTATGACCCCTTCTCTTGATGGTTTGTCCCATATTTGTCAAGAAAAAGAGGACAAAATATTCATGCTTTTAGTAATGTTAGAAAATGTACCAGTTACCACAATGTCAATAAATCACATGAATACAATATGACCAGCCTACAACTAGGTCTGCTTAGAATTCAAATGCATTAGCACATTATTTTTGAGGTTTAAAATCTCTAATGAGTCATTTGGTTTCCTCTGTCTCAACAAAGCCGCCTTTATATAGAAAATTGTTCCTTAACATCATTGCTGTCACCCTGATAAAAATGGGTCTCTCCAGCGGCACAAACAGTCCCCGGACTTGTTTTCTACCTCAAAGTGTTCAAAAGGAATTTTTTTTTAAAGTGTTAGTATTTGTCCTAAGTCGTCTTCTCTTGGTGTTTATTATTTTCAAATACAATAGCCCTTTAGATGGGCAGTTATTTGAGAACTAAAGCTTTCTTTGGAGATATGATTGACACATGAGCTCTCTGACCCTGCCAGAACTGATACAAATTAAAAGGCCTCTTCAAATTGCAACCTCCCCGCAAATTCCTCTCTAACTAAAATAGAGGTGGAATATCCACCTGCCCCAGCTCGCATTCCAAATGGTCTAAATAATGCCCCACAAAGAAAATGTATCTCTATGTGTTTTTCACTATTTGAAATTAATATTTTTCAGTCATTTCTAAGATTATTACTTTATGTTGGAGGCATAAGTAAAGAAATCTCCAGTTTTAAAAGAAGAAGAAGAAGAAGAAGAAGAAGAAGAAGAAGAAGAAGAAGAAGAAGAAGAAGAAGAAGAAGAAGAAGAAGAAGAAGAGGAGGAGGAGGAGGAGGAGGAGGAGGAGGAGGAGGAGGAGGAGGAGGAGGAGGAGGAGGAGGAGGAGGAGGAGGAGGAGGAGGAGGAGGAAGAAGAAGAAGAAGAAGGAGGAGAAGGAGAAGAAGAAGAAAGAAAGGAGTCTTCCATGTAACAAATGATTGAATAGAAGCCTATTCAGTTCAAAATACTCTTCGTAGCCTTAAGGAATGGAGTGCTTCCCCAGCAACAAGGCGCACTTATAATGGGGCTGCAAATTCACGTTAGCACTTAGCATGCCTTCAAACTCCTTCAAACTCTGGCTGGGGCCCATCGTAGGTCCTACCATGACTCTGATTCAAATCGTTCTCAAGTCCATGGGCGAAGAGTACAATAGAGAGTGCAGAACAAAAACAAGAATTATTCCTGAGATGAGAGCACCTCCTCCCCCTAATTCTTTTTTTTTTAATTTAATATATTTTTATTGATTTTTTTGCAGTATAACTTATATTTAATAGTAGTACATATGTTTTCCTTTTTCCTCCCATTATCCTCCCCCCAGCCTCCCTTACCTCCCAGCTCATGTCCCCACCTGCCCCCCTCTCCGCCCCAGTGTCTTTCATTCATTGGTTATGCTCATATGCATGCATACAAGTCCTTCGATTGATCTCCCCCAGCATCCACCTCCCATCCACCCAAGCCTTCCCCCTGTAGCTTGACAGCCTGTTCAATGCCTCCCTGCCAAGAAACTAGAAACGCGAATTAGAAAGGATATATGTACCCCTATGTTCATAGCAGCACAATTTACCATAGCTAAGATTTGGAAACAACCTAAGTGCCCATCAGCAGATGAGTGGATTGAAAAACTGTGGTACATTTACACAATGGAATACTACGCTGCAGTAAAAAAGAAGAACCTCCCCCTACTTCTAAAAGGGCAAAAGAAAAGTCAACGTATTTCACTCCTTGTGTTTATCAACGATGATTTTCTTTTTCCTTTTGGTGTGTAAGAAACAAAAAATAACTGGGAGGCAACACTCCTAAAAGAAAAAAACAGCCTGAGTCTTTCCCTACCAAAGGGTTCATAAATTCTGGCTCAACCCTGAAATAGCAACTGGCCCCATAATTTTTGACTCTGAAATTGTCTAATTAAATCCCTAAACCCACGCCGAAAAGATACGTTCCTTTCATCTACATAATCCATGAAGAGCAGGCCTGTATTTCAAACTGTTTCGGCATGATTTGGGCTTACCTTTCTTTGGTAATAACCCATTCTGGCACCCCAGGTAAGCCTTCCCATAGCCAATCACAGTGTGATGGCGGCAGTCGTGAATATACAAGAAAGGTGCAGTGCCTCTGTGGATGGGGCAGTGATCCTTCCCTGTGTGTCAGCTGAGATCCCAACTGGGTGATCAATGTAAGGCTAACGGGTCCCTTTGTGTGTTTTACCTTGTCTCTTAAATCAAGCAGCAGATGTATATTGTTTCTGAAAAGTCAAATCACACCATAAGGCTAAAAAGAAAGAAGAGCAGCCTGTTACCTGCCCCCTGCTTTACCTTCCATTCTGATTCCCCGCAAGGAACAATTCTTTTAGCTGATTTCTTATGATCACAACCTCTGTCTTTATTTCCTTTTCACATTTGGACAATAGCTACTACTTCCTACTAACAAATATTAGAATGTAGCTATTATAATACTTCCTCCCATTTCCCTACCCCATTGTCATCTCTATATAGTAATATCACTCTTTTGATTAAAGCAATATATTATTTACATTGTTATAACTATAAATCCCAATTGCCTTGGTTCAAAATCCTGCTTCAACAGGCACCATCTATGTAACTTTGTGCATCATTTTTTATATTTGTAAAATGACAACAGTATTCCACACCGACTTCATGAGGTTGCCGTGTAGGTTACATAAATAATTATACGCAAACACAAGAGTCCAGACACAGGATGAATGCTCTCTAGGTTCACCGTCAGAATAGATTTCCTTTCTTGCTCATCCTCTTTCCTTTGTTTTTGCCTTATTTTTAATTTACTTAATTTTTTATATAACTTTCACTAATATCTCTTAAAAATTCACATCAGCAAGGACCCTTTCCGTGGTTGGGGAGTTTATAGATGTCAGTGGACTTTGGTAATCAGCTTCCCAATAGAGATCTTCTCCCGTCTCCTGCAGGTCCTGTACATGCACATGTCTGTATTGGTAGAGGAGACAGAAAGTCTCAGCCCAGATTTTCACCCAACTCAAGAGTTTCTAAACCTCAACACGACTGACACTTTGGGCCTGATAAATGTTTTTGTGTGAGAGCTGTCCTGTGTGTTGTAGACTATTTAGCAGAATCTCAGTAGATGCCAGTAGCGAACTGCTGCCAAGTTATGACAAAAAGAATGTCCCCAAACATTGCCAGATATCTGTTGGCTTGGCCTATAGTCTGGGAAAGCCCCAGTTTACCCTCTATGGACAGTCAGCTATTTATGCAAAGTAGAGACAGTATTCTTGCCTAGGATCACAAGTGGAGGGAGGGGATGCTTTTTAAAACTAACCCTCCCTTCAGTCCCACGTTGAGAGGTATCTAGTACCACCAATATCTGAGCCTTCCTGGGTTCTGGGACACAAATCAGCTTGGTCACCATTTATCCATCTGCTTTCCCTATCTCAAAACGTTTTTGGCGTCTCTTTTATGCAATCGTCCCTTTCTCTATTTTCTTTGTCCTTGTGGGTTAATGCTGCTTAATCCTTTTTCTGACTCTTTCATGGTGTTATGGATGGGGGAGAGTAAGGAATAAGTATTGCATTTAGGGATCATGTTTAACTTGAAACCTCTCAATTCTTTGCTTCTCAAATTGTGGCAAATGAAGAAAGCTAAGGAAACACACAGAGGCAAGGAAAACATCACCTAAGCATCTCTTACTTGAGTGTACAAAAGCATACAGGTCTTTGGTATAACATTTTATCAAAGTCCCAGAGTTTAGGATTAGAAAAATATATGAAGTCACAAATATTGCACTAAGACAAAACCAGGACCAAATCTCTCCCCAACCCATATCTGATGAGGCCTGGGTTATTTGGTGATTAAAACAAACCTCTAGAACCAAACCCTGTTACTACCAATAAATCTAACGTAACTGCTTTCTCTTTCATATTAAAAATGAAATTCCATATTTCAGAAAGACACATACGGATCATCATCAGCCCTCAAAAGTAAGCTGCATTAAGAACTACATTTGTCCTCCTGACTCCACATACTTCTCCCCACATCCACAATTACATCATCCTGGACCAATCATCTCTTGCCTGGATTCCTATCTGGTCTGTCTGCCACTATTGCATCCAGTCCAATCCATCCTCCGTCAAAGAACTCTTTCCAAAGAGCAAATGGGATCATTTCACATGCCCCTAAACCCCTCCCCTACTTTAAAACTCAGTGGCTTCCCATTGCTCTTGGGAAGAAGACTAAAATCCTTGACCCAATTAACACACCCCGACATGGCCAGTCCCTGCCCACCTCTGCAGTCCAATGTGCTTCCTCTTGCTCCTTTCGCTTCAGCCACACTAGCCTTTTTCTGATGCTCCTCCCATCACTGGCCTTCTGTACTATTCCCTCTTCCTAGAATGCCTGGAATTTCTGGAATGCTATTTAACCCACACATCCCCTTCAGCTAAATATTTCCCATTCATCCATCAAATTTCAACGCATCTATGCAGTCAGGAACTTTCTCTAATTCTACGATCAAGAGACTTTCTTCATTGTACCTAAGACACATCATTCCTTGTCTTCACAATAGGCACTTCCTACAGCAGTCCCGAAATTACCAATTACATCTACAGAGTCATTCTTAAAGTACAAAACTTGAGTAATGTTCAGATTGGCTAATAATCTCAACGTTGGCCATACAGTTATTGCTTTTACCTTCTATAAAGATCAAGAAATGTGCAAATCCATTCGCGTGAGATCAGCTCTGTTTAAAAGGGAAGTGAGAGATAACATTAATCGAACGCTCAGCCTGTGTCATGCACCGTGCCAGATGCTTTATGTAAACCGTTTTATGTAAACCTCACAGCCTTGCAGCATGACAGACATTGCACTCATTTTATAAGAAAGGAGACTTCAGAAAAGGTAAGTGACTTGCATAAGGCTTCTCAAATAAGCAGTGAGGCTACGATTTTAAATACATTGGCCTCCCCCTTTTGTTCTATTTCCACTACCTCATTCTGCCTTGTATATTGTGATTCATAAGAAGAAACAGAGATTTGTTCTTTCTCCTAGTTCCTGGCACAGAGCTCCTAAAACCCTTGGAAGTTACTAAATGATAAAAACAATAAAGCGACCTTTTCATGTAGCACTCCGTTTTTTTAAATTACACTTTACCTAACTTAAGGCAAAGTAAAAGTTCAGAAATAAAATCGAAACTATTTTCATATTTCCCATTACCAACCCCTACAAGAAAAAGATCTCATTAGCATACACAGCGCACCGAAGCAAGATGAACAAGCTTCATTCAGATCAACAGAACCAACCACCTTACACATTTCTTTCTCAAACAGGAGCTTTTCATAACTAAATTCAATATTGAATAAATCACAAAATGTTACTTCTAGATATTTTTATGAATGAGATAGGAAGTTTTGAAAAGCCCATGGTAATAAGTTTTTTACCATTTTAAAGAACTAAGTCATTTTCATGAGATGCCTTGAGAAGGTTCCTCGGTGCTTCCCAAAGAAGTTCATTAAGCTAACACCCAGTCCTGGAGGACTCTGCCTTTGGGAGACCAGTGACAGAAAGAAAGCTTTTCTCGCCCTAACTGGTTTGGCTCAGTGGATAGAGCATCGGCCTGCGGACTGAAGGGTCCCAAGTTCAATTCCGGTCAGTGGCATATACCTTCTCAGTAGGAGATGTGTAAAAGGCAGTTGATTGATGTTTCTCTCCCGTCAATGTTTCTAACTCTCTATCCCTCTCTGTAAAAAAAAATCAATAAAATATATTTAAGAAAGAAAGAAAGCCTTTCTTACAAGAACACAGCTAGGAAACTGTCAAGAAACCTGTCAAAAAACACAAATGCTTAAAGGGATTCGAGCGTGTGTTTGTACACCCATGTTCATAGCAGCATTATTTGCAGCAAAAGAGGGAAGCGACCTAAATGTCCACTGACGAATGGATAAACAAAATACAGAAACAAAGTGAGACACATGCTACAATATGGATGAACCTTGAAGATATGCTAAGGGAAATAAGTCAGACATAAAAGGACAAATACTGTATGACTCCACTCACTTGAGGTACCTGCAGCAGTGCAATTCATAGAGACAGAAAGTGGAATGGTGACTGCAAGGGGCTGGGGGAAGTGGGAATGAGAAGTTATTGAATGATGCCAAAGCCGGTTTGGCTCAGTGGATAGAGTGTCGGCCTGCGGACTGAGGGGTCCCAGGTTCGATTCCAGTCAAGGACATGTACTGTGGCTGTGGGCACATCCCCAGTGGGGGGTATACAAAAGGCAGCTGATCGATGTTTCTCTCTCATCAATGTTTCTGACTTTCTATCCCTCTCTCTTCCTCTCTGTGAAAAATCAATAAAATATATATATTTAAAAAGTTATTGAATGAGTACAGTTTCAATTGGGAAAGATGAAAATGTTTTGGAGATGGAGGGCGGCGATGGTGGCCCATTTGTGTGAATGCACTTAATACCATTGAAATGTGCACTTAACGTGGCAAAGATGGTAAAGTTTATGTTCTGTAGAGAGGCAGGCAGGTCTGCGAGGGAGTGAAGCCAGTGGTGTGATGGTGGGAAGAACAGAACTTCCAGTGAAGGAGTGTGCGTGTGTCCTCCCTATGGATCCAGACACTGCTCAGCTCACTGATTGCTGCCATGTGGGCACTGGACCCAGTTGTAGGATACTCTGATTTTATGGTTTTTCAAGAGAAGCATGAAATCCACATGTTTAATGAGGTATCTTCTATTTTCTTTTTAAAGTTGATAACAAATTTTTATTTTTTTAATATATGTTTAATGATTTCAGAGAGGAAGAGAGAGAGAGAGAGAAAGAGAGAGAGGAACACCGATGATGATAGAGAATCATTGATTGCCTGCCTCCTGCACACCCCACACTGGGGATCGTGCCCGCAACTTGAGCGTATGCCCTGACCGGGAATTGAACCGTGACCTTCCTGGCTCAACCACTGAGCCACGCTGACCGGGCGATGACAAATCTTTAAAGTTTAAAAACACTATGGGTCAAGTAAAGCATGTCCGCAGGCCTTTCGATTTAAACAGTGAACCAACAGCATTCTCTCTCTGTATGAAGGCCTCATGACCCCGGAGAGTAAGCGGAGTCCTGAACCGCATCGGCGTGTGCAGAGGAATTACTTCCGGCCTGTGTGGCCAGCCTACACATTCACGAAGGAAGACACAGAGTGCAGCACAGCCATCACCTTGCTCTAGGAAGCTACAAACAAGTGGAAATGGGGTGTTTTCATGTGTGGTTCGGTTGGGCTTTTTGTTATTCTAAAATGAGAACATTTAGAATTCATACACATCTAAGAATAGGTTGTCCATTTATTGGCCAGCTTAACAGATTCCCGCATTAGCCTCCCACCAGAAGTGAATGCTCCATTGAAGAAAGGGTGGAATAAAGATGTGAGCAGCAATTATCCAAATCACATGAAAGACGACTTAGCAGTATTAACATGTCTAACTCCTAAAAATGGGGCTATGGGAGCCTGAATTTTAAAGCAAAAATCAATGTTTTAATTTTCTATCTCATGCAGTTGGGGGACAACAGTGATAATTTTAAAATACTAAAATATCTCAGCATAAACTAACCTGAGTCATTATTAGATAAACGCAACCCTGGAGCAGAACTAATAGCCCTTAAAATGCCTCCTCCGCTCTCCAAAATAACCAGTTTTATTGTGTTTGTGTTTATCTTATTATTCCTCTTCTGTAGTTGGAGCAAACAGTGTCTTGTATAAGAATACAATTTGAATTCACTGAATGCTAGGCAGGAATAGCCTGTCTAACCTAACAAGTGTTTCTTAAGTGTTTTCTATATGCTCAATGTTACGATGGGCACAGCGGATAATACATAAGAATTGTGTCCATCTACTTTCCCCATTAACACTCCACCCAAACAACCTCGCTTACATTTCAAACGGGGCAAAAGCAAACATGAGACTGGAAGGCAAGTGAGGACAGAAGCTACCCTGTAGATTCTCTCGGATTCCACTTGGTGGAAATAATTTGGTGCCTTAATATCCTCAATTCTTGCTGGGAGTCATCTTCTTAGGTCATACGTGTTAGGGTCAGAAGAGACCAAGAGTGCTCGCTGCTGGTGATGTAATGGGCAGCAGACTAGGGCAGGAGGGGCCATGCCCTAGAAGCAAGCATCTGGGTTCTGGTCCCTTCTCTCACTTACTATGTGCCTTTAGACAAGTCCCTTCACTGAGCCTTGGATGCCTTATCTGTGCAATGAAGACAGAATCTTTACTTACTGAGTTCAGAAGATGGCTGAATGCCCTCTTGATGTCATCTCTTCTGAACCTAACACAGGCCCAGTGCACAAATTCATGCATGGGTGAGGTCCACCTTGCCCTGGCACCAATGGAGTGGGGTGGGGGGAGATGATTGGGGGCAGGGCTAGCCAGGGGGGTCGGGGAGGGACTGCGGGCAGTTGGCCAGCCGGCACCACCGCCGGGTGGAACTCCTGGTTGAACTCCTGGTACAGGGGACAATTTGCATATTAGTCTCTCGTTTTTTGCGTATTAGTCTTTATGATATAGGATAAGATGACTCCCAAAAAGGATTGATGATATCAAAGCTCCTGAGTCATGGGTGGTAAATGCAAGTGCTGATCTGGTAGCTCAGGAAGGCGAACACACTGCTTCCATCCTCATTCTGTATTGTGCCCAGAACTGTATTGGGTCCCTCACTGACACCTCAGGACTAGTTAAGTCCATATACCAGGGCGGATATGTCAACTTCCAAGGCTTCTCCTCTCTCTGTCTCCAAGGGTTTGAAGCTTGGCCACCCCTCAATGGCTTTCTACAGCTCTGTCCATCTCTGCAGCTCCCCGTTCTTGTACAGCAGGTGCAGTGTGTGCCTTGCAAAAGATGCAGCTGAGGTCGAGTACAGGAGTGTCCATTGACTGTCCTGGCTTTCAGCATGAAGGATGAAGCTAAGCCAAATCCAGAGCCTTCTTTCATTACTCAAACTGCTGTCCAGTGATCACAGTACTTCCTGTTCTGAGCAAGTCCACCCCTTCTGAGGTTGGAAAATAACTTCACCTAGAGGCTGGGGGGTTTGGTCCCTCCACTGAAAATTACACAAGCAACTGTACAGATATTGTCCATTTCCAAGCAAGTATTATTATTCTGAACTGCTGACCTATCCTTTCCAGCCTTTAAAAGATGGGGAAAAAACTGACTTTGCTAAGGAAAGATGATATAAATCACCTTTCCCAAAGACCTTTTTATTTTAAAAAAATTCAATTTCTACAGCAAAAGTATTTGCAGATAGAAACTTCAAATGTGCTCCCCCAAAATGGGTTAAGATGAGGAGTCTTAATGAAAGAAATAAGGGCCTTTCACAAAGACCCTAGTGAAGTTGCTTTTGCATTCTTTGCTAAAAGGCAATAATCAAAGAGTGAAATCTATAACCTCAAGTTCTTTCTAACTCCCTCCCCTTTTCTAAAATTTATTTTTATTGATTTCAGAGAGAAAGGAAGAGAGAGGAACATCAGTGGTAAGAGAGAATCATTGAATGGTTGCCTCCCACATGACCCCCACTGGGTATCAAGCCCAATGTGCCCTGGCTGGAATTGAACCGTGACCTCCTGGTTCACAGGCCTACACTCAACAAGTGGGCCATGTCTCCCTCTTTTGGTATCAGGATGTAGTTTTATAGCACAATTTCTACTCTAAAATCAGGGAACTGATGCATTCTTGCAGCTACAGCAGAGGCTGCAGGAGGGAAGGCCTGAAACATCTGACACACTCCAGGGTTTCAGGCAAGACGTGTTCCCATGGCTGCATTCAGCCACTTTTTGACCTCACAGTCAGTCCCTTGACTTCCACACTGATCATGTTCTAACTTTTTTCCTAACTTGGAATAGTTAGAGCCCAAATCATATCCTCCCTAAACAGCAGTGTTCTGAGCACTGACATATCACCACCCTCAGAGAGCTGTCCTAACCCCAGAACTCTTGAGGATCACAGTTTTGTCTTGTGGGTCCTGCCCAGTCCAGATACAGAGTGTGACCTTCCTTGATGGACATGCATTCAGAGTTCCAAATAAGACATAGCATCTCAGTGCTTCTGACCCTACAGGGCCATCACTGGTGCCAAGACATCCGTGGTGGCCAAAGCCTGCTTT
Organism: Antrozous pallidus; assembly: GCA_027563665.1. NCBI lineage: Eukaryota > Metazoa > Chordata > Mammalia > Chiroptera > Vespertilionidae > Antrozous > Antrozous pallidus. The sequence continues at coordinate 14,181,504 of CM050510.1, forward strand.
CCTTCCACTCTCCCCACATGGACCAGCAAAGGGGACCCACAGGGGTAACGGTAGGGGAAGGACGGGTCCTTCCTGTCCAACCTTCTGGCCCCCACTTGGCCGCCAGCAGAGAAGGCAAAGAAGCAGGAACTTGAGGCCAGCAGGACAGAACCCAGGGCCATGGAGTGCAGGGTGGGGGAGGGACGCGAATTCTCTGAGGCTTCGGCTGGCCGGTTCCCCCAGCGCAGCCAGGGGACTGCCTGTGCTCTTAGCTTTCATTTCCACTGTTGGTTGCTAAGAGCTATACATAATGCAAAAGTAAACAGTTACACAGCACAGTTTGGGAGGCACAAAAAACACACATTAATCAGCCAAGAAAGAAAGAAAGAAAAAAAACTCTCCATGTTTCTAAGTTTATTTTTAGATCCTAGTGGCCCGAACAAGGGACCTAAATGTCCCACGGAAGAGGAGCTGGGGCCCAAAAGTGTGTTTAGAAACAGGAGACACTGAGACTAGGCTCATGGTGGCTTATAAAATATACATCAGTCACGTCCTCGGGTAAGTTAAGTGCCTCCTGTAGAAGAAGTGCTTTGAATAGGACACAGCATCCAACGCACCCTCCTCACAAGACTTGCTCAATGGAAATCGTGGGCCCTCTCTGTGGGGCTGCAAGCTAGTGGAGCGAGTGCAACACACAGTATCGATGTCCTTCCGTGAACGACTCAGAAAGCAACCGAAACGCTAAAAAGTGTCACTCCATTGAGGAAAAAAGAAAATGTTTTATTCACCTTGCCTTTCCCATGCCATCTGGCAGCATGCCTCAGACAGGGCAGATACAATAAATGTTTCTTGAAAGTAGCAGTAATAATAATCATCTATAATGATAAAAGCATCATATACTAATTAGACCGGACAGCCGAGTGACCTTCCGGACGTCCTTCCAAACAAAGCCACAAAGCCGGGGCTGCAAGGTCTAAGCCCCTTGCATGAATTTCGTGCACTGGACTTCTAGCAGTAATAATAATAATGGTCCTGAAAGAGCTCGCATTTCTGGCATAGCTACCATGATGACCTTCCTGAGATTCCCAACATGGTGGTCAGACTAGCCAGCCAAACTTGAGGTTTCAAGAATAAATGCATCAAAGGGACTCAGAAGGAAAACCAGAACAACAGATAGAATCATAGAAAATAACTAACTGGAGAGCAGGAGTAACTCTGAGTGAGTCATTGAGATTTGCTTGGCTTCTTCTCCTGTAAGATGAGATGGACACTTTTCGCCTTACCACCCATGGCAAGAGTTAAGATGGATGAGGAAGCAGAGTGGAAGCACTCCGTCTCAGACCTGCACTCAGGGGTTTTTCTTGGTGTGACCTAATTCCAGGTAAATGTGAAATCTTCCTTCCTTCGAAAAAACCTTTCTCATTATAATACCACTAGTTTATAATTGGAGAAAAATGCATAAGAGAAGTCACTTGCTTTATGGAAAGTTTTTTTTTCAAGTGCCATTCAATAAAGGGTGATGGGACAATGGGTTAGTAAGTTAAAGAAGAAAAATAGCCCTGACTGGTAAGCTCAGTGGTTAGAGTGTCAGCCTGAGCACTGGAGAATCTCAGGTTCAATTGCCTATCGAGGGCATGTACTTAGGTTGCAGGTTCGATCCCCAGCCCAGGTTGGGACACGTGCAGGAGGCAACCAATCAATTTGACTTTCTCACATTTATGTTTCTCTCTTCTTCTCTTTCCCTCCCTCCCTCTCTTTCTTCCTTCCACTCTCTCTAAAAATGAAAAGAATTAACGGGAAAAAATATCCTCGAGTGAAGATTAAGAAACAAAACCAAAAGAAGAAAATTAATCAGTTTAGATTCTCATTGCCTCCTTATTCCACATCAAAATAAATTATAGTGGCATTAAATAATATTTTTAAGTTAAGAATTTTTTCAGTTGGATTAAATAATAATATTTTTTTAATTGCGAATTTTTTCAAAGCCAGTAGAAAACAGAGCTGAGTATCTATCAGACCTTGTGAAAAAAACAGAGCAGGCTGTCCTATCAGCGGAAAAAAATATAGTGAGACATTTGCCCACTTAACAATCTAAAACTACGTCAGTGGGCAAGCCATACACTGGGAAAATAACTGCAGCAAATGTGACCAAATATATCTTATTATATGTTATTAAAGATCTTATGCCCATGATCTACATTGTAAATAAAAGAAACAAAGCAAGTTGGTAGTACAAATGAACCCCTTTTGTATCTTTAAAAAGTCGTGTATTTGTGTGCACAAACAAGGAGAGAGGTGGGGAGACACACCCTGAGCCTTTAGCACACGCTGCCTGGATAGCACAGCAGTAGAGACAGGCCAGGACAGATTTTCCCGTGTGTATTTTTATCCCGAAATGTAACATGAAAGTCTTAACTGATGAGGAAAATGTGTAAGGGCAAAGACCACGGGACAGGAAAAGAAGAAATGCACCTAGTATGCATGAGGAACAAGAAGTCCTCGGCCTCACTAGTCATCAAAGAAATACAAACGACAGTGAAGCATTTTCAGTTACCAAGTGAATAAAAGTATTGTCGAGGGGTGATATCCAAGGCGAGGGAAAAGATGAGACCTACACAATCATAGGACGTGAATTGCTTTGCAAATGGAAAAATCAATGAAGATTGTTTTAAATGTTCAAAACTTCAACCTATGATATACACTGGAAATATATACTAGGTCAGGATATAATCTTATAAAGAGCAAAAAAATTATCTTAAGATTTTGTCCAAATGACCAATAATGGAATAGCTGAGTAAATCGAGACATGTCCATTCAATGAACTATTTATCATATGCCCAGTTAAGCATTGCCTACAAAGAATATAAAATCAAACGTAAATCATTGTAAAAGTAAAAACCTCCTTTTCTTTTACTCTCAAAATTTCACTTCTGACACTCCTGTGTGAGGGTTTTTCCCACACCATCCAATCCTCCACCTCCCTGGACACACACAGCTGGGCGTCTGCTGTAGCTCAGTTCTGACTAATTACCTGGAGTTAACACAGACCCCACAGATTCAGGTTCCAGTCCCATAAGACTCCCCCCCCCACCTCCCGCCAACTTCACAAACCAGTTTCACATTCAACAACTTATTAAAACAGCTCACAGAAGTTGGGAAAACTGTTTACTTCCTAGATGACCAATTTACAGTGGCCTCCCATGGTCTGCAGGACTCCCAATGGATGCCAGAAGCAGCGGATGGTCCCCCACCCTATGTACACTATGTTTTTTGTACATACCTACATACCTGCCATAAAGTTTAATTTATAAACCAGGCACAGTAAGAGGTTAACAACTAACAAGAGGTTAACAACTAACATAGTAACACGCCATCGTGAAAATTATGTGAATGTGGTCTCTGTCACTCAAAATATCTTACTGAACTGTCCTCACCCTTCTTGGGATGCGACAGCAAAACTGGCGTGAAATTCTTTTTCCCTCCACAGTTTCAGAGAGAAGATTCACTCTTACCACAGAGCTTGGCAACCTCAGCATACGATCTTCATTTTTTCATTCCTTAGGAAGTAGAGAACTTTCACTTGTCGCTTAAAGGAAGTCCTTCACGGCTTCTCTTGGGCGTATCCAAATTGCCAGTGGCACTGTACCCTGGGACGTGGGACCATCGTGAAGAAAAACAAGGATTACTTGAACTCAAGCTCTGTGATGCCACACAGTCTACTACTTGAGCCGGTTACTAAGTGACAGGCAAGGAGCGTACACATGATGGAGACGCTGGACATAGGGATGATTCGGGTCCCGGGCAGGACTCATGAGATTTCATTATGCCATTCAGAATGGTGTCCAATATAAAATATATAAATTGCCTATTTCTGGAATTTTCCATTTAGTATTTTAGGACCATGGTTGACCATGGGTAACTGAAACTGTGGAAAGCAAAACAGTAAATGGGGGGAAGGGGAGAACTACTGTATTCTACCAAAATATAACTCAGGATGGGCCAAATGGAAGGGGGGCACAGGACAGGGTCTGGAAGGGGCGTGGCACTTCCCGGCCCTCTCCGAACGTGCTCTTCAGCCTCCCACACCTGGAAGCTCTCCAAGCCCCATTGTTCAGAATGTTTATGGAGATTTCATTATGTCGGCGCGGGTGATTAAATCGTTGGCTGCTGGAGACTGGATTCAATCTCCAGCCCCTCTCCCCTCCCTGGAGGTTTGGATGGTTTGGGGGTGAGATGTACCTAAAAGGTCCTGTCCTCTAATCACACAGTTGGTTCCTCTGGCAACCGAACTCCATCAGATTCAGCTGAAGGGGGCTTATTCTGAACAACAAAAGGTGTTCCTTTTCTCCCTCTCAGAAATTCCAAGGATGTTAGGGGTTCTGTGCTGGTGACTGGAGACAAGACCATACATCTGTCTTATTATAGCACAATATCACAGCTTGGGCCATACAAGTAAATGGGAAAAAAATGTGTGTAAACTTAAAAAAATCTATACTAATAATAGCCTAGGTGGTGTCACGCCCTCACATTATCACACAAGATGGCCTGGCGCACGGTGGAAGTGGGGCCTGGCAGCTGCTCCACTCAGTGAGATCTGGGGGTCCCGTGGCTCTACACAGCACGGAGGATGCCAGTCCCGGTGGAGGAGGCGGGTCACGGCAGAGAAGGGCAGTTAGGGGCAATCAGGCTGGCAGGGGAGGGCAGTTGGGGGCAATCAGGCAGGCAGGCAGGCAAGCAATTAGGAGCCAGCAATCCTGAATTGTGAGAGGGATGTCCAACTGCCTATGGAATCGGACCTAAACTGGCAGTCAGACATCCTTCAAGGGGTTCCAGATTGGAGAGGGTACAGCCCAGGCTGAGGGACACACACACACACACACACACACACACACACACACACCCATGCACAAATTTCATGCACCAGCCTCTAGTGTCTCTATAAAAACAATGAAAAATGGCCCTGGCCGGTGTTTCTTGGTGGTTAGAGCATCATCTTGTGCACCAAAGGACTGAGGTTTGATTCTCAGACAGGGCATATTCTGGAGGCAACTGATCGATGTTTCTCACATCAATATTTCTTTTTTTCTCTCTCTCTCCCTTCTTCTGTCTCTAAAATTTAAAAAAAAAAATCCTAGGATGAGGTTTATACAAAAGAAAAAACTTTAAAATAATGACAATGTTTCAAATATTGACTCTGGTTGAATATTTGAACTATGAGTGACATTTTTCTTTTACTCTTCTACATTGTGCAACTTTTATTTCCTGATAATGTCTTACTTTTATAATGGTGGGGGTGAGTACATGAAGGGAGCAGTGCCCGAGATCTGGGAACTTATTCTTTAAATAACTGGATTAGGAAAATATAAAGCACAGTCTTCCATTGCTTTCCCAGGAACCTTAGAGGCCAGAACCAACTCTGGTTCTCACTGATTTTCTTCAGCCTCACATGGAAATGGCCATGGTTTCTCCCAAAGAGTGAGTTGGTGGGAACACAACATCATGGATTTATCATTTCCCAATCCTCCCCTTCCAACAAGTCACAGAGCAAAGCCCGTCAAAGAGCTCTTACTTTAACTGTCTTATTAGAAATTCTGGAGCACATGTCTAAAAAAGACTTGTATGTGTGTGCATGCAAGCGTCTATCTGTCCATCTGCTTCTTCCCCCTTCCTTTAGCTTCAAGGGCAAGACAAACTTCAGGGCAATGATGCAGCATTCTGCCTCATTTATCCAAAGATAAATCTAAATGATTAATCTATTTCTCAAAATAGAATAACGATGCAAAAGAGTGAGAACACTGGTCAGGACAACATCCAATATTGAACAACTATAAATAACAACAGAGTCAAGTCCATCTCTCCTCTCAGAGTTACCATATAATTAATCCAAGTTAATCACCTCAAATTCTTATCCATAGTATTTTGGGTCCTATCCCTAATGCTGAATTAGGCTAATTATTTCCCCTTCAAGTGCATGCAATGGTCAGATAAATGTTCAAAATCACTCACATAACACCACAGAGATATGTATCATATATATCTTTATATAAATCTTTACAAAAATCTTTCCATCAACATAATGAAACAAAATGTCCCAAATATTAACAATGACTGTCTTTGAATTATGGGTGATAACACTGTAATTATGTTCCTAAAAGTGTGAGGGGTCAACTAGAGATTTTTAACTTCAGGACAACTATGAATACATCCAAGGGTGTTCCTTACTGAAAGGAATTCTCTGAAATGTTTATAAAACTTAAAAATGTAAAGAAAGTCATAGCTCTAACGGATTTGGCTCAAGGGATAGAGCGTCGGCCTGCGGACTCAAGAATCCCAGGTTTGATTCTGGTCAAGGGAATGTACCTTGGTTGTGGGCACATCCCCAGTAGGGGGTGTGCAGGAGGCAGCTGATAGATGTTTTTGACTCTCTCTCCCTCTCCCTTCCTCTCTGTAAAAAATCAATAAAATATGTTTTTTAAAAAAAGAAAATCATGATCCCCCTAATTTATATCTCTAGTGAATTCAAGACCATGCATATCATGTACAGGATTATTTTCTGAAAGGTGGTGCACTCTTTGACATTAAAGAGCAGCCACAGCAGCAACATGGCTTCTACATGTAAGACGTTGTACCTCAGGCTGATGTGTTTGCCCACCGAGCCTTCTCAGCCTTCACAACACCCCAGGAAGCCGGTGTGATTCATTGCCCAGTTGTCACCTTAAGACACAAGCTCTAGCAGGTTGCACAGCTAATAAGTGGCATTCTTCTGATACCAAAAATATCCTTTGCCTAAGCTTGGCTTGGACAACCTGTAAGTAAAACAACCGCTACTAACTAACCAAACAAGTGATTATCAATACAGAGGCAGTAATTACAGTGATGTAAGGACTGAGTTACTGTGTATATTTTCAAAAAGGTAACCAGTCCCCAAATTAAAACTAGAGGAAGGAAGTTATACATGGCCTTCCAATAATAGAAACGGAGGGGAAAATAAACCAATTAAATGCTCTGGTGGAGAAGAAAGGTATAGAAGAGCTTTAAAATAGTTTCCATCTTATCTTTGCTTTAATAATAGCAGATTTGCACGCATTCTCTTGGAAATGTCACCTAGGCAACCTGAAATACAGAAATGTTCATGTGCATATAAATCTATTTTTGCCATCTTTTGAACATCACTATTGCAAGAAGGGCAATAATCAGGATACTACATGGCGGGGGTGGGAGGGAGGCAGGTACAGAGGAAGTTTTGTAAGTAGGTCCCCGGAGTAAAGGAGGATAATAAGGTATAAGAGCAGATCTCTGTCTGTATAAGTAGCCCTTACTCATTGACACCAGTTCAGGTCCACAAGCGATTAGAAAAGTTAAACATATGTTTTTCTATGTTCTTTAAATCTCATGTTTTTATCTCATACAACAAAGGCAGACTAATATTAAAAAAGGCAGGCTGGCAAACTTTTAAACAGGTTTGGACAACTGCCTTAAGTTTCACTTAGTGTGACTATATGTCCCTGCTCACCTAGGACAGTCCCTGTTTGTGCCTCTTGATTTGATGTAATTATTTTAAAAAATACTCCTCTTTCACTCCCAAAAGTGTTCCTGTGTAAACAATAAATTATATGGTCACCTCATATTTAGCCAAGACATAGTTCTTGTAGACATATTCATATACAAGGTTGGAAACTTACTAATAGATTAATGCCCCCCCCAAAAACAATTATAAGATAGACTCCCCCTTCTGCAGAGCAGCACAATCTGGTTCAGAAGACAGAAATAACGCCCAAAACAACCATGGAAACATGAGAGTCATCAGTGCAGCCGAGGCTCTAAGTGTCTGGGTTCAGATGAGAGACAAAGTAGACTGTCTCCCCTCAACTGGACACCCCGTAACACTCCCAGTAAAGGCGACTGTGCCTGTTGAGCACTCACTGTAGACCAGGCTCTAAGCTAAGCATGATCTTCACTTTGTGCTCAGAACAACCCTAGAAGCAGAGGACCATCATTAGCCTCGTTTTACAGGTAACACAACTCTCCCAACATTATACCCGAGAATCCAAAGGCCTGACTCCAGGCACATGTTCTCCCCACTGTGATGTGGACACGTTGCTTCCGGGTTGCCCAGCCTTACCGGAAGTTGGCAGAGCAATCACGTGTCATCAGAGCCATCAGCTTCTCTGAGGCAGCTGCAAGGAGTGCTCAAACCCTGGTAAAGGGTTGCCGAATCAGGTAGGGCCCAGGCAAGAATCAGAGTGCTGTTTAGTCCTACTGAGGAGCCCCACCAATGAGGCTATTGGGAAGACAGCGGTAGGGTTTAGGGAAGCAATGAAGGATCATGCAGGACGAAGGCAGCAGGAAGTCATGGCCATCCCCAGGCCCGAGGGGAGGGAGTAGCTAACGGGGCCCACAGAGGGTAGCCGTAAGGAGGGGACATCTGGCAGGAGCTGTGACCTTTGCACACAGATGAAGCCTTTCTGCCACATGCTGCCCAGCAGGAGGGAGTGGGAAAATAAACGCCCTGGCTCCTCCCACTTTCCCAGTGGTGGGTTGGACCCTCCTGTGGTCAAAAGACCAGAAACCAAAAGACAAAGATGGTCATTGATGCCGATGGTGGAGATCAACCTCTCAGGGCACTCAGCCAACCAGGTAAGGAAGACAGAGGACAGGGAGGGGCCAACAGGAGATGTCCAGCCTGCTGGCTGCTCCAAGTGAGGACAGTAACTGTCCTGGTCACTGCCTGGAGGTCAGGAAGGTCGGCGAGATGATGCCAGCCTCAGCACATAGGCAGGCCCAGCGCCAGTGCATGGGCAAGTGACCGGCGCGGTTACGCAGGCCTGTGCTCAGAAGGGTGCCACACTCAGTCTCTGAACCGTCTAGAAATCCTGAGTGATGGTTTTAACAAGGGCTCCACATTTCCATTTTCCACTGGGCTCCCGAAATGATGCAGCAGTCTTGCGCCAGGCAAGCCGTTTTCTTCAGCTGGTGTGACTCGATTCTGTGACTATCACAGTATTCCAGGTATATATTCAAAGCCAACAGACCCAGAGTTAATATTACCCAGAGTGACCGGGATGCAGCGGGATATACAACATAATAAAATGGCAAGACATCTTACTTTTTTTTCTCTCCTCTTTCTCCTTTGAAGTCAAACTGCAACGTGGCTGAGAAACCAAAATTAGCTGCCCCCTCCACCCCCCTGGAGAGAAATGCACCTTCATCACAACTGCCCCTCCGCTGCACAGAGGGAATGGATTTGGGCTCTTACCAAGCTAATGTGATCAATGCAGACGACCAAACAGAATAATTTATGCCCAGGGGTGGGTTTTCTCGAGGTACCCGTTTGATGGGCTATCGCCATCAAATTAGCCAGGTAATTGCCAAAGCTACCCTGGGCCCTGCCTCGCGTGCCCCGTGGACACAGGCCCCAGACTGGGCCTGAGTATTGAAAACACACGCATAAAAGGCTCCCCGACGGGCCAGCGACATTTATGAGCCATGCTTCTCAGCCGATGCTCTCAGAAAGCCTAGAAACCTGAGCCTGCGCTGCTTCTGCTTTTCTTTCCCGAAAGCCCCCAACGTCTAGCCTTCCACTGAGGAATTCCAGTCTTCATAGAAGCCGGGAGAGTCTCGGGTGAGAAGCCACAGCAGGGCCAGCAACTGCCCTTCCTCCGTTCCTTTCCTCCCAGGCCACAGCGCAGAGCACAGCACGGGGAGCTGCCAGCCTAGACAGGGATCACAGTGGTTTTTTGACTCATTCCTTCACTTCAGAAATAAGGAAAGAGTAGATTACAATGGTTTTGTTTGCTTTGTCATTGAAAATCACAATAAAATTTCAATGGATCAAATCGAAAGTATTTACAAGACCTCCGAGGTGTCCAAGAACCTAGAATCCAGGTGGTAAATCAAGTCTAGGGGCTTCCTTCCTGAGGATCAAGGGCTGCGAGGTGAATGGTGCCCCCCCCCCCATATCTTCTTCATATGCAAGAAGATATGTCTGCATCCTAAACCCTGGAACAGGCAAATGCAACCGATTTGGACGAAGGGTCTCTGCAGAGGCAGTTAAGGATTGGGACGTAACATCAATCTGGTTTATCCAGGTGAACCCTACAGCTGATGACTGGGTACCATTCAGAGACGCACAGAGCAGAGAAGGCCACGTGACCATGGAGGCAAAGACAGGAGTGATGCAGCCTGGAGCCCAGAAGGGCGGATGAGGCAGGCAGACTTCTCCCCCAGAGCCTCCGGAGGAAGCGGTGCCCTGCTGATACCTCGATCTCAGACCTCTGGCCTCCAGATCGGTGAGAAAATTAAGTTCTGCTATTTTAAGCCATCGGTTTGCTGTAATTTGCCACAGTGGCCCCAGGAAATGAACACAAGCCCTCAGCCACATCTCTCACCCGTGGCCTCAGCTACACAACTGCCTAGAATGGAAAGTATGAGGCCGCCCAAAGCAGCCCAATCCGTTTCACTGTGGGCTGAGTTCTGGCCCCAGAATAGGTCTCGTCCCCAATGCGGTGCTTCATGTATTGGGAGGCCACAATAATCTGGCTCCCACAGAGCTGTTTCTAGCTAGAGAGCCCCTCTGTCAAGTCTCAAGGGAGGTGGGCTTGGTCCCTGACACTACGGCCAGGACAGGACAGAGGGAACCACCACCTCTCTGAACGCTCTTCAAGTGCAGCCCAGAGTCTCACTGATGTCTAAGCAGCCAACTGGTAGCTCCTTTGGAACTTTCAACTGAGAGCAAAACAAAACCTACATCTTTTTCACATGAGCATCAAGCACACACCTATGAAATACTGTGTGTGACTTAGCAAAAAGAGGGAAGTTCTGAGCCGTCATTCATATACACTGTGATAGCCAAGCTAAGTTCATACAAATCAGATTATTCCCAAAGAATCAAAACACACGGGTTTGGGGGGGAACCTAACATTTCAGATCCAACTAAAATATATATATATATATATTCCTGGGTTCAAGTCCCAGCTCTACAACTGGCTAGCTACTCACCATGACTAGGTCATATAACCGCTTGATGCTTCAGTTCCTGTATGTGTGAAATAACTGGCATCGTAATGACTCATAACGGGTTCTCTCCGATGGCCCCTCCACACCCACCCTCCTTCCTCCTCCAAGCTGCCCTGGGGCCAGAGCAGTTCTCTCTTTGTACCAGGTAGTCCCTCCCACAACAAGCTTTCTTGCCCTCTGGCTTCTCATTGGTTTGGCCGATAGGGAGGCAGCAGCAGGAGACCAGAGGTGGGAGAAAAGAGTGGTTGGAGACTCATTTACCTGGTGCCTGCCTGACAGGGCACAGTGTGGCAGTAGCAGGAAAGAGCAATTCCAGAAACTGCCCTCTCACATCACCGCTTCGGGGCTGGGGGAGTAGAGGCTTGTGTGGATTGCTGATTCTCTGCCTACATCTTTGTGAATGGTGCCTTCATCAAACCTTCTTCAGTGACACCTTTTGAGCATGTCACCTGCCTCCCCAGGGAACCCTGACTGGTGAACTCTGCAAAGAGTTTATCAGAATTTATTGGATTAATACTTAGTATTTAGAACACTGACTTGATCAGAGAAAGTGCATAAACACATTTGTAATCATTATTGTTATTATTAGCAACAGCTGTCAACTAGTCTAAACAATCCTTGGCCGTGAGATAGCTCAGGGCCATATTTACCTTTCCTCCCCAAGTCCATTACCATTTAGTGTGGTGACAAAATGTGTGTGTGTGTGTGTGTCCTCAGTTGTATAGATGTGGAGAAAACAATTAGGTTCTCTTTCATCCGGATAATTAAAATAATCCCCTCACTCCTCTTCTGCCTTCCTCCTCTCCCCTTTCTCTCACACGTCAGGATCATGCCATTGCCACATTCAATAACTATTCAACAGCTACTCACAGCTCTCTGAATGAAATCCAAACTCTCCCGCTATCCCTCAGAATTCAATCCCGATAGAATGTATTCAACATTTCACACCCACTGGATGGCTATTATTTTAAAAATTGAAAATAACATGTGTTGTAAAAGATGTGGAAAACTGAATCCTTGTCTTTTGCTGGTGGGTATGTAAAATGGTGCAGCAGCAACAGAAAACAGTGTGGCAGTTCCTCAAAAAATGAAGCATATGCTGTAACAATTCTTCTTCTGGATATATCCCCAAAAGAATTGAAAGCAGAGACTCGAATGTATTCTTATACTTGTACAGCCATGTTCACAATAGCCTAAAGTGGGAGAAACTCATATGCCCATGGACAGACGAATGCAGAGAAAAATAGGGTATATACAGGCAGTGGAATGTTATTCAGCTTTACAAAGGAAGGAAATTCTGCTATAGGCTGGGATCTGAGAGCACCTTGAAGACATTCACGGAGTAAGCCAGTCTCAAAAGGACGAATCTTGTGCGATTTCACTTAGGTAATGTACCTCGACTAGGCAAATTCACAGGAACGGAATAGAATGGACGGTGGTTGCCAGGCTGGGAGGCCGGGGAGATAGGTGGTTTTGGCATAATGGGGATGGAGTTTCAGTTGGGAAAGATGAAGACATTCTGGAGATAGATGGTGACAACAATGTGAATGCACTTACTGCACTTAATGCCAGAGCTAAATGGTATGACTGAAATGGAAAAATCTATGTTGTGTGTATTTAATCACAGTAAAAACAAATAATGTATTCGAGAACTATGTATTGCTTGACTGTCACACAAAGCACTGGACTGGGGATCCGTCAGCAAACAAACTAGAAGGTCATTGTCCCCACTGAGAGGGCTCTGCTCCCGCGCTTCCCCCACACGGCCCTCGTTCCAGTCAACCCGTCCCCTAATTGTGTCTTGCACTTTCACGCTGGAATATAAATTCCTTAAAGATAGGGACTAGTTCTTATTCATCCTATATCCCCAGAGCTGAACATGATTTTGAGCAAGTAGAAACTGCTCAAAAATATCGACTGATTAGTAACAACCCAGCCAAAGAAGTCTGCATCTTCTTTTTTTCTCATATCATCTAGCCAGTCAGCACTTAACATTTCTTGAAGTTCATCTGCTATATATTGAGAAATAAATGAATAGAGCTTCATGCGAAGCTCACTTTGAATTCTTCTGTTCACCAATAATTCTGCTAAGTACATAAACTGTGGGTTTCCAGTTAGAACCCCACTGTTTGCTAGCCCTGTGTCCTCGGGCAAGCTAATGTGTGCCCCTAAACCTGCTTCCCTCATATAGGAAGTGGGGATGCAACAGTACTATGGTGGAGGTCTGCTGATCTGCAATCCAAAATCCACTAGCCCTTCCCCTGCTGACAGCTCAGGGGACCTGTGACCAAGCCCACACCTTAGTAACGTGTGCAGCCCCAGCCACAGTCACAGGCCTGGGACCCAATCAGAGCCAGAGCCAGTCACTGTGAGAAATATTAGCATAGAGGCTCCCTCTTTCCAGCTGGATTTAAAACCCAGACTATGTAAGGCCTGGAGCTCTTACAGCAATCCTAAAATAAAATGGGACCTAAGCATGGTTACAACTGCAGAAAGCAAACTGAGAAATGTGGGAGAGAACTCAAGTCCTGGTGATGAGGCCTAAGCCCTGGATTCAGCCATACTTCAGGCATGGCTGAACTAAGGAGTGATCAGAGCCAAAATAATGTTTCTTTTTTTTTACTTGACTTAGTTTGACAGTTGCAACGGAACTGAGTCCTAATTAAAATAAATATAACCAGAAAAAATATCACAAAGATTAAATGAGGTCCTCGTGTACATACATATTGCACACCTGACAAATGGAAGCTACAAATGGCAACTGTGGTGATTTCTCCCTTGTTGTGGGAGAAATTTCCTGGCTTCTTCTAGGGATCACTTTCAACTCACCTGCTCTGTCCTGGGATTTGACCTTCAGGGATACTGTCTATCATGGTGACAGAGATTGAGATGGTGAGGATGAAGCTTGTCTGCCACCACTTCCTTAACCCACACCCTGACAGACATCACTAATTGACCACAGCACTCCTTCCCATTGAGTCTTGAATTCACATCCAACCCAGCTCTCCAGGCAGCCACTACCAACCCATCAAAGATGACATGCAAAAAGAAAACAATTGTCTCAGCTCCAGGACGGCAGATGGCAGTTTTTCTAGAAAGAACCAGGCAAGATTTGACATGTGATCTCTATCACGGTCTTCTTCGTGTTTTTATTTGTTTGCAGCCCTTTAAACATGTAGAATGCATGTTTGCTCTCTCAGTTGGATAACGCCCTTCCTTGGAGCCTTGACCCAGGCTCGGAGGCGTCCCCATAGCACCGGGCACCGGCTCATCGCCCGCTGTGGGGCTCCTGGGTGCCCATCACGGAGCTCTGGGAAATGCTGCCTCAGTCAGAGGTGCCCGTGCAGAACACATTGAACTCCCCGAAAACGAATAGAGGACTTGGAGGACGGGAGAGTTCCTGTTCTCCTTATACCACACTCTGGGGGAAGCCACAACCCAAGGAAGAGCACAAAGCCCGTGCACATGGTGACCTTCACCTCTGCCTCCAGACCAAATCCACTGAACCAGCTCCCCTCACAGACCTGCACCCTCAGCCCCACCACCAAATCGGAGATGTGTGACCTCCTTATGAGGGAGGAGCTCAGATCACTGCATTCCCCCATTGTTAGTCTGACCCCTCACACTTCAAAAAATACCTCTGAAATGCTCCAAGATAATATGTCACATGCCTTTTGACCCATCTCTGGCTCCCTAATATTGCCCAGTTTTTATTGTGGAGTAGTAGATGTAAAGATTGGCTTAGTCCCCTCTGTTATGCTCCATGTTTGTTTATTTTTTTTAAAATATATTTTATTGACTTTTCACAGAGAGGAAGTGAGAGGGACAGAGAGTTAGAAACAACGATGAGAGAGAAACATCCATCAGCTGCCTCCTGCACACCTCCAACTGGGGATGCGCCTGCAACCAAGGTATAAGCCCTTGACCGGAATCGAACCTGGGACTTCTCAGTCTGTAGGTTGACACCCATTCCACTGAGCCACATCGGTTTCAGCTCCATGTTCGTTTCTGCCTTTCAGGAAAAGAACTGAAATCTGCCTGACTGGTGTCCGTTTATTCATTCAACAAACATTTACCGACATTCACAAGCCATCTCTCAAGGCACTTAGATGGGAAAGACTGATACGCGATTATGAGGTGAGAGGCACGTGTAGGGTGACGTGCCAGCATGAAGCAGGGGCGGCTGGGGGAGGGGTGCTGAGAGCTCTGCGGGGAGGCAGTGTCCCCGGGGTGGAGTAGGAAGAATGCATAGGAGCTGACCACCCAAGGAAGGGTGGAAGGGTGACAGGTGCTGAGGCTCAGTAGCTTGGGCCTAGGCTACCTCAGGGAGGCTTGGGTGAGGAGACAGGGTGGGGCCATGAAATCCCGGGGAGTCTGAACACTATCCTGAGCCACAGAAAACCTCCAAAGGAAGTTAAGCAGAATGGCAGGCTCCGATTTTTATTTTCAGAACAAGCCTTCTAGTTGCAGCTTAGAGAACAGGCAAGGAGCCCAGTGTGAAAGCAGTTGGAGCAATTCAGGCAAGAGGTCACGAGGTCATGAACCAAATGGGTGACAACAACAATAAAAAAAAAAAAAAGCTCAGGCGTGTGCAGCACTTAACAATGACAACACACTGTGAGAAGCACTTTCTGTGCAGGAACTCATGTTATCTTGACAACGAGCCTGAGCTATCAGCCTCGGGCCTCAGATCAGGAAACAGAAAGGTAGGGTAAGGAGCCCAGGTCTGGGAGCTATTCGTGTCCCAACTCAAATCCAGCAGTGTGGCTGCAGTCCCCTCCTCTCAGCCGGCTCTCCTGGCACACGCCTAAGCCTGTTTAGGGCTGGACCCTGAGTGGCTTCCATGAGGGAGGCTCCAGGCAACTTCCGGGGGTCTGTCATGGGTACCTGAACAGCTGGGTTTCAGCTTCCTGAAGAAGCCCTTCCCCAAGTCTGCATTTAGCTCCCCAGGGTGTCCCCCCAGCCCTGCTACACCCATACTACACCCGCCTTCAGACCACACCCCCTTCTCCCCTGCAACCCCTGCATTTGATCCTAAAACACAGGCTTCTTTCTGCTGGGGTGAAAAACACAAGCATCGCCGGTTGGCCTGAGGAACCCCATCAGAGAAGCACCCTGCTCTTGGCACTGTAGCTCTTTAAAATCTCAAATCAGACAGAACCAGGAGACCTCGGAGCAAGCTGGTGTGGTTTCCTCCTCTGAGAGCAAGACCCTGGCAGCGCTGTCGTCCCATGAACAACGCGTACCGGCCTTCGGGGCCAGCGGGGGACACACGCGGCCCCGCCTGGCCCATAGCCCCGGCCAGGCGCGCAGGAAGAGAGTGTTCCTGAAGGCAGATCTTTAGACACCCGAATGGCTCTCCTTCTCCGCCATGGAAGTTAAAGCGAGCATCTGCAGCGAGAAACTTGTGCATTTCCTGCGGGCGGGCGCGGAGACCTCCTGCCCCTCCCGGCCCGCACGCCCCCCTCTGCGCATCCTGCTTGTCTGAAGCTAAAAATAAATCGGTACGCGCTGAAAACTACTCACAAGCGTCTCCCCGGCACACCCCTTCCCGCGTCCCCGAGGGCACGGGGCGCACGTCGTTCGGGTCCGGAGTCAGAACACAGACCGCCGCCTCCTCTGCGCTCCCGCCCCGAGTCTCCACCCCCCTCGCACACGCCCTCCGCGGCGGCTCCGGCACCGGCTGCCAAGGTCCAGGAAGCAGGGAGCGTCCTCGACCTCGACCCCAACCCCCCTGTCTGTCCGGGAGGGATGCTCCCGAGATCCGCCGGCCACCCAGGCGCACGACCGCCCCCTTCCGACCCAGCGCGCCCCGATCCTGCCTGTCCCCCGCGCGCGCCTCTGCGCGTCCCTCGCCAAAGTTGCTCGCCCCCTTTCCGCCCTCCGCCTTCAGGGTCTTGGGTTTTGTTTCCTTCTCCCTCCGAGGCACCGACCGGGCGAGCTGAGTCAGGGCAGGACTGCGGGGACAGGTCCCCAGGAACGCGCGCTCTCCGTGCCCACCCGTGCGCCCGCCGCGCCCCTGGTGCGCCCGTCCCCGCCGCAGCCGCTCCCGGCGCCGCCGCCCCCCCGCACGCCAGTCCCGGCTGCAGCTCTGACCCCGCTCCGGCTCCTCCGGAGACGCGGAGGGCAGGCGCTGCGACTCACCGCCGTGGCGGCTCCTGGCGTCTGTGTCGCCGCGGGCGAGGCGGCGGCAGAGGCGGCGGCAGCGGCTGCGGCAGCGCCTTCCCTCCGCCCGCCCAGCCTGGACAGCGCTGACGCCTGCCGCGCCCCCTCCCCAACCTCCCTCCCTCCTCCCCTCTGCGGCCCCACAGGTAGCCTCCCCCAAGGGACAGGGAAGCCAAGCTGAGTTGTGGGGTTTGCAGGTGCAGTCGGTACCCGCGCCTGGCCAGGGTGCAGCCGCCGGGTTGGACCCCCTGTCCTAGCCCACCGCCCAGGTTTCTGGCTGGCTGCATGGCACGTTCCAAGGGGTGTCACGTGGTCGTGGGGAGGTCGGGTTCAACCCACAGCACCTTCTTCTGGGCTTCAGTTGGGGTGGGTGTAGTCCCTGCTGGTTGCAGGGAAGTTCGAGGGGGGCCTTGGGAGGACACGCTCACAAGCAGCAGGGGCTGCTCTGGCCCAGCCAGTGTTTTCTCTAGTCACTGTGAACCGTCTAGGGGCAGCTTAACAAAAACTCCAGGCCGGTGTCCACTCCAGGATGTCACCAAATCCTCCATCTCCGCTGGAGACACGCGAAGCAAATGTCAGTTCATTCGATCAACATCGATGGAGTGGCTGCCAGCACATGTTCTGTCTTGCTATGTTGGCCACTCATGACCTGTCAAAAAGCCACTGTAACTTTTTGTAGAGGGCCGGCCCCCAGGGAAGGCGCCTGAGCATTCTTTACATCAGTGTCAGCTGAATCCGAGGCACCAGTCAGAGCCACGTCTTGGAAACGCATCCACCACGAAGACTGGATGCTTTATTCAGTACTGACTTTTAACTTGCTTCAGGTGTGTGTGTGGGGTGGGGTGGGGGGGGAGGGAGGCTTGAAATGTAGATTCAGTGGAGCCCTTGGAGTGAGGGGATGAGTGGGGCCTGGGCCCACTTGAGTTCCTTTGGTTTTGAGTCTTTTCATATGAAACCCCTTTCTATTTTAGTATAAATAAACACACTGTGTTTGGGTTGGAATTCCCTGTCTCTCCATCAGAGAGCAGAGATTCCACCCAGCCCCAGCTTTATTTCTACTTCTGTGTCAACTATTCTTTTCTATTATTTCTCAATCCCCAGCTCCTCTACTCAGTAACTGGACCCTACTCTTCTTTCCACACTGGTCGTGGGAAGGAGAGAACCCCCCAACAACTTCTTGTGTTTGTCAGCCTAGCAACATTTCCAAAACCCATAGCAGCTCTCAGCAGCAACTTAGATTCATTGATTTAAAATTTTGCTGGGCAGCCGATCTATGTTTCTCTATCACCAATGTTTCTCCCCCCGCCCCTGCTCCCTTTCTCTCTCTCTAAAAACCAATAAAAGCATTGCTGGTTAAAAACGACACTATGTAAAGTGGTGAAGTCACCAAAACCTTTCCATGTTTGCTATGATGATTACAGAATCTTTTAATATGACTAGTAATAGGAATGACAGTTACATGTAAGTCCACACAGCTGCAACTCTGATTTGAAAATCAAGTAAAAGGCTGACCCTCCTCTTCAATTCTGCTTTCAATTTCCTAATCGTTTACTCCTTCGGGCAATATTTGAAGAACAAAGAGGCCAGCAAACCACTCTTGGATACTAAAACTTTTGTATGGATCCCATACACACACACTGGAACAACCTAGGGCGGTGTTTGGCTAACTCAGCAGTCAACAAAGCCAAATATCAACAGTACAACTATTGAAATTTATTTCGAGAGCCAAATTTTTTTTAACTCAAACTTCTTCTAACGCCACTTCTTCAAAACAGATTCACCCAGGCTGTGGTATTTTGTGGAAGATCCACACTCAAGAGGCCAAAGAGCCGCATGTGGCTCTTGAGCCGCAGTTTGCCAACCACGGACCTAGGGAGCTGCCTTGTTTTGTTTTTTAATGCGAGGCCTGGGCCTCACCCCCCGAGATTCTGATTTCACCAGTCCAGGGTGCAGCCTTGCCTGGGACGTTTTTTCCTTGGGCCCCGGGAGATTCTGATGTACAGCCAGGATTGGAACCTGGGGATTAGCCAATCACCAAACAGAGCCTGAGGACATGGGATACAGAAGAAGGAAGTTTTGAGATCAGGAAAGGTCTGTCTAAGCAGGTGTTGCCAACTCAAATGTCCCTAAGGGATTCAGAGCCAGTAATAAAGAGGTGACTGAGGCGGGGAGTCCAAGGGCCAGCTGGGAAGGGCTTCATACCATAGAGAGGACAGGCTCATGTTTCTACACGGCACATGCCGGTCCAGTGCAGCCACCAAGTTGGGCATTTCTTGTTTTTTCATTTGGTTTTGGTTTTTCTTTTCCAGAGAAGCCAGAAATCCACTTTTAATGTGAACTCTCCCCATTTTAAAATATGAGTAACTAATTTTTTTAATGTTTCAGTGCTCTATGGTCTAAGAAAGGTTTGTGAGCGGTGAGGAGCCCCAGATCCGTAGCTGGTCAGCTGGTCTGGACAGTGTGGGGCTGGGTTGCCTACAAGCACTGCAGGAAGAACCTGGTGGGTCAGAGGCAGGAGTGGGAAGGTGGTGGTGTCTCTGAGTGATTTCAAAACCCATTTTCTTTATTTTTAATTTTGCTTCAATGATTTCTGCTTTTTATAGTTTAAAAAAGCTGGAGATATAATTTAGATAGCATAAAATTCATCCATTTAGAGTATACAATGTAATGTTTTAGTACATTCTCAGATCTGTACAACTATTACCACAATCAACTTTAGAACTGAATCTGATTACCCTCAAAGGAAATGTTGTACCTGTCAGCACCCATCCCCTTCTTTCTCCCAACCTCAACCCTTAGCATCCACTAATCTATGATCCATGTCTCTAGAATTGCCTACTCTGGACATTTCATTAAATGAAGTCTTCATATAATATGAAGTCTCTTGTGACTGGTTTCTTTAACTTAGCATAATGTTTTCATGGTTCATCCATGTCATCAGTACTTCCTTTTTATGAAGAAACTAGAGGCCTGGTACATGAAAATTCATGCTCTGGAGGGGGGCATCCCTTGGCCTGGCCTGCACCCTCTCACAGTCCGGGAGCTTTCAGGGGTAGGAGGCAAACTAGCAATCAGGGGAAGGCAATGCCCACATCACACCTCTGCTGCTGCCACTGCTGGCAGCACAAGCCTCAGCCGGCCCTGGTTACCTGAGCCTTGGGCGGCCTTGGGCAGCCTTGGGCGGCCCTGGCCGGCTGGGCAGCCGCCATCCAAGGCTTGCCTAGGCCTCAGGTTGGGCCCAGCCATGCCACATGCCTACCGCCCCAGAGTGGCTGAGGGGACTGGGTGCTGCCATCTTTGAGGGTGTGATGATCAATTAGCATGTTCTCTCCTTATTGGCTGTGGTTGCCATCTTTTGTGAGGGTATGATGGTCAATTAGCATATCCCTCTTTATTTGATAGGATAATATCCATTGTGAATAATATGGTATGAACCTTCAGGTGTAAGTTTCTATGTGGAAGTATTTTTTTTTATTCCTCTTGAGTGTCTGTCTAGGAGTAGAATGGCTGGGTCACGGGGTAACTCTATGCTTAACACCTTGAGAAACAGCCACACTGTTCTCCAAAGGAGCTGCACCCTTTTTCGTTCTCACCAGTAGTGTGTGAGGGTTCCAGTTGCTCCACATCCTCACCCACACTTGTTATTAAGTTATTCTATCCTAGGGTGAAGTCCTATCTCCTTGTGGTTTTGATTTGCATTTTCCTAGTAGCTAAGGATGCTGACCAGCTTTTCATGTGTTCATATCTTCTTAGGGAAATGTCTTTCCAGATCTGTGGTCCATTTTTTAACTGGCGGTCATTTGTCTTTTTATTAGTCTTGTTACTATTATTCAGGTATAAGAGTTCTTTAAATATTCTGACTATAGTCCCTCATCAGATATACAATTTGCAAATATTTCCTCCTGTGGGTTGTCTTTTCATTTTCTTGGTGGTATCTTTTGAAGAACAAAAGTTTCCATTTTAATGAAGCACAAATTATCGATGTGTTCTTCTGCTGTTTGTACTTTTGGTGTTGTATCTACAAAGCTTTGCCTCATTTTGAGGTCACAGGGATTTATACCTGAATATTGGACCCTACTTTTTAACATCCTTCTTAACTGTGTGATAGTAGAAATGGGGAACACTGAGACAACTGGCCTTAGGCTTGTGGTCAGAGTATCGGGTCTGATTTACCCGGGCAGCATTTGGCCAACTTTGGGCACTGAACCTCAAGACTTTGTCAAGGAAGCCGAGTGTATAAATTCTGGAGTAGCTAGGTCAACAATAGCATGTATTGATTCACCCACTCTGCAAATTTTTCCCTGAGGGCTTCCTATGTGTTGAAACTGTTCTGGGTTCTCAGGATACACTAGCAGCACTACCAAAGACAGACACAGTCCATGCTCTGGTGAGGCTTCCAGGTCCATGAGGGGGCAGCAGGCAATGGAGAGCAAGATGCATAATCAATAAATGCTGCATCGAAAGTTTACATGCATGCTGGGACAGCCAGGGAAGAGCCAGGCCGAGGAAACCCTGTGAAAAGCTCTCATTTGGAGGGGAAATGACACAGCTTATTCTGGAAACACAAGGAAATCTCATGTGTGGCTACCCCTTTCAGGTCCCGCGTGATTCAGGGTCCCTGGCTTAGAGTTCAGGTTTCTGGAGAAGGCCGCACACAAATGAATAGAGACTAGAAAAGTATTCATTTGGAAATGGGGGCCAAGTGCTAGTCCAACTCTAGTGGGAGAACTACTACTCGCTCTGGCTTTACCATCCCTTTTCTTAAGATTAACATCATAGCCGAGACTGGTTTGGCTCAGTGGATAGAGCCTCGGACTGAGGACTGAAGGGTCCCGGGTTCGATTCCGGCAAGGGCATGTACCTTGGCTGCGGGCACATCCCCAGTAGGGGGTGTGCAAGAGGCAGCTGATCAATGTTTCTCTCTCATCGATGTTTCTGACTTTCTATCCCTCTCCCTTCCGCTCTGTAAAAAATCAATAAAATATATTAAAAAAAAAAAAAGATTAACATCGTAAGATACACCCATATCCCCCAGGCAGGAAACACCAATAAAAGCCAATCAGTGAATCTTCTTAGGACTAACAGGTCGGGGCTGCTTCAACTACCAATATCTAGTAATTTAGCTCTGACCCTTCAGAACAATTAAGGTTGACCAGCCCTCCAAATTCCCTGTCCACAGCTCTCTTATCATTTAAAAATAAAAAATAAAAAAAAACCAGTGTCCGGCTTCAGGCACATGTTGTTGGAGCTTCGCGGGTGTTGGTGGCCAAACTCCCTAGAAAGTAGAGCCAGAGCAAAAGGTCAGGTGCTAAGAGTTTATCAGGAAGTGAAGCCCCAGGGAAGAAGAACCGAGAGAAAAGAGTGAGCCAGGAAATGAGGTGGAGCACCTGTAAGGAGGTGTGTAACACAGCGCCTCGTCCGCAGAGACTGCAGGGAGCGCCATGGGTTTCTATGCAGCAGTCGGGAGGCCTCAGCTGAAGAGGGACCCAAGACAAAGGTGCTGATTTCTGGTCTTCAGAGAGGCGGTGTCCTACTTCTGAAGCCCCAAACATCTGTCGGAGGTGATGGGAACGAGCACTGGTGTGCTGGGAAGAGGAAACGTTTGGTTGCAGGCTCCTTACTCCCATTGGGCAATGTTAACTTGTCAGCACACCTGGGCTGCACGTGAGTGGTCACCCGGCAGGTGCCTGGGAAGTAAGAGGCAAGTCCCGAGGTGGAAGTAAAAAGGCACATGGTGGGAGGTGAGGCGACCTGAAGGGCTGGGAGCAGTGAGCTCGTAGCCTGAAATGGTGTGACACCGGTAGCAGCAGCCTGGCTCCATGACCACAAACCAGTGCTAGATTTTTCTAGCAAACTGGTGCTACATCATCAGTATAGTAGGCAAGGGGGGGAGTGAGATGTGGCCAGAGAGTGGTGGGGCCAGCTCAGGAGTCGCTTTGCAAGTCGGGATGAAGAACATAGCACCTATTTTAATTTAGAATTTATTCTAAGAACACAAGGCCATGGAAGGCTCTTTATACGTGTACTAGAGGCCTGGTGCATGAAATTCATGCATGGGGGTGGGGGAAGTCCCTTAGCCCAGCCTGCACCCTCTCCAATCTGGGATCCCTACCAGGATCAGGCCTAAATGGGCAGTCGGACATCCTTCTCACAATCCAGGACTGCTGGCTCCAAACTGCTCACCTGCCTGCCTCCCTGATTGCCCCTAACCGCTTCTGCCTGCCAGCCTGATCACCTGCTAACCACTACCCTACCAGCCTAATTGATGTCTAACTGCTCCCCTGCCAGCCTTTTTGCCCCCAACTTCCCTCCTCTGCCAGCCTGGTCACCCCCAACTGCCCTCCCTTGCAGGCCTGGTCCCTCCCAACTGTCCTCCCTTGCTGGCCTGACTGCCCACAACTGCCCTCCCTTGCAGGGCCTGGAACCTCCCAATAGCCCTCCCCTGCTGGCCATCTTGTGGTGGCCATCTTGTGTCCACATGGGGGTAGGATCTTTGACCACATGGGGGCAGCCGTCTTGTGTGTTGGAGTGATGGTCAATCTGCAAGTTACTCTTTTATTAGGATGTACAACAAAATTCTCTTTAAAGGAACAGCTCTGCAAATTTTGATAAATGCACATTTGTGTAACCACCACCACCATCAAGATCTGACAGTGCCATCGCCCCAACATCGCTGCTGCCCTTTGGAGTCAAGCCCTCCCATGTACCCTAACTCTGGCAACCACTGATGTGCTCTTTGCCTCAATAGTTTTGCCTTTTTTTTTAAATATATTTTATTGATTTTTTACAGAGCAGAAGGGAGAGGGATAGAAAGTCAGAAACATCCATGAGAGAGAAACATCTATCAGCCGCCTCTTGCACGCCCCCTACTGGGGATGTGCCCGCAGCCAAGGTACATGCCCTCGACCGGAATCGAACCCCGGACCCTTCAGTCCGCAGTCCAACGCTCTATCCACTGAGCCAAACCGGTCTTGGCAGTTTTGCCTTTTCAAGATGATCTCGTCAATGGGATCGTACAGTGTGTAGCCTTTCAAGACTGGCTTCTTTCACTTAACATAATGCAAGTAGGATTCATCTGTGCTGCTGTGTGCATCATTGGTTTATTCCTTTTCATGTTATGTGTCACAGGTTGTTAATCCATTCACCAGTTAAAGAAAATTTAGGTTATTTCCGTTTGGGGGCAGTTATGAATAGAGCTACTGTAATTTTGTGTGAATAGTGTTATCATTTCACTTGGGTAAACATATGGGACTAGGATGGCTGGATGCCTCGGTAAGTGTGTGTTTACCTATATAAGAAACTGCCATTATGTTGTACACCTGAAACTAATGTTATACGTCAATTATACCTCAATAAAAAATCTAAATAATAAAAAATAAACTGCCAAGCTGCTTTGAAATGGCGTTCCTGGCAGCAACATCTGAGCATCCCAGTTGTTCTGCATCCATTTCAGGACTTGACACTTCTAGGTTTTTGTTGTTTTATTTTTAGTCACATTAATTAGTGGTTAATGGTTTTAATTTGCATTTCCCTATTAACTAATGTTGTTGAGCATCTTTTCATGTGTTTATTTGCCACCTATTTAATGCCATTGAAATGTCTCCTCAAAATGTTTCCTATTCTTTAATTGGTTCATTTGCTTGCTTATTAATGAGTTTAAGTGTCTTTTGTGTATGCTGAGTACGAATCCTTTGTTATGTGACTTGCAACTATTTTTCTCCCAATATGCACAGTCTTTTTTTAAAATATATTTTTATTGATTTCAGAGAGGAATGGACAGAGAGACAGAGAGAGATAGAAACATCAACAATGAGAAAGAATCATTGATCAGCTGCCCCCTGCAAGCCCCACACTGGGGATTGAGCCTGCAACCAGGGCATGAGCCCTGACCAGGAATCGAACAGTGGCCTCCTGGTTCATAGGTTGATGCTCAACCACTGAACCACGCCGGCTTGGCCACACATGCCATGACTTTTTATTCTTTTACCATGGTCTTCCACAAAGCAAAAGTTTAAACTTTGATGAAATCTAATTCATACATTTTCAATGTATCATCCTTATGGTGTTCTCTCTCTTTACCTAATCCCATGTCACAAATCATTTCTCTTCAAAATTTTATAGTTTTATACTTATACTTTAGTCTCTGATCCATTTTTAGTTAATTTTTGCATAAGAAACCAGGTATAAATCAAGGTTCATCTTTTTGGTTACGGATATCCGATTGTTCCAACGCCCTTTATTGAAAAGACTATTTTTTCTCCATTTAATCATCTTGCAATCAGTTGACCCTATTGGTGTGGATTTACCTCTAGACTCACTATTCCGTTCCAATCCTTTTGTCAGTACCACTCTGTCTTAATTTCTGTAGGTTTCTAACGAGTCTTGAGGTCACGTGGTGCACGTTCCCTAACTATGCTCTTTTTTTCCCCAAAAATTTTCTTCATTATTCTAATTCCTTTGCCTTTATGCACATACTTTAGAATATTTTGTCAATATCTACAAAATTTCTATTGATATTATGATTGTTATTGCATTGACTCTATAGACCAATTTGAGGATAATTAGCAACTTAACAATGTTCACTTTTATAATCCATGAAATATTTATCACCCACAAATACCTCTATTTAAGTCTTCTATGATTTCTTTCATTAGTGTGTTGTAGTTTTGAACATAAGGATGCTACACATTTTTATTAGTTTTATAACTATGTATTTCTTTTCCTAGTCTAATAAACATGTATACATGTAAATTTTAATTGTTTACAACTTGTACCTAGAAATATGATTTGATTTTTTGTGTGTCTGTATATTGATCTTGTTTTCTGTAGCCTTGATAAATTCACTTAGTTCTAGGAACTTTTTTTGTAGATTTCTTGAGATTTTCTTTGAAGACCATCATGGCATTGGTGAATAGAGTTTTATTTCTTCTTTTGAGTTTTATTTCTTTTACTTGTCTTATTGCACTTTATAGACCTTCCAGTTCTATGTTGAATGGAAGCGGCAAGAGTCCTTGCCTTACTCCCAATCTTAGGGGGAAAGTTTTCAGTCTGATTAGGGGGTATTTGGGGTGTCTTCCTTGAAAGAAGGGGTGTGTATCCTCCATGTCTTTTATATCTATATTTTTTTAAAATCACCCATCACATACTCCGTAAGTGATGCCAATGTCCAGATAGATTGGTACGATCTATAGTTCTATAAGATCTCTTTGCTCCCTAATGGATGTTAAACTCAACAAGCTATTTTACTCAACAAATATTTACTCAGTGTACTTATATGTCAGTCACGGTTTTAGGCCCTCTGTCTACAGAAAGTGAGGTCCAGTCAGGACGTGCCCTCACTAATCTTAAGGTCTAATGGGGAGACTCACACGTAAGCCTGTGTTTCAGTGAAGTGTAAATACCTACTGATGGTATGTACTTGCTTTACTCACATTTAATTTCCTAGATTCTTGAAGAGGGGATGAACGTCCTGCTGAATTCTAACTTAAGCCACGGTGTCTTGGATCCTCGCAGCCACCTAAAGACAATCTATTCTGGATTTTGCCCAACAAAGGAGTCTTTCTCTTGGTTATGGAGCCTCAGAATTTGTGGACTCCCTTTGAGATAATTTGAGCCTGTCATGGCTAACTAGGACTTTTCGTGTCAGATCTCTTTTTTTCCTCTTCACCTTACCAACTTTATAGAAGGGTCTTATTTCTGTCCTGGTATGGCTCAGTTGGTAGAGCATCATCCCATGAACCAACTCGTCATAGTTTAACCAGAAGGTCAAGGCACATGTCCCAGTTTCAGGCTCAGGGAGGCTGCCAATCAATGTTTTTCTCTCTCCTTCTCCATTCCTCTCTCTCTAAAAACTACTTCTTAAAAGACATATATTTTAAAAATGGTCTTATTTCTTTAAAGTGCCTCTTTTTTCATCTCCAATCAGCAGTGATCATATATTTATACTCGACATTTAGATTGTGTTTTTCCTCCTACATGTACATCTAATAATATATCTTCATTCAATTATAGCTCATGCCCACTAGCTAAGGATAAATTGACAAACTCCATGAAAATCACACCTTCACTGGGGTGGGGGAGATTTTTACTAAAATGGACCATCCCCTGCTGCCAAACAGTACTTCTTCATCTCTGAAGCACATATGTAAACAAGTAGACCAATAACATTTGACAGTGATGGCTGAGTGACCCAATATTTTCTAAATGTTCTTATTAATAGCAATTCTCTAAAATTAATAATTTCCATCAACTAATACATTTAACCATAATAATTTTGTTTAGTCTGAAAGGATTTTGTAGAAAACAAATGGTAGGGCATCCCTGAGTCTGAAGAAAATGTTATGGGAGAAAATGATGCAATTCAGAAAACTTTGGCCATTAACTTTTGCTTTTCTAATGGTTAGGAAAGGACTCATTTTTCACTGTTAATGTAGCACACTTCAACCCAGTCATTTATTGGGAAGCCTCTTCTGTGCCAGGCCTGAGGAGGTTACAAAGATATAGCAGCTAGTTCCCCTCCTCAGGAAACTCTTTAATAGAGGAAAGAGACACATAAACAGACGGCAGCATTGCAATGCGGGCTGTGCCCTGGGCAGAGAACAGGCTTCTGTACAAGTTCAGAAGAGGGGTCTCTAATGCAGACCCAAGGTGAGCAGGCTTATTGAAATTCTAAAATAAAACCAGCAAACATTCACTGAGTGTTTGCTCTGTGCTGGGCACACTTATAAGCACATTTAATCTTCACCGAAAGCCAATGAGAAAAGTGCTATTACCCCACTAGAGGCCCAGTGCATGAATTCATGCACATTTGGGATCCAGTGGGTCCGCCCTGATCAATCAGGGCTGATCAGGAGGGATGGCTGGGGGGAAGGATCACAGGCAGTTGGCTGGCCCACTCTGCCCCCTGGTCAATCGAACTCCCTGTTGAACTCTGGGTGGAACTCCTGGTGGAGGGGACAATTTGCATATTAGCCTTTTACTAGATAGTATTATTAAGTGAGGTTTTTAACAGATGAAAGACTTGCCCATGGCCACACAGATCTGAAGGTGCTGGATGGGAATCCAGAGGAAGGTTATTTAAGCATATGAATGACCCCTCAGAGATGCCCCATCCAAAACCCAAAACCCATGTATGTTACCCTACATGGCAAAGAAGAATTAAAATTGCAGAGAGATGTAAGATGGTTAATCTATTGGCTTTAAATAAGGAGATTATTTTAGGTTATCCAGGTGGGCCAATGCAATCACAGGGATGCTTACAAGCAGGAGAGGGAGGCAGAAGAAGAGACAGGAAGAGATGTTAGCCACAGAAAATCAGAGGCATGCTGCACTGGGGGAAGGGGGTGTGAAGATGAAGGAAGGGGTCCCAAAATGAAAGAATGTGGGCAGCCTCTAGAAGCTGAAAAGACAAGGAAACA
Source organism: Antrozous pallidus (assembly GCA_027563665.1). NCBI lineage: Eukaryota > Metazoa > Chordata > Mammalia > Chiroptera > Vespertilionidae > Antrozous > Antrozous pallidus. The sequence continues at coordinate 14,210,081 of CM050510.1, forward strand.
GACTTTCCCCTAGGACCTCCGGAAAGCAACACAGCCCTGCCAGCACCTTGATTTCGCCCCATGGCAGACGTCTGACGCCAGAACTGAGAGATGATAAATGAGTGTTGTTTTAAGCCACTGTTGGTGGTAATTTGTTACAGCAGCCCTAGGAAATGAATACAAGGCAGATCTTTCTCATTTCAGAGCTCAAGGCCTTAACTCCAGAATCTTCTTCCTGAGTCGTAGTTTTTTTTTAATGTTCTTATTGTTTTTAGAGAGAGAGGAATGGAAGAGGGAGAAAAACATTGTTGAGAGAGAAACGTCGATCTTACTCTCCCCCTATTAGGGCTCGAGCCCACAACCCAGGCATGTACACTGATTGGGGATCAAACCTCTTGGTGTACAGGATGAGGCCCAACCAACTGAGCCGCATGCCCAGGGCCTCGTCCTCCATTTTAACACAGAAAGATATGAGCCGGTATTGTTGCACGTATAGATTGGAATATTTGGCCCTGTATTCCTCACCTTATTCGTATCTACTACGAAAGGCTGCAGCTGCCCTCTGACCTTCATATGCATCTCCACCAGGCCCTCCGGTACTCTCTCCCCACCCCCTTGGCATTTCTCATAGCGTCTGTAACTCGTCTGGAAACCAGAAGGATTCATGATGTCCTGACGTTCTTCTACAGCACTGCAAAGGTGGCAAAGGGGAACTATCAGTCACGAGCCGTGACCAGGAAGGAGCAGTATTTTCATCAGACACAGTCACTGACCCCCACCGGCCAGGCTATCGCCGCTGCGCCCATCACACCCAGCCCAGCAGCTGTTGTGTGGGGTGAACACAGCCCACGTACCTAGTGCCCTGGAATGAAAGAAGAAAATAGCTTCTCTCCCTGCATATCCAGGTGTCTGCCTTGCCTGCAACTCCCCCAAAAATGAGGGAAGAGGGTGCAGGAGACCATGTCTGCTGGCCCGCTGTCGCCTGCAGAACTGCCGAGACCCCCAGAGCAAGCGCAGAGGGAGGCTGTCTCGCCTGCTCCACCAGCCCCAGCTGCTGATCATGTTACTGTCTTCGCAGCTCGTCTCACCGCCTTCAGCACGTTCTCTAGGTCTCCTGTCACCGAGCACCCACAATGAAGCACAGCCGACTGGAAAGGGCCTTCTAACGGGCAGCCAAAAGTGCCCAGCACCAACCCCGAGGCCATCCTGACTGTGCCAGAGTCTTCAGAGCCGACTGTCAGCGTCGGGAATTTTGTGATCCCGTTGAAAGTAGTTACCCAACAGAAACAGATCAATGCTACAAATCAGAAGGTCTCGCCACCTGCTTCCTGCCCGCAGCTGGCTCCCTGAGCCCCGTTGGGCCACACTGCCTGGTGCGTGCTGAGACACTGCCTCTCCTCCCGCCTTTGAGAGCCGGCACCACAGCTGAGGCTGCCGTTCCACTTCAAGCCATGAGGACAGAGATTCAGACCTCCCAAGCTCAGGTACTGGCTCCTCAGCGCGACCTGAAACCCCCGAGACAGCGAGCGGCCCATTACCGAATAGAGTACTAAGGACGTGATGGAGACAAACACCGACCGGGTTGCACTGTCGGGCGGGGGCTCTCGCTGGCTCCAGAGGAAAGAGGATGCTTGGTTAAAATCAGAAAAGTCTTCGTGAAGGAATCTGTTGGGCCTCTATCCCTTGTTTGATCACTAATTACTGAGCACCTCCAATGTGCAAACCCCCATGCTAGGTCCCGTGGGGACACACAGGTGAATCTGAACGTGGACTCTCGTTAGAATAGCTGGCAACGTGGAAGGGGCTTCCCACAAGGACCTGGGCACCTGAGCTCTGATTCGCAGTTGTGCCACACTTGTCTTCCCCGATCCCTGCTGCTACCCGACTTTGACTCTTTAAAGTCACCAAAGGAGGAACGCACGAGGCCAAAAAGGGTGAAGAATTACGAGTTTATTAGGTCATCTGGGTACCAGATGGGCTGAGCCCCCAAAGACGGGGAGTCGGAGGTTTTTAAAGGACTCTAGGCGGGCTTTTTCCGGGCGGAGAATTCTCTGTGCAGATGCTGGGAAGCTCCGGAGGGGAGAGACAATGGTCTTAGCAAGTGGAATGTGGTCTAAGCAAGTGGAATGTCCATTGTGAAGGGGCCTACAGGTCAGTTCCCAGGGGAGGGGGCATCGATTCAATTACTTGATCAGACCTAACATTTACTTTTCTGCCTCTTGGCACCTGTGTCCCTTGTCTTCTGTTCTCTGTTCCCAGACTTTGGACTTCTCATCCCAAGTCCAGGTGTGCTCTCCCGCTCCTCCCTCCCCACCATGCTCCTTCTCTTCCTACAGCGCCCACCCTCAGACAGACCTTCATCACACCTAATGTAGCCCCATACACAGGTGCACAGGTATGGTCCAAGTACTCTTATCACAACATCCAGTTTTCTTCTTCCATGGCAGTTATCATCATCTGTACTTAGGTCATTTGTGTGTTTACTTTCTCACTGTCTGTTCTGCCACTGCCACCTGCCACGAGAAAAGCTCTCTAAAGGGCAGAGACCTTACATGTCTCACTCACCACCATATTCCTGATACCTATCCCCTCTGCCTATGCATTCAACAACAAATGTTTAATTAAGCAATACAAACATAAATTATGTGTGACTATTGGACCTCAGAGGAAGGATTGGCTATATCCAACTGGAAAGATCAGAAAAGACTTTATAGGAGAGGTACGTTTTGAGCAAAAGCTTGAAGGGTGAACAGAGTTTGGGAGGCAAAAGGTACAGAGTAACAGCGTGCAGGAGGGAGGGAGGAAGGGAAGGAGCAGGAACAGAAGAGGAAGAGGAAGCAATAACATTGCTCCCAAAAGATTGGACCGGTAGCCATCACTATCAGTTCAATCATCCACTCAGAACCTATCATTTTGAAAAGAGAACATTTTGTAGTTTTTCTTTTCTTAAGGCAATCATTTCAAAATTGAGCTATATAATCCCCTTTCCACACAACCTGGCTGGTGGAGGGGTGGAGAGGGGAGTGTTAATTTAGGCTTACCTTCTCCAGCCTCCCTCACCGCCCGAGCTCTCACTCCCAGTCAACCAGATCAACCCAGCTCTCACCTGTTTTATCTGCTTGTATTTTTTGTTTTTGTTTTGTTTTGTTTTGTTTTTAAATATATTCTTATTGATTTCAGAGAGGAAAGGAAAAAGGAAAGAGAAACATCTATGGTGAGAGAATCATTCATTGATCAGCTGCCTTCTGCATGTGCCCCACTGGGGATCGAGCCTGCAACCTGGGCATGTGCCCTGAGGAGGAATCAAAAGGTAACTCCCAGGTTCATAGGTCAATGCTCAGCCACTGAACCACCAAAGCTGGGCTCTGCTTGTGTTTTTAAGTAAGATTTTATTTGGGAAAATTATCCCATGTTTCTTTCTTTGTCTTTTCTATATGACAATTAGAATATTTATCTATCTTTTGTTTTTGTTTTTTATTCTAATGGGGAAAAATGCAAGTTTTTTCCTCTTAAATAAGATTTACTTTCAGAGATTTGGATACCTATACCATATGCAGATTGTTCAGTGTATTCATTCTTTTAAGAAGATAGTGTTAAAATATGGATTTTCTCTTCTTTCCTATAGATTCTATGAGCCATGTATAGGCATATCTGCAAAGTATGTGTATAATTATGTTGAAAGACACAACTCTATCATGGACATGTTTAAAGAAATGGACATGGAGAAAATGCATTTAAATATCTAGGTAGAAAAAAATTGCCTTCTGGGTACTGGGACAGTGTGCTAAATTTGAAGAATGACTTGAAATAAATGGAGTAGCTTCAACATATTTTGAACTGCATTCAAAAAAAGATTATTGACACACTCTCCCTCTCAGGAGCCTCAAATGCCTCTCCCTTCTTCCTCCTCTTCTCCACATGCATACATTTCCCAACCTGTAAGGGACCCCACAAGACTCACAACCAGGGGAGCAATGGCAGCAGGAGCTTGTCCTTATGAGAATAAACAAGTCATCTTTTCTGTCAAAGAACAGTTTAGACAGCCACCATTTTGGACTGCAGCTCCACATGGCTTGCAGCTCCCCTGGGGGCCACCATGTTGAAACAGCAAAGGCCAACCCCTCCCTTTGAATCGGCCAATCACGAAAGACTATGCACCTGAGCTCCAATCAAGAGCAAAGGGCAGGTCACTTGCGTAAGGGATTATAAACCCGAGCAGCCCTCCTGCTCAGGGTGCGGGCACTTCCAGACCTTGCGTGCACACCCTTCTACATAGAAGTAAAGATGTTTGCCTTGCTGCCTGGTTCCCGAGTATGTTTTGTGTTCTACCAGGATCCCTGACTTGGGGAGCTTGCCTTATTTCTAACATCCTTAACTCCCTGAACCTGCTCCTAAGGCCCCCTTCTCCCTGGTTCTCCAGTGAGCTGACAGCAGCCCTGCCATGGCTCACTTTCCTATAATGTTTTTGAGAAGAGCTTCTACCCTAGCCCTTCCTTCTTTCTCTGTTCCCCAGCTTTAATAAACGCCCTCTCAAAATCACCTGGGCACGCAACGTGAACTCTTTCCTGCGTGAAGAACTCACACTACAGGCCGGCCTGTCCACAAACAAAATAACTCAATTAAGAAACAGGCAAAAGATTTCAACAGACATTTTACCAAAGAGGATTTATAAATGGTTAATGTGCTTGTGAGAAGATGCTTAACATCATTACTCATCAGGGAAATGGAAAAAAAAGATTAATTATGAAAATTCAAAGTGCGCTTATCAACTCTGACATTTATGTTGCATTCTGCTTCTGACATCCTGCTAGTAATTGTTTCCAAGTCAAAAGGAGAATCAATGATTCTTACCCTGTGACTCAAATACCTACGTCTTCATAGATTATATCCTATACTTCCATTTAAAAATACCCCCTCGGAGGGTAGGCGGGGCGGGTGGATAGGTGGGAAGTAATCAACCAAAAACCTTGTATGCATATATTCATGACCCATGGCCACCGACAATTGGGCTAATGAGGGGGCGGGGGATGAGGGTGAGCAAGCTGGAGGGGTCCAATGGCGGAAAAGGAGAGGATATACTTTCAACAATAAAGAATTATTTTTTAACGAATTATTAGAAAATAAAATAAAAATGTCATTCCTGCACAAACCCTTATCTGCCGTGGCCTAGTTAAGAAACACTTCGCTTCATTCTTGACTGGTATTAAGAACTTTTACATCCAAAAAGACTCAGAATACTGCTTTTGATCAATCCTTACCTGACCTTAGAGGCTGCATCTCTGCTACAGCAAAGTCCCAAGTAATAAAATTGTATGATGGTAAGTCTCACCCATCTAAGAGCCCATTCTAATAACATAATTTGGAGTTCAGCTACAAATGGATTTGAAGAATAGTTTTCATATCTTGGTGAAAAGTTATAGAAGGAAGACTGGTGATCCAACAGAGAGATACAAATTCAGGATAAAAGTCATGGTATTTCCAGGATTCTCTCGTCCCATCAGGCTACCCACTCTCTCCTGCTGTGCTGCCTTTCGTATTAGAACGCCTTGGTTTCTGTCTCCAGTTCACTAAGGCATGCAGCAGGGAATTCCTGCCCCTCAAGCCCAGACACCCCCTCACCCAGAAGCAGCTGGCTTAATAGAATGGTGGAATGGCCTGTTCCCACTTATTTAAGGGGAAAAACCATAACACGTCTGAGTTCTAACCTTCTTCCTGCTGTGCTGCTGAGAATGAGAACGGATGAGAGAAGGGAGGGTCCGTGTCTTTCTTTGTCTGTGGTTGCTCTTTGAACAAATCCCCAGACATTTTTTCTATGAAGAGAGATGATACAAAGGGCGAGAAGTCATGGCAGGATGGCGAGATGGAATCCAGGCAAAATCTTTCCCTGGACCTTAAAAGTACGTTTTGACCTTGTCCATTTAAAAAAAAAAAATGTTTAGGTCCCTCCAGCCAGTCAAAATGAAATCTAGGGGCAAACCGCCAAACCCATCTTCAGTCAAGTTTCTTTCAAACTGATTCTGTCCTTAATCTGCCAATGTTGACATTCACTGCCATTCGCATCAATGTGAGGATCTGGGGGAAGATGTTCAGAACATGACACAAGATAATATGCGAAATTGACTGAATTATCAAAGGTGAGTCATGGTTCCATTTGTTCTGCTAAAGCATACACAGAAATTGTTCATGGAGATGGACTCTAAAAGCAAAGGTAAGCCCTAACCAGTATGGTTCAGTGGATAGAGCGTCGGCCTGCGGACTGAAAGGTCCCAGGTTCGATTCTGGTCAAGGGCATGTACCTTGGTTGCGGGCACATCCCCAGTAGGGGGTGTGCAGGAGGCAGCTGATCGATGTTTCTCTCTCATCAATGTTTCTAACTCTCTATCCCTCTTCTTTCTTCTCTGTAAAAAAAAAAAAAAAAATCAATATATATATATATGTGTGTGTATATATATATATATATATATATCCTAATAAAAGAGTAACATGCAAATGTGACCAGACCATACCTTGGCTCCTGATTGGCTATGCTACCTGCCAATCAGGAGCGGGGGGCGGGGCTGTGCAGTGCCCGATTCTGCCTCTCCCACCACCTCTGCACAGCCTGGGGAGCAAGCACGGTGGGCCTGGGGAGCAAACGCTGCACTGGTGGTCCGGGCAAGCCCACGGTGCCAGTTCCCCAGGCCACACGGAGGCACAGCAGGAAGGCCAGCCACCTCTGTGCTTTGCCGTGGGTGCCTGGGGTCCGAGATCATGAAGGGCACGAGCACAGGTGTCCCAGATCACTGGTGTGCACACGAAGAGCAGGGCCACTGGAGGCTGGGGGAAGACTGGCTACTGCCATGCTTTGCTGCAGGCACCAGGGGTCCCAGATTGTGCAGGGTATGTGCGCACAGGGGTCCCAGATCACCATGGTGGAGGGGCCAAAGCAGAGGCCATTAGGGGTGATCAGGCCAGGAGGGGAAGGCAGTTGGGGGTGATCAGGCCAGGAGGGGTGGGCAGTTGAGGGTGATCAGGCTGATCGTGGGGTCAATTGGGGCCAAGCAGGCTGGCACAGGGGACCAGTTGCAGAGTGATTAGCAAGCAGAGTGGTTAGGGGTGATCAAGCAGTCAGGCAGGTGAGCGGTTAGGAGCGGATTGCGAGGGGGTTGTCCAAGTGCCAGATTAGGCCCAATCTCACAGGGATCTCAGATTGGAGAGGATGCAGGCCAGACTGAGAGACAACCCCCACCCCAAACCCCCACATGCATGAATTTTGTGCACCGGGCCACTAGTATGTATATATTAAAACAAAGGTAAGCTATGGGGGCCTTCTCTCTCAGCCCCAGTCTAGGACGATGAGTCTGAATTAAGGTAGGGAAGATTTTATCTGAGAGGTGCAAGCCCAGGAGGAGGTGAGGGTGAAGAAAAGCGGAAGTGAGACAGAGAAAGATTTACAGCGATGCCAGTGAGTCATTGCTGTCTGGCTTGTCCTTTACACTGAGTCACAAAGAGAGGTCGCTGGTTATTCAGCAAGTTCATCTGAGGCTGTGGGACTTTTTCTTGGGAAGGCCGCACAGAGAAGCTATACCTCAGGAAGGTCTATAGACGGAAGAAAGGAAAGGAAATTCACCTGCCCAGCTCCCTTCCCTCTCCCATTTCCCATTAGTTAAAGTTTACCCATGGAGAGCAAATGGACTTCCCTGCACTGCCAGGCTGTGGCCTCGGCCCCCGGATGGCACAGGGAACACCAAACTCCACACCTGCAGGATGGCATTCCATCCAGGTCTGGAAGTGAAAAGAGTGACTGGGTGCAGATGAGTTCTGTGTGTGTGTGTGTGTGTGTGTCCATGAAGCCCTGAGACTTCACCCTGGGGAGCCCCACAAAGACCCTCACTACTTCCCATTGAGATGTGGCCCTGATCAAAGCTGCATGAGGGGCAGTCCATGTAGGAAAGCATGACAAATAAGCATAAATAAATAAATACTACAGAAACATGCATAAGACATTTGGCACTCAAGTAGGCCCTGTGGAGGATACAAACAAGTCTGTAGCTCAGTCCTGGGCCTCAGAATCTCTAGGCAGAGGACCTAAGAAGAGAAGGGGCCCCAGAGCATGAACCAATTCACTGCACCTCCCTGGCTAGGGGTTGACGGTGTTTGTCATCTACTGCTGCTTAACACCAACACTTAGCACCTTCAGTCAACACACATGTATCATCTTGCAGTTTCTGTGGCTCAGAAATCCACTCACAGGCCTCTCCTTCCGGACTTTTACAGGCTGCAATCAGCCAGGGATGGTGGTCTCACTTGAAGGCTTAACTGGGGAGGATCCTCTCCCAAATTCACTTACCTGATGGTTGGCAAGATTCAGTCCCCTGAGGGCTGTTGGAGTGAGGGTCCCATTTAGTTGGCTGGATGGCCTGAAGTTACCCTTCTGTTTGCTTGCCACTGGGGCCTCTCCAATATGGCAGCTTGCTCATCAAAGTCAGTGAGTCTGCAAGCAAGCTAGAAGTCATGACACGCTGTAACCCAGTCACAGAAAGGACATGCCATTACTTCTGCTGTATTCTATTGGCTAGAAGTAAATCACCAGGTGCAGCCCTTCACTCAAGGGGAGAGGATTATATAACGGTATGAAAATTAGGAAGGGGGACCTTTGAGGGCCATCTTAGAAGTCAGCTTGTCATAGTTGGACTACACACCTGCAAGAGAGGACCTACAAGGCCCTTCAGAGAATGACTATTGTGGGGGAGACAGCTGGGAATGCCTGAATGGAGTGATCTCACTGATAGCTGGAAAAGCCCCAAAGATTTAGAAATGAACAATGTACTTGTAAATAGCCAATGGGGAAAAAATCACAAGAAAAATTAGAAAATATTGTAAACAGAATGAGAATGAGAATACAACATATAAAAATGTGTGGGCTACAACTAAAGCCATAAGGAAAGAAAACCTTAAGTGTTTATATGAAAGAATAAGAAAGTGTAAAATCAATGGCATAACTTGAAACTTGAAGGATAGAAAAAGATAGGCAAATTAAACTGAGATAAGTAGGAAGATGGACAGCATAAAAGTACAACAGAAAAGCAATGAAACAGAAAACAGTCTAAACAGAATGTTAACGGAACTAAAAATTGATGCTTCGAAGACAATACAGAAAATTAATAAAACCAACAATAAATTCTTTGAAGAGATCATAAGAGATAAACCTCTAGTCTACCTAAACCAAAGGAAAAGAGAGAAAATACAAATTAGGGTTGAAGAGAGGCAATCACTCCAAAAATCATAACAACAAAAGTACATTAAGGAAATAATATCAGTCACTTTATGCCAATAAATTCGATAGCTTCTTGCCGGAACCGGTTTGGCTCAGTGGATAGAGCGCCGGCCTGTGGACTGAAAGGTCCCAGGTTCGATCCCAGTCAAGGGCATATACCTTGGCTGCGGGCACATCCCCAGTAGGGGGTGTGCAAGAGGCAGCTGACAGATGTTTCTCTCTCATTGATGTTTCTTTCTATCCCTCTCCCTTCCTCTCTGTGAAAAATCAATAAAATGTATTTTAAAAATAAAAATAAATAAATTTGATAGCTTCCATAAAATGGGTCAATTCCTTAAAAATCTCAACTTATCAGGTAGAGGTTTTGCTACAGGACACATGCTTTCTTGGTGCCTGATTGGCACAAGATTTGAAACTGGGAAGGGAGAGTTACAAGAAATGCTCAAGAGAGCTCTTCAGAACAAAAGGAAATGACACCGTATGGCAGGATCTACAGGAACACATGAGAACACCAAAAATGGCAGTGTATGGATGAATACAAAAACTTTTTCTTCTCTTAATTTATGTGAAAGTCATTTGACTATTTAAAGCAAAAATCATAACACAGTATTGTTAGGCTTAAAATGTGGATAGCTATTACATTATTCCATTTATAAGAAATTTCCAGAAGAGGCAAATCCATAAAGACAAAAAGTAAATAAGTGGTTGCCAAGAGGCTGGGGAGAAGGGAATGGAGCATGACTCCTAGTGGGTACTTGGTTTCCTTTTAAAGTGATGACAATGATGAAAGAGTGGTGGGCACACAGCTTTTAAAATATAATTTTAAGAACCATATTTTAAAAGGGTGAATATTATGGCATATGAATTGTATCTCAAAAATGTATATGGATGTAATATATATGATAAAAATAGCAAAGAGAATGAAGAAATACAACTGTACTATTACAAATTTTCTACATTTTTCTTGAAGCAATTCAATATAAAGTCTGAAAAGATAGTGATAAACCAAGATGTATAGTGTAATCACTAGAGCAACCAATAAAAGCCTATCTAATAAAGAGGGAATATACTAATTGACCATCATGCTCTCACAAAGGTGGTGGTGCCCACAGCCAATAAGGTGGGAATATGCTAATTAGCTGCCATGCCCTCAAAGAGGGCAGCACCCACAGCCACAAGATGGCAGCACCCAGTCCCCTCAGCCCCACCAGGGTGGCAGGCACACTCCAGAGTCCCCTAGTCCCCTCTGTCCCCCAGCCACCCAGGGCCACCCGAGGCGCAGGCAAGCCTTGGATGGTGGCTGCCCAACTGCCCAGGGCAGCTTGAGACTCAGGTAACCAGAGCCAGCTGAGGCTTGTGCTACCGGCAGTGGCAGCAGCAGAGGTGTGATGGGGGTGTTGCCTTCCCCTGATCACCAGGTAGCCCTTGACCCTGAGGGCTCTCAGACTGTGAGAGGGGACAGGCCAGGCTGAGGGACCCCCACCAACCACCTACCACCAGTGCATGAATTTTCATGTATCAGGCCTCTAGTAAATAAATAAAAGGAGTTGTAGTTTAAAATCCAAAGCAAAGACTCCTTTTCCAATCATGATGGAGTAAGGAGGACAGGCCTCAACCTTCCTTGGTCAGAAACTGAAGAAAATGTAGGAAACAGCTGTTTTCAGACCTTGGATGACAGGTAGCACAGGCAGTGATCTATGAGAGACTAGGACAAACAGCTGGGCTCTCCGCCCAGCTTTTCGCTTGGAGGTCACGGGTACAGACAGGGGGCGTCAAGCGGAGCCTGCTGGCTTCACTGAAATAAAGACATGGAGATAAGTGTTTGGGGAGATGGAGGCAGCTGAAAATTGTGGGCCGAAGATCTGGCCTGGAGGGAGCTATGTAGACAAGACTCAAAATGGCCATCTGAGTCTACTTGGGTCTTCAATGAGTGCTGGGTTAGGCATGTATAGAGTGGGGCAAAAGAAAAAAAAAGGCCAGAAAGTTGTAAATAGAATTCCCCAGAGTTCACATGGTGGAAAGACAAACGCTCTGACCAGCGAGGGTGGAGTGTTCTCAGTGATCACCCAGGGAATTCCCAAACACAATAAAATATGATCTCAACTGCAGCACCTTCCTTAATAGGAAAACCCTCCTCGGGCAGCAAAATAATTCATATCCAGTTACAAATAGTTTCCACCTCCGTAGCTCTCACACATGGCCGCTGGGACTGCAAAACGGGACTGTCTTCGGAAAGACAGTTTGGGGGGTTTTTGTTTGTTTTTTTTTGTTTGTTTTTGGTTATTGTTGTTGCTTTTTTTTTATAAAACTAAACATACTTTTATCATACTTGGTATTTAACCCAAGGATTGAAAACATACACATACAAAAACCTGCAGCTGGAAGAGCCAGGTCTCTGGGGTGCAGGACTGCTGGCTGGCAGTGGGGGTATCAGGAAAGTCACTTCAAAATGTCCATCCTTTTCTAGTTCTTTGAACTTTGAACCATGTACATCTATTAACTACTCAACCATTTTAAAAATATATATGTTTCTAATAAAAAGTTGTGCACAGCCCTGATTTGACTCAGTGGATAGAGCGTTGACCTGTGGACTGAAAGGTCCCAGGTTCGATTCCGGTCAAGGGCATGCACCTTGGTTGCAGGGCACATCCCCAGTAGGGGGTGTGCAAAGAGGCAACTGATGAATGTTTCTCTCTCATCAATGTTTCTGACTTTCTACCTGCAAAAAATCCCTTCCTCTCTGTAAAAAAATCAATAATATATATATATATTTTTTTTTAAAAAAAGCTGTGCACAGCCGAGACCGGTTTGGTTCAGTGGATAGAGCGTCGGACTATGGACTGAAGGGTCCCGGGTTCGATTCCGGTCAAGGGCATGTACCTTGGCTGCGGGCACATCCCCAGTAGGGGGAGTGCAAGAGGCAGCTGATAGATGTCTCTCTCATCAATGTTTCTGACTTTCTATCCCTCTCCCTTCCGCTCTGTTAAAAAATCAATAAAATATATATTTTAAAAAATAAAAAAATAAAAAGCTGTGCACAGCCTTTGCAGGATGTGCGGGGTTTAGTAAGAAAGAAAAGAAAGTTATCCCAGCTGCTAATGAAATTGATTATATAAAGAAAGAGGCAGAAGTGGGAACTTTCCTGGTGTTTCTGAAGCAACGCAAATAGGCCATTTGGGCCCCTGAGAATGGCTTTGGGCAGGCACACCGGATGGGATGATGATTGGGACCAGGCTGCAAGGGGCTGGTGGACTGGACCTTATGCAGGAGGCAGAGCAGAACCGGTGAGAAAGATCCCGGCTGGAAAGGACGAGATAAAAGGAAAGGGAACTGGGGGGGGGGGGAGCGTAAATGAAGCTGCAGTGTGGGTTTAACCTCCAGGGCAGAAGTGGGCAGCTGCCTGGGGGTGGGCAGATGGAGAATCGCAGGAAATAACCAGGAGAACAGAGAACAGTAAACAGTGAGGGCAGCAGAGCCTGAGGCAGCCCTGGACAGGGGAGGAGGTACCGGCAAAACAGGCAGGCAGAGAGTCCAAGGGAGACTCGGAAGGAAGGAGGGTATGATTTCTCATCCCAGTTACTAGCTTTGAAACCTGGCCATGCCTCAGATTCACCTGTTGAACTTTTTAAAAAAATATGTAGAATCCCAGCTCCACCCTAAACCTTCTAAATTAGAAGTGGAGAGGTGGGAGAGGCAGTAGAAATACAGGTATGTGCACCATCTCCTCCGCTCGCTCCCATGTTCAGACTGCTAGCGTCTCCCACCCGAAATATGGCAGGACAGTGGACTGAACGGTCTCCCACCATCCCGTCTTCTAAGCTGTGCTCTTCCACAGGAGAGCAGGGGGTCCTGTCAAAACCAAAGCCAGATCTCACTCATCTGCTCAGAACTTCCAATGCCCCCTATCGCACTCAATGGAAGATCCTGAACCCTTTCAATGGCCTGAAGGTCCCTCCTAATCCATACCAAGCCTCCAGCCTCCTGCTCTTATCTCCCAAGCCTCCCTCCACCCCAACTTTTTCATCTTCAATTGCTGGCCTTATTGCTGTTTCTTTAAGAAGGAAAAATATGCTCCTCCTTCAGAACCTTTGGACCGGCTCTTCCATCTGCATAGTGGCTCTTTGCCCCCATGTCCACATGCCTTCTTCTCTCACTTCCTCAAGGCCTCTGCTCATGTGCCACCTTTGCAAATAGGTCTTCTTTGACCCTCTGTCTAAAATAAAATGTCTCCACCTCCATCACCTTTGGGACCCTCACTCTGCTCTGTCTTCATAGCATCTGGGACCATCTGACATAGAATATGTTTATGTGTTTATCACTTAATCTCCCCACTCAATGTAACCCCCATGTGAGCCAAAACTTGGTTTTGTTCATTGTTTTATCTCCATGTCTAGTGTACAGGTTAGTACTAGTACATGATAGAGACATCTTATATAATAAAAAGCCTAATAAGCTGATTGTCCAGTTGACCAGTTGGCCATTCAACCAATCAAAACATAGTATGTTAATGATATGTGAAGACCACTTCAACCGCTCACTATGACCACCAGGGGGCAGACGCTCCAACCAGTAGGTTAGCTTGCTGCTGGGGTCTGGCTGATCAGGACTGAGCAAGATGTGCTAGACACGGCCTGGAGCCCTCCCACGGTACCTCCGTGGCTAGCCAACCTCAGTGTCTCTCCTAGTCCCTGATAGTGCACAGATGGGGTCCCTTGGCCTGGCCTGGGCCCTCTTACAATCCAGGACCCTCCAGGGGATGTTGGAGAGCCAGTTTCAGGCCGATCCTGCAGGCCAGGCTGAGGGATCCCCACTGGTACACAAATTCATGCACCAGGCCTCTAGTAATGAATATTTTTAAATGAACAAAACTGTGTATGAGTTCTCCCAAGTGAGTCTTCTGCAGCCAGCCTGGTGAGCAACTACTGGTGTAGCTAATATAAAGTAAATTCTCAAATATTAAAATGTGGATTTGGCACTGTGTTTTTCTCAATTAGCACTGCTTTCACTGACATCCAGGGAACAGATCCTGCACACATCTGTTCGTTTAAAGCTATGCCTCCTGTCAGCATGGGGCAGGGCACCAGCGGTGGGCACACCAGGGAGCAGAGCTCTGCTCGTCTTATTCCCTGTTGGCTTCTCCATGGCAGTGTCTCCCCATCCTCGTCAGGATGGGAACAAGACCACCTCCTGCAGCCCCTGGGAAGGGAGAGGTGCCAGTTCATCATGGGAGCCACGGCAGTTGAAGAATTCCGAGCCTGATGACTGCTACTCTCTTTGGTTGTGAATTTTTTTTCTTCTGGTTTTAATTTTCTAATTCAATCGTCTGAAAACTTAAATGACATATCAGAAATAACACAGCAAAGGACAGAATCATGCTGAAGGACAGTTAAAGGGACAACCACACAAATAATACTTCCTATGTAATTAGAGCCTTATCATTTGTATATCTTATCCCACAGGGCTTATCTCAATAGCTCTGTGATAAAGTCAGTGCCAGCATCCAGGCCCCCACTTCCTAGGTAAGGACTTTGGGCTCATAAAAGTTGGACGTTTCTGATTAAAGAATAGTCAAAGACCTCAACAAGCACCTCCCTAAGGAAGACAGATGGCAAATAAGCATGTGAGACGATGCTTCACATCATACGTCATCAGGAAAAGGCAAAATAAAACAACCATGAGATACCACTACACACCTGTTAGAACAGCCCGAGTCCAGAACCCTGATGTCAAATGGTAGCCAGGGGGGCGATGGGAAGTCTCATTCCCTGCCCGTAGAAATGCCAAGCCAGGAGGAGAACCAAGATGGCAGCATAGGTAAACACCTATTGTTCTGCCCCGTGCAACAATTTAAAAATTACAACATAACAACAAAACAAACATCACCCAGAATCACCAGAAAGCTGGCTGAGTGAAAACTCCACAAATAAAAGTAAAGGTGGGACACTGAGACTCAGAAGAGCGGTGGGAGCGCAGCCTTGAAGATCGTGCGGAAACAGGTTAGGAGCCGTCCTGGTCGTGCGTGCGGGCTGTAGGGCTGGAGCAGCAACCCCAGCTAGATTTCACCAATCGGGGAGGGCGGAGACGTCCCACTGCACAGATTCCCCAGCGCCAGGCAAGGTCCGAGATCCGGGGTACGTGGAGACATCCCACTGCACTGATTCCCCAGTGCCAGGTGAGGTCCGAGGTCCGGGGGACGCACCCTGGAAGCCGGGTGCGGCAGAGGTCTCCTAGTCTGAGAAGAAACCGAGTGCTTGAAAAAGAAGTTTGCGCGCACTTAAACTGTGCCACATCACAGACGCACGACTTGCTGCCTGAAAACTTGTCTCCTGGTCCCGGAAACCACATGTTTTACAACCCTGGGCGAGACTTTGGGTGTGCAGACTCATTGGGGAGAGGCAGAGTTGTCTGGAAAGGGGAAGAGACTAGCGGCTTTCTCTTGGAGGTGCCTGCAGCCATCCCCATCCAACAGAGACCCGCGCGCACGCGAGTGCTGCATAGGACATAGCTGACACTGAGGCTGCCTGCTCAGCTCAGAGACTCCGCCCATCCAACCTGAACAATCTCCCTTCACAGCCAATTGGCCTGGAGGTCAAACCCTCCTAGGGCTAACAACAACAAGCTGGGTTTAAATTCAAAAATACTGTACAACCCATAAAAGATTGCAGTAAGAGTACCCACCTCAAGTAACTGGGGAGGCTGTGCCACTGACCCTTAGAGGACATCTACCACATAAAGCAGCCACCGTGCAGAGATATGGAAAGAAATCAGGTGTGAAAGAAATGGAGGAAAAAAGACAACTAGATATAGAGTTCAAAACCACGGTTATAAGGCTTTTCAAGAGGCACCTAGAAAAGGCCAATGAACTTAATGAGAACTATGAGGAAATAAACAACACCAACCAGGAAATGAATGAGACTTACAAGGAAATGAATGAGACCCTCAAGGAAATGAACAAGGCCTCTGAGGATATGAACGAGACCCTCACGGATATGAAAAAGGACCAACTAGAAATCAAGCATACACTGACTGAAATAAAAAATAGTACACAAAGTCCTAAAAGCAGTCCAGAGGGCCACAAGAACCCAGTCAAAGATTTGAAATACAAAGAAGCAAAATCCACTTGGCTGGAAAAGCAAGAAACAAAAATAATTCAGATAATTGAAGATATTACAAGGGGCCACTGGGACAACCTCAAGCAATACTCCGAATTATAGGGGTGCCAGAAAAAGAGAGAGAGCAAGATAATGAAAACCTACTTGAAGAAATAGTGACTGAAAACTTCCCACACCTGGTGAAAGAAACTGACTAAAAGCCCAAGAAGTACACAGAACCCCAAAATATAGGAATCTAAAGAAGACCACACCAAGACATATCATAATTAAAATGCCAAGAGCAAAAGACAAAGAGAGAATATTAAAAGCAGCAAGAGAAAAACAGTTGGTTACCTACAGGGGAGCACCCATATGATTGTCAGCAGATTTCTCAACAGAAATGATGCAGTCCAGACGGAAGTGGCAAGAAATATTCAAAATAATGAATAGCAAGAATCTACAACCAAGATTACTCTATCGAGCAAAGCTATCATTCAGAATTGAAGGTCAGATAAAGTGCTTCGCAGATAAGAAAAAGCTAAAGGAGTTCATCACCACCAAACCAATATTATATGAGATGCTGAAAGATATTCTTTAAGAAGAGGAAGAAGAAAAAGGTAAAAATATAAATTATGAACAACAAGTACACATCTATCATCAAATTAACATAAAAATCAAGTGAATTGATAGGCTGATGAACAGGATAAACTGGTGAATATAACAGAATCATGGACATAGAGAGGGAATGGACTGACAATTCTTGGGGAGAAAAGGGTTGTGGGAAGTGCAGCAAGAGACTGGACAAAAATCTAGCAACAATGGGAGAGGACAGTGGGGAGGGGGAGGTAAAGGTGGAGGGTGGGATAGGTACAGGGTGGAGGGGAGCTATAGGGGGATAAAAAAGAGGAAACAATGTAATTAATAAACTGAACAATAAAGATTAAAAAAATGGTTCTTAAAAAAAAAAAGAAAGAAAGAAAGAAAAAAGAAATGCCAAGCCGTACAACCACTTTGGAAAACAGTTTCATGGCTTCTTATAAAACTACACACATTCTCATCACATGGGATAGCAATCATACTCCTTGGTATTTCTCCAAAGGTGTGCAAAACTGATCTCCACACAAAAACCTGCACACGGATGGTTATAGCAGTTTTGCTCATAATTGCCAAAGTCGGGAGCAGTGAAGCTGTCCTTCAGCAGGTGCATGGAGAAAGAGATGGTGGTACACCCAGACTGGAGAATCATATTCAGCACTGAGAATAAATGAAAACACACGGAGGAAACTTAAATGCATGTCACTAGGTAAAAGAAGCCCATGTATAAAGCTACATACTGCCCTGGCTGGTTTGGCTCAGTGGGATAGAGCGGTGGCCTGTGGACTAAAGGGTCCCAGGTTCAATTCTGGTCAGGGGCACATGCCTGGGTTGCAATCTTGAGCTCCAGTGGGGGACATGCAGGAAGTAGCCAACCAGTGATTCTCTCTCATCATTGATGTTTCTGTCTCTCTTTCCCTTTCCCTACCTCTCTAAAATCAATAAAGATATGTATTTTCTTTAAAAAAGCTACATACTATTTGATCCCAATTATATGACATCCTGGGGCTGGGGAGGAATCAAAACTATGGAAACAGGAACAACCTGTGTTGCCAAGAATTGTGGTAGGGCAGGGAGGGGAGGATGGCTGAATGGGCAGAGCACAGAGGGTTTTTAGGGCACTGAAATTATTCTGTATGATACTACAATGGTGGATTCAGGTAACATGGAATGTACAACACCAACAGTGAACCCTAATGTAACCATGGACTTTGGGTGATCATGATGTGTCAGTGTAGGTCCATCAGTTGTAGTAAATGTACTGCTCAGTGGAGATGTTGATATTGGGAGGGAGGGGATGTACATGGGTAGGGGCAGGGCTATGTGGGAAGTCTCTGTACCTTCCCTTTAATTTTGCTCTAAACTTAAACCTATTTTAAAACCTACTCTAATTCCAAATGGCTTCCAAGACAAAGGTTAAATTATATATCATCTCAGTACGCACCTTTCAGGAAAGAATCCTAAACCGCTCTTCCAGGCTCATCCTTAGAGCTTTACTCCCCTCAGCCTCTGCCACATTCCCTCCACGATTCCCCTGGACTTCTCTGTGCACATTTACAGAATATTCTCTCAGCAGAAAATACTCTCACCTGTCTTTTCCGGCTGGCAGACTTGTACTCCTCTGTACTGTAGAAGCAAACCATAAACTCTCAGTGACCTAAAACTAAAAACTTACTTTTCACTTACTCTTCATGACTATCATGCATCAGCTGATTCCCCCTACTCCAGAAGCCAGGGTTACAGCAGTCCCCATTTAGAGCGAGCAACTACGGATGTAGCAAAAATAAAGCACTGGGGCAGAAATGAAAGAAAAAGAAAAATATATGGGATGGGAGGGAAGGGGGAAAAAAAGGGAAAAGAGAAAAGAAGGGAGGGAGGAGGAAGGGAGGGAGGGAGGGAGGGAGGGAGGGAAGGAAGGAAGGAAGGAAGGAAGGAAGGAAGGAAGGAAGGAAGGAAGGAAGGAAGGGAAGGAGGGTAATGAATTTTGCATTGATTTTTAAAACTTCTATTCAGAAATGATACTCATCAATTCCAATCACTTCCATTTTCCAAAGCAAGTTACATGCGTGGGTTCAGGAGTGGAGTCAGCAAATAGTTGGATTTAATGAGGTTTGGGGTATCCCAGGAGAGTGCAATAGAGAAAGAGGCCAAGGAGGAATGTTTAAAATGCTGGGCCTTGGTGTCTAACCTGGGTAAGAAGTGAGGTTAGGACGGGTGTTTGACAGTGGTGGGTCAATGATTTGGAGGCCTCTGTAATATTGAAGATGAATGGTTTCTGGAGGAGTTCCATGTTAATTAGAAAAGACGCATGTAAACAGGTTTTGGAGGGGCACAATTCAACCTGCAACAACTACCCACTGTTTTTCTTGTTGACTGATTTTGATTTTCTCCCAACTGGACTCTAAGTTCCACAAGAGCAGGGACCTGGTCTTTTTCACCATTATATGGTGAACAGCCATTTCAACACATAGCAGAAGCTCTCTAAAACCCAGAAATGAATGAGCAAGTGTCTTTTACTTTCACAGTATTCCTGAGAAAAGCTAATGAATGACCCAGCCACCTTGACATGATCCACAGCCTCCAAAGATGATACTGTACTTCTTCCTTCCTGTATGCCTGTGCCTTCCTCCCACTGAGAAGTGGAGTTTATTTTCCCTTCCTTTAAATCAATGCACACCCGAGGACTTCTCTGATGAATAGACTACAGTAGAAATACACCCTGGATCTCCCAGCCCAAACCTTAAGACTAGAAGCTTCTATTTCCTTCCTCTTAGACCTCAGTCTCCATACTGTAGAAACAGGCCATACGGAGAAGCTGCATTGAGGGCACCAGGTCCTCATTGGACAGCCAGCACCAACTGCCAATCATATGCATGAGCCGTCTTGGACATATCCATCCAGGTCTCAACTCTGCAGCCTAGGAACCAAACAACCTCCCACCTAAGACCAATCAGCCAACAAAATCACACAAAAATGACACATCGGTGGTTGTCTTAAGCTACTAAGTTCGGGGAGATTGGTTTCACAGTGATAACTGAAACAAGAACTGGCAACTAGTCACGTGATGCTGCTGTGAGAAAAACCTAAAACGTGTGGGACTGGCTTTGGGAGAAGGTGGGTGGAGGCCTGAAGACTCTCCAGAAGACTACTGTGAAGGCTGGCAGAGCAATGAGGCAAAGGGGTGCAATTTAGAAACCAGGAAATGCCCTAGCTGCTTTGGCTCAGTAGATAGAGCACTGGCCTGCGGACTGGAGGGTCCCAGGTTCGATTCCAGTCACGGGCACATGCTCGGGTTGTGAGCTCAGTCCCCAGTAGCGGGTGTGCAGGAGGCAGCCAGGCCATGATTCTCTCTCATCACTGATGTTTTCTATCTGTCTCCCTCTCCCTTCCTCTCTGAAATCAATAAAAATATTTTAAAAAAGAAACCAGGGGAAATTTTACTGAAACTGTTGCCTGTGGTGACATCACCAATAGAAAGGGTGCCCACAAGCTTGTGGGTCTGGGAAGGAGGTTTCCAGGCAAAAGGAAATCACCAGTGGCTTCTTTTCCCTTTATAGACCCTGACAGAATTCAAAGGAAGGGAATGGACGAAATAAAGAACTCTCTGAGCAGAATTTAGAGGGCAAGTAAAGTCAGGGAAGTCTTCAAAGCAGCAGCATGTTCTCAATGTAAAAAAATGGCCTCACGGCAAAGATGAAATGTAAGGTACCACCAGGAAAACAGAGCTTCAATATGAAATTCAGATCAAAAGTGCACGTCTACATTTTTAAATTTTTTTTGCAAAAACCTTAGAAAGTTGTAAGTTGGTGCCTTAGAGATCCTTATGCCAGACAAAAAATACTTCTAAGCATTTTAAGGGCCCCCAAAGAATAGAGTTTCTAAGGATATTAAGGCCATTATTCCACAGCACCTCAAAACAACTTTAATGCCATTGTATACCTAGTGAACTAGCAGAAAATGAATAATGCAGTTAAGAATCCACTGTGGATTTGGTTTCAGGGAAATGTATTGTTGATAATTCTGTGAAATTATTTCAATCTTTCTAGAGAGTAGTCTGGCAATAAGCAAGAAAATGTTCGAGCCTTTTTTTCCAAGCAATCCATCTTTGGGGATATCGACCTAAGATAATGACCCCAAAAAGATAATTTTAAAACCTATTGGTCTAAACAAACCTTCACAGTCACGTTATTTATAGGGAAGAAGAAACTGGAAACAACTCAAATGTCTAAAAATAGAGATATGGATGAGCAAACTGTGGCATATTTACACGATGGTCTGCTCTATAATCATTAAAATGACAAGCTGATGGACTGTGTTGACTCAAGGTTATGTGGGCTTGAAATATTATTAATAAGAGAGCAAAGTACAAAATGGTAAGTGCAAAGCTAGTTCAACTTCATAAAAATAAACACTGTCTATATATTTTTAATAAAATAAAGAAAATGTGCAGTAATAATTCAATGTTTAGCATATTTTTAAATTATAGGGCTTCCCACCCTCGTTTGAAAGGGTGAAGTGGATACTTTGGGAAACATGCTACAAAAAAGTTAAGGGAAGTTAGGACATGTTTATTAATGAAGAAACATTGACAGGGACCTACACTATACTCAGCCCTGAAGACACAGCAACTAGAACAAAGGAAAAGTAAAATAGAGTCCCTGGGCTCAATAAGCATTCAAGAAGCAAAAAGGGCACAACAGATGATAGTTTACATTAATTATTTTGTCCGAGTCTGTAGAAAAGACCAAAGGGTATTTTTAGAAGCTTTAAGTTTTACAAACACTTGCTAGAGTTCTGTGAGCATTTTGCAAATAGAATTAGGCCTTGATTTTGTGAAATTGCTGATTTTTAACTAATACTTTGTTTTTAAATGCTGATTTTAACTATTATTTCTATTTTAAAATGTTCTTTTAAAACACTTGAACACTGGGGAGGAGGGGGCCACAGGGGGAGAAGAAAGCCAAAAAGTGCATCAGCTAAACCCAACCCTATTCCTGAGGAATAATCATTTTTAACATCTGTAAGCCTCACTTCAGCCAGGTGCATTTAGTCAGAGTTCAACCAGAGAAGCAGACCAGGAGGAGATATGTTTTCATAGCTCCATTAAAAGGAACTGATTTATACCGTTGTGGGGCTGACCAGACAAGTTCGAAGTCAATGGGACAGGCCATCAGGAAGGACACGTGGAACTGGGGACTCAGGCTACAGCAGCTGCACATCGGTGGAACTTCTTCCTCAGGGAAGCCTCAGCTCTGCCATTGAGCTGAATCAGGCCCACCCAGATGATGACAATATCCCTTAGGCCGACTGATCATAGATTTTAACCAGACCTAAAAATTACCTCCTCAACAACATCTAGGTGAGTATTTGACTAAATAACTGAAAAGTTTAGCCTAGACAAGTTGACATGTCAAAAAGACCATGACAGTCCAGCCCTTGTCCACTTGGCACCCACACATATCTCCTTAAGTCATAATCTCCAGACAAAGACAATAACAAGTCATACTTCCATGTAACATGATACGACTAGCTGTGTACAACCGAATCTTGCTAACCCTTTTCCAGGGAGGAAGTAGTCCCTAGGTATCATTCACTCTTCTCAGATATTCTGTAAGTTAAATACTGTGACATAAAGTCAGCTTTTACCAATATATCTTACATTAGATGAGGGGATAAGAAATGGGGGGGGGGGAAATATTTGCTTACTGTATATACAAATATATCCATTAAGAAACAGAGAAAGAACAATTAATCCTTATTTGTACAGCTGGTCACCTGGTCATAGCAACTATAAGTATACTAGAGGCCCGGTGCACAAAGTTTGTGCACTGGTGAGGTGGGGGAGTTGTCCCTTAGCCTGGCCTGCACCCTCTCATAATTCAGGATCCCACAGGATCAGGCCTAAACCAGCAGTCGGACATCCCTCTCGCAATCCGGGACTGCTGGCTCCCAACCACTTGCCTGCTTGCCTCATAGCCCCTAACCACCTCTGCCTCTGCCCCTGCTGCCACAGCTTCATCCGGAAGGATGTCCGGAAGGTCGTTCAGCTGTCCAGTCTAATTAGCACACTATGCTTTTATTATAGATACTTCTATTTTCCATTCTATATTCTCTTTGCCCTCAGCAAACACCTCAGCTGGCCTTGGTTCTTAACCAAGCCTTCATCCATGAAGAGCCTGGGGCACTCGTAGTCCCGGCTAAGCTGGATTGCTGCAGCTTTCCACTGACTTTAATCACAGGACAATCCTCACTATTTATTTACATTTGCTGCTCCTCTCCATGCTCTTCAGTCTCTGGGGGAAGCCTAAAGGACAAAGTGTGAAGCTTGGCTGAACCTCCTCCGCCTTCCTAGGTATTCACAGCACATCACACCCCACCCAGCAGCTCCTCTGATCCTATGTCCTTCTAGGGGGTCACCTTAGGGACTATTCTGAAGTCTTCTATCCAGAGAAGCTGAGAAATGGTTGTTTGCAGTCACTTTTCCTTATTCTCTCTCAGTGCCCGCCCCTTCTCCTTCAGCCAGCTAGCAACCACTAGGTCTCCCTTGTGGGAGGCAGCCTGGAAACCATATATGGAGAGTCTGTCTAATTACTAATTATGCTTTTTCAACTGAGGAAGCTATGCTATGATTTTGTTTTTTGATTCATCCATCCAGCTTTCACTTTTGTGATACCACAGCAGATTCTTCTTCCTCCTCCCCCCACCCCCAACTTCCTTTAAAGAGTGTTTTGGTTCTGATGGGTCAGCTCAATGCAGGAAAAATCAACTGGCTTTGCATCATGAGAAACTGTATCACAAAATCTTAACCAAGCATTATTCAGGAGAAAGAAAAAGAGAATTGGTGTGACAACACTGTGGGAAGGGGTAGGAAGGGGTGAACCTCCAAGCTTAAAAGGCCCTATTTCCTAGTGTTCACTTCCCACTCATCGCTTTAAATACCCATTCTTTTGTGTTTCCGCATCTTTGTAATCAGTTCTTGTCAGTAGGAATCGCATTGTGAACTCGCTCTTTAAATGCCTTAGTTCTATGACTAGGTGAGCTCATAGAACCTAAAAGATCAGCCTGCATAAGGTCCTGAGAGGGGAGATGGAGGGCAAGAGGGAAGCAGGAGTCCATGGGCAGCTCCTCGGAGAAGGGGAGAGCTGACAGCTGAGCACACGAAGGGTCTAAAAGAGCACTGAGTGCCCAATACCCTGAATTAAGTTAGCAAGTGGGGTCCTTTGCTGGGGCCTGGACTGCACACTGGCCCCATGGGATTAATGAGACACACTGTTTAGGGTCTAGGTAGGGGCATCGGAATCGGTCTCATGATTTGCCTCAGAATTACCTGGGGCAGGACTTTCAAATGTTATACACACACACACACACACACACACACACACACACACACACACACGTGATTTTAGAATGGGTTCTGATACAGAAGAGGAGAAAGAGGCTTTAGAAGCTCCTTTGGTGGCCCTGGCCTGTGTGATTCAGCGGTTGGAGCATCCTTCAGTACACCGAAAGTTTGCAGGTGTGATTTCCGGTCAGGCCTAGGTTTACAGATTTGATTCTTGGTCTGAGTGCCTATGGGAGGCAACTGATCCCTGTGTCTCTCTCACGGCGATGTTTCTCTTCTCTCCCTCTTTCTCTCTCTCTCTAAAATAAATAAAATATATCCTTGGGGGAGGATTAAAAAAACAAACAACAACAAAAAAAACCTCTGTATCATTAGCCACAACTCAGCCACTTCTCTGACTTAAATTGCAAAGCCACAGGAAACTCTCCCCAAACGCTGCTTCCCGGGATGAGCCATTTTCTACAGTCAGCACAGCTCAAACCAGGTTCATCCGGAAGGACGTCCGGAAGGTCATTCAGCTGTCCAGTCTAATTAGCCTATTATGCTTTTATTACTATAGATACCTCTATTTTTTGGAGGAAATGGAAATTGTGTCGGAGTGACATCCTTTGAGTCCTAGATCAAGATTGCTTCCTGAAGCCACACTAGAGGGAGCCACTACAGCCCTCTCTCTCCCCTTTCTCCCCTCTCCCTCTCAACCAGAAGAGAGGAAGAGCCACTTTCCCCGGATTCCTGAGGACCCCATTATTGGCTGATCCCGGAGAGAAGCACTGTGCCCCAGGACATGCGGTGTGCTGATTAGCCAGTCAAGGCCACCTACCCACACTACCAAGCTGGGAAGGGAAGAAGGAAGTCCCCAGTGGAAATTTGGAGTGTTTCTGTCAGAAGGACAGGTGGATGCTGGGCATTCACTCCTTGGGCTGTGCCTCCCTCAGTGGGCGGCTTTGTGCAACACGCCCTTCCTCAAACACATCAGACAAAGGCTCTCAGGAAACAGACATCCAGAAACCTGTCCCTGACCTCAAGCAGCCTACACTTT
Source organism: Antrozous pallidus (assembly GCA_027563665.1). Taxonomy (NCBI): domain Eukaryota; kingdom Metazoa; phylum Chordata; class Mammalia; order Chiroptera; family Vespertilionidae; genus Antrozous; species Antrozous pallidus. The sequence continues at coordinate 14,235,382 of CM050510.1, forward strand.
AGTCAACAAGCATCACAGGTGTTCACTTTAGAAAAAGAAAGAAAAGAAGCTGGCCTATCTAACTGTATATTCCCTTTTTTGGATTTCAACTCTTTATGGCCCAGCAAAGTTCTTAAAAATGAAGCGTTTTGTAAGTGGTTCATTTTCTTCATCCAGGTATTTAATATCATTCATTTTAAATGTCCCCCCTGAGATGGCCTCCTGTTAAAATTGTGTGAGCTGTCCCCACAGAGCCGCCTCAGGCAGTCTCCTCTGGGGTGTCTAGGGCCAGGAGAAAAGAGTGACGGGTGAGGAGGCACAAGACCTGGGTTCTACCCACTTCTCAGCCTTTCCTAGTGGGATGCAGGGTAAGTGGCTTTCTTCCCCAAATAGAAAGGTGGGGGGGGGGGGCGCCCCAGGCAAGACACCTTGAGCATTCCTTAACTGTTTGTGGGCTAAATCCAAGGCGCCTGGCTATCCCTTTTGTTAAGACTATGGGATCCGCTCATAGCCTTTAGTCAAGAAATTCCAATGACAGAAATATACAAAAACCAAACAGAGGTGGAAGCTGCTTTAATTAACAATGTTTTAGCTCTGACCTTTCAGTGCAATTAAGGTTGTTTCCCAGCCTTCCGGGCTTCCTATCCACATCTATTAGCTGGATGGGGATTGGTTTTCGGCACCTTTGTATTTTGGAATATAAATAAACTGCTGCTGTTTGGGTGTCAGATGCTGTCTCTCTCTCAGAGAGAACAGACATCCCACCTGGCCCCAGCTACTTTTTCTATTACTGCGTCTTTGTTCTTCTATACTTTTATTTCTTAATCCCCAGCTCCTCTACTCAGAAACTGGACCCAATCTCTATCTCTCCACGCTGATGTAGAAAAGAGAGAAAAACACCCACAGAAAGGTGCATTGTGGGGAGCTGGCACGGCCATGGCATACTCCGCCCCAGGGTGCCTTATGTGCCGTGCCAGCTCAGCCAGGTTCAGTGACCCTGAGTGGGGGCGGTGAAGGATTGAGAAAAGACAGACAAGAGAAGGACACTGGGTCTGGGTGGGACGCTGCTCCCGGATGGAGAAGACAGCGCCACGGACTACAAGCCGTGTCTTTATTTTATAGCCGATGCCACAAGGCAAAGTAAGGGCTGGTCAAAATGTTTACAGCATTCTCGTGGGGTTCGATCCTACTCAATTACATGCACCTGAACTCTATCAAACCCACATCACTCAGGCACGTGGGGCCACATGTACGGAGGACAGGTTCAAGCTCACAGCCACAGCTGTTGCTATGACTGTGCGGGGAGGGCTCTGCCCTCCAAGCTGGGACTTGCACGCGGCCACCAGAGGACTGTGCCCTCTCCTGAGTCCGAGGCTTGAACCTGCGCTAACACTGTGGCCGCTCTCCATAGTGCTTTTTAAATCTTACGACAACTTGGAACTCAGAGTACCTAAGTGTCTAACCTTTCCCAGTTTACACTGAACAGAGCTACCCGCCCCCAGAGGAGCTCTGTTTTCAGGAAAATAAAGATACTCAGCAGCACCCTCGGTGGCCCGGCTCTGCCTCCGGCTTCAACAGTGTTCGGGGGCACAGCCCCAGGGACCCCCTGCCTGGAGCCTCCGGCCCCTCCTGCTCTTTTCCATCTCACCTGCACGTCCACCTGCGGCCCAGCCTGCACCCCGGGTTCCACCCTCATTCCTTATGGCCGACCCCCCAGAGCTCCCCATCGGCCAGAGTGACACCCCCGCCCCCCGCTCTCCTCCATCTCCACCTGCACCTCCACCTGCGGCCCAGCCTGCACCCCGGGTTCCACCTTCACTCCTTGTGGCCGACCCCCCAGAGCTCCCCATCCTCCAGGATGACCCCCCCTCCTGCTCTCCTCCATCACACCTGCACCTCCACCTGCGGCTCAGCCTGCACGCCGGGTTCCACCCTCACTCCTTATGGCCGAACCCCCAGGAGCTCCCCATCCACCAGGATGACCCCCGAGGTGGAGGCTGCAGCCAGCGGCCTCTGCGCCCACACCCACCTCTCTCGGAGCTCCATCTCCACCGAGACGTGTGGCCTCCCGAGGGCCGGGCTCCCCCGAGCTGGCGGAGCAGCAGCGGAGGCCGGAGCCTCTGGAAGACGCGGCTCCAGCGGGCGGCCTCTCCCAGGACGGGCTTGCTTCCCAGGGGCGGGGGCCGCGCTCAGGGCCATGGCGGCCGCCTGGCTGGGAGAGGGGCCTGACCCAGGCCCGTGGGGGGCTGCAGGCCCGGGTCTCCCCGCAGGACCTCCGCTCCGGGGCTTCCTGCAGAACCACTTCCGGGGCAGGAGGTGCAGCTCATCAAGAAGAGGGGACACCTGACTCCCCTCCGCAGGCGGCCCCAGGCTGGGCTGGGTGAGCATCTCTGGGAAAGGTCACCCTCCAGCACCACCAGGAGCCTGTGGGGCCCAGAGGCCTTTGAGGGGCCCCTCTGCACCCCCTGGGGCCTGGCTTTGACCTGAGCCTCTTCCCGAAACTACTATCCATTCCTGTAACCACCCTGCAGCCCTCTCCATGCACTGGGCCAAATGAAACAGTAACGCTTTCTGCAGCAAAAAAAAAGATACTCCCCAATGGATAGCTGTGTACCTGCTAGGTGCGGGCGATGGCTGGGCTCTTGGACTGGCAGAGACAAAGGGCCCAGCTCCTATTCGTGTCAGGGACACAGACCAGTAAATAGACAATCTCCGTGCAATGTGCTCCACGCAGTCACTGAGATGTGCATGGGCTGCCATTCCATCCGAAAGGCTGCCCACGAGTCTTGATGGCTGAAGGGGAGTTTACCATGTGAAAAGGCAGGAAGGAAAGGGGTCGGGGGTTAGGTGAGCACTTGGGGTGAAGGGAGAGGCACATGCTGGGGCAGGATGAAGCACCGTGTATCTGCTCCACATTGTTTGCCTCTCCACGTCTGCCCACCTGGCTCTGTGACTGGGGCTGCCTCTTCAGAATGGGTCTCCGGGCTCCTTGCCTTCAGGCTTCTAATGGGTTCAGCCAAGGGACAACACCAGGTGGAGAATGGAGGAAAGTGGGAGACAAATTTCAGATAATTATCCTCCTCCGCCCCCCCCCCCGCCCCCACACACACACACCCCTCACCTGCCCCGCAGGGGGAGACCACAGCCCCAGCTCCCTAAGATGGCCCTTCTCTCTCTCTCTAGGTCCTGGGAACAGCCCTCTCTCATATTGCCCCTTCGGGTCTAGAGGTGGAATGACCTTCCATTCTTGTTTCCCTCAACTCTGCCCACACCTTTGTAAATAGTCTACTAACTCTTCAATTAGCCCTTTTGTGTGTGTTGTCTGTTTCCTGTCGGGACCTGAGGGTCGTGTGTGTGGATTATTACGGTGACAGTGAGGGGGACAGAAAGTTGGCAGGAACTGGGTCCTTGGGGGACTTGGATTCTCTGTAAAGAGTGGGTGTAGATTTTATCTTGAAGGTAACGGGAAGCCATTTCCTAAGTCATTAGGTTACATTTTAAAGCGTCATTTGTTATTATGACTAATACATGCAATATGCATAATTCAAAAGCAGCTACTTGCTTGCTACTAGGCTTTTGTAGAAATGAAGTGTCTCATCTTAGCAGAGGAGGAGCATGGAACATCAAATGGCCATGCAGCTAAAGCTGCCCATCATGACATAGGAGCTGCCACAGGTGAGCAATCCATCGTAAGGTGCAAGTGGTGGATCCAGGATCAGGCACCAGCAGGGCCAGACGGAGCAAGAAAGCAGTAGCAGCAGAAGGCCTAGAACCCCTCTATTTCAGTTCACAGCTATGGCTATCAGGGGGAGAGGTGAGACTTATTGCCATCTGTGTGAGGGGGAAAATAGGCTGGTCTTGGTTCATGGGTGAGTTTGCTTGTGCTATGGACTGAGTTTTGCCCCCCTCAATAGCATATGGTGAAGCCCTAACCCCCACTGTGATCGTATTTATAGACGAGGTCTTCAGAGCATAATTACACTTAGTTGAGATCATGAGGGTCTGGCCCCCATAATGGGATTAGTGCCTTTATTAGAAGAGACACCAGACAGCTTGCTTCCTCTCTCTCTACCAGGTGAGGACACAGCCAGAAGGTAGTTATCTACAAGCCAGGAAGACAGCTTTCGTCAGAACCTGACATTACTAACAAACTGGTCTTGAACCTCCAGCCTCCAAAACTCTAAGTTCCTTTTTGCTCAACCCAGCCCAGACTAATCCAGCTGGGGATATGGATGTAGTCATGGCTCTGAAAGACAGGGAAGTACTCCCAAAGGGCAGAGGCCCAGACAGTGCACCAAGTCACCCAGTGTGTGTGGAAAGAAGTGACCTGAGGTAGACTGTCCATGGACTCCTAGGGACTGGCAATAGCTTGGCTGGTTGATCAGGGAGCTGGAAAGAGAAAGATTATATATACACTGAGTAGCCAGATTATTATGTGTTCAGAGATCATAATAATCTGGCCACTCAGTGTATAAAAGCCTTAGTGACCGAATGACCGGTTGACCGGTTGCTATGACGTGCACTGAACACCAGGAGGAAGGTGCTCAATGCAGGAGCTGCCCCCTGGTGGTCAGTGAGCTCCCACAGTCGGCTAATCTCCCATGCTCCCTCCCCACCAGCCGGCCCTGATCAGCCCCAATCGGGACTGGGTGAGACGGCTCTGATCAGTTCTGATTGCCAGCCAGGCTGAGGAACCCCAACTGTGCACAAATTCTGGGCCCTTAGTTGAAATATAAGGGTCAATAAGATCTCATAAAAAGACCTATGGACTAGTGGTAGTGGACAAAAATATCAATATATCATCACATGGTAACACCTAACAGAGACTATGCACATGAAAGAGGTACTAGGCAACCCAGGAGACAGAATGATTGGCCCAGTGTCATCAGCCAGCCTCTAACCTCACCCATTTCACTGCTGCTACATTGGGCTCATGAATGACAGCAATCCTGGCAGGGGTGATGCTTATGCCCAGCAGCATGGGCTTCTACTCAAAGCCGATGTAGTTACTGCCACTGCTGGATGTCCAACAGGCCAGCAACAGAGCTAAGCTCTTGGATATGACACCGTCTCTCATGGAGACTGACGATTTTTACCCCGAAAGAGGCAGCAGTTAATTGATGTTAATTGAGATCAACACATACCTTGGATAGAAGTCTGTCTTTTCTTTCGTCAGGGCCTTCACCCAGAATCACCAACCAGAGACTTATGGAGTGTTTGTTCTACCTCCAAGAAACACCACAAAGCACTGCCTCAGAATGAGAGCCACGCCCTCCAGGAAAGAAGGTGGAGCAATGAGAACAAGATCACAACATCCAGCCCTAGCTGGCTTGGCTTAGTGGATACAGTGTCAGCCTGTGGACTGAAGGGTCCCAGGTTCAATTCTGGCCAAGGGCACATGCCTGGGTTGCAGACTCAATCCCCAGTGTGGGGCCTGCGAGAAGCAGCCAATCAATGGTTCTCTCTCATCATTGATGTTTCTATCTCTCTCACCTTCTCCCTTCCTCTCCAAAATCAATAAAGAAATACATTATTTTTTTAAAATATATTTTATTGATTTTTTACAGAGAGGAAAGGAGAAGGATAGAGAGTTAGAGACATCGATGAGAGAGAAACATCCATCAGCTGCCTCCTGCACACCCCCTACTGGGGATGTGCCCGCAACCAAGGTACATGTCCTTGACCAGAATCAAACAAAGGACCCTTCAGTCTGCAGGCCGACGCTCTATCCACTGAGCAAAACTGGTTTTGGCAAGAAATACATTTTTAAACACACACACACACACAAAAGATCACGACATCCATTGGGCCCATTACATTGCACACCATGGGAGCCATCAGCCCAATAGCAGCAGAATGGTCTCCTTAAGACATTTAAGGGGCCAATCCAGAGATGCTGAGCTGAAGGGGTTGGGTGCCATTCCACATCAGTGACCACTGCATGGCGCTAGTCTTGACTGGTAGAATACATGGGTTCTGGAGACCAAGGGATTTCACTCATCAAAATACAAGATAAACAAGAGTCCTGTGAAAGCCGTTCCAAGGTGGAGCAAACTTACTCTAAGAAGGGAGTTCATCTGAATGGCACGAAGGTGGGTTGCAGTGGGCCCACCCAGATCTTCTCTTCAGAGCCAATGCACTCATTCCTTCAGCTGCTAATCTCAGCCACTGACAACTCAAACTGAACGTTGTCTTCAGCCACAGGGCGTGGCCTTGCCCAAGGCCAAGCCCCCTCCCAGAGGGCAGTCCACAGCCTTGGCTGCTTAATGCAGGGTTACAAAGGCCAGACCTCTTTGCCTCTGTGAGGGGCAACTATGAAGGGCTTTCTTACCTCCAGAGCTCCTCAAAGGAGGAGCTGAAGCCTCCGTTGCTACCACATTGTTTGACAGCTTTTCACGTCAACCAGTTCTGCCTTCCTTGTGTCCTTATAAGTCAACAAGTGGCCTAGTGCACGAAATTCGTGCACAGAGGGGGGTTCCCTGAGCCCAGCCTGCACCTACTCCAATCAGGGACCCCTTCGGGGATGTGTGACCCCTAACCACCTCTGCCTACCTGCCTGATCATCTCTAAGTGCTCCCCTGCTGGCCCGATTACTCCTAACTGCCTCTGCCTTGCCCCACACCTGGGACCCAGGCTTCCCTCCCTCTGGCCAGCTATAGGCACCCAGGACCTGGGCCAACTTCACACAGGCCAGCCGCAGCCACAGGCACCCACAGGCACCCAGGACCATAGGGTATGCTGACTAACCCCAAAGCCAGAAAGGGCCCCAGAAAGGGCCGAGTCCCACTACTCTATCGTGGCGTAAAAAACTTTACCATATATGTTCTCCCCAGCCTCCTGGAGAGAGGGCATGAGCTGAGAAACTGGAGATGCTGCAGCCCCAGGGCCATTTTACCAATGGGTACATTGTCATTTTCAGATGTAGATTTGAGATAATCCATCAAACCGCTATATTTTTCAACTCTCAACTTAGATTGGTTTGCTTTAATAAAATTTATCTGATTGGCTTCCATTTTTTAATACGAATCCATAATAAGCTGTTGAGTTAACTTTCCAGCATTTAAAATAGGATTGAACGTGTCCCTCACAGAGAGATGAAATCCATAATACTACATTTGGGTGACTCGTGTTCTTACATTTTGTCTAGTATTATTGTTGAGTACACTGTTATCTCTGAGTCTTAATGCAATATCTGTTCCCCAACCTTTTTCACCATGTGGAAAAAGAATAGGATATGTCATTGCATCTAATGTGGGAAACAGGATACTGATTCATTTCACTTTAGTGCCATTTGGATTATTGGGATCTGGTTTACAATGAATGAGCAAGTCCCTTTCAAAAGGAGGTTCTCCAACTTCGTTTCTGAATATGACAGCAACCTCAGTTACACGGGGAGAATTATATCTACCTGGGTCACTATTATGATCATATTTAATTGCCATATTTACTTCCATGGGAGCTATACCTTTTGCTGCTGCTTCAGATTGGGCTTCCTTTTCTACCTCACATAGCACCTTGTACAATTTTGTTAATTCATTTATTTCATGCATGAGGTTGTTGATTATGAGTCTTTCTGAGCAGGCCTGGTTTGCTGGGATTGCTAATCTTTTACGTGTAGCTTCGGCTGTATCCAAAATATAGAGTTGAGCAAACTTCAACAGTTTTTCTTTGGACATAGTCCCACTTCTCTATTGCCAAGTTCTGAGACAGGGGAGAATGACAGGCCTTTCAGGAGTGTGACCAAAGGCTGATTTGGACAGATTCTGTGGGGGTGGGACTTCCGCCTACCTGTTGTCAGTTTCAGCTGGGATGCTGAAGCTGGGACTCGAGGGCCTTCCCTCTGGCGGTTGCCTTCCATTTTTGCTGGCATACAGCTGAAGCTACACGTAATATTAGCAATGCAGGGGCCTCATTAGACGCAGCTGCAGTGAGTTCTTGCAGCCACTGCCACCGAGGTGAGTTCTCGCTGCCGCCCCCACCGCCACCCCCACCGCCACCACTCCCGCCACCGTTCTCCGTGCCCTGGGGCCTCAGTTGACTCAGCTGTGGTGAGTTCTGGCCGCTGTAGCTGCCTCCGCTTGGTCTCCGCACCCGGGCCTGGCGCGTGATGCCTTCACCACTTTATCTCCGCTCCTGGGGCCTGGCGCTCACGCCTCTCCACCCCACCCCTTGCTCCAACTGGCTGGTAGCATAGCCAGTCAGGAGCCAAGGTACGGTCACATTTGCATGTTACTCTTTTATTAGATAGAATGTTCCAACATCACTCCCCCAAAACATCCCTTTGCGTGCAACTCCCTGTCTTGGAATCTGTTTCCTAGGGAACACAATACAAGATCTAAAGCTTCCATTTATTCTAACAAAGTAAACACAATGGAAAAGAAAGCAAGGAATTACTTTAATTTTAGGTTAGTACTGGGTGCAATTAGACTTTCATTTTGAATTTAGGCAACTTTGTTGTGTTTTTTTTTTATCTTTATTGTTCAGTTTATTAATTACATTGTTTCCCCTTTTTATCCCCCTATAGCTTCCCTCCACCCTGTACCTATCCCACCCTCCACCCTCACCTCCCCCTCCCCACTGTCCTCTCCCATTGTTGCAAGATTTTTGTCCAGTCTCTTGCTGCACTTCCCACAACCCTTTTCTCCCCAAGAATTGTCAGTCCATTCCCTCTCTATGTCCATGTCTCTGTTATATTCATCAGTCTATCCTGTTCAACAGCCTATCAATTCACTTGATTTTTATGTTCATTTGTTGATAGATGTGTATTTGTTGTTCATAATTTTCATCTTTACCTTTTTCTTCTTCCTCTTCTTAAAGAATATCTTTCAGCATTTCATATAATGTTGGTTTGGTGGTGATGAACTCCTTTAGCTTTTTCTTATCTGCAAAGCACTTCATCTGACCTTCAATTCTGAATGATAGCTTTGCTGGATAGAGTAATCTTGGTTGTAGATTCTTGCTGTTCATCACTTTGAATATTTCTTGCCACTCCCGTCTGGCCTGCATCGTTTCTGTTGAGAAATCCGCTGACAGTCGTATGGGTGCTCCCTTATAGGTAACCAACTGTTTCTCTCTTGCTGCTTTTAATATTCTCTCTTTGTCTTTTGCTCTTGGCATTTTAATTATGATGTGCCTCGGTGTGGTCCTCTTAGGGTTCCTATATATTGGGGTTCGGTGCACTTCTTGGACTCCTAAGTCAATTTCTTTCACCAGGTGTGGGAAGTTTTCAGTCACTATTTCTTCAAATAGGTTTTCATTGTCTTGGCCTCTCGCTTTTTCTGGCACCCCTATAATTCGGATGTTGGTATGCTTGAGGTTGTCCCAGAGGCCCCTTACACTATCTTCAATTTTTTGGATTCTTTTAGTTTCTTGCTTTTTCAGCTGAGTGGATTTTACCTCTTTGTATTTCAAATCTTTAACTTGGTTCTTGGGGTGCTCCAGGGCACTTTCAGGTCTTTGTATAATATTTTTTGTTTCAGTCAGTGTATGCTTAATTTCTGGTTGGTCCTTTTTCATATTCTTGAGAGTCTGCTTTATATCCTTGAGGGTCTCTTTCATTTCCACGTTGGTCTTGATCATTTCTTTGCAGGTCTCGTTTATATCCTGGAGGGTGTTGTTCATTTTCTTGTAGGACTCATTCATTTCCTTTGTGGTCTTGCTTATTTCCTTATAGGCCTCGATCTTTTGTTGGAGCCTCTTAAAAAACCCTATAACCGTGGTTCTGAATTCCATGTCCAGTTGTTTTTTTTCCTCCATTTCTTTCACATCTGATTTCTTTCCATGTTGCTGCATGGTGGCTGCTTCCCTGAGTTGGTCAATTAGCTTTGTGTGGTAGACTTCCTACTAGGGATAGTGGCTCAGCCTCCCCGGTTACCTGAGGTGGATATGGGCTGCACAGTCTTGCTGAAGTTAAGCTCAGTTAATCGTTGTTAGCACTTGGAGGGTTGACCTCCAGGCCAATTGTCTGTGAAGCTCAGCTATGCTCAGGTTGGGTGGGCGGAGTCTCCGGGCCAAGCAGACAGCGTTAGCTCCGCCCTGTGCGGCCCCAGGGACTCTGTGCCGGAGGCAATGGCCGCCAGCACCTCTGAGAGAGAGCCGCTGCGGAGCTCCACCAGCTGCCGGCTGCCGGGGAATTCAGACTTTCCCAAAATGAGTCTGCATGCGCAATGTCTCACCCAGGGTCGTAAAACAAAGCAGTCTGACGGTTTTCCGAATGAGAGGCAAGTCGCGGTGCGCTCTCTGCGCCGTCATGCAGCCGAGCTGTTCGAGCACAAGCTGCCTTCTCCACAAGCCGGGAGACCCGGCAGCACCCGAGCTTCGGCGTGCCCTCCCACTGTCCAGTTTTCACCCCGTGTGATAGTGGGTTCTCTGGACTTCGCCCAGAGCTGGAGAATCAGTCCAGTGGGATGCCTTTGTCTCCCCGTTGGAGAAAACTGGCCGGTTTTCAGCCGCCCGCCCTCTCCGCGGCGCGCACTCCAAACCTCTCTCCGTGCGAATCTTTCAACGCTGTTCACCGCCGCTCCTCCGAGTCACAGTGTCTTATCTTCACTTTTATTTGTGGAATTTTCACTCGGCGAGCTTTCTGGTGATTCTGGAAGGTGTTTGTTCTTTCGTTAAGTTGTAGTATTAAAATTGCTGATTATGACGGCAAGATAGGTGTTTTGCCTTTGCCGCCATCTTAGTTCCTCTCAACTTTGTTGTGTTTTAAAGGCAAATATTGTATGTAGTGACTAGAATTCTCACAGCCACCTACACCAGCGCCTCCTCAGCATGTTAAGAGCCACCCAGTTCATGGTATTCTGTCATGGCAGCCATGTAAACTAATATGGAGAGCCAGAAACTATTCTGAATGGCTAGCAGGTACATTTCCTTAGGTCTAGCCCAGTGGCCGGCAAACTCATTAGTCAACAGAGCCAAATATCAACAGTACAACGATTGAAATTTCTTTTGAGAGCCAAATTTTTTTAACTTAAACTTCTTCTAACGCCACTTCAAAATAGAGTTGCCCAGGCCGTGATATTTTGTGGAAGAGCCACACTCAAGGGGCCAAAGAGCCACATGTGGCTCGCGAGCCACAGTTTGCGGACCACGGGTCTAGCCAAAAGGAGAGAAAAGGAGGTTGAGTACTTTGTAATCCACAAGGGTTCTATTACACAAATTCAAAGTCCACCACTAGAAATTTATTTTTCTTTGCAGTGGCCAATGGGAGTGGGTAGGAGTGTTCCTCATGAAAGGCTAAGTTACATAAACTGTGGTAATAAATGGCTCAAGTACCTCAGTGACTTACAACAAAGATTTGTTCCTCCTTCTTTCTACTTGTCCAGTGAAGGTCAGCTGCTGCTCTGATCCAATTAATTCCACTCTGGGACTCAGGCTAATGAAGAAGTCGCATTGTGAACCACACCTGCTGACTTTTACAGCTTCTGCTCAGAAGTGGCCCATCTTCTATCAGACAAAGCAAGTCACATGGCCTCTTCTGAGTTCAACAGGGTAGGGATGTATAATCCTCCTATAAACAGAGATACCATATAGAAGAGCACCAAAATTATGGGGAAACAGTGATGCAGCCTGCCACAGAGATGTGGTTTCCTTTGCTCCTTAAAAAGTGGTTGCTGAAACCGGTTTGGCTCGGTGGATAGAGTGGCGGGCTGCAAACTGAAGGGTCCTGGGTTCAACTCCAGTCAAGGGCATGTGCCTTGGTTGTGGGTACATCCCCAGTAGGAGGTGTACAGGAGGCAGCTGATCGATGTTTCTCTCTCATCGATGTTTCTAGCTCTCTGTCCCTCTCTCTTCCTCTCTGTAAAAAAAAATTATATATATATATATTTTTTTAAGTGGTTTATAACCTGAAAGACTGCAGGTTCGATTCCTGGGCCAGCCATATGCCAGGGTTTCAGGTTCAATCCCTGGTATGGGAGGCAACCAATCAATGTGTCTTCTCTCACATCAATGTTTCTCTGTCTGTGTATCTCTCTCTTCCTCCCTCTCTTAAAAAGAAGTGGTTTATATACTCAGAAATTCAACCAAAGTAGGCCTGTACTTATAAGGTTCTTTGCATTTTATATTCATGGGACTTAAAGACTAACCATATAAGACAGTTCATCTAAAGACACCAAATACTTTGGATGTGTGGTAGACATCCTATGAACTTGCTCACCAAAGAACATTCTTATATAGTTTTAGCACATGATAAACATTTTGCCATTTCTAATCATCAGAAAATTAGAATCTTGACATCTGAAATGCAAGGGGACAAGTTAGATGGATATACATACTTTTCCTGTATTCCTGTAGCATATCTGTAATTCATAAACACATGTAAATGGGAGGTAGAGAGAGAACGGTAAGGGGAAGGAGGGAGGAAGTAAGAGAGCTAGAAATTCAGCACCATGTCCAACTCTGGAAGATCCTAATGTGACTTGTTAGTTCTGTAAGGAACCACCATGGACAGTTCCCCTGGTGGGCCTCTGCTGCTGAGAAAATGAACATTTATTCCCAATTGTTGAGAGGTATGGAGTTCTGGGGCAAACAACTAGGTTTTATCATTTTTCTAAGTAAGTCATGGAAAATCACCCACAGGATCTGATAATGCAAACATAGTTGGAATAAAAACAAGGTCTCTTCCTATTTTGATTGTCTACCCCTATGCTGTACACCTAAATCTAATATAAAATAATATTGAATGTAAGATATAATTGAAAAATAATTACTTTAAAAACAGGGTATCTCCAAACCATAAGCATTTTGTCAGGGTTACAAAAAGCTCTGTATCTTGAGGTGTCAGAGAAATGCTTGAAAGATGACACTGACATTTTGCAGAGGAAAATAAAAATGGTCTTTGTTAGGGATCCTGTCTGGGCTGTTTTTTGTGTTTTTTTGTTTTGCTTTTTTGGAATCAAAATGTGAGGATTCAGCCCTTTGAGCAGCTCAAAAACCAACCACGCCTGTAGAGTGGCATGACTTGTTCTAGCAGAGTTAGTGGCCTTGGGAGTCAAGCAAACCTGAGTCTGAATCCTGTCTCTACCACTCACCTGCAGTGTGACCTTGAACAACCTAACCTGTCTGAGCCTTAGATTTCTCGTCTATAAGTGGGGGTAATATTAGCACTTGTTCATATGGTTGGAGTGAAGATTAAATGAGATAATATTCCTAAAGTATGATAAGCTTTTAATAAGGTATAGTTATTATCACCAATCAGCATAAGCTTCATCTTTTTCATCTTCATCATCACCACCATGAGCCAATCTATAGAAAAAAATCGGGGAGGTACAAATGTAGCTTATTCATGAAACATTCCACAGGCTGGGGAGGCAATGTTTATTTTCACAAATATATTTATATTGTGATTACACATTGTAGATTTCTGATTTCAAAAAACATTGTGATGAATTGCATTAGTTAGCTGATTAATGACTGAATGCTTTCTTTAAAAAGGATTTGGGAAATTTGGGGTATTATAATCCTAATTGCTTTTCTATTAAATTTAGCACCAACCACAGCATCATAAAAATGAGTGTCTTCATGATTGAACTCCTTCCATTCTCATTTAAAAAATCTCTGAGATTTGTGATTTTATGAACTGAAATGATTTTTTTGTCCTCATTCAAAAAGAGAAAGCATCTGCTCTCTAATAATAATGTTGTAGAAAAATTACCATAGAAATCAATCATTTTGTATTTCTTTCTTGGATAGATTTTCACAACTTTGTAGGGTTTCCTCCAGGGAAAAGACAAATTTAAATCCATCAAAAATTCTTGGCTTCTAAACTGAATTGCTATCCAGCTATGTTACTTGCATAATCGCCCCCGAAGTACAAGAGTGGAGATACTGGCAATGTGTGTACGCCAAAGAGAAGCCATAAAGTGCTTCCTTTCGCTGAAAAGGTGTGTATGAATAGGGAAAAATATAGTATACAGCTGACCCTTGAACAATGCTGCTGCTAGGGGCACCAGCCTCCTGAGCAGTCAAAAGTTCAGGTATAACTACAGCGAGCCCTCCTGAACAGATTCCCAACCATGAGCTGACCCTCGAACAGCATGGGTTTGAACGACATGGACCACGAGAAAAAAGAGAAAAAAACTCCATGTAAGTGGATCCAGGCATTTCAAACCCATGTGTTCAAGGGTCAACTGCATACAGAGTTTAGGACTGTATACAGTTTCAGGCATCCAATGGGGTCATTGAAATGGATGGGGAGAGAGGGGGAGTTTATACTGGCAGGGGAACCTCTCAAACCAGAATTTTATGCCCAGCAAAAACGGTCATTCAAAAAATAGAAGTAAAATAAAGACTTTTTCAGTTAAAATCTATCTGAATACTAAAGATTCAAAAATAAATAAGAAACAGCCCAGCCGGTGTGGCTCAGTGGTTCAGCATCAATCTATGAACCAGGGGGTCACGGTTCCATTCCCGGTCAGGGCACATGCCCAGGTTGCAGGCTCCATCCCCCGAGGGGGGCGTGCAGGAGGCAGCTGATCAATGATTCTCTCTCATCATTGATGTTTCTCTCTTTCCCTCTCTCTCCCTTCCTCTCTGAAATCAATAAAAATATATTTTAAAATAATAATAATAAATAAGAAACAGTCTCAGGCCTTGAGAAGATCAGGGAGCCTAATGAGGAAGACACGTTGATGACAAGAATTTTACTATGATGGTGTAAGTGGTAGGAACGAAATAAGTTTGATTTGAATGGCCTCCGAGTCTGCGGGGTATCTTGTGAGCAGATGGAAATGTGGGTCTGGAGTTCAGGCGAGAGGAAGAGGACCTAGGAGTCACCAACATGTGATTAGTTAGCAGTTAATGCCATGGAAACACATGAAATCACTCTGCAAAGGTATGTAGTGATGGAAGAGAAGGAGAATGGAATGGGAGAACACAAATGCTAGCGGGGGGGGGGGGTGGAGGGAGAGTTGAGCTGGGCTTTATTTTCATCGGCTTTTGTAGAAGGTCCATGAGCCAAGAAACGGGGGGAGAGAAGCAGATGAAGGGAAGAGGAGGAACAAACATTAGCTGCCCTCTCGGTAATGCCAGGCGTTATTCTCGGCACTCCACATACATTATCTTACTCAGTCCCACCAGGCAGCTGCTTTATCCTATGTAACACAGGAAGAAAGGCGGCCCAGAGGTTCAGTGATAACCTCGGTCTCACATAGTAAGTGCTTGGTCTGGGATCCCAAGCCAGATGTTTAGCTCCAACACCCTCTTCTTCCCGCTGGACTGGACTGCTTCCAAAGATAGCAGGAGAGAAGCCCGACTGTACCCACCACCACTCAGCATCCCATCCTAGAGGAAGTCTAAAACCTGCAGGTGTCCCCAATTCTGTTTAAAGATGGACACTGACTCTCCATGAGTTACAGACACTCATGCACTAAGACAGTGGTGGGCAAACTCATTAGTCAACAGAACCAAATATCAACAGTACAGTGATTGAAATTTCTTTTGAGAGCCAAATTTTTAAAACTTCTTCTAATGCCACTTCTTCAAAATAGACTCACCCAGGCCGTGGTATTTCGTGGAAGAGCCACACTCAAGGGGCCAAAGAGCCGCATGTGACTCTTGAGCTGTGGTTTGCCGACCACTGCACTGAGGAATGTCCAACTCAGACCCAGTTCTTCATCTGGTTTCCTTCTAAACGGCCACACGTATCCTAAGGTCTAACTTCCTCGTCCAGCATCATCCGGTTCATATCTACAGACCAGGACATGTAACACAATCCCAGGAGGATGCGGCTATTCGTGGAATTTTAAAAAAGTAATCTAAGGTATTTGTTTAATGATAGACATGATTTCTATCCGTTACAGAAAGCAGAATCTGACTCTAAAACACTGGTTCTGAACAGGCAGAGGAGAAAGTTTACAAAGGGAAACAGTAAAATATAATAAATTAAGGGTCTGTTTGGTGGCAGGAGGAACAGTCTTCTCAACAATGCTCTGTCCCAACGATATTTTTTCCTGCCAGAGACGACCGGATCAGTGCTCTGAGAGTGTAGGACTACACATAAGCAGAGCTTTGTCTTGGGCTTTGGTCTTATTTGAACCGCTCCACAAGGGGAAACGGGGAACTGGCGTTTCACGGGCCAGAAATTAGGAGGTGGTTCTTAAAGCATCAGGACAGGGAACTTAGCTTTTGTCAGGAAACAGAATTTAAAACTGGCGAAGGTTTATTTAAATTTCAGTTATATTTGAATTGACTAACGGATATAGTTTAGGAACCATTATTACTTCTTATTCTGGTCATGATTTTTGACTCCTCAGAATTATCTAAATCCTATTTCATGGTTTTTGAGAGGAACAAACAGCTGGCAAGCTTACATATCAGAAGGGGAAACAGGTTCCTGTAATAAAATCATTGGACATCGTGAGAGTTCTTACCGTGTCTTACATCGTATAGCAAAGAACTTTACCACCTAGAACAGGCCAAGTTTTTTTTGTTTTTTTGTTTTTTTGTTTTTAATATATTTTTATTGATTTTTTTGCAGTATAACTTATAATTCATAGTAGTACATGTTTTCCTTTCCCCCTCCCCCTTATCCTCCCGCCAGCCTCCCCTACCCCCCAGCACATATCCCCACGTCCCCCCTCCCCGCCCCAGTGTCTTTCATTCATTGGTTATGCTCATATGCATGCATACAAGTCCTTCAGTTGATCTCCCCCCACATCTGCCTCCCATCCACCCCAGCCTTCTCCAGTAGCTTGACAGCCTGTTCAAGGCCACCCTGCCTCTATATCAATCACTCTCCCCTGTTTCTTTTCTTCAAAAATATCTTGCCTCTGCATACTATAAATAAATGTATAAGAACAAAAAATGTTTCAGTCTCAGTTTCAATGTCCAACTGTTCTGAGTCCCAGTTTCAGTGTCAAATAATTCTTTATGTGTACATGTCAGCAATGGTATCCAGATGGTGGACACATCGTGGCAATGCAAGATCCATCCTCTCTGGTTTGGTCCTGGGCTGCCTGCAGACATGCACAGCTGCCGACTGCTAGCATGGCAAGGTGTCGTCAGCGTCCCCCATCTCTGGGCCATCCTCGTGACTGGAACAGATCCGTCAGTTCCTCACAGTCGCAGGAACCCACATGGTCTTGGAGTTGTAGAACAGGCCAAGTTTACTTCAGACCCTTTCTCCATCCGATTAAAGAATAAATATTTAGCTCCCGAAGGTCAAAAATATATTCAATCCTTTGGTTTTTCTTATCAGCAAATAGCAAAGAAAGTGATGTATACGTGTTGTTGGAATAAATGGTTCAAGTGGTTTCTTCCGATATTCCCTGTTAAAAGTGATTTCCTTCTTAAAGGAATATTCATATTTTTGTTTCCTTTTTTTTTTTTTTCTTTCTCAGAAAGAGAACTTGAGGCTTTTGGTCAAGATAGTGACGTAAATAAACACTGCTCGGAACCTCCCACAACCACATTAAAATTACAACTACATTTCAGAACAACTATCATTCAGGACTGCCTAAATCTAGCTGAATATAAGTGCTACAACTAAAGATTTACGTAAGACGCCATGCAGAGACTAGTAGGAGGGTTGGGGGTGCAGAACAGGATGGTCCCACACCCACATTGGCCCGTGTGGCTCAGTGGATCGGAGCATCATCCCGTACACTGAAACGTGGTGGGGTTGATTCCTGGTCAGGGCATATTCAACCCCCGGTTGGGACACATATGGGAGGCAGCCCATCAATGTTTCTCTCTTGCACCTCTCTCTCTATATATATTTAAAAAGACACTATTTTTAAAATTGGGACAGATATTTTCCCTGCAGAGGTCCCCCCTGAGGAGAAAGGGGTGCCAGCCCCACATCAGGCCTCACAGCCCAGGGCTTCAATGCCAATAAGAAAAGTCCCCATGATTCCGGCTGTAAAAACCAGCAGGGATTGAGGCTGCTGGAGTCCCAGGCAATCTTTTTTTTTTTTAATATATTTTATTGATTTTTTTACAGAGCAGAAGGGAGAGGGATAGAAAGTTAGAAACATTGATGAGAGAGAGACATCGATCAGCTGCCTCTTGCACGCCCCTTACTGGGGATGTGCCCGCAGCCAAGGTACATGCCCTTGTCCGAATCAAACCGGGGACCCTTCAGTCCGCAGTCCCATGCTCTATCCACTGAGCCAAACCAGTCTGAGCCCCAGGCAATCTTCTTAAAGAGCCTGCGTACAGACTTCCTCAGACTCACGGCAGCTTGAAAGGTGCCAGGGACAAGTGGGGAGGAAGGGAATTGTCCAGTGAGGGCTGGAAGAACAGCTTTTTAATAGATGAATGGATAAGGAAGAAGTGGGTATGTACAATGGGATATGACTCAGCTGTAGGAAAGAATGAAACCTTGCCATCTGCAACACCATGGATGGACCTAGAGGGTACTATGCTGAGTGAAACAAGTCAGACAGGGAAAGATAAATGCCAGATGATTTCGCTTATATGTGGAATCTGAAAAATAAAATACATGAACCAGCAAAACAAAAACAGACTCATATAGAGAACATTTTGACAGTAGGCAGAGGGGAGAGAGTTTGGGGGACTGGGTGAAAACGGTGAAAGGGATTAAGTACGAATTGGCAGTTACAATATATAGTCACTGGGATGTAGAGTACAGCAGAGGGAATATAGTCAATAATATTCTAATAACTATGTATGGTGTCAGATGGGTACTCGATTTATTGAGATGATCATGTCATAAGTCATATAAATGTCTAATCACTGAGTTGTACACCTGAAACCAATATAATATTGTATGTCAACTGTAATTATAAAATTATAAAATATTTTTTTAAAAAATTGTATTGCGGGGACTCTTTCGCCCTCCCCATGTGAAGTCTGTACTTGTTCTTCAATAAATCTCCACCTTTGCTGTACCAAAAAAAAAAAATTGTATTGCTGTTTTCGGGGAAGGTCAACATGCCAACAGCCTGATGATGGGAAAGGCACTTAGAATAACCTGCAGGAGTATGACCAGAAGGGCAAGAATAAGAAGGAAGATTCCTGGTCCATAGGTCTGCTTTTCAGTAGATGAATGTGTGACCTGGGATTCTGCATGGCTATCGAGCTCCCAGGTGATGTCTACAGTGCTGGTCTGAGGCCCACACTCAGAATAACAAGGGTGTAGGCTAGTGGTCGGCAAACTCAATAGTCAACAGAGCCAAATATCAATAGTACAACGATTAAAATTTCTTTTGAGAGCCAAATTTTTTAAACTTAAACTTCTTGTAACGCCACTTCTTCAAAATAGACTCACCCAGGCCATGGCATTTTGTGGAAGAGCCACCCTCAAGGGGCCAGAGACACATGTGGCTTGTGAGCTACAGTTTGCCAGTCATGGGTGTAGGCAGTGAGAGGCCAGCGCTGGCTGAAAGGCTAGGTTTAACTGAGTAGGATAGTCAAAACAGGAAGAAGGACCAGAAAGAGCTAGGAAAGCCTGGCAGACATTAACCTCATAGTCACGCGGCCAAGGCAGTCTCTACTAGAGCAGAGCATCCCCACAAGTGTACCCTAAGATGCTGACCCTTAATCTTCAAGTGGCTGGAGTCCTGAGCTGGTCACTCCCATCCCCTGCAGCCTCCATTGAGGCTCAAAATCGTGCTTCTTTGTCACAGTGGGAAACAAAAGCATCATTTTCTGAGTGTGCTATGATGGGAATGAGTTGGAGGTCTGCAGGCTGAATTGAAGATTTGGCTTTGGTATGCAGGTGCCTCCGGAAAAGTCTTCAGAGGCCATGCAGAGGCCAGAACGTGGAGGGAAATGGGAGCAGGAGCAAGCCCAGCATAGGCGAGGCCAGATGGCTGCGTGTGAATGCACTGTGGCATGGGCCAGAGGACATTCAAGAGTCTGAAAGCTACAGATCAGTGTGAAATTCTAGCAATGACATGGGCCAGCACCAGAGGATGGGATTCAGGAAACGTGGGCTAGAATCAGAGTTGAGATAGACATCAGCATGGCTGGGAGAGTCTGCCAGCATCTTGAGAAGGAAATGGAATTTAAGCAAAAACATGCCTGTAATCTTACATAATAAAAGCCTAATATGCAAATTATCCCCTTCACCAGGAGTTCGACCAGGGGGCAGGGCTGGCCAGTGACCAACCAAGAGAAAGGAGGCCCTGGTCGGCAGCTGGCAGCCTCTAAGGACCCTACCTGTGCACAAATTTCGTGCACTGGGCCTCTAGTGTACATTATATTCAACACTGATATGCATGTGAAGGCTCTGGTTTCAGCAGGCTGTGTGTCATTCACCCACAGTTATGTTTGTGTACTCAGCTAATTCCTCTTATTGTTTCCCCCCCCCCCCCCAAAAAAAGGGAGCATTCAAGAATGTCTTCAGATATTGTAAACCAGCTCTGGGTCATGAACCCTGGGCAAATCCAACCGACTACCCTGTCTTCATCTTAATGTCTCATGCGAGGAGTCCCCTTACCTACGTCAGCACATGCCCAGTCCTCACGAGGGTTTGCCACGTGCGGGTACCAGAAACAGAGGAACTGTGCCATTGACGTTTCCTTTGAGGCTTTTCTCTTTCTCTGTTTAGACCTTTCAGAGGTTCAGTTTGGGATCGTCTGAGACTCCAGCTCCCCAGGAGGCCGGCGCCTTTGGGCCCAGCCTGTGATTACGGGATTGGCTCCATCAATCCCGCCGTGGTCCCAGAGCTAAATCACCAAGTGTTAAGCACATCAAGTTAAACACCACCCCGAGGACGAGAGACACCCCCCGCCCCCCAGCATTTGGCTATGAGATGAAAGTGAATTCTTAAAATTACATTTTAAAATATTTTATTTCACATTTTGAGAAATGTCAAGCCAGACTCTCCCTGCTTAGCAAGAGAACCATGCCCAAAAAGTGTCTCTTCTCTGGGGTCCAAACGCCAGCAGGCAAAGGCCTCCCAAAATGCCCTCTGTGCTCACAACTCCTTGGGTTCACAGAGCAAAACTGCCAACAGAAGCTTTGTATCCAAGGGCTTCTGCCACTGGCCAGAGAGCTGCATTTTGGTTAGAAGGAGGTGGACAGGGGAAGGACCCTTAAACACGTGGGTTGGGCAGAGGAGCAGGTGCTGTGGCTTTGCTCTGAGGGTTGGATGAAGAAAAGGTGTTAAGTTGCCCAACCAGTGGTGGGAACTTCTGTACAACTGTTCCCATGAGCTTGTAAGAGAGGACTAAATGTTCAAGAAGCTGAGCCTCCAAGATTTCAGGGCTCGGAACCAAAATCGGGGTGTTATGGGAGGTGACAGACTAAAGGGAGCTTTTCAGGAAACTGTGTTACCAAATCGGCTTGGAAGAAGCCAGAATTCACGAAGGAGCTGGAAGCGGAAGGAGGAGGAGCAGCTGTGGAGTGAGTCTGGAGGGTGAGGACCGGTGAAAAGCCCCAAAGGGTGGGGGTGGCCTGCGATTTATTCCCTGGACATCATTTTGCCCACGGCCAACTTGAGGCTGGAAAATTTTAAATTCTAGTTATCAAACAGGATTTGAAGTTAAGACTGATGACCTAGGTCTAGTTCTGGTTACTGTTTTTACTTGTAACAGCGAGTTCGGGGGGGGGCGCGCTTGGGCAAGTCTACTTCTCCAAAAAAGAAGCCTGCAAATGGCTCTAGGTAGTCCAGCCAGTAACACAGCTTTGGGAGGTGCGGGTGGAGGAGGGGTGGGGAGAGCTAGCCTGACCACAGGAGAATCAATCATCACTGTAACCTATTTAACAGTCAAAACCCACCAGGACCAGCTCAGCCACAACTTGGACTTGGCCCTTCTCCTCTCCCCCACCAATCTCCCCTTTCTACGCTGAAGCATCCATCTTATATAAAAACTGCTGTTTGAAATATTAACCCTGCTATTTGGCTTCTGTAAATGCTTGCTTGCTTAAGGAAAATCAGACTGCTCTCACTTCAGAGAGGCCATTAAACCTTCCCCGAAGTTATCAGGGCTGGCACCAGGCCAGGCCTTTGGTTGAGGTCTCAAGGCCCCAGCACATAGGGGCTCTTTAAGAACTTGTAAAAGGGGCCAGAAACACCCCATATTTGGGAGACAAAGAAGGTAAAAACATATAAATAGGAAAAATTCCTCCATGTTGGGGCCCAGAATTTAAGAGACATTTTTCTCTGGACCTGCGTGTAATAAAGTATGACTCCAAACTCTCTGAGCATTGCTTGGTTTATTCTTGTTCTCTGTAACACCAGCTCAGATCTGGGTTCCTCATACTACTTCAGTGAATTATTATACAACTTCTTCAAACCCCCATTTCAGGGGTAGAAAAACTGAGGCTCAGGGGGTTTAACCCACTAACCTAAGGTCCCATAGCTAATGCATGGCAGAGCTGCGAGTTTTCTTGTCTGTCTAAAGTACCATATTTTCTGGTGTATAAGATGATTTTTTAACCCAGGAAAATCTTTTCAAAAGTCGGGGGTCAAAATCAAATCTGATGTGTGTGTTTTTTTTTTTTTTAATTTTTATTTGGTGTGCAATGGAAGAGGGGTAGTCTATCCCAAACTCTATATTTTAACTGGAAAAGTTGGAGGTCGTCTTATACACCCAGTTGTCTCATACACCAGAAAATACGGTATTTCATCTTTCCATGTTCCTGCTCCCAGGACTCAGGTTTTCACTGCACCCGGAAGCTTGGTCCACGCCTCCAAGGCCTCCACTGGAGCTTCTGCCCCTCCTTCCACTCTCTCTGTTACCAAGCTCCAAACCAGGAAAGGGCATTCCTGACCCGCCTGCCTTCCCATGTGGCACCTGGGCGCGATCACAGGTTCCCAGTCTCCCACTGATCTGTTTGTGAAAGGTGTGGGCTGCAGGGCGGAATAGGCCCTCAGGGAAGTGGAATATCAGCTAAATCACAGCGGGAAGCCAGCCATTCGGGAGTAATGCGACCAGACGTTTCATCCTGAACCAAACACACCTGCAGAAGGGGGCGCAGGGCCGGCTGTCCCTGCATCGGGAGGAATCGCCGAGTTCTTTGTATCCCAGTCAGGAGCACTTCACGTACTAGTTTCAGGACCAAGGTTCTGGTTTTCCCACGAAGCATTTCTAACTTGGTCTCCACTAAAAGGCAGAGACCCCACCTACCCTGACCCTCCTCAGGAAGGAAGGCGCTGGGTGAGAAGCAGGCAGGGCTGCCCCACAGCAGCTCCGGGCCCTGGCTGTGCTGGGGGACCCAGGGCACAGCAGGGGGAAGCCATGGGGAAGCAGCGGCCTGCTCGTGGCTATATTGTTCCTCTCCATGCCCAGCCCTGGAAAAGCCAGGCTGACCCGGCTGAGCGGGCAGGAATGTTTGTGACGGATGCCAGGATTGCTGGGAAATGGACATGGTGTCTTACATTTTAAATGGTTTGTAAATAATAGAATCAGCGTGGGCGTGTCCAAGCCCCCCTATGCTTAGCTAAGGAATGCAGGATGGGCAGGGGGTTTGGGGGAAGATGACCTCATTTGGAATTTTTTTTAAAAGGAGAGGCTGTTTCCATTAAGATGCACTTGGTGTGAGGCACGGAAGTAAGAATGGCTTAGATCATTTTGGTGCTTATTGTCTCACAGAACAGAAAATGGGGCGGGTAGGAGGTTGCAGCCATGGAACAGGACCCTCAAAACCCAGGCAATTTTCCTTGGAACTCTTTCCTCCTCAGCGTCCTGCTCTTTGGTTCTTCCTGGCGCCTGTGGCCTCAGGAGCGCACGCTGGCCGCCACTGTCCCAGGCTGCGTCCGCACAGGGCGGTTCGCCTTAGTCTCTGCAGGTGTGTCTGCAGGCGCCGAGGCTGCTCCTGGCAGAGCTGCTTCTCACAGGCCTCCTCTCGGCAGAGAGGAAAGCGTATTTCTCCGCGAGGCCCCCACAGGCGTTCCTTTATGTCTCCTTAGCCAGCTGGGCCTCTCAGCACTTCTAGCCACCGAGGAGTCTGAGCGAGCAAGAGGCGGCTCCCTCATCTCTCTTTGGAGGTGGGCAAGGGCTGGCCGTGGCTCTGGAGTAGACGGCCGAGAGTCTCTGCCACAGAGATAAAGAGAAGTGCCGCCAAAAATCAAACAAAATAAAACAGGCCTAGCTGTAAATGCCTTTTTTTTTTTCCCCATAGAGAGTTTTAAAAAATAGCGAGACAACTTCCGAATTCTGCTGCTTCTGACCCAATGTGTCTCAGGGGAAATCGTGGATGTGTGCAAAGCTGACTATGCACGCGAGCACAGGTGTGTGCACCAATGTTGATAAGGCACAAGTGGGAACGATGGAGCACCCCCACTTCCTGCTGTTCTGCCAGGCTCCCAGTTGGCCTGGGAAGGACGGGGGGGGGGGGGGGGGGGCGCTTCCCTTTGTGTTGCCCTCGATGTGGTCTGGCTCCCAGCAAGGGCAGCGTTCTGTACCCCCGCTCCTTCTGGGCCTCGTGCCATCTGGGGGATTTGTGTAACGGCCTCCCTGCTACCTTCTCTGCCCCATCAGACCTGTCTTCTTGCCCCAGGTTGATTCCTTCCCAGAAGACCCCATGCAGAGAAACTTCAGGTGAGGCACACACACGTCTTCCCGCCATACACAGCCACGCCTGAAACCCAGTGGCCTATGCTCCAACCGAGACCCCCACTGCGAAGGATAACCGTCCGCATCCCACCTGGTGCGAGGAGGGGCCTCCCAGGCCGAGCAGCCACACGTCTGCCCCTGCAAGCTCTCCATGCAGGCGAGGGTACAGCAGAGGAGACCTCGGGGACTGGGGTTCTCCTTAGAGCAGGGATTCGAGGTAGCGTTAAAGCGGTTTGCCTCTGCTAATTGTAGAACAAGATGGCAATTACTCAGTATCAGGGCTTGTGATTCATTCATTAGCCCTAAAAGGGAGCGCTCGTGATAGCAGCAACCAAGGATGGTACACCTGCAGATACTAAGGTGAACTGAATTTCACCTGCTCCTAAAGCTGTAGGCGGAATAAAGCTATTTTCTTAAGGAAATGCAAGGGTCTATTCCCCAGCCTGCTGGAATGCTGGATTCTAAGGCCATTTAGAAATGTATGCCAAAGATGGGAACGGCCAGTCTGTAAGACGGAAATGAAACCCATGCAATGAAATGGTCTTCGGGGCCCTAACCGGTTCGGCTCAGTGCATACAGTGTCGGCCCTGAGGACTGAAAGGTCCCAGGTTCGATTCCGGTCAAGGGCATGTACTTTGGTTGCAGGCACATCCCCAGTAGGGGGTGTGCAAGAGGCAGCTGATCGATGTTTCTCTCCCATCAATGTTTCTGACTATCCCTCTCCCTTCCTCTCTGTAAAACATCAATAATATATATATTTTAAAATGGTCTTTAGGGACACAGCCAGAAACCCACAGCTCAACCTCAAAGGAACTGTTGACTACCAGGTCTCTCTAAGCGAATGCGCATGTTCCAGGCAGTAGAGCTGGGATTTTAGTTCTAGATAGAAGCTTTGAGATAAAAGCTTTACTATTGACAGTCCATACTGTTGCTCTTCCCAGTGTCACAGATAATAACTTGCCCAAGTCACCCAGCCAGGAAGTTTAGAACCAACATTTGAAGCCAAGTAGTTTGGCTCTAAAGTCTGTGCTCCCCCCCCGCCCCCCGCCCAATAGCTAGGTACCACATTTTGGGGGAGTTTCTATGGGTTGCAAGGGAGGCACCTGGGTCAAGATAGATTCACAGGATGGAGCATCCTTATCTGACCCCCAGTTCACTAGATCTGAATTGTGAAAAGACACCCATCCGGCCCCTCGTCCAGTGATCACCTTCCTAGACTGAGGTGGGCGGGACCTTCAGATATCCAAGGCCAAGGGAACTAACTCACGTGACCCCTCCTGGAACAACAGACAAGAGCTAGTATGTTCCCCTGCACCCTCAGATCCTCTCGGAATGGGCCAGAGGGTAAGTGCCAACTTTCTGCCATCGGACCCTGCCCTCTGTACCCCCCCCTCCCCGAGGCGAGTACCAATCTCCGCGCTCTGTGACAAGCCCAGGCCTCCGGAACCTCCCAGGGATGTGGTGCTGTCAATTGTTTCACAACTGCTCAGCCTCCGTTTATGGAAAGAGCCTTCTCCTTCAGTTGGTACCAGAATGCAGTGAGCTGTGGCACTCGCTGTCTCCTGGATTTTCATCTCTACCCGGTCAGCCTGGGCTGCGACTCCCCGTGGCCCCTGCCGGGAGCTTGTCCTTTCTAAAGGGCCGGTGCTGTTCATGAATTTCTTCTGTGTCCGGAGGCCCTTCACCTGCCAGGCGGCCCAAGCCCATCTAGAAACACAACCTTCCTTCTTTTACAATCTACCTCCTCAGTTCCGGCAGGAAGGAGCAGCCTGAGCAGACGCCAGCAGCTCAATGGCTCCACCATGCGGACATCAGGGAATGAGCTCCAGCAGAGTATTTCCACCACCAGCACTCCAGCAGGTACCACCCACCAGAAGCCAGAGGCTGGCGATGGGGAACAGGGACCCAAATGGAGCAGCCAGGCCATGCTTCTGGCCTGCAGAGCACAGATGGGTGCTTAGCACAGTGTCCCCCCACCCCCACCCCAGCCTCTTCTACTTCACCCAGCCTCAGGGAAGGCAGTGGCCACAATGGCCTCCTTGGGTTTCCTCAGCTCCAGGAGGGACCCATGGGGCCTGGCAACTCTGAGCTCTCCACTGGTGGCAGCTGGCAAGATGCTGCCGCTGTTTCCCCTTTTGGAGAATTAGATGGAATTGGCTTTGCCTAATTCTCTTGTCAGCCCTGCCCACCAAATCCCCTAGTGGTCTCAACAGGGCCCCCTGCAACTGCTAGCAGGATGGGGCCGAGTCTAATCTTCACCCCCGTCGGCCTTCTCTCTGCAGCTGCTGGTTCTCTGGCCCCTTCTCCCGGCTGCCATCCCAGGCCACATGGCCCTTTGAAGGAGGGGACCCTGTGCCCATCAGAGACGCAGCAATGTCTTCACCTGGGGATTCGGGAGACAGCATGAGCTTTGCTATTAAGCAGAACTGGGCCACAATGCCGGCTCCATCTGAAATGCTTGAAGCAACGAGTAGACAGGTAGACCTCTCTGAAAGTCATCTCCCCAGGGAGGAAATAACCTTTTCTTTACTTCACTTAACTATGTGCTCCATGAAGCAGACAGGATGTCTTCCCCTGTTTTGATCTGCAGCACAGTGCCTGGCACTTAGGATACACTCAACAAATAACTGAAAGGAAGGGGAAATACCTTCCCAACAGGATCATTAAGTGCACGAGACGAGATGACATATATAAAGCATGTGCTCTGTAAATCTGGAGTGCGGGTAGCAGCCGAGTGGCGACAGGGTGAAAAAGCAACTGTGGAGAATGGAGACCGAGTTTACCAGGAAATTGTAGTAGGACTGCAAGAAGGGGCCCAGGTAGGCGCTATGAGATGAATGTTTGTGTCCCACCAACCTTCATGTTAAGACCAAATTCCCGATGGGATGGGTTTGGAGGCGGGGCCTTTGACAGGTGATGGAGCTAGTGCCTCTCTAAAAGGAGATCTTGGGGAGCACTCTTGCCTCCTCCTCCATGGAGGACACAGCAGTCGACAGCTGTCTGTGAACCAGGAAGTGTGGCTCATCAGACAGTGACTCTGTCAGCACCTTGATCTTGGACTTCCCAGCCTATGGAAATGAAATAGTGTCTTGTTTAAGACACCTATTATTTTTTTATAGCAGCCTGACTGGACTAAGACAGTGGCCAATCATGAATTTACAGTAGATCCAATTTATTGTGTATGGCTTTTTTCTAGAAGTATTTGGCTGCTGGGATGCAAATATGGAAAAACTGGATTATTGGGTTCATAATGGGTTGGGGAAATACATACATTTCTTGATTAGGATAGTCCCTGCACTTATAAAGAAACACTCTTACTCAAAAAGGACATACACAAGTAATGTAGTTATGATACAGTTTATTTCAACTAAACTAAAACAAAATAACTCATTTCTTTGGGAGGGGGAAATTCTATGTATGGAGGGCTGTCCTGATTGATCGTAATGTATTTTAGAAAAAAAAAATGTTAGGTATACCACACCTCATAAAGCTCTCAGTACACAGGAGATACCAAGTAACTTTGCTAAATGACAAGACATTTGGAAATATCAAAACATGGTTATAATACAAAGTCAAATGCATGAGTTATGAATCTTATGAATTTAGAAAAAGACTGAATTGTTTTATTTTTATCTGTATAAAAAAATCATTCTCCAGCCTTCCATTTACACCTATATTTTCTTGAACAGAAATAACCTAAAATTCAAAGGCTTAAATTCTCTCTTTGTACAGCCTCAGGAATGTCCGATTCCCCTTCACATGTGCATCTGTCTAAAAAGGAACAGACCACTTCAAAGACATATAGATCTCACTTCTGTATCACAAATGCAGATTCTCCTGGGGATGAGTTCCTGATTTGGCTACCAATTCACTCAACTTAGTTCAAAAACATAAGACTGATTAGAGGATTCCACTGGCTGTCATGTAGCCCATCAGCCCTTCTTTATCGCTGAAAACCAGTTATGACACTCGGCCCTCAGCTTAACCTGCACAAATGCAATTTGGGAATTCTATGACAGTGATCTTAGCACATTTAAATGTGAAATGCAAGATTCTGATGATTAAATAATTTATTTTTTAAATATGCAAGTTGCTGTCTTTCTCAATAATCACATTTTTAATGAACAAATGAAAAACAAAATGGCAAAAGAAGCAGAAAACTTGAATTTCCAAAATGAAACAACTATAAAAATTTCATATGTAAAGACATGACTGGGATAAGCTTGTATTGCAATAATAATTGTTCATTATTGTATATAATTGGACAAAAACAGCCCTGTCTGAAAGCACTGGATCGAACTGTCTCCCCAAATCCTTCTAAGACATGATTCTACATACTAAAATAAAACATTTTAAACAAATGCAATATATCATAGGACTACCAGTTTTTATATTCCTAAAAAAATTAACTTTAACTAGTATAGCAATGATTTAAATACATGTGCTATTAAAAAATTGTAAACATACTCTTTCTTTCTTTACCTGCGAGATAATACTAAAAAGAAATTCCACAATTTCTTGATTCCTTCGAAACTAAGAACCAAAATACTAAACATAATAAATAAATATGCAACCTGGAGGCCTGGGAAAAGGGTATAGAACACCGAATATAATAATACACCAGTGTATTAAAAACCCTTCAGTGTTAAATAATCTTTCAGTATTAAAATTTCTTCATCTCAATACAGTTAGGTTTATTGCTACTATAAATAAGCTTCATATTAAGGCACCTGTCATTACATATGAGAAAAATTTGGATTCAAAACAAAGGATATATGGACTGTAAATATAGACTATTTTTCTTTCATTACAGATATTATCAATTTTAAATGTTAAGCTTTTGTATGGCAATAAATGTATTTGAACATATTTCCTGAATATAGTTAAGATGTTTATGATACTTTGATACTTTAATTAATGTATATGATACCTTAATACTCTATGATACCTTAATGTAATACTTTAATGGGGAAATAAGCAAAATCAAATCAAGAAGGTTGACAAATGACTAAATACAAGAAATATGATGACCTTTAAAAAATTACATTGTAGGGATAGTGACTATGAACAGACCTTGGCCAAGTCATTTAACTTCTCTGAGCCTCACTCTTTCCATTGGTAAAATTTCAATACTAGCTGCTCTGTCAAGTTCAGACACTGTTTCGAGACCAAATGAATTCCTTAAAAACACCTGGCAAACTAGGAAGCACTGAACAAACAAATGGTATTATCATAGGCCAGATATCTCAATTTTCTGATATTATGCTAACAAATAAGATTTAGTCATTTCCTTTTGCATCCACTTGAGAACATCCCATTTTAATCAATTAGATAGTTGTGGCATGGAGCAAAAATTTATACAGAGAGGAAATCTCTAAATCTGAGCTTCCAGAATTGTAGGGCCTGGCAGTACGCTGTGAGTGGGCCAGGCCACCTCACTGCTGCAGGGGCTCAGGGCCCGCTGACACTTCCTCACTGTGAGGA
The DNA here is from genome assembly GCA_027563665.1 of Antrozous pallidus. Lineage (NCBI taxonomy): Eukaryota > Metazoa > Chordata > Mammalia > Chiroptera > Vespertilionidae > Antrozous > Antrozous pallidus. The sequence goes on from CM050510.1 coordinate 14,265,312, forward strand.
GGGCAGGCCGCTCAGAGAGCTTGGCTTCTGCGCTCTCCTCCGTCTCCGGCAACATCTGCTCTCCTGCCACATGCACGCTCCATTAAAAGAACTACATCTCACAACAGAAAAAAAAAAGAGTTTTAAGAGTATCAAATACAGATGAGCCCAATCACAGTATATTTCTCAGCGTGGCATAAATCTGAAATGGCTCATAACCCCACCAGGTTCTTCCTGGCTCAGCCACAAGACCTCCTTCCACGTATAAAATTGTCCCGGGCCAGCTTTTTCCGAGGTATGTTCTGAGGAATGCTAGTCAGGTTAGATATTAACAAATGAAAAACATATCTGTGTTAAGTAAGTTTGGAATATGCAGAAAGAAATAAGTTTATGTGCTACAGAATTTCTCAGTCTTTGGTGTACTGAGTGTATACTGTAAAGAGGAATAGACTGTATAGCATTTCCCAAACTCATCTGACCATAGAACCCCACAAAATATTTAGAGGGCTAATAACTCTTCAAACACTCTTTGGGAAATGCTAGTCTAGCTAATTCGCCTGGTTTTAAACATCCCAGGGTTACATTTGGCAATAGTTACCCTTTTTAATTTCTAAAGGAGCAGAATCATTTTGCTCATAAGGCCAACTATGATAATAACCTCCTGGATTCCACTCCATAAGTATCCTGTCCAATTCAACTAAGAACTAAATTTCCTTTACTCCAGATCAAGGAATTCAAAGAAGTTACTCTCAAATTAATGAGAATCATTCTCTTTAGGAACTCTTTATATCCCTCCTCAAACATTAAAAATACTAATATCTAACTCTGGATCTTAGGATCTAGAATTATACTTACTTTGAGATGGGAGCATTTTATCATAATATCACTGCAATTAACACTATTAATAATAATATGTACTAGTAGTAACAGCAGTAGTGCTGGTGGTAGCACTAACTAAGCACTTATTTTGTGCCTAAATCCTCACGTTCACTCTCTGAATTTAGGACCTATTATTACACTCATTTTATTTATCTTTATTTTTAATTTATTTTAGAGAGAGGAAGGGAGCAAGAGAGAAACATCCATCCGTTGCCTCCTGCATATGGCCTGACCAGGAATCAAACTTGCCACCTTTTGATTAATGGGATGATGCTCCAACCAACTGAGACACACTGGCCAGGTTGTTACACCCATTTTAAAGATAAGTACACTGAGGTTGACAGCAATTAACTGATTTGCCAAGTGGCACACAAACTAGTAAGAACAGAATCTCAAATTTATATCTGAGACCTCACCTCAAGCTATTAATCACTACACAATGCCATCTTATATTTGGGTAACAAAACAAAAGCATTTAGGTCACACTCTGGTTGTTAAACTGGAAAGTTAGAGGGTATTCATACAGATCCAAATGGACTGATATTTGGTTTTGAATTTCCTTTTTGAGAAAACTCCTAGGAATTCCTTAAAGGTATAAATACTTAAAAAAATTTTTTTGGTTTTAATATTTTTTAAAGCAGAGAAAAATAGACTGCTATTTACCAATGATACGTTTAGGTAGGGGAAGGATTTCAGAAATCTGCATCCAAGGTGAAGACATTATCAGTGTTTTCCGCCATCACTGCAAAACGCTGATACTCTGAAACTCGCTTCTCAAAGAAATTTGTTTTCCCTTCTAAAGAAATGTTTTCCATAAAGTCAAAGGGATTTTCTGCCTGAAAAGTCTGAAAAGCAAAAAAGAAGAAATGTGATTAGATATTCTGAAGAAGCCAAATTATACCCCACAAGAAGAGCAACAGATAACAGGGCCCAAGTCTCTAACACCTATCTAGTCACCCACAGGACCACACTGTTCCCTAAGGATCTGGCTGATAAATGTTCAGATGACTAAGATCACCTACTAACCTCTTCAAGTTACTAGCATCTCTGGTATTCTAAGTAGAAGAAAAGGAAAAGGAGGTTATCTCAGGAAATGAAAGATTTAATACCAACCAACCAAAATGTTTTCAGCTTGAGAAATTTAAGACGCCATAGATATAGATATTTTTCACAGGTATTACCATAAGGTAGTCACCTAAACATAGTAGAAAATATTAAATTCCCAATAATATATCCTATATAATAAAAGAGTAATATGCAAATTGACTATACCTTCGCTACACCCAATAAGCCATGCCCACCAGCCACACCCATCAGCCAATCAGGAGCGATATGCAAATTAACACCCAACCAAGATGGAGGCTGGGGCTGCGGTGGAGCCAGCCAGTGATTGCCCTGGCTGGCAGGGCAATCGCTGGGTGCCCAAGGCCAGAAAAAACCTTGCCAAGAAGCCTTTTCTGGGGCTGAGGCGGAGCCAGCCAGCAATTGGTCCCATGACAGAGAGATCGCTGGGTGCCCAAGGCTGGAAAAAGCCTCGCCAAGACAGGGAAGGTTGGGCTGAGGGACCATCCACCCCCAGTGCACGAATTTCATGCACTAAGCCCCTAGTCCTATCTAATAAAAGAGTAATATGCAAATCTGACCTTTGCTATACCCATAAGCCATGCCCACCAGCCACACTCACCAGCCAATCAGGAGCATGGGGGCATGGCCGAGGCGGCCTGGGCCTGGGGGAGCCTGAAGGCATGGCCGAGGTGGCCCGGGTCTGGGGGGGCCTAGGGGTGTGTGGCTGAGGTGGCCCAGGCCTAGGGGCACCTGGGGGGTGTGGCTGAGGCCAGTGCTAGCCAGGGATGAGCTGGCTGGGGCTAAGGCCCTGGCCAGAGGGGTGAGGAGGTGGGGCTGGGATAGAGCCAGCCATCTGCTCCATTGCAGGGAGATGGCTAGGTGCCCATGGCCTAAAGCGTCGGCCAGAGGGCTCCCAGTATGTGTGAGGGGGCAGGTTGGGCTGAGGGATCACCCACCCCCAGTGCATGAATTTCGTTCACTGGGCCCCTAGTATATATAATAGACAACAAGCATTGGTGAGGATGTGGAAAAATTGGAACTCTCATATACTGCTGGTATTAATGTAAAATGGTACAGGGCTGTAGAAAATGGTCTGAAAGTTCCCCTAAAGATTAAAACTAGAGATAGTATATGACCCAGCAATTTCACTTCTAGTTATAGATCCAAGAGAAATGAAAATATATGTCCACACAAAAATTTATACATCGGTGTTCATAGCAGCATCATTCATAATAGCCAAAACATAGAAACCCCTCAAATGTTTATCACTGGAAAGATGGATAAAATTTAGTATAGCTATACAAAAGAATATTACTTGGCCATAAAAAGAAATAAAGTACTGATAATACTTTCATTATACTAAGTAAAGGAGATAAACACAAAGGACCATATGCTGTGTGATTCCACCGATATGAGAAATGGGATATACAGCAGAGACAAATCTAAAGAGACAGAAATTAGACTAGTGCTGCCTAGGTCTGAGGTGGAGGTGGGGGAAAGAAAGAGATGAGACTGAATGCGAATGGGTACAAAGTTTCTTTGTGTAGTGATAAAAATAATGTTCTAAAACAGAATGTTGTGATAATTGCATAAATGTGAATATACTAAAAACATTGAATTCTTCATTTATTAATATATGAATTGTATACTCTGTGATTTATATCTTTATACACACACGTGTGTGTGTGTTGTCCCCCAAAAATATATACACATTTCAGCAGCTGATATTTCAATTCTGAAAATGTAATGTATTTTAATGAACATTGCCTTTATAATTATTCAAAGTGTGTGTGTATACATTTTGGGAAAATATATTTTTTAATAAAAAACACACATTTCTTATGTTAGTATGGTTGAGTGGTAGAATTCTGTGAAATTTTTCCTATCAGAAATAGTGTTTTAAGAGGGAGTGAAAATTTGAGCTATCACATACAGCCAGATAAGTGGAAAAAAGCACTGGACCAATAGTTAAAGATTCACTGGATTTTAAAACTGGTGACTTTCCAAAAAAATTTAATTCAAATCATTCATGGCATAGTCAAAGTAACTAAGACCAAGCTAAATTAAGTGACTTGTTTTTGACACACTGAAGTATCAAATATTTACCAACTAATACTAAACTAAAAGAGAAGTTGAAAACATCATAAACATGGTTAATTGGAATTCTGTATAAATGACAACCATTTGCGAATTTAAGTAATCTCCCATATTACCAAAATTGTCATCAGTAAGAATAGTTCTTCTTACAGCTACTTGAATTCAAAGTTTATGTATTTTAATTGCTGTTTTCTTAATATATACATTAAAGGCTATAAATTTTTCTCTGAGGATTCTGTAAGTTCTGATATACAGTAATCTTATTGTCATTCAATTTACATTTTCTATTAGTTTATATTTTCATTTTTAATTCCACTTTAAAGGAAATCTTTTCAATTTCTAAGTAGATGGGACTTTTTGGCAATCTTTTATTATGAATCTCTCATTTAAACCCATTAAAATCTCAGAGGTCTGTATAATTTCTGCTTTGGGGAATTTATTGAGATATGTTGGAAGTCTGAGAAAAATGATGTTTACACTATGCTTAGATTTTCTTTTGTAGGAAGCATGATTTACATACCGATAGCAAGTTCCCAAAGGGAAAACTAGACCCAGGGGCCCACAGTTTTCCAATAAGCAGGAAAGCATGGATGTGTGAGTATGAGGATATAGTGGCGTGATAAAGGATAGCGAGTTCACATTAAGGTTTAAGTAAGCAAATTAATTTTCCTATAACAAACATATGGATATAACTTAGGAACAAATATAAAATTTTACTACACAGTATATAAATTTAAGAGATCATATTAATACTATTGTAATACTGATTTCTCTCATTAACTACTGATAGAGAATGTTGCACTTAAAATTATAAAGTACTAGAGGCCTGATGCACAAAATTTGTGCACTCAGGGGGTCCCTCAGCCAGACCTACATCTCACAGTCTGGGAGCCTTTGGGGGATGTCCAACTGCCGGGAAGAGGGCTTAAGCCAGCAGTTGGGACATCCTTAGCACTGCTGCATGGAAGGAGCGCACTGACCTACAGTGAGGATCTGCCCCTTGGTGGTCAGTGCACATCATAGCAACCAGTCGTTCTGCCATTCAGTTGATTTGCATATTGGCCTTTTATTATATAGGATAAATAATTTATCTTACAAAAACCTTTCCCTCACCTGACTCTTTCTTTATAGTATTTCTGTTGTTACCAGAATATAAATGCATAGCCAAAAAAGGTAATAATTACCCAGAATCATGAATTTCATAAGGCTTCTCATTAAGTAAAATTTAAACTTACATTTCCATGCTAAGAAATCAAAACCTATAATTTTTAATTACCATGATGCAGAACACAGTCAAGTTCTGTGAATGTTCCACTTACGTTGAATAAAACATGACCACTTGGTGTGCGCCTTTGCACTATTTTAAGTGCTTTAAACAATCCTTTGTGGTACTATTATTATCATCTCCATTTTATGGATAGGAAACTGAGATAAAGGTTAAGCAACTTGCCCGAGCTAGAAAGCAGTGGAACCAGGATTCAAACCCAGGTAGTCTGGCTGCAACTCCATCTGCTAAGTCATGTGAAAATCACACCTCTTTACGAAACTCAGATACATTATATCTGATAAACAAAATGACAGAAATAACCTCAAGACAACTGAGTTCAAAGAGTAAGTTATGATAGTTAATGTCGTCATAATAACTATTTCCTATTTAAAAGTATTACCCCAGCCCAGCCAGCATGGCTCAGTGGTAGAGCATATGTGCCCAGGTTATGGACTCAATCCCAGTGAGGGGTGTGCAGGAGGCAGGCAATCAATGATTCTCTCTCATCGGTGATGTTTCTAGCTCTCTCTCTCTCACCCTTACTCTCTGAAATCAATAAAAATATATATTTTAAAAAGTATTAACCCCCAAATTACAACAAAGACACATGGAAATTTATATGAGGGTAAAACACATAAATGCATATAAAATAGAATTATCTAAAAATAATCTGATTTTAAATAAATACATGCAATTATCAGAAAATAATGTATTAGTTCTAAGATTTATCAGCCTCCTAATTCTGTTATGAATTTCATTTTTAAGTTTCAAAGGATTTTGCAAAGCCAATTTGTTCATGCAAAACAATGCAATGGACATTTTAAAAGTAAACTAGTATGTTACAAATGCTTTCAGTTGAAATGTAATATTTTAGTCACCTCATTTGACAGTAACATTTTAGCTTAGTAGTCATACATTTTAAAACATCTTACTTTTGAGAATCCAAGTTCCACAAGTAATCTGTCAGCTACAAACTCAATATACTGTTTCATCAAAACACAATTCATTCCAATGAGGCCAACTGGCAAGGCTTCTGTTAAGAATTCCTGAGAGAAAAACAAAAATAGAATATAGTACAAAGACAGAACACGAAATAAGTATATATCTTCCAAATAAAAGGACAGTTTTAGTGTTACTAATCTTCTAAGTCACTAATCTTGTCCTAGGTTAAATTCTTTCAACATGGCAAACAATGTCCATTTGTTTAAAAATGTTTGGGATATTTACTGTTCACATTACTTCACATTCTCAAATAGCCAAAATAAATGGAAACTAATTACCAAATTACTGGTACTTTTAAATTTTATACTGATTGATTTTAGAGAGAGAGAAAGAAAGGGAGAGAGAGAGAGAGAGAAACATCGATTTATTGTTCCACTTATTTATGCATTCACTGGTTGATTGTTGTATGTGCCCTGACTGGGGATTGAACCCGCAATGTTGGCGTACTCAGAGGATGCTCTAATCAACTGAGCTACTGGCCAGGGTAAATTATGATATTTGGAGATACTTTGTTCTGAAAGATGTAGAAAAAGATTCACCAAAGATGATCATTGTGGAGAACATCATTATGGAAGGACATTACAAAAGAGAGAAAACACAATTAACAAAGAAAATGAGACTGGAAGAGAGTTGGAAGATAAACTGTACTCCAATTACATTAACAGACAATGGCAAAGGGTTAATAGAGGAAAAATAAAGACATTAACCATCTGAATTTAGTTCTCAAAATGATTACAGATACCAAAATATATTGGGACCAATATAAGAAGTTTGGCTGTTTAACTATGCAGTATTTAAAAACATTTTTTAAAAATTTTGTTTTACTTTTAAGCTTGTTCTTTCAAATAATAAAACACATCCTAAGTGGAGCATCCAGATCTCTCTAGTCATAGATTGTCACATGCTATAAATTGAGTTTTACTATTCACTAATTAATTTATTTATTCTATAAGCATCTGGTGCATGCTTCTAGCTAGATACTCTGCTAGATTTTTGAAAATACAAAACAAACAAGAAACCATCACTCCTTCTAACAGCTAACAATCTAAGAATATAAAGCTAAAATAATTAAAATAGTTTGTTATGGCACAAAATTTGACAGGTCAATGAAACAGAAACAAGTCCTTAAACGGACTTTATATATATAAAGTAATGTACAATACCTATTTATTATACATTATAATTATAAACCAAATTATAAACTGACATAATAGTTGTAATACATTATCTATTGGTGCTGTCAGATTGACCATATAAAATTGTTGATTTTTATTTTTACTTGCAAAATGCAGTTTCATGAGTCAAGTTAAGAATAAAATGATACAAACCTCAGAGAGAGATGTGCTAATCATATATAAGCTTCCCTGCTTACCTGCTCAATTTCAACAGCATTAACAATGATCTCCCTGACCCTCTTTTCTGAAGGCTTATTTACTAAGTATCGAAACATCAGGCAAGCAAAATCACAGTGAAGCCCCTAAAACAGAAGAAAAAATGTCCAAAAAAAAAAAAAGTTTAATCAGCTATTTTCACACAGTGATATGTCAGGTATCATATAGAATAGTTTCTAGGAATGCAAGAAGATCGAAGGATTAAGAGGGCCAGGAGGTTCTTTTCTCCAAATCTCATTAAAATGCAAATGATAATAACCCATAATAAAATATTTTCAGTGCCAGCAAATCTTAGCTCATCAACATAAAGAAGAATTAATTAACAACTAAAACCTACAATCAAAAGCATTTTGGAAAGGAAAACAAAGCAAGAAGAGCTATATAAAAGTTCATTCATTGAAAATGTCTAAAAAATTAATGACTGAAAAAAGTAAGTATTTAAAGAACAGATGAAACACGCAGATTTTGAAAAGTCATTTATATTGAATAAGAACGGCTCAAGTTAAAAACGAGTTTAGTGTAATGAAAATGGAAAGTGAAGGATTAAGCATACCATTTGAGGATGAAATGATATTGCAAATAACTCAACCAAAGAAGAAAAGGTTGTGAAATACCTTGAGAACAGAATGGTTATGCAAATATAAGAAATGGAATAGAATGTCAAATAGTTGAAGAACAGAGCAAGGAGATTCAACCTACAATAATTTAACCCACAGTAAACACAGAACATATGCTCTAAAGCTGAAGACAACAGAAGAAAATTTCATCAAGTCAAAATTAAAAAAGAGAAAGAAGCCAGAGATACAGAAAGATGATGGCATTCCAAACAAAATTAACAGAGAAGGACACTAAGGCAGAGTTGATTAACATTTCTAAACCACAAGGAAAAAGAAACAATTTTGTAAGCTACCAAAGGATGAAGAAGAGAAAGAAACAGACACTTTAAATGATTATGAATCAGAGTTTGCTTAGGTTTTTCTAAATAATCCAATAAGTACCTGAAAACTATCTACAGTAATAAAAGCATAATATGCTAATTAGACCAGGAGTCCTTCCGGATGAAGCTGGGGCTGTGAGGGAAGCCCGGGTCCCAGGTGCCAGAGGGAAGCTGATGCTGGCAGCCGGGGGGAAAAGTAAATACAGAAAAAAATACAAATGACTAATATTATTTTTAATGTTCAATCTAAGTAGTAATCAAACAAATGCAAATAAAACCAATAATGAGATACCATTACCCTTATCAAATGTGTCAAATAGCCTGGTCAGTGGTTAGCATCCACCCATGAACCAAGAGGTCACTGGTTCAGTTTCTGATCAGGGCACATGCCCAGGTTGGAGGCTCAGTCCCCAGTAAGGAGCATGCAGGAGGCAGCCGATCAATGTTTCTACTTCTCTCTCCCTCTCCTTTCCTCTCTCTATACAAAACAAAACAAACAAACAAAAACATTTTTTAAAAATTTGTCAAACATTTATCACGTAAATCCAAATTCTAGTAAGGGTCTGATAAGAAAAGACATGTTCATAGGTTGCTAGGTAGGGCTGAATATTGCTATACAATTTCTGGAAAGAAATCTGCAAGCAAGTATGAATGACCTTTAAAATGTTTATACCTTAAAATCTAGTAATTCTACCTCTAGTAAATCTAGCTTAGGAAAATATTATGAATTTGGCACAAAGCTTTTGTACAAAGATATGCATTTTGCATTATAGTAAAGCAAATAAACAAAATATCTGAAACAACCTAAATTTCTAACTACAGAATAGTCCAATAGTACTATTCATTAGAATATTATATATCTAACAAAATTACTGTTAACAAAAAATGCTTACTGTCATAGAAAAATGCTCACAATATGCTGCTAAGTGAGAAAAAGAATAGCTTACAAAAATACAAGAATATCTCAAATTGTAAAAATATGATGTCTGTATATATCTATATAGATTTAAGTGTAAAAAAACCACCTAGAAAGAAATACAATGAAATACTAAAAGTGACTATCTGTGTTGAGATTGAGTGGTTTTATTCTCTTATTTCTCTATAATAATCAGATATGATAATAATAAAAATATAAGAAATTTAAAGACATAAAACAACAAAAGGTAATTATACAAAGCATTTTATGGCACTTAAAAAGTACTCGCACATACTATTTAAGTGCATTTTAACAAACTCTTTTAAGGTTCATATTTGAAGATACTGAGGCTCAGAGAAATTAAGGTCACTTAGAGATAAGCTGAGCCAGGATTAGTATAGTCAATAAATATGAACTGAATTGCTGTAATGGGCTAAATACGGAGAATCAGAAAGATAAACTCACAGAGCTTAGAGACTAGCAGAGGAGAGAGAAAAGATGTACAATATATGCTATAGACTGTAAGATAGAAACAAGTTCCAGTTTCAAAGAGATACATGGAGGAAAGCGTGGTCAATTTTACCTAATTAGGTCAGGAAAGTTTTAGTTGCAACTTTAAGAAGGAAACCAACAAATTAAAAAACTGGCAGGAAAGACGGAAAAGGTATCGCAGGCAGAGGAAGACAAGGTTTAGTTACTGTCTGGGTGTGTGTGAACAATAAAAGAAACCATCTAAAATGATTCCAAATTTTCAAATTTAAATGAGTGGATGGAAGTTGGCAACCCCCAATAATCTAGAGCAGTGGTCGGCAAACTCGTTAGTCAGCAGAGCCAAATATCAACAGCACAAGGATCGAAATTTCTTTTGAGAGCCAATTTTTTAAACTTAAACTTCTTCTAACGCCACTTCTTCAAAATAGACTTGTCCAGGCTGTGGTATTTTGTGGAAGAGCCACACTCAAGAGGCCAAAGAGCCACATGTGGCTCGCGAGCCGTGGTTTGCCAACCACGGATCTAGAGAAAACAAAAGGAAGAATAAATCTTGGGAGAAAGATGAGTTTCACTTTGCTTTCCAGGAAAAACCATCTAACATGCACTTGAATACACAAGTTTGCAGCTCAGAAAAGAATATACGGGCTTAAGATAAAGTTTTGGTTGCTATGAGCATCTGGGTGGTAGCTGATTCTGTGGGAATAAATAAGAACAGCCAGGAGGTCATATACAATGAAAGAGGGAATAAGAATACAATATTTAAGGATGAGTAGAAGAGACTGAGGAGAAATAGTTAAGAGGCAGGAGAAAAGCGGTGTCTTAAAAGCCAATGAAGAAATGACTTATTTTCTTTTTATTACCAGGATCCTTGTGTCACCATAAGCCTTTTCTAGGAAAAGAAAAATAAATGTCTAATCAAGAGAGAATATGCTAATTGACCCTTACACTGTCACAAAGATGGTGGTGCCCACAGCCAATAAGGAGGAAATATGCTAATTGACTATCCCACTCTCAAAGATGGCAGTACCCTCAGCCACAAGATGGCGGGGCCCATTCCCCTCAGCCCCACTAGAGTGCCTGCCTCTAGAGTCCCCTAGTCCCCTTAGCCCCCCAGCTGCCCAGGGCCAGCCTGAGATACAGGCAAGCCTTGGATAGTGACTACCCAGCCGCCCAGGGCCGCCCGAGGCTCAGGTAACCAGGGCCAGCCAAAGCTTGCACTACCAGCAGTGACAGCAGCAGAGGTGTGATGGGGGTGTCACCTTCCCCTGATCACCAGGTTGCCTCCTGCCCTGAGGGCTCCTGGACTGTGAGAGGGAGCAGGCCAGGCTGAGGGACCCGCCCCCCTCCAGTGCATGAATTTTTATGCACTGGGCCTCCAGTCAAGTATAAATACAAATACTAATGAGAGAATGCTTCATTCCTTACTTCATCTCTGCTGATGAGTTCATTGGAAAAGGTGAGTCCAGGCATCAGACCTCTTTTCTTTAACCAGAATATAGCAGCAAACGATCCTGAGAAGAAAATTCCTTCTACAGCAGCAAAGGCCACCACCCTTTCCCCTAGGAGACAAAAACTAGTTTCACTGTACGAAATATTATATGCTGCAGACATTTTTAAGACACATGCACACTTTACATATTTTTATAACAATATCACAACTATTTTGCCCAGAAACAAAATCAACAAGTTAGTGTAATAGCCAGGAGTTCTTAGGAGGAAATCTGCCATCTCTGCCTACTAGAGCAGAAAAGTACAGAAAGTTATATCTACTTCAAACCCTGTGTCAAACACTGAACTCTCCTATGGGTCTTGCTATATAGACAAAGGAGAACCTTTTACACTAAAAAAGAAGAGGTGATTTATCTGTGCACCACATATGCCTGTGAGTGCAGTGTGTGTGCATGTGTGTGTCTCTAAGAATGGCGAGAAGATGGCATTTATAACTAGAGCCTGGTGCATGAAATCTGTGCATGAGGGGGTGGGGTAGGAATGTGTCCCTCAGCCCAGCCTGCACCCTCTCAATCTTGGACCCCTTGAGGGATGTCCGACTGCCCTATCGGGATCAGGCCTAAATGGGCAGTCAGATATCCCTCTCACAATTCAGGATTGCTGGCTCCCAACTGCTCACCTGCTTGCCTTCCTGATTGCCCCTAACCGCTTCTGTCTGCCAGCCTGATCACCCCCTAACCACTCTCCTGCCAATCTGATTGATGTCTAACTGATCCCCTGCCAGCCTGATTGCCCCTAACTGCCCTCTCCTGTAGGCCTGGTCCCTCACAACTCCTTTCCCCTGCAGACCTGGGTCCCCGCCCCGCCCCCCCAACTGCCCTGCCCTGCAGGCCCAGTTGTCCCCAACTTCCCTCCTCTGCTAGCTTGGTCACCCCTAACTGCCCTCCCCTGCAGGCTTGATTGCTCCCAACTGCCCTCTCTTGCAGGCCTGGTCCCTCCTAAATACCCTCCCCTGCTGGCCATCTTGTGGCGGCCTTCTTGTGTCCACATGGGGGCAGCCATCTTGTGTGTTGCAGTGATGGTCAATTTGCATATTACTTTTTTATTAGATAAGATGTCTCCCTCTTTGTGGCTTGGGAAGGGAGGTCACTGAGGTTTGTATTTTTAGAAACCTAAGCTATCTAACAGATTAGCTGTAAACATTTCAAAAATCATTGGCCTGCATCTGCAATTAGAGAAAAACAGATAAATTCAGCTGAAAAGTATAACCATATCAGATAAAATGTCCCATCACATAAGAAAAGTACTGTCTTCTGCTAAATATAAAAGGCCCAATTTCAAAGGTTACTCACTGTTAGGGAAGGACTTTGCAGAAACCAATCTCCTAACCTGTCTCTAGAGGCAGCATATCTGCAATATTATCTCTTGGGGATGATTATAGGTCTAACCAAAAGAAGATCATTTTTCCCTCTAGCCTGTTTGGCTCAGTGGATAGAGCATCTGAAGGGTCCCAGGTTCGATTCCAATTAAGGGTACATGCTTGGGTTGTGGTCTCAATCCCAGTAGGGGGCATATAGAAGGCAGCCAATCAATGATTCTCTCCCATCAATGATGTTTCTATCTCTCTCTCCCTTTCCCTCTCCCTTAAATATATATTTTTTTAATGGAAAAAACAAAAAGATCATTCTCAAGCCCCTTATGCCACACTGCATACTTGAAATATTTATATATATGTCTGTCCAGGGAGAAAAGTTTGTTCTATAAGACTATAAAACAAAGGCAACTGAGCACTTGAACCAACTAAAGACCACAGATGACATCACAGTTGGTATCCCAGTACTTGTTGGGAGACCAAATACACAATAGCAGGCTCTTAATAAATGTGTCCTGATCTACATCTATGGAAACTATATAAGTACTAGATGATAAAAGACATTATAAAATTGCTAAAACTTGATGCAAAAGCTGAGTAAGTATTTATAACTTCCCAAACAAATGTCATTATAATATTTAATTTCAAAAAGAAAGAAGACTAAGTTTAAATATTATTGGCTATCTCTAAATAGTGCTCTGGTTTGTCCTTGTTCTTTTCCCTGATTATCGTAAACAAACCAAATCAAATAGATCAATTATATCAAATATGATTAGCCCAAAACACCAGAAAAATTTATAGTATTTTATAGTATTTCCTGCATCAATACAATTTAAAAATTCATTTTGAAAAAATAGCAGAAGAAATATAAATTAAATAGGCACTTGAGAACATACTGTGTAGAAAAAAATGACCAAAAGAAGACTCTTTAGTGTGATATATATGAAATGAACTAAAATTAAATCTTAAAACATATAATAATCATCATCACTATGCTCTGCTGACTCTTTTGAAAACAGAAATGGAACTTTAGACTAGCTATGTTTTTCATATGGATATTTATCATAGTTTAAATATAGATTACTCTATTTTCATTTTACTGTTAATAAGATAATGAATAGTTATAATTGATACACTTTCATTACCTAAAGATTATGTCATGTGGACATTTACCTACAAAGGAATGAGACTATAATTTAATACAAAGGTTGTAAGGATAAAATTATTTTAACTATGCTGTGCATTCATGTGAATGCTAAAGAATAAAAATCATAATAGATATAGTTATAGAAAGCTATTCTTTTTGGAGATTAAAAGATTATAAGGGGTACATCTTACAAATTTTCATGACTAGATGTGGACTAAAATGAGATTTCCAAAACATTTCTTCTAAAAGCTATAATGAATGTGAAGGCTCGTGATTTGTTTTAGAGGTGAGAAACAGGATATATATTAGAGACGAGGCTGACCTCTATGATGCCATGCACTAAGATTGTATAACTACAAGCTTTATTATTAAATTTCTTTACGTACATTGAGGTTGAATCTATGTTTTTAATGTTTTCAAGTTCTTTTAAAATCTTTTTTAAATTAAGCAATCTATCTCAATTTTTGAAAAACTCAGCAGATATATAATTAAGAATTTTTAGCTTTATTGGACTTGAATCTCCTTATAACATATTAACTTTCAAACAAGCTAACGCTTTAAGGAATATTCTTAGTTTCTTCTTAGCTAAATGAAAGGATTAGAAGAGTCTGGATGTGCGGAAAGAACAGTTGCTCTACTTCATCCTACGAGGTCACCTAACCTACCAGCAAAGCCCTAAGCCAGCTTCCTCAACTAACGGCACTAACGGTGCAGGTGGCCCAACTAACTCATGAAACTGCACTTCCCCAGCCAGTTAACAGGAAGTACAGGTGTTTGGTGAAGCGAGACAATGTTCTCATGTCTTTTAGCTTCTCTCCCAAAGAGAGCCACCACTGTGGTTCACTTTTTCCTTTCCCACCACCCAATCCACTCTCCTGCACCATTTTAGAGCCCGTTCTTTCCCCTGAGGCCCTGACTCAGAACCTTAAATGGAGTGTCAGCAATAGGGAGAATGTAAATGGAGCCTCTGGTGCTGTCTGGTGACTGAACCTCCTCTAATTTTCTGGTTTTCTAGACTGCTCTCTTCGGCAGTGTCATGAAATACATGCTTTCTTGGTGCCTGGTCCTTTTTTTTTTTTTTTTTTTTTTTGCCAGAATGTGCTGACTTGTTGTTATACACTGACATCTTAGCCTTTCACCTGTCAATTTATTAAACAGAATAGATACAGTTTTAGATTATTTTAATTTTTTTAAACAACTTTATTGATTTGAGAGAGAGAAAGGGAAAGACAGAGAAACATCGATCTTGCCCCACCTGGGGATGAACCCACAACCTGAGTATGTGCCCTGACTGGGAGTCAAACCCACCACTTTCTGGTGTCCAAGGGCAATGCTCCACCCAACTGAACAGGGCAGTTTTAGATTATTTTAATACTTGTTTCTAACTAATTATTAGAAATAATGATTCTAATAAAGAAGCACATTGAGACTTTGACACAGTTACACCAGGTAATAAAATAGTATTATAATGCTCAAGGCATGTTTTATATACATAAATTAAAGCTACATACCAAAAGTAGATTTCCTATCTGCTATCCATCGCAAGGCCCAATCTGCTTTTTTCTTAACATATGGCATTGTTTCAATTGCATTAAATAAAAATTCCCTGTAAAAACAAAATAATTAGTGGCGAAGTTATTAACGTGTTTTTCTTAAAATAAATGTTCATTGGTTAGTCAGATATAATTGCAACTCTATGGTCTACTATCAGATTTGTAATTTTTCTGTATTTCTGCATATCCATAAAATATAGAAATAAAAGTGAAATTTAAATTAGTGGTTTTGACCTGGTCTTATAAAAGACCAATTAATTATGATATTCAACTGCTACACAGAATGTGCTCCACAGATTAACAGGTTCCATACAAATTCTTTTTTTTAAGCAAACACCTTATTGAGCAATAGAAAACATTATACTTTTAAACTTCCATATTTGAATAATTCCCTAACATTTCCTTTCAGAGTAAATTCTGCTCTTAACATAACCAAGCAATATGATAAAACTTTGTAAATAAAACCTCAGTGATACCTTTTCTTGGGCTCTCTGATGTAAGTGTCTATTAGCAAACTGTACATCTCTGAGTGAACATTCTCGATGAGAATCTGAAAGCCATAGAAACAGCGAGCTTCTGGCACCTGCACCTCCTGGCTGAATCGCTCCACCTATGAAAATAGGGGAAACAACATATCCAATTCTGTGGGCTCTCATTAAACACTGCAAATCAGGATCATTACTTAAAACGGCCTGTCATGCCACTAACAAGTCAGAAAGTGTTTATGGATTATTTTAAGCAGTACTCTATCCACCCTCCACAAGAAATTTAGCTGCATAATGAATTCTTAAGCAATTAAATGACTTGATCTGTGAGGGAGGGAAACTGACTATAATGACAAATAAACTGTAGAACATTTACCAAAAAATAATTATTTCACTTTGTATTACTGACCTTAAGTTTTTTTTTCTCCAACAGCAGAGAGTAGATCTACTGAAGCCCCTTCAAGTTAATGATAAAAGTTCATGTATCTCTATTCTCTTTAGCAGGAAGGCATGCCTCCTGACCAACTATAATACAAGTTTAAAAACGGGGAGCCAGAACCCAGAGCTCTATTACAGAGCTCCAGAAGGGTTATTAAGGTGCAGGTTCTTTATTAGGGTCCACATCGAAGGATTAAAATCAAACTCATGCTTAGGCATTTTAAATTGGTACAAGATGCTTGATATAATGATATTGTGCTGATCAAATAATAGAAATGTATTCTTTCCTCTGACACTTTGTCAGAAAAACAAATTCAAGAAATAAGCTTCATCAAGTTCATTTCCTAGACAAAAATGTTTAGGTTCCGTCTATCTTACTGCCATTATCCTCATTCAACTGCTAAATGGGAACAAAAGTAAAATAAAAGAAAACTCTTACCAAATTTTCATTCACAATTCCATCACTGGCTGCAAAAAAGGCTAAGATGTGGGAGATAAAATACTTCTCATCTGATTTAAGCTTGTGCCAGTGTGGGAGATCCTTTGATAAGTCAACCTAAAATAAAAAGATTTTCAACATTTTAACTTGAAGTTAAATTCTCAAAATATTTGGAAAATTAACTTCCTCCTCAAAGTTAAGGGGGGACATCTCATTAACAGGAAAATTTTTAAGAAGGAAAAAATGTTAACATCACTGCTATAGACTGAATGTTTGCATTCACCATCACCCCCAAATATCTATATTGAAATGTCCAAAGTGATGGTGTTTGGAGGTGGAGCCTTTGGGGTGATTAGGCCGTGAGAGTGAAGCCCTCATGGGTGGGATCGTGCCCTTATGAAAGGCCCAGAGGCTCCACTGCCCTTTCTGCCATGTGAAGACAGAGCAAGAAGGCAGCCTCCAACTTACAAAAACGTTACATATCAAAAATATCAATAAAGCTGGGGGGGAAAACATAATTCAGTGGCACAAAGAGGCAAAAGGCAGGAGAAAGAATAGAAACTGGTCAAGAAAGAACTGAGGTGAATAAACTAATGACTTCCAGCAGCTGTTGCTTTAACATTTATATAATACGTAACAGATTATATAACAATAGTAGGCATTTAAATATAGACAGATAATTAAGCAGTTACAGCTGCTACTTTAATGCAGGCTCATTTACTTTTTCATATCTAGAAGTAATGCCAGGCAGGTCACAAACCTGGGTTTTAAAGCAATTTATATAAGTATGACTTCCTCTGAGAACAGAAATGATTCTAACATGTTTATTAGAACTAGACCTTGGCATTAATAGCGAGATGCACTCTAGAGTGTGGTGGAATCTACAATTCAAAACAGTCTTTAAATGTACCCTGTAGATAGCATTTCAGCTCGAGAAGATCTCTTAAGTGTGTTTCACAGTCACCTCATAAACACTTGAGGTATGTAATTGTCCTTTGTCCTTCTTTTATTTATCCTACAAAACCCTAATTAATTTCTTTGACCATTTTAAAAGGACTGGCTCACCCTTTTCATCATTTGTGTTTGTTTGTTTTTTAATTATCTTTATTGTTCAGTTTATTAATTACATTGTTCCCTTTTTCCCCCCTATTGCTACCCTCCACCCGGTACCCATCCCACCCTCCACCCTCACTCCCCTCCACTGTCCTCTCCCATAGTTGCATGATTTTTATCCAGTCTCTTGCTGCACTTCCCACACCCCTTTTCTCTCCAAGAATTGTCAGTCCATTCCCTCTCTATGTCCGTGATTCTGTTACATTCACCAGTTTATCCTGTTCATCAGCTTAATTCACTTTTTAGATTCATTTGTTGATAGATGTGTATTTGTTGTTCATAATTTACACTTTTATCTTTTTCTTCTTCCTCTTCTTAAAGAGTATCTTTCAGTATTTCATATAATATTGGTTTGGTGGTGATGAACTCCTTTAGCTTTTTCTTATCTGTGAAGCACTTTATCTGACCTTCAATTCTGAATGATAGAGTAATCTTGGTTGTAAATTCTTGCTATTCATCACTTTGAATATTTCTTGCCACTCCCAACTGGCCTGCATTGTTTCTGTTGAGAAATCAGCTGACAATCATATGGGTGCTCCCTTATAGGTAACTGTTTCTCTCTTGCTGCTTTTATTATTCTCTCTTTGTCTTTTGCTCTTGGCATTTTAATTATGATGTGCCTTGGTGTGGTCCTCTTAGGGTTCCTAAATATTGGGGTTCGGTGCGCTTCTTGGACTCCTAAGTCTACTTCTTTCACCAGGTGTGGGAAGTTCTCGGTCACTATTTCTTCAAATAGGTTTTCATTGTCTTGCTCTCTCTCTTTTTCTGGCAACCCTATAATTCGGATGTTGGTATGCTTGAGGTTGTCCCAGAGGCCCCTTACACCATCTTCAATTTTTTGGATTCTTTTGGTTTCTTGCTTTTTCAGCTGAGTGGATTTTACCTTTGTATTTCAAATCCTTAACTTGCTTCTTGGGGTGCTCTAGAGTACTTTTAGGTCTTTGAATAATATTTTTTATTTCAGTCAGTGTATGCTTAATTTCTGGTTGATCCTTTTTCATATCCTTGAGCGTCTCCTTCATATCCTTGAGGGTCTCATTCATTTCCTTGTAGGACTCATTCATTTCCACTTTGGTCTTGATCATTTCCTTGCAGGTCTCATTCATATCCTTGAGGGTCTCGTTCATTTCCTTGCCGGTCTTGCTTATTTCCTTATAGGTCTCGACCTTTTCTAGGAGCCTCTTGATAAGCCCTGTAACTGTGGTTTTGAATTCCATGTCCAGTCGTTTTTTTTCCCCTCCATTTCTTTCAAATCTGATTTCTTTCCATGTCTCTGCATGGTGGCTGCTTCCCTGAGTTGGTCAATTAGCTTTTTGTGGTAGATGTCCTACAAGGGACAGTGGCTCAGCCTCCCCAGTTACCTGAGGTGGATATGGGTTGCACAGTCTTGCTGAAGTTAAGCTCAGGTTAATCGTTGTTAGCACTTGGAGGGATTGACCTCCAGGCCAATTGTCTGTGAAGTTCAGCTGTGCTCAGGTTGGATGGGTGGAGTCTCCGGGCCAAGCAAACCGCATTAGCTCTGCCCTATGTGGCCTCAGGGACTCTGTGCCAGGGGCAATGGCTGCCAGCATCTCTGAGAGCCACTGCTGAGCTCCACCGGCTGCCGGGGAATTCAGACTCTCCCCATATGAGTCTGCACACCCAATGTCTCACCCAGGGTCATAAAACAAAACAGTCTGACGGCTTCTCGAATGAGAGAGCAAGTTGCGAGCGCTCAGGGTCACACAGCTGCGCTGTTCCCAAGGTCACGCGAAATCCACACAAGCTCGCCTTCTCCACAAGCCGGCAGACCCCTGCAGCACCCGAGCTTCAGCGTACCCTCCCACTGTCCAGTTTTTACCCCGTATAATAGTGAGTTCCCTGGACTTCGCCCAGAGCTGGAGAATCAGTCCAGTGGGACGTCTTTGTCTCCCCGTTCGAGAAAACTGGCTGGTTTTCAGCCGCCCGCCCTATCTGCTGGCGCACACGCTCCAAACCTCTCTCTCGGCGCGTATCTTCAACGCTGTCCGCTGCCACTCCTCTGAGTCACAGTGTCTTATCTTCACTTTTATTTGTGGAATTTTCACTTGGCCAGCTTTCTGGTGATTCTGGAAGGTGTTTGTTCTTTCGTTAAGTTGTAATTTTAAAATTGCTGTGTATGACAGCAAGATAGGTGTTTTACCTATGCCGCCATCTTGGTACTCTCAGCAGTCCATCATTTGTGTTCTTTGCGAAAATCCTTTCCTCATAACTTTATTCTTTCAGTGATTACTGAGCCCCTACTTACTATTCCTGAACTTAAAGGATTTGATACTTGGGGTGTTCTAGTCAAGAATAAGAAGTGGCCCTAGCTGGTTTGGCTCAGTATACAGAACGTCAGCCTGTGGACTCAAGGGTCCCAGGTTGCGGGCTCTGTCCCCAGTAGGGGGCATGCAGGAGGCATCCAATCAATGATTCCCTCTCATCATTGATGTTTCTCTCTCTTCCTTTCTCTTCCTCTCTGAAATCAATAAAAATATATATTTTTTAAAAAGACTGAGAAGTTGCTTTCATTAGTTATTTACTTGCAGCAATAGAGGAGACAGGATTCACATTCAAAGCACTATCTTTTGAAAGGGACACTTAGCCCTTGCTTATCTACACTATTTGGCTAATTCCACATTGGTTTCTTCTTTGCAGTTGGCTACACTTACAGTGTTGGGTTCCTGTCAAGCTCATCCTCTTTATAGCTGCACCTGCAAAATACTGTGTGCTACATTTTAAATTTAGCAAGAATAGACTGTGAAACCCTTGTCCTATCTAGCACTACAAATGCCAGACACTGTGCTAAGCATTGGGATATAATGGGCCAGAAAGGGGAAAATATTTGCAAATATCTTTTAATATATATAAGCTAAAAATCAGGTCCTATATTATTTTAGCTCAACTGAGGTTTAACTGAAGGATACCTTCCTGGTTTTTAGCTATTATAACTCCTGATATTAAATTTTAATATTACAATATGCTAATTCTTACATATTAAATGTACCTCTTCAAACACTCAGCTTTCAAAAGGTCCTATAAGTTTTATTTATATTACACTAGAGGCCAGGTTCATGAAACTCATGCATGGGGTGAGGGTGGGGGCAATGTCCCTCAGTCCAACCTGCACCCTCTCCAATCTGGGACACCTGGAGGGATATCTGATTGCCCATTTAGGCCCAATCCCAGTCAAATATCCTTCTCACAATCCAGGACTGCTGGCTCACAACTGCTCGCTTGCCTGCCTTCCTGATTGCCCCTAACCACTTCTGCCTGCCAGCCTGATCACCCCCTAACCACTACCCTGCCAGCCTAATTGATGTCTAACTGCTCCCCTGCCAGCCTGTTTGCCCCCAAATTCCCTCCTCTGCAGGTCTAGTCACCCTTAACTTCCCTTGCCTGCATGCTTGATTGCCCCAACTGTCCTCCCTTGCAGGCCTGGAACCTCCCAGCAGCCCTCCCCTGCTGGCCATCTTGGGGTGGCCATCTTGTGAACATATGAGGGCAGGATCTTCGACCACATGGGGGCAGCCCTCTTGTGTGTTAGAGTGATGGTCAATCTGTGTATTACTCTTTTATTAGATAGGATTGGTCATTTTCCATTCCCAGCATAAACCCTCTGTCCTGCTTTATGTTATTTCAGTAAAGCTTCCAATTTACCATCTAAATATTGATTCCAAACTACTAGTTATCAGAATTCTGTGGATAGCTTTAAAAAAAAGTCCCAGAACTTTGTCTTTTTGAATCAAGGTGTCTGATCATAAGCCATATTTAAGAATAAAGCTAAACCACTGATAAAACAAACAAGTCTAAAGTTGATTAAGTTATAACTCACATAGTTGTTTAAATGAAAAATATGTGGAACTAAATGTATTAGACTTCCCTTCAAGTAAGTGTTTGAATCTTCCTATAAGCTGCCTCCAAAATATATACAACCTTTATTACAGGGTGGGGCAAAAATACTTTTACAGTTGTTCATATGAAAAATAATACACTAATTAATAATAATTCAAGAATAAACTCAGAACTGTATGTACACTTTTTGCTCCACCTTGCATAATTTTTCAAATTAGTGTTTCTTAGTCATGATACAACATATATTACATTTGCTAAAAAATGCATATAATTTTCAAATGAATTTTAAGAGACTCAAGCATCACGAGTACCTTCTAAACACGATGAATGAAAAAGCCACCTCTTTGCTCCCCTTGTTCTCTTAACTATAACAAAAAAACTTTCTAAAAACCACTAACAGTTGGTGACAGTTAGGTGTGCCAAGCACTACGACTCCATTTAAAAACGCTGGGGTTTGTTTTGCTCTATATGTTAAATATAACAAAAATATTAACAATATAACAAGGTTGAGTAGGTGGGTAAAATTCATAACAGAAGCTTCAAAAATTGGTGCTTCTGATTTCTAGAGCAACTTTCCCGCCTCCCCCATTCTGTGTAAAATAATAGCTTACAGTTATCTGGTGCTTACTAAGTGCCCAGTAACATTCTAAATACCTAGTATGGCATTAACCTCATTAATAAGATTTCTCTGATCCACCCTCATAACAACCCCCAAAACCAGGTATCATTAGCTCAGTATAACAATGATAAAGATACACAGAGAGGTTAAGCAACTTTTCCAGTTCCACGGCAAATGGCAGATCCAGGATTTGTCTGCTCTTGAGCCTGCATTTTTAACAGCATGCATTTACATGTACAGAATCACCCTCATGAAAAACAGAGAGACATATAGGCCCAAATATATCTATCCAAACCGATATAGAGAGAACACTATAGAGGTGGATATAGAGACAGAGATATATAGATATTGGTATACACAAATACCCAGAGAGCAAGAGTGCTATGCAGGCATCATCCATTATATTCAAAGATGAAGACAATGGCTATTTGTATATAAAGTTAAACTACAGAGCAACCACTGTGTGAACAAATGTCTTTACCAAGCCTGCAAGTATTTTCTATTTGTGGTGTTCGTTTCCCAGGTGGAAAATGCCACACATACAGAAAGCATCCTACAGCTATTCTGGGGCAGCGGTGACAGGTTTTGTGTGGCTGAGAGCAAGGCCAGACTGCGAGAAGCACTGCAAATTCTAAAGTGAGTGCACAGCCTGGTGGTCAAACTCTTCATGTGACGGCTCCTTCTGTACAGTCAGGTAAGTCTCTCACTGAGAGCAGCCTCCTCTCCCCAGCCCCTCCTATTCCCCCGCCTATGACGTGGCTCAGTGGTTGAGCATCGACCTATGAACCAGGAGGTCATGGCTTGAATCCCAGTCAGGGCACAAGCCCAGGTTTTGGGTTTGATCCCCAAGGTGGGGCGTGTAGAAGGCAGCCAATCAATGATTCTCTCTCATCACTGATGTCTCTCTCTCTCGTTCCCCCTTCCCCTCTGAGTTTGATGTTTCTATCCCCCTCTCCTTCCCCCTCCCTCCCTAAAGCTTCCTTTTCATGGCTATAGTTGCCATTTTACTTAATCTGCTGACCATAAGTAAAGACTAGTTTGATCACAGCAAACCAAACGTCTTTTTAAAAATAGAAAATGTCCTAAAATATACTGGAAGCAAAAATGTGGAAGACTAAAATGCCATTTTTGCGGCAGAAAACATGTTTATAGACATTAGTCCAAACACTACCATTGACAAACACTGTATGTATTTAATCTCAGTAATTTCAAACATTATTTTATACAAGTGATCTTATTTTTTCGATGTCCTGTAACAGAAGATGTGAACACCGCAACACAGAACATGATTCTTGACGAAAGGCGAAGCCACTTACCTCTTCTGCTGTCCAGAAGGATGCCTGTGCCTGTTTATACATTTTCCAAATATCGGGGTACTGGATTGGAAAGATGACAAATCGGCGAGAACTCTTTCTTAGGAGTGGTTCTTCATTTGACTTCGCTTCATTTTCGTTGGTATCTGAAGATAACCTCTTTGAAAATTAAAGTACAAACACCCATTTTTTTGTAGACATCTCCTCCTTATTCATATCTAAACACACATCTGAGGGAGTTGGGGGAAACAACACAGGCTTGAGAGCCCGTCTGGCTGGGTTGAATCCTCACTGTCACCTCGCAGCTGGTTAATAGTGTTTGGTTGGTTGTGTAATCAGAGCAAGTTGCTTAATGTCTTTGAGCCTCAGTTTCCTCATCAATAAAAGAATACCTCTCTTACAGGTGGTCATCAAATCAATTTTGATGATTGGAAGTGCTTTATACAGAACCTGGCACATATAAGCCTTGAACAAAATCATTGTCATTAATGCTACTTTGAGGATAAGCACAAAACTAGACCCATAAATGTCACAGAGGGAACATCCCTAAATTTGTGAACAAAAAGTTCCCTTTTGTTCTTCTCTCAAAGATAGAACCCTCGTTAGAGATAGAAATAAGCTACTGTTATAAGCTTTTTGATTTTTTTAGTTTAATGTTTTCTTTTCTAATTTTAACTGAAATATAATCTTACCTAAAAACTCTGTACCAACAGAGGTTTTGTTTGAAGCTGACCATCTACCAATTTGTTATTGCTTTTTACATGTTAAACTTACTGCACATAGTCTCACTGTGGGCTGTCTCAAAGCTTTGTGGAATAAAGTGAGGAACACATGCCTACATACATGCCACATGGAAACAAGATGGCATTCTCACAAGGTAGAGGGTCACATATTTTTTTTAAATAGACAGCAAGAGTATCAGAAGAGTTGTGTGTATGATTATATATAATCATTCATGAGAATGATTATATATAAAGTCTATACAAATAGGCTAAAATGTATATAAATCGAGATTATTGGGCTATATTTCAATTCTGGACTCCTAACTCAAACCGTTTCTCTTCCGTACCAGGCCCGCACTCTGTCCTTCACTCATTGCCTCCACCAGTCCTCAGACCTCTCCAGATCAGGAGTGCTTAAGCTTGGAGGCTGAGGCAAGACCAGATGACAGAAAGGCCCACAATCAACACCTGAGACGACACAAACACAGGTGGGCTTAACATCTCACACATGTGACAGTGCAGCATAACTTCTTATTTTGAAGGTACAAGCCTCCCCAGATAGAGCACAAAGGCCCAAGAGTGTAAAAATGTTTTTCTCTGTTGTGATGTTCCTATAGTACTATGTCAAGCATAAAAGGTCAATAAGCATTAGCTAACCAAGTGAATGAATGGGCTGCTAATTTCTCTTTATCCTGGGCTCGGGTTACTGAATATTGTTAGAATTGTTTAAATTTAACATAAGGCCACAATACATCAGTGAAATAATATAATGACCACTCAAATCAAGCCCTCTCTGAGCGCCCTCATTTTTCTCCCCACCCTCCATCACCACAAATGCCTGGATTAAGTCTAACATAGCACATCACTCACTTCAATTTAATTCCCTATTATGTGTCTATAGTCTCCTGTAGACTATGCTTCTTGGGAATAAAAACCAACTTTATTTTAGTGGAATCCCCAGAGCCTAGCACAGTTTCTGGCACTTAGTCGATATCCATTCCAGAAACATTGGAGAAAATTTTTCACATGGAAGTGGTCACGTTTTTTTTTTTGTTTTTTTTTGAATGTGTGTTGCCACTGAGCGCGTACAGTCTCCAAAGAACCCTAAGATCCTGACACCCTGCAGTTCTAGCTCCAGAACAGGAGGCAGCGCGAGAGCGGGTCCTCTGGGTCCGGCACGGAGGCAGAGTAGTTCTACAGATTAAGTGGGATAATGTATGGATGCTTTATATACATTATCCCACTTAATCTATAGAACTACTCTGACACACAGAAAACTATTTCCATTTTACAGATGGGGAAACTAAATCTTAAACGATGTAAATAACATACCCAGGATCCTATAACTAATAAGTGGCAGAAATAAGATTAGAACTGAGATATGTCTGAACTCAAAGCCTTGCCTTAAGCTCCACCTCTGTATGCACGGACAGCAGCTAGAGGAAGGTCAGCCTTTATCTAAAAACCAGAATTCAAAACACTGGAATGAACTAAGCCTAAAGAAGAGTATACATTACTATTTCCCGCTAAGCAAAGTTCCTTCAACAAAGTGGTAGTGATATAACTGGCAAAGGAGGAAACCACCAAATTAGACTTTAGGGGAAAATAATTTCTTTGTCAATAAAGTTGAAAGAGCCAATGTGACTTGAAGCTGGTACAAAAGAAAGAACAAAACACACAGCCAAATTGGTTAAGGTTTCAAGCAGTGGTTTTTAACTGATGTAAGTATAAAAATCTACAGAGTAATACTTTCTTAAAATGCATTTGCCGTCCCTTTTACCAGGTTAAAATTAATATATGTAATGAAATTATGAAGCACTGATGGGGACATATTTCACAGGTGAATGAGACAATAAAAAGAAGACTGAAAATAAACATTTTGGAAATTGCCACCTCTATAGGTGAACCAAATAACCCTATTTTATTCTAGACTGTTCTTTAGAGTACACAATTATATTCATTTAAAATAAGCACATTCATTTTCAGGCAAGTTATTTAATCTGAGCATCATCATCTGTAAATCAAAGCTAATACTTGCCATACTCTGCACACTCTCAAGTGCTATACACTTTTAAAATTATTACTTTGCTATTATTGAACATAATTTCTGGGTGGCCCTTTAAAGGCTCTCTCTATATTTAAAGAAACAATAAGAGAACTATTACAGTGCTTAATTATTTGATCAATCAATACCTTCCATGACTGCCCTCAGGGAACTTTCATCCATGAGACAAAGAACTCTCAGACAAGTTTCTAATTTAAAGCCCAATTGAAAGGCAGAAGTCTGCAGTCAACGGGTGTTTCAAACTCGTCTAGGTCCACATTGTTCTGCCTTTAGTTCTTTTAGATTGTGCTTTTATCATCATTTATAGCATTTTGATATGATTCTGCATTTCTCTTTTCTCTTTCTTTCTTAAATATGTTTTGTCACTGGGGTACAGAGCTAGAATCCTTTACCTTCACTATATTTGCTTGTGGGCCACACTGGAAGTTGGGAAGGGCATCATAAGCAGAAACCTTTCACAACAAGCACCCGAGAGTTTTTAACCACTGACAATTGATCAACTACAAGATCTATGAAAACTGCTCAAGACCTGTACCTTTAAAACAGAATGAAAATCATGTTTGGACATTTATTCTTCCTATTCCATCCTGATAATATGTGATTTGTTAAGAGAATAAACTGGATTAGAAGGGCAGTATGAGTGATTTTGCAATGTGAATAAATGAAGTTTAACCAACATAAACCTTTGAACTGAGAGCTAGATATGACATGGAAATACTGCTTATTTTCATGATGCTTAGAAAAATCCACAAACATGTTAATGCAATGTCAGGCGTGTCACGAATACATTCCAAAGCTCTAGACTCTCTATGGACCTGGGTTAGGAAGCCATATTATGTTAGAAGAGAAAGCAAAGTAAAGGGGGAGGGGGTGGGTCGAGGCTTAAGAGCACGTAACAGTTTTTAAACACTGGAAAAATCTTTGTAAATTTAGATTTACAGTATGGGGGGGGACAATGGAAGAAGATGAAATCAGAAAGAACGCAGAGAACACTTCCCAAATGTGTTTTCCAAATGTGCTCTGAAGAACTCTGTGGTCTCTCTAGTGTCACAAACATTAGAACTTCAGTTTTAAATGTGTTTTCAATCTTTTAAAAATAGTAATAAAAATAACAAATTGTTTTCTACTGTACAGCAAGGAAACTACCAATGCATAAACTTGTATTTCCAGGTTGTCGTTTTCCTTTTGTGTGTGTGTGTTGGGGGGAGGGGATAACCTCAGATTAAAGTTTCTCTAGCTAGCTCTGCTTAACTGAAAATACCATGAGACTAAAAGATAGGCAGTTAACAAAAAAAGAGCGAGATAAAGAGAGAGAACAGCAAAAACTAAAAAATACCCTCGAATCATTTGTATCTATTTTTCAGGAGTAAACCAAAATAAATTTTAACCTCCCTCCTATCCGCCAAAAAGGAAAAATAAATAATATTAATAGTACCAATAATACAGTAGAAGCACTCCTATTCAAAGTAATCCAAACTGGTAGTTGAAAATTGGCTACAGTAAGAAATCAGAAGAAAATGACTTAGCTTAAAATATATAACTTACACTTACTAATCGTCTTTTATAAAGCCAAAGCTTTTTGTTATTGTTAAATTGGCTCACTGGCATTCCTAATTTTTCTGGCATAAACACACAATGATGTATCACCTATGCCTTTTAGTTCTAACTTACTTAAGATAGAGCAATCTGAGGGCAGAGTCCCTACCTTTTTTATAAATATCACCAATCTTTTTTTTTAATCTAAGTCTACAGATTTTGTTTTTAACAACTTATCTTTATTGAGTTTCCCAAGCTTTCAAGTTTTTATAAACAATTTCCTCTTCATACTCATATATTATTAGTTTACATAATAGTTAAATTACAATAGTTACAAGTACAGTGGGTATAAAGAGGACTAGAAATAAAGACAATTGATGCTGGTAAAACTCACAACTATGTGAATGCATCAGGGAGCAGCCTATATGCACTCTAAAGCCCATGGGTTGATAAATGCACAGAACCGGCTAGCAGTAAATTTGTAACAGAACTTCTGGTAAATATGCAAAGAAACTGCTAAGTTTGGTATAAATCTTCAACTATCATCTACACCCCAATTCAAAGCAGCAGTTTCATCAAAACCACCTCATTATTCCATTAACTGATTTATAATATTACATATGTTTACTTTTAAAAAATTATATTCATAAAATACACAAAAGTGGATTCAATCAGTGTTGCACTTACAATTTTGTTTGGAAAACAGGCCCAGGTGTTAAAGCCATGGGAGGGCCTTAAATGCAAATATACATGAATTTTGCCACAGCTATTTCCCTATAGCCGTTTTGATGCAACTGTTTTGACACTTTTTTACCCCTGTCATCATTTTGATGAAATGAAACAAAACAAATAAAAACATAGTTAGCTTTCAGCTTTTAAAATCTGTACTCCATTTCTAGGCTTTATCTCAGGTTAAGGTGGATATGACTATTTTGCATATTAAGTGAATCTTAAGATGTTGAGTTGAAAAAAATTTGAAGCAAGTCAAAATGATCTGCTTTGATATATAACACTGGCATCTGGCCTTTATCACGCAGACCACTGGGAGCTGCTGACAGTTTTTAATCAGGTGAGAAACATTATCAGATCTGTGTTTTAAGATCACTTTTGTAGAAATGTGGTTAGGTTAGAAGGGAAATTGGAGGTGGAGAGGACAATTTAAACATCATTGCACTCCCCATCTCTTGCCCCAAATAGGAAATCAGCAGTGGAAACACAGAAGAAAACTGATTTAAGACACATACAAAGTGCTCAGCACCTGGAGGATAACTGAATAAATCTGACAAAAACCCTTGCTTCTCTAATTAGATGTTTAACAAAAGTTTA
The DNA here is from genome assembly GCA_027563665.1 of Antrozous pallidus. Taxonomy (NCBI): domain Eukaryota; kingdom Metazoa; phylum Chordata; class Mammalia; order Chiroptera; family Vespertilionidae; genus Antrozous; species Antrozous pallidus. Next base: position 14,294,769 of record CM050510.1, read on the forward strand.
CTTTGAATGAACTCTCTCTACCAACACAAGCCACAACAAGAATAAAAAGCTGAAAACACAAAAGTCTTTAAAAATCAATTCGGTCAATAACAAAGATATCAGTTTCAAGATGCCCAGTGGAGAGCTGAAAATATAACAATATGGTAGGCAGAGCCACCATCTCTGCTCCTTCCCAAATAAGATCAAGATGCCATTGGTAGTCACCACAGGAAGGGTTGTGATTATCCAGGGCCATGGTTGGCAAACTGCGGCTCTCGAAGCCACATGTGGCTCCCCTGGCCCCTTGAGTGTGGCTCTTCCACAAAATACCATGGCCTAGGCGAGTCTATTTTGAAGAAGTAGCATTAGAAGAAGTTTAAAAAGTTTGGCTCTCAAAAGAAATTTCAATCGTTATACTGTTGATATTTGGCTCTGTTGACTAATGAGTTTGCTGACCACTGAGAGGTTAGGAATTTGTGGGTCAAAGATTTTCAAACATCTGGGGAGCTGGGAGGCTCCCATTCTCCCCACTTTCTCCCAACCGCCTGCTGCTGGCATTCTGTGCCGCACAATTTGAAAAGCATTTATTTCTATGGAGAGTCATGGAAAATTCCTGCGTAGCAATGAACATGAATAGAGATGGCATTAGAAGATTAATCAGATATCCATGAATTAAGAAAGAAAAACAGCCTAGATTTTGGTAGTAACTATGGTGTCAATTTCAGAGGCGGAAATGAGAACCCGAATTAAGATATAGCAGTTAGCAAGAAAAAGCTACCTGAATGAGACTTTGCCAATCTGAGGAGTCGGGCATCTTTTGGGTGGGAACTGAGACCCTTTGGGGAGTTTTTACTTGGAGTGACATGGAGGCCCTGGTTTAACGACGGGTGAAGTTGGCAGTGGGTTAAGTTGACAGTGGGTTAAGTTGACAGTGGGTTAAGTTGGCAGTGGGTTAAGTTGGCAGTGGGTTAAGTTGACAGTGGGTTAAGTTGGCAGTGGGTTAAGTTGGCAGTGGGTTAAGTTGACAGTGGGTTGACAGTGGGTTAAGTTGGCAGTGGGTTAAGTTGACAGTGGGTTAAGTTGGCAGTGGGTTAAGTTGGCAGTGGGTTAAGTTGGCAGTGGGTTAAGTTGACAGTGGGTTAAGTTGGCAGTGGGTTAAGTTGGCAGTGGGTTAAGTTGGCAGTGGGTTGACAGTGGGTTAAGTTGGCAGTGGGTTAAGTTGGCAGTGGGTTAAGTTGGCAGTGGGTTGACAGTGGGTTAAGTTGGCAGTGGGTTAAGTTGACAGTGGGTTAAGTTGACAGTGGGTTAAGTTGGCAGTGGGTTAAGTTGGCAGTGGGTTGACAGTGGGTTAAGTTGGCAGTGGGTTAAGTTGGCAGTGGTAACCAGCCCGGGATAGCAGGTGAGACTGGAGGTAGACAACTAGGTGTGATGAGAACCTGAAATAGAGTTTCTAGAGGTATTCCTAGCAACATTCCATCTCCTCTTCCATCCCAAGAGCTTTCGATTCATTACCAAAATTGATTACTAGGTGTAGGCCCAGTGGTCGGCAAACTGCGGCTCGTGAGCCACATGTGGCTCTTTGGCCCCCTGAATGTGGCTCTTCCACAAAATACCACGGCCTGGGCGAGTCTATTTTGAAGAAGTGGCGTTAGAAGTTTAAGTTAAAAAAAAAAATGGCTCTCAAAAGAAATTTCGATCGTTGTACTGTTGATATTTGGCTCTGTTGACGAATAAGTTTGCCGACCACTGGTCCAGGTGATTCTGATGCAGGTGGCCCTGGCTGCACCTGAAATCTGAAAGAGTACTTAAGGCATCCTTGCATCTCAAGTTTAAAACTTTCAGAAAATAACATACTCGCTAAAATTCATTCTAGATCTAAAATTCATTCTGCTCTATCTTTGTGGATGTGTATCACTTAATGATAATAAATAAAAACCAACTGCCAGGTCTTTAGCCCAAATGACTGCTGGGGCTGTTAGCACGAAAGGAAACATCTGCCTTGCCTCATTCAAAGGGGAAAATCAGTACTAAACGTTATTTGTTTCAAAACAGGAAGAAAAAGTTTGAGGGATCTTTACAATTTTGGGGGTTGGCTACTAAATGTTTACAAAATAAAAATCCCAAATCTGGAATCTGCAACTTTCTAAATAAATGTAGGGCTCAGCATAATTCTCTGTGAGCTGAAACTCTATTAAATCAAAGAAACCACACGCTGCAACAGGTTCCAGCGAAACAAATGGTTTAGAAGTATTTACAAAATAACCGGGCATGAGAATTATAGAGCAACAATTCCAACTACCCGACGACACTACACCGTGGTTTCTTTACTGTTATTAATATGGAAGCACAGGAGAGGATGTGAATAAGCATGCTAATTTAGGTTTTATGAAGCATCCATAACCCATTGTACTTTGCATAAAGCATTTTACTTATTGCTCTGTGAGGGCAGTAACACGTCTACTGTGCAACTGAATCAAGTTACACCCCAAAGGTTCACCACTAAGAAGCCGGGTCTGAGCAAAACTGGCCGCCTGAACTGATTCTTTTGATGACTCCCACCCCATCTACCCGTGTCAGTTTCCACAGGCGTCCGCTACTTCATTTCAACCTTCCCGCGGACGGCAGGCACTCTCCGCTCCCTCCACCAGCCCGAGTTCCTCGCCTCGGCTTCCCCGGCCAGATACGGGACGGGTGCGGGGAGAGTAACGGAGCGGGTGCGCCTCGCCGCGGCCTGAGCCTCCGAGCGCTGCCCTTTCCTGGTCCGGGGGCAGCGCAGCGGAGCAGAAACCCGGTTCCCACCTCAGCCCTCCCGGGGGACGGCCTCCTGGGCGCTAGAAAGGACGACACCAGGCTGCGGCGAGGGCTCCAGGCCCGGCCTACGCAGGGCTTCCGACGGCAATGGGTAAAATTTCCTACAGCGCCCCAGCACCTCGCAGGTCCCCGCCGCCACCTGCAGTCCGGTGGCCAGGGTGACTGCGGACCTGGGGGAAAGCGGCGGCGCCGTTTACCTCATCCAGCTCAGGCCCGGCCACTTCCGGCCTCTCGGGGTCGCCCATCGCGCAGACTCCGCCAGAGCTACGGCAGCTGAGGGAAACGAGCGCTTCAGGCCACCTCCAACGGGGACTGGACCCAGGTGGCCTCCAGGGCTGCGGAGTCCGCCCTTCCCCGGCTTCGGAGACCCTCCCACGCCGGTGGGCTCCGCCTCGCTTCACTGCACCGCCCCAGCTGTCTCGCCTGCCCACTGAGGGACTCTCCCTGCGCAGGCCTGGTCCTGCCTTCCCTGCCTCAGGGACCCGCCCACTCCGGATGTCCCCGCCCCCTCTGCTGCCCCGCCTCCCGCCTGCCCAATGAGGGGTCTCCCTGTGCCTACCGGCCCCGCCTTCGCTGCTGCAGGGACCCGCCCACTCCAAATGTCCCCGCCCCCTCTGCTGCCCCGCCTCCCGCCTGTCCAATGAGGGCTCTCCCTGTGCCTGATGGCCCCGCCTTCCCTGACACAGGGTCCCGCCTCCCGCCTGCGCGGCTAGGGGGCTCGCCCAGAATCCGCCCGCCTCGCTTCCCCGCCTTCGGCCTGAGATACTTCGCCTGCGGCTCTCGGCCACTCCCTCCATGGCTGCTGGGGCCCTGCTGCCCAGGTGCGGGAGGTGCCCGCCATGCCAGGCCACCACTCCCAGCCGCTCTCGCCGTTGCTTCGAGAACACGGTATGTCGCGCTCCTCGGTCTGTCCCGAGAGATTGTGCCAGGTGGTGGTTAAGGGGGAAGCCACACTCTTGGTGGAAAAAAGAAAGAAAAAAAAGCCGCACCGTTAACAAATTAACAAGTGGGAACAGCCACTTTGTGTTGTCTTTAAGCTCCGGAAAGAAAGAAGTGGTGGAGGGAAAAGTGTGCGTGTGCGTGGGTGGGTGGAGCTCGAGAGGGAGGCGAGGACGATGACTCCGTTTAGGAAAAGACTGGAAAGCTCCGAGGTTGTTTCCACCATCGGGGCTTTTCGTCACGTTGAATTAAGCCATTGCATTGTCAGGGCGTCTCTGTGAAGTAGCGATAGCAGAGTCCCTCCTGTTGCAGCTAAAGAAACAAAGTATCCACCTGGAAATAGTCGATGGCGCGGACTCCTGCCAAGAGCTCACGTCGTGGGGAGAGGAGAGCACCCCCCCCCCCCCACCCCCCCCCCGTCTCAGCTGTAGGCAGTGGCGACTGACGGTCACAATAATTTGGTTGAATTACTAATATCTGTTTCTTTAAGGGAACCATCTAAAGAAATCTACAACAGGAAGGGAAAATTGTTTGATCTAACAAAAATGAGGTGAGAGATTGGAGTGGGTAGCTTGAAGCTGAAGCGACCCTCGAACATGCCCCTGCGTGGGGAATGGCTGTGTGAAGCAGGGTACATAGGATCTGAATTCCGATGACAGCGAGGAAGGCGTCTTGTTAACAAGACTTTTGGAGCGCACCGAGCAAGGGAGCGGGGGGGGGAGGGGGGGGTTGGTTGCCCAGGATGCCAGGGGCTGGAGGCCGGATCAGTCGCCAATGGCTAGTGACTGTCAATCATGCCCATGTCTTGAAGCCTCCATAAAACCACAAAAGGGCAGGGTTTGGAGAGCTTCCAAGTCGGTGAACACGTGGAGATCCCGGAAGAGTGGCGCGCTGGGAGAGAACAGGGAAGCCGAAGCCCCGCATCCTTTCCCTATGCGTACAGCTCATCTGGCTGTTCCTTTTATAATAAACCGGTGATCTTGTAAGTAAAATGTTTCTCGAGTTCTGTGAGCCATTCTAGCAAATCACTCAGACCCAGGAAGGAGTCCCGGGACCTGGGCCTGCAGCTGGCACCTGGAGGGGGGGTGGGCCGAGTGCTGCCTCGGGTACAGGGGCAGAGTGCAGGGGAATTGTAGGACACCCAGCTGGTGTCACAGCACTTGATGGATGTGCAGGACCACCTTCCCCTCTCCCTCCCCACCCCAGATAGTGGAATTGGGTGATCAGAAACTTCAGTGACCAACTCACTTATAATCAATCAGACCTTCCACAAGAATGTATAGCCCAATGTTTAAGGATGCAAGCTCCAAATACCTGGAGATACTTCACACTTAGAGGAGTTGTGTAACCCTAATTAAGCAAGTCGTTTACCCTTTTTGTCTGTTTTCCTATCTGAGGATGGACAGGCTTTATCTCATAGGATAAAATAAAATATGTGTACATAATAAGTACTAACACAAGTTAGTAAGAGAAATTTCAGGATACAATCATAGCAATCCAGTAATACAGATTTTTTAATTTTAAGGTATCTTGACATGTAAACTTCTACATTAATGAAATGTTTAGATAAGAATCTGTATGTTCATGCCTACTTAATGTAAACATTGATAATATTTTCAATTACTGCTGTTTTTGAAAGCACTTTAACGAGTCCTTTATCAATCAGGAGGAAGAACCTAATTCAGAAGCACTTAACATAGATTATAAGTTGTGGCCATTTGGCTCTTGGGAGTTTGCAAACAGGGGCTTTTATATTTGGGGGTAAAAAATAGAAGAGAAAAAAAGTAATGCTCTTTGGGCAGTGTTTCAGTCACCTGGAATGCTGTTTAAGAATAAAAATTTCTGACTTCCACTTAGTATTTACTGAACAAGAGATCTGCATTAACAAGTTCCACAAGAGAATCTTAGGCCTAGAGTCACGCGAGAACAACTGCCTCAAGGGAAGACCTCTCAGTTTTAGACCTACAAACTGCTGACAACCGTTAAATACACAAAATATCTTTAGGAGAGAAATGTTTAGGGACAATTAGTAAGCAGTGAAATCATACTCTTTAAAAGCCCTCTCAAGTCTGTCCCAGTAAGCCATTATGCTAGAGTCTTGATATTCAGATGACCGAGGGAGGAAAATTACACGTAGCAATATTCTGAAAATCCTCAGTAAAGTTCATTCTTGGTCTTCTCTTCCTAAATTTGTTTTCAATTCTATTAGATTTAATCACTAAGCAAGACCAAAAGAGAACTTTATTTTACATGACTTTATTTTACATTTAAAATCATTTTATGCTTTACTTAAAAAAAAAAAAAACCCAGTTTTTAATATTCCTAAAAGCATTTTAACCAAAATCTTGATTTAGGAAGACTTAAGACATTTTGCATTATTTTAAATATTTCATTTTCTCAGTAATTATTAAAATAAATTCACAATTAGGGTTTCAAATGTCCTAATCATCTCTTGTTGTTCTCATTTCATACTTTATCAATCCCATAATGTGCATACAGAAGTGAAGGTGATATAAATGTTATCTATTTCAGACATAATTAGCTCTTAATCTAACTACTATTTCATTTACTCGGAAATAGCATTTAGACATAAAAACCAATGTTACTTTGTAAAATAACCTTTGGTTAATTTACACAGATCTAACAGCATCTTGCGTTAAGTGTTGAGTAATGCGACTTTCACTATCGTTTTAGCTTTTGATATATGTCAGCAAGGCTGAGAACATCATATCGTGTAGTTCACTCTTCCAAAGGAAGTTCCATCACAAAAGTGTGGTTAGTGCCTCTGAACACGGAAAACGTCCCGAAGGCCAGGAGTTCTATGAAGGAACTGGAAGGTAGGAGAGACTCCAGAGACTCTGCTCATTTTCAGTACGCACAGTGACTAGTTGAAGTCACTTTATTTGAAGATTTTGTGATGAAAACCGTTGTCCATAGTGTGCCATTGAATGAAGCTATCACAAGAATTTAGATATTGGTCCGAGGCTACGTAACGGGTCATCAAAAAAGAACGTGTCACATAGGTGAATTAATTCCCTTGCCACGTAAGGGTCCCCACTTCACTTTCCCCATTTACAAAATGAACAGGTGGCCTAGCCAGTGCCATTCAGGATTCTCTGCTAACTGTAAAATGCGGACTAATTTTCTTGTTTCTTATAGTCCATGTGTATATAAACTTTCAGTTCTTCAAATCAAAATTTTTTTGCACATAACCATGTCGGTGTATTACCCTTAGTTTAAAAATGTACAACTAGATAAATAAAAACTATTGTTTCTTCAATATTACGTGACATTTCTTCGGTAATTTATTTAAAAAAGTAAATGTAACAAGATACTTAAAAAAGGCTTTAGATACAAAAGTAGTTAAGCTGCTCACGGACATTTAAAATTACCAAAATGTATCTTCAGTAATCATGATTTTATAAAACATTTTACAGTTATCAGAAAGTGCCCAGGCTGAGTTTACATAACTGAATACCTTAGTACAAATGTCTAGTTAGAACTGAAGTGCAGTAACCTCCTGACTGACTGCTCACTGAATAAGGATACAAAGGAGAAAGGGTGACCCCGTGATCAAGTATTGTGCATTGGCCCCATCATATGTACAGAAAGTGCCCTCACTCAAATGAACATTACATGCAAAATATTAGTGATTTCATTTAATATCCTAGAGTTCAATGCAGCCCAAATAAACCGCAATAAGTGGTTTTTATAGGAAAAGTGATTTTACCTCTAAGATCTGAATGTCCAGAACTTTTTACAAGTTCCACATACATGATACACAATTGCAGCCAACCACAAATTCAACACCATAAAAAAGTTAAAATGAAAACACAGAACATACTTAATTTTTTATTTTGAAATTCCCTATTCCCTCTATACAAGAACCTTTGCTGAAACACTTTTCACAAAGGCAGCAGTGAATTTTCAGAACATTTTACATTTTTCCCCCTCAGCAAAAAGATAAATCACAGTGTAAATTATGTTGTTCTGCTGTCATCTTTGGCTGGGGTTAGACCCAGAAGTTGTTAACTAGCAAATCATAGTCATATGTTGCTAGTGCTCCTCCGTCCTTTATGCTACAAACTCAGCAAGGAATGTTTGTATTTATCTCTTTAAGGTACCTCCAGGGGGTGTGACAGCATTAACTTCCATAAACTTTTATAGACAAATGGAAAAAAATCTACAAAATTCGCTAGTAATATTACACAGCAGTTACACACTTTTTATGCTCTACACGAAACCAAAATTCTTGGTCTTAATGGCAAGTAGCAATTTCTGTTTGAGAATCTGTTTAGAGGAATAGAGTGGGACGTAAAGCCGAGAAATGCACGTATTTGCAGTGGGAAGATGTTGATCATCTGGTGGTCTTATTGTGATGGAGGGCATGGGCTGAAATCCTTCCTCACTGGCTGGTAATGACGGGCTGGATGTCCAAAAGTAAACCTAAACAGGAAGATATAATTACAGTTTTGGTTTTTAGCAGATTAACATTCAACCCTTAATTCTGGCAAATACAAAGACCCATTTTGGGTTAAAGTCTACATAAGGGTACTGTATTATTTTGAACTGAGTTTTTAATTTATGTTTTTTGTACTGAAAAGGGAAGGTTCAGCATCAAAAGGGAAAAAAAGTGTCAGATATGTAGAAAAGAGACTGTTTCAGGCTCTCCGTTTCTCCTCTGTAACGTGAGGCTGTTGGACCAAATGTTCTCTAGGGTCTTTCCAGGCTAATTTGCATGGCGTACCTCATAATGGAAAAATGCAGTTCTCCTCCCTCCCTCCCTACCACCACCACCACAGGCTCATTATTTGCACAGGTTTAAAAAAAAAAGTTATTCTGAGTGGGGGGATTGGAGGGGTAATGGGGGAATAAGGACATATATGTAACGCCTTAATCAATAAAGAAAAATTTTTAAAAAGTTATTTTGCATTTATCAACTTGCAAAACAACCCAGTATTTTCAGTGCTACACTGTGACAAAGAATAACTTTAGAAAAGTAATTAATGAGAACATCTACTGTACGTGAAATCGATACAATAAGTCATATAACATTATGTTTTACCTCACATCTATTTTGTGTGACGTAAGATAAACGTTAACTTCTACTTTACCTTTATACTTAAATGTTAACATTATCTTATTTTTATTAACATACTTCATTTGTCATTGATCCATACATATATACATACATATCGTTCTTCAGTGATAATAAAATAGTGCCAATCTCTAAGATAAAGTTTTTTAAATCTAATGCATTTATAATATACAGCTAAACAAACAAATATATCTAAAATTCCAGAGGAAACTTAAGTGAACTAACTTGCTATAATTCCTAAAGCAAATAGTTTTATGAGAAATGCAGTAACTCCAGAAACACTATAATTCACAGGACTAATAATTCACAGGAGAACCGCTTGAGAAACCCTATTATATTTTTATATTCCTCAGCATTTCTCCTCAGACATATCAGGATAAAACTAACAATATGTGAAGGAAAAGGGAAGAAAGAAAAGACACCTTGATATACTTACTGCTTACACCCTAGGAATAGGTTTCATACAGGCGTTTAAAGAGTGAAGGTCATAAATTACAGCTATTGATAGGAAATATTAAGGCCTTATATTGAGAGTCCCTTGCTAGCTCTCTCAGAACTGAAGAGTTAGCACATTTCTCTTCCAGGGAAAGTAGAAACTGCAGATTTAACTTGACTAACTGGACAGAGGATGTATTGGTTTAAAAACAGCAGAAAATTAAAACTAGGGAATAGATAAGAATTCATATTAAGATAGTCACTTCTACTTCTGTTTCTGGTAGGCTTTACAAAACTAATACGTTGCTTGACACAGGGAAACAATGTTCCCAAATCCAAAGACTTGACTCTAAGTGATATAACCCTAACAAGCTATGTAAGTGCTCTTGACGGCAACAAGGACAGATATGGTGTATCTGGTAGGGACTTTAGGGGCCACAAGACTGGGAAAGTCAAATTATATGGAACCAATTACATCTAAGTGGAAATCAATTACCAGGATGGCTAAGCCAAGAACAGAACCCGGTGACAGCCAGGACTGCTGAACAAGCAGAAATACTAGTGAAGAAATACTGGGGGGAGAGGGTGTGCATGTGTAAAGATTAAGGAATACTAAAAGTGCAAGTAACCATTTCCCCCTCGAATAAAATTTGGGGCTATACTAGACATGTGATCATTTTTATACACTCCATGAATAGTCTTAGATTACTGAGCACTAAGGCTAGTCCAGTGGAGATTTCTCTTTCAAGATGAATGGACAGGTTGATTTGGTTATGGATATAATCCAGGTTAGACTGACTTTAGGACCAACTTTTCACTATGATCAAAGTTTATATTACCCAATCTATGCTTCTAAGTCAATAATAATAATATTAAAATCATAGGTTTAATATTCACATACCATAATAAAGCTACAGTGACAGGTAACAGTCAAGACACTACATTATTCAGAAATGTTGCAAAGGCTTACTACTAGTCAAAAGGATGATGGAGCAGCCAACATATATAAGCACTATGGGGTGGGGGATCTGAACAATGTGCTGGTATTATTATCTTCTAAGATAATATAACATTGTCTTCTAATATAACGTCATATTAACAGCTAAGATGTATTTCACTCTGCTTACAGCTTTTTAATACTTCAAATGTTCTGTTATAGAGTGGAAAAACAAAACTGCCTATTATTTCTGACTATAATTTCTTTAGCCAAAATTAAAATAACCCACCATTCCAAACTTAAAACAAAAGGCTATGTATCATACACAGTATTTTAAATTTTTATATTTTGTTCTACAAATTCTGTGAACTTAACTTACAAGATCTTGTCGTTCTGCCATGCTCATCTTCTCTACTATTGACCAGAACCAACGCTTGAACTGTAAGAGCTTCTCGGCATTTTCTCCTAAGAATAAAGAATATAAATTCAATATACCGTATCAGTAGTTATACTTTAGAGTGTTTGTTATTAAAAATGTACATAATTAAAATGTTATATAGCCCAGCCAAAATAGCTCAGTAGCTGGGTGTTGACCTATGAACCAGGAGGTCATGGTTTGATTCCTGGTCAGGGCATATGCCTGGGTTGCAAGCTCAATCTCCAGTGTGGGGTGTGTATCAATGTTGTTTCTATCTCTCTCCCCCTCCCTCTTTGAAATCAATAATATCCTATCTAATAAAAGAGCAATATGCAAATTGACCATACCTTCACCACACCCACAAGCCAATCAGAGCAAGTATGCTAATTAACCCAAACCAAGATGGCAGTTGATTTGCATAGCCACACACAGAAGACCGTGTAAAAGGAAGCCAAGCACTGCAGAAGGGAGCAAAGCTGCAGAGAAATAAGCAAGTGGGGCGGGGGAGAAGGGAAGGAGGCACAGGAGACGGGAGCAAGCAAGGCAGCAGAGATGGGAGAGAGCGAGGTAGTGGAGATGTAAGCAAGGTAGTGGAGAAGGGAGCGAGGTAGTGGAAAAGGGAGCGAGGTAGTGAAGAAGGGGGCGAGGCAGCAGAGAGGGAAGGGAGCTTTGCTCAGGCCACAGGAAGCTCTATTCTTGCAGGAATCTTCCTGCAACAGGTCTCTAGTATATATAATGTTATATAGGTCTAATTCCTAATATAGAAAATTAGGACCATTTGCATAATGTAAGACCTCTATCTAGAGCTTACTGTCAATGGTAACTTAAGATGACCAACATAAGAAAAATGAACCTCCAATCTCAAAATTGATAATCACAAGATTTTAATTCCATCTGGTAAGTCATGATTATTCCCACGTTCTTAAACCAGTGCTTCACAAATTTTAATGAGTTTTATATCACTTGGGGATCTTTTTAAACATGCAGATTCTCATTCACTACATCTAGGGAGAAGAGTGTGGGGGAAAAACAAAAATTCTACATTTTTAGAAAGCTTTAGGATGATGCTGATCTGAGGATCATACTTGGGAGTATCTTTAGATATATTCTTTTCCCTCCTAGGTTTTTGACTTGTAAATGAGACAAATTCTTATTTGAAAAATACTGAACACTATATTAAAAAATAGCACAAAATGATTACACAATGACCTATATATTGCTAAGCATGAAGGAAAAACAAGAAAATTTATCCAAATTTAACTTACTATAATTTGGTTAAAGCTGTTTGCAAAGTATGAAAAATAAAGAGGAAAAACCTTGGTACCTTCAATGTATGCAATAATCTTGGACTATAGGTATAATCCTCTCATAATGAATTTCTTGGAACTTCCAGTGTTTTATTGGGTAGTCTCAGCTAAAAAGTCTATTCCTAGACTACAGGACTTTGAAAAAAGAGAGTTGCAGCAAATCAAGCACTGAAGGTAAATATTATTTATTCTAAGAGGATTATCACTATCTCCCTTTATTCTTTCTAGATATTCCATGTGTGTACTGCTATTATCTTTGTGTTTTGGGTCTAGTTATAACTAGATCCAATTCTTTAATTAAAGTTTGAGAGACATGAATTGGGTAAATTAAATGGAACTGACACATGGATTGTTTTTTCTTAACTAGTATATAAAATCCTTTTCACCCAGTTGCTCACCATAAGGAATTTTTACTTTTTTACTAACCATATATTCTTTAAAACCTGGGAAAATTAAGCAGTAAAAAAAAAATAACACTAAGCCATCATCATTCAATCATGTTAAAAATATATATTAAAAAACTTTTAAGCATCAGTAATACATTTCCAAAGCCCTGTAAATGTATCTAAAAACTAGAAACTCAGAAAATGCTGACTAACCAAACTATCAATGTAGCTTATTCCTTAAATGAACATTTCAAAATTCCATACCTGATTCATCATTGAAAGAGGTAAAACTGATCAGCATCTGCACATTAACTTCACCACAGCCATTTACCAAAAGCCTAAAATCTTCTGCTGTTAAATCTTCTAATGAGTTTTTTGGAAGCACATCCAGTAGACCTTTCCTCATTGCCTAGAGAATTTCAGAAATCATCTTTTATTACTATTGGTACTTTTCCATGTAGCCTTTATTGTTAAGTCCCAATATTTAATTTTAGTGGCCTCTCTCTAAAAATATTAGTTCTCATTTTAAATCAGAGAGAAAAACATTAGGTTCTGTATTTTTAATTTCTTAATAATAGATTCAAAAGAGGCAAAGGGGGAAAATGGCTTCAGGAATGGGCTTCATTTCAAAAGTGTAGTATTATATACCAGTCATTAACTGAAATAATTGTTTAAACCGTATTAATAACAAGATAGTCACTAAATAATAAGAATAGCTTCAATTTGTCAAACATGCTATCCTGTTATACCTATGCGAGGTATGATGACAAAACAAACTTCTCCAACACAAGCCCAAAATCTAGAAGCTTACTGAGAAATTTACCATGTGCCAAGAATTGTTCTAAGCACCTTACATGTATTAATTCACTCAACCCGACCCTCATCTTGCAGAGAAGGGAGCCAAGGCACAAAGAACTGAAGTGGTTATCTGATGTCACCCAGCTACAGGGTGGTGCCGCAGCCACGATCTGAACGAGCCTGACAGTTACCCCCGCCCAGTCATCAGAAACACTTGACACCACCAGACCGAAATCTACACACATAAACATTTTACCACAGAAGGGGATGTGGCCCTTGGCTGGCACCTAGGAACTTTACGTGGTTTTTCGACTATTCCCTACATGACTAACTGATGGGGCTGCACTCAATGTCTGGGACAATGAACCCTGCTGAACAGCTGGCCTAAACTCTGAGCAAATAGGGTGATTTACGATGAGCACGTGCTTCTCTCCGGGAGTCTGATTCCTGGTAATCATGGCTGGTTGTACAGGCAGGAATATGCTTACAGGACAGGTCTCCAATTAAAACCTTAGGCTGGCTCTTAAGCAAGCTTCCCTGAGCACAAGCACCGCACATGTACTGCTGTACCTCGCTGCTGGAGGAAGAACAGTGCTCTCTCTCCGAGACAACCCGGTCCCCAGAGAGAGCTCCGGGGCCTGCACCTGGATGCCTCTGTACTCTGCCTGATGCATTTTCCCCCTTTTGCTATAATAAGCCATAACCATGAACACAACTGCCTTTGAGTCCTAGGAGTCCAACTAGTAGGTCAGCAAAAGTATGGATGGTCATAGGAACCCAAAATAGTAGTCATTTCAGTCCCATAAAATCCTTTCCAAACTTTTGCCCATCAAATTAACTTTCTGATGATTACATGGTTTTTTTTTTCATGTAGTTTCACCCAAAGTAATAGGTCTGAATTCAGGTGCAATTTACATTGTAAATAAATTCACTTTGGTTTAAAATTTTTGACCATTTATAGACAGTTGAATGTACTGTGAGCTAGTTTACCAAACAGGATTAACACAGAGCCTCATCAGATCAAGTAACACTTTTTTAGTAAACACTTACATGTAATGGCTGTTCTGCCACTACCAACATTCTGTGCTCTGCATATTTCCGCACATATTCATACACATTCTGGGGCGTCACTGGTATATTTACACCATTAGGGATAAGTTCAACCTGTGAAAAGTTCGGCAGTGCAATTTAAAAGCAATTTTGTCAAAGCAGTAATAAGTTAACAGTTTGTATTGTAAACTGGAACATGGCTCACTTCCCATGATCCAACTCCCACTCCCACCCTGTAGGAATACAGTGAAGGCCATCTGTAGGCAGACTGTGAGACCTTGGGAGCCTGGCCAGCAACTCAGTGTATGAAAGGCCAAAGAGAAACTCCTTCTACAAGTCAGCCTAGAAAAGGAGACATATGTACTACTATTTGTAATACTTTAACAATAAAATAAAATTAAAAAAAAAATACCCTCCTCCCCCCAAAAACCTCTGGTCCATTAACACAGTGGAATACTATTAAAAACAAAAAAATTAGCCTGAATTGTAAACACTAGTGTTTTGACCTCATGCATATCCCTCCCTCTCGCATGCATGGTTTTTCTCTGTCTTCCATCTATAAAAAAAGGGTAATATGCTAATTAGACCGGATGTCATCTGGACAAAACCGGGGCCAGAGGGAAGCCAGCCCAGGTCCTAGGTTCCTTCGGGTGGCCCGAGGAGGGAAGCCAGCCGGCCTGGCGTCTGCGGGCAGCCTGAGGAGGGAGCCCAGCCCAGGTCCCAGGTGTCTGCTGGCGGCAGCTGAATATACTCCGGGTGGTGGAGGGGATCCGGTGCCTGCAGCCGGGGCAGGAAGCCCTACTCTTGCATGAATTTTTGTGCATCAGTCCTCTGGTGCCCTATAAAACCTCGTGCTGGGAAAGTCTGGGTGGTGGCAAAACCGCCGCACTGGCTGGCCACGCTGGCAGTAAACGGCACCAGTCAGCTGCTGCCAGTGAGCACTTCCCTCCTAACAAACCCATGTTTTCCAGTCAGTCCTCCAGGTTATTTCTTTGGAATCCACCAACAATAGCTGAGGTTTTCTGGAACCTCAGCACTTTGCATAACACAGTTCATAAAGCAATTCCCTACATTTTTTAAAGACAACTGTGTATCTGACAAGTATCTACAGATACGAACAAGTGCCCCCGAGCCCCTCTTCTGCCTCCAATCTCTCTCAGTCCGCTAATCTCCGGTCTTTTCTGTCTCCCTCCGCCTCCCTCTCTCTCGGCTCCTATCTACTTAAAACAAGCACAACAGAACCACCAAATGCTCTTGCCAGAATCAGAAAACTACATAATTGCTTTACCTGTCCTCCACCCTCTTCTTTACACAGGTCAATTGCAAATGCCAAATCCATTGCTGAAAAAACAGCATCAGCATCTGAACTCTGGGAAGCGAGGATAAGTTGCCGCAAACTCTCATACATTACAGGGTCAAAAAAGGCAAAATCATGCCAGTTGACCTAAGAAAGTAATCACATGAAAAATTTTTTTTACTTTATTCATTAGTAAATTGAAATGTATGATAAAGAACAATCTGAAGATATACACTGAGTGGCCAGATTATTACTCTGAACGCATAATAATCTGGCCACTCAGTGTATTTGTACCTCAAATGGGTACCAAAAGTATTCTAGACTTTTGCTGGAGATCAACCACCTATTTGCCCTGAGCTTTCTATCAGCCAGTGAGTGCAAAGGGGAAATCTGATCAGGTGCTAAATATGAATCCTAATCATGACAATAATTTTAAAATATATATTAACTCCAGATAAAAATCTGATGCTCAGAAGAATTCAGTAACTTGATGAATATCATGTCATTGAATCTATTTGATTCCATGATCTTTTCCATTGACATTATTAAAGACTAGATACAGCAACTGAACATATGTTGCTGAATTTTTATTCCAGTGATTCCTTACACAAAAACATTTTAGGTAGGACTCTTTTAAGAATAGGGCCAGAGGGTTTTTTGTGGTTTTTTTAAAATATATAATATAATATTGCTATACTAACAGAAATAATAGTGGGCTTGATTAAAAATATTTTAAAATAATTTATAATGGTTATAATGCTTTAAAATTTAGTATCAAATTAATGCCATAAACAGTATGCTAGTATATAATTATTTTATAAAAGAAAAATTTTACAATCATAAGAGCAACTTGGTTCATTAAAACACTTACTTTTCTACCAAGCAACACTTTAATCACATGCCTATTCAATGTGATAGGACATAGTTCATTCTGTAACAGACACAGTCCAAGAATCCTAAAAATAAAACCAGAAAATATTTGAATTTACAAATAATTCTAAAACATGTTTAACCCCTCACATACAGAGATAATATCCATACAGTATTTTGAAAAATTTTCTATAGCCCAATTTCTAATCAGTATGACTTAGAATATATGCACATTTAAAAAACCAATGTATTTTCAAAGTCTCACTGAAATTTTTTGAAAATTCAAATATAAGATGGGAGGTATTTTACCTGCCAATGTTTCTAAAACAATTCAACCTTGCTTCTGTGTTCTTGCCAGGTCTTGGAGTGTAAAATCCTCTTTTACCAGGTTGGTAAAACAAAGGGGCATTGTCATCACCGTCCTCTGTGTCGTCTAGATCCATGTCCACTACACTGCGACTGGAGCCGTGGCGCTTTCGGTTTTCCTGGCGACAGAGTCCGAGTTAGGTGCCAAAGTCCATTTCAAAAACAAGGCATATGAACTTACAACCACTCAAAGTGAAGTCAGGTAGGTAGAGTAACACTAGTTTTCACTTCTCTGTTCATATAAATAAAAGCATTTTAATGAAACTCTGCTAGCTTCTGTCACCTTAAATATATTTTCACTGCATCTAGAAGTCTAGAATGATTCTGAAAGCACTTTAAGGATGATGTTCCATTTCATTCTCTTCCAACCTTCCCAGTTTTTGATGAGAAATGCAGTCTTTCAAATCATCATTTCCGTCTATGTAAGGCACTGGTTTTTGGCTGCTTTATTTTTACAAAAGCAGTTTTATTAGAATGTGTCTGGACATAGGTTTCTTTTAGTTTATCCTGTTTATAGTTCACTGACCTTCTTGAATCTATACATCTGCCTTGCATCAAATTTGGAAAGTTTCAGCTCTTATTTCTTCAAATATTTTTTCTGTAGCAAGCCTTTTCTCCTCTTTTCTGGATACTCAAATGACATGAATATTTGAACTTTCGTGGTCTCTGAAATAGTTCCATTTGAAATACCTGTTTTCAAATATGGATAATTTCTAGCTCTCTTCAAGTTGACTGACACTTTTCTCTGTCTTCATTCTGCTACTCACTATCCAATGAAGTATTTTCTTTTAGACATTGTACTTTAATTTTAATATTTTCCTTCCATTCTCTTATAAAGTTTCTACTTATCTGCTTAGAACTTCTATTTTGTCATTCTATAGTGTTTACCACTTGACTTCATAGAACATGAAATGTAGAGTCTTTGATAATTCCAACAAGCGGGCCATCTCTAAGTTAACATCTACTGGGAGAATTGGCCAGTCTTTCCTGGTTCTTTGATGTTGAGTAATTTTGGAGTGTTTCCCAGATTCTAAATATTAAATTGTGAAAGTGGGGGTGTTATTAAAATGACACAGAGAATGTTGATCTTTTGGCAATCAACCTGGTTAGCTTCAGATTAGAAGTGTCACCTTCTGTGTGCAGGGGTTCCAATACCAATTAAGTTTCCAAAGCTTTTCATCTTACTGCGTAGGGCTGCTCTGCATATTCACCATTTGATGTAGTCTGGGACTTGGACAGTGGTTTAGACACTGTTGGTTGGTTCTCAAAGCCTTTGCTCTATCTTCTAGCTAAGATAAAGTAGCAATGATCAGCTTTATTCCCCTCCTTAAAACAATGCCATACCAACTGTTTTTTCAAGTTTTGATTTCCTGCAATCTGTTTGCTATTCAGGATCCTCAGACAGTTCCATTTTGTATTTGTCTAGAGTTTTTAGATGTAAGCAGTGAAAGACAAGATTATACTGGGTTTGCTCCATCATGGCTGATAATGAAGTCTTTTGTAGCTTAAGAATAAAACCTTACTGCTATACTACATCATATTTTGTTTGCATCTTTTGCACTCACTGCTTCTTTGAAGAATAAGCTCTTAGCTTCCATACTGTTTTCTCCACTGTTAATTCATGACATCTCTAAATTACAGCTTAATTCGGGCTGTGATTAAATGGAGGCAGCCAGTGAATAGGGTTACTAGTATATTGAGCCCTAACTAAACCAATCTCATTTCTTTACTGTTTATATACACCTACCTTTATGTTTTTCTCTACTATAATCAAGCATTTTACTTATGAAGACATAGTGCCTTCATAAATATGGCTTTTCTCCCCTCCTGTAATTCAAATTACAAGTGCTTATTAATAGCACATATACAAAATATCCCTTACCTGTACCTTTTCTGAGGAGTCTAATAATCCAAGATCCAGGATACTATCAGCTCCATTTTCCCTAAAAACAAACAAAATGCCTTTCACATTCCAGATAACTGAAAGTTATAGAATTTGTAAATATATTCAAGTTTTGAAATAAATAAAAAGCACTAGATGTTCCAAACATGATCAAGGTAATGAACTAAATAAAGGCTAAGACAAAATAAATGTGGTCTTCATAGGGGTGCTAACAGTTAGCTTGGGGAAGCATTCTAAAGAACAGAAAAATGTTCATACAGCAATCACAGTTGGAATCAAACTTTTTAGTATATTATTCTAGACTACTAATAACTTCATACTCCATAACCCCATGTGGGTGAAGAAAGCAGTCAACATTATATATTATTTGCATTCTACAGAAAACACTACTATATTAGCAAACCTTATATATGTTTACAAAACGTTTTCTCATAAAAAATGTATAATCCTCTCAACATTTTCTATAATGGGCTGAGCTCTTTCAGTGTGCTGATACCTCCAGAGGCAGGAAAAAGGAATAAAGAAATAGTGCATAAAGTCTAGAGAAGAAAAGTAATAATAGCAAAGAAAATAAATTTCTAGCAGTAGTTTTTGGCTTGGGCTATTCGAAGTCTGAAATAAGGAAAGTGGCTGTTTAGATTCAGAGATTAGCCTACCTGCTTTCCATCTCTAAGACTATATCTAAACTAAGTTCCTCATTCAAAATCATGACTAAGAAGAAAAATACATTTTCATCTAAAGTAACATCTCAAAGTCTCAAACTGGATATTAGGGTAGTCCCAGAATAGAAGGCACAATCTAAGTATGACATATTTTCCTAATGTCACTTGTCACCTTGGAAAAAGAAGGGTAAGTAATTTAACTGTTATAAATTTAATTTTTTTCTATTAAAACAAATAAATTGCACAATGGAAAGCAAAAACTTGCATGGATTGAGATAAATCAGGAGGCCTGAAGGAAATTTCATTCTTATGGCAAGAACTGAGGGACTATACCCCCAAATTCTTGAGGCATTTAGCTTTTGCAATGAGGACTGTATCCTGATGGGAGAATTCAGATGTATTTCTTATAATTTCTAAATGTATAATATATAAGGAAATGCTAAAACTCTACTTCCTAATAAAAGTGAAATCTAGCTCCCTCAATCATGGATTTTAAGTCATCTCTTGAGAAGCCACTTAAAGTCTTATACTTTATAGTATAAATTCTAAAATATGGTGGAATCCACATCCTAACAATAAAGCAGCTGATACGTAAACTGAAATGCCTTCCCAACTGTACACATTACCGTCCATGTGCAATAATGAGTTCCATGGCTTCATCCACTCTTGCTCTCAGAGAATCTTCACTTGCTAGAAGGAGAAGCAACTGAGCTGGGGATAATTCCAACAACATGCCAGTGATTTTACTTGCAAAAGCCTGTAAACGACGAATACATGTTAATTGCCCCTACTCTCTGGAATTTCTTGTCTAAATCAGCAACCTTGCCCGTCCCCAAAAGAAAAAGGAAAATAAGAAACTTAGATAACAATTTAAAACTTCTGAACCAATAAGGTATTTTGTTAAACTAGAAGCTTAATTTAGAGACCTCTGGTAGGGAATGTATAGTCTATGCACTAGCAGTCTTGTTAAAGCTATTTTAATATTTATAAACTAAGCCTTTTTGTAATGCTCTTAATATTCATGAGTTAACATACAAATAATTTCCCTGTTTTTATTTCCTATCTGAAGGCCAGAAATGTTTCTTTCACTTAATGGTAGAAAAAAAAGAGAGAAGGAAGAAGTGAATGAGGAAGAGAGAAAAAAAGATGTCAATATTTAAGGCTAAGGATTTATTGACAGAACTATAACTAGGTTTCTGTTTTATTATTCTTTTGCAATAACTTGTACATATAGTTATGTACAAAATAAAAAATCACAACCAGTTTGTTTCATATTATGAAAGAAATCTCTGAGAGAACATTCAAAATAAAAAGCTTGTAATATTTATCAGCAGTAAAGTACAGTATTTGCAATGTGTTCTAACTACAGATTGATAACAGATAAAAAGTCTTTCAAATGTAAAAATGTGTGCAAATATGGCACAAATACAATGCCCTGATAATTCTTTAACACGGAAGGAACTTATTAGGTAGAATGCCTCGGTAGCATAGGTAGGAAAACAAACAAACCTCAAGCTATCTACACAATTTCTCTCTGGGAAGCATGTTCCTTCCTAAACTTTATTCTTACTACAGTCCTCAACTCAATCACATGACTTGCCAGGAGCTGACCATTTTTTAAGATACCAACTTATTTAATTAAGTGGCAGCTGACTGCACTGTACATACTGGCTGCATGGCTTGGACCCGAGGATAGAGTCTTTCTCCAAGCGCCTGACGGTGTGCTGGCAGAGGATCGGGGTCATCACTAGGATTCCCCTCAGAGGCTGGTCTGAAGGGTCTAGTGTCGATGGAAAGCTGTCTTCTAAAGTCTCTGAAAGAAGAACAAAGCTATTATGATTTTATTTCCTTTGTCTGTAAAATGAAAACACCAGCACAACAGGTCATGAAGGTAGAAAACCAGAGCTTACAGGTTGTTCCAATTATGGCACACCACGATGGTAGAATACCTAACTAGATGATGATTGGGAAATAAAGGTAATCTAGATTTTTTCACTTAGAAATCTATAAATTCACTATGCATAGTTCAATTTAATTTAAGGACAGAGACCTTAAAATACCAGAATCAAGAGCCCACCCATAATTCCTGGAGGTTGTAGTCAAAAGTAAAATGCCAATCATCCTACCAGGAAAAAAATTGAACGAAATAACATAATTACAGCCGAGACCGGTTTGGCTCAGTGGATAGAGCGTCGGACTGCGGTTTGAAAGGTCCCGGGTTTGATTCCGGCAAGGGCATGTACCTTGGCTGCGGGCACATCCCCGGTGGGGGGCGTGCAGGAGGCAGCTGATCGATGTCTCTCTCTCATCGATGTTTCTGACTTTCTATCCCTCTCCCTTCCGTTCTGTGGAAAATCAATAAAATATTTTTTTTAAAAAAAATAAAAAAATAAAAAAATAAAATAAATAAATAACATAATTACAATTATAACTTTAAAACAAACTTAAGACTGCTATGAAATTTCAAAAATTAAGAACTTGAGGATAAATAAAAAGCGAATATAATTTCAACTACCCTTGAGTTTTTAAAGAACATTTTAAAAACAGTGAGATTATTTTAGTTAATAATATTTGGATATGTATATATGTATATATCCAAATATTAGCTTTTATTTTCTAAAAAAAAAGTCCATAATTAAGATTCTTTTATTTACAAACCTGCCTTCAATTCATCCAAAAAGACAGAATTCAACAAAAGACACAAAATTATCTTACCTATCCCGATCTCTCCGAGAACCTGCTCGCAAGCCACTACTTCTCCTCATTTCCCTTTCTCTCTCCCTTTCCCGATCCCGCTCGCCTCTGTTCCTTAATCTCTGCATTAAACCTGGAGGGAAATATGAAATACACTTTGTTTAGATGAATGTAATGTCAACTACTTTGAAGTCAATGTGAGGACATGATCTAACATAATAAGAGAGAAATAACAATTTCAGAGCACCTCTATCCCTATGGTTTTTAGGGTTGGGGTGACTGTGCAGAATATATCTAGCATATATTAGGTGTTAGTTCAGTATTTGTTTAATGAATTTTTCCTCCTTTGTTACATTAAAGCTGTGAAATAATATGTAGCAACTGGGTTATGTTAGTTTCACCATAAATAATGCTGACATTTCTTACAGGATTAGAATCATATTCGAATATCTTCCCTATTATTTGTATTTGATTTCATATATTATGGGCCATCCAGAACATTAACTATTATTATTTTTAAAACTATAAATATAAGCCTGAGTATGCTTTCCAAAGAATATGCAGAAAAGTTATTTTGAATTATTATGACTCCCCAGATTTCCTCATTTACATTTGCCAATTTCTTATAAGATTACTATAGGCCCGATGCATGATTTTGTGTAATGGGCTTGGCCCTTGCAGCCCTGGCTTCATCTGGAAGGTTGTCTGGAAGGATGTCCAGAAGGTCATTCGGCTGTCCAGTCTAATTAGCATATTATGCTTTTATTATTATAGATAGAAAGTCAAATGGTAAAACTAATGATGAAACTCGGGGTTGTGCTCCCCATCTTTTCATCCTCAATCCTTTCTAGAGCTCATTCAGCCTCTACATTAGTGGTTTACAGAATCCCAATAAAATGCATCTACAGCCTAGGTAAGATACAGGATTTTCTTAGTAACTCCCTCTCCTCTTCAATTATTATATCCGTCTACCTACAAAACTGTTAATATTCTGTCCCCTATTCATGAATGACCAGTTATCACCTACTGAAGCCTTTTGCAATTTTCACTTTTTTATTTGCTAATTGGAATCTTGAAATTTAGGCAAAAGTTCTAATCCCAAAGTGGTGCTCCTCAAAGGAGATAAAGCGCTTACACCAGAATGTTAACCGAAATCACACTGCCGAAATACAAACAGTGAGGTTAGTGACATAGGCCAACCAATTTACATTTGGTTCCAAGCTCCATTATCTTACTGGGAGCCAGCAGCAACTCTAGAAAGCATGTTTAATAGCACTGCTCTGGGGAACATGATTTTCTTCTCAAGTAACTGTACTAATTAAACTCTATAGAGGCTGAATTACCATAGATTTTTGCTTTACTTTATGAAACGTACCATGGATCTTACACCTTCCCACCCCTAAACCTGTAACAACTAAAATGAGAAATTATAATTTTCATCAACATTAAGGAAAACATATGTAACAAAAGGGCAAACTGCTAAACTGTCAATTAGAATAGTGTAAATAAGATTAAATCATCAATCTAGAATGAAAGTATATAAAAATGTAAATGTACATTAAAGTTTTCTCCCTATAAATACATATACCCATGATTAT
This sequence comes from Antrozous pallidus, assembly GCA_027563665.1. Classification (NCBI taxonomy): domain Eukaryota; kingdom Metazoa; phylum Chordata; class Mammalia; order Chiroptera; family Vespertilionidae; genus Antrozous; species Antrozous pallidus. Next base: position 14,318,317 of record CM050510.1, read on the forward strand.
CATTGTTTCAATCAAACAAGAAAAGATTTGTATGATATTTGCTATCTGTCAAGTGCTTACTTGTATGAGTGCCTTTGTTGGCATTTTGGATACAATCTAGATTTGGCAATTTTTCATTTGACAAAAACGCCTGTGCAATGGCTGTATAAAAACTTCGCGCTACACCACTGCCCTCTCCTGGCTCGTCCTTAAATGTGACTTTCACTCTGTGTACAGCCATTGGTGTAGTGGCACACCTTCGCCCAAAGTGATTGTTCAGCTGCCTCATGGTCTGCTGAATAAGCAGATCTCGATCTCGATCCACCTACAAAAACAGGAAAAAAAATAAATTCAGTGTTGGAAACCATCCTAAAAATTTTCTATGTAACATCTGAACATCTAATTTTAGCTTTTTCTTGATCATTTAAATCAGCGGTCGCCACTGGTAGTCCACCAGTGCTCTGCGAGGTCCGAAATGTTGGCGATCGCTGATTTAAGTAACAAAAATGTAGGTTCTCAGAAACTTATACATTCCAAATAAACACATTCAAAAGTGCACAAGAATGTCTTGTATTAAATCAGGATAATGGAATTTAACTCCATTCTAACACTTTCTTAAAAGGTCTACTGGAAACGGCAACTCATTCCATTTCAGAATGACCAGAATAAACTGGAAGTGGGTCTGAAGTGTGAAAAAATTTTAAATAGCAAATACTAAAAGAAAATAGAGAACATCAGATACAAAGTTAAAGGAAATGACAACTAGGGGAAAATTTTGCACCTAATACAAGGATACATATTCATGAGTAGTATGCATTATCACCTAAAGACGTGATTCTAAACAACTTAAATAGGGGGGAAAAAATGGGCAAGATACATCAACAAAGAATTAACAAAAAAAGAAATATCCTTAAATATATGGAACAATGTTTAACTTTACTTGTAAGAGAAACGCAAATTAAAACTATACTGTAATGCCACTTCTTAATCTGTCAGATTGGTAAAGTCTAAAAATTTGACAAAATGCTGGCAAAACTATTCTCGTATTGATGTTGAAAGTGTAAAAATATACAACCAATATGCAGAAGTGTTTGCCAATACTTGGCAAAATTATGTATGCACATGCCCTTTGACCCATACCTAGGTTCAATGTCTAGGAATCTCTCAACCTAGGTAAAATATAAGATACACTAGCCCACAAGAGAAACACAGGAGGCTACTCATCACACTCGTTACTGCAACAGCAAAAAGACTGGAAACAAATCAAAATGCCTATCAATAGGAGACTGACTTAAAAAAAAAAAAAAAACAGATACAATAAAAATGTCTTAGCGGTACCCTAGGACTAAACAGCTGAAATAGGAAGGCAGAATATCTCTACATGCAGTAAAGGCTATGTCTCTAGGATATAGCCTTTACTGGTAAAAGAAAGATGGAGTAAAAATGTACAGTACGGTCAGGGTGGGAAGTGGGAAGAGAGAAAGGTAATGAATACACATGCATGATTATAAATTTTTAAAGTGAGGAGGGAAATAATTTAAAACCTGAAGGGCAGGGGACATGTAAAAGAGATAAAAATAGGAATGGAAACTAGATTTCTCTGAATACATACATCTTCTTTGTAGAGTTGACCTTGAGACAATGTAAATATTTTATATTCATTATGAAAAATAAAAAAATAAAAGGAGAAAGCAATCCATAAAAGCTGAAAGCAAAATAAAACAAAAGGCCCTAATTATATGGAGATGGTAGCAAAACCACACAAAGATGAATTATTTCAAATAACTTGAAAACAAAGTAATTTGTACATTTCCAACTGGATATGCTCTAAGGACAAAAAACTGCAGATAAATCTTAAGCTATTTTCAATAGTCACTTTGTGGTAGTGTTGACATTGTGATTTTCAGACTGCTATGTGTATGCTGTAGGATAAAAGCAAATGAGTGAAGGAAGTTATCAGTGTTGTTGGGAATTTGGATATTCAGTTTAGAAGAAAGGCGATAAAGACTAAGAACTGAAAATAAAAAACCTTGTGGTCCCTAATCTTAAATTTGATTAAGATTATCAGGATGAACTCGTAATTTTCTTGTTCTTTTTTTGTTTGTTAAAAAGCATTTCCTATCTCTCTCCACTAAAAAGGCCTAGAATCAATGACTGCCCTAGGAGGCATCGAGCAACCTAACAGCACAGATTATAATCTCAAATACAACTGCTTACTTACCAAAAGGAACAAGGACTTCTTGAAGAAATGGCTAACTTAAGTAAGGTCTGTGATGGGATACATACAAGATGAGACATACCAAAAAGTAAAGAAGTTATCAAAGATTATTCATGTCAAAAGGACTCAAGAGCCAAAAAGGAATCAGATCCCCACTAACTAGTCAAAAAAGAGACAATTTGAGCATCAACTGGAATAATATCAATGAAATGAAGCCCATCAGAAACATTTACATCCATGTGTTCTTAATGATACTTGAGTGAGAGAGAGAGAGAGAGAAACTGAAACAAAAAACTCGCTTATCATCACTAGAGGATGCTAGGAAGCTAACTGCCAGAGACAGCCACTATTCTAAATGTGGTAATTACCATTTATTTTCTTCAAATTTTCGAGTTATATAGCACATATCCCTAAGCAAGATTAATTTTTGTTTTTACACTTAATATAAATGGCATACTGTATGTATAGCATAAGAAATTCTAAATACCTTTACCTCTAGTGATAAATCTCTTGACTGCTGATTTCTCAGTTTTTCCATTTCTCTACGGAATTTTGATTCTTTTACCTCAAAACCACCCAATTCGGTTAGGATCTTAAAAAAAATGCACGACAGAATTATTCTCTGAAATACGTTCTTACAGACAAAATAGAATTTAAAGTGCTCAAAATACATACTGATCCCGGCTCTGCTCCAACGTCCTCCATGAACACCCTGCCGAACAGCTCCAACGAGAGGCGCCAGCGTCCCAGCAGCATGTCGTGGGAAATGACCATTCCCATGAAGCTGCACTGCGGCCTGGAAGAAGTTGAAGGGGAGAAGGGGGAAGTCATTTAGCCAACTCTAAAAGTTCCTGCCAATGGCAGTAATTTACTTAATCTTTAAATATTCTGAGGCTTTAAGTATTTTAAACCATATCTTCTCTAATGGAGAACTTTCTATAGCTACTCATTCCTCACAGAACATCTCTTCTTTTAAGTAAGGATACATTCCCAGGCTACCTCCTATTTTCAGCTTTCATTTTACCTCTTTTCTTTCCAATACAATGTCTATCCCCATCTATTAGACTGGACAGCTGCGATTCCCAGACACCTCTCTAGTTCACACTTTCACAAGGACCAGAATGTCTACTACGTTAAATATAACACCACCCAATGATACTCAACTCAGCTCGGCATGGTAAACAGAAGATGGACTCTGCTACAGTGACAGTGCCTCCAGACTTCTTTCAGTAGTCACATGCACTTCCTTACTGCACCAACATGAAACAAATTCTAATTTTTCTTTCCCGAGTTCCTCCAGAGCAGTGGTCAGCAAACTGTGGCTCACGAGCCACGGTTTGCCGATTCGTTGACTAATGAGTTTGCTGACTACTGCTCCAGAGTGATCTAGGTAAGGCAGGCCTTCATGAGGGTCTCCTTCCTTTCCAACCCCCACCCCTCTCCAGGAAAGGCATAGGCAATAATCTATGTCAGCCTTTTTTTTTAAACCACTAGCCAGAGTAACAGCTTTCTAACTTGTCTCCCTACCTCTAATTCTTCCATCAATCCATCTGCTTCTACACATTCTAATCATCTCAGCTCAAGCCACTCTGTCTCTGGGAAACTTAGGCCCCCTGGTCCGTAATTCCTGGCCTTTTATGGTTAGGCCATGTATATGAACTACCTATAGTTTCCTAAACTAGTTTAATTCCTCCTAAGCAAAAATATTATCTGACGTTATGTAAGCAAGAAACAGAATATATAGCAAATATATGTAACAAATAATCTATAAACCATTGGTGATCAGCCATGTTGAACCACAGTGTGTACTGGCAAATTTTTATTGGGAAGGCTAAGAGCCTATCTCCTGCAAGGGAATGACCAACTGTGACCTGGCAAAGGACTTCAAGCATGTGTGAGAACCACAAATCTAGAACCCTTTCTAGTTATTCACATGCCCCCCTTAACTGAGCTGCTGGAAATAAGCCTATAATTGGTTATTAGACATGGAGATATACATATATATAATAAGAGCATAATATGCTAATTAGACTGGACAGCTGAATGACCTTCGGAAGTCCTTCTGGCGCTGCGAGGGCCGAGGCCCTTGCACGGATTTCATGCATCGGGTCTCTACCATTGACAACACAGTCACAAAAAGACAAAAATCCATAAAACTAAAATTCAGTATTTAAATATCTGCTTATAACTTATGAGAACACAGACATATAAAATAACATTTAATTATACTATTCCTCTACAACTGAAATAAAACTGTACAATTTCTAAATAAAAAATTCTTGCAATTACATCATAGCCAGAAAAGTACATAATACGACAGAAAAACTATTTTCACTTAGCAAATACCTGAAAGATGTAAGAGGTGGCCCTTCACTTTCAGTCAGTCCTATTTCTGCCAGTAAACTGCTTTTCAGCTGTGCAGCAAGATCATGAGCAGATGGCCCTGGTTTTGCACTCTCAGCTTCTTCTGGCACCACATTCTGTTCTTCCCCTTCCTTTTTTTGTCGATTTTGCATGTTCATTACATTTTTCAAGTTGGCAGCATAAGACATTTTAGTTGGAAGAACCTATGAATTTTTATATTTAAAAGTTGCACATTAAAAAAATAACTAGATTTTGTTTTCAACCTACTAGTACTCCAGAGCAATCAGATGGGAAGTGACAGAATTCCTTCCTGGCACTTCACCTACAAAGATGCCGCTATTTCTTGTCTGTCTCACTCCCCTCACTGGTCACCAGGTCCAGTGCGTCGACCACAGCAGCCTCCAAGAACTTTTAAAAGAATCTCTGTAATATCTGTGGTAATTAAATCTCTTATGCACCTTCACTTTTTTTAATCATTTACATAATAAAAAATTCTATTCAACTAAATTTCTTTGATGCCTGCTCTTAAACATGTTACTTTTTCATTGGAGATACAGTACAGAATAATTTCAGGCTCTCAAACCAGACTTTTATCTAAAATCTAGATCTTTCACTTACTTAAACCAGCTGCATAACAATAGATATTACCATATGAAATTTATGTAATCTCTCCAAGCCTGAATTTATTATCCATAAAATCAAGATAACCTACCCAACATGACTCTAAGAATTAACTGAGACAGTGCTTAGGAGATAGAATTAACAAATTATTAATATTACCTTATTTATTCATATTCTAAATTCAAAAAGAAAAATGTCAAGCTAATTATTATACATGCTCATATATATATATAAAGTATGTATTCATACATGTACATATAAATTTAAATTTTCAGGAACATTACAATAAACTGTAAAATAGGAAGAGCACATAATGAAACTACTACTTTATCCATGAAATAACCTGACATAGCACAATTTAGTCTCAAAGCTGGCTAATGAAACAGTTGCAATTCCTGTGGTTGACATAAAAGCAGGGATTTTTGATACTTCTATTACTTGAGGAAATACAATATTCTGGATTAATGCATTTCCAAAAATAGAAAAATGCTTACTGACAGATACTGTATTGCAAAGACTTTTACTATCTTACCTCAAGGCAGTTTCTATCCACTGTAACCTCCATTAAGCATTTCCCACTGCTGGCAGATGAAGAATAAAGACCTTGACTTGGTCGACCAAAAAGATCCTCCTTTCTAGCATTTGGCTGCAATTCAACAGAAATATTCTAGTTACACTGTACATATGAAGAAAATAATAAAGTCAAAATAAAAAATTTTTAAAAAGCTGAATAGCAGTTCATTTAAATCACCTGTAACAAATGTGGCTGATCAGCCAAGGGGATGGCTTCAGCCAGAGGCACTTCAAATGGATTTGGGGGTATACACCCAAGGAATGTCATGGAATCTGAGCGTCGGAAAAATGGATGATTTTGGCCAGTTTCTGCAGGAAGAGAGTCATCATCCTTATCATTCAAAGCAGCACCTAAACATAAAGAGATGAAATGTATGGTTTTTAGAAAAATTATTTAATCACTGGAGAAGGGTAAAGGAATCTACTCAATCCAAAATTCCCATTACCTCTATAAATTTTAATGGCACTCAAAAATAATATATTTTTAAATAATTTAAGTTTTTAGCACTTTAATGTAATGCAATGATGGTAAATTTCATGTTATGTGTTTTTTAAATAACAATAAGACCTTGCCAAAAAATAATTAGCAGTAACAAATATTGCTCCACTTTGTATTAGATGGAAGTTTCCCATATCCTTCTCTTTATCTCTCTATAGAGATTCAGACTGAATACAGGCAGATTCCTCAGCGTGTTCATGACCCGACCAGCTCACACGACTCCGAAAAGAGGAGAGGGTCAGGACTGAAATTTGAGCATTTGCTTGCTTGTAAGTTCTGCTTCCTCTATAAGAGAAATTCTCTGGGCACTCATGAATCCTGATAGAAGTCAGCACCCCAACTCCTCTTAATGGAATTAAACTTTGAGAGGGGCTTCCTGTATGCTGTGAAAACAACAGGAAGCAGTGGCCGGGGTACTCAAAACTACTAGTTAGCTCAGCTGATAATAAAGGTCAAGTGGACTGACTCCATTAAAAAAAATTGTTTTAATTCCACTTGAGTAGCTGAAAACTACAAATAAACTGAAGAAAATTCCCAAAATTCATTGAGTTTGGAATATTTTTTATTACATTAAATTTTACACATTTTGATATTTGGGAGTCATAATTAGTATTTCTCATCTTCTTTACTAAATCTATTTTGCATCAATATTAACAAAGGTTTTGCTAAGATTTTAATGCAATGCCTACACACTTTACTTAAGAGTAAAAATAAAACTAAGAAATGTACAAGAGAGATGCAAAGATTATGTTGGAAAAATACTGATTATTGAAAAGTTCATAATATTTCTTTAGTCATTCTTATTTATGAAGCAAATAGTGCAAGGTTTTATAAGGAAAAATGAACAGAAAAGGCAAGAACTAGAACATAGAGAAGAATAGAGAAATCCCCACCCAGACAGAAAATAATGAAGTTAAAAAGCTTGAAGGGGAACTACTGAGGCAGCCATTTCTTGCAGAAGATTAACAGATTTTCTGTACACTAACTTTGATTGGTGTCATCATCATTTTCGTGTTCTGAATCTTCATTATCAATACCCAGTTCCAAGAGTTCTCGCGTCCTTTAAAAAGGCAAATGAGTTGTTTTACATGAAATTTTTGTGTAATACGATGTTGGGAATTACAAGCAAGAAACAATGAAAAGGGTTGTTAAGCATCTAAACAATTTCAAACATTTTGACAAAGTTTCAGACTCTGGGAAAGGTAGACTGACTAGCCATGCGGGCCACAATTACAAAACAGATTTAAATAGAAAAAGCTAATCACACCAAGAAACAGAGAGGGGGTAGTTATACAAACTCTAATACATGACCAATCAGACCAAACTATCTCAAATACAAGGATGGGTATACTTTCCCACATGAAATATTCCTGCACTATTTCTTTTTTGCAAAGCTGTTCTCCTTAGTCTAAATATTGGACACTATACTAATGAAGACCACACTGAGCAAGTATTTCTTAAACCAACCTCAGGGCAATTATGGATACCTTTTGCGTTCCAGTTGAGGTGTATCCAACGTTGTCTGCTGATTCATTGCTTTAATCCAATATATAAGGGCCTGAAAAACATATGCTACATGCTTCAGTGAGCAAACATCCAAAACCGGAAGGACATCTGAATGCTCATCATTATGAGACCGCATTAGAGAGAGAGCATAATTTAGGAAGTCCCCTCGAGCCGACATCATTCCTTGGCGGGCACTGAGCAATGTGGCGCGGCTACGGGAATAAAAAGAAAAGAAAACGTTTACAAAAAGAACACAAACACCACCAAAATTAGGAACTGACACTATCCATCGATAAAAACTACCCACAGGCTTAAACTATCCATTAAGCCTGTGGCTCCGCTTCAGCAATATAACCTTTATGTATGATTTACAGTCCTGTACTTTCACACAGAAAAGAAATTCTAGTATCCTTGGGAATGGCAGAAGGAATGGTTCTTAAAGTTTAGCATCCATGAAAATCACCCGGAGAGCTTGTTAAAAGGGATAGCTGGCCCCACCCTCATAGTTTCAAGTAGGTGTAGGGTAGGGCCCCAAAATCTGCATTTTTAACCAGTTCTCAGGTGATACCGATGCTGCTGCCCTTGGGACCACATTTGAGAGCCACTGCCTAAAATGACACCAAAAGCATAAGCAACAGAAGAAAACAGAGAAAACACTGGACTTTCTCAAAAGTAAAAACTTTTGTACTTCAAAGGACACCATCAAGAAAGGGAAAACAACTCACAGAATCGACAAAATTTCTGCAAATACTGTTTCTGATAAGAAACTAGTAACCAGAATATATAAAGAACTCAGTAACTCAATAAAAAAACACACAAGCTAACCTCAAAAAGGACAAAGGATCTAAATAGACATTTCTCCAAAGACAATATATTAATGGCCAATAACACATGAAAAGATGCTCAACATCATCAGCAATTAGGAAAATGAGTATCGAAACCACAATGAGGTACCACTTCACACCTACTAGGATGGCTATTATCAGAAAGAAAAATAACAAATGTTGGCAAAGATGTGGAGAAACTAGAACACTCCATACACTGGTATCCTAATATGTAAAAACCCAGGATCTGTAACGACCGACCAAAGGCTCGACCAAACACCAAAAGTCAGTCCCTGCAGTCAGTTCTGGGTTGCCGTGGTGACCCAGCACTGACTGCCAAGGAGGCTACAGATCAGGCCCAGAGAGAGGTCCGAAGAGAGAGTCAGGGTCTGATCCACAGCCTCTGTGGCAGCTATTGATCAGCTGCTGCCTCTCTCTTTCTCTCCGGGCTTCGCCAGCAGCCACGCCTTGCCTCTCTCCAGGCCTCCACTGGGGCTGCTGATCAGGCCCGGAGACGCTGACTGGCATAGAAACCAACCAATCAGAACCAAATCTGGGTGAACTGTGGGGAACCAATGGCTGCCTAGGAGGTGGAGCTTTTGACGCTGATTGGCATAGAAACTGACCAACCCAAACCAAATTGACCAGCAGGGGAGGGCAGTTGGGGCAAGATCAGGCCAGGAGGGGAGGGCAGTTAGGGGCAATCAGACCAGCAGGGGAGAGCAATTAGGGGTGATCAGGCAGGCAGGTGAGCAGTTGGGAGCCAGTGGTCCCAGATTATGAGAGCGATGTCCAACTGCTGGTTTAGGGGATCCCCAAACCAACAGTCAAGCATCCCCCTAAGAGGTCCCCAATTGAAGAGGGTGCAGGCTAAGCTGAGGGAACCCCCACTCCATACACATATTTCATGCACCGGACCACTAGTTGAGAATATAAAATGGCACAGCCACTTTAGAAATGAGTCTGGCAGTTCCTCAGAAGGTTAAACAGTTACTATATGATCCATCAATCTCACAACCGGGTATAGGCCCAAGATAATTACTAGGGAATAATGTAGTAATGCATGTTAAACATGGATGAACCTTAAAACCATTATGCTAAGTAAAAGAAGCCAGGCACAAAAGACCACATGTACAAATCCATCTGTGTGAATTGTCCAGAATAGACAAATCTAGAGAGACAGGGAGTAGATCAGTGGTTGCTTAGGGTTGGACAGTAGGGGGAATGGGGGATGACTGATAATAGACATGTGTTTTTTTATGCAGATAATTAAAGTATTCCAAAATTCATTGTGATGGCTGTGCATAGCTATGAAAATACTCAAAACTATGGACTACTGTATACACTTCAAACAGGCTGTATCTCAATAAAGCTGTTACAGCAGAGTGAGAGAAGAGAAAGGGAGAACCCTGCCACCCGTGAAAGATCTATTACCAGAACTCTGCTCTTTGGAGCAGACCAGCCTAACGAAGACAAGGCTTGTGCCTGCTGTGGAGCAGGATTCCTACAGCAGCAAAGCTGATGCCACCAAATCTTATCTTTGGTCCAGATCTCTCTGCCAAGCATTCAATTTTACATAATGGACATTTCCAACGAATTCTCCTGTAGTTCTTAACAAGTTCAAAAGCAAGTATGTGTATTCACTATACTCCTCTACATTTTCCTATTAGTTATTCATAATCAAAGTCTGAAAATCTCAAACTAAATTCTGCCTCCTTTTGTCTATCCCTCAACAAGGCCCTAATCTGTTTATGATTTCAAAGCTTCTCTCTCCTCCTTCCTGACCTTTACCTCCCACTTTAGTTTAGAAACTATTACACTCCAACCATAGTCTGGTTAAATTGCCTAAGCAGTCTCCTAGACCTTGCCTTCCGCCTTTTATGTTCCACCTAAAGAAGCAAGGTTGGTTAGCCTGAGCCAAAGCTAGAACCAAATCCAAGGCCTCTGACTTGAGGAACAGGCTCTGCCACTGCTCTAGTAGTGATCAATGTTTGGCCTAATTCCTAGTCCTGAAAAAGGTTATTTTATAACTGAATAGAAAGAACATAATAAATCCACAAAGAAATATTCTTTAATTATGTTTCAGCAGGTTGAAGAAGGTAGAAAAAGAAATGTGATAGTTAAAACCAAAGAACAGCTTTTGTAATTATAGAATTTCCCCCTCCTGAGTACAAAGTACATTCATATTCAATCATGTTCAATGAATTTATGCCTTTTCCATGAATATATGCCTTTCAAGGAGATTGGAGGTGTGGAGCTTGGGGATTAAGACAAGGACGTAGCCAGGGGTGGTGAATGTCTGACTCCAGGGCCGTATAAGGCCTGAAAAATCATTTGGCCTGGCCTTGCAAAGGCATTAGGGTGAGTTAATTAAATGTTTGACCAAATATAGCAGGCTAGCTTTTAAGTTGATAATTTTGTATGGCCTAAGAATGATATTATAAATACCCAATTGGCCCTTGACAATAAAAAGGTTCCTCATCCCTGATGTACTTCAAAAGTGATGACGTATTTAGCATAAGATTCCTACAATACAAATGAATTTTTAAAAAATAGCCTGGATTATAACTAATTTGTTTTTGCTTCAGCTACACAGTTTTAAAAGAAGTAACGTAAGGCACTAAACTGCTCCTTCACAACAAACTGAGATCTTATGTAAAAAAGATTCTAGAATATAAGGGTCTGTCGAAACACACAAGCATAACTGAAGACTTTCATACCGTCTGCCCTCAAGGGTTCGTAAACTAGCCTCTTCTCGTGTGGTCATCCTCTCTCTCCGTGCTGAATTCTGAGAGGCGTGAAGAGGATGATTTGGGTGTCCCGGGTCACCGGCAGACGCTAATGCAGAGCCGTAACGTAACTGAGCTTCAGTGGAATCCATGATACTGACCATCCAGTTCCAAGTGGGAATAAGCTTTTCTTCTACATAGTTCTATGAAGACCAAACTAAAATAGTTAAAACTGTAAAAACCAAACTAAAATAGTTAAAATTAACAAAATAAAGGTAAATCAGATACACAGCAGGGTCCTTGAATAATGTCATTTTGTTGATGTGACACCATAGGAACTTAACTATTGTTTATATCCATTAGTGTTAAGGTAAAATTGGCTTCACTTTGCTTAAAGTCAAAGAACCTATCGATAACCTATAGGGAGGACTTACTGTAGTAGTATTATGTAAATATGTAACTATCTGTAAACTTAATTCCCCTTATACGGAAATTCTCATAATTAATAGCCAGAAAATATATTAGAACAAGTAACTTTTCAGAGGTCTCATACCTGTAAGTTTACGGCGTCCTGGTAAGTCAATTTCACAGCCGCTGGAATCTGCGAGTACACGAGGTGATTGTACTTAGGAATGAGGCCCATCAGGTCTGAGATCTGCCTGACGACAATGCTGTAGGCCCTGGCTAAGCTGCTCGCCGACGTTAAGTAGCTGCTGGCACTGCTGGCCTCCAGCGCGGCTGCGGCGGCGGCGGCGCTCGTGCTGATGGTGCCACTGCGGCGTAAGTTCGAAGGATCGATGTAAATCAAACCTGCTGAACTCGCTGTCGGGAAAAAAGGATAAGCACAGTAAGCTAATGCCGGTTGCTAACTGTGCTTCTTGAGCACTATTCCTATTTTAAACAGCTAAAAGAGCAAATGTACTTGCAAATGTGAAAATAGGCAAAAACTTTTTTAAGCCAAGCGAATTGAGGAATGATAAGGGAGACAAGAATTACTATAAACCAGAGGCAATTTTGCCACTGCCCCCCACCAAAGGGGGGGACATGTGGCAACATATGCAAACATTTTTGGTTGTCACACGAGAGTGAGGGATTGCTAATGGCACCTAGTGAGTGGGTAACAGCACAGATTATGCTAAACACCCTGCAATGCACAATTACAAAAATAAACAATTATTTAGCAATGGTACCAAGATTGAGAAGCCATGGTATAAGCTTATAGAAATAATTTTTATATTTGACTCAGCAAAACATTAGAAAACTATTATGAAACTATTAGTGGCCAGTGCACAAAATTTGTGCGCACGGGGTGGGAGGTGGGGGGTGTGTGCGTGAAGGGGGGGTGGTGTCCCTCAGCCTGCAAAGACACCAGCATCCTTCACCCCGGTCTCTAGCCAGAGGTTCCTCTCCTCCTTCCACACAGCCTCTGGGGAGATGCTTGTCCTGGGGCCTCCTCAGGGCCCCGGCACAAGACGCCCTGTCGGGTACTCAGGGGCTTGGGCTTTCAGGTCTGGCTTCCCCGCCTGGCATGGTTCCCATTTGCTGCCTTTGGACCATAATACTTGGGAGTGTGTGTGTGTGTGGGGGGGAGGCGGGGGGGGCCTTTGGCGGCAGTGATTTGATGCTTGTAGTGTGCCTGCCGGACACCCCCCTCCCCCCCGCTCCGGCCAGCCCCTTTGCCTCTCTCTGTGCACCCACGTGGCTGAGCCCACTGGCCAGGGGCAGGGCACAGACGCCGAGCTCCCGCCTCTTTGCCTTTTTCCTGGCCCACGCGGCTGGGCCCGCTGCCCCGGGCATGGCACGGATCCTGTGCTTGGCCAGCCAGGGGCGAGGCGCAGACGCTGAGTTCTGGCCCCTTTGCCTCTCTCCTCCTGCACGCTGTGCTCGGCCCCGCCCCCCGCTCGAGTGGCTGGTAGTGTAGCAAAGGTACGATCAAATGTGCATGTTTCTCTTTTATTATATAGGATTTGTTTTCTAGAGGAACATGTGGAACTTCAAAAAAATAGCTCGTCAGCACTTTAGGAATACCAAGTTTCCAGACTCACCCGCTGGCGTGGATGTGCTGGAAGGGGCTGTGCTGGCTGCCCGCTGATGCTGGGTGTTGCGGACAGCCCACTGCATGGAACGGGGAGCTTGGGCGGCGCCGTTGGCGTGCGAGCTGTTCGTGGTCCTCTCTAAAGGCTCATCGAGCATAAAGGTCTCCTGCTCTATGTCGTCACTCTGACTACTGCTGCTATCAGAATCACTTGAGTCATTTGACTGTGAATCATCTTCAGAAAAGAAGGCAGGAACACTACTGGCACCTAAATTTTTAATTTTTAAAAGCGAAACCACTGTGAGTTTGTTGACATTTAGAACTACAGAGTACCCCTCATTCAGGAAAATATATGTATTAAAAAGAATGTCAGGCTGTATTCAACAGTCCACAAAACACATCATTAAAATAGTTTAACTAGAAAAGAACTCTCTTAAATGAACCTTAAAATTAATCCATTATTTAAAAAAGCAAAAAAGATACTAAAATAGTATCTTCTTTACTAACACAGGGGAAAAAATGTTATAAAAAGATTGTCACCCTTGTGCACAGTAAACAGAATACAGTTTAACCAATTCATGCTAATACAGCGTCTCAGTATAAGCGAGCTGTAGGGATAAGGCGCCATACCTGCTTCTGAGCCAGCAGTGGCTGCAGTGACAACACTTCGGCGCCCACTGGCATTATCTTGGTTGCTATGATTGCTTTCACTGTCACTTTCTGTTTCAGCTGCTGCTAGTAAGTCCAGCTCCATGTCACTCCCTAGCAAATACATTTAAATAGGAAGAAAAATAAGTACAAACTCCCTGTGGGTCTAGACTGGGCCTTATAAGTCAGAATATCAGAAGGGAGGGAACGAAGACAGTGAGAGGGGGAAGAAGGGAGAAAGGGAAGGGGTAGATGCACTACAGTGAGCATAACTTCCTGTGCGCAGGGAAAGGATGCCTAGGTAAACTACGGCATTAAGTGGATTCTCACATAGCAATTCAAGCCTGCCCTGCAGAGTCTTACGTAAAAAGTGTTGAGCTGAGGACTTCCGCCGAGGAAAGAGTTCTGGAGTAGGCCTACTGTTTCCTTCTCATTTATGGGGAAGCTAAAAAATATCTAGTCTTTATGTAAAACAGTACACACATCAAAACATACCAAATGAGAAATTTTAAATGTGTACAATTTACTATACGTTAGTTATACTGCACTAAAACTAGTTCCAAAAAAAAAGTTTATTCTATGTCTATTGATAAAAATGGTTAAGATGAGTATGTAGCAAAAGGGCCAAAATGATTATTTTCGAGTTAAAAAGAAAGTCACAGAAATGTCATACACAGTATCTAAAGGCCACGAATGGAAATAGGGCAGTACGTGGGCAGGCCTGAAATACAAACTATTAGCATACAGCTGGCATTATAGGTCCTATGTTTTCATTTTCTCTAATTTCCAAATATCTCATAATATAGTTATGATTATTTTGATTTCTAAAACCTCATAAAAAATAAAATTACTTAAACCAAAAGGTAGAGAGGGAGAAGAGATTATGTTATGAATATACATATATTTATATATAAATACATGCATAAGTATATTTACATGCACATTTGTATATGTAATATATGCGTGTATGTATGTATATAGTGGGGCAAAAGTAGGTTGATAGTTGTGAGCACATGAAACGGAATTTATTCTTGTATTATATTATTATTTATTAATTATTATATTATTTTCCATACAAACAACTGGTAAACATCAAATGGGGCTTTTCTCTGTATTAAAATCCCTCTTTAAGAGACCTAATTTACTCATATTGAAACATCTTTCAAATAACTTGCATACCGTCCTCATCATGCTCATCATGTTGGCCCTCAGCCTCAGCATTTTCTTCCCCGTGTTCTTCCTGTTCATCATGATGATCCTCTTCTCCAGCCACACCTTCTACCACCTCAACCTAAATCCAGAATCTTACTTGAGACCATCAAAGCATATACTGAGCTACTTCTCTACCAATGTTCCTCCACAGCGATTAGTCAACGAAACACAAGGATCCCTAAATACAGGGAACTGAACTCTTCATTTGCTAGTCACAATTTGCTACCAAAAATTATGTTGACCTATATCAATGTTTATAATTACTGCCCGTATATAGAACCTCAACATTAGAACTATAACAATGTATAGTTTAACTTTTGCAATTATAAAATTTACCCAAAAAATATGCACTTTTCTCCCTCCCTACTTCAAATACATTGCAAAAAACTACTAAAACTATTTCTAACATTGAGAATATCTTTCCTATTAATCCTTAAGTTAAAACAAGTTACATTTCCAATTTCCTATTACCCAGTAAATCAAGCACTATTAAAATATTTTTAAGATATAGAACCACAAATGAAAACAAAAATCCAGAAACTTGAAGCAAATGCACTGAACAATAGTAAGCTAACTTCTAATGACTACTTTCCCCTCCTCCCCTTCCAAATAAAAGTCTCTTGTTTACCCCAATTAAAACTACCTCTTCCACATCTGCTGAGACAATGTCATCCTGTTCTTCGTCTCTGCCCCGAACAGGCTGGGACTGGCTGATGCGCCTCTGCTGTGGGTTCCGGAGGATGTAGGACGACTGAGACTGGCTGGGGCTGTAAGGAAGTGGAGGTCAGAAGTACATTGCAGCCACCCCTCAGACATAGTGTTACTCAGTGTGATTCACTTGCTAGAATGCTATTTTTTAAAAATATTTTAAACTTCATTGTTCAGTTTATTAATTACATTGTTCCCCCTTTTCCCCCCCTATAGTTCCCCACCACCCGGTACCCATCCCACCCTCCACCCTCACCTCCCCTCCACTGTCCACTCCCATAAGTCCATGATTTTTGTCCAGTCTCTTGCTACAAATTCTTAGAAACCAATAACAACTCCTCTACTCTCTCAGAAAATATAAATCCCAAAGAAGTCATTTTATCATAAAGAATAGCTTATAAACCTCAGATTGTGGGTTTGTTTGTTTGTTTGTTTTTACGGATATGTTTTTACTGATTTCAGAGAGAGAAATAGAAACATCAGTAAGAGAGAAACATCAATCAGCCCACTCCCGCACGCCCCCTACTGGGGATTGAGCCTGCATCTTGGCATTATGCCCTGACTGGAATCAAACTATGACCTCCTGGAGTTATAGTGGTATCTCACAGTTATTGGGTACCACTACACAGGTAATACATCTATAATGCTTAGGAAAGTTCCTAGTTCATACTAAACTTCCAGTAACAACTATTATATAAGGCACAGAGACAGAGTAGACACAAATGAATTAACGAAGACATTGTTTTAAAGAGGTGGGAGGAAGCAACAGAAAAGCAAAATAATTGAACTTAAGAATTTATACTCAATGTATGGTAAACACCATCTACCATCACACACTGGAGAAGTCCCAGAAACTGGTCAAATGTATATGTTTTATTTAAGACATGCTTGGAACCCTGGTCAGAAGACATCCTATGCGAAGGAGTTATTGTACTATATTATAATGAACGACTTCTATATTACGAAGTAGAAACATTAGCACTGGTATCTGTTGATTATCAAATGAGATCAACTTCTAGAAAGACATAAGAGGTTGGCCCAATACACCAAGGGGAATGGAGTAAAGAGCAAAGCTTAAGGGTGTACAATCCTATCTAATAAAAGAGTAATATGCAAATTTGACCATGCCTTCACCATGCCCACAAGCCAATATGAGCAAATTATGCAAATAAACCCCAACCAAGTTGGCTGCCACCACTGAGAGCAGGAGGAAGGCTTGGGTTTCCCTAGCAACAGAGGAAGCCAAGCTTTCTGCCTCCCTAGGCCTCCACTCAATGTTACAAAGCTTCAATTATAAAAGATACAGAAATGGTGGCAGCCACTGAGCTGGAGAAAACAGAGGCTTGGGTTTCCCTGGCAATGGAGGAAGCCAAGCTTTCAGTCTGCCATTGCTGGCCACGGCCTCCATTCTAGGCTACAATGTTTCAAAAAGAAATGGCTGCCACCCTGGAGCAGCGAACAGAAGGCTTGGCTCCGCTCCAGGCTACAAAGTTTCAACTGTAGACCTAGATTAATCCCAGATTCCAGGGCCTCCACTTGGGTTGCTGGGGAGGCGTGGCCGGCCTGCAAACCTCCACAGGCCTCTCGCCCAGGCTGCCCCTCACCCCAAGGGAACCCCGACCCTGATCTGGGACACACTTCAAGGCAAACCAGCTGGCCCCCCACCCATGCACCAGGCCTCTATCCTATCTTATAAAAGGGTAATTTGCAGACTGACCATCACCCTAACACACAAGAGGGCTGCCCCCATGTAATCAAAGATCCTGCCCCCATGTGGACACAAGATGGCCTCCACAAGATGGCCAGCAGGGGAGGGCCGTTGGGGGTTCCAGGCCCTGCAAGGGAGGGCAGTTGGGGGAGATCAAGCCTGCAGAGGATGGCAGTTAGGGGTGACCAGGCCAGTAGAGAATGGAAGTTGGGGGCAAATAGGCTGGCAGGGGAGCAGTTAAACATCAATTAGGCTGACAGGATAGTGGTTAGGGGTGATCAGGCTGGCAGGCAGAAGTGGTTAGGAGCAATCGGGGAGGCAGGCAGGTGAGCAGTTTGGAGCCAGCAGTCCTGGATTGTGAGAAGGATGTCCGATTGCCTGTTTAGGCCCGATCCTACTAGGATCGAGCCTAGATGGGCAGTTGGACATCCCTCAAGGGGTCCCAGATTGGAGAGGGTGCAGGTTGGGCTAAGGGACATCCCCTGCCCCCCACCCCATGCACGAATTTTGTGCACCGGGCCTCTAGTACTTTAATAAAAGAAACTAAGCAAGGTGAAAAGAATCCTAAAATTTAGCAGGAACAGGCTCATGAATATTATTCAGAGATTAGATGCTTCCAAAATCTGTTCAATGCAATAAAAAATTTTACATTCTGGGGGGGAAAAATACACAAGGGAAGGGCACAAGGAATTCACAAGGTAATACCACCTAAGTAATGGGGGGTTCCTCATAGGGTATAAGAATCCGGAGCATCACAAAAATATAGAAGATTTCACTAGCAGAACCTTCGGATACTTAGGGTATATATCTGGCAAGTCTAAAAATATATAGCTTGATTTGTAACAGTTTTCAGCAAATCCTGGAAGTACATCAATGACAAGGCTACCATGGAAGAGCTTTGACAGACAAACCTAAATATAGATTCCAAGGTATCCTACAAGACCTGATAATAAATGAAAAGCTGGGACACATACTGGCATAAGGAGTATAAGGTGAATAGTGAGAGCAGATACTCAATATCAACTCAAACGAAACTCAGGGGTTAAGATTTGGGAACTCGCCATATTTTAAAGGAGGCCACCCTTAACACATAGGTGTTTAGAAAGAAGAAGGGTCTTTAGGTCTTAAAGATCCTTATTAAAACATTATTACACATATACACAGTAACAAAATCAGACTTAAAAAACTAATAAAATAAATAAGTTACTTGCTAAAGACCTCTAATGCCTTGCCTCTCAAAAGTGTGACCCCTCAACCAGCAGTTTTGGCATTATCTGACAGTTTTTAAGAAATACTCAATCTCAGGAATCAGCGCCTGCATTTTTTAAATAAGATCCCCAAGTGATTTACATGCATATTAAAGCTTGAGAAGCACTGTGCTGAATAAAAGACACCAGAACATTTAGTTTTAGATTCTAAACATTCTGACTCAACAAACTTTAGTCTAGTTAGGTAAATTATCAATTAAATGGAAAAGATAAATGAGATTAAAGAATAAATAACTTTGTAACTGGAAATTTTTTTTATTACTGAGTTGTTTTAGCCCCTTCCTAGTTAATATGGCTGTTGTAGAGAATATTTTAAAATTCTGTCACTCTGATTGTTATTTACATAAGTTGCGTCCCCCAGTCCCACCCTGCCTTTGGACACAGAGAAAGTTATCTTTTCATTCTTTAACCTGGCTTCCAACAGGCTATTCCTTAAATGTAAGAAAAAACAGAAAGTAACGATGTTTACAGAAGTCCTAAGTAATGTTTCTTATCAGTTACCATAATGACCTAATAAAAATAGTGCCTTTCCAAACCAAAACGAAAACCCACAACTATATGTCTATTAGATATGGAGGTAAGTATAGTTTTTAAAGTACTTTCACATGTTCCAAACAAAGTAAAATCTTCACATTTGATATACAAATGATCATGTGCACCACCTGAATGCTTGTGCAAAGGTTTTCCTAAGTCAAATGTGATGTTTCCAGAGAACTAATCAGAATCTGTTTCCAGGCAGAAATTTACCTGCTAGACTGATCAGATGACGGTCGGGGTGGCAGTGGTTCCACTGAAAATAATTCTTCACTGCCTTGCATGGCATCTATGCTGGTACTAGCCAGAGTAAAAGGTGCAGTTGGGCGAGCGATGCCCATTCGGACAGGGACAATCAGCGACTCTGCCACATTGCACAATTCTTCCACCGCATAAGGCAGCAGTGCCTGGAAGACACGCTTGCATTTTCCAATGGGCTGCGGGATAAAGTTGCTAGAGCAAAAAGGAAAATATAGGAATCTTTTATGAATCCTTCTATATACATGATGATGTCAGTTCCACAAAAAGTTTGTGCAAAATCATGCAAACATCAAAATCAAAAGGGAAGCCTTACTTCTTCTTTTTGGAGGAAGCCATCTCCACACTAAGAATAACAAAAACTCTCGCCACGGAGCGCAGGAACCTCATTGTCACGGCGACGGCCTCCTCCCGGCGCCCCGGCGCGTGCTTGTTCTGGAGCTCTTTCACCAGCGTGCCCAGCAGCGTGTCCAGGAGCTTAAGAAATTATAGCCACTCCGTGAGTTTGGAGACATCGCAAAAGATGTTTGGGGTTTCATTAAGTAAAAGGTTCCAACCCTTTTCAATGTTCACGCTTCATAATAAAAATCTCCAAATAAACGTAACCAGAACATTTACAAAGTCAGTGATTAGTTTATGTCACCTGCTAACTAGTGCTTGGCCTATACATCCCAGATGTCTGACTTCCTGTGTTCAGTCTCACAGTCCTATGGGTAGCAATTAATATTTAGAAGAACAATACCAAGTATGTCAGGTCAGAGGATGAATATATTTCATTCACTATAGGGTACTTATTGAAGCAGCTAAGTAGAGTTAACTATTTATCTTAATAAATTTATAATCCCATCCCTATCATTTAACTATTATTACTTTCTAGTCTCATTTCCATGCATGGTCTACCATATAAGTATCAATTACAGAGAACACACAATTTCATGTTATTTTCTGTTTTTAATGTTATTTAACCCTAATTTTTATTTTTAATTCAAACCTGTATTTAAAAATCTATTTTTATTGATTTGAGAGAGAGAGAAAGAGAGATAGAACATTGATGAGAAACACCCATCACCTGCTTCCTGCACGCCCCCTACTGGAGATTGAGCCCACAACCCTGGCATGTGCTCTGACTGGGAATCTAACCAGTGACCTCTTGGTACATGGGACAATGCTCAATCAACTGAGCCATATTGGTCTGACAAAATAACCCTTATTTGTAAATTGCTACATTATATTCGGTAGTGATTTAACTCTAATTTGATTCATTCATCCACAAAGACGATCCATAAAGTATTTTTTTAATTTTATATTACATTATGACACAACTTTTTCTTTCTCATATCATACATTATTACCTTACTAGAGGCCCTGTGCACAGATTCATACACATTGAAAGTAAATTAATTAAAAGGTGGCCAGGAGGGTGGGACTGGGCAAGAAAGGCCAGACACGCCCTGGAGCCAACCTCCCACGGTCCCTCCCCGGCTGGCTACACCTGGGCTGGCACCAGGGCTCAAAGGGCACCTGTGGAGTGAGTAGGGTAGCTCTGTCAGGTGGGATTCCTCAGCCTGGCCTGCAGGGATCAGGCTAAAGCTGGCAGTCCGACATCCCCTGAGAGGTTCTGGAGTGCAAGAGGGCACTCTGCAATATTGCTGCTGCTCATCAGCTCCTGTGTCTGCCCCCCGATGGACATTGTGCATCACAGCTACTGGCCAGATGGCCAGCCTGTTGCTTAGGCTTTTATATATATAGATGACAAATTCTGACGGCAATGATATTTTTATGGCTCTTGACATTTGCTAAGTTGTTTTCCAAAAGAGTGCCAAATACAATGCCACTCATCAGTGTTAAGTGTGTCTTTACCATAACCTCATCAACACTGGTTTTTATAGTTTATATCCTTTTCTAATTTCACAGCAAAAAAGAATACTTAAAAAGTTTGCACCAAGTTACTATTAATTTGAACACTGCTCCAATCATTTTTATACTGCTGTATTTTTAATAGCTTTTAGGAATTTACTTAGAATGAAAAGAGCTTCTAGTGTTAACTGAGACAAAAATTCCATTCCCCTTAATGCACTGCTTAATTAGAGCTTATTAGTCCTTAGGAATTTGAACTAGTAGAATTAGGGGAAGTAAGAAAAACAGCCTTTTCCTGTGCTTGTAAATAAACATTCAGATGTCTTACTTACCAAGATATCTGCTGTACACTTGACTATAAGGCAGTGAGTAAAACAGTCCAGCCGAATGGTGCCGCTTTGCTGATTGAGGTACACTTGCTCTTCTGGCAAAAGGTGCCCTATCCTACTGCTGGCACTGAGACTGGGGAAAGAAAGAGAAGGCACTATAACTGCCTACTCTAATATGGGGAGTAGATAAATCTGAAAACAATTTAATGAATACATACGGATCTTTATTCTCCTGTGACCCGAACATGATCATGGATTTCAAAGCATTCCAGTCCTGTAGAACGCGCTCCAACGCAAGTTGGGCAAATCTTGGGGGCTCTAAGTCATGATCAGGCATGTCTGAGTCTAAAAAGAAAATGGGTAATAAAAAAATAAACACCCGCTTTTCATATGTGGATGTTTTCCGTAACTAGAATGTACTCACCTTCGGGATTGGCTGTTTTCCGGTTACGGTCCTCCCTGATCCGAGGAGGTCTGTACTGGCAATGCTCTACTGTCTGCCTTGCAACTGTTTGCACTAAAAACAATAGCAGGTGCTCTCCCCTACAAAACAGAACACTGTTGTGAGGGGGACTGTGTATGGGGCGGGGGCTGGAGAGGAGGGGTGACTGGGGACGGTACTCAGACATGCAGTGCTTTTTCAACCTAATTTATGTCCTAAAAACCCCACTTGCCTGCTGTTTGGCAGAGTGACCAGATTAGTAGCAGTGAGCAGGCGATAAAGTAGATCAAGACGAGCAGATTTCTGTCCAGCAATTAGAGTTTTGCATTTACATTTCTCCCAACAATCACAATAGGCTGTCGGTGATGTCCGCTTGAGTCTAGAAAGAATTCATACGCACGTATAAAAACTGAAATTTTTTTAAAGACACAAACATTATATTGAAATTATGGAGGCATTGAACCAAACAGAACTTTTATTTATTTTCTAATGCAAAGTGCAATTGTTAAAATACATGTAACAAGAATTACACAAAACTCTTATGAGAAGAGGTATCTCAAAAATTACTCAGTATATTGACTTCCTCTGGAATGTGTTTCTTATCTCCTCCCCACAGCCCCAGTTAAGTTTATGTGATCTTCCTATGTGCCTCTAATGAACCAAAACACTATGGGCAGATGTTTCTTATTATTTTTAAAAAATATATATTTTATTGATTTTTTTACAGAAAAGAAGGGAGAAGGATAGAAAGTCAGAAACATTGATGAGAAACATCGATCAGCTGTCTCTTGCACACTCCCTACTGGGGATTTGCCTGCAACCAAGGTACATGCCCTTGACCTGAATCAAACCTGGGACCCTTCAGTCCACAGGCCAATGCTCTATCCACTGAGCCAAACCGGTTTCGGCTGGGTAGATGTTTCTTGCTTGTGTCAACCCTGTGAGGACAGGGACTAACTTTGTCCATCACCACCCAAACTTCTAGCACAATGACAGCACTTAGTAATAAGCAATCAATGAATACAGATGACAATTTTAGATGCTTAAAATAAGGTAAATGAACAGCCAAAATAATACAATATCTATAAAAATTTTCCACTTGTCCTACGTTATATAACTGCTTATTTTAAAGCAGAATAGGTGGTTTTTACAAACCAGTCTCTCTTACCTGTAGCGCCTACCCTTCTGCACCAGTTACGCTCATGTTCCTATGAGACTCTAAGGCACTCGGGTACTTATTGCTTCTCAGATCTGTGAAAACTAACAAACTAGGCATGGTAACACTACTGCTGAATTGAAAGGTTACTATCTTTACTTTAACAACCACTATGATTCTCTTAATGTGATTTCTTGCTACAAGGGACCTAAAACTGGAGAATACAAACAAAATCATCCTAACACTACAAAAGATTAATTATAATTAGATCCTAGTCACAATGTATGACCACATATTCCTTTGCATATTAGCCACCTTTTACTTAAAGAACAAACAAAGTACACTTTAAATCAAGAGCCATATTTTAATACGTAAACTGGCTTAAAGAGGACTAGATGATAAAACCTCATGCCTTCTGAACTCTGAAACAAAACCTGACTTGGTACAGATCATTTTACTGCAGCAATAGGAATCTAAGTGTTTACAATGTTACAGCAAACCGGACGGTACTCACTTGCAATCATGGCCTTTATGGCAAACCCTGGCACATTCCGTACAACAACAGAGTGACTCCAGCAAGCCACACGTTCGACACTCAAAAATATCCTAAAATTTAAAGGGTATACTTCAATAAGACACATAATTATTTCTCATATATTGTAATTATTTCTGACATATTCTAAAACATTTCAATGATGATAGCAGAGCAATAAAAACTGGAAACAAATGGATGTTATAGCGAATATACATTTTACAATATTAGACAAATGCAAACCATATAATCATATTCTACCAGGACAAAAATAATTTATACCATCCCAAAAAGAGAATTTTAGCTATAAAATCTACATCAAGAGTGGTGGATCAAATTATACTACCCACTGAAGATTTCTCATTCTCATGATATCCCCTAAGTTCAGAATCAACTTCTCTGCTTCATTTATTTAGGAATTAAATAAAAAATTAATTTTCTTTAGGGAATTTTATAACTCAGAGTAACAGGAAATATCAGACTTGCAATAGGGAAAAAAAGAAAACCTGAAGATGGAATAAACATAGGAAAATGTAAAATAGCTTACCTGGTTAATGTGCTCTGCTCCAGTCCAGGTAAAACTGCAGGTATCATTACAACATAAGACATATAAAGGAGAGTCATCGGGGTTGGTGCCTGATGGGCAAACCATTCCCATAAAAACATCTTCCTCTTTTTCACTTGAGGATACTTCAGCTACAAAGATTAAAGAAAGGACTTAATCACAGTCATCTACTACTTTCCTCAAATGGAAAAGCTCTAACATTTGCATAGTATAAATTAGAAACTACTACATAGTAATGAAAACAAAAACTGATATACAAAGTGAACATGCAAGGAAATCCAGTCAATTCTGTGCAAAGTGTAACTGTATCATAACCACATTTGGGGCCAATACAAATGCACCACACATCAGCCACCTTAGTCCTTAGCTCTGAGTTATGCACTTAAGATTCAAGTTCAACCTATTTAACAAAGTATAGACAATCATATCAAGTATGTATAGCCAGTATTTTAAAGAGGATAACTACTTCAATCTTTTAAAGGCTAGATGACAGGAATTGATATTCCTTAATGTTTTCTATTAAGTATTCCAAGTCAGAAGAACGGTAAGATATCTGACCTCTAACTTCTATAAAATGTTATCACTAACACCATTGTAACCATTGGCAGGTTCTATCAATAATTCATCTTTATTTTCTAAAGATAGGTCATTACATTATATATTATGGAAACTTTTTGAAATTTAAGAAATCTATACCAGCTGCTTTTTGATGGAAAGTTAGAATATATAACTCACTTGAAACAAGTGTAAACATGAATTTTACACACAAACACTAACATATACATGCACAAAATAATTATCTTGATAATTTTTAATCAATCATATAATTTCTATATACAGAAATCAGATTTGAATAATTACAGTATTATGTGTATAGAAGAGAATCTATTCAAACTTAAAAATATGCAACTCATTTAGGACTTGAAATAAATTACCTTTTGCAATTTTCTGGGCTGTTTCTAAGATGGTAATTGCAGCTGGGTAAGCTCGGCCACTTACAGCTGACATAAATGGGGTCATTCCCCTTGCATCCCTAAAAGGAGAAAAATTGTACATAAATTATCAATAAATTGTACATAATTATCAATACTTTTTCTTACTGATTGTATCAAAGATAGAGATGTTCATGATGCAATAACTAATTATGTCTTGTTAAATAATGTCCCCATCACTCAAAGAATTTTCTGGTCTCAGATTATCTCATTTGAGAGAAAAAATCGTGCCTTCCTTTCTTAGCCTTTAGTGACACTATTGACCCGCAAGGGCTCTGGAGTCAAACCAACTCTTTTTAAACGTGGGAATAGGAGTAAGGCTCTACCTCATAAGACTTTGAGAAGGATTAAGTAAATTACTTAAAGAGCTTTTAGTACAATGCCTGCCAAATAATATGCACTGAATATGCGTTAGCTATTATTACGTATTTTCTCTTACACACATGCCTTCCAATATTCTTTCTTGAATTTCTACTCCCTCCTGGAATTTCCCAAATCCCAACCTCAGACATTTGTGCCTCCCTCTCTCATCCACCACAGCAGCTGCCACTTCTATAAGGTTACTACAGTCCCAGCACCTACACCTGCTTACTTGATAAATCTAGTTAGGATTTCCCAGTGGCCCCTCCCATTCAACATGCCTAACTGCTAAAGTCATCTTTCTCTCAGAGTTGCTCTCAACTTGACTTCTCTCTTTCAGCCAACAGTATCACTGTCACTAGTAACTAAGACAAAACTTGGATTCTTTATGAAAATCCTCCTTCTAAATCAATTATTTACCTTTGCTTCTAATCTTTTCCATATTTAACAAATCAGTGTATTGCAACACACAAAATGAAGGTTATAAGTAGGCATACACAATATAGCCTCAACTTTAGTCTCTACTCTTGCCTAATTTTAACGCTTTTTTATACCACATTCATATTACTATTTTTATAACCCATTTTGATACTGCTACAGTCTAAACAAAGCCATTATTCAGAGGATTCAAAGGTGTTGGCTCTAATCTAACTTTTCAAATTCACTGGCTACTATTCTCTTCTGACTGTACACCTTCAATTAGACGAGTTACTGTCTTAAAATATTTATACTTCTCCATTTTAATGTTGTTGCTCGCTCTTCTCCCTCCTCATTCCTCATGGTTCTACTCAAACTTCATTTTCATAAAGCTACCTACTACAGAACACATGTCTCCCTTCTGTTTATTCCAAAATACATGTGTCCTTCCTATCCCAAATTAATGTCTCAGTTCTGGAAGCAAGAGATGAGCCAAGGCTGGAATTCCTGCTGTGCCACTCCCTGTGCTTTACAGTCCCGGGCAAGTTCCATAACCTCTGAAAACCTGGATTTTCAAATGTAGGATGGGAATAATACTGCCTACTCCAAATGGCTATTTCTAGAATTAGGAGTTAATGAAAGTAGAGTTTGGCACAGATGGAGACTGATTTTTATAAAAATGTTTATTGTTATGAGCTTGTAAAGATAAATAATCATCCTGAAAGCAGGATATGATCTATTAATAGTTAATGAGCATTTACCACAGAATACTTATAAAAAAAAACTCTGCATAATCTCATGACGATGCATTCTGCAAGCCAAAAACATTTCCAAAGAAACCATCAGAATCATCATGCAGTTTTAGATCCAGATTCCAGGCCCCATCCCAAGCCTACTGAGTCACACTTCTAGTGTGGAGCTTGGGGAAGAATCTGTGTGATATTCAAAGTTTTCCAAGCGGGAGAACTAATTTACAGATTCACTTTGAGAATAAAACATTATGATCTTTTTAACATATATACACTCAAATCAAGCCTACACAAAATCACTTTACATTCATTTAGTGGACACTGAATTGTATGGAGAAAGCATCTTTCACTGAAGAGAGCACAGTAACGAAGGGCACACAATGTTGGACTCTATGAAGCATATTAAACTTCTTACTTGGCAGAAAGGAGTTCTCGGAGATAGGGCTGCAGAACAACACTGTCACATAACAATTTCAATATAAAATGAGCATTGGCCTTTCGATCCTTGGATTCTACTACCGATGGCTCTGTGGAAGGACCTGTAATTAAACAGATTCATTTGTTAACAAAACAAGAATAAAAAAGACCAAGTGAGAGAATACTGTGGAATAACATACCATCTATCTATTAAATACATCACGAGAAAAATATTCTCATCAGTAAATTAAAAACCTCATTAAAGAGAATTTAAACACATTAACACATTTTACATATCTCAACTGATGAAATGTATATACACCCACACCACAAGTTCGCTGACACATGAAAGATAATGCAAAGAATCAGATGCTTTTCAAGCCAAGGAAATTCTCCTTGTAAAAGTGTGGATCTACAAAACCCCTTTCTGAAGTGTGTTCCCCCAAATGTCTAAGCAAATACAGTAGCAGAGATTCTCACCTGGAATGGTGGAGGTGCTTGGTCCTTGAGCAGTGCCAGTGGCTGCTGTGGTAAGAGATCCCACAGCAGGGGCCAGGATAAAATCAATGTCACCATCTTTCAGTAAACAGAACAGCAGGATGCATATCATTATAGGCAACATATCCCTAACTTGTTCTCTTAACTGGACTTACGGCTCTTCTGTACAAGCCAAACGACAAGTCAGACAGAGGTTTAAGTATAAACTTATTTTCCGAACTATAAAAGAAGGAATCCACTAGATAATCTACTGATTTATCCAGATGTACTGCTAGGTAGGCTCCTTACCAGTATGGAAATATTTCAATAAGAGGAATACCTGCTAAGATTTCCTGAAATTTTAATTTTTAAATTACGAACCCCTTACCAAATCTTTATAACTAAACTAGTTACAATACACATTACACTACTTTCAAATATTTCAGATTTACCAATAACTCAATTTCTCTTCTTTCACAACCCTGTCTTTTTGTTAAAAACTGAGTAAAATAACAGATCTTACCAGGATCCATCGCAGGAGGATCAGGAACCCAACTAGGGGGGGCTATGGGGGGTGAAACTGGATCCTGATGGTCACTGGATGAAGCTCCAGCTTCATGTCTACCCAAACCAGCCGCTCTCAATGACCGCCGCATCATTTCCCGTAACCTCAAACTAGAACACGGACAAAATCAAAACTCACCACCATGACTAAATGTAATGAAAAGGTACACAGAACTTCTCATCTGAGATCAAAGTTTGTTCTATAAGCAAATGCCCCAGGCAAAGGCAGTGAAGTGCAAATGCCAATTCTGGAATCACAGAATAAGTCAGTCAGTGAGGGACAGATATGAAACTGGGGGCTCCTAGTCCCCAGTTCAGCATTAAAACCACTAACTTAAGCAGAGGGAACAAAAGTTGCCGTGAAGATCAGAAAATAATCTTTCAGTTAAGACAAATGAGCAGCTGAATATTAAAACAAACAAAAAAATTTTCTGTCCCAATTATAATTAGTAAGAATTAAGCTTAATAATAGACATCAGCGAACAGACTGGTAAGCACAAAACTAGTACAGACTGATTTAATCCACTAAATCCTTTGTCTGTGATCTCAAAAGCAATTAAACTAATATTTACAGAAAAAGTAATTTTACAACAGAGACCAATTTAGATTTTTTTTTACACACAAAAGTTTTTTCTTAACAGTACAGCTTGCATCATAATGAAATTAACAATGAAACTAGAGCTTGTAAAATGTGTTGTTAGATTAACATCTGGGCGTGATTGTTTTTCCTACAAAAAAAAATACTGCACAGATGTGCACATCACTAAAAAGAAAAAGAAATACATAAACACAGACCTCGTTAGGGGAACTGGTAACTGCCTACCTATAAAACAATCTGAACCTCTGAATAAAAGCTTACAAAGGCTACAAAATTAATACATTAATAACTAACAGCAATTAAAATAGAGCACATAAGGCAAATCAGACACAATTTTAGAGCTTCTGAATAGCGTAAAAATTCAATTTGAAGGGCCAGGCAACGCAAGGGATTTCATTCTCCCCTGCAGATTTAATCCCAAAGATATGACATTTCTGATGTAAAAGACCTAACACCTTACCAGGTGAGCATTATGTCTATGAATGATTTAGAAAGATTCTTATTAATGTTTGAATCTCTAATTATGATTTAATCCATAGTAAATGTCTTTCCATAGCAATACATTTTCAAATTTTTAAGTAAATTTCTATTTAAAGCATTTATGAAAGTTTGTTTTAGAGACTACATTCAGGAACCTATCTATTTTACAAGGCTTTTGCATGATGATGTACTTTTGGGAACAGAAACCTTCTCTGGAAGTAAATTTTAGTGTCTCAAGTAGAATCTTAGTTATTGTAACGTTCACTATTTAAAAATACCTAGAGTAAATTATTTTACGTTATCAATGTCTTCTCTCTCTCCCAATTTAGAAGTCTGAGTTTAGGAGTTTTTATAATATGGAGGGGGGTAGTTGCAGTGATTATTTCGGGTGAAGTCACATTCATGTCCAAAGACATCATCACCCAGAGAGAATGCGGGCTCCTTACCGGAGCAGCACACACCAGGGTGACTGTCCACACTATGATGCTCCTATGCAATGTCAATTAAGCTCAACATCCTAATGTGCCTTATTAAAAACACACACAGAGAATCAGCAACAATTGGGAAGCACTGCAAATGACCTAGAAGTAAATGCATGTTTTGGGCTTTACGAGAAGAAGGCTTCCACCAGACCAGGGTCACAAACTCAATGCCTCCTAGGCCCGGAAGATAAAATAAGTTGAGGAAAGGGCAGGCAGGTATAAGGAGGGACAATGCAAACTAGAGGTGTGCACACTCATCTAAAAGCATTCAAATCTTAAAGAAAAAAAATTTAGCATTGCACAGGTCAAAGAAAACATGTGGGCTATTCTTCAACCTCTAATTTAGAGTAGATCAAGAATAAATGAAGATAAATGGAGACCAGAGTCTCATCTTGAACTTTCAAACTCCCAACTTTGTTGTTTGATGTAGTCAATTCAATATTAAATGAGGGGACCATTCCTTGTCATTTAAGAAAGTTGTCCTTAACCTCTTTTCTTCATAAGGTCTTGGGAACATTTAAGTACAATGCCCAGCTCCTCATATAGAGTCTTTAAAAACAAAAACAAAAACAAAAACAAAAAAAAAGAAAATTATTCTTCAAGATGTTGTACACAATTCATGGAGATTCACCTGTATCCTCAGTGGCTGAGGACAATACTGAGAAGATACCACCTTGGCTGCTAAGATTCAGAGTTTTGACATTTCTTCGTATAGGCTTGCCTGGAAGTCATCGTATTTTCTGACAATATGGAAGAATTCAAGGATGATGTAATTTCCTCTTTGTAAGCACGTAATATCCATGCTACAGAAGCCTGAGAATCCAGTCATGTTCAAACATACCACTGTGACAAAAAAGCGAAGGTCATGTGTCTTCCAGATTAACAATCTCTAGAGCACATACACCTGCAATCAGATGCATCAATCAAGCCTTCCACTAACTCTGCCCTTTGCACTCAGGAACTAGAGAGTCACACAACAAAACTTCTGAGTCAAATCATCATCTGAAGGCATTTAACAGTACTCCAGTCAACATTGAAACTGCATCAGTTTTGAGCTTAGAGCTTATGAATCCCAGCCTGCATACTCATCAAGGGGCATCGCCTAGAAAATCCATTGTAGGCTAGAGGAAGGTTTCAATGAAGCAGTCTGTGGACTTCCTACTGCCCGGCGTGGATAATAAGACTCCTGTGCTTTCATCTGTTCAATCGGCAGCCCTGAATTTGAACTGTGTACGAGCACTGCAGTGAGATCTTCGGCAAATGCCTCAAAGGAGCTTACTCTGCAAATTATTTCTGTGAGCAACACATCACCCACTCTTGAAGCTCCTTTTAGTCTTTGCCTCCAAAAATAATCCTTATATGACAAAAAGATGGCAGCACTGGCACTGGACCACCCATATCAGAATCCAACTTGATTTGCACCTGTACATTCCCTGAGGAAGTGAAAGACCTGAAATAATTCAGACACTAATTTCTTCATGAAGAATTTAAGTTGCTCTCCATTTTAGACCAAATACTTTGTCTGCTTAGTGCAATCCTAAACAAATAAGCTGGTCATCATTTCCATTTTATATAGTCTACATAATGTTATGTACTGTTTTAAGTTATAATTTGGTCACTCCCCAAAAAATTTTTTAATAAACCTCTGTTTGGGATGTTTTTGAACCTGGGAAGCTATCAAGTTGGTACCAATATTAGAAGAATCATTTCTAAAGGGAAAGTTGAGTATGGAACAGAAGATAGGCAAAGAGACTTCATTTTGAAGACTTCACAACTATCACATTAGCACAGTGAGCAGTGCTTCCATTAATGATCTGTCAAGTATCCAATTTTGGCTGTCATGTCTAATATGAGTGTGTTTTTCCTTCAAAAAAAACAACTATATCCTGAATTCTTTATATTCGTCACCTATTCAAACACCTAGTAATTATCAATGTGTTAAAAAGGTTTGTCCATCCCACAACTCAGAAAGCCTGAAAGTTTATAATACCAAATATTCATAATATACACCAGCCTTTCATTTCTCCCAGATCATTAAGACATTTGAGAAATTGACCTAAATAAACAATCTGAAAATAAAAGATTGAGGTTCTTTCAATTATTATTAGTTGTTCTCCAACTAAATAAAGTAACTTCCTAGAAAACAAAAATAATAAATTTAAAACACATTAAAAGCATCAAGTTTGACCTACTTATCTAAATTATCTCAAATTTTTGAAGCATCCTAGGTCCTACTGTCCTATGCTTAAATTCTAGGTAGGTATTATCAGATATTATTCCCAGAATGCTACTGGGAGGAACAAAAATAAAACAAAAGGACCCACCAATCATGCATAGCATAGGTAAGAGATACATTTATTTCTGTGTTTGGATTATGTTTCCGCCAATTAAACTTTCCTGGTAAAAATAACATTACCTTCGGCTACTTGATGATCCAGCCCGGTTCCCTGGGCCATTACTTGAAACAACCGATATTGCATTTGCAATGGCCTCAACTGCAGAAAGCCTTTCAGCAAAAGTATTTCTTTCAGAGCGCTCTGCTTCTGAAACATAAAAGAAAAAATTAGGATCAACTTAAACTTCAAACATAACTAAGAGATTAAGTGTATACAGGCCATTAAACGCTAACTGCTATGTATTCTGAGTATGCTCTAATTCATGTACCAGAGATAATAACTTAAGTTTCCTCTCTAGAGCAATAAGCAATTAAGATATATTGAACTACAACCTTTAATATGAATTACTATTTTAATCTGCCTTACTTTTCAAACCCTAAAGGTCAAGAATACTGTTATTCATAAGTAGAATGAAATAGCTTTCACTACTAAGGAAGAAAAAGGTCCCTGTATCAATACCTTAATCTTAGTTTATACACTACGTATTCAAACCACTATTCAAAAATGTGGCTAGCAGAAGATCTTTGGCAGAATTCAAAATAAGGAAAAACATGAAGTACACAGTTGCACTTTAGGTTTTCAGTTTTTCCCTTCATTCATCAATTAAAAACATTAAGAAAAAAACATTTGCTTTTCCAAAAACATCTAACAAATTATTAGGTTATTTTCCCCTCTACATTCTGAAATTTGAGATAAAGGTTGTTGCCTTAATATAACTTCCCTTCCCGTAATCATCTGAAATTATAAGATCTGTAAATCTCGTAAGTATTACACATAGTCTGTATATCAGAGAAAATAGAACTCAAAACAAAAACTCATTTAAGATTTTATTTGCTTATGTCACACACTCAATCCTAATAAGACACAAATTTGTGCCTTGTAAGAATGTCAAAACTCTTAGATTTCGTGAAGAAAGATAAAAGTACCATAATTTTTAAGGTGACTTTTCTTGACTTTAATTTTAATAGTTGTTATATTATAATATTCCTTTTAAATACTTCAATATAGGTTTTAATCTCACCCTCTTCTTCTTTAGTTTCTTTATTGCTGGTTGGAAAGCAAACTGATACACAAGCATGCAAAATATTCCGATTCCCATCACATCTGTGGCTGACGAATGTCTGCATCAGCTGTAGACTCTGCTCTAAGACAACCGCTTGCTCAAGATTCATAAGGTACTGTCGGCAGGCCTCGTAGTCACAGCGCAGGATGTGCTGCATTAAGGTTTGTTTCTGTGCTCAGACAAATTAGGGAAACATCTTCAGTAAGTTTGAATAACATTACACAGGCCAAAAATTTCTCATGGCCAACAAAATAACATACTCGGCTCTGCAAATAAGTAAAGACAATAGGAGGTAGCCTGGCAAAAGGAGCTGAACTTAAGAGTAGACTTTAAACTATACAATGGACAGGAATGGAAAAAGGTGGGTAAATTTTCTGAAGAAAAAAGGAGCAGTAAATATTTTTAGCTTCTGCAACTACCTCAACTCTGTGGCTTACAGTGGGGAAGCAGCCATACACAATGTACAACTGAATGGCAGCAGCTAGATTTGGCCTGCAGGCCGTATTTTGCCAACCCCTGATTTATGTCACGTAAGCCAGTAGTTGCCAACTGGTGGTCCACGGACCATTGACGGTCCGTGAGGTCTGAAAGGTTGGCAACCACTGATGTAAGGGGTATAGAACTACTAAATTAGGACCCTAATTAGTTTTGTTAATCAATTAAGCAAAGGGTATACATTTTATTTCAAGCATACTCGTGCCCTCTTAAAGGTTGCATCATATTATGGTACATAAAAACCAAAACCTTCAACTCCCCAGAAATAATGACACATGCAGTCCCCCAAATGTGACAACAAATGTCCTTCATTGTCAAAGACATAGGAGTACTGATAAAGCATCTGTAATAATAAAAGCATAATATGCTGATTAAACCGGATAGCCAAACGACCTTCCTGACGACCTTCCAGATGAAGTTGGGGCTGTGAGGGCCGAGCCCTTTGCACGAATTTCATGCATCAGACCTCTAGTAGGACATAACAACTATCAGAGACAGCATGCTATAGACTGAATATTTGTGTGCCCCCCCACCCCACAATTCAAATGCTGAAATCTAATCCCCAGTGCAATGGTGTTTGGAGGTGAGACCTTTGGGAAGTGATTGGGTCATCAATTTGGAACCTCATGAATGGGATTAATGCACTTTCAAAAGGCTGACGGCCTGGCCAGCATGGCTCAGTGATTGAGCACCAAGCTATGAACCAGGAGGCTGCACTTCAATCCCAGGTTGTGGGGTCAGTCGCCAGTGTGGGGCATGCAGGAGGCAGCTGATCAATGATTTCCTCTCAACACTGATGTTTCCTCTCCCTCTCCTCTCTCATCTCTGAATCAATAATAAAAATATATATACGTATTTTTTTAAAAGGCTAAAGAAAGCAGAGCTTTCCCCTTCTACCTATGAGGATAAAGCAGGCCCTCACCAGACACCAAATCTTCCACACCTTGATTTTGGACTTCCAGCCTCCAGAAATGTGACAGATAAAATTCTGCTGTTTATAAGCCACTCAAGTCTACAGAAGCCTAAACAGACAAAGCCACAGCATGAACATACCAAAAAGTTCAAATGGGCTTCTTTCAGAATGTAAAACCACAGTTACAAAAATATTTAATGGAATGAATATAAAGCATTGGGTTTGGAAAACAAGTACTATTGTTCATGTTAACTAGAATTAGAAATTACTGGAGGAAAGCAGGTGGGGAAAGAGTGAGGAAATACAAAGGAGAAAAGAAAGATGCATTTGAACAACTTGCTACTTCCCCCGCCCCAAACAGCCTAAATAACTCATCCTTTCCCCCCATCCTCATGGGGAGAATTCAGGATTGGGGGAGGGAGGGCACACAAGAATAAAATCTATTTCCAGTACCCGCCACATGTAATAAACCATTTTGATTGTGGAATTAAAAGTAAGACTTTGAGGTGAACCCAAAAACTATAATTATAATATCCAGTTCAAGAGTATGAGGTGGGCCACATAAGACTAACCTTGACCAAGTCTGGTGACATACTAGCATATGCGTTAATCAGTATGTTGAGAAAATATGTCCAAGTCTGTCCAAAGAATAAGAAGCATCGTGTTTTTAAAAGTAACGAAAATGCAGACATTCTGCAGCACACTGCTGTGACACATTTTCAAGCGACCAGCCAGCCCTCTGATTGGAAGCAGCTCCTGAGGGAACTTCCATCTCCAACCTGCGGGACTGGACACGGGCTCTGGCACAGTGTCAATACTGCACTCACTGTTATAAGCAAAGAAGCTTAGTCTGCATCACTCTATGATGTATTTGTCACTTATTCTTACAGCAAAAGGCAGGGAGAGGAGAGTTCACTAGAAATAATTCTTGTAGGTCTACTATGCACCAAGCCCTGAGGTACAGAGATAAATGACACACTTTATCTCTACGCGTGGTGTGAGGACACATTTTACCTCTACCCCTGAGAAGCTGAGAAAGTGAAGGGGTCATAGAATCAAATGCCTACAGAAGTATCTGAATATAAATGAATGAAGGAGGCTGGTTGTAAAAAGATAGACAAACCGTATAATAAATAAATGACAACAATATGTGGACTCAGAGCAATGAATTTCAAGCAGCAGGAGCTACAATGAACTGGAGAGACCAAGACAACACTCACTCTAGTTATCCTCCCACCTTTCTCCAAGCTCCTTTTCTCAGATCTTAGGCAGGTTCCTTATTATCTTCCTGGCCTTTAAATGCGGGGCTGAGTCCTTAGATCTTTTCTCTTCTCCATAAGCTTGGTAAATTCATTATAGTTTCTTTAAATATCACAGATATGTACACTAACATCTCCTGAGTATTTATTCTTCTCCAGTTTGGTCCTCTCTCTCCTGTCTTCAGACTTAAACATCTAACTCTCTATGCACCATTTCCTCTTTGATATCTTAAATCTAGCATGTCGAAAACTAAACTCCTGCCCTAGCCAGTTTGCTCAGTGGACAGAGCACTGGCCTGTGGACAGAGGGGTCCAGAGTTCAATTCCAGTCAACGGCACATGCCTGGGTTTGGGGCTCAATCCCCAGTAGGGGGCATGCAGCCGTATATTTAGCCATAAGCAAATCTTGTTGGCTCTATCTGAAAACATATCTAGAATATCTAAAATATAGTCACTCTGACTCACAGCTGCCTCCTGAGCCAAGCCACCATCACCTCCCACCTAACCTATTTTAACAGTCTCCTGTCGGCCTTCCTGCGTCCCGTCCTCCTAGTGCTCAGCACGGCAGCAGTGACCCTCTCTACGTCCAACCAGGTCGATCTCTGCTCACATTGCTCCAATAAATTCCGAAGGCACTACCTACCCATCTGACAAAGACCTCAACAGCAGCATGTTCAAAACGAAACTCCTCCTCTTCCTTTCTTCCTCGTGTTTCCTCTCCACATCAACCACACCCAACTCAGAGCGGTATACCAACTCCTTCCTTTCATTGACTGCTGGCATCCAGTCACCAACTTCATACTTTCTCCTTCCTCAGTATCTCTCCAATCTATCCCCTCTTCCTCATTTTCAATAATCCAAGCTTTGTTTCTCACTGGGTAACTGTATAGGCCTGTTTATCGGGCCTCTGAACTTCTCTTCTCCATTCACTGCTAAATCTTCCTTATGAAAAGCCAGCTTAAATTCCTTCTCCTCCTAGCTTTCAGGGGAACTCCGATATCCCTTAGGTTAGCACACAAGACGCCCTACCACCATTCTCCAGACTTACCCAGTGCCACTCAGTAATTATGAGCCCTATGTTCTGGTTCCATCAAAAGAATGTGCATGTCCTGGCTAGTGTTGCTAAGTGGTTAGAGCGTTGGCCTTGGTACCTAAAGGTCTTGGGTCCAATTCCCATTCAAGGGCACATACCTGGGTTGCACATCTGATCCAAGTCCTTGGTTGGGGCATGTGTGGGATGCAACAATGTGTTTGTGTCTCCCTCCCTTCTTTCCATTCTCTAAAAATGAACACTAACCAAAAAAAGCAACAACCAACAAAAAAGATTGTACACATTCTCCCATGCCTAAAACAACAACTCCCTCCTTCATCTTGTGTCTAGAAGACCCCTTTCTGATTATTCGGGTTCCATGTAGACATCGCCTAAGAAAGGCCTCTACAATCGCCACCGGATGTATAATGATCCTCAGATTGTGTATGCCGTTCTCCACACTTTAACTGCATGTAATCACTTATTTACTCATCTCTCTTGTCCTATTAGCTCCGACAGAGAGGGACAATGAATGATTTTTCAAGACTGTTTCCCTGGACTCCATTATCTTGTGAGTTCAAATACCAAGTAGTTGGCAAAGTCACATTACCTCTACTGCCATGATGATAATAGCAGCTTTCTTTTTGATTGTTGAATTGGCAGGAAGATTTATCAAAGAATGTACACCCATGCCAAGACTACTGATCGGTGGAAGATCAAGCCAATCAGGATCCCTTATTCCTCCCATGCAATCTTTGGCCATTGGGTAAATAGTACCATTTCCATCTCGAAGAATAATAGGAGACTCCTACAACAGAGAGAAATAAAATATGGCAACCAATCAAACTGTACCTTTGATTATTTCCAATAGGTATATTTGCTTTTAAATTAGATTATGTGTGTGTGTGTTAGTAATAATGACCAAAACTTAGTATTGAAACTTAGTATTCAAATGTACTGAAAATTCTAAATTCTTCAATAGTTTAATACCAAGCAAACTAGTGCCAGATTCCAAGCTTCACAAAAATATCAATGTTGTCATGTCACTTTTCAAAAGCAAAAATTAGCCTGTGTACCTGTCCAGCAGTGAAAATGGCTACATTCCTCTCGTTCTGACCAAGGAAAGCAATGCTGCTTGTTGGAAAATTGTTTTCCTGCTCTGCTTTCCCTGTCGCAAGATCGAAGATACAGTACCGTACCCAATTTCCAGTCTTCAGAACAGCATGCACACCTTTAAAGCATATAAAGTAAAAGTATTATTACATGTCTTTAGTATTCTCTAATAAATACCTCCAAATGTTGACCTTTCTGCCCATATTTGTAAGCCAATTCTATCAGATATATTTTATTCCAAAGCATTACACCCAGAAAACGTACACTGTCAACTGCCCCAAACCACTTGATTCTGCTCATTTGCTGCACACAAGTGTTAAGGGATACAGAATATGCCAGCTGAAAAACTTGTCCAATCTTTACCTTTGGAATCTACATTCACTGCTAGTATTTCTGTTTTTTCCGGTATACACAGCTTTTTAGGCGTCCTTTGGAAACAGTCAGGAACTTTTGGTGTTCCACCAGTTTTGACAACCTGCATGACATGAGAAGAATTTTGCTCTCCAATTCGGAACGTCCCCCAGAAGTCAGATCCAATATTCACCCGCTGAGCGAGTCGAGTCCTGCACACGTACCTGCAGTTCATCGATTCTAAGTAACCTGCAGTCCTGCAGGAGAGAAGAAGGGTCCGCATCGGAGCCAGAGCTGCTCTGACAGTTTGTGCTGCTAGACGTGCCGGGAAATTTTACAGCAACATAGGCACCATCCACTTTTAGCACCTAGAAACAGAGGTAAATATGCTACATTAATAATTTAACAAAATCAATACGCAAACAGCATTCATTAAATTAACTTAATGTGGAGGCATTTAATTCCTTATTCCTTCAATAATCACCAAATTGTAAAATTAACCTGAACTCACCAAAGCTTGATATCTATTAGCAAGGCTTATTTTCTAGAGAAAAACTAAACTACATAGCCTGTGGATGTTTAGCAATCAACTGAAAAACTAAGTATAATCTATAAAATCCTCCCTCATTCCTCTTCATTAGATTAGAGCCCCACTGTGCGATGGCAATGTCCTGTACCTACGCCGTCCTACTGAGAGCTATTAAGCACTTGAAATGGAGTTGATGTGACTGAGTAGCAGGCTTTAATGTTACTTAATTTTACTAAAATTAATGAGCATATACACAGCAAGGGGCTGCCATACTGGACAGCACAGGTATACAGTCAATGCACGGGAAGGCAAGCACAAGACTTGAAACTAGAATACCTGAGTCCCACCCCTGCTACTTACTGCTTTTGATTTTGAGTCAGAGCGACATTCTCAGAAGAAAAACCTACCCATAAACTATAGTTCTATTCTGACAATCAAATAAAATAGAGTATGAAAAAGGTCTTTGTAAATTGCAGAGTGTGGTGGGTGTATCCATTCTTTCCATTAAGAACATATGAAAGAACATCTTATTTCAGAAATTAGTGGGCAATCAGGAAAACCTTTACTTTGCAGATATTCTACAACTACAGATCCATTTTGGTTTTCCCCAGAAAGGGGAAATTAATGGCACTCCAGCTGATAGCCTCTACTAGCTTGATCCCTAGAAGGCAAGACACGCCCCAGAAAAAAGGGAGGTAAAAGGTTACTTAAGAATAATACTATTTTTAAATGTTATGGAAAACTAGTGGCCTGGTGCACGAAATTCATGCATGGAGGGGGCAGTTCCCTCAGCCCAGCTTGCACTTTCTCCAATCAGGGACCCCTTGGGTGATGTCTGACTGCCAGTTTAGGCCCGATAAACCGGCAGTCAGACATCCCTCTTGCGATCTGGGACTGCTGGCTCCTAACCGCTCACCTGCCTGTCTGCCTGATCGCCCCTAACTGCCCTCCCCTTGCTGGCCTGGTTGCCCCCAACTGCTCTCTCCTGCCAGCCTGATCTCACCCCCAAATGCCCTCCTATGCTGGCCAATTTGGTTCTCATTGGTCAGTTTCAATGCCAGTCAGTGTCAAAAGCTCCACCTCCTAGGCAGCTATTGGCTCCTCACAGTTGACCCAGATTTGGTTCTAACTGGTCAGTTTCTATGCCAGTTAGCTTCAAAAGTCAAAAGCTCTGTCTCCTGGGCAGCCACTGCCTCCTCATAGTTGACCCAGATTTGGCTCTGACTGGCCAGTTTCTATGCCAATCAGTGTCTCTGGACCTATCAAAAGAGCCTGACCAGAAAGGCAGGGCTGATCAGCAGCCTTGGTGGAGGCCAGGAGAAAAATGGACGCAGAACTGCTGGCCAGGCTAAGAGGGAAGAGAGAGGCAAGTGCTGGTCAAAAGCTGCCTCAGATGCTACATATCAGCCCCTGCTTCTCTCTTCAGGTCTCTTTCTGGGCCTGATTCAAAACCCCCTCAGCAGTCACTGCTGGGTCACTGGGCCTGCAGCCACAGTAGTCAGTGCTGGGTCGCCATGGGAATCCAGCGCTGACTTCCAGATGGTCAGCCTTTGGTTGTGATTGGTCGTTACACCCTGGCTCTTTATTATAGAGAGCACGGGGGATAGGGGGTGTCCTTCAGCCCAGCCTGCACCCTCTCCAATCTGGGATCCCTCGAGGGATGTCCAACTGCTCGTTTAGGCCCGATCCCAGTAGGATCGGGCCTAAACGGGCAGTCAGACATCCTTCTCACACTATAGGACTGCTGGCTCCCAACTGCTCACCTGCCTGCCTCCCTGATTGCCCCTAACCACTTCTGCTTACCAGCCTCATCACCCCCTAACCATTACCCTACCAGCCTGATTGATGAGTAAGTGCTCCCCTGACAGCCTGTTTGCCCCTAACTGCCCTCCTCTGCAGGCCTGGTCCCCCGCAACTGCCCTCCCCTGCTGGCCATCTTGTGGTGGTCACCTTGTTTCCACATGGGGGCAGGATCTTTGACCTCATGAGGGCAGCCCTCTTGCGTGTTGCAGTGATGGTCAATCTGTGTATTACTCTTTTATTAGATAGGATAGAGGCCTGGTGCATAGGTGGGGGCTGGCTGATTTGCCCTGAAGGGTATCCCAGATCAGGGTAGGGGTTCCCTTGGGGTGTGGGGTGGCCTGGGCGAGGGGCCTATGGTGGTTTGCAGGCTGGCCACACCACCCAGTGACTTAAGCAGAGGCCCTGGGACCTGGGATTAATTTATATTCTACAATTGAAACTTTGTAGCCTGGAGCAGAGCCAAGCCTTTTGCTAGCTCTGTGGCTACAGCCATTTCTGTTTGGGTTTATTTTAATTCTATAATTGAAACTTTGTAGCACTGAGTGGAGGCCTAGGCCGGCAAGGGCTTTATTTAGAGGCTTGGTTTCCTTCATTGCCAGGGAAACCCAAGCCTCCCTTAAGCTCAGTGGCTGCAGCCATCTTAGTTGGAGTTTATTTGCATAATTTGCTGCTGATTGGCTGATGGGTGTGGCTGTGGGCATGGCTGTATCAGAGGTACGGTCAATTTGCATATTACTCTTTTATTAGATAGGATAATCTCCATTAAAACCGTCTAATAGTTCCAAAGAATGGACTATATAAAACGATAATCTACCTTTGCAAATTTCTGCACATCTAAAATTATTCCAAAATAATATTTCCTTAAAAATCTGTGGGAAACGGACTATTGTCTTCATTAGCAGAGAGGTGTGGACGAGGATCCCGGAATGCTGGTGACCCTTGGGCCCTGGAAAGGTCAGAGCTATGCACCCACTGTTTAGTCCAGACAATGGTGGCTGAAACAACTTCCCCACCAGACATTCACGTAAATCCTTCTGTTATTTGAAATTGCCTGCCTAAGTGCTATCGGTGCATCCCAAATTGAATAAAAGGATGGCAAGGCCTGAGTCCAAGCAAACTCCTCCTGGGCTCCCGCCTGGCACCCCAATCTCCAAATTATTATTTCTTGTCTTGTCTCTTCCATTTGCGTGTCGCCCCTTCTCCAGATCTCAAACTCTGAACCATGCGGGATGTGGGTTATTCACAAAAATAAAATAGCATAAATGCTCAAGGAGAGGCGTAATAATCATCTATCTGTCATGCATAGAGGAGATACCAGCATCTCCTTAAGGGATGGGACTTAAAGAGGTCGTTGGAGGTGAGAAATAAAACAGCTTTAAAGAAAGACCTGATGAACACTCACCAACCATAAACTCTTGGATAACCAATAGCATTACAGTTCTGTTAGTAATTAGTTCTTAGATATTCTGAACACACCTTGCCAACAGGAACATTCTTAACATCTTCCACAAAAACGACTTCCCGAAGAGACCACTGCTCTTCGTTCACCTTTTCCTCCTCTTTGGGGGCAGGGGTGGACCGTCGTCGTTCTTAGACAACAACAAAATGGTAAGTACCAAAAAGAAAATGTAAAAGAGACTTTATAGATTTCATCTAAGTGTATGAATAGAAGGTCATTCGTAAAGGGATACATAATTGAGGTAACACAGCAGTCCGCCTGGGACCTACTGACCAACAGGTGCTACACTAACACTTACTGTATGGCATTGACGCGCTGCTGGCGATGGAGGATGCATCACTGCACGTGGATGCTGGAGATGGTGGGGGTCCCATTTCTGTCTTCACTGGTTCCTGCTTGCTTTCAGGCCTGAGATTAGAAATAAGATTTTCCTTATAATTAGGAATGTAAAGTACTAGGCGCTTGTCAAATGGTTATTTTTAAGACTCACGTTTATTCTTACATAAGAAAATAAAATATTAAAAATTTGTACAAAATGTACCCAGGTTATTGAAGAGGGTACACAGTGCCTACTTCAAATTTTAAGCGTTATTTTAAAATAGGGAAGAAAAATATACCATATAGTGCTATCAACAACTTGGAACAATGTTTCCAATAAGCCTTATCGAGGAATAACAATGAGAACTACACTTAGCTTACCAACATAGCTTTATCAAAAGCCTCTTGAGCAAACAAGTTTCCCATTTCAGTGAACCCTGATGGAGACATAGCAATTTAACTGGGGGGGGGGGGGGGGGGGAGGTAAAGGCAAATAAATAAAAATGCCCACTAGATCATTAATTTCTTGGGAGTTCAAAGAAGGAACTCTACTTACAATGGTTACCATCACCTGCTATACCTAACATTTGAAATTATAGAACTACCCCTCTTCATTGAGTTAGTCTACAGATGCTAAAAATAAATATTTTTATTCATTAAAGGGCAGCAGTCAATTTTTAGCCAAAAAAGTAACCTTTAGTCAGAATGTGTTATATACAATATAGATCATCTTGGCATATGTTATAATCAGGGCCATCATCCTAACCTAACCTTCGTCTTCTTACCCCACCAGAACTTCACCTGAGTTTAGACACAGTCCACAGAAAACCAGTGTTCTTTTCACCAGCATTTTAGCCAAGTGCTCTGGGCAAGCACACATGAGCAGCTGCTCATGCAAATCTTGTGATGTGGAAGCAAGCCGATTCTGACTAATCACTAGCATGCCTTTAACAGAATGCATTTCAATGACTTGCTAAAAAGAATTGATTGACATGAAAATGATTATCTTCTTAACATTTAATTTCACTTAGTTCACTTACTAAATTTATTAATACAGATGGAAAATTTCAAGGAAGATCCTGAAAAACTTATGTACGGAATTCAAAAAGCATATTCCATTTTAATCTTGTTTACACTATT
This sequence comes from Antrozous pallidus, assembly GCA_027563665.1. Lineage (NCBI taxonomy): Eukaryota > Metazoa > Chordata > Mammalia > Chiroptera > Vespertilionidae > Antrozous > Antrozous pallidus. Next base: position 14,362,287 of record CM050510.1, read on the forward strand.
TTTATGCATCTCAAAAATATTTCAGACACTATTTACCAAGTTTCATAAAAAATAAAAATGTGTTCTTGTTACTTTTATTTTTAAGACAAAAAAAAGTCAATATAATTGGGGAGAAAGTCTATAAACCTTTTTAAAAAGACCTAAAACAAACAAAAAACTTTAATTAGACATAAATAACAATAGTTTTGGATTAAAGATTCTTTTTTTGTTTTAATCTTCATACAAGGATATGTTTTTATTGGTCTAAGAGAGAGGAAGCAAGAGAGAGAAAGAAAGGCATCAATGTGAAAGAGAAACGTAATCAGTTGCCTCGGAGGAGGAGTCGAACCCACAACCTATGTATGAACCCTGACTGGGAGTCAAACCCGCAATTTTTGATGTACAAGATGAAGCTCTAACCAACCGAGACGCCCAGCCAGGGCTAAAGATTTTTTTAAACTTACTTAATGGTAATCCCCATGGTTTTAGAATTTCAATTAGCATTTTTAACAATAAGAGGAATAACAGCAATAGAGTAAATTTATAATCATTACATTCACTTGAGCAAACTAAAAGTTTTCAGAACTTTAAAAAAAACTGTATAGTAAAATTCCAATTATTTCTTTTTAATGCCTGTGTACATTTGGGAAAAAAACATATCAGAATATTTAAAATGTTATTTCTGGGGTATAATATTCTTCTTCCATGTTTCCATAATAGTCACATATTTTTATAAGATTAAGAAAACAGATATTTAAAAACTCTTATTCATGTTGTTGTTAATCCTCAGCCCAGGACATTTTTTCCCCATTGATTTTTTTTCCCTTTCTTATTTATTTTTAGAGAATGGAAGGGAGGGAAGGGAAGAGGGAGAGGGAAGAAAGAGAGAGGGAGAGAAACATTAATGTGAGGGAGACACATCAGTTGGGTGCCTCCCACTCATGCGCGGCACCCAGGTTTGTGCCCCTGACCAGAAATCGAACCCGAGACCTTTCAGTGCTCGGGCTGACACTCTAACCACTAAGCGGCCGAGATCTGGGCTTAATACATAAATATTTTTAAAGATGAGTAGATGCTTATAACAGTACAGGCGTTAAGATCAGTGTACTGAGCTCCCAAACCATAAGCCAGCCCCAGAATGCAGGCTCTCTACAATTTAGTGATATTTCTGTTCATATATCTCTCCTCCCCAAAAAATTTACAAATCCTTTACAGAATTTCCCTTCCCAGCTCATGTGACCAGCAAGCCCTTCCAATGATTCAAGATGCAGGCAAAATGTTAGTTAGAAACTGAGATAATTAAAAGGGAGAGGGGGAGAAAGTTGACCTAACATACTAAGGCTGAACATGTTATTACCACTACCTAACACCACAGACACACTCTAACAACGAAACAAAGACAACAAAAGAGAACCATACACACTGTCACTCTGGCAATTAATCAAGAACTATAATATACGAATATTAACCAAGCAGCAAACGGTAAATTTGACCAATTCTTTTCCAAACTCCTGAGGATCTTAATAACAGCCATCATGTTGGCACTTTCTGAGTCACTATACATCTCTCCCTTGACTATCCTCTTCCCATACAATGCAAACCAGAAGTGCTGTAAAGTCAAGATCAGGTAGAGCGTCTTACTTACTTAGCTTCAGTAGTTTTGCTAGTTTTGTCCATACTTTTCAAGCTCTCAGGAGATCTGAGTTGAAATCTACAGCTATCATTCATATTCCAAACGGACTCCATTAAGACACCAACTTTAGGAATCCCAGCATTAATTGAAAACGCAACTGCTCCAGCATGATACAGAGGATTATTTCTCAAGCATACCTGGCAAACAAAAGGAAAATCACCATCAAGATGACATATTAAAAAGTGTATAAAAATTTAACATGTGAAAGTATACGGCTTCTTCAGTTTTCCAAATACAATTTTACACAATCAAGAAGCTGATAAAGCATTGACTTTGTTGTCTCCATTAAAAACATTTATTCCTCAAAATAAGGAGCAAGAATAATTGTAGCACATTTGCTAAAAACTAAAATTCCAGGCAGCAAATATTCTAACATTCTGCCATAAGGAAAAAATAGAAGTAGTAGAGAAGAAACTAACAAGGTAATTTAAAAAGTGAAATGTGAATAAGACAATTACACATTTTGTCTGTTTCTTGTAATTTGAATTATTTCCTTTAATTCGAGACCCTATATAGACTCTATCACTTCACAGATATTGATGTTTGTTTCCTACAGAAGACTGTTGTTTTCTAAGGCCAGAAGCTTCCTCGGATAATGTAAGTTTTCTCTTAAAGTAAAAGAGTACACAGACATTAGTGTCAGCATTTAGCGGAGCTCAATCTATAGAACAATCTATTTATAGAATAATCTATAGTTCAATTTAAGAACAATCAATAAATTTTCACTGCCAGAGAACATCCTGAAACCAATAACCTGCAAGTTGGCCCTGTCAAACGCACTAACTAGCACCAAAAAAAGATATAACCATCATTTCTAGAAATCTACTTCTCTAATAGCCCAATCTTACTGATGTTCTGTTCAATTATCCAATAACTAATGATTATATTGCACCTGACAGTGGCATATATGAAGATCCTGTTTTTTGGTGATTTATTCTTAAAATGACACAGAGGAAGATACACATTTGTAAGTATGAGAACTGGAAACAATGGCCCAGAGACGCAGTGCTATCACACAACAGTTGTACGTCACCAAGTGTAGTTCTATGATCTCTGAAGAATGGTTCTTAAGAGCTATTTTTTCCTTATGGTTCTTGAAAAAGGTATGTCCTGCTTTGCTGTGACTTAAAGGGAAGTTTCATGCACAAATTTTCAGAAAAGAATGGTAGAATTTTAAAGCCCGAAGAGGACCAACCAGAAGGCTATAACTGAAGAAGAAATGTGGCGGGACTATATTACAAGTTATGAATTAAAGCCTGCTAATAAAATAAATGCCCCTTAAAGCCAGGAGGAGTATGTCCAGGGTCCAGCATCCAACACGATACACAATGACAATGCCAGCCCACCTCGGAGGTGTTGTGGCTCTGTTCTGTGTCACCGCAATAACGGCAATATCACACACAGTGAGTTTCACACACTTCTTGGGTTCCCGGCGCACATGAAAGTTGTTTATACTAGATTGTAATCTATTAGGTGTGCAATATCATTATGTCTAAAAAAATTACAGACCTTAATTTAAAAATACTTTACTGCTCAAATGCTAACCATCATCTGAGTCTGCTGGGAAAATGATGCTGATAAGACGGCTGGATGCAGAGTTGCCACAAACATTCAATTTGTAAAAAAAACACACATTATCTGCAAAGCACAATAAAATGTATGCCTGTACATTTCTCTCAATAATTATGATCTTGTGAGTGCAGGTGTAGCTAAAAACTCTAAGTGATCGGTAATTTTTTCTCATGTTAACACATGAACACTTGTTATGTGACTGTGACTGCCTTAAGCCTCCCGTTTTTTTGTAGGTTCAAAACAAAATCTTCATTCTACACCAAATATGTTAACATGTTGCTATCTTTCAGCAATTTAGAGCCGGGCTGTTTTGTTTAGCTTTTCTTCAGTATATCTGTGAAGTATTTGTTCAGCCCTCCCTGTCCATAATAATGTCATCCTACATGGTAATAAGGCACTTGTTAGTCCAGTGAACAAGGAACCTGGAGAACATCAGAGAGCAGTGTGTGAACTAACTAGGAGAAGGGGAAATCCAAGAAGAGAAAGAGCTGTCCAAAGCAACTGACATAAATAATGAAGGCTGTACAGTAATAGTCAAAACAGTGCCTAATTGCTGAGAACTTCCTAGTTAGAAGGCCAACAAAGGATTAAAACAAGACAACCATGAGTAAGACAAAAAATAGCCACAAACAAAAAGAACAGCTCCATTTCAGCTGTGTTTTAGAGGAAAGTAATAGCGAAAATGGTGACAACTTTTAAGACTCAGAGGATATAAAGTAATATGGTAGAGAGAAAAAAAACAATTAAAAATGTCAGATGAAGAAATTTGATCCACATTATGGAATAAAATCCACCATTTGTCTAAGTGTTAGGGATTATAAAGTCCTTAAACATTCACTACAGTACTTACTATAATGAATATAAATGCCAAGTTTTATCCTGAAGTTCAACTTCTATGAGTTGTTATGAGTGTAACACTAGCACTCAAACTCTTTCCTTTTAAACAAACATCACTGAGAACCTAAAAATCTTTTATATGGGGCATGTAGTTGATTTTTAATAGTAAATAATTAAAATTGAGAAATTTTAAAATATTCACTTCACAGTAATAAATCCTGTGTTAATATAAACAATTTTTACAAAAAAATAGCTATATTTTCAAAGAATCAGCAAGAAAAGTGGTATTGTTTGCATGTTTGCAAGTCTCTTAATGTTTGACTTAACAGGAGACAGCTGGAATCCCATGTCTGCTTCTGCTGTGATGTGACTTTGAGTAAATATGGGAAGACAGTTCAAACTCACACAGGTGTGCAACTGGAGGAAGATGGACTCTACCGACTCCTGGAAAGGTTGCAATATTAGAAAAAGCACCTTCCATAAGATACCTGTAGGAGTCTTAAACCATCTGAGTCAAGAAACAGAAACTGGTGGAAAACTGACGAAGCCTCCAGCCTCCAGCCTCCAGCCTCCACTGATAATGTCCCCAGAAAGTAGTATGTTTTGAGCTTGATCATTAGGAATCATCTGGAATGTGTGTTAAATACAATACTTCCTTCCTGGGCCCCATCACCAGACAAACTGAAGGAACATTTCCAGTAAGAGGCTCCAGACTCGGCATCCAAGTACCAAGTGACTGTTAAAACCAGACAAGTCTGGGACCCCTGACCCATGGGGAAACCTCCTGACACTGAAGCAGACTGCATGTTACTCAACTACTGAAAAAAGAATGATGTGCCACATACATGCTACTGGAACCTGGTCCTTTAAATGACATTCAGTTTAGAGGGAATTACTTACAGGGAAGAAAGTGATTTTGAAGAGAAATAACGTCCCTTAGGACAGGATTAATTCTAATCACTTACCTGAGTGCCAACAGTGATGTTAGGCATTGAAGAAATACCAGCACTAGATTTGGGCTTTTTATTTTTTGCTCTAGCTTTCTCTAACATTTTTTTCCTTTGACTGAAAGGGACTACACCCCTGAAAAGACAAAGCATGAATTGGTCAAAAAAGGAGCCCCCCCAAATCCATTCAACAAATCTGAAATTATACACGTTATTTAGGCATTCATATTCCTTCTCCAGTATTTTTGCTTCAGAATATTAACATGTTCAACTCATCCTTAAGTATAACTTGTTCACAGGTTTAATACATACCTGGATCCACTTTTATTAAAACCTTCAATATTAAAGTTTACAGAAAATTCATCAGTTGATATTTTATTATATTTCTGTATATTATTTCTGCCAATGCAAACTTACTGATGCCTTAAAACATGAGAGAGAATACCTTTAAAGTTCCTTTTAGTAGTGAAAGGATAACTAAGGTATACAATATTCATAAATTGAAATACTTTCAATAACCCTTAAAATTACATTTTAAGTAACACTGTTGAATTAGAAAGTACCCTATAACCTATGCTTTCAATTATGTAAAAAAAAAAAAAAATACACATTTATGTATAGGAAAGAATGACTAAAATACCACTAAATGTTAACAGTAGTTACATCTTAGAGGTTTAGGATTGTGGTGATTTTTGTTACTACTTTATATTTTTATAAAGTTTCTAATGCATTAAGCATGCATTACTTTTATAAGCTTCTCTTTTAAGGCATTTTTAATGTTACTTTGCTGCAAAGTGAAACTCCCCTCTCCACAAAGCATTACCTTTTGCTGACCTTCTCGTGTTGGTATTCCACTACCCAAAGCACCTATTTATGCACATACAGCATTCGCTGAGTGCCACTCCCAGTGATACTCACCACCAATATAAATTGTTTTCTAGCTGGGCACAGGTATAGAGGGCACAGCAATGTAAAGAAACTATCCGTTCACCTTGAAGTTCAGAGTAAGTCTGTGCAGTGTGCTCTAATTTAGAAGCCACAGAACTTAAAGTTTCATCCACCCATGTAGCAACCTAAAGAAAAAAATAGTAAAGGTTTAAATAAAAACAAGTAAGCTTTTCAAAAAACCTGTGGTCAAAACTTTATACTCTATGGCCTGGAATTCTAAAGTTCCAGTTTTAAGCTAAATGCTAAAAAAATTAAAATACATAATTCAAAAAAGGTTCTTAGTAAGACTAGAAAGTAAAATACTTTCCTCATACAAATAAATCAAAATAGCAGTAACTGAAATTATTGTTTAAAGCTATGTAAGGCATTAATTAAAAGTAAACACTTGCTCCAACAATTTTTAAAAGAATTTAATATCTCTTTTAAAGCCAAACTGATTGAGGCATAATATTCATACTTTTTCAATCTATAATCTCAAGTTACAATGCTTTTCATATATCTTTTTGTCAGCCCGAACCTTGAATATTTTTCCCTTTCCTTAAAATAGAAAGCTACCTCTAGAGTTGGATAATAATACAGAGATAAACACCCAACAAAATGACTTTATTGGATTACTCTACTGAGGCTGAAACACTCTGTTTATGTGGATCTACTTAGAAAGACAAAAGGAAAAGAAGGAAAAGGGAGAAGACAACCAAGAAAATAAGCATAAAATGTTCATCAATCAATGCAAAGTGTTTCATACCTTGTTATTTTCTGTAGCTACAGTTGCTCTTATGCTATTTGCAGACAGGAGAACGATCTTTTCATTGGTTAGCCCCAAAAATGTTGCTCGTGGATGATGCAATGAAGGATTCTTTGAAAGCGTAAGAAAAATGGTCACCATTTTGTATGTTGATATGTAGAGCTAATCAATGAAAGATTTAATATAAAATACCTGTGCATTTCTGTAAGGCTCCAATTCACTCCACTTCCACTGATAAAGTTCTCCTTTACTGCTCACAGCCAAAAGCTCAGAATACAGAGCCCCAATACAGATGAATTTTGTCCCATCCTATAAAGTAAAAATATCACAATGGTATAAATGTAACAGTTGCCAAACCTAATGGTTTGGATACAATATTACACAAAACCTGAGTTATGTGAACACATAAACCAGCTATGAAATTCTTCAGCACGGCCTGCAAGGCCCTCTATATGGCCCCAGTTCCCTCTCTCCAGTCACACTGGCCTTCTTCCCGGAACCCACCCATGTCCTTATCTTGTCTTGTTTCTCGTGTGACTCGTTCCCTCTCCTCAATCAAGTCTGCTCAGATGAGACCTTCTCTGAGCACACTATCTATAAAACCATCACTCACGTGCTTTATCTCCTTACTCTGCCTTCTTTGTCCTTCATAGCATTTCACAGTTTATATTATATAACTTGTTCATGCTCTATCTCAATGGAATATAAGCTTTGTATTGTTTACTACTGTATCCCCAGGTCTTAGAACAGTGCACACAGAAGGCGAAGTAGGGGAAGTTGAGTGTTAAAACAGAGTCCCTCTCTGTAGGCTTTTCCAAGCTGCTAAAACAAATGTTGTGTTGGTTTTTAAGGTAAAAGTTTGTTTAGTTTTAAGGTGATGTTCATGCAATGAGTTGGAATGCAATTAAATTATACAAAGCTTGGACAATAAATGTAAATAAACAATATCAATGATAATTTCTTTTTATTTGTTAATTTTTCCATTGATTTTTAGAAAGAGTGAAAGGAGAGGGAAAGACAGAGAAACATCAATGTGAGGGAAACAAACGGAATGGGTGCCTCCTGCACACGCCCGACCAGGGCTCAGGCGAGGAAGCAGCCTCAACTGTGAAGTGCACGCCCTTGATCGCAACCGAACTCACTCCCGCTCCTCAGTCCACAGTGTGGCACTCTAGCTATCCCCTGAGCCAACCGGCTAGGGCTCAGTGATAATTTCTTAAACATAAGAGCAATATGATCACAGTCACGAAGCTACCCAGAAATCTGTCAATTAAAAACAATAACAAAGACCTCTCCCACCAGCTTCCACGTCTGGAACCCTGCAAGGGAAGCAATATGACAGTTCGATCGACTGGTTCCAACAAGGAGGCTGCTCCAAATAGCTTAAGGAGCCCGACGGGATGGAGCTATTTCCTCTCAACACCATTCACAGAAACTGAGGCTATGTTATATACAACTGTAATTCAAAAGGCAGGTGGGATTAAATGTTCTGATTCCCCCTATGTGAAAATAGATCCAGAACAGCAAAGACACGACTGCAAATTAACAGTACTGACTTGCCGAGTCAGTCTGTTTCTTCATCACCACCACACAACTCTCACCAAGCCCCTCTCTGCGAATTTGCTGGAAAGAAAGGATGTGCGTGCCTGCATCCTTTATTTTTTCTCATTGCTTAAAGTACTACATATAATAGTACATATAGCTCCCTTTTTCCCCCCACTGACCTTCCGCCAGCCTCCCCTAACTCCTGTCGCATGCCCTCATCCCACCCTCACAGTGTCTTGTGTCCACTGCTTGTGCTTAAATACGCCTGCATCCTTTAAATGGAAAGTTTGTTCTATGATAGGGCACAAGTGAAATTTCTATGTTCAGCTTTAGCATAATTACTTAGCACAGATTTCTGTGTAATTTTTCTCCTTCCTCTCCCTTCAACATTTATTACACTGCTCTTTGCATTCTACTTTTAAGTCTTTGTTTCTAATATAACTAGAGGCCCAATTTGTGCACAAGGTTGGGGAGGGGGATGTCCCTCAGTCCAGCCTGTACCCTCTCCAATTTGGGACCCCTTGAGGGATGTCCGACTGCCCATTTAGGCCCCATCTCGGTGGGATTGGGCCTAAACAGGCAATCAGACATCCTTCTCACAATCCAGGACTGCTGGCTCCAAACTGCTCACCTGCCTGCCTTCCTGATTGCCCCTAACTGCTTCTGCCTGCCAGCCTGATCACCCCTTAACCACTCCCTTGCCAGCCTGACTGATGTCTAACTGCTCCCCTGCCAGCCTGTTTGCCCCCAATTTCCCTCCTCTGCCGGCCTGGTCACCCCTAACTGCCCTCCCCTGCTGGCCATTTTGTGGTGGCCATCTTTTGTCCAAGTGGAAACAGAATCTTTGACCACATGGGGGCAGCCATCTTGTGTGTTAAAGTGATGGTCAATCTGCAAATTACTCTTTTATTAGATAGGATAGAGGCCTGGTGCATGGGTGGGGGGCCAGTTTGTTTGCCCTGAAGAGTGTCCCAGATCAGGGTGGGGGTTCCCTTGGGGTGTGGGCTGCATGGGCAAGAGGCCTGTGGTAGCTTGCAGGCCAGCCACACCTCCCAGCGACCCAAATGGAGGCCCTGGTATCTGGGATTAATTTATGTTCTACAACTGAAACTTTGTAGCCTGGAATGGATCCAAGCCTTCTGCTCACTCCATGGCAGCAGCCATTTCTATTGGAACATTTACTTTCTATAATTGAAAAATTGTAGCCTGGAGTGGAGGCCTAGGCGCTAGAGCTGCAAAAGCTTGGCTTCCTCCATGGTCTGGGCAACCCTAGCCTCTGCTCTCTCCAGCTCCATGGATGCCGCCATTTCTGTTGGGATATATCTTCTATAATTGAAACTTTGTAGCACTGAGTGGAGGCCTAGGCCGGCAAGGACAGGCGGAAAGCTTGGCTTCCTCCATTGCCAGGGAAACCCAAGCCTCCCTCCTGCTCTCAGTGGCTGCAGCCATCTTGGTTGGGGGTTATCTGCATAATTTGCTCCTAACTGGCTGATGGGCATGGCTTGATCAGAGGTACGGTCAATTTGCATATTACTCTTTTATTTGATAGGATTATTAGATAGGGTTGCATTTCCCCCCTTACAAATAGTTGCTTTAGTCTGGTATACATATATATATAGTTACAATTTACACATTCACATATACAGTGTACACATTTAGCAACAGAGAACTAAATTTTTAGTCTGAGAAAAGTAAATTGGAAAAAAATATAAAAGACTGAGAAGTGAAAATGGAGCCATGTGAGATAATCACCGAATTGAGAGATTGTATCTTCTCATCGAAGTAACTTAATTATCAAAGCTATTTCCAGAAATGTAGAGTACAGTAAGTAAAGAGAGGGAGGGGCAGGAATAGGGGAGAGAAAAAAGTGCAGGGAAGAAGGAAGGGGGACTGATGGGAGATTTGGAGGGAGAGACAGCATAATAAGAAAGTTGATACTTTCGGTAATACCAATCAGAAACCAGAATAAGCTTGGCTAGTTTTTACATTAGGGACTGGATTTAAAAGCACAGACATAAAGCACTCGCTCCACTTCTTACTTTGTTGTACACAGACTGCCTTTTAATGTCCTATTATGCTAAATTATTGTAATTAATAATTATATTACCCACCACATAACTCTCTCACCCTCTGTAACCTGCAGCAACTTCCTCTTTCTTTGTTGAACAGGATCTTGTCTGGACCTTGGCCTGTACACTTTACTTACATGAATTCATTTATGTTTAATGAAAAACCCCATAAAATAACAACCATTATTATCCTCATCTCATAGACAAAAACACAAAGTCCCAGGGAGGTTCTAGAATCAAATTCTTGGTTAATCACAACCAGTAAGTGGCAGCAGCAGGATATTATCTCCGGGAGTCTGGCTCCAGAGTCCACACTTTAGTAATTACTCTGTGTGGCCTCCTAGGACTCCCCAAAGCCTTTTGTATCTAATTTTATTACTGTACCTACTTGAAAGTATTAATATCACTTTTCTGCCTTCCTAAAAAATTCTCAACCTAAGACTTAAACAAGAAACCTATCACACTAAATTAAAACTAATTTAATTATCCTCATACCACTATCTTCATGGAGTTTCCAAAATCCTATGATAAATTTCAATTATGTTTTTATACTAGTTTTGACTTTTTAACTGAAAGGGTAATTCATGAAAATACTTCAAGTTTAAGGTTATCTCAAACATTTTTCAGCTCAAGAATATACTATAAAGGTTTAAAGAAAAGAGAATATTCCACCTTCAAAGGAGGTTTACTAGCCTACAAAATGGTAAAATTTTGAAGTAGCTGTTCTTCTATGTGGGTGGTGGGAAAGTCAGTACCAATCCAGATAATATGCCAATGGAATTGCACTCTAACTAAAAGAATTAAAAAAACTATGGGTACTAACCAAACTTATAATCTAAAAATAAGCTGGGATGCATATTTTTAGAAAGAAAGATAGAGACAGAAAGACACACTGCTTCCAAGTAGTGCATGCTGACATCTCCCTGAACTTTGCACCTCTCTCACGGTTCCCAAATGAAGCCTCCCCCACAACCTTCTACTGCTCAGAAATCACCGCCCCAGTTTTGAAGAGCCACTATGGTCCCGCATATTGCCTGTTCTTCATATGCTATTTACCCTATGCTCCCTTCTGAGAGCTTTGCATGTTGCCCTAAAGTTACCTGAAGGCAAGGTCTTTTTACCCTTTATTAAATAACTCTTATGTTGTCTTTCTGAATGTAGTATTCAGCCCTGTATACAAGCATCTACTGGCATTTGTCGATAATTAATAATGCTTAATAGTTTGATTAGGCTTAAGTTGTTTTCTTTCCCTGGATTAAAATTTTTGATGTCTAAATGTCAATCATAAACTAATAAAAGGGGTCTTTTTCAGTGACAATATTTTAAATTAGGTGTTCAATAAGAAAGAAAAGTATAACTAAGCTACATCTTGTTTCACATTCTGCTATTCCTCCTCTAGTCAATGTCTAAACAAACCAAGGAAATATACTGAGTAAGGTCTGTGCAGTATCAAGATTTCATGATGCACTTAGTAACTACCTCTGAGAACAAGGTGTGCCTGAAAACATGGCTCCCAGGAAAGGCAAATCATTGGCTAAATCTAAAAATGGGTACACTGGCCAGAGGAAAAGTTTGCTAAACGTGTACTATTCAAAATACAATTTATTAGCCAAAAATAATAAATGATAAAGAAGCTTGGGCTAATATGCATGCGATGGCACGGCTCAAATGAGATCGTGAGCCTTCCATGACTCCCCGCCAAAATGCAGACACAGCTCCAATGAGACAGGCGAGAGAAACAGGAAACACAATGCACTACGCAAACAAAAAGCGAGCCCGGGGTCTACACCGCCTTCTATCATACGAAGTGAAAGCTAAAACCTTGGACACTTCTGGTTTCATGGAAATAAGCAAATGAATTCAACTCAGGGAATCTGGCAGCTGCCAAGGAAACCAGAATAACCTTTTGCTTATAAAGAGGCTGATTAAAATTCATGTTCCTTCTTGCATTCAAGTTTTCTACATGAGCTGAATACAGAAGAAAAAAATGAACTACGTTAAGATTCATAATAACTATGAAAACGTTAGACAATATTTTCCTTTAATATTTCAACTTCAAAGAAAGAAAAGAAACCCTTATCAGAAACTCCTTATCTGCTAGAGTTTAACCATAAAATTCTTATCTTTTTTTATTTCTACTTATGAAAATTTCCTATCCAACTGTCTTTGGAAATAAGCACCCCAAAGAGGTAAAAACCTATGGCTTCCTATAGGACCCTCTGAAGATGAATTGCCCATCACTTAAGACAATGGTCGGCAAACTCATTAGTCAACAGAGAGGCAAACCGTGGCTCGTGAGCTGCACGTGGCTCTCGAGCCACAGTTTGCCAACCACTGACTTAAGACAATCAACAGGGTGCATCACTAGTGGCAGTGGTGGACTCTTCAAGATTCAAATCATCTTAACACATCCTAGCAGCTTTCTAGAAGCCTGTACACTGTGCTTCCTTCTCCAGCGGCAGAGCAGAACTCCTCCAGTGCACTGGTCAGCGTTTGTCTCCCGCGGCACGGAGAGCAGAGGCTCCGAACTCGCTGCCACCCAGGGCCCGCTAGCTCGCCAGAGAAACACGGATCCCTGATCCCGCCCTCACGTGCATGCTGGTATCCAAATGACCCCAAACGTGCCCTGCAAAAACCGGGGTGCACGTGACATTACAAAACCAATCTTGTTCGAGATATACCATCCGTTACTGGTGTTATCGTCACCAGAAAAAAAAGTCCTAAAGCAGACGGCTGATGTGTTATCTGGAGTCACCATTCTGATTTCTGATTTACTCCAGCAAGTAGGGAAAAATTACACCACTGAAACCCAGCTCGCTAACACTACTCAGGCAATGCCAAATAAAGATACCCTATGTACATGATACAGATATATGTTTTTTTCTTTTTTAACCCTCACCCAAGGATATTTCCATTGATTTTTTTGGAGAGAATGAAATGGAGAGAGGAAGGGATGGAGAGAGAGAGAGAGAGAGAGAGAGAGAGAGAGAGAGAGAGAGAGAGAGAGAGAGAGAGAGAGAGAGACGATGTGAGAGAGTCAACGATTGGTTATTTCCACATGTGCAACCCGAGTACATGCTCTTGACCAGGAATCGAACCAAAGACCTTTTGGTGCACTAGGCACTGAAAAACCTACTTATTTTTTAAACAACACAAAAAGATCACTGTGTGTTTGTGTGTGTGTGTGTGTGTGTGTGTGTGTGTCTGTGTGTGATTAATAATAGTACAAAAATCTGAAATAAAATAGAAACCTTTTGGGGGGAGTGTGGAAGGGGGAAGAAAGGTGGTTACCAGGAATCTATTTAAATGGAAAGGTGGGGTTTTTTCCAAATACCTTATCAGGCCACCACTGCAAATCTTCTCCTAGAGACACGGGACTTTGAACAGGTGTATTTTTCTTATCCAAGTTGGGCTCTCCTTCCTTGCTGGTAGAGCCCCTTTCATTATCAAATGAGGCTCCGTCAAGCCACCTTCGTTCGCGTAAACGTAAAACGGATTCACGTTCACGCAACAGCTCAGAGTCTCTCTCTAAGGGAAGAAGGAGAACTGGTATGCAATTGGGTCACACCAGTGGGATAAAAGTAAGCCACTCTCTAGTAAAGACCCTTCAGGATGCAACTAACAGCAGTTTATCTACTCACAAAAATTTAATGTAAATGTATTTCTAAGAAGCCTGACATGCAACATTCAAAACATTAACTCTTTCAAGTGAAAGCATACAAATTATAAACTAGTATTTTTAAGACCTCTATAGAGGCAGACTTTTCTGAATCCCAACTATACATTTTTATAGCAGAATTACTTTATTTTAAACTGCTATGAATTTTTTAAAAGAAATTTAAAATTTTGGGCTTTCATTAAAAATGCTTACCATAATTTTTTATTTATTTATTAGAAATTCAACATGTTAGATACAGATGTAAACCAAAAGTATTTGTTAGAATGTCTTCTATTATTTAAAAAAAAAAAAAAAAAGCTATACAGGAAAAACCTTGAAATGATTAAATCCATTAATATTAACTAAAAAACTTTTTATAATCCAAGCCTAGTTAACAGTAATTTATAGGCTGGATTTTTATAAATAAGTGTTATTTAAAAATTTTTAAGAAACCACAAAGGCTTTTATTTTTATTTTTAAGAAGAATCTTTACAGAAAGATTTTCTTACAAAATGCTTCCCCTGCAATTGGCTACAAATTCTCTAACCAGTTTTTGCAACTCCAAGTTTTTGATAAGAAAGATTAAAAACAAAATTAATTTGAACCATACAAAATTGCCACCAATGCAAGTCAAAAATCAGCAAGTACCAGCAATTTCATATGGTTCAAACTAAAAGTAATGCCTATTATGACACAGAATAACAAAGTAAAGGGAGAAATTTACAAGGGATTATTTGTGTTAGGTACTGAATATTTTAAAACTCAATACTTGATACATTTAAGTCAGTGAAGTATGCATTTTAAATCTTTTAAAAGCTATTACATAATAGGTTCAGTATGTTTAAAAAATCATAGGTTTGTTCTTTCAAAACTGGTTTTAAGTACTAGATATTTCCAACGAGAGCTTAATATAATATGGCAACTTCAATTTATTAATGATTGGTAAATTATATAGCTGATTGTTATTGAATCAAGCCATTTTACATTCTGGAAAGTAAAAACATTAACGTAACAAAATTAAAATGCAAACTAAATCTATACCAACATAGACAAAGTCTTATATTTGTATGATGATTTCAAAATCTTCTTTCTAACCTCTATTATACGTTCTTAAAATAGCATTTTATTAAGCTAAACATTTCTATATTTATAATTGGCCAATCCCTTTCTAAGAGGTTTTTTTACTTTTTCATTTAACCAGGATTTAAAATAACAGAATAATCACTTTAATTTAATCAAATAAACTAAAGAGATTTGTTTTCTGAATGCTGCATGTCACTATAAAGTAGAATTCTGCTTTTAGTTCAGAATCCATAATCCTATTTTAAAATACAGCTGTAACCCTTGATGAGTATTCCACAATGTAGATATGATCATCTCTAAAGTATTGTGGCTCTTCAAAATAAAAAATAACTAGTTTTAATGCCAAAGCATCCAAAAAAAAACTAATAAGTAATTATTTCCTCTACTGTAATATTAACAAATACAGCAAATCTTACCACTCGCTCTCCATACAGCCAGCCAATAGTCACAAGAAAGAAATGTAAAATTACCTCGAGATGAGCCTAGCCTGGAAAGTGATGAGCGACGAAATGAAGGGTAACCAAAATAACTAATGTCTTCAGAAAACATGGCATCCGCATCAATAATGACACTGGGATGGGCAGAATGAATGTCAGCATCAAGAAGAGACATTAGATCCTCTACGAAACAGAAACAAAGATATAGAGAAAACATCTGTGGACCATTGAAAGATCTCTGCAAATTAAAACAGATTAAAATCCAAAACTGAGACACAAAAAGCAGTCACTACCTAGGAAATAAAGTGAACATTCTTAACAAATAGTTTAAGGAACAACAACTGCATGTCTGCTTATCTGTGCTACCTACTAATAATCACAAGAAAATAAGATTTCTATGTAAGATACTTGTGACATCACAAATATAATACAGTCAAAATTTAAATGCAGTTAAGACATATTCACTAATAAGGGCATCAAAAAAAACAATAGTCCAGAGTCATTATCAGCTAGTGATAAAGCTATGAACAGCTATCCACTTCTTTACTGGGACCAAACACAAGTACAGCGAGCAAAGCCATTTCCCCATTTTTCTTTAAAAAAGAATTTGTAATAAAAAAATTTTTTGAAAACCACTATAGGGCCCTAGCCAGTTTGGCTCCATCGCCAGAGCATCGGCCTGCGCACCAAAGGCCCATGGGTTCGATTCCAGCCAAGGGCACATACCTTGGTTGCAGGCTCCTCCCCAGCCCAGACCCTTATCAGGGTGTGTGTAGGAGGCAACTAATTGATGTGTTTTTCTCTCTCTCTCTCTCTCTCCCCACACACACACACACACACACACACACACACACACTTTCTCTGAAAATTAATGGGAAATTATCTTCAGGTGAGGATTAAACACACACACACACACACACACACACACACACACACACACACTCTACAGGGAGAAATATCTACCACCACCTTAGAAATTAAAGACAGGATACTCCTTGTCCTTTAAAATTCCATTCCCCAGTTTAAACACAACCTTTCCCTCAAAGAGATGAGAAACCCATGATGGTGATCCACCAACCTCCAGGCAAGTAGGATTCGCTGGCTGTGTCATCCCCATCATCGCCATCCTCATCATCCCGGCTAAGTAAGTTATTTACAGCAAGGTTTACATCAAGGTTTGTTCGCTGAAGCTCCCGAATGATGACACTTCTGGATTTGCCTTGTAAAACAACCTGGGCCTGAAATGAAAAGTGTGTTATTCTAACTCCCCTTTGATTAAATTCCTTCTCGAAATCATCTTTCTGGGGTCGATACAGGAGAGCAGTATTTCCCAATCCATGCTCTGCGACATGACCATAGCTCACTGCATTCAGCCAAACCTCGTCCTTCCGTTCAGTGTCGAGCCCGGGCCGCACCTGTGAAATCAGCTCCTCGGGGATGACGGAGGCGGGAATCACCGGCTGCGGCTGACTGCCCAGAAGCCCAGACCCTCGGTCCCGGCCTGTCCGAATCACTCGCGTCTGTCGACGGGAATCTCGCGCTCCAGCTGACGACCTCCCGGAGGATCCTCCTCCGCTTCCACCTACTCCAGAACTCCAGCGACTTCTAAAATGGGAGAATTTAGAGACTTGTCATGTTACACACTCATTCTGAAAAGATTACTTCAGATCTCATTTTCATTCTCGTAAGCTAAAGCTGCCAATGCTTGCCTTCAAAGCTTCAAAGGATAAGTTAACTCTCTTATTAGAGGCTACTGCAGCTGGTGACTTTAAGTCAAAGCAAATGTTCATTTACCATTCCAAAAGCACAGGGCCATCAGGAAACAGGTTAAATCAACTCCGCCTGTGCTCTATAAATGGAACAACAAAGCTTGAGTAATGCACATCTGTTCACAACGCAGTTCACTGAATTTTTTAAGCCTACCATGGAGACCTCTCCTCACAAAGTAAGATTCCTTTCAAAATATTACTGCTCACTGACCATGCGCCTGTGGCCGCCCAAGAGCTCTGCTGGAGATGCACAGGATAATGTTGTTCTCCAGCCTGCTAATGCAGCATCCATTCTGCAGCCCAGGGATCAAGGAGTAATTTCAACTTTCAGGTCTTGATATTTAAGAAATACATCTCATAGGCCAGTGGTCGGCAAACTGCGGCTCTCGAGCCATGGTTTGCCACTCTGTTGACCGAGTTTGCCGACCACTGCTATAAGGCATTACCCTTACCCAGAAGTTTTGACTTCAGGTTAAAGACATTAGTACATTATTAAAATATTTTTAAGTGTTTTTCCCTAGGGCAGTGGTTGGCAAACTCATAGCCAACAGAGCGGCAAACTGCGGCTCTCGAGCCAAGCCGCACGTAGCTTGCAAGCTGCAGTTTGCCAACCACTGTCATGGCTTCTGCTGTCATGATTCCTCCAGTGGATCTGGGAAAGAGTTAATCTTCCTAGATACCATTAAGAACAACTGTGACTTATGTGAAAATGTCAAAATAGCAACATTAACAGAAATCTGGAAGATGATCCCAACCCTCATTGAGAGGCTGAGGAGCTGAAGACTTCGGTGGAGGAAGTAAACGTAGATGTGGTGGAAATAGCAAGAGAATCAGAATTAGAAGTGGAGCCTGACGTTGCTATGAAAACTACTGAAAAAATAAGAAAAGAAATGAGAATTTTACACAAACTTAGTTGATAAAGTAGCAGCAAGATTTGAGAATTGACTCCAATTCAGAAAAAGTTCTATAGTAAAATACTACCTATCAAACCGCATCGCATGCTGCAGAGAAATCGTTCACGAGAGGAAGTCAACCAACGTGCAAACTTCACTGCTGTCTTACTGTAGGAACGCCACAGCCACCCCAGTACTGAGACACCACCACCCTCATCAGTTAGCCATCAACACTGAGGCAAGAGCTCACGAAGGCTCCGATGCTGGGTAAGCACTTTTCCTAAGTATTTTTAATTAAGGTACATACATTAATTTTTTAGACATAATGCTATTGCAATTAATGGACTAACAGACTAAAAATAGTGTAAGCATTACTTTCACATGCACTGGAAAACCAAAAGTTTATATGACTCGCTTTATTGTAATATTTGTTTTTGTGATGGTCTGGAGCCAAACTCACAATGATCTCTGAAGTACTGTGCCTGTACAAATGGAGAATCAGTATGTTGTACAACTGAATTTATATGTCAACTATACTTCAATTTTTTTAAAAGGCAAAAATAACTTTAATAAGACTTTAAGATTTAGTTACATGAGTTTCAAACTTCACTAAATTAATTCAGAAAAGAACTATAAGATTTGGATACCAGAAAGAAAAAAATATTAAGTTTTCTAACCCAAGAATGAGTCACAAAACCAAAGATGGCATCACTGAAATGTTTAAATAATAAAACTGACATAATAAATGGCATTATAAACACATGTGAATGAACACTTTACATTTTTAAAAGGCCAAGAACCTAGGGTAACTATAACTAGCCTGTGTGGACATTTTTATTATGGTAGCTCATCATGAGCTACTATGAGCTCCTGTGTAGAGCTCAGGAGAGTTTCCTCGTCCCATCACTGAATGATACCGAAGACGAGACACGCACAGGGAAAGCACTCGGAGCACTGACCCAGACCAATGCATGCCAAAATCCAGCCACAACCTACCCCAGGGTGTTTCCTGCCAGCCTGCCCAGAGTCTCGGAACCTGAGAGAACCCATGGGGAGTCGCTTGTCCTACCAGGTCTTGAGGTTCTCCCTGCCCCCGAGGTGCTGTTCAACTTTGACCTGGGGAAAAACCAAGAGGTAGAGCAATCACAGAACAGTCCCAAACTGTCTAGGAACAAGCCTGGATTTCCAGGCCTCATTACCCTGGGACTTCCTATAGTAAAATACCAGCCTAGGTACTCTCTGATTAATTCTACTAAAAACATAAACTTCACATCGAAGAGCAAATCTAACAACTTATAGCCCCGTAACAATCTGGAGTTCTTTACTAGTTGAAACACTTTCAATGTTTAACTACAGATGAATTATTCTTTTGATTTCTTAAAGTAATCATGCTTTCCTTAGAAACAGTCAATTGAAATTCATCATATATTGTCCAGCAACCTTTTCTATATGCTATCTTACCTAATAACAGACAGGCATAAAACTCACCGTAGCTCTGCTATGCCACCAGCCAATCAGGAGGGATATGTAAATTAACCCAACAAAGATGGTGATTAATTTGCATACACAGGAGCTGAGTGAAGAGGGGAAGGGTGGGATGCTTTCGTCGTGGTCGTGGCAATGATGCAGGTGTTCTGCCCACCCACGGTCTCTCAGGGCCTCTGGGTAGCGTGGGAAGGCGGGGCTGGAGCAGAAAGGGGCTGGGCCGGAGTGGAAAGGCGCTGCCAGCAGCCAGGGAAAGGAAAGCCCATTCTAGCATGAAATCTTTGTGCATAGGGCTTCTAGTCATTTATAATGACCAAAATTTTAAAGACTCTGTCATTTTCAAGTTGGGTTACGTGATTTGAAAATATTACAAAGGAAAAAGGGAAAAAAATAAAGTATGATCTAACAAGTTATTTAGATCAAAGAGCAAATTTGACTTGGAACTTACCGAATACATGTCATTATTCTGATCTACCCTACTGCTACTTTAATGCTAGTATTTTTAGCTACAAATCACTGCAGTGTATAAAAATTAAAATCAAACTACAAAGTAACCATTTCACTCTATTTTAAGTGTCTCCTTTTCTGCAATGCTTTTTTAAAACACAGGGCTATCAAAATCAAAACACAGGTTTAAAATAATACCTTGTAAGAGCTAAATATTAAACAGAAAGGACATATCTTTAGAAATATAGAAAGGACATACCCATCGTTATTATCAGGTTTCCCCAATTCCAGTCTGTCTGGCTGTACTGAAAAACCGATCCTGCAAACTCTACCATCCTAAAAGCAAAGGAAATAAAAGAAATTTCCAAAGTAAAAAATATGAGTTAAAATTTGAATTTATTCAACAAACAGGTCGATCATGTACCCATCACTGTCAATTCATAAAACAATAAGTAAACTCACTTCCGGAAGGTGCTAACACCTGAGTTGAGAAAACGTGTTTTACATACAGTATCAAGTGATTTAAAATATCTCAATCTAACAGTAATGAAGGACTGGATATCAGGAACTTCTCTAATATGTTACTAATTAGTTTCAACCTCTTGTAAATCATTTAAGCTTTATCTGGGCCAGAGAATTTACAAAATAGGGAAATGGAACTGGATGATCTCTGAAATAACTTGCAAGGAACTGATATTTTCCCCGGCTAAAAAGAAAGAAACCTAATGATGCACAGCTGTATTTTAACTGTTTATTTTCATTTCTCTATCTTAGAATAAAACAAATTACCTCAAGAAGAAAGGCAGCATGATTTGGTCCCACCACACACTGTTTAATAGTAGCCTGTTCCAATACATTCAAAGGGGGATGGCTGGTGAATAAAAAAAAAGTACATAAGTAAAATGGTAAATACATCTAGGGTTGTTTTCTTTTTTTTGTAAATCCAGTAACCAAATAAAAAAAGAGCTGGCAAAATCTGTTTTCAAAACTAATATTTAATACTTTAAAGCAATAACTGAAGAATTAACTGTTGTATCATAGTCATTTTTTTTTAAAGCCGGCATGCACAGAAACTGCAATTCAAATGAACCCAACTCACAAAAAGTTGAATTAGATGAAAATATTCCTAATAGATGCTTCCTAGATATGTTTCTTTCCCTAATAAACATTCTTTTCAGGAAATTTTTAATATTTTATAGCTCTCACCTGTTTAAATTATACTTGTTCAGTTTCTCTGAAACTTCCCGTAACCTTTAAAAACAAAACAAAGCAAAACATGAGTAAAGCACATGTACAAATCCTTTGTAAACAAAACAATTCCATTCTGATAGGTAATTAGACCATTATTTTGATCATTTTTAACAGTATACACATAATGTTTGCTATATCAGGAATCTTCTATCCTACCTAATTAAAGAATAATATGCAAATTGACCGGTATTCCAACATACAAGATGGCTGCCCCCATGTGGGCATAAGATGGCCAGCAGTAGAAGGCAGTTGGGACCAGGTCTGCAAGGAAGGGCAGTTGTGGGTGATCAGGCCAGTAAGGGAGGGCAGTTGGGAGGGACCAGGCCTGCAAGGGAGGGCAGTTGGGGGGGATCAAGCCTGCAGGGGAGGGCAGTTAGGGGTGACCAGGTTGGCAGAGGAGGGAAGTTGGGGGCAACGGGGCCTTCAGGGAAGGGCAGTTGGGGGGGACCTAGGCCTGCAGGGGAGATCAATTGGGGGAAACATCTGCATGGGAGGGCAGTTAGGGGTGGCCAGGCCTGCAGGGGAGGGCAGTTAGAGGCAAACAGGCTGGCAGGGGAGTGGTTAGGAGGTGATCAGGATGGGGATCAGGCTGGCAGGCAGAAGTGATTAGGGGCAATCAGGAAGGCAGGCAGGCAAGCAGTTGGGAGCAGTCCTGGATTGTGAGAGGGATGTCCCACTGCCCATTTAGGTCCAATCCCTACCTGGATCAGACCTAAACAGGCAGTCTGACATTCCTTGATGGGTCCCAGATTGGAGAGGGTGCAGGCTGGGCTGAGGGACACAACCCCCCCCCCCCCCGTGCACAAATTTTGTGCACTGGGCCTCTAGTATATATATAAAAGTCCAGTGACCAGAACCACGAAATGACCAGTACAACCAGAATGACCTGTGGCTATGAGGTGCGCTGAAGCAGCCAACAGCCTAATCCAGGCCCTGGTCAGCCCCCCACCCCTGGCTGTCCCAGCCCCCGATCAGCCCCCAACACTCCAATCAGGGGTGGGGTGGGATGGCCCACCGCCCATGGCCCCTTGCCCCCATTGGTCCAGCCCAATGGGCCCTATTTGGGCAGGTGGCCAGAACCCAACCTGCACAAATTCATGCACCAGGCCTCTAGTGTATTTATATTTTATCCCCCCACACAGAAAAAAAAAATCACAATTCTGCAATTCCCTTCTCTTACCATTCCATTAGCAATTTCAATAATAATAATATTGTTAATTCCATTTTACACATTAGGAAACTGAGGCTTCTATATAGTTTATATAAAAAAAATGTGTCAGTAGAGCTGGTCCTTGAATTAGAATCCAATGAAAGCCATTTTTTAAACACTGTGCTATACATACCAAGAAATTCTTGAATAATGTACATGTATATCATGAAAGGAAAAAACATAGGAAGCACAATTCTATTAAGAATTTAATATAACGAAGTGGAAAAGCCCACAAGCCTAAGGGCACATCATTATGCCTTAAGCAGTTATTAACTGTCCTACTCAATTTCACCGTAAAGGGCTTTATGACACAAAAATGGTACAAATTAAAACCTCAATGTTCATATCTACAAAACAAGGACAACACACCCCATTTTTAAGAGTACTGTATATTCTTAGAAAAACCTGAACTGCATTAAAAATATTAATTCATATTATCTGTTATATTGCTATGTCTCTCAAACAGATCTGAATATAATATACTGTAATACCAATTTAAATACTTATCAAGCTACAGAAGTAATTTTATATCATGAAAACAAAAGTAGAGATTTTAAGAGTTTAATTCCATGACATGAGAAAAACTGTCTGATCTTCCCAAACTTTGTCCCAGAAACAATTATCTTAAAAATAAACTGACAATTTCAGAATGGGAAAAAATTAGGACAGTAAATCAATATGGAATTCCAAAAACTTTGCTCTCTAACAAGTGGCAAAAATACATGAAATCAAATTTCAATCACTTGTACTAACAGATCAAAATAAGCATACATACTCAAAAATAAATCAGCCCTTGCCGGATAAGAGCGTTCGTTGGTCTGTGGACCGAAGGGTCCTGGATTCTATTCCGGTCACGGCACATGCCCAGGTTGTGGGCGCAATCCCTAGTGGGGGGCATGCAGGAGGCAGCCGAACAACGTTTCTCATTGATGTTTCTATCTCTCCCCCTTCTCCCTTCATCTCTGGTATCAATAAAAATACTTTAAAAAATAAAAATCAAAATAAATCAATCAAATCTTACAGCCAGTTTAGGATTAAAAACTACCTCAAATCATATAATATACAGGCAATTAATCTAATTATTTTAGTTAAGAGATTCTAGGTGCAGCCAGTTGTCCCTCAACGTTGCTTTCTCCTGGTAGTTCTATCCTGTTCAATGCTGAGGAGCATCTTTCAAACACTCAAATGTGTACAGTATCTGACCAATACCAAATCAGACACCTAAGCAAGAGTAACGTTCAAATGATGCCATAATTTCTTTCCAAAAAGTAGATATTCACTGGTGACTATTCTCAATCCCAAAGAATAGCATCTGGTCATGTGTGATAGGGCCCCTAATAAAACGTATTTTCCTTTCTATAGTGTGGTATTACGTTTATTTTCATTAACAAAACTGTGTTATTGATCCTGGAATGTCAAGGGTTTCCTCATTTACAAGACACACAGCCATGTCCCAAGACAAGGGAAAACACCAGAGCAGTAACGCACTGGGGAACCCACGAGCTCTGAGAAGGCTGGGTAAAAATCAGGGGGAACCGGGAGGCTCCAAACGACAAGGCTCCCATTCGGAGCAACAGCAGCCGTCAGAAGACTCAGAACAGGAGCAGGAGCGCTCACTCGTCTTGGCCCCCATTTACTGCAAGTAATTTCAAAAACTTTCCCCCCAACTAGAGCCAGAATATGAGAAAGGGCTAAGGTTGTACTTCCCCCAAACCATAGTAGTGACACTTTCAGAAAGTACTTCCTGATTGGCTTACAACTAAACCCATTCATTTCCCTATCTTTTTTCTCAGCTCAATACCATCTCTAGAGTTGTCACCACGTACAGAGTACACCCCGGGAGAGGGACAGAGGGGAGGAGAGACTTGTCAAAGCTTTTTCAAAGCTGGACAACAACTGAAATTAAGAATTAACACTCCTCTCATGGTTGCAAGTATCATTCCAGGTAGACAATATTTATAAAACAAAAATTAGCTCTGAGGACATCAAAATGCTAGGAAATATTTAATAACACAAGAACTCAGCAAATTTCAGGATACTAAATTTCAGGCAACAGAGAAAATGGTTACTGCCATCAATTACGTTTTCTAATGTTAAAAATCACAGCGGACTCCCAAGCACAAGTGAAATGTATACCCATCTGTACTGGAAACACCCACTGGCAGGAAGTAGTCTGGGGATTGCAGCCAACTCATCTACTACTAGCAGGGCTCATTTAAACCCACCAGACCTCCAGTCCTCACCTAAGTGAGGAGACGAATAGTCATCTCTGGTTCCTTTCAGTGCTGAAATTCTTACGAATGTATGAAAGCAAATGTCTCAGCGGACGGTATATAAACAATGGTTTTATGTAAATAGCACTTATGAATTGTCATGTTCAATTTCATCTTACCCATCTGAAACTTTCATATATAAATTTATTTTACATGGACACTTATTTAGAATGTTTCCCCAAATATTTCTTTTTACTTTTCTTAAATTCTATCCCAAAAGTTTATATAAAATGCATCATCCTTCCAAATCTCAAGACAGTTATCATGACTAAACTGGCCACTTACTTATTAATTTACATGAATCCCAGAAATCTTCAAGCAAAAAAAGTAGTAAACTTTAAGTGTGTATTTAGTTCCCTTTTGCATTTCCTCAGCAGACATGCAAATCACAGAATCACTGTGACTAAATCACATTCATTTAAATTTACTAAATCCTGATTCTATCTATATATTAGGCACCTGTGTCTTCCCCTAAAGCTTACAATGCTTAAAGTTATTGACTATATTTCATCTCATAGCAACATTAATAAGAGATTTCCTCACTTTTAAAATAAAAGGAAAACCATCCTACAGCTAATTCCATTTCAGAATAAATCTTTACATGTGGTTGTGATAGAAAACAATTTTAAGAGTACAGTGTAACATTACAAAATAACCACATAACTCCACTTAATCTCATTCAGGGACACACACGAAAGCCTTTGTGAGGTGGCTGTACACACTATGGATAGGTTAGCAATAAGATTCAGGCAATCTTAGAACACCTACACCAAAGACTTATTCGATTTCCAACAATATTATTACTTTTTACGCACCTAGTTAAGGTAACAGCAAACTGATGTTAGTAGGGAAATAGGAAAGCAAAGTATAACTACTCGCCAGAAGCTGTATCAGTGCTGCCCTTGAAATCCCCTATAACTTCAATCTCATTTCTCCCAAAATTTAACATTATCATTTGAAAGACAACTCGTCTTCTCACTGATATTACTCAACCGGCCATAGCACTTAGATTCTTCAATTTTTTATGAAGGGCCTACCACCCCACCCCCACGCCACATCACACGCCTGCATGTTCAGACACACACGCCTCTAAACCAAGTGTACTTTTCTAGCTGAATTTCTAACTTAACAAATAAGATTTATCTAGATCCCTAAAAGGCTTCAATCCCACAGAAGAGAAAGATATTCCTGACATTCCCACCTTCTACAAGATAATGGCCGTCATATACCTGTAATTTTAAGACAAGACACACCACCCATGGCTCATGTTTATCAGCAATCGCCGTGATGGCACGGCACAATGGGCCACAGTGCGTTCCCTCCAGTCTCACTCCTGGTTACTTTAGGCCCAACTTAAACACAACCTCCTCCCTAGACTTTTCCTGGTGGCCCTAGTTTTCTGCCTCAGAAGTCTACAGCTGCCCCTCCTATAGGACCTTCACTGTCTACAATCCAGTCATTTGTGTTTCCACTGAACTAGCTACACAGACTCCAAGCAAAGACAGGATGAAACTTAGCAAGTCTTTCCCTGCTCTTCTACGTCATTAGACACAGTTCCAACAGTGAAAAACGTATAAAATACTTGTATACAATCCATTTCAGAGGCAGAATAGGTTTCTGATCATGATCGCAACAAAATTAACTCCCCAGGTCTTCCACCTCAAATTAAAGTTTAGAATAAGCAAGAAAACTGTGAATATTCAAATTTCTTTTAGGATAGTTCTCTATATAACTCTTATAAGCAGGCCAATTGACATAGAGAAAACATTTAATAACTCACCATTTACCCAATAAATCATCTTAGCAAGCAGCCTTTGAAGAGACCTCACCCCAGATATCTATCCACAGAATAAAACTTTTACATACCCATATAATTTTATCTTAATGGGCTTAGTAATCCATACAAAGAAACAATAGTCAAGAGTCAGTCAAGGTTACCTAAAGTATAGACTCCTGCAGAAATTGTCTCAAAGCTCATCTCTTGTCATCCACATCAGAGAAGGCAGTATTGTCAAAATACAAATGCAGTATGTTAAAACCTATACCCAGATATTTCCTGGTAGAAAAAGAAATATTGTAGGATTCTTACATTCTTCCAAAAGCAAGCCCTCAAAAATCTTAAAGCCTAAAACTCAAGAAGCTATAAAAGTGCATGTACTTGGGGGGGGGGGGGGGGAGAATAGGGGACTACTATGTTATCAGACAGGTGGTAGAGACAGGGGTCAAGTCCATGTGTAACCACAGAACATGGTCTTTTCCACTATCTCATCACATACCTTCCTAAGTACAGGCAGAAAGAAAGTCTTTAACTTTCACACTTTTTTACACAACTATTGCACCCTATTATATTCACTGCCACCTCTGAACTGTTCACATTATCACTGATACAGTAAGTTCAAGCTATCACCTGGTGGTCCACCTGCCGGCCACTGTCACTGGAGGAAACGCCAGTGCTTCCTTCCGGCAAAGCTGCAGAGGGCACTCTGAGATGGTCATTCACCTGTGCCAGCATAGCAAGCTTACTCAACCCAGTCCAGAGGGCACCCAACCCCAAATGCCTCTTCACACCATCCTGAGCAAGCTAAAGGCAAACCACCTAAGGCGAGCTCATAGGGGAGCTCCAGTCGGTGGACTTGGGCTTGAAGGTGGAGGAGTCAACTCAGTCTTCTCCTCATGTTACTCGTGACTTTGTTTTTGTGTAAAAGGGATAAAGCCTTTCCCTCTATCCACCCACTTTCTGTTGTGACTTAGGAGCTACCTTGACCCATGGGGCTGAGGACAGCAGAGAAGAGTATGGGAAGATTCGAGTCGCCTCAGCCCAAGCCAGAAGCACCAGAAGAACATTAGGGATGATTCCCTTCATCTCTGTGATTACGAAAGACTCTCTCATTGCATGTCTGAAATTTGACTTCAAAGCATCAATTTCAGATACATTTTTCAAAAGCCAATCTGTATGCTTCTATCTGAATTTGGGATTTCATGAAACAGTAAATGGAAGTGGGGATGGGTGATAATGTGAGAAGTAATATAGCTATTTTGACAACACACACACAGGCAAAGTATTACCATACCTCACTTTCATACCAAAACTGTAAGAAGAATATAATCTTAGAATATAAATTAAGTTTAGCTATAATAAAAACTACCTATTTTGTTCTTAGTTTTTCTCATGCCATAGCTGACCACAAAAAAAACTCCCAAAGTTAACAATGAAGCAAGGAGTAAAATTATTGCAAATGGCCAAAACAGAAACTGAAATTGTTACTCAGAAACAGAAGATTTTAGGCTCAAGAAAGTAAAGAACATAATTATATTTCTGTGTCACCTACAGGCGGGTGTCTTTAAAAGCAAATTAGGCCCTGCCAGTTGGCTCAGTAGGCTGAGCGTTCTCCGGGGTGAGGGCACAAGCCGACATCCGGGTGTGGCGCAGGCCGTGAGGAATGTGCAGGAGGCAGCCAAATGATGTCTCTCTCTCTCCTCCTTCTTCTTTCTCTCAAATCAATAAAAAACACACTTAAAAAAAAATAAGTAATCTTTGGATGCATACTTCCACCTCCCCAAATATTCTTTACATGTTCTCAACAGTCTCTGCTTCCAACTCTCATAATGTACTTTAATGATTCTCAAACTTTTTCATCCCAGGACCACTTTACTCTCTTAAAAATTGAGGACCCCCCCCCCCGAAAGCCTTTGTTTGTGTAGGCTACCTCCACTGATATTTGTAAGATTAAAGTAAAAACCAGGAAAAATGTTGAATATTTATTTTAAAAATAACAAACTCATAACATTTTGACATAAATTACCTTATGAAAAACAACTACTTTCCAAAAAATATTTGTGATAGGGGACTGTTTTCCATTTTTGCAGGCCTCTTTATTATTTATCAGACTTAATATAACAGATTCTCGATCGGCTTCTGCATTCAATATGTCACATGTACAGCACTTTGGTGGAAGTACATGAAGAAAAGGTAGCCTATAGAGATAAGCTGTTACAAAAGAATAGAGGTGTGTTTTTTTTAAGAATAGAGTATTTTAATACCCTTTTCAGATTATTGTAGATATTCTTCTTTGACATTACACCAAAACTCAATAGCTGACAGTTTCTTAAAGACTGGGAGCAATGTGGAATCTAAAACCTATCAATAAACTGAAAAAACCTTTTGCCCATACATGAGTCTGTAACAGCCAGCATGCATTGGTCATTTGAAAAATATTGGTTTACTGATTTGTGCAGTTCTTCAAAACCACATTTGCTCAAGTCACTATCAATTTCCAATTTCAAACTCACAATGCTGGATACAAATTTCTCTAATTTTTGCTGAAAAGTTCAATTTTATCATTGGCAACAAATAGCTTCAGTTGTTTTCCTTGAAGTAACAGGCTCACTTTATTCATTTTCAAGAAAATGTCAAATACCCAAGTCTGAATAACAATATATCAAATAAAATTATATTCCATGAAGAAAATAGCTAGTTCAACTTGCAACTAAAACAACTACAGCCCTAACCGGCCGGTTTGGCTCAGTGGATAGAGTGTCTGTCGACCTGCGGACTGAAGGGTCCCAGGTTCAATACCAGTCAAGGCATGTACCCAGTAGGGGTTGTGCAGGAGGCAGCTGGTAGATGTTTTTAACTTTCTATCTTTCTCCCTTCTTCTCTGTAAAAAATCAATAAAGTATATATTTTTAAAAAGTGCAAAAGCATTTACTTAACACCAATGTTACACTGAATATTACATGACATATACTCAAAGGTTAAGATTTAATAAAATTCATAGTATTTTTTACAGCTTCAACAATGACCCTCAAGTGAAACTGACATTTTCCCCTCTACAAATACAAAAAAAATAAAAGTGAATATAATAATTTCCAGTACCGTTGGGTGCCAATAATTTGATCTGTGCTACGAAGTTAGTCTTTTCTCCACCATCACTTCTGAACAATAGCACAAATGGCAAAACAGTGAAAAGACAAGTCTCAGTATTATTCTGAAAACTAGAAGCCCTGCACACGAATACATGCGCCAGCTCTCTGCGGGGCTGGCCGCTCTGCGCCCACTGCCCAGAAGCTCTCTGTGGCCCAGAGGACCGTCCACGCCCCGACCTGACCAGAGGCCCGTCGTGGCCAGGTGACAACACAAGTGTTCCTCGCCCTAGCCTGGCCAGAGGCCCATCCAGGGTCGGGCACCCGACTTTTGCCTCGTCACCGCAGCAACAAAGCAAGCATTCGGCCAGGCCACTCACACTGCCCACTTTCAGTGCCGCTCCCCCGGAACTGGGGGATGCCAGTGAGGCTGAGAGCACTGGGTGCCTCCATCTTTGTGATGGATTGATGGTTAATTTGCATATTACCCTTTTAATAGATAGGGCAGTTTTGACTTCAGAGCCTATGAAAGGGTCTTGGGGGTCACCAGGGTCTACAGACCACACTCTGAGAACTGCTGTAGTGGATTCTAAAATGCCAATGCATTAATGTAACCAATTACTAAATTAATATTGGGGGAAAAAATTGTTCTTGCTTACTAGAACAGCCACAAATGACAACCAAAATAATGTCTTAATTATGTACTTTTAAAATATTTTAAAACTAGTAGCCCGTGGGGGGAGGATTTTGGGGGGGGGGGGGAGGAAAACATGTACTACTATGTTTTACTGCAAAAAAAAATAAAATAAAATAAATAATAAACAACTGACTATGGGCTTCCAAAAAAACTAGTGGCCCAGTGCACAAAATTTGTGCACAGGGGGTGGGGGTGGTCCCTCAGCCCAACCTGCCCCCTCTTACATACTGGGAGCCCTTAGGGGATGTCCAACTGATGGCTCACCCCCAGCCTGCCCAAGGCTTTAGGCCTTGGGCACTCAGCCATCTCCCTGGTCAGCTCAGCTCAGCTCCAGCTGCCTATGACCACCCGGCCCCAGGGGCTGGGCACTCACCTCTGCTCCCGCACCCCGGCCGCCTCCAAGCTCGGGCGGCCCAGGCGCCACGGCACTCCTGTGCTTGCCATGCCCCGCCCCCCTGGCCACCTCCAAGCTTGGGCAGCAGCAATCCTGTGCTCACCCCGCCCCGCGCCCCAGCCGCCTCCAAGCTCGGGCGGCTAGGGCCCGGGGCGCTTGCTGGTGCTACTGCTTCGTCTCCACCCCTGGGGCACACCACTTGGCCCGCTCCTTGGCCCCGTTCCCTGCTCCTGATTGGCTGGTAGCATAGCCAATCAGGAGCCAAGGTACGGTCACATTTGCATGTTACTCTTATTAGATAGGATAATAGGTATTCTTTGATACTATACCAAAACCCAGTAAGTGATAATTTTTATTGTGTTTTTTAAAGTATATTTTTATTGACTTGAGATGAAGGGGGAGATAGAAACATCAATGATGAGAAAGAATCACTGCTTAGCTGCCTCCTGCACACCCCCCACTGGGAACCAAGCCCAAAACCCAGACATGTGCCCTGACCCGGAACCAAACCGTGACCTCCTGGTCCACACTCAACCACTGAGCCACGAAAGTGGGCCTGAGCTGTCTAATTGATAGTTATGTAAAAGTTGGTTGCCAAGTAGATTCTGAAACTTGATCAATGAACTTTTCATACAGTGATACTAAAATCCACTGGTCTAACTTACACTGTGACTAATTTACCTATGCATGAATCCGTTTATAAAGAGCACAACAAAGTACCATAAAGCATATTTAAAATGTCAATAGTGCCTTCCTAGTATTAAACTTCCATGAGGCACTAAGTGCCTAGCATTTACCTGGCAGTGATTTTCCATAGCTGAAGACTAGGCAGTAGGGGCAAGGATATAAAAGAACTTTAAGATATATATATATGCAAAGTTGCAGTCAATTACTAAAAGTAGGCAGGGACCCTACCAACACATTTAAGGAAATTCACAAACTGCCAGCCTACAAATGGCTACATTTTTTTAAAATTTTCGCTTACTAATTTTTAGAGAGTGAAAGGGTGGGAGAGGAAGGAGAGACAGAGACATCGATCTGTTGTTCCACCCATTTAAGCCCTTGACAGGGGATGGAATCCACTACGCTGGCATATCAGAATGATGCTCTATTCAACTGAGCTTTTATTTCCTGGTGGTTACTAGAAGTGTTCTTACCTACCTAGCACCTGGAGACAGACACCTGGATTTGAGACCACAGATACAGATTACTCCTCTTCACACCCTAGGGAAAGGGTACTTCCTTGGTGAAGAGTACGGTAATCTGAATGCAGTCTTATAATGCAAATTTCAGCCTGTACATTAATCCCTAATATATCTTTGCTCAGCCATAAGTCTTATTCACATTTTATTTCTTTAAATTTGACTTAAAAATTTCTAAAATAGCAGCCTCAGTTGTCTCACTTTTCGCCTAGCCAAAGAAAACTATGTCAAATTGCAAACATCTGATTTTATTCTTTTTTTAAAAAATACATTTTATTGAATTTTCACAGAGAGGAAGGGAGAGGGACAGAAAGTCAGATGGGAAAGGGACAGTGAGTCAGAAACATCACTGAGAGAGAAACCTCGATCAGCTGCCTCTAGCACACCACCCCGATGTGCCTGCAGCCAAGGTACATGCCCTTGACCGGAATCAACTCCAGCACCTTTCAGTCCACAGGCCGACGCTCTATCCAGTGAGCCAAACAGGTTTTGGCTAATTTTATTCTTAAAAGATCCCAAATGACATAAGTGACGGCTTTTGTAGAAGAAAATCAATCTGTCAGTTTCCTGAACAATAATTATAGATAAGATTTATATATACTTTATGCTTTTAGAGATGATAAATGTCAGTTTATACAATGTGTTCACTTTAAATAAATAATATAGGACATTCACCCTCAAGACGCATTCAAGACCAAAAAGAAAAAAAAGTTTCTAAATAAATGTTATAAATTCATAAAATGATATAAATTTTTGTAAATGGTAACTTTTTTACTCTCCTCCCTAAAGTTTTTGTTGAAACTGTTAAAAGATTTCTATAAAACTAACAAAAATCATGTTACAGAAATGCTCTGCAAACTATCAATTAAAAAATGACATCCTAATAAAAGATTAATGTGCAAATTAACCATCAATTTGCTATACCCTCAAGCCACGCCCACCAGCCAATCAGGAGCGAGTGTGCAAATCAACCCAACCAAGATGGCTGTGACCACAGAGCAAAGAGATTTGGGTTTCCCTGGCAATGGAGGAAGCCAAGCTTTCCACACACCCAGGCCTCCATTCAAGGCTACAAAGTTTCAATTATAGAAGATAAATAAATCCCAACAAAAATGGCAGCAGCCAGGGAGCTGGAGAGAGCAGGAGGCTTGAGTTGCCCCTAGCAATGGAGGAAGCCAAGCTTCCACAGCCCTGGCTTGCCTTAACTTCCACTCAAGGCTACAAAGTTTCAATTACAGAAGATAAATGAATCCCCCCCAAAATGGCTGTGACCACACCAGGGCCTCCGCTTGGGTTACCAGGGCGAGTGGTCGGCCTGCAAACTACCTTGCACAGGCCACCCCACGCCCCAAGGGAATCCCCACCCTGATTCAGGACACACTTCAGGGCAAACCAGCTGGCCCCTACCTGTGCACCAGGCCTCTATCCTATCGAATAAAATAGTAATATGCAAATTGACCATCACTTCAACACACAAGAGGGCTGCCCCCATGTGGCCTCAAGATGGCCTCCACAAGACAGCCAGCAGGGGAGAGCAGTTGGGAGGGACCAGGCCTGCAAGGGAGGGCAGTTGGGGGCAATCAAGCCTGCAGGGGATGGCAGTTAGAGGTGACCAGGCTGGCAGAGGAGGGAAGTTGGGGGTGACCAGGCCTGCAGGGAAGGGCAGTTGGGGGGTACCCAGGTCTGCAGTGGAGGGCAGTTAGGGGTGACCAGGCCTGCAGGGGAGTGCAGTTAGGGGTGACCAGGCTGGCAGGGGAACAGTTAGGCATCAATCAGGCTGGCAGGGTAGTGGTTAAGGGGTGATCAGGCTGGCAGGCATAAGTGGTTATGGGCAATTAGGAAGGTAGGCAGGCGAGCATTTGGGAGCCAGCAGTCCTGGATTGTGAGAGGGATGTTCCAGATTGGAGAGGGTGCAGGCTATGCTGAGGGAATGGACAACAGGCCTCTAGTGATACCTATAATTTCTTCCTCTAACCTGGAACATGTTTCTCATTAGAAATTCCTATAGAGTGTCATAAGTAACAAAATTCCAAACTACTGTGCCATGTGAAAAATAAACATATCTCAGAGAAACTAAATGCTGAACACAAAATGAGTCATTTTCTTTTATAGCAAAACTAACCATGTTATTTTCAGCTCCACACAAAACAGGAAAAGGGAAATATGCATGCCAAATGGACAAGAAAAAAATTGATAGGAAGAGATAATTCTTTTGAGAATTTCATTAAGTCTTTCTGTCTCATCTAATTTCATTTTCTTAATGTGAGACTGTAAATACATACAAGAATCAAACTGTACTTCTCTGGAATTCCTGTACAAAAAGTTCAGTACCAGCCAAAATTCCAAGAGAAACTTCTTGGTTTTCTTTATTCTTAGGCCATATTCACTTTCTGAATATCTGCAACATCATTCCTTAAAGTACCTGCCCAATGCAGATAATGTATTCAAATCATTACAAACCGAATTTTAAAACTCTACATACTAATCAAACCTTCTGATGCACTTCATAGAATAAATACTGCCATTTGGCAAAATATTCAGTCCTTAAGATAGAACTGCAAACTGAAATAAAATACCTGTAAGAAAATCTGATTTTTCCATAGAAACAAGACAATTAGAAGGTTCTATTCCTGACCAAGATCTTAATCCATTAGATTCAGGCGAGCTTCTTTAAACTAGAGCTACTGGCATTCCTTCCTGGTGCCCTTTTAACATCAAAGATGAAATAGCAGTTTTACTGTCTTTGAAATGGTCATTTAACATTCCTGAGCCCCCATCCCATCTGCCCCAGGAACCATAACTGCAATCTTGTGAAGAGCAGCATGGTGGAGTGGGAAAAGGAGCAGTGTCAGGCAAACAAACCCTGGTTCAATTCCAGCCCCGCCTCCACCACCCCCCCCCCCCCGCACCCCCCTTTCACTGGCTCTATAACCCGAGGCAAGCTTTACTCTAACACCCCAGAGCCTGGAAAGTTTCTTGGTCTGTTACATGGATATAACTTAAATGCTCAAAAAAAATGGCAGTCATTATCATTATTACTGAACTGTATTTTTCATCCTTGGAAAAGAGAGTGTGTGTCTTTTTTCATCCTTTCAGGGGAGAGATAGAGAGATAGAGATAGAGATAGAGATAGAGATAGAGATAGAGATAGAGAGAGAGAGAGAGAAAGAGAGATAGAGAGATAGAGAGATAGAGATAGAGATAGAGATAGAGATAGAGAGAGAGAGAGAGAGAGAGGGAGAGAGAGAGAGAGAGAGAGAGAGATTTTGCTGTTTCAAATCCACCAAGCCTGCCTTGAACTGGATGCCAAACTAAATGGGGCCCAAATTGAATCCTGAGACCTGGTAGGAATCTAAGGATGCAAGGAATGACAGCTAAGTCTGGGAATTCTTGGAATTCTGTAGACACTATAATTCTGTTTCTTGTGCATGGGTTTTAATTTCACAAAACCGAAAGATTCCTTCTCTCCTGGCCCCTGCTCCTCTCTAATCTGATCTCCTCACTTTTCCAGAAGACTCTCCTCCAAACATCACTATTCTCGCATTAATTCCCTACCTAAAGTATACATCCAACACGCTTTTTTTTTCCATGTCTATTGCCTCAGCCTAGAATACTGTAACCATACCCACTGCATTCTGCATGTCTAGCAACTAGCCTCTCAAGGCTGGGCTGAAAAAACTGGGGAAAACCCTAACTCGCCTTTCACTGCAGGCTGCACCAGGCATGACTGAGTCCCAGGTATACCCGGGGCCTATTTCACCCAAGCCCTTCTCGTGCTGTAACTATCTGCTTGATGAAATATGTCTTTCACTCCAGGCAAGCTCTCTGAAGGCAAGACCGGCTTCACCGATTTCTTCACTCCCAGCACCCGACACACAGTGACTCTCTAGTAGCTGCCGATAGCTGGTGGCTAGCCAGACAGACCAGTTTTGTCAGTTTCAGGCGCTGAAAAGGCAGGCTCTTTGCAGACTTTCATCTGTAATTTTGCTTCCTGATGAGCTCTCCTCTCTTTCCTTTGCTTCCAGCTTCCTTTAGCCCCGTTAGCACACATTTCCTTAATGCCAACCCGGATTAAATGAAGCAGGAAAAGAGATGGGAGGGAGGGAGGAGACTGGCAGAGTCCATCTCCCAGGACTGTAAAGTGCTGTGTCATCTTCCTGTTGGTCTGGCACACTTTTCTCGGGATAATTCTCAAAGAAAGCACTTAAAAACTTCCTCACAGCACTGCGGGCCCATTTGACTCGGGCAGTGGTTGGCTAATGAATTTGCCGATCACTAGACTAAATATTACCATGTAGTTGGAAGCTGTGAAGATTATGCAATTGTGGCATATTGTGTGCAAAGAGGTAAAGGGTAGTATATGACAGTGGTCGGCAAACTCATTAATCAACAGAGCGGCAAACCGCGGCTCACGAGCCGCGCTTTGCCGACCACTGGGCTAAGTGACTTAAAATGCAAACTAGAGAAAGTCTAATCACTGGACATGTCCTACTGACAACTAATGCAATAAAATAATCTAACATCTGATTTTGTACCAGTTTAGGGAGAACTGGACATAAATACCCATATTAATTTTTTATTGTTTGGTTTTGTCTGGTTTTGGCCAGTCGTAAGGATTGTAGCCATGAAAGGGCAGAATTAGTGCCAACCTGGTTCTCCCCAGACAACCACAAAAACACAACAAAACACAACACAACACAACAACACAAAACAGCCTCAGGGCTCCGAGTCCATCTCCAAACTAAAAGATGGAACTTGCGTTTAACATCTCCCGCTCCCACGTTTCCGCCTCCTGGCCGAAACAGAGATTACCATATCTCTTTCAGAGCTGTTTTTAAGAACTGGACAATATGTCACATACGAAAAAGTAAAGTGTATCATCTAAAATAATAGTGCTTACATCTGTGTGATCATCACAATCTCTAGGGAACATTTGAAGACATTCTCAGGCCCCACCCAAACTCAGTAAATCAGAAATCTCCAAATACCCGGCTCAGAAGTTTATATTCTGGCTAAAACAAAATTATGGCACAGGCATCAAACCCCTCGGGAAAGAACGCCACTGGTCACTCCCCTGTTAGGAAAGGAAGCAGACAGGTAAGGAACAGAGCAAGGAGAAAAACTCTCCCTGTGTGCCAACATACACTTTTTGAATTTTAAAACTTAAACATATTATCAATGCAAATTTTTAAAAAAATTCTAAGCACTCAAAGTGATTCTGATCAACTAGGTTTGCAAAAACACTTCCCTAATATTCAAGTACACAAGGATGGCTTAAAATAATCACAAGATTAATGAAATATTAATCACCCTACTGTTTCAAGTTTTGTTAATGTTGCTCAGGAGAGTCCCATCTTAGAAATTCATCACAATTCACAAACATCCAGTAAGGGTGACAAATCCTACAATAAAGAAACCTGTTTAACTATGCTTAATCTTATGTTTCCCAAACTGAAGTTGAACATGGAACATAGTTCAGGTCATTCTTTCTAGTAAGATCACAGGGAAGCAGAGGACACCGGTTTGAGATTCTCGCCTCCTGTCCCAGAACCCTGGAGGGTGCGCAGCCCAGAGAAAGCCTCTCAAAAAACTAGACCTCAAACTGCCTTTCCTGTCTTTTCCCTTTATCTAAATAAAAATCTTATTGCTTAATCAACTTAAAGAACAACAAGGTAAACAGCAGAAACAATCTCTCTGCCTAAAATTACACTGTAAAAAAATGCAAACTACCTTCAGCAGGTCATTTTTTAAATCCAAGTTATATGTCAACAGGCATTTTCACTCCTTTAAGTGGGAAAATAAAGGACTGACTATGACTCAAAATCATCTCCTTTGAATAGACAGTAATAAATTCCATTGTCATTTCCTTCTACAGCAGAGTGGGAAACCGGGCCCATGGGCTCTCTATCGATGTAAGGCCCACAAAGTCATTTGCCCTGACCCTCCCAAGGCATTAGGGGTGAGTTACCCAAATGTCTGATCAAATCCAGCAGGCTGATTTTTATGTTGATAATGCTTTATGGCCCACGATGTCATACACATCCAAATGGCCCTTGGCTGAAAAAAGGTCCCCCACCCCTGCATAAGGAACCTTATGGGCATCTTTATGACCATGAAGCCAAACTAATCAAGTGAGCTTTACAATCAAACTGTCCGACAGCCTGTTTGCCTTTTACTGGTACTGAAAACATGTCATGAGTACACCAAGAGGGCGTCTGAAAGCTGCATCAAATAGCTTCTCTGAAATCTGCGAGAACTAGGATTCTTAACATTCTTAACCTCTGATCCAGAAAGCCTTCCTTCAGGTAGAACTCAGAGACCTGAACCAAAGAGGCCAAACAAATGTCATCAAAACTCTAAGTCACCAGAGTCAAATTGAAGGGCTCTACCAGGTTCCTTTGGTTTTATCACTAAGGGCACAAATGAACACAAATTTCACCTCTCTGGCAACACAGCTACAAAAGCAAAGGTCTGGCTCTGGCCTTTGGCCCTAGGGATCCACCATTAATGCTTCCAATTCTTCCCTTGACTCAGAGGCGGGTTCCGATGTACAGACTGACAATTCTTTTTTTTTCTTTTTTCTTTTCTTTTTTTTTTTAATATATTTTATTGATTTTTCACAGAGAGGAAGAGAGAGGGATAGAAAGTCAGAAACATCGATCAGCTGCCTCTTGCACACCCCCTGCCGGGGATGTGCCCGCAGCCACAGTACATGCCTTTGACCGGAATCGAACCTGGGACCTTTCAGTCTGCAGGCCGACGCTCTATCCACTGAGCCAAACCGGCTTCGGCCAGACTGACAATTCTGATGGAGGCTCTCATTCCATCTCAGTCCCCATCTCTGACTCCCAACCACTCAAAACAAACAAACAAAACAACCTTAATGCTTTATTTTAAAACCTCACTCAAGGATATTTTTTCCATTGATTTTTTTTCAGAGAGTGGAAGGGAGAGCAGAGATGGGGGCAGGGGGTGAAGGGAGGGACATAGAGACATCGATAAGAGAGACAGGAATGGTTGTCTCCCTGCAAGTGCCCCATCCGGGGCCTGTAATCAAACCTGGCGATCCTTCTCCTCCTCCTCCTCCTCCTCCTCCTTCCCCTTCCCCTTCCCCTTCCCCTTTCCCTTCCCCTTCCCCTTCCCCTTCCATGCACAGGCCAATGCTCTATCACCAGGGCCCAGGCAAACCTTAATGCTTTTAAATCCTGTGTGAATATAAGAGAGAGCCAACCCTGGGAAAGATTATGAAGATCTGCCTCCCTATCTGCCAGCCCCTAATTATCAACCCCAAACTGTTGGTGTCCCTGTTATTTTAATGCCTGAAAATCACTAGTCAGAGATTCTGTGTTTTTAATCTTGCAACACTGGGCACTAACAAGTTTATTGTCAATCCATTACCACCTCTCTTCATAATTTACTTCACTTCCTGAAAGAGGAGATGATGGAGTGGTGAGCCAGGAAGATCCAAACACTGATTTCTAGCCTGGTGCCCTTGCTCACCACCATCTCAGACCTGTCCCACTAATAACCACTAGGCTAAGATGGAAATGCCTGCAAAATTCAGTCACTATCATCATAGCTACAACATACAGGGTAGCAAGTGGCATCTGTATAATGCTTTATTGTTCACAAAGCAAACAGTTAACAAACCACCCTTTGAGCTGGTGTGGCTCAAAGATTAGAGCATCACTCTGCACCAAAGGGTCTCAGTTTCAATTCCTGGTGGAGCTTGCTCCCTCCTCCCTCCCCCTCCCCCCCTCCCTTTTCTTCCTTCCTTCCTCCCTCCCTCCCTCCCCCTCCCCCCCTCCCTTTTCCTTCCTTCCTTCCTTCCTTCCTTCCTCCCTCCCTCCCTCCCTCCCTCCCTCCCTCCCTCCCTCCTACTCTCTTAAAAAAAAAAAATCAATGGGAAAACATCCTGGGGGAGGATTAACAACAGAAAACACCAGTTAACAAACCTAAAATGAAGCCAGCCTACAATAAGAGCACTTAATAAATCCTGTCAATTCACACTAGGGCTGTACAGTTGCTATGAACCAGATTAAATTTTCGATTCCCTCTTTCTCATTTTAACACTGAGCACCCCACCACGCCTGGCCTGGGTCGCCAGTGAAAAAGCCCTTCCACAGGTCTGAGTGGCCCCAGTCCCTCCACTCTCTCTCCCGACTGAAAAGGAGTGAGACTAAATCACACGGAAGTAACAAATGTGTGAGACACGCGTCAATTAACAGCCAACTCCAATGAGAAACTTAACACACTTCCGCCAGGAACTGATAGTTCAAACAGACAACGTATGAGCAGAGACAGGAACTTTGAAAAGGAACATTAACAGACTTGATCTAACAAGTAAGTATGTACAGAGACCTGTTCAGTAACACTCCTTTTTAAAGTTATAAAGTGTTATCTCTGACTTCTGTATTTAACAGATTAACAAAATTTCCTTCAAATTATAAGGACAAACATAAGGTTGCCAACTTTTCACTTAGCCAAGTAAGATTTTGAAAAACAACCAATTAGCATTACCAATAAATAGTTCATAAAAAGAAAGATGACTTTAAATGTTAAAAAGTAGGGAAGACAATCTAAATCTTCTATAATAATAAACCCATAATATGCTAATTAGACCAGACACCCTTCCAGACCAACCCGGGGCTGCGAGGGAAACCTGAATGCCAGGTGTCTGCTGGAGACCGGAGGGAAGCCTAGGTACCAGGTGTCTGCTGGAGACCAGAGGGAAGCCTGGGTCCCAGGTGTCTGCTGGAGACCGGAGGGAAGCCTGGGTCCCAGGTGTCTGCTGGAGACCGGAGGGAAACCTGAATGCCAGGTGTCTGCTGGAGACCGGAGGGAAGCCTGGGTCCCAGGTGTCTGCTGGAGACCCGAGGGAAGCCTGGGTCCCAGGTGTCTGCTGGAGACCCGAGGGAAGCCTGGCTCCCAGGTGTCTGCTGGAGACCGGAGGGAAGCCTGGGTCCCAGGTGTCTGCTGGAGACCGGAGGGAAGCCTGGGTCCCAGGTGTCTGCTGGAGACCGGAGGGAAGCCTAGGTACCAGGTGCCAGATGGAAGCTGGTGCCGGCAGCCAGGGGAAGGAAGGCCTACTCTTGCATGCATTTCATGCACTGGGCCTCGAGTATAAATATAAAACCCTAATATGCAAACAGACCGAACAACCGGTCACTATGATGTGTGCTAACCACCAGGAGGGCGCGTGTGGAACATGGCAGACATCGGCGGTGGTGGGATGGTGGAATAGGTGAGCAGGGACACTAGACCAAGGCGGGGTGCTGGTCGCTGTCATCGGGGCAAGCCCCTAGTGGTTACTGAAAATTCTTTGCTCCCACAAACCATGGTCCCACCCCGCGCTCATACCCCCTCTGCCAGCACCCAGCCCTGGCTCCGATCGCTCGGCACCAACAGTGGGTGCGAGCAGCGGCTGCTGGCCCCAATTGCTCCTCAGGACTTCTCCACACACCCCCTGCTCCTGAGGGGTGATAGGGGTCGGCAGCCACCTCTCACACCCACTGCCGGCAACGGCCCCACTGGCACCCACTGCCAGTGCCGGAGCCACCACCTGCACCCGAAGCTGGAGCTGGAGCTGCCGCTCGCACCTGCTGCCGGCCCCAGTCGCGCCTACGGGCTTCTCCATCTCCTCCTACTCCTGAGGGGTGACTGGGGCAGCAGCCACCACTCACACGCTGACGGTGTTGGCCCCGTTCGCTCTGTGAAGGCAGCAGGTGCAAGTGGGGCCGGCGCCATCAGCAGCTAGGAGCGGCACCAGTAGACAGGGAAGCAGGGGCCATGGTGAGAGGGGCCAGGCGGGGGCGTGGAGAATGGGCCGAGACCTGCCCCTGTGCCCACCACAGTCTCAGGACCCACAGTTCCTTTCAAGGTGCACAAATTCATGCACTGGCCCCCTAGTCTACAATAAAAAAAAAAAATCTCATTAACAACAGATTGTGAAAACTTTCTTAGAAACTAGCACCAGCATCGAATTGTACTTAATTGCATATTTCTTAACCTTCTTTGATCTCAGGAAAACAAACACATACACAGGTTGGGTTTTTTGTTTTTTTCTTTTCCATTTACTCCAGATGTCCTTGCTACAATAGTCTCTTCGTTTTTTCCATTTGCAGGGCAGGTGATTTACCTGTGATTACTCAATGAAGAGGTGGGAGGGAGAGCGAGACAAAACCTCTTCGGGCTACTAGCCCTGCCATCAGAGCACACCTGCCGAAGGTCCAATTCAGCCAACAAACACTTCCTGAACGCTGGGCGCTGCATATTGCACTAAGTAAACTGCACAATAAAACAAGCTGGCAGGAGGGGGAGACTGACAGAACCACCCGAGGGGGTTTCTACACACCTGGGGATCCTGTCTCTAAAGGTGGAGCACTACTGCTTGGGAA
This sequence comes from Antrozous pallidus, assembly GCA_027563665.1. Taxonomy (NCBI): domain Eukaryota; kingdom Metazoa; phylum Chordata; class Mammalia; order Chiroptera; family Vespertilionidae; genus Antrozous; species Antrozous pallidus. The sequence continues at coordinate 14,404,681 of CM050510.1, forward strand.
GCCCAAGAAAAAATGTAAAATTGAGAAACACTGAGTCAAGCCACACGCCTTACATAGTTCACAACCTACTTGCTAAAAAAACAAACGAACAAACACACACACACAGAAAGACAAATAAAAAATAATATAGTAAACCAGGTGCCCAGATGCATGCTAATTTGGTTTGAAAGATTCGAAGAGGACCAGGGCTTCAGGAGTCGGAATTTGGACACAGGCCTTGACTGGTGTGGAAATCCGTCATCTCAGAAAGAGGGGCATGCCCCGGCCGGGGTGCTCAGTGGTGATAGAGTGTTGGCCCACGCATCCAAGGATCTCAGGTTCGATTCCCGGTCAAGGGACTGTACCAAGGTTGCAGGTTTGATACCGGCCCCAGTCAGGAAGCATGTGGGAGGCAACCGATCAACCTCTCTCTCCCCTTCTCTTCCTTCCCTTTTCCCTCCCTCCCTTTCTCTCTCATTCTACCCCTCTCCCTTACACAATAAAAAAGTTAAAATTCTCCAAAATATTTCAGGATGCCAAAAAGGTAATTCTAAAATTTAAATTATTTCATTTTTCTTACAAGTCATCTAAACAGTGGATAGTGCTAGAGCAGTCTAAGGCAGAAAAAGGAAAGACCAGTAGACTTCACAGATGCAGATGCAGATGGCTGTTTTCCTGAACAGGACAGCAGATACAAGAGACACAGACCCAACTATCCTTCTGTTACAGACTGTAAGAAGCTAGGAAAAGGTGAGTAAATCAGAATAGCAAGGGAGGTATCAAACATCCAAATACCAGGAGTCCAAAAGAAGAGAGAAAAAAAAATGGGAGAAAAAAATATTAAATAACAAACAAGATTTCCTGGAATTGAGTGATAGGCGCTCCCAGAATAAAGGAACTTATTTAGCCAAGTGTTTGGGGCCCAGAAAAACAAAGAATGAGAAAAGGCCCTACCATCAAGGCCTATCAACATGAAATTTCTCAGCACCAGGGATTAAGGGAAGACCCTAAAACTTTTGGGGTGAAGGGCAGCAAGCAGAAAGGATCAGGTGTCAAAATGACACTGAGCTCCTCAAAAGAAATACTGGAAGTTATCACTTTGAGGATAAAATATTCCCAATCAGAAATTATAATCCTAAAACAATAACAATGCATAGACAAAACGTAAATTTATTTTCATCTAAATAAAGAAGAAGAAAAAAGGCACACCGAAAATAAAAAACAGAGCCAAGCCTGGGTGGCCCAGTGGCTGAGTGTGACCCACCCAACAGGAGACCGTGGTTCACGTCCCAATCCAGGCACACGCCTGGGTCTGGTCTAGATCCCAGGACGGGTCTGCAGAAGGCAGCCCATCAGTGATTTTCTCTCATCACTGATGTTTCTCTCTCTCCCTCTACCTTCCTCTCTGAAATCAATAAAAGTATATTTAAGTAGAAACAAGGTTTTAAAAACTTTTTAAGAACAAACTATCAAAGCTAGATCCAAAATTACTTACAACATCACCAAAACAGTTAACTGAGTTAGAAATAAACAAAACTTCCACTCTCCAGCCTTTTGGATACAGATAGAATATAGATTCATTTGTCCAAACCAATGTCACAGTAACTGTGGTCTCATGTGCAAAAGTGATAGAAAAATCACTATTTGTGTTTAAAATGTGTATGTGTAACCTTAAACACCTATAAATAGTCTGAACATTACTGTGCATCTACATAAACAAGAGCTTGGGTAAGGGAGAAGAGCAAGAGACCAAAATCAAATAAAAACCAAAGACCCCCTAGGGTTTGTAAAAGCCTCTTTAAAAACCTAGGAATTTCTTTGCAAGCTCTTCTCTGAAACCAGTAAGTCTAAATCAGCAATGGCCAACAGGTGGTCCATAAGGTCCAAAGGTTGGCGACCGCTGGTCTAAAGCACTTTGCCCTACTGCTTTAAACTCTTACCAGTGTCTTGAGTTAAGCTTGACCAGAGTCTATAAAGTAGACAAGCCCGAAAAAACTCTAACCACAACAATCAGGACTTCTTAAAAGATTCATTTTTAAACTAAATCAAGCATTTTGATCTGAAATATCCCAGAAAGGTTGCTGAGTCCCTCAAGACATCCAAGAAATAATTCTAACCATAATTTATTTTCTACTGTAACAAAGCTCCATAATTTATTTTCTACTGTAACAAAGCTTACTTCCACATTTGAACCAACAGAGTATTATAGCACATCACATGCTTAATACAGAGCCTGGTACAAAATATTAGCTGCTCCTGCTATTACCGACATTACCACTTTGGACTGAATGAAAGAAAAGTAACTGCTAAATGGGCACCAGTGAAAAGGGAATTTGAAGATGCACAACTATCACTGATGGGTGTACCACTTAGGATAAAGATAGCAAAGTGATTCTAAATATCTACCATTATGTCCCAATAAAAAACAGGACTGAAAGAAATCTAAACTAGATCTCGTAACTAGCTCATAATAGTACTAGACCTAACTGAAGTTCATGGACAAAATTGTACTTCTTAGGTCATATCTACTATAAAAAAAAACAATGTGAAGCCAGAACATCTATTAAGATCTGGTCATCTCAACTTCTACAAATTACAATTAGAATTACCTCTATTTACCCAGGTACATATCAACTATCTATAGTAAGCATAATTAAAGTACTACAGTCCATAGGTTTTGAGCTCATCCAGAACTCATCAGTTTTATTCAATTTTGCGAATAATCAATTATTACTTTGAACTGTTGTCACTGATACTGCTATTTTTTTACAACTTAACTTTATTTTCCCAACTACATAGTACACATCTTAAGAATGTGTCCTGCGACTTAACTTTTTGCACATTGTAGGTACTGCATAATTTGCCTAAACATACTAGAATATTATACACTAGCGACCAACTATTCACAACTTTCTCACCCAAACAACACATGAAAGACAGAAACAATTCAGTGTAATTACGATGAGTCTGCAGTTCTCCAGCCTACCATCAGACACCCTAGCATGTCAGGATGAAGAGTCTATAGGAAGAGTTTAATAAATAGGTACAGGCACACTGACTTCAGAAATGAATAATATCCCTAGTTTCAACACTCAACTGAGCATGGTAACTATTCATCAATTTATACACGGTTCCTTCTCCTCCTTCAAATCCCAGGCAAGAGGGAAGAAAAGGCACACAATGATGATTCTGCCCTCTGCAAACAGATCAATATTTTAAAGCAATTTTTAAAAAATATATTTGTGTAGGCACAAGATACTGCTTTTAAGGGCTAGAACCCAGTTCCTTTCCATGACGTTTTGTTTTTATCTACAAACTAGAGACCCACTGCAGAAAGATTCCTGCAAGAATAAAGCTTCCTAAGGCCTGAGCAAAGCTCCTTCCCTTCTCTCCCACCCCTCATGCTTACTTCTCCGCAGCTTTGCTCCTTTCCACAGTGCTTGGCTTCCTTCTACTCTGTCTTCTGCATGTGGATATGCAAATTAACCACCATCTTGGTTGGGTTAATTTGCATGCTTGCTCTGACTGGCTTGTGGGTGTGGATTGTGGGTGTGGCTTAGTTGGAAGTACAGCAAATTTGCATATTACTCTTTTATTGGATAGGAGGATATTTACAACTGCAGTTCAAAAAAAGTACCCTGGAGCCTCTCAGCAGCAGAGCCTATTGTGCGACTGGCTACATGAGGGTCTGTGCTGGGAGATCTACCACTCACACGACAGCCTGGAAACCATGCTGAGACCCCTGCAAACCAAACGTCCTGGCCAAGAGTGCTGCCGGCATGCTGACTGAGGTGATATTTGAGAAACAGTGCTCCATACACAATAAGAAGTAACAACTCAAAATAATGTTTAAGATGAGCAAGCCTCAGGATTTACATGATCAGCCTCTAAACACTACATAATTCTAACCCAGAAAGTTACAACCTTCAGTCTCTAAAGAATGATCTCCACAAAACAATTTATTATAACTGTGTTTTTTTAATATAGTCACATAAAAAAAAACTTATATCAAAACTCACTGTCCATTGGGCTTTTTTAAAAATATATTTTTATTGATTTCAGAGAGGAAAGGAGAGATACAGACACATCAATGATGAGAAACAATCATTGATCAGCTGCGTCCTGTACATCCCACACTAGGGATCTAGCCCCTAACCCAGGCATGTGCCCTGACCAGGAATCGAACCGTGACCTCCTGGTTCCTAGGTCTACCACTCAACTACTGAGCAATACCACTGGGGCTCACTGAGCTTTTCAGTATCTCTAAATGTAGAAAAGAATCACTAAGAATGTATCTCATAGCATGACTAAGCTACCGTTATAACCAAAAGACTGGAACGACTGAACGGCCAGTCGACCAGTCGCTATGCCACACACTGAACACCAGGGCAGACACTCAATGCAGGAGCTGCCCCCGGGTGGTCAGTGCGCTCCCACAGCCAACCTCCCCCCATCCAAACCTCCTGTGGTCCCTCCCCACAGCCGGCAGGCCCCAGCCAGCAGGCGGCGGGGCTGGAGGAGACAGCCCTGATAGGCCGATTGCCGGCCAGGCCTAGGGACCCCACCTTGCACAAATTTGCTGCACAGGCCTCCAGTATAACTTAACAAAGCCATTTGCTACCGCTACTTTTATTCTCCGTTTTCAGGAAATCCAAAATGTGATTCAATTTCAAGTGACACTTCATTGGCACTCCCACCACCTTTACTCTCCAGAACCTCCATCCGCTCTTTACACCCTGAGTGTTAGACCTGGTAAGACCTTAGACACAGTCCAATCCCACATCTTCATTTTATAACGACAACAATAAGGCCTCTTTCATTAGAAACTGGCAAGACAACAAAAAGTACTGTATGTACAAAACAAATACAGGGCCTTTCTCTTTCACATTCACATAAAACATGATGCAACGTCACGTATTCCACTTAATAAAAACAACAAATGTTGTCAATAAACTTGACAACAAATAATACTAGAATACCACTTAGACAAACTATGAAATAGAACCTATTTCCAACAAACTTTACCTGCAAATAGACCTTATTTTCATATTATTCATACTAGTAAGCTACATATTTATTTCATCAATGACCCTGCCCAAAAGATTTTGAAACTCGCTTTCAGGAATTGGCTGTAAAGTTTATTCTGAATGCCACTATAGCTAGTAGCTAGTACAATGCTTGGCACATTGCAGACATACAAATGATCATTAAAACAAACTGACTCAGCAACAAAACCTTCATGGCATATTTGTCTCAGGACATAGAAAAAATCCAGTCCTGAAGCTGACTAATTATATGACTGATGAAGCTGAGTAGTTCTTATCCAAAGAAAATGCTGTTTCACAGCAAAATACACCGTGCATCTGCACATTCACAGTAAAGAAGTAGCCTGTACTCCAATCTTTAAGTCTCAGAACGTATCAATGCTTCACATGCCCTAAATAACGCACCCAACCACCTGCCTGTGTGAGTAATACCAGTGATGTCACAGAAGCACATGTAGATTTATTTCCCTGGGACTCAGACCTGCAATGTGGATTGTCTCTGGGATGTTAAGCTGTTTACTGGTAACTGTCAAGTTCAGTACTTCTGCCTGGAAATATTAACTTTATTAACAGTTACTACCTCCACAAAATGCATAATGTCCAGTGTTATAAATGCCTAGTCTTGTTTTTATTTTCAAATGCATACCAATCTTTCCTAATACTTTCATGGTACCCAAATCTCCTTCTGAATAATTATACTTTACTATTAGTTTATCATATTTTTTAATGGTTGCAGTGGCTTTAGAAAAAAAAATCTATAAATTCTTTGACAGGCCTCTCATCAAGAGGTGGAGTATAATTATCCCTCCTTGAATAGGCCTATGACTGACTTAAGAAAAAAATGAGGCAGAGTGACTCGGCATGACTCCTAGACTATGTCAGATTAAGGCATTCCATCCTGATGCTCTTTCTTGGGATCCGTGTCTCTGAAACTCTGAGCGGACACATACGAAGTCTGGCTACCTGGAAGCCTCTATTCTGCAGACCACACACACAGAGGGAGAGATGCCTGAGGACCCAGCTGTTTGACTTCTAGATAATGCAAGCTACCATCCACTGCAACTGCAGAAGACACCGGGAGTTAGAACCACTAGCTGAGTTCTGTCAATCCCCAAAAGTAGTAATGACTATTGTTTCACATTAAGTTTAGAGTTGTTTAGAACACAGCAATAAAAACAAACACAGAATAATAATTTTTTAAAAAATCAACATTTTCTTTGGTGTTAATTCTACTGGTATATGAATAAAGCCTCATGCATGCTTCATCTTTGATATCTTCCTTACCAGTTCCCTTTATCTGTGCCAAAGTAAAAAACAAAAACAAACTGTATATTCCCTGCACCTGTGGACTTCCTTAAACATTTATTTCAAGTATCTTATTTACAGATCTACTTAATTTTAGACTAATATGAAGTAAATCTTTGCTCAAAATAAAGACCAATCTTTATGTAAACATAAACAAAATCCTTACACTTCTATATACCTTTGTAACTAATATAAACCTGACAGGCCAACTCTCCTGTCAACCAGGTAACACTCACTGATAGAATGTCCTCATTTCCTGATCCCTGCAGTCAGGGGACTGCGTAAGGAAACAAAAGCTGATAACCCTTCACCAGTCACTGGTTTCTTATTAAAATGGTCTCCATACATCCCTGCAAGTTTAACAAGTGCACAATCTGGCCTATCACCTTCCATATATTTTGAAGTCAATCTGCTGGTAATAAGATGTTATCTGACAAACCTATTTAATAAAAGGCTAATATGCAAACAGATCGAATGGCAGAACCCAACAACTGGTCACTATGAGGTGCGCTGACCACCAGGGGATGTATGCAGAACATGGTGGGTGCTGGCTGCAGTGGGGTGGTGGAGCAGGTGAGCAAGGGCTCTAGACCAAGACGGGGCACCAGTCCCTGTCATCAGGCAAGCCCTCCTATGAGCTGACAGCACACAGCAATTGGGGCTGGTGCCAGCAATGGGTGTGAGCGGGGTTGGCATCATGAGCAGGTGCAAATGGCGGTTGCTGCCCCGATCACCCCTCAGGAGCAGGGGGAGGTGGAGAATCCCTCAGAGGCAATCAGGGCCGGCAGCCACTGTTCACACCCGCTGATAGTACTGAGTGATCAGGACCAATGCCAGGTGCCAGCAGCAGGTGCCAGCAGCAACTCCGACACCAGCTGCAGGTGTGAGAGGGGCCAGCACCAGCAGCAGGTGCGAGTGCCAGGCGGGGCCCTGGCACCAGGGAGCAAAAAATTTTCAGTAACCACCAGAGGCTTGCCCTTATGACAGCAACTGGCAGCCCACCCTGGTCTGGCACCCCTACTCACCTGCTCCATCATCCCGCTGTGGCGGACGCCTACCATGTTCTGTGTGCGCCCCCTGGTGGTCAGTGCACGTCACAGCCACCCAGTTGTTCGGTTGTTCTGCCACTTGGTCTATTTGCATATTAGGGTTTATATACATACTAGAGGACCAATGCACAAAATTCATGCAAGGAGCTTGGCCCTCACAGCCACGGTGGTTTGCCTTGGCCCTTGCAGATCTGGCTTTGGTCTTCCAGTCTAATTAGCATATTATGCCTTTATTATTATAGACTAGAGGCCCTGTGCACAAATTTGTGCACAGGTGGAGTCCAGCTGGCCCGCCCCAATGGAGGCCCATTGGGCTAAGTTGGTGGGGAGCGGGAGAGCTGATATGGGGCTGGGCCAGCCAGTGTGCATCATAGAGACTGGCTGTTCCAGCATTCCAGTAGCTTGGCTTTTATATATATAGACAGATTATATTTTAGTAAGAATACATCTCAAATAGATGTAACATATGGATATTAAACACCATACATTTCAATGGAAGTGTTTTATAATTATTAACATGTAAAAAGCACAGTCACTAGAACGTAAGCTCCACAAGGGCAGGAATGTTTGCCCTTAAGTAGCTGGCCCAAACAAGCCCTCAATAAATGTACTGACTAACAATGACTGTATAAAAGAAACTTTAAGTCAACTTTTTAAAAACTGTTTCATTCCTATTTAATTTAGGAAGAAAATTCTGGTCAATTTACTATGGAAAAAGTTTAAATTTTACCATAATGATTTTTACAAGCTGTCTTCTCCCTGCGTGAATTCAAAATCCAAAGGCTTTCCTTATACACCATTCCTCTGTGGCAGAGTTGTGAGCAAATATTCTACAAGCTCAAGTCAGAAATTATGCCAAGGTCTGATCCTTCTGCACTTTGTTCAACATCAAAGCTTAAAATAATGTTTCAAAATAATAAATCTATTTATAGAATCATCCCTCAGTTTTATGCAAAGAATTGTATTTCCTGTAAGAAGTTTCTAGAGAAAAAATTTAAAATGAAATTAAATCAGTATTTTTTTATCCAACACTTTTCATGTTCTTGTTTTAGATGGATAACTAACTAAAGTACAATATTTTACTATGGTTTTATTCTTTTCTATTATTAAAATAATACATCCTCAAATACAGGTATATAAAACACTAACTATATTAAAGACATCAAAGTAATTACCCACCCTGGCCAGGTTGGTGAGTTGGTTAGAGCATCCCAATACACGCGAGTTGCAGGTTCAGTCCCCGGTCAGGGTACATACAGTGACCAACCAATGGCCCAGCCAGGAGCTCAGTTGGTTGGACTGCTGTCCTGTACCCAAAAGGTCTCCAGTTTGAGCCCAGTCATGACACGTATCTAGGTTTTGGGTTCCATCTCAGGTCGGGCACATGGGGGAGGGAGGGCACCAATTGATGTTTCTCTCTCTCCCATGCTCTCTCTCTAAAAATCAATCAACTATATCCTCAGGTGAGGATTGAGAAAAAAATGTAAAAGAATCAATCAATGAATGCATAAATACTAGCAAGTGGAACAACAAATCAATGTTCTCTCTCACTCTAAAATCAGTCAATAGCCAGCCCAGTGGTTGGGCATCGACCTATGAAGCAGGTCAGGGCATATGCCTGAGTTGTGGGCTCGATCCCAAGAGTGGGGTGTGCAGAAGACAGCCGATCAATCATTCTCTCTCATCACTGATGTTTCTCTCTCTCCCTTTTCCTCCCTCTCTGATATCAATAAAAAAAGCATTTAAAAAAATAAAATCAGTATATAAAATAAAAAAATTTAAGTAATCACTCATAACCCAGAGACAAGTGCATTACCATTTTCTTTCAGCATTTCTCATGAAACGTTTGTCTTTAACGTAGTTAACACCATGGACTGCTTTATCTCAGTGATACTGGCTCACACGCAGGATTTGCAGTTTTTCCCAACAGCAATGAACCATCCATTCGAGCTTACTCATCCACATTAACATATCAACACCAACAACCTGGCTGGACAGAGGAGAAAGATGCTATCTGTAGTCATGAAATCAAGCAACTGGACTAAAATGGAAGAGAATTCCTACCCCTTACTGCACTGGTTCAGTTACCCTAAGTCTAATCCACTAAATTAACCAGTCACAGCCAATATATGACCTAGCACAGTGGTCGGCAAACTCATTAGTCCACAAACCGTCCACAGAGCCACGGTTTGCCAACCACTGACCTAGCACGTAAGATTTATTTTATCATAATACACAAGCTCATTACTGAAGATAGTTAACAAGGTATCTTATTCTACCAAAAACTGTTCAACTTGGTATCCTATGCACTCATTATTCTAAGCATTCTGGGCTTTAGATCTTCAAATGTACCGGACTCTCTCATTTAGGGTCTCCACACGTTGTTCCTCCGTGCAGAGAGCTCTTCCACCCTTAATACCCTGCCCCGCAATCATACAGCTCCCCCACTGGCCCCTCAGCCTCCCTCCTATTCAGAATCCTGATCCTCCTTTTAAGCATTTCTTCTCCCAGTAAGTTCTCCTTCTTCCTATGTGCCTCTAGAAAAGAATCTGGAACTTTCTCTTCACTGCACTCATCACACTGCCCTATACTAGCCAGTCTTTCCCAGACAGCTCCACCACTATACACGCAGCAGAAGGCCCCAAAATTTACTGAATTAAATGAGAAATTATTTTAATGGCATACATATACATATACAGTGTACCCATATTAACATTTAATTACTTTTATATAATATACGTATGTGTATCAGAAACACAAGTTAACTTCCCATGCTCATTCCAAAAAGAAAAGGAAAAGCAATAAAGCTGAATTGATACAGAGTCTTGGCCACTTAACTAATCATCTTGGGCACTCCAGCCCTCAATTTCCGAAGCTATAAATACAAGAATCCTAAAATCCTCTTTGGTGTAAAATGTCGAACATCTCAAATATTATTCCCTACTCAGCAATCAAACTCAAGTAGACCTGCATCTACTACTCCAGTCAAAAGGTAGTATCAATTACCACAGCCTACCATACAGAATGATAATAGATATCCTGGAAAACAGAGGCTCAATTCCAACGGAGCACTTGACAGCCCTGGGACCTCCTAAACGGCCTCGGGAAGGAACACAGTTTGGCCCAGCAGAAATCAAAGGTGAGCAAACACTCCCATCCCCAGTTGGTGACACGCAGTCAATGTACTTTTACTTGATCCCACATTATTTCAAGTGAGCTTTTGTCATATAGAACCCCTCCCCATTAAACTTATATGAAGTGTAATTAAAAGTTAATATAATTGTACTAATACATCAGTCCTAGCCACTTGGAATTTATTGAAAAATACAGAATGTTTGGGCTGATTTTTAAGAGTTCTCCTCCAGTTAAACAGGTGGGGTTTAGAATATCCGCAATTCTAAAAGCCCCTTAGAACAAGTACAAAAGGGCACAAAAACAGGTCTGAGGCAGGAAATAATAACAAATCTTAAAATGGCAAAGGTGACCAGCATATATCAACTATAACTCCTCAAACAATATCTAGAGGCCCCAAATCACACAGACCCAAAGCTGAAATGAACTTTCAAATATCAAATACAACCTGTCCTCTTCCAGCTGAGTAAACTGAGACTCACTGCAGCAATGGCTCGCCCAAGATCCCACCACTGGTCAGCACGAAGACCAAGCCACCTCCAAACCCAGTACCTTTCCAGTTCTCAGAGCCCTGCCCGCACCAGGACCTGTCTGTAGGACAAAATCTTTTGGATATACAGTAACACGCCCAAATTCTGTAAGAACTGTAATACTTGATCATGAATGTCAATACCATAAAACAAACCTGAACACAGGTGAAAATGTATTACAAAATTTAAAAGATGAAGGATACATCTAAATTTTTAAAAAATGTATTTTTGACTATTTCATCTCACCTAGAGGTCTTAATTCTGGTGTGAAATTCTAACCCCAATAAAACCTTTCTATTACATGAATATCTACAACCATAATCTTCAAATAGTTGCTGGCAGTACATTAGATGAATCTAAATATTTGAAACAAAAATAATAACCATGAGAGAGGCAGGACACTGGTCTCATCTGTAAGTGTCTATGCTGCTACACTGTCTCCTGACAGTGCTCCAGGTGGCTGCCGACCCCAGGCCCGCCCTGTACACGGGGGACAGAAAGGGCAGGCTCCCCACATAAACTCTTCAGGTATCCCTTCTCCCTCCTTGTCAACTCCCAATAAAGCCAAAGCATAAGAATGAAGCAACCAGTTTTCATACCTTGATGGGCCAATTATCTTGACTTATTATCCCTAGACAGTATCTTTTGCAAATAAAGAGCAAAGAACAAAAAACCCACTGACTATTCGCACACAGCACAAGACTTCTGGACTCATTATCAGTGTCAAATATAGGCAGCGATGACGAACCCCTCGCTGCTGACAGTATCTTCAATCCTATAAATGGAAATCCATTAGGTTCGAGAGAATGGAAAGAAAATGAACCAGTCCCCACACCCTGAAACCTTGTCTTCAAAGCCCTTCATAAACACCCGGTTTAATTATCAGGTCCTTCTTCCTTCTGACCTTATCTAACCCCTTATTTAATCTTCATTTGTATGTCTCCCTAATAAACTGAAAGTTCCATGAAGCAGAGATCATTTTTGTATTCCAAAGTATATAATTTAGTTGGCAAAATACACATTGAATTGAGCAAAAAGAGTAAAATTTATTTTCCCACTTTCCTAGTTCATTTTTTTCATTCATCAACAAAAATTAAGTATCAGTTCTTTCTTCCCCAAGTCATTCCACAATACAAAAATCCTTTAACACAATTCTAAGAGAATAGACATTGAAGTGGGAAAAACCTAAAAGATACGGCCCAATTCTCTCATTTTACAAATGAGTTATATCGTTTACTCCTGGTCACATGGCCAGTTAGTGTCACACAGAAAAAGAACAAAACCCCAACCACTGTTTTCCTCCCATTTACATTCCATTCACCATCAAATAGAGGATAAACTGACTAGACAGTTAATCCCTGCCTCCTATATATTCCATCAATTAAAATCATCTAAAAACACCAGGCTCTCTTTAAATATTTGACTTCTAAACTATATTAGCAGAGAAATAATGTTCAAAAATGCATATAAGCACTGACTGGTGTGGCTGAGTGGAGAGAGCGCCTGCCCCAAGGGCTCTGGGTTTGATTCCAGGCAAGAGCACATGCCCGGCTGCAGGCTTGGTCCCCAGTGGGGGACATGCAGGAGGCAGCCATCATGATTCTCTCTCGTCACTGATGTTTCTGACTCTGTCTCTCTCTTTCCTCTCTGTAATCAATAAAAATTTGTATTTTTTAAAAACGCATATAAAGAAAATGTTCCTTTCCATCTCTGGTATTTTGACAAGGATGTGAAAAATACTTGGCACAATCAAGATGTTACCATTGGGGAAAGCTGTGTTATGGATATGAGAGACCTCTCTGCATTATTTTTATAATTTCCTATGAGTTTATATTTGTTTTTAAGTAAAAAGTTTAATTTTTAAAAAGCACACGGCACACCCACCTGATACCACTCCCTAGGCCCACTACTCTATCACCTCACTTTTCTCCAACCTTTCCCAATAAGCCAGAAAACATTCCAACTACTTCTCACCCGAAGTTCCAGGCAGGGCTGGTGCAGCAACCTGGTCTAGCAGCACCCTAGCCTAGCACAATGTTTGAGAAGCACACAAACATTTACTGACCAAGGAAAATTAATCTAACACTGCCCCCAAACTCTGTGCAGGCAACACAGAGCAAATGTTTACACAGGCCAATCTTTCACCAGTCTTTCTGTTTGCTACTGGTCGGTGGATCGGCTTCACTCGCTCAACTGTAACCCTACGAGCACTGCCATCTGTTTTAAAAAGCTATTGTCCCATGCCCTGGCTGGTTTGGCTCAGTGGACAGAGCACTGGCTCGGGGACTGAAAGGTCCTGGGTTCAATTCTAGTCAAGGGTATGTGCCCTGGCTGTGGGCTCAATCCTCAGTAGGGGGCGTGCAGGAGGCAGCCAATCAATGATTCTCTCTCATCATTGATGTTTCTCTCTCTCCCTTCCTCTCTGAAATCAATAATATATATATATTTTTTAAAGCTATCATCCCAGGGTTATGTTACTCTTAAAACCCTCAACAGTATTGCCAGAAAAACTTTCCATTAAAAAAAAAGGGAGTTTAAACATGATATCCAAAAACAAATGCTATCACCCCTCAAGAATGTCCTAAAATCTACCAAAGAAAGATTAAGTCTTCCTGTCAACTAAAAAGACATTTTACATTTCCAAAGAGTCTTCTGAGGACTCCAGAGGCCCTGGAGAATAGAAGCAAAAGACCGACTGCCGGAGTCCCAGCTCCTCAACAGTTTTGTGAAACCAAAGAAATTCTGGGATATCACAGGCTAGCTGTAACTGCAGGCTGATTCCTGCCTCTGAATGTCCATGTTGTGTGTATCTTGCAGTAGCTCTCTGTTCTCAGAAGTGGCAGAAAGATGAGCAGCTGCCAACAAAAGCAGTCCACATGTCACCTCTGACTTGCAGACCGCGAGCTGCCAACTTCCCACAGAGAAGACACCCTACCCTGGTTCCGTGTCCGCGTCCCCTCAGCAGCGACAGAAACCTAAAGGGAATCAGCAGGAGCGGGTGGCAGCAATTTGTACTCATCCCTGCTGGCAACCGCAAGAGGCAAAGAAAAAGTAGTTCCTACACGTCATAATTAAAACGTCAAAAATTAAAGACAAAGAGAGAATCTTAAAGGCAGCAAGAAAAAGAAAACTGTTACCTACAAAGGAGTTCCCATAAGGCCGAGACCTGATTTCTCATCAGAAACGCTACAGGCCAGAAGGGAATGGCATGAAGTACCCCTAGTAATGAAAAGCAAGGATCTGAGACCAAGATTACTACATCCAGCAAGGCCATCATTCGGAATAGACTGTCAAATAGCTTCCCACAAAAAAAAAAAAAAAAAAAGGCTAAAGGAGTTCATCACCACCAAGCCAGCATTACAAGAAATGCTAAAGGGATTGCTGAAAGGGATTGCCGAGGAGAAACAGAGAAAGAAAAACCTAGCCATATAGAATTAAAATGGCTATAAATAAGTACCTCTCAATAATAACCCTAAATGTAAATGGATTAAATGCTCCAATCAAAAGGTGCAGGGTAGCTGAATGGATACAAAAACATGACCGAACTAAATGCTGTCTATGAGACCCATCTCAAAACAAAGATACACACAGGATGAAGGAACGGAAAAAAATTTTCCATGACAATGAAAAAGAAAAAAAAAAGCTGGATTAGCAATACTCATATCTGACAAATTTAGACTTTAAAAACATCATGCTAAGCGAAACAAGGCAGTTGGAGAAAAGATCATATTTATATGATCGCACTCATTTGTGGAATATAATGCACAACATAAACTAATGAACAAAAATAGAGGGGGGGGAGGAGAGAGGAGGATATCCTAGAATATAAGTAATCCTGTTATTTGCAGATTTTTATTATTTCCTACTACTTTTGTGATACCATACTATGTTAGTAAAGTTCTGGTAATATTATTATACTTAAAATCCTTTTATTCTTGAAATATTAATGCTTATTGCATGTAATAATATTATATGTAAGATAATTTTTCTTGAATATTTATTGCATGTAACATTATCATAGTTAAGATCGTTTTTCTTGAAATAAAAAATAGACCCAGGGGAAAAAAAATAGTTCCTATACCTCCCCGAAAGAACCACTAGGAGGTTCACACAAAAGGTCACACAGTCCACGCACAGCACGGCAGTCCCTCTCCCTCATTAGTCTGTCTATGGAGAAGTCACAACACCTGCAATCACTTAAGGAAAACATCAAAGGGTTTCTTGGAGATGAAGACCAGCTCAAACACCACTAGAACTCTAAGCACATTAAGAATTAATGTTTAAACAAGATTTGCATGCAACTTAAGAAAAATCACTTGATCGGTGCTTCCTTTAAAGACAAAGTAGGGTTTCCATGTGCAGATAATGACATAACTGGGCTAGTTCAAATTACTTTGGGACACGAAACAAGGCCACTCCTTCACGTAAGAAAATAGATGATCTGCACAAGCCCGATATCCTATCCCCCCAAAGCCTCTTATATAAATCCTGTTTTCATCATTTAGACATCAAAATTGCCCTGGCATATTGTCTGTTTTGGCTTTCTCATCAAATTAATTATTCCTCCGAGTCTCAAAACTGGCTTTTCTGAAGGCTTACAAAACCCATCATCCTCCACTTTTCACATCACAACAAGCAGGCTGTCACACACACAAAAATACTTTTGGTGTGATGAAATGTTCTATTTTTTTTAAAATGTTTTTTATTGATTTCAGAGAGAGAGAGACAAAAACATTGATGATGAGAATCATTGACAGGCTGCCTCCTGCTTGCCCCCTACTGGGGTTCGAGTCCCAAATCCAGGCATGTGCACTAACCAGGAATTGAACCCTGACCTCCTAGTTGAGTAGACACTCAACCACTGAACCATACAGGCTGGGCTGTGCTATAGCTTAATTGCGGTGGTGAGTTTACAAATTTTGTATACATGTCAAAATTCATCAAACTGTACACTTGAAATTTAGGTGATTTTATTGTATGTAAATTATCCTATATAATAAAAGGCCAATATGCAAATTGACCAAACAGAACAACTTATTGCAGTGATGCACACTGACCACCAGGGGGCAGACGCTAAATGCGGTTGTCCCTGGGTGGTCAGTGTGCTCCCATGGGTGGAGCGCTGCTCAGCTAGAAGCTGGGCTCACTG
Source organism: Antrozous pallidus (assembly GCA_027563665.1). Taxonomy (NCBI): domain Eukaryota; kingdom Metazoa; phylum Chordata; class Mammalia; order Chiroptera; family Vespertilionidae; genus Antrozous; species Antrozous pallidus. Next base: position 14,420,870 of record CM050510.1, read on the forward strand.
CTGGTGAGTGCAGCAGCAGTGACGGAAGCCTCTCCCTCCATGGCAGTGCTAGGGATGCCCAACTGCTGGTTTGCTTAGGCCTGCTCCTGTGGGGAGCACGCCTAAGCTGTCAGTTGGACATCCCCCGAGGGCTCCCAGACTGTGACAGAGTGCAGGCCAGGCTGAGGTATCCTTTCCCCAAGTGCACAAATTTTGTGCACCAGGCACCTAGTACTTCAATAAAGCTGGTTTACAAAACAAGAACAGATAAAGTTGAAAACATTTTATTACATTTAATCATACCATCTGAAATTAAGCAAATTTTGCTATGTAGGTAAGAAATTCTGTCTTAAATAAAAACATGACTACACATGAAAGAACACTGATTTCTAATGCTTTATTAAAAACTAGAAGCCCAATGCACAAAGATTCGTGCAAGAATGGGCCTTCTTCCCCCTGGCTGCAGGCACTGCCCTGGCCCCAGCTGCTCAGTGCCTATATATGCAAATTAGCCTGCAAGCTTTGTTGGGTTAATCTGCATGCTCACTCCTGATTGGCTTGTGGGCATTGCAAAGATACAGTCAATTAGCATGTTGCTCTTTTATTAGGTAGATGCCAACAAAAATGACAATGTCACAAAACATATTTATCATATTTCTCATTTAAAGGGTTTATTACCTCTATACTGATCTATCCAAGAATATGAAATATGGCCTCATTAGGAATAATTTCTAAGCCAAATTCAAATTACCAATAGTCTCACCTCTATATCTAACTTAGAAGAATGTTGTAAACTTTTCACATGGCAATCTTATTCCTCAACTCAATGTGTTCCACAGAAAATTAATTTCAAGAATCCCACCTTATCATTACACACTCATTACAAGTGACTGCTGATAAAACACTACCACGCTGGAAGTTAAAAAGTGACAGCATCAAACTGAAGGAAACTTTAAGATTTCCAGTCTGAACTTTCTCTTAAGAATGTCAAATGTTGTAACATGCTAGAACCTAATTAGTTTTATCAGGTAAAATTATCAAAATTGTTGATCAAAAATAAGTGTGTGACAATAGGAAAATCTAAACAGACTGAATTTTTATATTAAGGTGTTTGTTTTTTTTTTTTAAGTCTTCATCTCTGAGATACATCTTGAAGGTATACTGATTCAATTACTAATGAAAGGAATAAATGTGGAAGAGGCTTGAAATCAGACTGGCCATAAGTAGGTAACTGTTGAGATTGGGCAATGCACATGAGTGTTCAGGATTCTATTTTACCTTTTTGTATGTCTAAAATTTCCATTAATAAAAAGCTTAAAAATAATCTTCAGAGGAAAACTTTAAAATTGCTTTCAATAACCCTATAAATTCCACTGACGTATAATTTGATAATCTCCAATAATTATACTTTCCTTTGGAGACTGTTTTGTTAATAACCTCAGTTAAGGAAAAATCCTGACCTTTCTTAAGTTCATCCCATTATTCCCAGTTGTATTCCTGTGTGTCATGCAATTTCCTTCACAGGTACCTTCTTACTATTAAACCTGCAATATAGTCACTGATTTCTTCATTTATAAAATTGCCCTTCTTTGCTTTGCTTTTCAATATTTTGTTTGGCTATTTCATACCTGTCTTTAATCTTACTTTTCTTAACTTCATTTAATCATGTGTCGCTCACCTGTATTTTCCCAGTAGTTATTCTGCATCATTTGTAGTAACGATCTCAATAATCAAACAGGGAGATTTCCCACTGGTGTGATTGATGCTCTATCCCACACAGAATAATAGTTGTGTTTTTCGGTGTAGTGCGCTGAAATTTTAGGTTGCTTTCAACTACCCTCCACAACCTTTGTTCAGCTCCATGAAATCCCTGGCATATTTTCTGGCTCTTACTAAGAAGGCACGGATATGCTGAGTCTTTAAAACCCAACAGTTCCAAATAAAAATAAGGAGCAGTTAGGAAATGTCATGCCCTGTGCAAAAAAGAAAAGAAAAGTGGGGGCACTTTCTCCCTGTGGTCACTGCTCTCTAACAGAACTTTCAGTGAGGAGGGCGCTGCTCTGTATCCGCACTGCCCAACATGGTGACCACTAGCTCCATGTGGCCGGTGGAAATGAGGAACTGACTTTTTAATTTCATTTCATTTTACTTCATTTCAATTTAAATAGTCACATTTGAGACTAACTTATATTGCTTGGATTTTTTTGTCATAAAGATTATTTCCATTTAGTTTTACAACTATAGGCATTTAAAATAATCTTGGGCAGGACTTTTGTTGTGGTGGGGAGAGGGGACGGGTCGGCCCAAGCGCTGTAGATGTTTAGCAGCATCTCAGCCAGGCCCCAGCTGTGACAATCAAAAAGTGTCAAAATGCCGACCAAGGTGTGTGTGTGTGTGGGGGGGGGGGGGGGGGTGCAAAAATCACACCCAGTTTAAAACTATTGATCTAAGGTTAAGAGTCTGGATACTGCACTCAGTGCTAAGTATATTCTAGGGATATTTTTGGGAACCACCTTACACTTAAAAGCAGTTACAACTAGCCATTTCTGCAGAATCTGCATTATATTTGTGTTCACCCACTATCTAAACTGCTCCTCACTGGCCTTGAGGCAGGTGCGTGGCGGGTGGGAAGGAGACAGGGAGTGAGGATCTAAGAGATTAAATGACTAGCCTACCACAACACAGCGAATGAACCGCACGGCTGAAACAAATCCAGATGTAGGAATTCCAAATCTCAAACTCCGGTCTGTTATCGTACCTCTTAGTCTTATAGCACCTACAGGGGGAAGCTCCTTAGAGAAATGCCATGTTGACATGAAAATCTCAGCCAAGACTGTTTATGATTCACAACATATGACAATGCCGAAAAGCAAGCTCACAGGAAAGTCCGCACACAGAAGAAACAATGAGAAACTAACTGGCTTGTACTGGTAACCTGCATTCAGGACAGGGACAAGCCAAGCCATACCCACGACACCGTTAAAAGGCCTCCCTCCCCTCTCCTAATCCAGTTCCAGGAAAGGGCTGAGAGGGTGGGCACCCTCACAAAAGGCAAAAGTCGGTTTGGAGCCAGGAGGCAGGTAGGAGGGAAGAGGACATCAAACTCTAAGACAAGTAACTGCTCTAAGGCTGGATGCTCAGGAAGCAGAAATGTCCCAGAACACAGACCATGGGGAACAGTGGAAAGAGCCCTGACTTTGAGAAGTCAGAAGAGCCATCAGGTGGACCTCCTCAGTCAGCAGCTCACTGTGTATCAGGATAAATTCGGGAAATCTCTAGGCCTGCTTTTCAACTCCTCAGTGAACAGACTGGTCTGCCTGACTTCCCGGGCACTTCCCAGCTCTCCCTTCAACCTGGACAGGCAGACGCAAGCTCTTGGTATCCTTTTCCTATTTCTCCCAGACAATGTTTTAAGGAGAAACAGCACTCACTCCAGAAATTCCCTAGAAAGAAAACTGAAAGGTCACAAAAGTATGTGAGCATGGGAAGGTTTCAATTCAACACAATGAATAACTGCAGGCCAGCCGCTCAGCACCAGGGACCTTGCAATCACTCCAGGAAACACAACCAACCAACACGCTAAGATCTCTAAATTCCTCATCCCTGCCCCAGCCATCTCCATCCATGTCATCAGCTACATTCATGACCTGGTCTCCCTGGGCCAATAATGAAAGACTTTGTTACACAAAACTAAACAAAGGTTACTGTGGAACCAGCAAGTTTGAAAACACAAAGAAAAAAAATCAATGTTTAACTTTTTTTAATACTGAGTGCATCGTACATGTTTGAGACATCACAAGATTACCCTGAACAAAATATTTGATTTTTGAAAGGATGTAAAGGAAAAAACCTTATTTGAAAAAAACATTGAAGTTTTGAGTCCCCTAAATTTTCTTTAAATAATTTATTTGCAGTACACCGCACTGCCTGTCCAGTCTTACTTTTTGTGTAAAGAATAAAGTCTACTTGTTTATACTAATTTTAACCCAAAACTATCATTTATCATTTCATTTGTGACTATCACAGGCACATCGCTCATATAAAAATAAAGCTATAGTAGCACATTCTTTTCTATTATAAAAACTTGCTAAACTTTGATAAAGCTTTTATCCAGAGATGTAAATATTCTAGGCTTCTAGTTCCAGATGTTGATTCCAAAACACCAGTATCTTCGGAAACACTTTTCCCAAGCAGTGCAGCAATAGGCTGATTGGCTCCTTCCTTTTGAAGGGGAGACACACAGAAAAAAGCTCTACAAGTCACTTACTTCAAAACTTAATGTGTAAGGCTGTCTCAAATGCTGCCTTCACAAATCTCAACAGACCAGACATTTTTCCTGCCAGTCCACAGAAATGCAGGTCCCTAAAATTTCACCCACAGCACTTTCCGCATCCCTTGATGCACACATTTATCTGAATCAAATCCGCTTATCTTGATGCACACACTTTTTATCTGAATCAAATCCACCTATCTTATTTCATGAATGAAAACTAAAGGTGATCTAAATACTGTATATTGACACTACAGGACTCAAAACCAAAGTGGATTACTTGTTTGTATCAGGAATGGGGGGGGGGGGGGAAGCAGCTTAAAAAGAGATACATTCCAGGTCAATTTCTGACTAGCTGAAGCAAAAGGAATGCTCAAAAATGAATCAAACTGCCCAAATACCACTGCAGAATAGGTTCTGGCATGTGTGGTCCTTGGGCAGACTAGTTAGGGCTCTTGGTAGGTAGTCAAGTAAGACTCATGGTGAAAACACACCCTCTTCTCTCCGCCAAGGTAGAATTTTGTTACAAGACGTGATACTCCATGCACTACCAATCTGGTTCTATTCTCACTACTACCCAAAAAAAAAAAAAAAATCTATTAAAAGCCTTTCAAGAGATCTCTAACGCTAATGAGATAAAATCAGATTAAGGATCCTGTAATAAAACCTTAAGTGCCTGAAAACTTCTTTCCGTATGTTCGGAAAGTATTTCAAAAGTTTCACCAACACGTTCAACCACGACTGCAGCCAAGATGAGTGACGTCCAAGCCGGCTTTCGGACTGAAAGGCTGCCGCCCACCTGGGGCAGTTAGGTCCTCCGGGACCGAGGCCAGGGTCTTAGCAGCAAGCTAGGCCTCTCCCTGCCCCTCCCGGGGAGGGCAGGACAAACCGGGTGTCACACACACAGCTCCTGTCACCCGGCCATTCAGCAAAAACCCTGCCTAACTTCAAACCTTGGGCCCAGACTGCCTCCTACCTTCAAACGAAAACAGGCAGCGAAGCATTAGGTGAGAAAGCGGCTTAAAAAATGCCCCGCTTGGCGACCCATCGTTAGAGCCGGGCCCCCGATTCTGAGACTTGCCCTAACGGGGGCCTCCCTCCGCCGCCTGGGGGGGGGGGGGGGGGGGAGCTCTGTCTGGCAATCAGGGAAGGAACTTCTGCTTTATCTCAGTCCCCGGAGAGCCGGCGGCCCTGCAACGCAATATCCCACCCGGGCAGGGAGCGGTGGAGGCGGCCAGAGAGGAGTCGGCCGCCGAGACAGCCTCCTTACGAAAGCCCGAAAAAAAGATCGTGCTCCCTCCTCCGCCCGCAGCAAGCCCGTCCCAGAAATGCACCGCGCGCCGGGGAGCGCAGCCCCGCGAGCTGCCAACGTGCGGGAGCTCTTCTTCCGCGGAACGCTCGCTTCTCAGCTGTCAAATCACAACTCAGGGAAACACCATCGTTGGGATTTAAAAAAAAAAAAGGGGGGGGGACAAAAAAAAAAGAAGCTCGCACCCCGGGGAAGGGAGCGGGAGAGAGCACGGGGAACCCGATCCACTTCCCCACCCCCGCCAGGATCCCTCCCTCCCGACCCGGGGCAGCCAAGCCGCGCCGCAGGGGCTCCCATTTAATAATAATAACAACAGTCATGGCGCTTCCTCCCCGCCCCCAGCCGCGATCATCTGCCGGGAACCAGCGCCCGTCTCCCCCCCACCCCCACCCCGCCCCGCACGCCTCCCGATCCCCCGGTTCCCCGGGCCGGGCAGGTCCACACACCACCCACCCCGGAGACACCACTCCCGGTGGGACCGGGCAAGCCCTGCCTACCGGGGCCCCTCCGCCCGCTGCTCCGTCTTCCCTCTCTTCCCCCCTCCACCATCCCCCATCCGCATTGTCTGTCTCAATTCAACTTTGACTAATATGGATTCCTCGGGGCCTGGGCCCGGCGGTCATTATAGGCACCCCCTACCCCCCCCCACCCCCGCGCGCGCGCGCGCGCGCCCCCAGTTCCCCGGAGCCGGAGCCTCCCCATCGCCGCCGAGTTCAACGCGGCGGCTCCAGGGAGGGGGGCGGGCAGCGCGCTTTTCCCATCGACCCCGCGCTGCCCCGGCGGCCCCGGCCCAGAAGTTTGCCCCGGAAGGGGTCTAGCCGGGGGGTGGCGGGGGGATGGGGGCAGTGAGGACACCACCCCCAGCCCCCACCCCCCACTCCCCCGCCAACCGGCCGGCGGGTAAACACCGGCGTCCGCCCCGGGGTGGCCCCGCGGGGGAGGGCAGGGCAGGGCCGGGCGGGGAGACGCCCCTCCCCCCGCCCGCCGGCCCCATTACCTGTCATTGAGCTGGTCCTCGGTGCCCGGCAGCGGGTGAACCACGAAATGGATGGACGTCATGGTGCTTCCTTCTCGTCCTCCTCCCGAGGACGGCCCCCTCCCGCTCTCGCCCGCCCGCCCGCCCCCCTCCTCCCCGAACCCACTTCCCCTCCCCAAAAACCCACTGCCGCCGCCGCCGCCGCCGCCTCCCAGTCCCCCAAAAGGACGGAAGCAAAGGCGCAGGGAGCCGCCGCTCGCCGCCGGCTGTGTGTCCGCGGCCCGGCGGACGGGCAGATCTACTCGCCACCCGCTCCCCGGGCGAAGGCGCGCAGGGCTTGCGAGGCCGGCGGCAGTGGGGGCGCCTGGGGAGGGTGGAGGGGCGGGGGGCTGCGGGGACGGTGTGGTCCCGGCGGCGGACGGGATCCGGACTGGGGAGGTGGGGAGGGAAGATGAGCCCCGCACCGCGCGTCACTGGCGAGAAGCGGCCGCCGCCATCTTCACTTCTGCCCCAGTTTCTCCGCCTCGCAAGGCTCGGCTCCCGAGCGGCGGGGGAGGGGCGAACGGGGGGGGAGAGGGGAGGAGGAGGGAGGAGACCGGCGGGCGGGGGGAGGGGGGTGTCCGACAGCGAGGGGCGGGGCTCCGGGAAACGGGCGGTAAGGCCCTTGCGATTGGGCGGCTCAACGTCGTCGGGGCACGGCGTTGTAAGGCGCGCGCGGATTGGTCCGTTCGGCCCCGAGCCCGGCCCCCCGTGGGGGCGGGCCCGCCCGGGTGAGTGTCCCGGGAGCACGTGTTGGGGAGTGAGCGGCGGAGGGGCGCGTCCGCCCGCGCGGGGAGCCAGGCCGGCCGGCATGCGAGCGTGTCCGGGGAGGTGGCAGGAAGCGGGGCTCCCGCGTCCTCTCCGATTTCCGGGGGACAGCCCTCGTTATTTTGCAAACCCCGGGGGGTGGGGGAGGTGGGGGGCGGGAGCGGGAGCGGGAGCGTTGCTTCTCGTCCTTCCCCTCCAGTTACACTTGAAGTGGAAGTGTAGTCCTAGCTGGTTTGGTTCAGTGGGTAGATCATCGGCCTGCGGACTGGGCGGTTCCGGGTTCGATTCTGGTCAAGGGCACATGCCCGGGTTGCGGGCTCCATACCCAGTTGGGGGGACGTGCAAGAGGCAGCCAATCAATGATTCCCTGTTATCACTGCTGTTTGTATCTCTCCCTCTCCCCTCCTCTCTGAAATCAATAAAATTTTAAAAAATTAAGTGGAAGTGTAGCGTCAGTGAAGGGGCAGGAAGTGCACAGCCTTTTATCAGCAAAGGTAAGTTATGTAAGAGCCTTAACACAAGGTCCTATGGCAGGATCCTAGGGCCAACTTCTTTTATCGTCTTAGTTTCCCCAGTTACCCCTCCACCGCCATCATCCTGTGTCCGCCGCACAAAGCGGGGGGGGGGGGGGGGGAGGAAATTTCCACTAACTGCAATTTACATAGTTCATGATTTTCTTACGGCTTTCAAATGAAAGATGATCCACCCACAAAGGCGTTCTTCAACTTAACGCGAATTCGTGAATGGATCTAGTTGCTTTTCTCTAACCTAGGGAGCCAGTTCATAGCTTCCCTTTAAAGGCTTCTATGACACCTTCAAAAAAAAAAAAAATCAAGAAGCTATTTCAAAGAAAAAGTGAAAACCTGAAGCCAAGCCGCTCCCGTGTGGATGTTCCTTAAAATCAGGGGTTCCGTGAAAGGTTCTTCATGTTAAATAACACTTTTTCTCTGGTAATGCATTGCACACACACTTCTGCTTAGGAATTTTCTTTTGAGCAAAATACATGCAAGTTTATTTGCAAATCAGGATAGATAATGGAACGCTTTCTGTAGGCCACCAGCTCCAAAACTGGCACAGATCAGTGTTGACTAAAAGTAAATTCAAGGCCAGTTATTTATTAGATTGTTAGATGTCCCTATGAGCCATGGGGAAGCAGGGTGGCCCAATGGACACCGCTAGTTTTAGACCCAGACAGACCTAGATTTGTGTCCCGTTGCTGTTATTTAGGTATGTGACATTGATTACATTATTTAACCTATCAAAGCATTTTTTTCTCATTTGTAAAATATTCTAAGGAATAGATCTATATAGGTTATGGTGAGATCTAAGTAAAATAATTTATGTCAAGCACGTAGGGCACTTCATGACACTTAGTAGGCTCTGCAAATGGAAACTTATTTGCCAACCGCTCACTATGGGCCACTTTACACACTCACTAGAGACCCAGTGCACAACATTAATGCACTGGGGTGGGAGGGGATCCCTCAGCCCAGCCTGTACCTGTGCCCTCTCAGAGTCTGGGGCCCCTCAGGGATGTCTGACTGCTGGCTGGACATCCCCCAATGGGTCCTTAGCACTGTGGCAGAGGCAGGAAAGACTCCTGCTGCTGTGCTCACCAACAGTTAGCCCGACTTCTGGCTGAGCAGCGTTCCCACTGTGGGAGCGCACTGACCACCAAGGGGCAGCTCCTACATTGAGCATCTGCCCCCTGGTGGTCAGTGCACATCATAGCGATCAGTCGTTTGTTGGTTGTTCCCTGTTTGTCCATCCGCTATTCAGTCAATTTGCATACTAGGGTTTTATTATATAGGACTAGAGGCCCAGTACACAAAATTCGTGCACTCAGGAAGGGGAGTCTCTCAGCCCAGCCTGTTCCCTCTTGTAATCCGGGAGCCCTCAGGGGTTGTCCTGCACTGAGCATTTGCCCCCTGGTGGTCAGTGCATGTTATAGCGACCAGTCGTTATGCTGTGGGACTGAACCAGCTCTCTGACATCCCCCAAGTGGTCCCAGATTGCAAGAGGGTGCAGGCCAAGCAAAGGGACTCCACTGGTGCACAATTGGGGCCGGGAGGGATGTGGGAGGTTGGCTAGCTGGGGAGGGACTGCAGGAGGGCTCCAGGGCGTGTCCAGCCCATCTCACTCAGTCCCAATAGGCCAGACCCCAGCTGCAAGCTGACCCACTGGTTGGAGCATCTGCCCCCTGGTGGTCATTTCATTTCATAGCGAGCAGTTGAGCAACCTTAGCATACCATTGGCATATTACACTTTGATTGGTTGAACAGCCAACTGGATAACCAGACACTTAGCATATTAGGCTTTTATTACATAGGATTATGTAAGATGTCTTTTAATACTCAGATCTCACTATGGGATATATGTCATTATCCCCATTATGCACTGAGATTCAAACACCTTAGGTAACTATTGAAGTTGAGGCTGAAACCCAGGTCAACTAAGTTGGATTCATTGCTCTTTCCACTGTACCACACGCAGATAATTTAGAAATAACAATATATTCAAAGCCAATTGGGGAAAAAATGTGATGTGATAAATGCAGGAAGAATGCTATGGAGTTAAAGAAGGAAGTGATTCCAGTCAAGAAAAGTCACTTAAGCTAAGCTTTCAATAAGATTCTAGGCAAATAGAACATCTAGCCTAACCCTAGTCATTTTAGATTTGCCCCTTAACAAGCCCCACACCATACCCGGACTTTGCCTCATGAGCCTTTCTTCCTTCATCTTTTTTTTTTTGGGGGGGGGGGGGGGGGGGTTCTGCCCTGCTTCCAGCTGGATTTATCCACTCCCAGTTCCCTAGCACTGAGACTTTCTGGCCGGGTTGAGCCTGGCCTCCTGATTGTAGGCAGCCCGTTCAAACTGCCCACTTGGCCTTCAACTGACAACCACCCTGACGTAGCAACAATTTTTGTCCCAGAATGACATGCTCAGGAGAATTTTAGTCTTCCAGGGCCGCAACACTTTGGTGGGTCCCACTTTGAACAAGGAAAAGTAAGAATAAAGGCACAGAGTTGTGCAAGCCTGTGGCATGGATGAAGGAGGAAGGAATACTAATAGGGAATGGAGGTAAGCAGGGTTCAAGCAGAAGCTTTTGGAGAAGTCAAAATGCAATATGAGCCTGGAAAAGGAGGAGGGGCTTTCCCCCCTAATCATTAGGACTTTTTCTCCCTTAGAAGACAACTAGACAAGTTAGCCAAATATTTCTGTAGACCTGCTTCGTGGTACAAGAGAGTTAACAAAATGATGAATTGCCACACAAGGATCCAAGGGATGAATAAGACCCAAAGAAGTGAGTTTTGTGTTTGCAGGCCCCTTTTCCTCTGGGATGAATGCCAATTCCAGAAAGACAGAGTGAGGAGCCAAGGGGCCGAGCAGATCTGACAAGCACTCGGGGCTCAAACAGCAGGGATTGATGTCCAGGGTCCCCCAGCGCAGTGGCGAGCGCTAATGGACCCCTCTTCCTTTGTGTTGAGCCCTGGAGAGCTATACCTCTGAAATAACCCATGTCTTTGGTTTGGTTTCCAAAAAAAAGAAGAAGAAGAAAAAACAGACCTTAAGACAAGGATTTAGTTACATAGTTTATTTGGGAAGTGACTGCAGAAAGCGCGAGGTGGGAATGAAGAAATGAGACCCGGAAGGGGGGAAAACAAGATGAGCTGATGAATGTTTTACCTCTGTGGACAACTGGAATTCAATCCCCCTGGGGACACGGAGGGACTGTGTGGCACACACCTCAGAATCGTCCCACTGAGGGGTAGGGCACAGTCGGTATTTATCTATCAGCTTCATCTCTTATTCGTTGAGGACTGATCGTGGGTTGTTAACTCCCTGACAGCAAGCTTCCCCGCCCCCTGGGGTCAAAGCACACTAGGAAAGAAAAGCCTCAGCAATGAAAGAAAAATAAAGACATTCCAAAAAAAAAATAAAGAAAAAAAAATATGAGAAACTTTTATCAGTCTAAACCACACTAAAGGGTATCATGCAGCCCAAAGGAAAATGATTCCCCAATGAGCCCCAAAGAGGCCTAACGGAATAGAGAAGAATGAGAAGGGGAATTAAGAGAATGTAGGTATATGATGGCTGTCTGAGTAAAACAACGGAACCTGAAAATCCAAAGCCTGAGACTTTCAGAGATGCAGAGCAATAAAAACTCTCATACCTTGCGGGAGGGAATACTAAATGTCACAACCACTTTAGAAGTCAGTGCGGTGGTTTCTTACCAAATTAAACATACATTTAACACATGACCCAACAATCACACTCTTTGGTATTTATCCAAAGAATGTAAAGACATATCCATACAAAAACCTGCACACAGATGCTTATAGCAGATTTATTCATAATTGTCCAAACTTGGAAGCAACGAAGATGTCCTTTCATAGGTGAATGTTTAAATAAATTGTAGTATATCCAGACAATGGAATATTATTCACACTCAAAAAGGAAGCTATCAAGCATGAAAAGATATGGAGGAACTTTAAAGGCATATAACTAAATGAAAGAAGCCAATCTGAAAGGTTATATAATCTGACTTCAACTATATGACAGTCTGAAAAAAGGCAAAACTATGAAGACAGTGAAAATTTCAGTGTTTGCCTGAGGTTAATGAAAAGAGAGGGGTGACTAGCAGAGCACAGATGGTTTTGAGGGCAGTAAAACTACTCGGAACCTATATATATAAAAGCCTAAGCAACTGTTACAACTGGAACGACTGGTGAACCAGTCGCTACACACTCAATGCAAGAGCTGCCCCCTGGTGGTCAGTGCACTCCCACAGCCAACCTCCCGCAGTCCCTTCCCCCAGCCAGCGGTACATTCAATAGGCCCTGATCAGGGGCACTGGCTGGCCAACCTCCCAGGTCCTTCCCCTGGCCAACCAGTCCTCTTATAGGCTCGATCGCTGGCCAGGCCAAGGGACTCCATCCATGCATGAATTCATGCACTGGGCCTCTAGTGATACTATAATGGTTGTTACATGTCATTATACATTTGTCCAAACCCATACCACGTACAATACCAAGAGTGAACCCTAATATAAACTATGGGCTCTGGATGCTAATGATGTGTCAATGTTCATCAGTTGTAACAAGTGGACCACTCTGGTGGGGGGTGTTGATGATTGGCAAGGCTATGCATGTGTGGAGGCAGGAATATATGAAAAATTGCTGTACCTTCTCAATTTTTCTGTGGACTTAAAACTGCTCTAAAATACAAAGTCTACTTTAAATTTTTCAAATAAATATTAGCAAATTCAAAAGGATAGTAGACTATAAAAAGTTCAATGATTTAACATAAGAAAATCAGTAAAGCCCTAGCCAGTTTGGCTCGGTGAATAGAGTGTTAGCCCACAGACTGAAGAATCCTGGGTTTGATTCCAGTCAAGGGCACGTATTTAGGTTGCAGGCTTGATCCCTGGCCCTGGTCAAGGTGCGTGCAGAAGGCAACCAATGTATATGTCTCTCTCACATCGATGTTTTGCTCTCTCTGTCTCTCCCCCGCCCCTCTACTCTCTCTAAAAAAAATCAATGGAAAAATATCCTTGGGTGAGGATTAACAAAAATAAAAATAGCTGTCGAAACCGGTTTGGCTCAGTGGATAGAGTGTCAGCCTGCGGACTGAAAGGTCTCAGGTTCGATTCCGGTCAAGGGCATGTACCTTGGCTGTGGGCACATCCCCAGCAGGGGATGTGGAGGAGGCAGCTGATCGATGTTTCTCTCTCATCGATGTTTCTGACTTTCTATCCCTCTCCCTTTCTCTCTATAAAAAATCAATAAAATATATTTTATAAATAAATAAAGTCCTAGCTATTTTGGCTCGGTGGATAGAGTGTCCACCTGTGGACTGAAGGATCCCAGGTTGGATTCCTGTCAAGGGCACATGCTCGGGTTGTGGGGCGTGCAGGAGGCAGCCGATCAGTGATTCTCTCTCATCATTGATGTTTCTTCTATCTCTCTCTCCCTCTCCCTTCCTCTCTGAAATCAATAAAAATATATTTAAAATAAATGAATAAGATAAAAATAAGAAAATCAGCAAATGTAATTCACCATATAAACATAACAAAAGAGAAAATTATTAAGAAAAGGGCATTATAAAACATTATAACCTTCCATAAAGAAAATTTCTTAGCCATCAATAGGATACTTTTTTATTTGAAAAGAGTGTTTCCAAAAACCTTACAGGAAACATCTTTTGTAAAGGTGAAATGTTAAAAGCTTTGCGGAAACTGAATGTCTATTCTCACCATTCCTTTTTAACATTGCAGTGGGGTCGCAGGTAGTGCAATGAGACAAGAAAAAAAAATGTTAAGTACTGAAATTAATTTTCCTAAGGAGCTGCCAAAGTTAGCAGAGGGACAAATTGTGGGAATCAATGGTTGAGAGCACTTTCAGGGCACCTGGGAGCCAGAGTGGCCAGGCAGGTACTGCTAGGCTGGAAAAGGGTGGCTTCCACTCTGAGGCCATTAACATTTCTGGCAATTTCTACAGAATGAGTGGAGATACCAGCCTTGGCCTTCTTCCACAAGCACGTAGACATCAACTCATTCCTGTCACTTCTGGATCCCCGGGCACGTCTTCAGATAGACTATGGCTAGTGATCGGCAAACTGTGGCTCGCGAGCCCCATGCGGCTCTTTGGCCCCTTGAGCGTGGCTCTTCCACAAAATACCACGGCCTGGACGAGTCTATTTTGAAGAAGTGGCGTTAGAAGAAGTTTACGTTTAAAAAATTTGGCTCTCAAAAGAAATTTCAATCGTTGTACTGTTGATATCTGGCTCTGTTGACTAAGGAGTTTGACCACCACTGGCAATGTGTGCTGCCCCACAGGATTAAGCATGGCCAGGCCACTTTAGAGCACCTCAAGGTGTTTGACAAGAAAAAGCAGCTGACCATTTCTGCTCAGGTTTCTGTGTCTGAAGCCCACACAAAGGTTTGCCTACCTGAGGCACCTGATTTATGAAGCTGACTGAAAGTAACAGGTGATGACAGCCACCATAGAGGAGAGACAGGAAGAGGCCAAGATTCACTACGGGAGGAAGCCGCTCAAACAAGACAAGGAAAACAAAGGGAAGAAAACCAACAAATAAACAGAGGTGCTCAAGACTCATAGACTCATAGACTCCTAATTTAAACCCAAAAAAACCTGTTTACACCTCAAAAACTATATATATATATATATATATATATATATATATATATATACAAATTTTAGAAAGTAAGGTATAAAATACCATTATTTCCCCAGGACATATTTTAATATATAAAAGTTATCATTACTAAGCAATTTAGCAAAATAGCAGAAATAAGTATAATGTCCAACAAAATTCTATTCTTTATAAAAAAGAATTACAAAATAAAATATTTAAAACAATTTTTAAATAATATAAAAACAACAAAATAGCTAATATCTACGAACAAATTCAATGAAAGATGTGGAAAACCTCTACACAGAGGACTTCAAAACTTTTTTGAGAGAAATCAGAGATGGTGTGAATAAACGAGTGTACCATGTTTATGAGCACCTCAAGGTGTTTGACAAGAAAAACTATGAAGTCGCCTAGTCTGTTTAAATGATCTAGAGGTTTAGTGCAATCTCAAAACAATTCCAACACTTCTCTTCCACTCCAGTGAAACTTCACAAGTTGGCTTTTAATTTTATATAAACATGTAAGGAGAAACAAAGAGATCAATGAGATGGAATAAGGACCTCAGACACAAACCAAAGGTTAATAAATACAGGACTATGACAACATAGGTACTGCAAGGCAGTTCAGAAAAGAAAGTGATTGTTTGGGATGACTGGGTATAATTTTTTTTTTAATTTACCTTAACCCCTATGTGCATTATACATGAAGATCCAGGTGGGCTATAGATCTAAATGTAAAAAGCTAATAATAAAACCTCTAAGAAGATATTATAGAAGGACAGCTGTATGACATTAGAATAGGGGAAAACTTCCTAAACTGGGCATAGAAGCTCTAATTATAAGTAAAGAGGGTCATTATGTTAGACTATTTTATACGTAAGATTTTCTTTTCATCAAAAAGACAACATTGGGGGTGGGGGTGGGAACGAACCACTGAGTGGAGGAAGGTATTTGCAATACACATTACTGGCACAGGGCTCGCATCCAGAACGTATTTTTAAATTCTTAGAAATTGCACATTTAAAAAAAGAAATTTTTTAATAGGCAAAAGACTAGAATAGACACTCCGCCAAAGAAATACATAAATGACTAACAGACATATGAAAAGGTGCTTAACCTCATACTCGTTAGGAAAAAGCAAATTAAAACCCCAGTGAGATTCTACTGCACACCCTCCAGGATGGATATAATCAAACAGACTGACCATTAGAAGTGTTAGTGACGGTGTGGAATGAGGAGTCATATTGGTTTAAGGTGGAGAGAGGTGAAAACCAATATAATTACTTTGGAAAAGAGTTTTTCACTTTCTAATATTCGACTCCAAATATTCGACTCCAAGGTATATACCAAATAGGTGTGCATAAACACACCAAGAGATAAGGCAAAGAATGTTCATAGCAGCACTATTTATAAAAGCCCCAAATTGTAAGCAATTCAAATGACCATCAAAAATAGAATGTCATGGTATATATTTAGAAGTAGCACAAGGGGACCTTCTTGATACTGACAGTGTCCTATTTCCTGACCTGTGTGTTGGTTATAAGGTGTTTATTCTTTGATAATTCATTTAGCTATGTGTCGTTATTTTGTGTTTTTCTGTATGCGTGCTATATTTCACTTTAGAAAAAAAATTAAGAAAAGTGGTTCTACCTCACACCATATAGAAAAAAAAACTTTTAAAGATTTTTTTAAGTGGCTCTACCTCACTCCATGTAGATCCATCAAAATGGATCATAATCCTAAATGTAAGAGAAAAAGCTTCAGAACCCTTAGAAGATAGAAGCAAGTCTTTGTGACCTCAGAGAAGACAATAATTTCTTAGATACAAAATAATACAAACAACTAAAAAAAATAGATGGATCAGACTTCATAAAAACTTAACATTTTTGTGCTTCAAAGGACAAGAAAGTAGAAAGGCAACCCATGGAATGGGAGATCATATTTACAAGACATGTATCTGACATGGAACTAGCATCTAGAATATATTTCAAACACTCTTAAACTCCACAGTAAAAAGACAGATGATCCAATTTAGAAATGGGCAAAGGGGAAGGAAGAAGCTGAGGATGAGCTGAGGTTGATGAGAGAAGATGAATGAGGACCGGTGAAGCACCGGTTTGTGAAGCTGTGGTAATGATAAGGCATACACTTCTGATTGCTCCATTAAAGACTGCAGTCTAGCCCTGCTCGCTATTGTTCAGTGGACAGCGTGTTGGCTCTGGCACTGAAGGGTCTCAGGTTCAATTCTCAGTCAAGGGCATGTACCTGGGTTGCAGGTTCCATCTCTGGCCCCATTCTGGGCACATGTGGGAAGCAACCAATTGATATGTTTCTCTCACATGGATGTTTCTCTCCTCTTCTCTTCTCTTCTCTTCTCTTCTCTTCTCTTCTCTTCTCTTCTCTTCTCTTCTCTTCTCTCTTCTCTCTCCTCCCTTCCGCTCTCTATAAAAAAAGAAAAAGCAGTGGAAAAAATATCCTTGGGTGAATATTGAAACTCATATTAGAAAAAATAAAAGACTATCAGAGATCACTGAGTTGTATTAAATGATGTCAAGCTTCCAGACCCAGATAACACCATAATAACAAATAAACATTTTAAAATCTTTGGGAGTTGGGTGAGGGAAATGGGCAAAAGATTTGAATGACATTTCTCCAAAGAATATATACAAATAAGCACATGGAAAGATGCTTAACATCATTTAGTCATTAGAAAAATGCAACCGTGCCTACAATGAGATGTTACTTCTCACCTACTAGGATGATGGAAATAAAAAGGATGGACAATCACAAATGTTGGACAGGAGGTGGAGACTGAAACCCTCATACCTTGTTGATGAGACTGTAAAAGGGAGTGGCCACTTTGGAAAACAGTTCGTCAGTTCCTCACCAAGTGAAACATAGACTTAAAGTGTAAGACCACCGTTAGGCATAGCCCCAAGAAAACTGAAAACTATGTCCACACAAAAAAACTTGTACATTAATGTTCCAAGTAGCATTATTTATGATAGAGAAATAGTGGAAATAACCCAAATGTCTATCAACCAATAAATGGATAAATTAAAGGTGGTATATCCATCAATGGAGTACTACTTGTCATAAAAAAGAATGAAGTACTGATACATGCTACAGCGTGAATAAACCTTGAAACATTATGCTAAGTCAGTGGTCGGCAAACTCATTAGTCAACAGAGCCAAATATCAACAGTACAATGATCGAAATTTCTTTTGAGAGCCAAATTTTTTTAAAATATATTTTTATTGATTTTTTTTACAGAGAGGAAGGGAGAGGGATAGAAAGTCAGAAACATCAATGAGAGAGAAACATTGATCAGCTGCCTCCTGCACGCCCCCTACTGGGGATGTGCCGGCAACCAAGGTACATGCCCTTGACTGGAATGGAACCTGGGACCCTTCAGTCTGCCGGCCAATGCTCTATCCACTGAGCCAAATGAGTTTCAGCCAAAAATTTTTAAACTTAACTTCTTCTAACACCACTTGTTCAAAACAGAGTCGCCCAAGCCGTGGAGTTTTGTGGGAGAGCCACACCCAAGGGGCCAAAGAGCAGTTTGCTGACCACGGTGCTAAGTGAAAGAAGCCAGACATGAAGGGCCAAATGTTGCATGTTTCCATTTAGAGGATGTGTCCAGAAGAGATAAATCCATAAAGACAGAAAGTGGATGAATAGTTTCCAGGGACTATGGTGAAGAGGAAATGGGCAGTGACTGCTAACAGGCATGAGTTTTATTGATGGGAGTAATGATCATGTTCTGGAATTAGATAGTGGTGATGGTTGCACAAGTCTGTGAATACTAGAATACTGAAAACCACTGAAGTATAGCTTGAAAAGGGTCGGTTTATGGTATGTTAATTGTATCTTAACTAGAGGCCTTTGTGTATGTCCCTCAGCCCAGCCTGCACCCTCTCCAATCTGTGACTCCTCGAGGAATGTCCAACTGCCCATTTAGGTCCGATCCCATTAGGCAGTGGGACTAAACGAGCGGTCGGACATCCCTCTCACAATCCAGGACTGCTGGCTCCCAACTGCTCACCTGCCTGCCTCCCTGATTGCCCCTAACTGCTTCTGCCTACCAGCCTGATAACTTTCTAACCACTCCCCTTCCAGCCTGATTGATGCCAAACTGCTCCTCTGCTGGCTCGATTGCCCCTAACTGTCCTCTCCTGCAGGCCTGGTCCCTCCCAACTGCCCTCCCCTGCTGGCCATCTTGTGGTGGCCATCTTGTGTCCACCTGGGGGCAGCCATCTTTGACCACATGGGGGCGACCACTTTGTGTGTTGGAGTGATGGTCAATTTGCATATTACTCTTTTATTAGATTAGATACATTTGTTATTTGAAAAAAATAAGAAAGAAAAGTGATTGTATTTATATTCCCACTAGCAGTACAGTGAGTTCAAGTTGAGATGTGCAATTTTTAATTAATGAAGTTAGCTTTTACCTTCTCATTGAACTTTTTAAATGTATTTTTTAATGATTTCAGAGAAAAAGGGAGAGGGAGAGAGAGATAGAAACATCAATGATGAGAGAGAATCATTGATCAGCTGCCTCCTGCACACCCCCTACTGGTGATCGAGACTGCAACCCAAGCATGTGCCCTCAACTGGAATCGAACCTGGGACCCTTCAGTCCACAGGCCGATGCTCTAATCTACTGAGCCAAACCAGCTAGGGCTTCTCATTGAATTTTTTAAAATGTCTCCATCATTCATTCAAAGAATGAGTTATTGAGTGACAACTATATGCCAAGCACTAAGTACTGCTGACAGATGCAATGGGGTAGGCAAGGTCTCTGCCCTGTGGTGCTTACAATCCAGTGCTGAGGGGTGAAAAAAAAGTACTTTGTTAAAATACTTCAACAAAAGGTAAGTCTGTGCCCCAAATCACTCAGTTAGTATATAGAGGAGTCATTTATGGAAAGCAGGATCAAGTTCAACAGGATTGTAGTAGTCATATCATCCAGTGTCCTCATTCACAGAAAAGTCTGAGGCTCAGAGAGGTCACACTGCCCAGTGACACATGGCTATAACACATTGTCACAAACGTACAAGCATCTCAAGTTTGGGAGCCTAAGGGGATCCTAGAAACTCTCAAGGTCAATCCATGTAACACCTTTCAGCTTAAGATGCCCTTCAGATATGGGGATGCCCTCCAACATGCATTCCACACTGTTCATTGCTGCTTGCCGCGTGCTAGGCATTGTGCTGGGAGCCCGGCAGTGACCAATGATGAGAGAGTATCATAGATCGGCTGCCCCTTGCATGCCCCACACTGGGCATCGAGCCTGCAACCTGGGCATGTGCCCTGACCGGGAATGGAACCGTGACCTCCTGGTTCAACCACTGAGCCACACCAAACAGACTTGAATCTGTATTTTTTAAATATATATATATATATATATATATATATATATATATAATTGATTTCATAGAGGAAGGGAGGGGGAGAGAGAAATAGAAACATAAATGATGAGAGAGAATCATTGATTGCCTCCTGCACACACCCCCTTGGGGATCGAGCTCGCAACCTGGGCATGTGCCCTGACCGGGAATCGAACCGTTGACCTGTTGGTTCCTGGGTTGATGCTCAACCACTGAGCCACACTTGGCTGGGCAAGGAATCTGTATTTTTAATGCTTCCCTCAGGCAACTATGGTGAGCAGCCAGGTTTGGGAACCATAACCTAGTGTATCCCACACCTTGGCTTTTAGAGCTAAGATAAGCAAGACCCAGAAAGACTCACTCAATCCCACAACTAGATAAAATATGTTTAATGCCCAAACCTGGGAATAGCTGTGTGTGCGCGCGCACCTGTGCATGCGTGTGTGTGTGGGGGTGTGTGTGTGTGTGCATGCCAAAACCCTGGATAGAACCAGGAAGGCAAAGCATTTATTCATTCATCAAGCAAATATTGAACACCTACCCAGTGCAGGATGCTAGCAGCAAGGGATGCAGCGAACACAAGACAATATCTTTCTCACTTTCCTGCGGCTTACATTTGGTGGGAGTGGGGGTGCGAGCAGGGAGAAAGCCAGGAAAGAAAGAAACAAAATAATTTAAATTCCGATAGTGGGAAGTATGACAAAGTGAGGCCAAACGGGTACCAAGTCAGTGGAAGATAATCCCTTAGGTTGAACCATATAAAATTGTCAGTATTTGACATTTTTGATCTACAGAAACAGCGGCATCATGTGGTTGAGCTTTACACACAGGAGTTAGGGAGAGGTTGAGTCTCTCTCCCCGGGGAAAATAGTCTCATAAGATGGGGCTGATCTGAACATGAGAGTGACAGATGCAAGCTGCGAGGGTTTCAGCAGGACAGTCTCTGCGGGGGGACGGGGGGGGGGAGAAGCTGGGCAGAGGCGCCATTCCCTCCAGATACGCATGGAACGCAGCGTAAGCGCCTCGCAGCCCTAAACGTGAAATGCAGTCACCGTTCCCAACAAAGTTACTTACACTTCCATCACAGAGCCAGTTGCGCCGGCCGGTGTGGCTCAGTCGGCTGGAGTGTTACACCATGCACCAGAGGCCCGGGTTCAGTTCCCGGGCAGGGCACACGTCTAGGTTGCAGGTTCCATCCCTCGTTGGGGCTTGTACAGGAGGCAACTGGTCCATGTTCTCTCTCACATCCATGTGTCTTTCTCTCCCTCTCTCTCCTCCTCTCTCTCTCTCTAAAATCAATAAGCATATCCTCAGGTGAGGATTAAAACACATTAGAGTCAAGAAAAAACATGAATAATAAAAAATCAAATACTTCCCCACAAAGATTCACGCTAGACCATTGCTGCAAACATGCTGCCAAAACTTGCCCGTTTTGAGTCTGCGATCCAAATGCCTCCCTTCCTGTAACTTTAGCCGTCATCTCCTCAGTCGGGTGACCCTGCTTCCTGCCCAGAACCTCCACCATTCGCTCTCCATCGACTGTACACCAGTTATTTACCAGCC
This sequence comes from Antrozous pallidus, assembly GCA_027563665.1. Lineage (NCBI taxonomy): Eukaryota > Metazoa > Chordata > Mammalia > Chiroptera > Vespertilionidae > Antrozous > Antrozous pallidus. Next base: position 14,442,324 of record CM050510.1, read on the forward strand.
TCACCCCCTTCTTCCCTCAGTTCGCTTCCTTAGGGTGCCCGTGCGTCTGTAACTGTCCCCGGTTCCAGATCAACAGATGGAAAACGAATGACTAAATGATGACTCCCCGAGTTTTGCTTTGTATTTAAGGTTACGTGAGGCTCTAATAGACTGTTCCAAGTAACTGACTTAGGAATTGAAGTACAGGTTTGTTCCTGGGTGAGCCACCTGCCGCGGGGAGATTCCTGTCCCCTGGGCACCGTTAAGCTCCAGCTCACAAAGATAAGCCTTTCAATATTAGAGGTGAGCCCTTGTTTGCTCAACATGATTAAACTCCATAACAGTGTCGGTCCCCCGGGTAAGGTCTGGCTTGCCCCATGGCCCAGACCCCCCCCCCCGGCTCCCCAACAGCTCTGTGTTCTGTGGAAATGGTGCCACATTTCCCACATTGTCCCGTGTGTACCTGGAAGCCCTTAGGTTTCCCATCTATCTTTTTCTGCAGAGGAAATAGCCCCTTCAGCTTTTGCTCAGGGGCTCAAATTTCCAGCCCCCGAAGTACCGCCTCGCCATACATCTATAGGACTCAGGAGCTGTCTCTTCCAGTGTGTGCATGATGCAGGCCTTTTGCTCATTTTCTTCTCTGCTTCTGTTATTCATGTGTGATGAAATTTTACTCCTCTGTAACATTTCCTTCCATGTCTGGGAAGAATACGAATGCTTACATTTGTTTAGTGCTTTGCAGTCCACAAAATGGCATTATATATATACACACACACAAACTTATTTTAGCTTCTTAACAGTCCTGCCCAATAGATTTCATGATTCTCTTTCTCCAGCTAAGCAATGATAAATGACTTGTCTGCCATCACACAGCCAGAGAGTACATCAATTGGGTATTGAGTCCAGCCTCTGACTCTCTGTCCAGAGTTGTTACTGTTAAACCCATCAGAGAATGCTAATTTCCCACTTTGCTCTCTATTAGAAGTCACAGGAGGATGGAAGAGTGGTTTCCGGACACGATGTTTAGAAGTATTTAAATCTGTGGGCCACTGGCTCAGACATTCCACCTTGGCAGCTTGGCTGGCTGTGGCATTCACCTTTGGGTTTCCTTCTTCCTTCCTTCCTTCCTTCCTTCCTTCCTTCCTTCCTTCCTTCCTTCCTTCCTTCCTTCCTTCTTTCATTCCTTTTTTCCTTCCTCCCTTCCTTTCAATATTGGAAGGAAGGAAGGAAGGAAGGAAGGGAAGAAGGGAAGAAGGGAGGAAAGAAGGGAGGGAGGGAAGAAGAGTATATTTTGGGGTGCAAGGCCATATAGTTGTTTGTTTCTTTCTTTCTTTCTTTCAAAATTCTTATAAGACTTTTTATGAGCCAAACTGATGACCTATTCAGGGGAGAAAGATATCAAAAGCTCTGAGGATACACTTTGTGAGAAATGTATATCTTCAAATGTATTGCCCCTTCTAGGGGTAATCATGTATCTCTCATTGAATTCTGTCCACTGAGTCATGGTGTGGGAATCACCCAAACAAGCAAACTAAAGTCAATGTCTACTTGTGCTTTACAACCTTCAAAGTATTTCATAATCCTCCCTTCATGTGGGAGGAAAGTAACAATATCAAAAACCCCACTTTACAGATGAGAAGACTAAGGGTCGAAGTGCACCTCTGAGAAACCTTTCAAGATCACACTATTGGAGGCTTAGAAGGAGAAAGTATCTTCTGGTTCCAAATCTTATGCACTTTCTAGACAGATTGGTTATGAACTATATATATATATATGCCCTAATATGCAAATTTTCCATGTGGGAGTTCGACCAGGAGACCAATTACTCCCTGTGACATGTGCTGACTACCAGGGAGTGGTACAGAACAAAGGGAGGCCCCAGCTGGCAGCTGGAAGGAAGGCTGCGATTGGCCCTGATAGCTGGCCAGGCTTAGGGACCCTACCTGTGCACGAATTTCGTGCACCAGGCCTTTAGTTTGTCTATAATGATACTAATTAACATGTACACTGTGCTTTGAAGTTTTATGTGGCTTGTTCACATACAGTTCACTTAATCTTCAACAACCCCTGAGAGTTGAAACTGTTATTAATTATCCCAATATTGTTTTTAAATTCTTAGCCATATTATCATTATACCCTTTCACTTTTGACTAGTAAGTGCAACTTCCAAGAACATTCATTTATTTATTCATTCAAAAGATGTTGTTGAGCATCTAGGTGTCGGACCCAGCACTTGTTACAATGGTCAGACCAGAATTCTATGCTGCTGCTCTCTGGATACACCGTTACCAGAACTGGGACATGGTATTTGTGATTAGTGGAGAAATGGCAGAGGCAGAGAGACCTGCCTGATGCTTTGTCATCAGAAATGGGGTGACTACTTCTACAGAAGGGAAGTGACCAACCACAGGGTAAAAAAAAAGGCAGCCTCACAAATGGCATCAGATGATTCAATTAGTGTCTATTTCCACAGAAAATAGATTTCATATGTGCAGCCAGAAAGGGAACATTAGCCTAGCCTTGGCTTATGAGTCCCGTCCTTACACAAAGATACCAGTCATCCTGAGTGATGTCCTTATAAAATGCTGAGAATAATATTACAGGCCATGGTTATTGAATTGATAAACGATTAAAGGTTGGCTATGGAGCTCTCCTATGACCGGGTTCAAGTGCTCACGGCCCCATGCAGAGGAAAACCAGTAGTGCAGTATTTCCACGAGTAAGAGAGAAAGCAGAACAGCCACACACTCATTTCTTCACTTCTTCCTTCCCCGCTTTTCCTGTCTTTTCTCTACAGCTACCCCATGAAGAAAGGTCAGAGATTGAACAGGGACAACAAGAGACTAAACTGAAAAGGCAGTACTGACCTCGGTGGCCTGGGGAGACTGGATTCCACTGGGGAAATGACAGGGTGGGCGGGGTTCTCAATTTGCCTTCATATTTTATTTTCATCCATAAGAGGGCCACTCACCACTGATCCTATTGTTTATGGCCACCCTGACTGCCACCAAGATGCTGTACAATTTGCCAGGAGGAGAAATGCCTTGATTCTTGTCGTCTTCCGATGAGAATTGCAGCTGGGAGGGGCCAGTGGGGGCTACGGGAAGCATTCACACACCCTGAGGACAGCCTTCAAAACTAGTGCCTTTCCAGAGTCCCTGGGGCCGCATAGGGCAGAGCTAACGCTGTCTGCTTGGCCCGGAGACTCCGCCCACCCAACCTGAGCACAGCTGAGCTTCACAGACAATTGGCCTGGAGGTAAACCCTCCAAGTGCTAACAACGATTAACTGAGCTTAACTTCAGCCAGACTGTGCAGCCCATATCCACCTCAGGTAACGGGGGAGGCTGAGCCACTATCCCTAGTGGGAAGTCTACCACACAAAGCTAATTGACCAACTCAGGGAAGCAGCCACCATGCAGCAACATGGAAAGAAATCAGATGTGAAAGAAATGGAGGAAAAAAAACGACTGGACATGGAATTCAGAACCACGGTTATAGGGTTTTTTAAGAGGCTCCAACAAAAGATCGAGGCCTATAAGGAAATAAGCAAGACCACAAAGGAAATGAATGAGTCCTACAAGAAAATGAACAACACCCTCAAGGATATAAACGAGAGCTGCAAAGAAATTATCAAGACCAACGTGGAAATGAATGAGTCCTACAAGGAAATGAAAGAAACCCTCAAGGATATAAAGCAGACTCTCAAGGATATGAAAAAGGACCAACCAGAAATTAAACATACACTGACTGAAACAAAAAATATTATACAAAGACCTAAAAGTGCCCTGGAGCACCCCAAGAACCAAGTTAAAGATTTGAAATACAAAGAGGTAAAATCCACTCAGCTGAAAAAGCAAGAAACCAAAAGAATCCAAAAAATTGAAGGTAGTGTAAGGGGCCTCTGGGACAACCTCAAGCATACCAACATCCGAATTATAGGGGTGCCAGAAAAAGCGAGAGGCCAAGACAATGAAAACCTATTTGAAGAAATAGTGACTGAAAACTTCCCACACCTGGTGAAAGAAATTGACTTAGGAGTCCAAGAAGTGCACCGAACCCCAATATATAGGAACCCTAAGAGAACCACACTGAGGCACATCATAATTAAAATGCCAAGAGCAAAAGACAAAGAGAGAATATTAAAAGCAGCAAGAGAGAAACAGTTGGTTAACTATAAGGGAGCACCCATACGACTGTCAGCGGATTTCGCAACAGAAACGATGCAGGCCAGACGGGAGTGGCAATAAATATTCAAAGTGATGAACAGCAAGAATCTGCAACCAAGATTACTCTATCCAGCAAAGATATCATTCAGAATTGAAGGTCAGATGAAGTGCTTCGCAGATAAGAAAAAGCTAAAGGAGTTCATCACCACCAAACCAACATTATATGAAATGCTGAAAGATATTCTTTAAGAAGAGGAAGAAGAAAAGGTAAAAATATAAATTATGAACAACAAATACACATCTATCAACAAATGAACATAAAAATCAAGTGAATTGATAGGCTGTTGAACAGGATAGACTGGTGAATATAACAGAGACATGGACATAGAGAGGGAATGGACTGACAATTCTTGGGGAGAAAAGGGTTGTGGGAAGTGCAGCAAGAGACTGGACAAAAATCGAGCAACAATGGGAGAGGACAGTGGGGAGGGGGAGGTGAGGGTGGAGGGTGGGATAGGTACAGGGTGGAGGGGAGCTATAGGGGGATAAAAAGGGGAAACAATGTAATTAATAAACTGAACAATAAAGATTAAAAAAAAATTAAAAGGCATAAAAAAAAAAACAAAAAACTAGTGCCTTTCCAGCAATCATTTAGGGGTTATTCTGACATGAAAAAGCAGAAGCAGCATGAAAGCAAGACTGTGAAGAGTGGAAAGAAGGCTGACGAAGAGCACCCGTGCTCTGTGTGTTTGCCCTGTACCCACATGAGCCCACATGCTGCCCAACTAATGGCACAGGTCCTCCTGCGCTGGCCAGTCTGTCTGCCTCTCCAGATCCACTCTCCACCGAGCCCTCACCCCAGGAGGCCAACCCAGCTGACTGCGCCAGTGGGGCTCCCTTACCAAGGCCTCAATTTGTGCTAAGCCAATGGCTGCCACGAGCAGGAGATCCCCCACCCCCAACCCCCTCTCTGCGGGGCCAGGGTTTCACAGGGCTTGCTAACTGAAAGCCACAGTAACTCCTACACCTGTGGTTGTGCCCAGTTCCCAGTAACCACTCCCTCTCCTTTGCTCTTCAGGCTGGGGGTGATAACCTGGGAGTTGCTTGACCCCCACACCCCATGCTTCACTAACCCTTGTTGGTTTTTCTAAATAGCCCTTTATTAAATGTTATTCAATGGCCTCCTTTGACAGTGCCACCTGATTTTAGGCAGGCCCCTAACCATTATTCCATCCCAAAGCTTGCTCCACTGAGACTCTCCCTCTTCCCCCTCCTCTCCTCTGTTCCTCTCACTATAAATTCAAAGCTCCTAATCTTTTCCCTGCCGGTTCCCTTAATACTCATCTGGGTTCATTTTAATTAAATTACATGAAAGCAATACACCCTAAGGCAGATCTTCCTCATCTTAATTCCCCACCCCACCCCCACTCGGAGTGGGCATTGTAACGAGAAGTGGGCAAGGAGAACAGGGAAGGGTGTGGCTGTAGGTCCTGGATTGAAAAGGTACAGCTGTTTCTGTGTGTGTGTGTGTGTGTGTGTGTGTGTGTGTGTGTGTGTGTGTGTCGCAGTGCATGGCCACAAGTTGATTAGGGAGAAAGAGATGGAAACATCAGTGATGAGAGAGAATCATTGGTTGGCTGCCTCCTGCATGTCCCCTACTGGGGATTGAGCCTGCAACCCGGGCATGTGCCCTTGACTAGAATTGAACCCGAAACCCTTTAGTCCGCAGGCCAATTATCTAACCACTGAGCCAAAACGGCGATAAGTTGATTTTTAAGGTTGTCAGTTTCTCTCTGCAGCACAGGAAATGGCAGCCCTGTGCTCTAGGTCATGGTGAACCAGAGACGTGGCCCCTGGTCACCTGAGGGTGGGCACCTCTGGGCTGCCATGGCCGAAAGCTGTGGGGGGCGCCCCCAGGCAAGACACCTTGAAAATTCTTTAAATCTTTGTCCGGCTGAATCCGAGGCGCCTGGCAAAACAGCATCTTGGAAAAACACGCTTCACCAGTGTGGCTGAGGCTGACGTGTTTATCAGCTTGGCCTTAACTTTGCCTCAGGTGTCGGGGAGAGGGCCTTGATATGTAAATGCAGTCTTGCCCTGGGAATGGGGGAATGAATAGGGCCTGGGCCCACCGAAACTCCTTTGATCCTAACGTTGGAGAAACCCCTTTTTGTATTGTGGAATATAAATAAACCGCTGCTGTTTGGGTTTGGGATTCCTGTTTCTCTATCAGGGAGAACAGAGTTTCCACCAAGCCCCAGCTTTTTACTTTTATATTTCTGCGTCTTCTGTATTTCATTTTTCTTCATCCCCAGCTCCTCTACTCAGAAACTGAACCCAGTCTCTCTCCACGTGGGAGAGAAAAACACCTATAGAAAGCTGTGGATGTCCTGGACCTTGGAAGGTCTTGACCTTGAGGTGTCCACTGCTATAGCCTCCAAAATGCATGGACAGGCTAGATGGCCCTGGCCTGTTTGCTGGAAGCTGGCCCTTCGGGGCTGGCTCTTTATTTGGGTTGTCATCGTCTTGGGCCACCAGCTGAGACTGCCTTGTCCTACTCTCCAGTGCTTTCCCTCTGGGGCTGTGCTTGGGCTCTTTGGGCCCCGAGGGGACCAAGGAATGTTCTCAGCAACCCCGAGCGCTGGAGGGCCAGAGGCTGGAGGGAAAATGGCTAGTGTCAGGGGTCCTCCCGGGGTACAGGCCTGGGGTGTTCTCCCCAGGACAACGCTTGGGATACTGCCAGCTAGACAGTCTTCTCCCAAGGTGACTTCTTCCAGGTGCCGGCCTGTCCGCTCTCTCCCCACTGACCACGCTTGGCATTTTCTTAGCTGAGGACCTGTTGGGAGAAGAGAGAACCAGTTCTCCAGCAAACTCACTTTGTACGGTTATAGTTAGTGTGCAAGGAATAGAGGCCAGGAAGGCACAAGGCCCACCATGGATGCCCCGTCTAGATGTGTCTTCAGAATCATTCAAATCATTCAAATTGACTTTCTTCTTCGAAGAACATGCCTCTCCTCACGAGCTGTGACTCAAGGAACTCAGCTGATGACAGGTTGGAGGGCTCCGAGTGTGGGGGTGGCGGGCCAGATGAGGTCAGCCCCTCACCATCCTGGGGGAAAGCTGATGTCTAGTTGCAGTCTCAGTAGCTTGGCAGGCTAAGAGTCTCTTTTTTTTTATAGTGAATTTCATTCAAAATAAATGTAAAGCAACTCAAAGCAGCTTTGTGAACAAGGCCGTCCCACTCGTTTTAATATGACCAACAAAAGGGGTTTCCCACCCAACTCCTGGGAAACTCTAAAATGTGAATGAGATTTAACCTTAATAAGAGTCATTTCTATTAGTTTTTATTTTTTTAATTCTAAATAGAATCTGCAAAAATTAGAATAAAAGGAAAAGACTTGGGGTCTTATCCCTGGAATCTATTCCCTGGGGTGGGTTCTTGAGCTGAATCTATAGTTACTTGCAGCTGGAATCAAAGATTCAGTCCAGATTCGGAGTGGGAGTTATTGTGGGAGAAGAATGCCAGCCCCCATTTGGAAGTCCTTCCATACGCTAGAGGCAGGAGCCTTTGGTCTGAAAAGGTTCAATGGAGAAAGAGAACAAATGGGCGTGTTGAGGAACTGTGGGCTTCGTTTCTAGAGCTGCTGGGGGGTTGGAGAATATAAAACCCTTCCCTTCACCGGCTCCTTTAAACATTGAGTGAAACTCAGCAAACGTCCTTTTACATAGGCAGCCGAGCTCCTAAGGAAGCAAGAGAAATCCAAAGGTCCCAATGAAAAATGGAGCGGACAACCTTGTCTGAAGCAACAACCTTTGAAGGGTGTTGTCCTTAGGAAAGGTAAGAACCAGAAACTATCCACCCATCAGCATGGGGAGACCACGAGGCAGCTGGTCTGTTCAGCCCAGACTCTGGGTGGGGGTAAGAAAGAGTAAGAGCTGATCATTTCTCGCCATGGTCTACCCTCACATGATTCTGTGACTCCGGCATGTTCTACTAAGATTTGCACATCTCGCCCTAATTGGTTTGGCTCAGTGGATAAAGAAAGCATTGGCTTTTGGGCTGAAAGGTCCCAGGTTCAATTCTGGTCAAGGGCATGTACCTTGGTGCCGGCATATCCCCGGTAGGGAGTGTGCAGGAGGCAGCTGATCGATGTTTCTAACTCTCTAGCCCTCTCTGTTCCTCTCTGTAAAAAATCAATAAAATATATCTTTTAAAAAGATTTGCACATTTCCAAGCACTTACTAGGTGCTCAAGTAATATTAATGCCATTCCTCTTTGGGACCACCAAGCTGAATCCAGACAGTGTATGAGCTTTATTTGACTCAGAGGGTTTTTTTTTTAATGGATTTGCTGAATTAGATAGCAAGAGATGTTACATATAATCCAAGTATCCAAAATCACTTTTAGAAATTTGAAGCTCCCATCACCCACACCCCCACTTGTCAACAGCCGTGCCTTCGGATGCAGTGCCCACCCCGAGTTGGTCCCTGTCTCCCCTCTTCCCCTCACGCTCACACCGAACACTCTCATTTTCTGTGTCCCCTGTCTGGTCCCGTCGGCACTGCACTTTGACGTTGCTCTAAGAATGTATTCCCTGCCCTGGCTTACAGCCTAAAATAACTCCTCAACAACTCAATGTTTACGGAAAAAAGAGTCTTATCTAAGGGCACATAAGTCACAAAATGTCAAAAACTAAAATCCCCTACTGTTGGTAATAGTTCAGTTTTAACTGGTTACCAAGGTAACACTACCAAATATTTGCAATTATTCCAAATTTTCTTTCTAGATATTCCTCCCTCTGCATCCTATTAGTGAAAAATTATCTCCTAATCATATCCTGCTTCAAATTACAGGACATCACAAGACAGCCTCTGAAATTATAATTGTTTCTGTGTCCTTAATCTTCAGGAACTTGAATAATTCTCTAAAACAGATTGTAATAGGGAATTAACTTTTATATCTTTCGGTTATTGTTTGCCTGAACCATGAAGCAAAGTTCTTTTGAGGCTTTTGGTTCTGATATGTTTCAGGAGGTTTGTTAGTGGTTCGTTTAAAATTTCTTATCACCTTTATAATTATAATTTCTTCATGCAATTATCTAGTTTCAATGAAAAAAAGAGATGTAACTGCTGTCGAATTTTATACTGCTGGCCTATTTGCTTTGTGTTAGCCAGAGTCTGGCAGACTTTGCAAAACAAAATGAAACCTCGCCCTAAAACTTTTAACACAATAGTCAAAATACACTAGTTATTTGCTGTGCCAAAAATCTCCACTCTAATGTTCTAATACAACAGAGCTGAGGGAAAGAATATACACAACTTTTTCAAAAGGGATTCTGAAGTCATTAAAATTCACTTCTCACCAATGATTGGAGAGGAATATCTCAAGAAGAATACCTCAAAAGCACCTGGAAAATTTTCAAGATCCTCTGTAGGGTATAAAGCAGTATTGAAAGAAGGAGTTCTTACCATTTGCAACAACATGGATGGAGATGGAGAGCATTATGCTAAGTGAAATAAGCCAGGCAGAGAAAGATAAATACCACATGATCTCACTCATTTGTGGAATATAATGGACAACATACGCTGATGAACAAAAATAGATCCAGAGACAGAGAAACATCAATCAGAACGTCAAACCTCAGGGAAGGTAGGGGACCGTGGGGGTAAGGGGGAGAGATCAACCAAAGGACTTGTATGCATGCATATAAGCCTAACCAATGGACACAGACAACAGGGGAGTGGGGGCATGAATGGGAGGTGGGGGGAGATGGGGGAATAAGGACACATATATAATACCTTAATCAATAAAGAAATAAAAAAATAGATACAAAAAAAGTCACTGCATGTTATTTGAACTTAATTTTGAGTAGGCAGTACACCTACTCAATCCAGAAAACTTTATTTGCTGAGTTAGCGATGAAAAATTTCAAAGGCCTTTTTCTACTGCCCCTCAAAATTCTTGTGCTCTTTCATCATTTTTCACTTGTGCCTTCCTCCACTTCCTCTTATCTTTTCTCAGCTTTCTCCCCAGGAAAAGGACGGGGGCCTCTCAGACCTTCTGGTTCTTTCTCGTCTGTATGACAGCCGCCGTTCAGAGACAAAACAGCGCCTCGGCCAGCCACTAAAACGCGGATGCGCTGGGGGAGGCTGTCTTGCTGCATGACAAAACACAGCTTTACTTTAGACAGCTACTTGCAATGAACACACCTTTTCGTTATTTATAAAACTGTCTCTATTTCTGTCGGGTAAGGCGGCCTCGAGAAAATAGCAATAGAAGCGATGTGGCTGGCAGCAGGGGTCACTGAGGCCCCGGGGTGCTCCCCTGTCCTCTGGTGTGTCGCCGCGCTGACCACTCCCCGTCGCTTCCGCCAGGGCTCCCTGCTCCCTTTCTCCTTCAGGTCCCCTGCCTCACCCCGAAAGCATTTCCGCGCGCAGCCCCCGCGGCAGGGAAACCCTGGAAAGCTGAGGCCAAGGAAGGTGTCATCCCAGCGGGCCGAGGGCCTCTGTGCAGCGGGGAGGCTGCTGCAGGCCCGCCCCACGCGGAGAAGGAAAACGCATGGCCTCCGAGGAAGCCTTCTCACGTGCACAACGCGGGTAGCTGCCCCGGGAGACCCGCAGACAGGTCAGCCCGGGACGCAAGGCCGCCCCCGCCGCCCCCCCAAGCCACGGGCCCCAGCCTGCGGAGGGCGTGCCCCGGCCCGGGAGAGCCGGGAGAGCCCGGGAGAGCCGGGAGAGCCGGGCGCGGAAAACTCCAGCAAAGCGGTTGGGGATTTGCTGCGTCACAGGTGAGGCCGCGGGGCTGCCGGCTCGTGAACGAGAGAACGTGCTCAGAGCTCCACAGCTCTGTGACAACGCGGCTCTGTGACAACGCAGCTCTGTGACAACGACGCAGGCACCGTCTACACTTTGTTTCAGCCTAAAACACACAAGCGCCAGCCTTGACATGCAGAGCTGCGTTCCTTTCTGTCAGTGTGCGTCCGTCCCTGGGACTCGGAGTTACCTCTCCTGTCCTGCAGGGGCCATACCCACAATGCATTGCCTTCAACGTCCAGGTGAGGAGCCGCTGAAGTGGAGCAGACACAGGAGAATGTAGTTTTCTGCAACATTTCCACCATCTCCTTTCAATCTTTTACAATTGTGCCCACACCAAATTAAAAGCAGCTTCCTCCTCCCCCTCCCCCCCTCCCCTCTCCCCCCCTTCTCCCCTCCCCCTCCCCCTCCCCCTCCTCCACCCCCTCCTCCTCCTCCTCCTTTAGCAACTTGTCTTGTTAAACCTTCTCAAAGTCCTATTTTAGGCTTCAATAGTGTATTAGTTTCCCACTGCTGCTGTAACAAATTACCACAATCTTAGCCGCTTAAAACCAGTGGTCGGCAAACTCATTAGTCAACAGAGCAGTACAATGACTGAAATTTCTTTCGAGTGCCAAATTATTTATTTACTTATTTATTTTTATTTTTAAATATATATTTTATTGATTTTTTTACAGAGAGGAAGGGAGAGAGATAGAAAGTCAGAAAGATCGATGAGAGAGAAACATTGATCAGCTGCCCCCTGCGCACCCCTCCTAGGGATGTGCCCGCAGCCAAGGTACATGCCCTTGACTGGAATCGAACCTGGGACTTTTCAGTCTGCAGGTCTGCAGGCCAATGCTCTATCCACTGAGCCAAACCGGTTTCAGCAAGAGCCAAATTTTTTAAACTTAAACTTCTTCTAATGCCACTTCTTCAAAATGGACTCACCCAGGCAGTGGTATTTTGTGGAAGAGCCACACTCAAGGGGCCAAAGAACCACATGTGGCTCTCGAGGTGCAGTTTGCCGACCACTGGCTTCAACCAATACCCATCTCACTGGTCTGCAGGTCAGAAGTTCAGAGGGCTCCATGTAGAGTCCCACAAGGCTGCCTCCACCTGCCTGCTGCCTGTTAGGCTGCATCACTGAAAGACTTACAAGGGATAGGTTCGCAGTGAGTCACCTGGTAGGGAAAAGTGGTGTTCCCCAAGTTGATACAGGCTCCAGCTCAGTGCCAGTGCCGGGTCTGAGGCCACTCAGTGAAAGTCCCAGGGATACAAGTCCAGTCACCACCCACTGGGTGCTTGCATACCTTTGTGGTAAGGGGGGGGTCACTGGGAGTCATCCGGGTGAGGCCAGCAGAGTTCATCAGGCCCTAATAGACCAAGCTTTGGCCATGTGACTGGAAGGCATGGCACTGTGTGCCAGGGGAAAATCTCTCCCATCCTAGACAGAGCCACACGATTCAATCTGCCCCAGAGTCTGCCAGGAGCCCCATCTCAGCAGGGCAGGGCCACTGGCAGCCAGGACAGGGGTGATACTTGTCAGGCTTGGGGGAAGGTGGTGGGTGTGGCTCTACATGGATTGGTTTCAATAAATACAGTTGGCCCATCGCATCCTCAGGTTTTGCATCTGATGTTGGGAATCTGTAGATGTGGGTGCAGGTAGGGGCGACTGTATGTATGCCATTTATATAAAGGACTTGAGTACCTGAGGATTTCAGTATCTGTGGGGGTCCGGAAAACAATCTCCAAGGACACCAAGGAACAGCGGTAGCTAAGTTTTTAGGGAGTCAAAAGTTATATGTGGCCAAAACCAGTTTGGCTCAGTGGATAGAGCGTCAGCCTGTGGACTGAAAGGTCCCAGGTTCGATTCCAGTCAAGGGCATGTACCTTGGTTGTGGGCACATCCCCACTAGGGAGTGTGCAGGAGGCAGCTGATCGATGTTTCTCTCATCGATGTTTCTGACTTTCTACCCCTCTCCCTTCCTCTCTGTAAAAAAAAAAAAAAAAAAAAAATCAATACAATATATATTTTTTAAAAGTTATATGCGGATTTTTGTCTGCACAGGGGTCAGCACTGAAATGCCCACGCCGTTCAAGGGTCAGCTGTACCACAAACGTGTCAGTATGTTTTCCCAAGAGACGGTGAGTATTGGCCTGTTAAATGTGAGCTGGTTAAGAACAACCTGCAATGCACGAGGCATTGAAGCCATGCGATCATTTTGGTGGATGCTGATTAGACGCTCTGAGTGGTTGGGGATAGCTCTGATGGCATTTTCTGAAGGGTAATTGGATGGGGCCCAGGCTCTCTGGCAATCCTCCCAGATTAACGTATCTAAAATGTCCTCTTTGTGGCTGATCGTTTTCTCTAGAGGTTTAATCCTCTGGAACTGCCTGGGCTGGAGGTGGCGAAAGAAATAAGAACAACCTCCAGTGTCAGGAGGGCCAGGTTTGGGAGTGGGGCCCGCTGGCCTTTGACATTTTTCCTGCCATTGTTTTCAGCCTGTGTTCAGAATGACACGAGGCTGCCCATTTCTTGATTCTGCTGGTTCATGTTGTGTTTCCTGCTTGAAATTACTTAGGTTTCAGCTCTCTCCTCTCTGCTAAGTCTCACCACCCAGCCACATGCTTCACCAGCTTTGAAATGTCTCCTCTTGTCTCTGCTTCTGTGACATCGGAAACAGAGCCCCTTATTTTGCACGCCGTGCATTTTTCAGAATGACTACACACGATTTGAACATTTCACTGAGTTTATTGGGCATGTAACTTGACACTTCCATCTCATTGTTAAAATGTTCTCAATATGTACTGAGTTTCGGGAGAGCAAATATAATTTTTCCCTATATAAATATCGGCCACAAAAGTCTCAGGTTGTAATATAGTTATGCACTATGAAATTTGAATATTAAAAATCAAGAAGCGCCGAAACCAGTTTGACTCAGTGGATAGAGCGTTGGCCTGGGGACTGAAAGGTGCCAGGTTTGATTCCGTTCAAGGGCATGTACCCTGGTTGCGGGCACATCCCCAGTAGGGGGTGTGCAAGAGGCAGCTGATCAATGTTTCTCTGTCATCGATGTTTCTGACTTTCTATCCCTCTCCGTTCCTTTCTGAAAAAAAAATAAATAAAATATATTTTAAAAAATAATAAAAATCAAGACGCAATTTATTGATAAAACATTGACTAGAGAGGCTTTCTGTCGTATATGTTTCTTTGTGAGAAGAAAATTTGTTCTACTCAAAGGAAGGCAGGAAAGGAGCAGGCCCAAACCATCAATCAGACATCCTTAGCACTGCCAACAGGGTGAGGGAGGCTGCTGTCACCACTGTGCTCGCCAGCCATGACCCTGGCTTCTGGCTGAGTGGTGCGCCCCCTGTGGGAGCGCACTGACCACCAGGGGCAGCTCCTGTGATGAGTGTCTGCCCCCACAGTGGTCAATGTGCATCATAGCGGCCGGTCATTCCACCATCTGGTCGGTTTGCATATTAGCCTTTTATTATATAGGATATTATTTTATATTGGTTTCAGGTGTACAGCATAGTAGTTAAACAATCAGATACCTTACAAAGTGTTTCCCCTGCTATTTCTAGTACCCACCTGGGGCGGGGGGTGTCCCTCCGTGCAGCCTGCACCTTTCTCCAATCTGGGACCCCTCAAGGGATGTCCAACTGCCCATTTAGGCCTGATGTCCACGGGAAGTCGGACATCCCTCTCACAATCCAGGACTGCTGCTCGTCTGCTTGCCTTCCTGATTGCCCCTAACTGCTTCTGTCTGCCAGCCTGATCACCCCCTTACTACTACCCTGCCAGCATGATTGATGTCTAACTGCTCCCCTGCCAGCCAGTGTGCCCCCAACTTCCCTCCTCTGCTGGCCTGGTCACCCCTAACTTCCTTCTCTGCCAGGTTGGTCACCCCTAACTGCCCTCCCCTGCAGGCTTGATCGCCCTCAACTGCCCTCCCTTGCAGGCCTGGTCCCTCCCAACTTCCCTCCCTTTTAAGCCTGTTCCCCCCTAACAGCCCTCCCCTAAAGGTCTGAAAACCCCCAACTGCCCTCCTCTGCTGGCCTGGTCAACTCTAACTGCCCTCCTTTGCAGGTCTGGTCCCTCCCAACTGCCCTCCCCTGCTGGCCTGATCGCCCACAACTGCCCTCCCTTGCAGGCCATCTTGTGGTGGCCAACTTGTGTCCACATGGGGCAGCCATCTTATGTGTTGGAGTGATGGTCAATCTGCATATTACTCTTTTATTAGATAGGATAGAGGCCTGGTGCAGGGTGGGGGGCCAGCTGGTCTGCCCTGAAGGGTGTCCCGGATCAGGGTGGGGGTTCTCTTGGGGCGTGGGGTGGTCTGGGCGAGGGGCTTGTAGTGGTTTACAGGCCAGCCATGCCCCCCAGCAACTCAAGCAGAGGCCCTAGTATCTGGGATTTATTTATCTTCTACAATTAAAACTTTGTAGTCTGGAGCAGAACTAAGCCTTCTGCTCACTACATGGTGGCAGCCATTTCTGATGGAATTTATTTACCTTTTGTAATTGAAACTTTGTAGCCGGGAGTGGAGGCCTAGGCCAGCCAGGGCTGCAGAAGCTTGGCTTCCTCCATCGCCAGGAGCAATTCTAGCCTCTGCTCTCTCCAGCTTTGTGGCTGCTGCCATTTCTGTTGGGATCTATAATTGAAACACTGTAGCATTAAGTGGAGACTTAGGTGGCAAGGATAGGCAGAAAGCTTGGCTTCCTCCATTGCTGGGGAAACCGAAACCTCCCTCCTGCTCTCAGTGGCCATAGCCATCTTGGTTGTGGTTTATTTGCATATTCGCTCCTGATTGGCTGGTGGGCATTGTGTAGGTATGGTCAATTTGCATATTACTCTTTTATTAGATAGAATTATTGAGTATATTTCCTATGTCGTACTTTAGATCCCATGACTATTTTGTACTTCTCAATCCCTTCACCATTTTCACCCAGTCCCCCAAATCCCTTTACCTCTGATAATCACCAGTCCATTTCCCACATCTATGGGTCTGTTTCAATTTTGTTTGTTCATTTATTTTGTTCTTTTGATTCCACATATAAGTGAAATCATATGGTATTTGCCTTGTAATTGGCTACATTTAGTTGAATTCCTGTCAAGTTCATCCTGCTTACAACTTTGTCTACAAAATACTGTGCTACATTTTAACATTCAGGAAGAATAGCATTTAGAACTGCCCAGACTTTGAGACCCTGACTTATCTAACAAAACCTTAGAAATTCAAAATGATCGCCAAATTTTAAAAATTGAATAGAAGCATGGGGAAATAGAGTTGAAAAACCTCTCAGAAAGTAGAACAAATAAACAGAGAGGAGGAAATATGAGAATAATAAGGTCAATCAATATCCCATTCATTATAATTACAATTAAAGAACAGAAAGAACAGGGGGGAAATAAAGAAATCGTGTTAGAATTGATTTTTACTGAATTCTTGTGTCTGTGGTAATGTTTGTAATGCTTCTAAGGCCATACCAACAAATACAACACCATATCAGCAGTTAAAATCTGGGGGGGCAACTAATGAGTGTAATTTCAATATGAATGTTAATTAGTGTTTTTCTTTACATTATTGAATAACACAAAAGTGAACTAATGAAGAGGTATGTCTGAATGTCACTTATTTGTCAATTATGTGAGAAGCTTCCTTGTTGACTTGGGTAATAGTTTTCAAATACTGGAAGAATATTTTCTCATTTTTCTATGCTCTTTACAATGTAACGGTTACAGATGTGATACATTTTTAAGTTTAATCTGCATTATTAACATTTTCTTCATTACTTCCTAAATCTAGAAAAATCAACAAAACTGCAGCATTTGTCAATTTCTGTGGTACCCACGAAGCCGGCCACCATGACCCACTTCAAAAATGCTAGCCCTGAATGCAGAGTTGGGAAGAGATATACAAGAACATACATATACCATATCTATATGTTATATTTTCCCAACATGTAGATGCAATGTACATAAACAACCTGAAGAACATGGATACTTATAGTAAAATTACTGGAAGTTTTGAGTACCTTTTAGTATAATTTATTTAATGATAAGTTTATATAATTAAAAGCTTACTGATGCCCGTGTTTAACACTGGCTCACCAATTCCTGAAAATTAAGTGAGCTCTCAGTGCTGGTTTTCATGGTCTCAGCACATCACAGGCGCACACCATGAGCCATCTCTGTTGCAACAGAGCCTTCCCACCCCAGAAGGCCCTCTCTGCCCAGCCCTGGCCCCGGCCCCACCACCCTTAAGGATAACCACTCTGCTGAGTTCACAGGGTACACTTTTGAGGTACAGAATAAAGTTCTTGGGTGAGGGTGTGAGTGGGAGGGTGGGGGGTAATGGAGAATAAGGGCACATATGTAACACCTTAATCAATAAAGAAATTTAAAAAAATAAAAGACTAAGACAATATTTTAAGATCTGGGAAAAAAAAGAATAAAGTTCTTTATTTTACTTGGAAAGTTCTACATTTTCTTTGGGAAAGTTCATATGATTTGAATGTTTGTAATGCTTCCAAATGCCATAGCAACAAATAAAACACCATATCAACAGTTAAAGCTCATTTGTAAATATATTTTATTTTTTTAAATTATTTTTATTGATTTTAGAGAGGAAGGGAGAGGAATAGAGAAACATCAATGATGAAAATCATTGATCAACTGCCTCCTGCATGCCCCCTACTGGGGATCGAGCCCAAAACCCAGGCAGGTGCCCTTGATCAGAATCAAACCTGGAACCCTTAGGTCCACAGGTCAATGCTCTATCCACTGAGCCAAACTGGCTAGGGCTGTAATTGTATTTTAACTATGTTTTGATTGTTTTAAACTAGTATATGTCCCAGAATACCTTTCTTCTTTTACAACTTAAATTTTTTTTCAAAAAATATATTTTTTCATTTGTTTCGTTTTTATTTATTTTTTAAAATATATTTTTATTGATTTCAGAGAGGAAGGGAGAGGAAGAGAAAGAAACATCAATGATGAGCGAGAATCATTGATTGGCTGCCTCCTGCACGCTCCCTTCAAGGGACTGAGCCTGCCACCCAGGCTTGTGCCCTGACCAGGATTGAACCATGACCTCCTGGTTTATAGGTCGACCCTCTCCCACTGAGCCACACCAGCTGGGCACTAAGCAAACCTGGATGGAAAGGAAACTCCAGCTCAGGTTCTAGGAGGCACCCCTGGAAGCTCGGCTGCCCATCTGGTCACGCTGCCTGTGAGTCAAAGCTGCTCTTCGTGCTGGCCAGCAGGCATCCGTGCCTAAGACCCTGCCAACAACCTGGCCTAAGCCCTGGAAGCCTTCATCTTCCTCCCAGCCAGGGCCTTGAATTGCCATCTTCACATGAGATTTTGCCAGCTAATAGTAGCCGAATATCAACCAGGCAGAGTAAGACAGGTCATGAAGTGCCGACTGGATGGGAAGCAGTAGTTTGCATGCGTGCTTCTGAGAAAAAGAAAAGCCAATTCTCCCAGTAATTCTCCCGGGGAGAGGTGGCTCACGGCATGGAGTATTAGGCGGCTCATTTTTTTTTTGTTTTTTGTTTTTTTGTCACGCTGCATGAGGTAAACTGTTCAGACAAAGCTCTTGAAGTCCTCAACCTAGTTCTGCTAAAAAAAAAAAAACAAAAAAAAACAAAAAAACCTGCAATGAGCATAACCAATGAATGAAAGACTCTGGGGTGGGGAGGGGGGCAGGTGGGGACATGTGCTAGGGGGTAAGGGAGGCTGGGAGGAGGATATTGGGGGGGGGGGAGGAAAACATATGTACTACTATTAAATATAAGTTATATTGTAAATAAAATTTAAAAATTTAAAAAAGAAAACCCTGCAAACTCTTTTGTTCAAACCCACACACTTGGAATAATACCTTGGTAAGGAGGAAGCATCAAACGTCCTATCCCTGAAGCAAATGCCCGTGCAGGCTGCACGGGGGGTGACAAAGACGCTTTCTCTCTCTTCCTGCAGCCAGAAAACCATAGTGACCACAGAGCCCTCGGACTCCCTCTGAGTGTGTCTCTCTCTCCTCAAATAATCAAGTGGAAAGTGACTCTGTAATCCGTTCCTTGTTGACAGAAATGGCAGCAGTGAAGCCGACCTTGCCAAAGATGACTTCATTGAGTCGAGAACAAAGGAGATGAAGTAAGGAATGCAAGTGGAGGAGCTGGAGAGCGCCCATCCTTAGCTGACCACGATTCCGGGCACTCCCGCAGACTTCGGGGAGGCGGGCTCTCAACCCTCCGCTCCATCAGAGCCAGCTCAGGTCCACTGGCTGGTGATGCTTGTCTTAGGCTTTCCAAAAACCACACAGCTTCCTGTTAAACCCACAGGGCCTCCCTGGAGGCAGCAGGGAGACAGTAGCGGTGGCCGGCAGAATTCTACCATGACCCCCCCAAGGACCGCACCCCTGGTGTACACGGTTGGTACAGTCTCCGCTCCTGGATGCAGGCAGAGCCGGTGAAGATGATGGGATATCACTCTTGTGGTTAGATTTCTAGTCAGCTGTTTATCCAAAGGGAGATGATGCAGGTGAGTCCTTAAAGGGACTGAGCCCTTTGGGAAGGCAAGGAGACACGCTCCTGCCGGCCTGGAAGCCAACAAACCTCCGTGTTAGCAACTGCCTGTGGAGGCCACGTGGCAAGGAACCAGGCCTAACGCTGCACCCCACTGTATTGGGCAGAACACGGTCAGACGGCATCACCTGGATGCAAAGGGATAAGAAAAGGCGGCTTTCCAGCGTGCCGGGCACAGAGGGCACAGATACTGAGGAATGCCTTGCCAGTCCCTGCTTATGCCCTGGCTTCTGTTAACCAAATGTCTGTCTCATTCTTTCTTCAGCCCATAGAACACGGCCCCTCACCCCGCAGAAAGGAACAATCCAGCGTCTCAGTCAGGTACCGCATTCAGCTCGGGATTTTTAGATCACGTGTTGCTGTGCAGTGCTCTCCTCCAGGTCTGCATATATGGCTCCTTGTGTGCGACGCCAGCACTTGCACACACACCACCCCCCTCCCCGCCCCCCGTGAGCGAGTTTGTCCTTCAACTTTGCACCAGGGACATCTCACTTGCCTCACTCTGGTCCCAGCCCTGCTTTCTGCACATACTAATAAAATGGCGGAACACAGAATTACTGCATACGTCACTCACACTGTGAAGGAAAAATGGAAAACACAGCAATCCCTGGTCCATAGCAATTTGCAATCCTCTAGGCATCCATCCCCTTGCCTCAGCCCCGATTCTGTTCTCAGAGAGGAAGCTTCCACTGTTTTCTGTGGCTCTGCACCGACCCTCTGTCACGGTCTTCCTTGTGCATCCTTGTCTTTGGCTGCAACTGAAACGTGTATTTGGAAGGATGGCCACCTCGGAAGCAAGATTAGGGCTCCAAGCTTGAAGAGTGAAGATGCTTTTCGCCTGGGTGGCTGGATTCGAAAGCTTTGCAGGCTTCTTGTCTCTGCCTCAAGTCAGTCCCCCATGCCAGTAACCTTACCCAAAGTTCCTTCCCAGGCATCGTTGTCAAGGCTGCCTTATCTTTTTGTTCCCAATCCGCCCTCTTCCCCTGTGGCCCTTTCAACTTAGTAGTGTCTACCTTCAAACCTCAGCCCCGGGTTAGAAGGCTACACCCTCAACCTGATCTTTAACGCAAGGCTAGGCCACGCGTCCAATGGAGAGATGTTCTTGGGAATTCGCTGCTCAAAGCCTTATTTGTTCTTATGTCTTTTATTTGGAGCCTAAAGCAGTTGGGTTTTTTCCAACTCTGTGAGACCCTGAATTTCTGGACTTTTCTCTGTTTCTCATCACTCTTGCTTACAAACTGGCTAAATTTCTCCTGTGTCATCTCTTTCTTTCAATTGTCTGTTAAATGCAGCCAATAAGGACCAACACACTACTGATAGATTGTTTTCCAATTTTTTTTAATTTTTATTTTTTTGCCCCACAGAGCTGTAAGTCCAACAGGGATAGAGTTTGCCTTCAAGATATCACAGGTGACAATTTTACCCGCGTTTTTTGAGTGGATTTTTGTTGTTGCTGTTTTCGCCCCTGACATCAGATTTCTAGACATCGACCTGCTATGTCTGTTTTGTGCTGCTTACTGTATGATGCCCCAAGTTATTGGGGTTTTCGCTTTTCACAGCACGTTTAGTACTAATGTCTCTGTCCTCTGGGATGAGGAATTCTGGTTACTGTCACAAACCACCCCCAGAACTCAGTGGCTTGACCCAACAAGCTATCACTCGCTGACGTCACAGTCTCACCTGGGTCCGTAGAAGGGCTTTGCACCGTGCGGTCACCGAGGACCCAGAATCCTTGTATCTGAGGCTCCAGTATCTTCCAGGGCCTCAGAGTCCGTCCCTGACTCCTCTGCATTTTTGGGACATAAGGGAGGGAGAGAGAATTGGAAGCATTTTACGAGAAAGTTGACAGACCCTACCGGAATGCATAGCATGTCTGTCTATGTCCCATTGGTCAGAGTTCATTTTCGAGTCCTGATGCAAGGGTGACAGAGTTCAGTGTCCCATCAAGGTTGAGGAGATGTGGTGCTTTCACCAGCGCTTGCTAAGGCACATGGCTCTTTGTCCACCCAGGCAATGTCTGTGGAAACCAGATTTGTGGAAGTTCCTTTTATTTTTGGTAGAAGCCTGCCCTCTCTCTTGGTGGCAGGGTGACCGTCCTCACTTCCCGTTGCTGTTCACGTGCCAGTCTGCAGGGCCCTCTTCCTGCTTGCGGCGGGGGGGGGGGGGGGGGGGGGGATACATGAGTTCTTATCCCATCTGTTTCATTCTCTCCTAGACACGGGTTTCTTAGCTGTATTCCCACGAGGCTGCAGCCTGCTGAGCTCTAGAGAAGTGAGAGGTTGTAAACAGATGAAGGTTTTATTTCAAAGCAGAGTCGTGTCAGCACATGCTTTTGGTCCACTTCAGACAGTTACTTGGTTCTGAGTCCCGGGGCGCCACGGCAAGGGAGTACCCGGATGTTATAAACCTTGAACATTAACTTTGCAGGTGGGTTTTCATTTATCTGCGTGTGATCAAGCCAGACTTTAAGGCGAATGTCCTCGTTTTGTGGATTTATCTCTCCATTATTTGAAGGGAAAGTAAGAAAAGGGGGGAGGGAGGGAGGTTAGTCACTCACATCTCTGCTAGCATCAGGGAAACTAAAGCTCTGCCACTTTTGATCCGGCTCCCTGGCAAACTGGATGTGATTTGTTTTTAAAATCCATATTTCTTCTGCCCAGGGCACGCTATTTGCTTGGTCTTGTGATCTCTTTGCCGTGATATTTATTCTGTATTATTCCACGGGCTCCGTGGCAGATTAATCATTCCTGGAACCTGATCATTAAGCTGCTAGTGAGTCAGCACACACTCGCTGAAAGCTGCCGGAGCCCTCGCTGGTGTGGCTCAGTGGATAGAGCGTCGGCCTGCGGACTGAAGGGTCCCAGGTTTGATTCCGGTCAAGGGCACATGTCTGGGTTGCGGGCTTGATCCCCAGCAGGCAGCCGACCAGTGATTCTCTGTCATCATTAATGTTGCTATCTTTCTCTGCCTCTCTCTTCTGCTCTGAAATCAATATAAATATATTTAAAAATAAGTAAATAGAGCTGTGGAGAAGAGGAGGGCTGCTTCCTCATGAATCCTACTCCTCAAGACAGGTGTACTCATCAAACAAAAAAATCCTCAAATACTTATGCCCTGGCTTGTGTAGTTCAGTGGTCAGAACACCAGCCCATGCACCAAAGGGTTGTGGGTTTGATTCCCAGTCAGGGGTACGTACCTGGGTTGTAAGTTCGATCCTTGGCCCCAATCAGGGTGTGTGCAGGATTCAACCAATAGATGTTCCTCTCCTCCCTCCCTTTTTCTCTCCCGTCCCTCCCTCCCTCCCTTCCACTCTATCTAAAATCAATCCTCACAGCCCAGAAATCCTCGAATACTTAGGAATGGCAGCATGTGAAAGTAAATCAGGAGTTGGGGTTGTCACCCGTACTTAATGTCGTAGATTTTTATTATTGTTGGTCTCAGTGTCAGACCTTGCTATTGGCCCCCAATATTTATTCTCCCTTTGTTTCTCCGCAATAGGATGGATGGTTATGTGGGCACTTGGCCACTCAGAGGAAGCACTGTCTTACCCAGCCTTCCTGCCCTCTGCCTCCTGCGTCTCAGATCAGACCAGCGGGAAGGAGTGACCATGGTTTCGAGGAAGTCTCACTGTGGAGAAAGAGTGTGTCTACTTCTTTCTCTCCAAACCACGACATGAAAGCTTTATGTGGAGAATAGAAAAGCAAGAAGAAGAAGACAGGAGCATGGGTCCCTGCTAGGGGCACAGCAGCCACACCAGTTCCGGACTGCCCTTCCAGACTTTCACGTGAGAGAAATAAGTTACCATCTTGTACAGACCACTGCCACGGTGATGTTTCTGTCACCTGCTATTAAATCTAACCCGATAAAGTCTCCGTCTTTGGAATGAATATTGTGCACCAGGCAGGAAGTGAGCTTTTCTTTACTTGCTAACGTAAGAGTCTGGGAGCACATCAGATTGAAACATGGAGTTCAGACCAAGACCTTTCAGTGCAATTGGTGGTGACCTATTACTGTCTGTCTGAGATCTATTTAAAACTCCAGCCCTAGCTGTTTTTGGCTTAATGGATAGAGCGTCAGCCTGCGGATTGAAGGGTCCCAGGTTCCATTCCGGCCAAGGGCACATGCCTGGGTTGTGGGCTCAATCCCCAGTAGGG
This sequence comes from Antrozous pallidus, assembly GCA_027563665.1. NCBI lineage: Eukaryota > Metazoa > Chordata > Mammalia > Chiroptera > Vespertilionidae > Antrozous > Antrozous pallidus. The sequence goes on from CM050510.1 coordinate 14,466,012, forward strand.
GGCATACAGGAGGCAGCCAATCAATGATTCTCTCTCACCATTGATTGTTTCTAACTCCCTCTCCCTTACTCTCTAAAATCAATAAAATATATTTAAAAAAAATAAAACTCTGTCTTTAGGGTGAAACTTCTTCTCTTACCACTTACAAATGAATTGTGGATAACAAAAATCAGTTCTACCTGCAGTGTCTTGGTAAGCCTGGTACATACTCTCTAACCACTGGTGTTGACAAAGATTGAGGATAGAGTACATGTGATTTAAGTATTATCAGAGTTGAGGCTAATTATAGATTCTCATCACCTAAAAAATAGTAGGAATTATAAATTCCAGTAGAGGCTGTGAGTCTGGCTGACGGAGACAATGACGAGGTAGATTCTGGGGACAGGCAGCAAAGACATAAACTTGACGGCTGAGGTCTTGGAGGCAAAACTCCCACGTGAGATATGGGTGTCTCCCATTGATTCACAGAACAAGGTCAACTGCTCAGATCTTCCTCTGACTGGAAACTGGTAATTATGCCTCATTTTACATAATGGATCAAACCCTTCCAGCTGAATAAATGCCCGGAGGAGTTTCCCAGCCTGCAAAGTTATTGGGAGGACCGCTTAGGGCAGTCGGCTCACATGACTAGCAATCTGGTCCCCCTCATGAATCCCAAGGATACGCTGCTTTCTGGTTTGACCCAGAATGTGGGTTTTGTCTATATTTCAAAACAAGTGGCCCAGTGCACAAATTCGTGCACACTGAAAGGAAATTAATTAGAAGAAATATTTTCATATCACTATTCGCCCTTTCTCTGTAATAGAAGTGTGAACCAAATTCACGATCTACAATAACAGATTGAAACACATGTGTGCGATTGGTGCCAGTGAGAGCGTTATATTTATCACGCATGTGCGAGTCAACTTAGCCTTTTATAGATACAGAATAAACTTGCTTAATCAGACCTGCTTTCTGATGTAGCTAAACTTTTTCCAACCCAGTGAAACACCCCAACTTCTTTTTCAGGTAATTGTCAGTAACACAGCAGTAAATATCAAGACAAAGAACATTATTATTGTAGATTACACAGGGAGAACAAAGGGTAAAATACTGAGCGTCAGTGTTTGACTGTATTCCTTGCAGGTGAGAAAACCTGAAGTCATTTTCAAGGTTCACCATTTCTTACTGCTTTTCAGTTGGGTCAAGTTTCTAAGCTTTCTAAATCTCCATTTTCCAACTATTGAAAAGAAAGTAGGATTCTCACCGAAACCGGTTTCGCTCAGTGGATAGAGCGTCAGCCTGCAGACAGAAAGGTCCCAGGTTCAATTCCGGTCAAAGGCATGTGCCTTGGTTGCGGGCACATCCCCAGTGGGGGGTATGCAGGAGGCAGCTGATCGATGTTTCTTTCTTTTTTTTAAAATATATTTTATTGATTTTTTACAGAGCGGAAGGGAGAGGGAAAGAGAGTTAGAAACATCGATGAGAGAGAGACATCGATCAGCTGCCTCTTGCACGCCCCCTCCTGGGGATGTGCCCACAGCCAAGGTACATGCCCTTGCCGGAATTGAACCGGGGACCCTTCAGTCCGCAGTCCGACGCTCTATCCACTGAGCCAAACCGGTCTGGGCTGATCGATGTTTCTGACTTTCTACCCCTCTCCCTTCCTCTCTGTGAAAAATCAATAAAATAAAATATATTTTTAAAAAAAAGAAAATAGGATTCTACAGAGTCTCCTGTCTACCTACTCCAGATATGAGGATTCTGTGAGGATCCAATGAGATGAGGCACAGGAAAATGCTTCACAGTCACTTGGTTACAGTGTAAAGTGTTTCCACCTGACTACACAGCAAGTCATCATGGTCACCAGTCAGAAGGGGAGAAGAACACTTAGCATAGTAGCTTTTTCTATAGATAGATGACCAATTAAGGACTTCTATGAAGATAGAGCAAGGGCATTTTCCCCTATTTTTCTCACTCAGTACAATGAAAAACCCTGCAATACATAAAACGAACATAAGGAGACGCAGAGGTGGAAAGAAGAAGGCAGACCAGGTAGGGCCATTGAGACCCGAGGAGCAACACAGGGGTCAGTTCTCTGGGCTTTCTGTTTGCCTTGCCTATCTCATACTTGGAGTTAAAGATGCCAACATCCCAGAAATGCCAACAAGCTAAGAAAAAAATAAATTACCCAACAAAAGCCTGCTCTCTCCGGCCAAAGAACCAGAAAAGGAGCACCCTGGCAAGAGCAGAAGACTTTTAGTTGAAAAGTGCTCTACTGTTGCCAAACACCACAGAAAAAAATTATAGTCCCACCCCCACCCATGCTAGAGTGGAGAGTCTAGATGGTTCCTTCTTGAGACTATACCATCAATTATTAAGACAAAATGTAAAACCCATTGCCAGGGTGGTGTGAGAGGGCAGAACAGGGAGGCGAAAATTTTATCCCCAGAAGAGGTAACACAACCTCCTTCCTGGACTCAGTGGAGAGAGACCACATGGAGAGCCTACCTTCCTCCCTCCTCCCCCCATCCCTCCCCAATGATGCAGCACCTTCCTTCCCACTGGAGTGATGTCAGAGGAGGCCTAGTGGACAGTCAGGACTTCCACCACTGCCTAGCGGTGACAAGGCCACGCCCCACGCTGTGGTGTCACATGAGGAGCAATACTGAAGCACTCCTACCTCTCCCAGCCAGAGATGTGTTAGTGCAGGCCTGGCAGAAAGCAGGAACCCCCACCCCAACCCAGCCATAGTGAAGAGCCCCCCCCCTCCCACTCAAGTGTCAACAGAGCTGAATGGCAAATCTGGACTTCTACCCCCACTTGGCAGCCATGAGGCAGAACCTTCCCTCTGCCCCTGCCAGAACAAAGTCCGGAAAAGCCAGCTAAAACAAAAGGTCTTTAGTAAGACCCAAAGCCTCATAATAGCCCCAAATTCCAGATTTAAATTTTAAAAACCACTCATCATCCCAAAACCCATGAAGATCACAAACTGAATGAAAAAAGAGCTACCAGATGCCAAAATCGAGGATGGCAGAGACGTTAGAATCACTTGACAAAGATTTTAAATCAGCCATCGTTCAAATGCTTCAATGAGCAATTAAGAACAGGCTTGAAACAAAACAAACATAGACTCAGCAAAGAAATAAAAGGTCTCAGCAAAGAAATAAAGGCTCTAAAAAAGAACCAAATTTAAAAAGACAGTAACAAATTAAAAACTCGGTGGAGGGGCTCAATAGCAGAATGGAGGGGCTAGAGAAACAGATCAGTGAAGTTGAAGCTAGAACAATAGGAACGACCCAATCTGAACCACAGAGAGAAAATAGACTGAGGGGGGAAACCACACACATACAAAAATGAACAGTGCCTCAGGGAAGAGAGAAGAAAGAAAACAGCAATGAAAAAATACTGAGTTTTTTGAAAGACAAAAAACAACCTCACCGCACCCAGTATGGAATAGATTATTTGAATAGCCTTACGCTATTAAGGACGTTGAATTTTTAAAGACTAGATCCCCAAAAGATATTTCCCGGCTCAGAGTTTCGTTGGAAAACGTTACCCAACACTGAAGGAAAAAATAACATCAGCCCTACATGACCTCTGCCAGGAAAGAATCCTTCTCAATTCATTCGATGAAGCTACTGCCATCCTGATGTCCTTGGGAGATTTAAGGAATTGGGGGTGGGGGGTGATCAAAGAAAGAGATAAAACCACAAAGGAAGTAGTATACAAGCTTGATGGGGCTGTGCTTGGACAGGGTTGCAGGTGAGACATTCTCCCCCCCGTAGGCGACCCCCAGAGTCTTGTGGCCAGAGAGCTACTCTTCAGAAGTGGAGACCGGCCAGGGCACTTCCAGAGGAGAGGGGACCAGAGAGGGGAGGGTTATGTGTCCGGGTGATGTTACTCAGCAGCACGGGGTGGAGTCTCGGGATCAGAGAACTCACAGTGACAACAGCAGCTTGGGGTCCTCTCACCATAAGACACTACCTCACCAATGACTCTATCTTCTCTATTTTTCAAATAATTGGATATTGGATGTGTAAAAAAAAATTTTTTGGCCTCTCCTTTAGACTTAGATCATAATATTCTTTCTACTTTCGGATGCAAAACTGCTTGTTATGGAGGATAGCGACCCAGCATTCCCTTCTGTGCAGGCTACCCCTGGGGATTTGACATCGTGTTCAAAGAGTGGACGTCACAGGCATGTGGTCCTCATGGCTAATTATTGCCAGAAAGAACAGCTTTGTGGCCATTATTCAAACCAAACCCACTGTTTTGAATAGATATCACTCAATGTTTCATCTCAAATAAGCCCATAAAACCAGTAAGATCATTGATGGCCCAAAATTCATGGGGGAAAGCTATAGGGGTGTGACCTGTCCACCTAGAAACACAGGGTCTGCTTCTCCCTGAAGGGCTCTCTGCTCCTCAGGAAGCCTCAGGTGACACCTGTCACCTTGGACAATTTGCCATGTCTGCTGGGTGGTCTTGGCCTTAGAGGTCTAAAACCTAGTTTTGTCAGTTATGCTCACCTTAACCAGGCAGATGAGATTAGATAGAAAACCCAAACACATCTGCATTAATGCACTCAGAGGTGTGCTCCAGACATGCTTTCATTAATGCTTTGAGGCTACAAAGAAGGCATTCTTTTAACAACCAGGAAATAAGGGTGCCCACTGAGACTTAAGCTACAAAATCAAAACATAATGGAGATTATAGACGAAAATAGCTAAGTGGGCATGGGGAGCCCATTTTCTCCCTGTAGTCACGTTGTATGGGAAGCCAAATCATCAACTGAGTAACAATTAAATTCATTTACAACATCGAAGATAATTGTTGTGATGGGAATACACAATGTCCGTATTCTCCATACAAAATCTCTCTGCAGGGACACTGACATGAGAAGCTAGGGAAATCAAGAGATTGCTTATAAACACGGAATGAGCACAAGAGAAGGGGGATTCGTTGCATGTTTAATGGCATCACGCACACAGAGTGTGATACACCCAGCTCACTTGAGGGAGGTTCTTGCCCAGGAATCGGAACATTTATGGCCACTTGGTAACAACCTCCTGCTTCTGCCCCCACATGGGGAGTAGTCTTTCCAGCTCCCCTTTCCCTTTTAGGATAGTCAAGACCTGCCTGGGCTGCATTCTCCATCTTCAAGGAGCTTTCACTATTTCCACTGCAAGCCATTATGTTTTGATTTTTGTAGTTTAGCTCTCAGAGGACCATCTTACTCCAGGCTCTTGAGATGCCGCTCGGCAGCCTACAAATACAGACAAGCAAATATTTTGCAGCGTGTTTATCCTGGAAACCACCTCCAGAAGCTCTGTGGCTCAAATCAATAAAGATTTTTTTTTCTTTTATTGACCCAGATGGTCATCGGTATAACTGTTCTAAAACCCTTCAATGTCAAATCATTCCTGTATTGCCAAGGGGGGTGGAGGCTTGGGGCTTTTTTTTTTCCACGGTCTGTATTAGACCAGGTTGTAAATTGTTTTCTCAATAATCACTTCTACTCTCAGCATGCTGCAAATACACACAATAACATCACACTGAGCCTGCACACGCAGGTCACCGAGTTGGAATTTACTTCAAAATATTTATATGTAGTCTTCATTTTGTAAGAACTGATACATGTGTACGAAAATGGATTTTTCTTCTCCCTTTTGAATAATCTGTTTGTCTGCTTTCTACCAGTGGCTCTGATATCTTTCCTTTTGTCAAGGGGTGACAATGAGTGACAAAGCAATCCATCTGCTAGGAAGGAGTACGAGCGCCCTTCCTGAGGCTGGGTTCATAAACATTATCTCTCTGTGTGTGCTGCTGACAATAATTCCTCTCTTCAGCCATGAAATTGCGAGTGAGAAGTGCTCACATCGACTCTGGCGCTTTAAGCACAGATTTCTTCTCCGCGGAATGATAATGGATCTTGGTTGTTGTACACCCTTACTTGGCAGTCACTGGCAATGATGCGGGCACACACTGGTCTCTTCACCTGGGTCTCTGGTTCGCATCAGCTTGCATGATGACATACCTTGGCTGCCACATCCCCTACCAGTCATCATCCGATGAGAGACTGGGCCAGGAATGCAAGTCAAGGTGCCCTCACCAGCAGAATGCAGGGCATCCGAGCCAGCAACTGAATTAGGGGGAGCTTGAGAGCTAGTATTTCAGAGTTAGGCTCATGAGCTCACCCATGTGGAGAGCCCAGTGCCTGGAGCTGTGTGCATTTACAAACCCTTCGCTCCCCGGGCCTTTTATAACATACACATGCCAGGCAGGGACCCCCCATCCCCCACACTGCAAACAGAAACCCCAGGGGTTAATATATACCACTCAGTCCCACATCCCTCCCGGATTCTTACTTCAAGGGTCCGTGTTGATGAAACATACTGAATTGTTGCGGGTGGCCCATGGCCTATATGACAAAGGCTTTTCATAGAAAAGCCCTTGTTCCTTATGACCTTCATACGTTTCTTTGAAATTCATTAACCTAAAAATCGCCACATTTTCCCTGGAAAGTTGTGTCCCAGAAAGTAGCCTCACTGAAGCATTTTTTTTTACCACCTGATGTTTAGTGTGTTGGTGCCCTTAAGCTTTTTTCTTGTTTTTTTCCCAACTATACTATCTCACAGACTTGCAAACATAATTTGGCTTTTCCTGTTCTGAGTAATTCCTGACCTGCTGATGTCACTGTGCAATGTGGAATTATAATAATAAAACTAACATCAACCACCACCACCGCCGCCAAAATAGCAATAGCCTTGAGCAGTTCAGTGTTGGAAGCACCGTTCTAGGTACTTCACACATACGAACACATTTCATCCTTACAGATTCATGAAGTAGGAACTTTCAGGATATTCATTTTGTAATGGAAGAAACTGAGGCACAGACTGGTTAGCTAACTTCCTTAAGGTTATACACACATCAAGAGAGATGTGTGTGGCTCGCTGGTGTGGCTCAGTGGTTGCGCGTTGACCTATAAACCAGGAGGTCACTGTTCAATTATCGAAAAGGGCACATGCTCGGGGTTGTGGGCTTGGTCCCCGGTGGAGGGCATGCCACGGGTAGTCAGTTAATGATTCTCTCTCATATTTGATGTTTCTATCTCTGTTTCCCTCTCCCTTCCTCTCTCTGAAGTCAATAAGCACATTTTAAAGAGAGAGAGAGAAAGGGGGGGGGAGAGAAGGAGAGAGATGTGTAATTGCTCTTTGGAAAAAATAAATTTTTTGTCCCTAGTCTACAAAAATAATGCATGCTTATGGTTAAAAAACAGTTTCTATAAGATGGAGAATTAGCATAAAAAAGCTTAAAAAAACTTTTTACACCAAATTCTACTACCCAGAGATAACCACTGATAGTAGTTTAAAGTTCTCCAAACATCTCTTTATATATTTAGGATAATTATTGATTTGTGATTATCATAACATAAGTGGGATCAAGCACACCAAACTTTTCTGTAACTTCCTTTTCCTCTCCACGATACTACCTGGATGTCAGCAGAAATAACACTCTGTGGACTTCGAAGTGTTATGTCAGTCTCTCTGGTTACTAGAGTGCTGAGGGGCAAGGGGGGCCTCCCAGCCTGATAAGAAGGGAAGACTCGAGATCCGAGTGTTTCCAGCCCCTGAAGGACTCTTGTCTTCTTTCACAGCAGAAATTATTTTAGTCTGATGTTTAAAGTAGCCCTCCTTCAGCATGCCACAGAAATCCCTTCTGGGCCTAGCTGGTTTGGCTCAGTGAATAGAGCATCGGCCTGGGGACTAAAGGGTCCCAGGTTTGATTTCGGCCAAGGGCACATGCTGGGGTTGCGGGCTGGATCCCCCCAGGAGAGGACGTGCAGAAGGCAGCCAATAAATGATTCTCACTCCTCATTGATGTTTCTATCTCTCTATCCCTCTCCCTTCCTCTCTGAAATCAATAAAAACATATATTTTTTTAAAAAATCACTTCTAGAACGCAAGCTAAGAAGTGCTGCTGGCCAGTGACTAGGATGGGAGGGCCTGACACCCAGCTCTCCAGAGGATTAGCCAGGCTCTGGGCCGAGGATGGTTAATGATGCCTGTCATTCGCCACCTGCTCTGTGGAAGTCCACCCTGCAGACAGGTACCCTCTGTGATGAAGCTGAGCAGAGAGCTGTCACCAGTCACATTATTTCGGCAGGACGGTGAGTGACATGAGACAGGCTAGTGAGAGAAGAAGGCCACGCCTCTCCAGGAAACGAGGTAAGTTTGATGATGAGAGCAGCTCCAATGCGCCTCAGTAGGAGATACTACGCACCTCCGTGGCCTTGAACCACAGCCCGGAGATGCGCAGCACACGGCATGAGGAGTCTTCATGGACGGCCCCACCATCAACAGCTGACCCTGGCCTGCAGGACCGACATACCTCCGGCCAGGTGAAGGAGCACTCCTAACAGGATTCCAAGTGTGACAGCTGATGCCTTGTAGAATAGCCTTATGCCTGGTTCGTGTTTAAAAAATCTTGTGGAGGCCCTAACCGGTTTGGCTCAGTGGATAGAGCGTGGCCTGTGGACTGAAAGGTCCCAGGTTCGATTCTGGTCAATGGCATGTACCTTGGTTGTGGGCACATGCCCAGTAGGGGGTGTGCAGGAGGCAGCTGGTCGATGTTGCTCTCTCATCGATGTTTCTAACTCTCCCTCTCTCCCTTCCTCCCTGTAAAAAAATCAGTAAAATATATATTTTTTAAAATCTTGTTGAGGGATCAAGTTAGGAAAGTGGTGGCGTAAGCGATGTGTCTGCATGGACTCCCAGCTGGCGGTAGAAGGGGAAAGTTCTCGGAGGCGCCCACACTCATCGTGCCCGCTGTATCTCTCCAGGGTGGTTGTCGATGTGGGACTGGCTCCAGCTCACCTGACACAGGTCTAGCATTTTATGAAAGGCTTTACATCCTGTCTTTAGACTCAGACGAAACAAGAAAAAGTACAAAAAAGAAAATGAACACCACCCATAATTCTTTCACCCCAAATAATCATGGTTAATATTTAGGCCTATGTCCTTCTAGCTTTCCCCACTTAACATTTTTTAAAGGTAACTGAATATCTATCCATACAAGTTCACTCTATATTTTGTATGCATATTTCCCAATATCACTCAAAAATTCTACACAAATGTCAAGTTTAATGGCTGCATACTATTCCACCATCCAAGGTTCTACAGCCACCAAAATAGTCCTTTAAAGCAATTGTCTTTCTTCAAGAGGTTGTCTGGGAACCAGTGGTTAGGTCATGTCCTCCAAAGAGTTTCCTCACACACTACCTTAAAATATTACCCAAGTCACCCCTGCGGGCTCGGGGATGGCATTACTGAAAGAATATTCATTTGCATAGCAAGAGAAACCATCAACAAAACAACAAGAAAACCCACTGCATGGGATAACATATTTGCCAATGTTATCACCAATAAGGGTTTAATCTCCAACATTAACAGAGAACTCATACAACTTAACAAAAGGAAGATAACCCAATCAAAAAAATGGGCAACGGACCTGAATAGATACTTTTCAAAAGAAAGAATGCCAAGAGACATATGAAAACATCCTCAAAGTCACTAATTATCTGAGAGATGCGAATCAAAACAACAACGAGGTACCATCTCACACCTGTCAGAATGGTTATGACCAACAAATCAACAGACAAGTTCTGACAAGGACGTGGAGAAAGAGGAACCCTCCTGCACTGCTGGTAGGAATGCAGACTGGTGCAGCCACTGTGGAGAACAGTATGGAGTTTCCTCAAGAAACTAAAAATGGTAACTCCCATTTGACTCAGTAATCCCACTTCTAGGAACATATCCCAAGAAACCAGAAACACCAATCAGAAAGGATATATGCACCCCTATGTTCATAGCGGCACAATTTATAATAGCTAAGATTTGGAAACAGCCTAAGTGCCCATCAGCAGATGAGTGGATTAAAAAAACTGTGGTACATCTACACAATGGAATATTATGCTGCGGTATAAAAGAAGGAATTCTTACCATTTGCAACAGCATGGATGGAACTGGAGATCATTATGCTAAGCGAAATAAGCCAGCCAGAGAAAGACAAGTATTTCAAATTCGCCCTGACCAGGGATCAAACCTGCAAACAATGGCCCTTACTGCGAATTGAACCTGCAACCTTTTGCTATACCAGATAGTGCTCCAGCCAACTGAGCTGCCTAGTGAAGGCAACTGATGCCTCATTCTTTCAATGACTTTTTTGGTGGTTTCATCAACATTTATCTTTTAAATATATATTATCAAAGCAATACATTTTAAAAATTAGTACTAAAAGTTACATAACGGGAAATATCAGTATTTTTCTCTACTCATCTTAAAACCCCCAATCTTACTTCTCAAAAGCAAGCATTTTCAATTGGGTCTTCCTTCTGGTGTTTTTATCCATATTTCTAAGTGATATGCTTATATTATCACTTTTAATTTTTCAGTTTTAGACACTCTCTTGTGTTTTCCTGTTATGATAAGTAAGAATTGTGATTTATGAAAAACCCTACCCCCTACCACACAAACACACACATTTCCCCTGTTGTTTTCACGGTATTGATTATATAGCCATTTTTAGTTATGTAATAGGTAACTAAAATAGGTTTTTTAAATTCTCTGAGATTGAAGTGATACTCCAAAACTGAGAAAAATAGACTCAAAAAAGCCCCATGTTCTAAATAGAGATTTTAGACCATCCATGCAGTGCTTGCAAATTGAACAGCCCCAGAGGGATTCTTCTAGCTTTAGCTGCTAACTCCCTACACCATCAGCAGTGAGAAAGGGGGGTTTGGGGAGAGTTATGCTTCCCACCCGGGTACAGAATGGAAGAAGGACTCTTCCCATTCATCCTACACTGACTGAAGGGGATTTCAAAAGGATCTTCACAGAATATGATATGTGCTCCCTAAAGTTTGAGAGAATAGTCCCATAACCTGGTGAATGACTCACACTTAAAAAAAAATTTTAAAAATCTGAAGGCCAGAGCTTCCTGGAGCAGCCTGCCTGGAAGCAGAACAAAGAGTTAAGGTTGGCCAACATTTCCGGGGATTGGGGGGAGGAGGGGCTGTGGATGTGGTTTCTATGGGCCAGATTGGATTCTGTGGAAAGGAGCTGCCTATAGATGACTTTCATTTTAAAAATATATATATATTTTTATTGATATTTTACAGAGAGGAAGAGAGAGCTAGGATCATCCATGAAAGAGAAACATCAATCAGCTGCCTCTTACACACGCTCTACTGAGGTTGTGCCTGCAACCAAGGTACATACCCTTGACAGGGAATCGAACCCAGGACCTTTCAGTCCACAGTCCAATGGTCTACCCACTGAGCCAAACCAGTTAGAGCTATAGATAGCTTTCAAAAGTTCCCCACACAACAGCACCATCTGGAAGGGTAAAAAGTGACCCTAATAGAGAGTAGTCAACCAGAAGCCCTATGCTGAGGGGACAATTGTCAGTGGTCATGCAAACGAGGCATTGTCCAGGTCTGGGCAATTACAGCTAAAACATCCTGAGTGATGAGCTGCCCCCACAAGTCAGCCATGGCCGTGTGGCCTACAAAGAAGGCATCCGCGGCAGATGACAGCTCTGTAGGCTGGGTGCTTCTCTCCCCCTTGTTTCTACTCTTTCATGTCTGCATCTGAGTCTGGAGGAGCCAGAGGCAGCACAGGGAGCAAGGTGGAATAAGGTAATGCTGACCCTCCTCCCAGGGTTGCCAGATTTAGCAAATAAAATTACAGGAAGCCCGGTGAAATTTGAATTTTAGATACACAATGAATGCTTTTTGAAAGCACAAGTGTGTCCTATGCAATATCTTGGACCTAATTCTCCTAAAAGTATTTGCTTTCTGGAATTCACATTTAGCCGGGCGTCCTGTATTATATTTGGCAGCCCTATCCATACTTCTTGCCCACTGCAAACTTCAAGCCTGGGTCAGGCCCAAACTGTGAGAGAGGAGAAGGATAAATTGGGTATCAGACTACACTGGACTTTGGATAACCTGAAAAGAACGGAGGCAATTCATTAATAACATAAAAGTACTTTTAAAAGTTATAGGTACTGTCTGCTAGTACATCCACGGAGCTGCTAAAGCGAGATACCATAACAGAGAGGTCAGCCCCTAAAACCTCCCAAACGCATCTTGTTCAATAAGCTACTTACAGTTACATCTGGTTCAGCATTTAGGTTATTGTTTCTGTATCAATGTTATTTGTTGTGGAGACTATGTGTCAACTAAGATTGCATTTCTTGTACAACTTCCTATTTTTTTTTCCTTTGAGTCAATAATTGCCCAGAAAAGTATTTTTCATGATTAAAAACTGTTTGTAGTCTTTTTCTGGGATCTGCCTGTTCATGTCCTCTGTTGGGTTGTTGAGCTTTCTCTTACTAACTTATAAAAGTTTATATATGAAGAAAATTAACCCAAAAGAACGCTCTTCCATGGGGAAATAGGAATGGCAAGTCACAGAAGACATGCTGATCTTTTCTGACATCCGTGTTGGAAAGCGTAGATTTTCTCTGCCCTGTGTTAATATCCAGTCTTGGTCCTTCAAAATTTTCTCAAATCAGTCGTTTCATTACATATTTCTTTACTGCTTACATGCTCAATTCTTGGTTAAAAAGTTCCCAAGGAGGGTGTGTAAGAGTAAGACCGCCTATTAGCATTTGCCTCCTTTGGACATGACCATTCATCCTTGGGAAGATTTTCCATGAAATTAACCCACATCGGGAAAATAGCTGCCACTATCACCTCTGAGAAACTGTGAGAAATTTCTCTTGTGATAACGTTACCATGTGGCTGGAACCTGGAACACAAAGATGAATATCTCAAATGTGTTCCTTCCTCTTTTCATGATTTTCCGATTCTAATCTGATAACAAATCTCATTGTTATTTTTCAGGGCCACTTTATGAAACCAGGACCTCACTGCTTAACTGCCTGGTGACTTTCATCCTGAACGCTCTCTGAAGTAGTGGGAATTGTATGATCAGGAAAATATTACATGTGAGATGACTGCCACTGCATATACACGGAGTGGCCAGAAGATATGATCTCTGAATGCATAATAATCTGGCCACTCAGGGTATATCCTATATAATAACATGCTAATGTGCAAATGGTCCCCTTGACCAGGAGTTCGACCAGCAGGCAGGGCGGCCAACAGCCCATGTCCCCTCCCCGTGGCCAGGCTGGCCAGACCCTACCCATGCATGAATTCATGCACCGGGCCTCTAATATATATACTGAGTTGTCAGATTATTATGTGTTCAGAGATCATAATAATCTGGCCACTCTGTAAATTTCCCATGTAAATGGCTGCAAGCCAATCAGCTAATTTTCACATGTAATTCTTTTCAAAGAATCCCTTTGTTCTTGAGGGAAATACAACATTCAGAAAAACCAAATGCATTAAAATATGAATTCAGAAAGGATCTCAGAGAACAATAGACTATTTAAAAAATTGCATTTCGGATCGGCTCTTGGGAGAGGCCTACATTTGTCAATAGTTCAGAAGAGCCCAGGAAGCTGCTCCATTTTCTCACTTTTCTTTATAAATTCAATTTTAAGACTGCGATGAGGCATGCTGATTCTCCTGTTTCGCTGTCTAATTTATTTATTTCTCTAGGATGAATGACATGTAGGAAGGCTGGAAGAAAACATCGTCGCCTGCCTTGCCGGTGCCAGGTGTGTTTCGTCTCAGTGATACCATCCTCAGCATAGGTAATATTTCACATTCTTGCTCTGCCTTATCTCCCTATTCAGTGGGAAACTAGAGTCTTGGGGACCCCTGTCTTAAACATCGAAAAAATGTTTTCTTTTTTGTCTCTCTGCGATCGGGTTTTATGTTTATTTGACAGAGCGACAAGACAAAAGTCTGATCGGTGTACAAATCAATTAATCAAGCAAATGCAATGCAGGATCTCCAAAGCATCCTGAAGGAAGAACATGAGTGTGTGCTGAGGGGTGGCCATGTTCTGGCACAACGGTAGGTGTTTTCACTTGTGTAGTTTTTATTGAAACCCTGCAACAGATTCCTCGAGGTAGATGAGAAATCTGAAAGTCAAAAAGTCAGTACCTTGGCTGAAGGCCTCCAGCTGGTAAGTGTCCAGGGGTTTCCCCACGGCTCCCTACCTCATACCTGAACTCCAGCCATACAAACGGTAGGCAGTTCTTAAGATGACACTCGTTATCCAAATGTCAGCGTGGGCACAAAAGCTGGGTGATTTAGTTTGGGCACAACAATCACCATAATATGAATACCCCAGTTTCATGAAATGGGTTGAAGTAATGTCTGAGAAATGCTAGAATCACAGGCAAACACTGGTAAATTAAAGTCTTGCAGAGTCAGACCAGCTAACAATTAAAGAGGGGGGAAATGGGCATAATAGGATTTTCAAAAGAGAAACATTTGAAAAGGATAGATTAAAGGAGGCAGCTGGGAAAAAAATAAAAGAAGGACCTCAATGTATTTGTCAAATGTGCTACCAGGCGATTTTTTGTTGTTGTTGCTAATCCTCAGCAGAGGATATTTTTCCCATTGATTTTCAGAGAAAATGGAGAGGAGGAAGAAAGGGGGGGAAAGATGGGTGGGAGAGAGGGAGGGAGGGAGGGAAAGAGGGAGGGGGGGAGAGAGAGAGAGAGAAAGAGAGAGAGAGAGAGAGAAATTTGCATGAGAAAGAGACATATTGATTGGTTGCCTCCTGTACGCACCCAACCAGGACTGAAGATCAACGCTGTAACCCAGGTGCATGCCCTTGACTGGGACTGAAACTCAAGACCCTTCAGTACACAGGCCAACACTCTAACCACTGAGCACTAGTCAGGGCTGCCAGACTTTTTTTTTAAGTGGACTCCTCTTGGGGCCCAGAGTAAGTTGCCCCCAAACAACATATCGTTCGGCATATTGATTATCTTGAATTAAAGTTACTTAAAAAACAGCCTGTGTAAGATAGATGCGTCCTTAATCCTCTGTGTCCCTAAATGTGGGAAATAAACTTGTTTGTGAAGCCCCCCGCCCCCGCTTCCAGGGCTGAGAGAGATATCCTTATCTCCGCTGCTAGAGAACGCGGGCCCAGGAGCCTGGGTAAACCCTGCCACTTGTTTACTAATTTACCCAAGCCCAACCTTGGCTTAGATTCCTGAATAATGAGCACCCAAAACTAATCAACTCCTCACAAATTATTGTTTCCTTGTATAAAAAGATATAAAAGTTGCCTGCTTTTCAGTCACTCCCAAACATCAATTTTATGATTTTGCATCCGCATGAAATGAAATTGTTTTTTTTCTCCTGTTAATGTCTTGTGTCAATTTTGTTGTTAGTCCAGTCACAGGAATGCAAGAGAGGTAAGGGGAAAACTCCGCCTCTCCCACACTGCCAAGCCCTAAATCAACACTGTTTTTCACTCTAAAAACTATAGCAGACTGACAATCACTAACTTTTGTTAAAAATTTATAATTAGGGTAGGAGGGGGATGGGAGAGGAAATTGGGGGGGAGGGACATATGTAATACTTTCAACAATAAAATATAAAATAAAGGTCATTATATTGTTATAATTTTAAAGTTCATTTTCCAAGATCAGATTTGAATCAATTTTCCCATATCTTATATGAAATTTTTAATATTTTAATTAATTTTTTAAAAAATATTTTTTAAAATATATTTTATTGATCTTTTACAGAGAGGAAGGGAGAGGAACAGAAAGTCAGAAACATCGATGAGAGAGAAACATCGACCAGCTGCCTCCTGCACACCCCCCACTGGGGATGTGCCCGCAGCCAAGGTACATGCCCTTGACCGGAATCGAACCCGGGACCTTTCAGTCCGCAGGCCGATGCTCTATCCACTGAGCCAAACCGGTTCCGGCTTAAAAAATATTTTCATTCATTTCAGAGAGAAAGGGAGGGGGCGGGAGAGAGAGAGAAACATCAATGATGAGAGAGTATCATGGATCGGCTGCCTCCTGCACGCCCCTTACTGGGGATTGAGCCTGCAAACCTGGGGCATGTGCCCTGACCAGGAATTGAACCGTGACCCCCTGGTTCACAGGTTAACACTCAACCACGAAGCAACACTGGTCAGGCATGATCTTTAAGTTCAGACTTGAGTAGGAATTAACTAGGAATGTGTGTTACGGGTGCTGTGGATTGGTTTAGAGGGACAGCCTCAGGGAGAGGGGACTGTGGGCAGGGAGAACCTGAAGAGAGGCTACAGGATGCACTGGAAGTGTGACATACCTCTCGGGCTCTGCTCTGCACACACACCAGGGTTCGCACTGCGCCTGTGTTGAAAAAGAGCAGAATCTGACCTCAATGCCACTTACGCGCTGTAAAAACAAACTCCTCTGGTTTTGCCAGTTTGGGATGCTCAGGAGGGGTGATGTTAGGATCAGGAGGTGTCCTGTTAATTCCTTATTTTCAGTATTTGTTCATTTTCACACATCTCACCTGTCACCTGGTGGAGAGAATTCTATTGAAAAACTCACTGAATGCCCCAAATAGGCCGGAGATGTTACATAATGAATGGAAGTTCGTGATTTTTTTCATCTGCAGAAGATCTGTGTTCCAGTGGAACTCACGTTTTATTGATGGGACTAGTAATTACGAGTAGAAGATCAGATTTTGGTTTCCCGTGTGGTGTGTACAAAATGGGGCATTTCAGAAGCCCTTGAAGTGCTTATTAAAAATGCATATCCCCTCTCTCCCTGACACCAATTAGATGGACGGAGGCAGAGGCTGGGGTGCATCCGAGTCCGGACTCCACGTGTAACCCACCGCCACACCCGGGGTGCTGAGCGCTTCCCTCGTCACGTGGCCAGGCGGGGACATTTGCGAAGCTGCCAGCGTCTTGGCACCACGCCCCTCTTTGTGTGCTTGCATCCAACTGTCATGAGTCTATGGATGTCAAGTTTGTGGAAGCTCCTGTGTGCTGGACAACAAATCACCCTATTTAAGTTTCACGACAATAAGGAACCCCCGGGGAGACGGGCAGGCCTCCGTAAAGATGACGGTGAGGGCAAACGCTGCGGAGTGGACTGGGTGGCTGCGGTTGTGTGGTAGTGAAGGACAAAGACAGCAAAGAATCTCAAGGATGTCACTGAGGCTCAGTGATTGAGCATTGACCTATGAACCAAGAGGTCACGGTTCGATTCCCAGTCAGGGCACATGTCCAGGCTGTGGGCTCGATCCCCAGTGTGGGGCCCACAGGAGGCAGCCGATCAATGATTCTCTCTCATCACTGATGTTCCTCTCTCTCTCTCTCTCCCTCTCCCTCTCCCTGCTTCTCTGAAATCAATAAAAATACTGTGCGTTTTTTAAAAGGATGTCACTGAAGTATACTTCAAGGGCAATAAATAAATAAATAAATAAATGGCTGTTGTTTTAATGAAATACGCATATACCCAAATTCCATGGATCTACTGCCTCAGAACTTTCATGGTGGGATGGACAGGGCTAATCCCTGGGTGATTCTGCGGCACACCCCAGTTTGAGAACTTTGTTTATCGGTGTGGCTCTGAAGTGCCTAATGGCCGTGCGGAGCCCAGCTGGCTGCCTGAGAGCTGCCTGGCGTTTTGTTTCTGTCTCTCATTATTGACTTAATTCCGTACTTCACTTGGAATGCCACCAATATCCCTTTCCTGCCCTGGGGGCTTATCTGAGACATCCCATTACCTTCAGTCACCGTGTTCCTGTCCCCTCCGTTCTGTGAGAGTTTCTGAGCGTTTCCTTGTCTTTTCATCACCTTGAGAGCTTTGAAGGGTCCTGGCCAGGTATTTTGTAGAACGTCCCTCCATTTGGGTCTAATCTCATGTTTTCCTATAGTTATACTGAAGTTATGGATTTGGGGAAAGAATACCACAGACGTAAAGGACATCATCGCTTAGTAGCTAAGAGGGATTGGTGCGGGGACTCCCCCTCATCCAGTTACTAAATCAAAGCATGCTCACATCCCTTATATGAAACTAGAGGCCGGGTGCACGAAATTCGTGTGTGGGGAGGGGTGAAGGATGTCCCTTAGCCCAGCCTGCACCCTCTCCAATCTGGGACCCCTCAAGGGATGTCCAACTGCCCGTTTAGGCCCGATCCTAAACAGGCAGTCAGACATCTTTCTCACAATCCAGGACTGCTGGCTCCAAACTGCTCACCTGCCTGCCTCCCTGATTGCCCCTAACCAATTCTGCCTGCCAGCCTGATCACCCGCTACCCTGCCAGCCTAAATTGATGTCTAATTGCTCCCCTGCCAGCCTGTTTGCCCCCAACTTCCCTCCTCTGCCAACTTGGTCACCCCCAACTGCCCTCCCTTACAGGGCCTGGAACCTCCCAATGGCCCTCCCCTGCTGGCCATCTTGTGGTGGCCATCTTGTGTCCACATGGGGACAGCCCTCTTGTGTGTTGGAGTGATGGTCAATCTGCAAATTACTCTTTTATTAGATAGGATAGAGGCCTGGTACATGGGTGGGGCCAGCTGGTTTGCCCTGAAGAGTGTCCCAGATCAGGGTGGGGGTTCCCTTGGGGTGAGGGGTGGCCTGGGCAAGGGGCCTGTGGAGGTTTGCAGGCCAGCCACACACCCGCCCCCCACCGGTGACCTAAGCAGAGGCCCTGGTATCTGAGATTACAATGTCTACAATTGAAACTTTGTAGCCTGGAGCGGAGCCAAGCATTCTGCTCGCTCCAGGATTGCAGCCATTTCTGTTTGAAACTCTGTAGTGTAGAGTGAAAGCCTAGGCCAGCAACAGCAGGTGGAAAGCTTGGCTTCCTCCATTGCCAGGGAAACCTAAGCCTCTGTTCTCTCCAGCTCAGTGGCTCCTGTCATTTCTGTATCTTTTGTAATTGAAACTTTGTAACATTGAGTGGAGGCCTAGGCAGACAATGGCAGGCAGAAAGCTTGGCTTCCTCTGTTGCCAGGGAAACCCAAGCCTTCCTCCTTCTCTCAGTGGTGGCAGCCATCTTGCTTGGGGCTTATTTGCATAATCTGCTCCTGATTGGCTGGCAGGCGTTGCTGTGGGTGTGGCTTGTGGGTGTGGCAAAGGTATGGTCAAATTTGCATATTACTCTTTTATTAGATAGGATGGCTTGGCATTTGCATATAACCTATGCACATCCTCGCTTATACTTTAAATCACCTCTAGATTCCTTATAATACCAAATACAATGTAAATGTATGTATGCATTTATTTATTTTATATATGTGTCCTTATTCCCCTATTACCCACACCCCCCAATTATGTCCCACTCCCTTGTTGTCTGTGTCCATTGATTAGGCTCATATGCATGCACACAAGTCCCTTGGTTGATCTCTCCGACCTCCACCTTCCCTAAGGTTTGACATTCTGATCGACGTTTCTCAGTATCTGAATCTGTTCTTGTTCATCAGTCTATGCCATTCATTATATTCTACACATGAGTGAGGTCATGTGATATTTATCTTTCTCTGCCTGGCTGATTTCACTTAGCATCATGCTCTCCATCTCTGTCCATCTTATTGCAAATGGTAGGAGCTCCTTCTTTTTTACTGCAGTTGAGGCTAATTGTTGTTTCCACATAGTTTTTTAATTCACTCATCTGCTGATGAGCACTTAGGCTGTTTCCAAATCTTAGCTATGGTGAATTGTGCTGCTATGAACATAGGGGTACATATATCCTTTCTAATTGGTATTTCTAGTTTCTTGGGATGTATTCCTAGAAGTGGAATCACTGGGTAAAATGGGAATTCCATTTTTAGTTTTTTGAGGAAACTCCATACTGTTCTCCACAGTGGCTGCACCAGTCTGCATTCCCACCAGCAGTGCAAAAGAGTTCCTTTTTCTCCACATCCTCGCCAGCACTTGTCATTTGTTGATTTGTTGATGATAAACATTCTGACAGGTGTGAGATGTACCGCATTGTCGTTTTGATTTGCATCTCTCTGATGATCAGTGACTTTGAGAATGTTTTCATGTGTCTCTTGGCCTTCCTTCTGTCTTCTTTCAAAAAGTGTCTATTTAAATCCATTGCCCATTTTTTGATTGGGTTGTTTATCTTCCTTTTGTTAAGTTGTATGAGTTCTCT
The DNA here is from genome assembly GCA_027563665.1 of Antrozous pallidus. Classification (NCBI taxonomy): domain Eukaryota; kingdom Metazoa; phylum Chordata; class Mammalia; order Chiroptera; family Vespertilionidae; genus Antrozous; species Antrozous pallidus. Next base: position 14,486,050 of record CM050510.1, read on the forward strand.
GTATGAGTACTTGTATATGTTGGAGATTAAACACAATGTAAATGTTATATCAGTAGTAATTACATGGTATTGTTTTGGGGAATAATGACAAGAAAAAACAGTCTACACATGTTCAGTACAGATGCAATCATTGAAGGCCTAATCACATAGTCAGACTCTATCCCTTTGTGGCCTCTAGAATGGATTGGAGTGTTTTTGCTGAATGTAAAACAAAAGGGGTGTTTTATAAGTGACTTTGGACTCTGTCTCTGGCTAATGACATCCCTACCATCCATGTAGACAGGAGGGCTGCGTGTCTAGGGGTTCATTCAAGGACTGGATCCAAGTTGAGGAATTAGGGGCATCTGAGATGCAAAGCACAGACCAGTGATTCTCAAAGCCTGATCCGAGGACCAGCAGCCTCAGCAATACCTGGGAGCTCACGAGAAATACAAACCCTGGCTCCCATGACCCGAGACCTACTGACTCAGAAACCCTGGGGATGGGGCCAGATGATTTCTGTTTCAATGGGCCTTCCAGGTAAGTCTGAAGCCAACGTTTGAGAACCACTGCTCTCCAGGAGCCGTGGACATCTGCCTTAGCATCCAAGTTAGCAGAATGGAGCTTCAACGCAGCAAGAAGGCACCATGGGCAGTAGGGGTGCCCAGAGTATCCCTCCTGGGGTAGAGGTACACACGGCGTACAGCTGCCGCCTGGACCCTAACACTGCCCAGTGAGTGTTCTTGGGAATGAATGTTGTCCCCAGAGAGCTGGCACCCAAGGGCGCTGTGCATTTCCTAGTTGGGTCTCTAAACAAGAACCTGCGGGAGGTTCTGGGGGAGGCCCCGGGGAACCACAGCTTGTCCACAGGCAAGGAATTCTTGCAGACCTGCCCCATCCGCCCAGGTGGGATGTTTGAGGAGAGTTGAGGCTAATTCTTGTTTCCACATAAGCAGAGTGGGGGCTCTGCATGAAACGCCCCACTATCCACCCCCCCCCCCCCTTGTGGCTTTTCTTCTCTGGGTTTCAGAGTAGAGCTACCTCAGCTTTCTTCACCCAATCCAAAACCCGTTCTCCTGGGCCAGTGCGTGGGGGGACACAGAGCTTTTTCTCTCGTCGGTATTTATTAACCGCTGTATTCTTTCCCACACTAACCACGGGCCGGCGTCTGCCCCACTCTGTGTCTATATGTGTATCTTGAGAGGGTGTTTGCGGCTCCAGAACACTCCCGGCCTGGATCATTATGCCAGCTGTCTCTGCCAGCCAGGGATCTTATAAAATATTTAAGGCTCCATCCGACGCGGGCATTTGGAAGAGATGAAATGAGGCCTGTGAGTGCCTAATGCCTTCTCGAGGGGTCTGGCCACAGCCCTGCCAGGGAGGCTCACCAGGAGCTCTGCACCCGGGGTGCTGGCAGCTCGTCACCCCCACTCAGCAGGCCTCTGCATCAACTGGGAAAGATGCCGCAGACC